>CM031234.1:88559317-89925271 GCA_018340775.1 Taxus wallichiana var. yunnanensis | reverse complement strand
CATAGTTCTCCCAACTCCTATGTGAATGTGTAACTATGGAAATAATATGTAACCTAAAGTGATTGTTATTTTTATACTTAACACTTCAAAACACACACATTTGACCCATTGCACTTCATATTTTCTCATGGTATTCTCTAGGGATTTTATTTGTAGATTTATATAGGAATAATCATTTTTCATAATAATTTCCAAGGTGATGAAAGGTAAGAATGAACTTAGGGGTAATTTTTATGTATAAGAGACTCTTTATTAATTTCCCACTCAAGTCGATCCAAAAATCCAACCAAACCTACCAAAAATAGTACATAAATATTACATTTGAATTTTATATAATGAGGACACTACTATTGGTGAGTGACACTACCATTGGATGGTAGTGTCCATGGAAACATGATATAATTCTAGGACATAATCTCTAATAATGTTTTTTATTTTTTGGGAGCATCTAAAGTCATACATGGGAAATTAAATAACCTTTTTGTAGGTTTTCAAGTGCTTTGGATTGAATGCTCATATTATCATTGACCCACACAATGATCATAATGTTAAGTCATAGGAAAAATTAGGAAAGTAAAAATTAATGGAGTCTAACACAAGGGAAATTTGTGTTAGAAGAGTCAAATATGTGTTAAGATTTTAGGTGCATAAAATGATGCTAAAATTTCCATTCCTAAGCGTAAAATATACAATTTATGTGTCAATACTTTACCTTTTGATCTAAAATTGAAAATTCTACAATAAAAGGAAAAATGGAGATTAATACCCAAGATAACAATTGAGGTTGCTGAAAAATTTAGCCAAGTTTCCCATTGTCCCATGTGAAAATGTTCAATTTTCGAGGTAGAAATGTCGATAATGATAAATAAACTAAAATTTATGTACCATAAAAATATTGAAATTAATAGGATATGGAATAAATACAACTAATGACATGTTGACCACACTATGATATTTTCAAATTATTGGAGAGCTCCACTTTTTAATTGGAAAGGAGAGGAATGTAAATGCCCCAATTAAAGCGATGAGGATTGTGTAGACACCAAATTTGTGTCTTACAACCCCCTGTGCCCCACATCTCATTTCACAACCTAACCTCATCACCTAAACCTTACACAATTATTTATTAATTACCTTATAGTTAATAAATCCACATCTCCAAACCTCGCCACCTCATTTCGCCACTTCATCATGACCTAGCCCTAATCCTAAACTAACCTAATTAAGACCTATAACTCGGTCTACATCCACACCCATGACTAATTACTTCTCACCCGCACCAAAACCAACCTAATCATGACTTGACCAAGCCCACAACTAATCCCTCGGGAGAAAAGGAGGGAAAGTTGGCTATTTTACTAAAAATAGCCCACTTTGACTTAATCGGTTCTGCTTCCTACTCGACCACCGTCGGTTACGTAACCGCCATTGGTTCCTCTGTAAATGACCTCCCCCAACCAAAAACAAAGGAGCTGGAAATTCATTGGAAAGATCGGGAATTCACTTGGCCGAGCAGAGACAAGTGAAGGAAAGAGAAGAGTTTGCAGAGAAGGACATCAAGCCCAAGACTGCAACTGAGTAACCAGAGCCCAGTGACACTCATCCAAGCATTGGGAGAGAAGATAGCTCATCTTTGATTGTCCGATCATCCTACCTGAGCCCTGCCTTCGTTATCACAGTCTTTGGACCTGTATCTTCATCAGGAACTAGTAAGTAGTATCTTGTATGTTCTTTTAATAACATTTCTTGAACTTCTGAATCACAACAATTATAAGTCTATTCCTAGATCTACTACCCGGTAACACCCTACATCTAACTGTCATTCCTCTACCCTTACATTTCCCCAAGAACAGCCCCCATACTCTCTGAGTCTTCTCCATCACCCCATTACCTATCCCCAATCATTTACCAGCCTTATAAACACCATAGCCACCTTATAGCCAACCTTCACTAAAAGCCCCTAAACCACTGCCCCTACCGATATCGGTTATGAATGCCAGGTGATGGTGACCAGCATCGGTCACTGTGATTCAAAACCAAGACCAGCCTTTTCTCTATTGTTTTAACAAGGTAATTAAATTGTAATTTGAAATAACTTCTTTATTATCCTTTGTGTTAATTCATATTAAAAGGGGAACTGACCACCTTCGAAAGGAAGTCTAATATTTCCTGGGCCCAAGGCAGTTCCCTCATTTATTGTCTAATTAGAATCTGGTGGTCTTGTATTCTTACTTGCAGGTAGTCCTTCCCAGACAAAAAGGAGTTCTTCGCAATCGATCTGATCTCTCTCTACGGTACGTGCACACCCTCCAAACATTCAATAGGTATTCCTCCTAGCCCTAACCCTTATCTGTTTCTCAAGAGAATGAAAGGATAGAAGCAACTCTATTCCAAGAACGGAAACATCCTCTGTGTGAAACATTTTGGCACGCCCGGTGGGACCCATTTTGGGTTTCTTTCTTTCTTGCTTGCTTTCATATAGGGAGCATACTTACAGTTTGTTTCTGCTAAATATTCACAAAATATTTTGTCATTTTGGTAAAAGAATTTGTCTTGCTTTCACATCTTTGCATTAGTGAAAGTCATCTCTTTGCTTCATCGAATATCATTTTCGATTTGGGTTTAAAACATGTGCATCACATTCTTGCTTGTTGTTTTCAATTCTAGTGAACATAGATTAAGTAATAGGTCGTACACGTGGGGGTGATATCCACGGTATTGACAAGAAATTAATCTTACTTTCACTACACAACACATACCAAATCACGTCATAATCAACACAACAACTCAAACATCCCCCCTTTTTCCGTGGTATTCCTCCGCCCGATTGAGGTAACCTTATAAGCCAAAACAAACTTGACATCCCCCTTAGGTCTTTTGTTTAGGATTGACATCATCTTGCGTCTAAGGCATAAGCCCACAATAATTAAAACTAATCCTAAGGTTAGTCTTTTAATTTGCTTGTGCATCTTGCTTGTTTTTAGTTCTGCTTCTCCGTCATACACTATTTTCTGTGATCACTTCATAACAGTTGGGTAGGCATACTAAGCATTTTTAACCCCAAATCAGCAACTTCCTCTGCTTCTTCTGGTCTTATTATACCGACATCGGTTAACCTAGCGACGCCGGCTATAGTATAGCCGACCGACATCGGTTACTGAGGCGATATCGAGTTCTTGTCTTTCATAGTTCCCAAAACCAGCAACCTACCAATTCCAACATTTTGTTGCTGCTTCTATTCCTGATAGATTGCATCCCTGCTGTGTACTCTTGTCCATGGTTGTTATCACTCGGAAACAAGCCACAACCATGGTTTCACATGCCTATTCCGTGCCTTTTCCTGAATCACCCGCTTCACATTCTATAGGGAATCCTACGGACACTAGTGAGGTTCCCAAAATCCCTGTAGGAGATAAGGAATTTACAAAATTTTTGGACGCTAATCCTAGTGCATTGTACAATACTATTTGTCTCATGCCCCTGACCGTACACCCGACGGTCAACTCCTTGTTGGCATGCCTATTAGTATAGCCGCTCATTTAGCTCCTTCTCCACCTGATAACTCTGCCTTACCTTCTTCATCCTTAGCCCCGTCTCCCAACTCAGTGGCTTCAGAGGTTCTTACGGCACATATTGGCTTTCCTTTTGTTAATCTGGGGCCCCACATATCATTACCGCCAACTGCTCCTACCTTGTCTCTCTCGTAGACTGCCCCTTTCATAACTTTCTCTCTGCCACCTATCCACATGAGCTTTCCTTCTCAAGCTCCGCCCACCTTTTCATTTCCACACACTTATCTGGTGGCTTCAACACCTTATATAGGACATCCCTATTCGGCCGCCTCAACATATTCATCCTCAATACCTTATTAACATTTAACCCCATCATTGTCTAGTGGAGGCCCTTGGCCCAATCCTCCACCTTTTACAACAACCACACCATCATCTCATCCAACCACTGATTTCATCAAACAAATGATGGACAAGATGCAAAATCTGGAGGCTTCTGTTTCAGGAAGCCGTAGCACCCTGACATATGAGAAAGTTTTTCGGGAGCCTATTCATCCTTTTGTCCCCCTTCATTCATATCCTCCTCAATGGGAATTACCAAAATTCACTCGTTTTAATAGTAAGGAGGATCCTCAACAACACTTGCGATCATTTAGACATGCCTGCTATCTGATTGCTCATGATGATGCTTTACTACTCCGCACCTTTCCCATGTCCTTATCAGGACCCGCCTTGGAGTGGTACAGTGCTTTAACCCAACACTCAATCTTCTCTTTTAACCAATTAGCCCAATCTTTCTTGGATCATTTCTCCATTAATATTGCTAAGAAAGTATCTATCACCGACCTCTATGCCGTCCGACAATTTGAAGACGAATCTATCACAGATTTCGTTGGACGATGGCGGGGCCTCATCAACCAACTTACTTATGCCTTGCCTCAGGCTAAACTCATCGAACTCTTTACGTGGGCCTGCACTAAGCACATTTCTCCTACCCTCCAAATTCAAACTTTCCGCACCTTTGATGAGGCCTTTACTATGGCTCGGAAACTAGAAATTCGAGCCTTAGAGGAAGAGAAATTACGGTTGCGCAACAAAAACCCTAATTTCCAAACCCAAGAATCCACTAACAAACCCAACACCACCAATTCTCACGCATCGACTACTTCGAAATCAAAAGGAATTGTACACGCGGTGATGGTCAAATCCCAAGCACCGTCTAATACTCCACCGAAAATCACCTATAAGTATAAAGCCGAGCCCATCAATTACACTCCCTTGGGAGAAACTTATGGTGTCATCTTGGAAAAATTACTCAAAGCAGGAGCTATCACCTTACCTCCTGTTAAACCTCACTCCGGGTTTGATTCCACCCACGCTATACCTTCTTGGTACAAAGAAAATGACTTCTGTAACTTCCACCGCGTGAAGGGACACAAGTCACGAAAACTGTAAGATGTTGAAAAATATAGTGCAGGAAATGGTTGATGCAGGGGATATAACCCTCGATAATCCTAATGCCCCTGCTAACCGAAATTTGAAAATCTTCAACAAACCATTCCCGAACCACTCATCTAACAGTAACATAAACCAAGATATCTTAGCCGAGGAGAGTGTTCATGAAATCCATGTGATCTTCAACTCCCAACCAAAAGCTTCTATCGAGAAAATTCTAAATCAAGCCTCTTCACTAACGCAGGAACCCGAACCCCCTTCACCACCATCAAGACAAGATGAAATCTTTGCCGTTCCTTTACCCATAAAGGAATTAACCGCCCTGAGTTCTCTTCTCATAGATGAGCCTTCTTACACCACATCCTTGTAAGATGGTGAGCGGATGTTATCTACCTTATCTATTTCCCAAACATCTCCTCCTACCACTCTTGCTATAAAAGAGGAAGGCTCGCCACTGTTTCTACCATCCTTGGAAGAGAAACCCCTCAAACCAACATCACCACATTCTTTAATCATGACGGATCCCCTCAAACATGCCCTTCTACCTATTAGTTCTTCATCACCTAAATCTTTTCAGCGACCGGTTGACCTCTTAACACCCATTTATACAGAAACTCATTTACCCTCTGTATCACACCCACAGTGGACCGGAATTACAACCCACCTCTCTTCCATACAAAAGTTCCTATTCACATGTGAAGATTGTCATCCCTCAGAAGATAGACATGTCCTATGGGAGCGTTTGAGTACACCATGCTCTACTTAGATGCGCAGATGACCGATCCAGACAACTCTACCATATACCCGCGGTGTTTACAAAAACTCAAAATGCCTATGTCCTCACCTTCACCCCCTCATCTCTACCGAATACCTCATCCACCTCTATTAAACTAACCAAACCTTCCCCTACACTTGGGACTTCACCAATACCCAACTTAACACACCCACCTAAACGGTTAGATTTATCCAAAAATCAAGCCGTCCATCCACCTAGGAGACAGACCCAATCTCCTCAAGTCCAATCTATGCCTCTGTCACAACTAAAACCCTCGCCATCACACCTACCTTCTATATTGGGACCTCACCCCTCCACCTTGCCTCAATACATCGTACCTCCTGCGTTTTCTTTAAAATGACCTGCACCTTCTACATCCATATCCTGTCCACCTATCAACCCTAAACAAACTCCATCATCAAAGGATTTGTTTGTTGTCACTCCTCTTTCTCCGTGGTTGTTTCCTGATACCACATCATCTGTGGCCTCATCATCTAACCAGCTAAACATAACTTCTGCGTCAAGAAGCCATGTTTAGTTAAATCCAATTATCAAAACCCCTTGTCTAAACCACCACCCATATGAACCAACCATACCCAAACATTACCAAAACCCACCCAATCAATAGCTTCATCTTCCTCTGACTTTGACCCGCTTAAAGGATCTTACGCTAAGATCCTTGATATGTTGGTGGAGAATGCGACCATTTCCCTACCCCCACTTAGACCTTATGATCCATCTAAACCTCAACCTATAGGTTATGATGAGTCTAAAATCTGCGCTTACCACCGCACACCAGGACATGATGTAGAGGGATGCAAAGCTTTGAAAGCCATCCTTCGTCAGTCACCTCTCTCAGATAGAAAGGTTAAGAAAGACAACTTACAAAGGGAGAGACCTTTAGCTTCAATTCCCTCTCCTATACCACCTGTCCCCGCCTCACCAAGATCTATCATTATTACAACCCCACCTCTTGAAGACCATGACTTATCCCTACCATCTTCCTCCTCTCGTGTTCACGAGATCAACATGATTAGTGTTGCTACTCGAGGGTAGAAAAACAATGGGAAAGCTAAAGAAAGCACACCTGCGGCCTCTCTTTCTCCGTCCACCATCCCAATCACACCACCACCTAAAGTGGTTATTCGTGGACCTGCCTACCCCGTCTCTGATGGAGTTGCCCACCGAACCATGATCAAACAGCTTCACCAATCACCTGTAAAAATGACACTGTATGATCTCATTCAAACCTCTGAATCTCATCGACAAGCTCTCATTGAAATCCTTCAAGGGATAGAGGTCTTACCTAACGAAACCTTTCCCATTACCTCCATCTTAACACCCAACCACGTTGCTTCTCTCACCAAACAATCTATCACTTCGCCCCCTGTCATGTGACAAAGAAACCTGCCATTTGTCGGTTTCTCGAAGATGAAATTTTTGACTTTATTACAGAAGATCCTAACCCTACTCTTTTCATCTCAGCTTACATCGGGACATCCACGTACGTCGTGTTATGATTGACGGAGGCGCTAGCCTAAACATCATCTCTTCCAAAGCCTTCCAACAAATGAATATCCCCTCTAGCTGCATGTGTGCCAACCCCACCATGTTGCGTTCATTCAACGATGCTATTACTTCTACCTTAGGCACCGTGATCCTTAACATTTGTGTAGGGCCACGTACCTTACCCGAACTCTTCTATGTCCTTGAGGGTGAATTCCAATACAACATGTTGTTAGGCTGCCCTTGGATCCGGGCTATGGGATGCGTTCCCTCCACCTTACATAGATGCATAAAATTCGAGTATGAGGGGAAATCCTACACCGTAAAAGTTGACCCTCCCCCCTTCAAAACCTACAATATGTTATATCACCCTAATGATGTGCTTGTATCAATCAAGACACCCATTCATCCAAGCCACCATCTACTTCAACCACACCTCAACCATCCATCTCAACCACACCTACACCTTCAGCCAATGGAACCGCCGCCGCAAATACCGCTTCCTTTCCCGCGGACAATATCCCAACCTCAGATCCCTTAGTCGATATTTTTCAACGCCTTATGCTGGGGGAGTATCGCCTATATAACGTTAGCACATTCTATACCCCACAGGAGTACGGACAGTTACATGTGCATCCTACCTATGATCGTCATGTGGGGGAAGTAATCTCCTATAGACCACCTAATTGCCACACCAACCTAACATATGGGGGTGTTGATACATCCTCTATCACCCCTGAACCTCCCCTTGGTGTGGTCCCCTTCCAATCTGATTTTCAATATCTAACTAATCGTCGTTTCGCTCTCACCTTCCTGACGACGCTGTGCTTGGAAGGGCTTCGGTTTCGGTCTTTATGAACAAGGCCAACATACGATCATTCCCATTACTACACGCAAACACAAAGATCGTCGTGGTCTTGGATTCTCTGAACCACCTACACTGAAAACATCGCATATCCATTGTATCCAGGAAGGCGACGAAGTCACCTCTTCCGAACCATCATCACCCATTTTGCCATCATCACCCACAGAGTCGATAGACCCTGAATCTATCCCTCCTAACTTTTTTTTTTCATAAATGCTATCTTCTTGGGTCCTCTCACTTATCAACATGATAATGAAGACCCATCTTCTCTTCCCCTTTTGTATCTAGACATGATCGAAGAGGACTCACCTTCAATTAATGTTGTTGAGTGCCAGGATGACGACTCCATCCTCACTTACCTTGGTGCGGATGACTCTTATATTCAACGCGCCTTGCCATCTGACACTCAAACCATGTTGAATGAGTCGACTATAGAAATCAACATCCACACCGAGGATGATCCTCACATTGTGAAGATCGGACAATCTCTTACCGCATCAGAACAAACTGCCTTCACTACTTTCCTCCGTGCCCGCAACCAAGCTTTTGCTTGGTCCTACGCTGACATGCCAGGAATTGATCCTAACATTACTATCCATAACATTACCCTAAAACCCGATGCCAAACCAGTTAAATAGAAACTGAGAAAAATGCATCCACGCATTGCCCTCTTGGTCAAAGAAGAGCTTCAACGACTCCTTTCTATTTCCTTCATCTTACCTATTGACTATCCTCAATGGATATCTAACATCGTACCTGTTACTAAAGCAACGAGGGGACTTCGGATATGTATAGATTTCGGGACCTTAACCTCACTTGCCCGAAGGATAAATTCCCCTCCCAAGTATTGATCAACTTGTTGATCTCACTGTGAGCCATGAGATGCTTTCTCTCATGGATGGCTTCTCGAGGATACAATCAAATTTTGGTAGCCCCTGGTTGATCAACATAAAGCGCCTTCATAACTCCTTGGGAACCTTCTATTATCGTGTCATGCCGTTTGGCCTTAAGAATCTTTGGTGTGACCTATCAGTGGGCTATGACTTACATTTTTCATGACATCATGCACACTATCCTTGAGGATTATGTCGATGATCTTCTTGGCAAATCTAAACATCGCAGTGAACATCTCGATGTTTTAACCATTATTTTCGATCGCCTGTTACAATATTGTGTTCATCTTCAACCAAAGAAATGTGTCTTTGGTGTCCTTTTGGGAAAACTCCTTGGTTTTATTGTCTCTTTGCATGGCATCGAGGTCGATCCAGCTAAAGTCAAAGCTATCCTAGAAATTCCCCACCTACTAACCTCAAACAATTGCATAGTTTGCAAGGTAAACTCCAATCTATCCGGCGTTTCATCTCTCAACTCTCGGATCAATGTCAACCTTTCCATCATCTCCTTAAAAAGGACATTGCCTTTCAATGGAGTGAAGAGTGCCATGAAGCCTTTGAGGCTCTTAAAGCCTATCTCTTGCAGCCACGTGTGCTTATCCCACCTCAAGACGATCGCCCTTTCTACCTTTACCTTTTGCCACCGACCATCTTTGTATAAGCCATGCTCGCACATCGTGACTCTAAGCATCGAGAACAAGCCATTTATTACATAATTCATACTCTCGTGGATTATGAGACTAGGTATACACATGTAGAAAAGTTGTGCCTAGCCCTATCATTCGTAGCCACCAAACTCTGACACTACCTCCTGAATCACAAAACTTTTGTCATCACCAACGTGGACCCCATTCATTATATGTACGCCAAACCACATCTAAACCAACGCATCACCCGATGGCTTATGCTCCTTGCCGACCTCGACCTTGAATTTGTACACCAGAAATCAATAAAAGGACAAACTATTGCAGACCAACTCGCGGAAGCCCCTTTACCTGGGGAACAATTTACCAATTTTAATTTCCCGACGAACTCATCGCCACTCTTTCACTCAGTGAGGAGTCGTATCCAATGACCCTCTTCTTCGATGGATCCAAATGCAGTGCGGCGGAGGAGCCGGCGTTGTTCTCATTCCTCTTGACGCTGAGCCTATGCCTCTTTCATTCCGGCTCGATTTCCCCTGCACTAATAATACAGCAGAATACGAGGCCCTTGTTTTGGGTCTCCAGGTTGCATTACACTTAGGTGTCAAATCTATCAATATTTTTGGCGACTCTCAATTGGTAGTCAATCAAGTTATGGGCATCTACCAATGTAAAAATGAGGAACTTCAAAAGTACAAACATTACGTGGATTCACTTTTGACCTTATTTACTCATTATTCTATCCAAACCATTCCCTGCTCCACTAACAAATTTACGGATACTATGGCTTGCTTAGCCTCACAAATTCCTACCTCACCAACCGATTCTCGACATATTCGTCTTTAGTCCAACAACTCTTTGCCCCATCTTACTCCACCCCGGATGTTTATCGATAAATAATGTGTCTCTGTTAATTCGCAGGATACCTGGTATCACCAATTTCACGACTACCTTACAACCTCTGTTCTCCCACCTGACCTTACTAGTAACGGCAAATGTGCTTTTCTTAAAAGTGTTTCTTGTTATGTCATCATGGGGGGACTCCTCTATAAATGTGGCTTTGATGGCATCCTCCTTCGATGTCTAACCGGTGCGGAGGTCACCTATACCATCCAACAAGTCCACGACGGTATTTGTGGTGGACATTTTAGTGGCCTTGCCATGGCCAAACGGATCCTTCACCTAGGCTATTATTGGCCTACTCTTAATAATGACTGCTACGAATATGTTAAGCGTTGTGTTATGTGTCAACAACATGCCAACCTTCAACATACTCCTAGCCATCCGCTATAGGTCGCACGAGATCTTTGGCCTTTCTCACAATGGGGTTTAGACCTTATCGGTGAGATTCACCCACCCTCTTCACAACGTCACCGTTGGATAATCACAGCAACCGAATATTACACTAAATGGGTGGAAGCCATTCCACTCATTTTAACCAAAAAAGAAAAAATCGTCGAATTCATTAACCATCACATTATCTGTCATTTTGGTGTTCCTCATCGCCTGATAACAGATAATGGAAAATATTTCAAAAATAAGTTGTTACAAGACCTTTGTGACAACTTTGGTATCAAACTTAGCTTCTCATCACCTTACTATCCACAAGCAAATGGTCAAGCCGAATCTTCTAATAAAACCCTCATAAAAATCCTCATGAAAGTTGTTAACGATTTTGGAAGCAATTGGCCTGATCACATCCCCTTTGCCCTTTGGGCTTATTGGACTAGCATTCACACCTCCACTAATGCCACCCCATTTTCTTTGGTATATGGTACCGAGGCTATCTTACCTCTCGAAATACAAATACCCTCCCTAAGAATATCTCTTTAGGATATTCTCACCAATGATGATTTCCGCCAAGAGCGGTTAGCCCAATTGGAGCTTCTTGACGAGTGTCATCTTACAGCTCTTGACCACCTTCAAATCTATCAAAAGTGCATCAAGCGTGCTTATGATAAGTGACTTCATGAGTGTACCTTTAAGGTTGGTGATCTTGTCCTCAAAGAGAATCAACATGTAACCAAACTAGAAAAGAGCAAACGCGGCAAATTTGCTCCAAATTGGATTGGGCCTTACATTATCACTCACACCTACGGATCAGGCACTTATCGTTTAGCTTCGCTTAATGGTAAACCTGAGCCTGAACCCCTTAATGCCTTACATCTCCGACCATTCTACTGTTGAATTTAGTGTTACATCACTTCTTATCTACCTTGTGCTCGTCCCTTGAGCTAATTTACCACCTTATACACTTTGTTTCATACATCTCAAAATAAAATCAAGCTCACATGGTTTGGTCATTACCTCCCCTTAAAGATGCCTTCCCCTTTTTAGTCTAGTCCATGACTTAAAAGTATCAAAATAACACGTTCTCAATTATATGCTTATGGGATATTCTTGAGTCAAAATTCCTACAACACTAGATGGCTCATGCCAAACAGACATCTAGACCTCTAAGTTATACATAGTTGCTCTCCTCGGAAGGATGACTATGTGCAAAGCCACATTTGTTATTTTAAATAGACTGCTCCCCCGAAGGACAACTATGCACAAAAGCCGCATCTGCTACTATAAATAGACTGCTCCCTTGAAGGACAGCTATACAAAGTCATCCTTTATCAGAAGCTTCTCGCATTGATCAGCTTTGTGAAGAGCTCAAGAACAATAAAATGCATATCCCCTATGGACTTCCCGCATCGATCAGTCTATATCCAGAAAAGTAAAAAGCAGTATTCCAAAGCACTTTTGAGTCATGGACTTGTCTATTTAGGTTTGGTTCTCTTTCGTCAGAATAATCACCTTATAATAAGTTCTCTGCACCCTAGCTATACCAGCCACCTCACCTCACCATTCGTCAACGCAACAAAACTCAAGGGACGTGACGTATATCCGATATATTGTGATTATACGACTCTTTTCACCTATCGACTTCTCGCCTATGCAAGGCACCTAGGGATTCAAGCTCATCCTATGTTAATATGTGGTTTGTTTAGCTCTTCTCAACTACGGGACACTTTTGCCTCTTTTACTCGAATCTAGGATTGTGTGTTGACCTTAATCAGGACACGATTCCCTACTACTTGGGTAAGCTAACTTTCGTTTCACCTATACCTACACCAACATCGCCAGTCCCTTACCAACACCAACAACATTACCCTACCAATATCAATATTTTTACCAGCCAACAAATTGCCTAACTATAACCAAGTTGCCTAAATTCACCTCTCCCTGGTCCTAAGGGAGAACTACATCGGTCTGAGGCCCCTCCTTGCTTTGTGCAATGGGCTATGTAGGCAACACTTAGGAGACATAGGGTCTCCAAAGGTTAGCTCGACCATCCCCTACCATAACCTATCATGTGTGGTACATATAAATATTTTTGTGTATTTCTATTTGCTCACATTCATCTTTATCCTTTTTCAAAACAAAACATTCAAAACACAACCATTCTTATTATTATCATAACTCAAATCAACATACATATTCAGTTTTATTTAGATGTTAAAAAAATACATCTTCTATCATCATCGATGCAGGTCGACATCCTTATTTATTCTTATACTCCTATGAAATTCACTTAGACCCTTGTGCCGCCTCCCGAATCAGGTGGTGATCGTGATTGTCGATGCCAATCACTTGGCCTCTCCATCCTCAAAGGTGCCACTGCTATTGGTTCCTCCCACCGATCTGCCAACCTCTCCTGTAACATATGAATACACCCTCTTCGCATGGCGGAATATCACCTCTAGTCTCTCCACTTGTGACTCTCGCAACCGCTAATAATCCCGTTGTCTCATTCACCCGCGTTTGGAGCTGATAAACTAAACCCTACAGATGATCTCTCTCTGCTGTAATCACAGCTATGTCAGGACGATTGGCCCTCTCACGTACACCTCACAGCTCTGCTACCCACCATAATCTATAAGCCTCTGTCGCTCCCGCATCCATTACCCTGCGATCGATGCTATCTCTTCTGGCCCTTCTAGAGGTGTCGGCCGGGAGGTGAGAATAATGCCTCGGCATCGATCCTCATGTATGGTCTATAAGCCATGGGTATATCCTGAACAAATCCAAATTGTCACCGCACGTGATCTAGAGGAATCCTCTCGTACTCACCTAGCCTGTGCCCTGCGATCCACCTCAATCACTCTACACCCCTCAACTCCTCAGCTATGTTCTCGTCACCATATAGTTCCCGTAAGGCCTCCAACAAATATCCACAATCATTACCATCTCCCACACCTGCCTATAATACTCGATGTCCTCTGTCACGGCCTGGGATCTTGCCTCTTGTTCTGTCTGGACCCATCGTCTGAATCCCAACCTCTGCACTCCTGTCTCTCCCGACTGGACGGGTCGGCCTATCGGTCGCACACAAACAATGTGCTCATAGGCCCAACAATGTAATAAGTATGAACAATCCAGTGTCATCCTGTGTTTTCACCTGCAGGCCCATAAACCCCTGTATAACTCCGCCAGATATGCGGGTGCCCATGCGAAAGTCACGCTCCTTTCTATCATTTCCCAAATAACACACATCAATGCTTTTGGAAATCTTCCCCCATCCGCCCTCGGTAATGCATAATACCCCACCGCTATCATTAATACCACTGCCAACCTTGTTTCCTCAGGGTGTGTTGCATACATTGTACCATAAGTGAATGTCAAACCTCGTTGTGTCAAATCTTGTGCAGCTGAACCAAATATTGCTATTATTGCTCCCCGTGCCGCGCTAGGCAACACCTGATACACTGGTCTTCCTATAATTGGGAGCCTCAAGATCCTAAACACATCTTCCAACGTCACTGTCATCTCCCTTGTTGGCAGATAGAAGGTATTCTTTTCTGGGTTCCATCTCTCAATCAACGCCTACAACATAGCATGATTGCATGCGATTCATGAATAATAGCGGATTCCACTTAACCCCACATGGTTTATCAATGCCCATTTAGCTGGTGTTACATCCGCTCGGATTCGTGACAACAAAGCTGGCACACTATCATTCATCCTTAACCCTTCCTCCACCTACATACATCAAAACAACACACAACCATTCAATAAATCAAATCCCCAAGGGTTTTTTCTCACATTCTGGAAATTCCTACAGTAACCGGTATCGGTTATAGATAACCGATACCGGTTTACTAACCGATACCGGTTATCTCTAAACGATATCGATCCCATGTCAATCCTATACTGACCGCTTATAAACATCCCTACGATAATTATTTTGCTCGTTTACTCCTCTCTATACCTATAAACATACGTGAACACCCTGCTTACCTACCCCATAACACTCACTCTATCCCAAACCCTTGCCTATCACCTTTTCTTTCTCATCTCTACCCTCTTACCTTCTCTCATCCTATTCATCAAAACATACAAGAATTAAAATACAATCAAACAGTTTACCTCTTGGGATGTAGCAGCTTGGGGTGGAACCTGTCTTCCCTCTCGTCCCCTAGCCTGCTGGATGCTTCTCCTTGTTCAGCCATGTTCACCACCCTCTTCAAATATAACTTGCCTTTCTACCTTCTTAATACCAGCTCACAATTGCTTTACCTGTCTCTTTCCTCCTTATCACTCAATTCTTTCATGCAATTACCTGTATCAGTCATCAAACAACGTCGCATTCACGTATTTAACTTGTTGCATGACTCTAAAAATAAGAACTTAAGTTGCCGCCCAAGCTTTTCTATTTTTAGAAAAGCTCGTTTTGGCATAACCGGTATCGGTTACCTAACCGATATCGGTCAATAATCTACCGACGTTGGTTAGCTAACCGATATCGGTCACATGCCTCCTTTTTCTTAAACCTGGGCCTTTTCTTTATTTTTTACAAATTTTTGTGGCGCCCGCCTCTTTTTCCTGCATAACTACACCATTATCACTATTTGTCATCAGAATCACATCAACACATATATATATCATCACAATTTCATCAACATCATCTATCTACATTAAAACAACCATCGACAAAATACATACGACATTTTAAATATATACATCAAACCCATCAGTATACACACCATGTGGATCAAACTCATCATCTATATACATTCAATTTCAAAAACCATCGACAAAACACATAAAACATTTTTTATACACACCATGTGGATCAAAATCATCATCTATATATATATCAATGTTTAAATATACAACTTCCCCTGCATGGGGGCCTCTGTGATCTCAAAATAATACAAATCCGGCACGCAGGCCGCTATCACTGTCAAAATCTCGACTCGGCTCATGGCCGGTCTCTCATGTCAAAAATATACTCGGCTCGTAGGCCGGTATCAACTATACAACCTGTACTCGGCTCGAAGGCTGGTATATACAACAGGAATGAATAAATGAATAATATATGGGCTTGCAGGCCGGTATATACAACAAGAATGAATAAATAAATCATATACGGGCATGCAGGCCTCTATATACATGATCGGTTCGCAAACCGGTGTCTATATCCAATATCCAAAAACCCATCTCCGCTCCAGGGATGTCTCAGCTCTCCCCACCACCTCGGCCCCCCCGCTTTGGTCCATGTGCTGTCTCTCTTGCCTCCCCTGTCACCGACCCACCGGCTGTGGCTGCACCCCTGGGATCTCTGGCTCGAGAGGTCTCGGCTCTGTGCACCGCATATGGCTGATAGTCAGCCCCGGTACCATCAAGGACATCCTGATAATACCGGGCCTCCGCTCTCGCCTCCATATAGCGGGCCCGTGCCACCATGGCTGCTGGGGCTGGTCCCCGACTCCTAATAATAGTGGCCCTGTCCTGCCGGTACACCTTTTTCTGTACTTGTGGCAAGTGCTCGTGCCTACGGCGGGGCAAAGTGCTGTGGTGGTGCTTGTGGTGTTCGTCTGCGGTGCTCGTGTGGTGGTGCACTCGTGCCTACACTCGTGCTGGGCTAAGAGCCCCTATAGTACCCGATCTGTGCCTGTGCAGCAGCAAGCTGCCCCTGTAATAACTACACCTGTCCTAAGAGCCGGTCCCTCTCTGCTATAACAGCCGCTAAATCTGGTTGTGTGGGTTGTGCTCTCCTAGCTGCTCTCTCCCCTACCCACCACACCAAAAATGAACCTGTGCACCCATCCACTGTATCGTCTGCTGGCCTCTCTGCTACCCAATCTGGGTCAACGGGCTGCGGTGCAGGCAGTGGGGCCTCTACATCATCCCTCCGGTACTGTGGGAAGGGAGGTGGCTCATCCTGTCGCAGCCCCAACTGCCGTCGTACCCTCTCTAGGGGTATCCGCTCATACTCTCGGGCCTCGTCCAGCTATCCAGAAAGTATACTGGATCCAACGCATCTGTGCTCGGGCTCCTCCTCGAGGCTGATGGCCTCTATAGGGCCTCCATATAATGTCTAGTGTGGTCAAGCCCTCTAACATATGATGGTAGTAGGCTACATCCCGCCCCGTGAGTACCGCTCGTGGTGGCCCACGACCCTCAACCACCTCTCGAAAGTCATATCTATGTATATAACTGTGGCCCCAGGCGGTCGGCTGGGCAACCCTACTAGTTGTATACATATGATGTGCTCATATGCCCAGTAGTGTAACAAAAATGTCAAGAAAATCCCAAATCACCTCATCCGGCGATAACCCCACAGCTCTCTGTATAGCTGCACCAGATATACTGGTGCCCAGGCATAACACGTATGCTCCTCTACCATCTCGTGCAGCACTCCCATCAAAGCCCATGGGAAGTGGCCTCCCTCTGAGTCCGGGAGGGCGAAGCATGTGATGCCTATCATCATCAACATGACAAGCCATGTGTCTGTCGGTGGGGCGCAATACATATTGCCATAGGAAATGCTCGTGCTGTGATAAGTCAATAATGCGGCTGCATCCCCAAATACCTGAAGAATGCTATCCATCGCCATCTCTGCATCTACCTGGAACACTGCCTCCCCTACGATCGGCAGTCTCAGGATGTGATACACATCCTCTAGGGTAATAGTCATCTCTCCAGTAGGGAGATGGAAAACATTGGTTACCGGATCCCATCTCTCGATGAGGGCAACCATAAGGCTGTGGTCCCTATCCACAGCCCTATACCGCTGGACTCCGCCGAGTCCCACCTCGCGCATAATGGCCCAATGCGTTGCGGACACATGTGGCCGCATCCATCTCAATAGCGGGGGCATCCGATCCCGCATCGTAAGCTTACTGACGTGCCTGCAAAAACAACCCACTTCATTAGACCTACCCTTTACAAAAACAACTACCTTAACCCTCTATACCCCCTTACCCACCCAACCACAACCCGACTCTATAACACACATCTACACCCACCTATCTTACCCTAAACATCTACGATATCCCCTTTCCTTATCTCACACCCTACCAACCACCCCGATCTACTCTCGCCATCTAACTATACCCCTACCAATTTAACACCTCCTAATTCATACCTAACACCTAATCTATCCTAACCGAACCAACCACACAACCACCCCAGATTCAACCCCCCACCCCAATCACCTTTCCTATCAACTCTACCCCCTCCCTCTTCACCCCCAAACAACAAACAAAACAAAAACAACAAACAACAAAACAACAAACAACACACAAACAACAACAAAACAAAACAAAACAAACCTAACTAATGACCAAGACCGATCACCTGACCACCACCGGTCCTCCCAAAGACATCCTATGCACCTGCGCGGTCAACATACGGCTGATGCCGGTCTACCAAAAATCCAATTTGTGCCAAATATTTTGTGACCGATGCCGGTCGCTAGTGACCGACATCGGTCACTGTCCAGGTCCAGAGCCGAACCCGACGCGGCCCCCAAAAACATCTTTTTGCCTATTTCTACCCTTTTACCCACTGGAAAACCCTACAACCCTACCCACCCTACCGTTTTAGCCTAACTAACCTACCTACCCATTCCATTTTACAAATTACTTCAATTTATTCATTATTTTAATAAAAATTTGGAAACCTACCCAAAACCCACATCTAAGTTAAACTCATTCAATTCACAACGGTAAGAGTTTAGAGCCTACCGATACGACTACACGTTGTCGTGGTGGGATAGGTGGTGGTGGTCCACATTTGGTCCAAAGCACCTCCTGCTCCTCCTGGCTGTGCCATGGCTATAAATCTCCTCACTGGGTCCTCCACCAATCAAATTCTACCTCCTACTCGCTGGGGTCTACCAATCACTCACTCCTCCACTCAACTACTGCCAACTCAACGTACAAACTCAACAAAATCAATTTTAAACCCAGACAAGCCGTATTGGTTATCAAATTGACAATGTGACAATGACAGGCCGTATTTTTCTTTTTATAGGTTTTTTTACCTATAACCGATATCGGTTATATTGTGCCCTAAACCACCAAAGATCGGTCATCTAATCAATACCGGTCAAAGCTAACCGATATCGGTTTAATCCCTATTTTATCGCAATTTCTGCCCTTATTCACCAATCTCCCTTTCTCACAACATCACCTATACCCTCCTTTGCTAAATAGCCTTTTTTGACTTCATTGGCCCAATTCACGGCCGCACCCAACCAATCGGCCCGACCCAAGGCTGCAACCAACCAATCAGGCCCGACCCAAGGCCGTGACTAACCAATCAGTCGACCAAGCCGCAACCAACCATTTGGCCCAACCCAAGGTCAGAATTCAACCAATCAAAGCCCGACCCAAGGCCGTAACCAACCAATCAAGCCCGACCAAGGTCAGAACCAACCATTTGGCTCGACCCAAGGCCGCAACCAACCAATCAGGCCCGACCCAAGGCCGCAACCAACCATTTGGCCCGACCCAAGGCCACAACCAACCAATCAGGCCCAACCCAAGGCCGCAACCAACCATTTGGCCTGACCCAAGGCGCAACCAACCAATCAATCAGGCCCGACCCAAGGCCGCAACCAACCAATCAGGCCCGACCCAAGGCCGCAACCAACCATTTGGCCCGACCCAAGGCCACAACCAACCATTTGGCCCGACCCAAGGCCGCAACCAACCAATCAGGCCCGACCCATGGCCCTCACTAATCAATCAGCCCGACCCAAGGCCGCACCAATTAAATACCTCGCCCAAAACCAATAATTTACAATTTTATCCACCCATCGTGTAACTTTTTGTTCAATCAAGCTCACCTGTTTGTGTTTTAGCATGATTAGGGTACTTGACTTGATCAGTTGACCAACTTTGCCTAGACCGAGACCGTGACGTTTATCTCAACCAAACCAACCATTTGGTACTACCGAACATGCCTAAACGTTCATGTACCTTACCCGTTATATCTCCTGGAGCTACTTCCTATGCCTTGGATACCAGGATTATATCACCCTTGTTTGGATAAACTATCGACCTTTGCCCATGAATTGCTTGTTTGCTCTTCAAATCATATACCCTGGTCGCACTACTGCATTTCAACGTGCGTCTTCTTCCTTGAACTTAGCCCACCATCTTACCATCATCTCAACACCATTCAACCTTTATCAACCCTATCCCTGATTTCACGTCGCCTCAATCTGTGATAGATTTGAGGGGGATTACCTATACCCTTAATGGGAGTAACCACTTCTTATTATTGTCAGTGCAGCTTTACAAGACAAGCTACATGACAACAAGGGGCTAATGTAGACACCAAATTTGTGTCTTACGACCCCCTATGCCCCGCATCTCATTTCGCAACCTAACCTCATCACCTAAACCTTACACAATTATTTATTAATTACCTTATAATTAATAAATCCACATCTCCAAACCTGCCACCTCATTTTGCCACTTCATCATGACCTAGCCCTAATCCTAAACTAACCTAATTAAGACCTATAACTTGGTCTACATCCACACCCATGACTAATTACTTCTCACCCGCACCAAAACCAACCTAATCATGACTTGACCAAGCCCACAACTAATCCCTCGAGAGAAAAGGAGGGAAAGTTGGCTATTTTAATAAAAATAGCCTACTTTGACTTAACCGATATCAGTTCCTACTCAACCGCCGTCGGTTACGTAACCGCCATCAGTTCCCTGTAAATGACCTCCCCAACCAAAAACAAAGGATCTGGAAATTCATTGGAAAGATTGGGAATTCACTTGGCCGAGCAGAGACAAGTGAAGGAAAGAGAAGAGTTTGCAGAGAAGGACATCAAGCCCAAGATCAACTGAGTAACTGAGAGCCCAGTGACACTCATCCAAGCATTGGGAGAGAAGATAGCTCATCTTTGATTATCCGATCATCCTACCTGAGCCTTGCCTTTGTTATCACAGTCTTTGGACCTGTATCTTCATCAGGAACTAGTAAGTAGTATCTTGTATGTTCTTTTAATAACATTTCTTGAACTTTTGAATCACAACAATTATAAATCTATTCCTAGATCTACTACCCGGTAACACCCTACATCTAACTGTCATTCCTCTACCCTTACATTGCCCCAAGAATAGCCCCCATACTCTCTGAGTCTTCTCCATCACCCCATTACCTATCCCCAATCATTTACCAGCCTAATAAACACCATAGCCACCTTATAGCCAACCTTCACTAAAAGCCCCTAAACCACTGCCCCTACCGATATCGGTTAGCAGAAACCGGTACCGGTGACAGTGACCGGCATCGGTCACTGTGATTCAAAACCAAGACTAGCCTTTTCTCTATTGTTTTAACAAGGTAATTAAATTGTAATTTGGCAATAACTTCTTTATTATCCTTTGTGTTAATTCGTATTAATAGGGGAACTGACCACCTTCGAAAGGAAGTCTAATATTTCCTGGGCCCAAGGCAGTTCCCTCATTTATTGTCTAACTAGAATCTGGTGGTCTTGTATTCTTACTTACAAGTAGTCCTTCCCAGACAAAAAGGAGTTCTTTGCAATCGATCTGATCTCTCTCTACGGCACGTGCACACCATCCAAACATTCAACAGTATTCCTCCTAGCCCTAACCCTTATCTCTGCTTCTCAAGAGAATGAAAGGATAGAAGCAACTCTATTCCAAGAACAAAAACATCCTCTCAGTGCAAAACAGATTGTACTAAAATTTGAGAGATGAAAATATCTCAATTGCACTTTCCCAATTGTCTAAATAACCAAGATTATAATGGAGAATGTGATCAAAATTTATTCCCTTTTTATTAAAAAAATCAAACATATTTTTTCAATTATTAAAACCTCTAGTTATGAGGTCTTGACAAGACCTACATGAAAAATATGGACATTTTCCTACAAAAATAAAAAAATCCAATAGTGTACTTAAGCACTACCATGTATTTCCAAATTTAAAATGTAATGTGTTGATATGGATACCATCCATGTCCCAATATGATCAAGTTTACCTCAATTTGAATGAATTCTCTTGAAAATCTTAACATGTTCCTTCACAGTGTAAATATAGTCCCTTAATATGGATGAAATCTGTATCCATGTGATAAAATATTTCTCAAAATCATATAGAATGTCTCAAATGTTATCAATTATCCTTTAAAATTGTATATAATGTCTCAAATGCGATTAAATTCCCTTAAAATAATGTATAATACATCAATTTTGAATGAAATACATGTATCATGTGCCCATATATCTCTCAAATGAATGTTAAATGTCTCTATAAATTCAATTTGGACCATATCACATTGTAATATGCCTCTCAAAGTGACATGATATTTCTAACATAGTCTAAATATATAGATTAATCCTTGTATTATCCACATTTGAATGAGGGATAATGCTTATGAATCATGCATATCAAAATGAAGAGTTACTCATGTCATGTGTGTAATTTGTTTTATAAAGGTAGAAATATCTAACCACATAAGAACAAACATAAACATGATAGGATATGTCATCATATAAATATATTATCATTGTAAGCACATATGAAACATGTAATACAAGGTGTTTTAGAATATACAATATATTATAGAATGTGAATGCAATGTGCATAAACAATATATAAGATGCACATGTTAATTTTTTTATGATTTAATTAATTCACAATTAACCATGCATAATCAAAACAACGCCATAATACTTGCAACATTGATAAAAATAGAACAATAACTAAAATAAATAAGAGGAGATAGAGAATTAGCTATATAGAATGGAATAAAAGAGATATGGGTGTGTAGATAGGTGGAAAAGATTGTTATGAGACCGTAAATGCTTCATTACTAATATTTGAGATGGAGAATGAGTTATTTTAGGACCGTAAACTAGGCTACGATCTTGCCCAAATTATGTATAATCATGAATAGAGTTGTATGGTCTTTGACCCTTATGCAATCAAATTTTGTAACTTCATGTTGTCTTTTCTTTCTTGAAAATGTGCTTCACTATATTTTTCTCTTGTTTTCATAACCTCAACACAACCTATAACCACATGCAATGAAGTAGAAACCCTAAATAACTATAATACAAAAGGAATTATATTTATATAACAAAATGAGAAACCATATGTTTGACAAGATTGGACTACCTTTAGAAATCAACCCTTACCAACAAAATTCCTAGTGTTACACAAAATTCCCTCGGGTGGGATCAAGACTCATGTAGTTATTTAGGTGCATGTGTAAGTGTGAGTGTGATCTAGGATAATCCCCATAATTGCCATCATGTTTATTGAAATAAATATAGTGAAATAACTACAGAGTAGAGAATGAACCTAACATGGTAATAGTGTGAAGTAGTGTGCTTTATCGACCCAACTAAAGCATTTTATCCCTTGAAGACCTTTGACAATGTTTGGACTGATTTTTCACTAGCTAAGACATCACTCTAAGACCTCTATATGTTTGGAAATTGAAGAATCTAGACCCTTTGACTCGACCGAGTGATTCATACATATAGTACAGATGCTCTAAATGATGTATAATTGATTGATGAAGATTTAGGAGATTCTTGAGTGATTTTGGATTGATATTTGTAAAATGATCTTATGAAAATGCTAGGTGAGTTATAAAGTGATATTTAATTTCTTATACAACCTTAAACAAGTGAAATATTATGATAAGGTTGACCCTAAGAAGATGAAACTATACACTTAAGATGTTCAAATTGAGATCGAGTTGGGAGATATAAAGGATTAGGACCATACAAGTCATCCAAGGCCATAAAATGTATCCTAACCAAACTTTATGGTTTTATATAGGAAACTTTTGATGCAAAACCAAAAGTTATGGAATGATGCATAGAGATGATTTACTATTTTTCTTAATTAATAATTACCAAAGTTATGATAGAGAAAAGCGTGGATACTAACAAGTCAAGAAATATCTAGGGATATGTATTGACTAGAATTAAAATGCAATAATTTTTCCTTTTAAGGAAGCATAACAAATTTGAGTGACTACATTTCTGCCTTTAAGTGTGTAATTGAAAATTACACGCTTAAAGAAAATACTAGAGTGTGTACACATAGTTTGTCTTTACTTGATAATTATCTCCTTATATATTGGCGTTAGTACACTCTATGGTGAAACAAAGTGTAGTTAATGTCTATGATAGAAACTGAAATACAATAAAAATGTAAATAATTCTTTTAAATTTTGTAAACTATAATTGCTTAAAGTAAATCAAAGGAAATAAAACAATAGAAATAGTATAATTTTTCATTATGTAGAGGGAGGATATCCTATTCTTGTTGTAATTTGTACATTTGGAGTTATTTTTAAATGTTGAAGGATTGGGGTGACTAGTCCCCAATTGTGTCAAGGAGAAACCGGAGTGTTAAGTGCATATAACCCAACACTTTGAAGAGAAAGAGGAACCAAATTACCCCATTAAGAGAGAAGACAATGTGTAAGAATATTTAGTAACCTTGATATCTTCCCCTTCTAATTTTTAAGAGGAGAGGAAGGAATTCCTATAAATAACTTAGCTTCTTTGATACCTTCCGCAACTCCAAAAACATATTGTTGTAGACAAATCTAGGTCCAATTTTTTAAATAAAACCATAGAGTGAAAAAGTAATGAATATACCATGCCCCCACTACATGTATAATTTAGATTAAGTGTATAAATTCTAGAATAATATAGATGAGAAGGGCCTTGCCCCCAAACCATGTTCTTATAATTGAGAAGGAATGAGGTACTCATGCCCCCTATGTAATGCTCTAAATTAAATAATCTATGTCTGAAATTTCATAAGAAGTCTATAAATTGATGAAAGAATATGAGGCTATTATAAATTTATGAAAATAAAACCCTTGTTTGGGAAGGTCCAATAGAGTCAGGACCATACTACGGTCTTGATTGAAGTGTACAATTTTGAATGGAATTGATGTGTACCACTTTTTAGTGTTTGTACGTGTGTTTGATGATTTTTACCATGTAAAAACCCATTCTAGTGTTTGTTACTATGTCAATACTAGATGGATATGTAGAATGAATATTAATGAATTCCCTCTCTTTTGAGGCATGCATGATAAAGCATTTGAGTGTGCAAATCAAAAGAAAAGATGTGTACCCATTTTGGATAAGTCCGATAATATCTCATTGGATCATAAAGAATGATAAAATGGTTGCCATAATTGGTAACTTGTATCTACAAAAGGGGTTGTACATGGTGGAGTTATTGACACAAAAAGAAATCAACATGCAACATGCAATATGCAACATTAAAGAGTAGAAATAATACATGTGTGTAGAATTAAAAATAGTTTAGACATAGTCAATCAAGTTAATGTGAGGAATATAATAGACAATAATCAACATACAAAATGTAATATTAAAACATAATAATAGTACATGTGTACAAAAGTAGAAACAACAATGAATAAATAGGAAATTGAGATAACATAATTAGTAGTATAGAAACATAGTCATATGAAGGAATGGATCCACAAACATGGGGCACCCACAATGCCATAAAGAAATAACAATATAAGGTACTATAGGCCACACTTAAAGAAACAAGTGTATACATGCAAGATAACATAGAGCCACAAATATGGGACATTGAAATGTCATAAGGTAATCGTGGAAATTGAGTTGTATAGAATAATAAATCACATGATCAAATAATTGGTTATTCAAGGAATTAAGTATTCAAGTAAGCAATCCAAAAACATGAAAATTAAGCAATGTAATAGGAAAGTATAACACATAGTGATAGTAGAAATAGATATAATATGATAGTTTAATACTACACAAGAATAATGTGTTAATCCTATTAGCTAAAAAGATATCATTTATACAATGTATGTAATCAAGTGTAATGAGGATGTGTAAAGTGAATGAAATGAAAAAAAAGACTGTATAGTGTAGTAGATACCCCAAAAGAGAGTAGAGTCGGTGGGAAGGGAGTAATCCACCATTCCTCATCATGTATCAACATGTGTGTGTCTTGCATGAAATTAAATATATCTCATGAACACATGTGTAAATATTATATGGGAAAGATATACTATCCATAAAATAAATATGACAAATACCATGTATAAAATTACAAGACAACTAATCAACCATGAATAGGTCATGGTTATGTGAGTTTTTAGAAATATGTGAATGTTTTTATATTATATGATTATTTGGATGTTTTTGAATTGATTTAAAAATATATATTTATAGGAAAGAGGGTTGCATAAGATCCTATATATCATCAAAGAGATCATATGTGTTGGGATCAAACTTGATGGGCCCTAGGTTGACCCAATTATATAGATTTTTAAAACACGTTCCATTGAGTTGTATCATTTTGAAAAATTAATGTAAATTCATGATATATTTTTCATCCATGAAAGGTGGCTCTTATTCATCCATATCTTGCATTTAGTGTATTGTATTAGGCTGATAATAAGAGAATCCATCATTCCAAAAGGTAACCATATTAGAAAGTAAGGTGAAGATAATACTAGATTTATGCATATCAATAGCACCTTGTAAGAATTGTAACAAAGATCATCCTAAGGATGAATGAGAGGGTTTAGGGTCAAGATAAACCCAAACATTATTGGAAACAAACTATAAACCAAAGGTAATAAGAAGGTTGATATAGCCTTGAAAGTCATGAGGAGTAAGAAGAGGCATAATATCATATGGAGTGAAACCCAAGGTATGCAACACTTCATAAGTACATATATTATTGTTGGTTTTCACATTGATTAGGACACATTCCCAATATTTTCCATGAATGTAAGGTGTTATAGTAAAACTATTAAATCATGTCCATTTATTGGATTTTTCTATGTCATATGGATATGATCATTTCAATTGTGGTGAGTCCCCAAGACAAATATTGATAGTACCATTAGATTTTAGCTTATTTATGTTAGAAATGAGAGATTTATAGTGATCAAAGTCATGTCCTAATACATAATGATAGTTGGAAAAAGGGTTACCTGGATGTAAAGAAATATTTTTAATAAAATGATTGCATATATAAGGTAACATAAGATAACCATGATAAAGCAAGACATAATTTCAAAATATGGCAAGATGGACATACAAAGTGTGTCAAATAGATGCCCCCAAATATTCGGGTAATAATATGGAATTTGATGGTGCTTTAAGAGGGAACCCCAAATTAGATGACACCAGTTGTATTATTCATGATTATAAGGGATACATGATATGGGCTGGGTCTTTTTAAATCTTACAAACCACTAATAATGAGGCATAAGTGATGATGATGCATGGGCATCTCTCCTAACATGCTATTAGACTTGACATGTCAATTTTGGTGTGTTTAGATGGTCTTAGGGTCCTCTATGAGTCATTAGGACTCATTCTAGGGTGTCAAGTTGAGTCTCATTGGTCAAATATTTGAATTTGAGTGTAGACACAAAATCACACATGAGAACATTTTTAGATCCTAAAATCATACTAGCATTTATGTAATTACTAAGCAAGAAAACTAGTAATTAACAACTATATTTGGCCTCTTTTATTTGTTTCTTGTTTTCTATTTGGTCTTACACACCCTATAACCTAGTTGAGATTTTACCGATTTATTTTTTAATGGATTCGACACCGGTGCTCAACTAGGACAATGACACCTATGCGCTCTTGTCACTTTTGGGAACCCTTGACCCTTTCTCACCATACTACCTCCTTTTAGGTCTATTTTATCTTTTAGGCATATTTTTACTTATGGGTCAGCCTATCGCTTGTCAATTACAAAATTCAAAGAAGGGAATCAATAAATACATAGTTATGTGTTCAAAATCAAGTACCAAGCACTAAGCATTACTATCATCACCTAAGCTTGCATCCAAAATGCACCTAAAGCACTCAAAGGCATCCATATAACATCCATTCAAGGGACAAGGGAATCCATAATCAGTATACATAGCATAGGAAGGGGAAGTTCATTCTATTCAATCCAAACATGCTACACATTTCTACATTCTAGTTATAACCTCGCTATCAAGTGTAACTTGCACAAGGACATTCTAGGGCACAATTTCTACACACACTCACAAGAAATACATAAAGTATGAGATGTAGTGCAATGCTCGGTTGTAAGTTCACTCTTTAGGTAATCATGTAGTCAGTCTAACTCCCCATTTTGCATTTTCCTTTTTAGTTTTGATGTGGTTTATGGGCTTGTGCAAGTGAAATATTCGTTAGTATGTTATAGGTACCCTCATAGATCAAAGAGCGACTACAAGCAATAAAAAGAAGAAAACAACAAAGGCTTTGCGACACACCACAAAGTAGATCTTGAGCTCCTGTGTAGTCACCAATACCCATAGTCTCCGATGCTCATGCACCCTTGATCTATCCCGAGTGCCCATGTCCGGCCCCTCATCCTTGCATTTCAGAATTTATACTAAGCATTTAGAACACTCTTCCCAACATATTTAACACTTTTCCTAGTCTAGATCAGTTCAGTTGAGCGTAAATAAACTAATCTCTTCATTGATCTCTTGTGCTTAGGGTTTCATATTTACATCTTAGTTTTATTAGGGTTTTATATTGATCATTTGTATATATTTACATGTTTATATAGTATTTGTTTCAATAGTGACTCTACAATTATATATTTAATTCAAATTAAATTAAATCATTGAGTTTTCCTTCCATTTTTGAAAATTTGAATTTGTAAAAGCCATATTGGCTTGTTAACAAAGTGTAGTTAGTATAGGAGGGTTCAATGAGCTCATTAGAGGTTTTAGGACCTTGGTGATGTCTTAAGAGACACTTCATAGTGCGTAGTGGTGATGTAGCTCTTAAATTTTTTTTTTCTTATCTCTTTCCCTTCTTAATGTGACCCTTGTGTATAACCATAACAGTCAATTATGAAAAGATATCAAGGGAGATATAAAACATTGTTTTTAACTATTGTTGATGATTATCATTCAAATGAAGAAGGACAAAATAGAAGTTATAAGAGGATTTTAAGTGATTTTGTTTGGAAAAAAATTTATGTGATCTATTTTTGTGTTTAAGACTTTAGAGACTTGAAATACAAGTGTTCTAGACGAGAATCTCATTGATGGAGGTTTTATATTTTGGTAAGAATTGATATTTATTGTATTTATTGGATTATGAAGTGTACTCACTTTGATAAAGCTTGATGTTAATGCTTTTCAATAAAGGATATATTGAAGCAAAATGTATTTCAGTTTAGTCAATACAAGTTTCACACTTAGAAGGGTAATATTGAGCAAGGGGAAGTAGGTATGCTGGAGAAGAATATATAAAGGTTGTGCAAAATTCTCGAGACCTCGAGGAAGAAAATTTAAGAGTTATATTGTTAGAAATACCTTCACAATAGATAAACCCTATTTTGGTGAGATAGAGTATGGTAGTTTGGAGTTATTTTTTCCATTAATGGATATGAGGAGCCTCACTATTGGGATAAAAAGTTTCTTCAGGGTGTAGTAGATCATAAGGAGAAGTTTCAAATTTTTAAATTGAGTTTAAACCATTTTATAACAAAAATTCTATTAATCAAGCTTATGAGAAACCCTCACTAGGGTTTTAAAAGAGCGGATATTTCAAGGAGCTAAAGAGTAAGTTAAGACTTGAAATCTTAAGTAAAGTTTTGTGAAACTCTTATTTGATAGGATTTAGTGAATTGAAGTCTAGATATTTCCCGATAATGAGAAAAACGTAACAACCTTTACCCGACATGAGGAAGTAGAAAGGAGTGTTTTAGTATACAACCTAAGCTTAAGCCTTAAACATTGAATTGTGACTTGATAGCTTATAAAAACCTTTCTAATAATGTTGAAACTCATTTTATGAAAGTTTTGGATGAAAAAGGTTCTTTATGCTTTGAGTTTCATGACAATAGTAGTAAAAGAGGACTGAGCAAGTGAAAGGTCTTTGTTGAGACCAAGAAAACCAAGTGGAAGACCCTACATTTAGTGCCAAAGCCTAAAATTTCCTAGAGATCATATAGATAGGTAAAGGAAGTATATAGTCAACTTTGAAGAGTTCAAAGATTGTTAATATCTTCCATTTTCAAAGAAGTAGGTATGCAGATCGGAAGCGAGTAGGAGAGACCTAATTTGAGCTTGAGATAGTGGGATTGGGTGATTTTTCCTAAAGGAAGACACATTAACTTTATCAGAGTCAAAACAACAAAAAGGGTACTCTAAAAGGTCTTTACTTTGTTATTTGAGTCATTATACCAAAAGTTATCTCATATAAAGGGTCTACAAAGGGCTACAAGGAGCCTAAACAGTTGAAGAAGTCTAGTGAGAGTGAAAAAGGTATTTAGCAAAGGATTTGAATTATGAAACTTACTACATACCATGAGGAGGTAAATGGGTAGCTTAAAATGTCTTTGCCTTTCTCTGGGTGTTGGTAGATAATTCTAGACATGAACCAAACATTGACATTTGCTTGAGAAACTAAAAAGGGTAGTTTTAAGAAAGAGAGGGTTTTGATATTTTCTTTGGTATTGAATCAAATTTCTTGATGATTTCAGATGGTGTAAGATCTAATATCATGATGCAATCATAATATGAGCCAATTTGGCATAAAAACCTAAATTTTCCAGTTTGAGGTATTTCTAAGGTTGAGAAAAATCAACCATCGGTGCAAGGTTGGAATAGTATAGGAATATTTTTTTGAATCCAACCTTATGGGATTGTTGTGAGTGATATTGTGCTCTACATTAGATGAAATTGTTGGAATGATTGAGATTAGCCAAAGAGAAGGGTTATAGTGATTTTTTCGTTGAGGGAGAATATGTGATCATAACTGACATGAGGAGCAACACCTAATTAGATGTTAAATCAAATGGTGCAGGGGGGTCAACATTTGATAATTTTATTCATTCTATGGATTTCTAGCCTTTGCTTTGAGAGATGAATAAGGTTGCAAATGTTCTTGAGATTGCTGGTATGATACTAAATCCTTTGTTTGCAATGATTAGTAGTAATCCTTTTGAGTGATTTAGACTTATGAATATTATACATGCCAAAAAAATAGGCTGATTTAATCCATCCTATGGATTTCTTATGCGTGGAGAAAATATATTTCATTTTTTATTAGTGTATACTTTTATACACTAAGAAAGGGAATCAAGACATGGTTTCAATATTGGGATGAATGTTTTTTTCTGAAAATTTTGGATATTTCTCAAAGCTAAAGGAGGAGGTGGATTTGAAATGTCTTTTTATTGTAGGTTTATGATTGGAGGTATGAATATTTTATGTTTTGGTAAGCATATATTTAAGAAGCTACTCAAGGGAAGGAATATGTCATTTGAATGTTGGGATAAATTACTTTAAGGTTTTTAGGCAGGAATTCTCTTTTTTATGGAACCATAACATGAATTGTGAGTTGCATTTTATTTACAAATATTAATTTATATTGATTTTATTTCCATTTTCTTTTAATATAAAAGGAGAGGGGCCTCTAAACCTCATTTTATCTATTAAAAATTATCAAGCAAGATTAATGGTAACTCCTATGGTGTATCGAGATGTATCACTATGGTGATAAAACTAAAAGTAAGTATATGATCAAACATGTTAACATATGTTACAATGTATTAGAGACAACTTTAACATATGATTGTGAGGTGGAAGAAAGGAAAATCCTTGATCCTAAGAAAGGTTGATTCATGCAAAGAGTGGATTTTTGAGAGATTCTCTCCTACCCACTTCAACAAAGTGAGTTGTTGTCGATGAAGTTCATCACCATCGATGGTCAATTCAAGGTAACTCCCTATTTCCACCTCGTGTTCCTAAAACATTTCCATAAAGGTGATAATGTTAGTTTCCATTTTTTCATTATATACTCATTGGAACACTCTATTAACCTTGTTAATCAGGGTAGGAGAGTCCAACCACTCCACGATGAGGTCATTTTTATGATATACAAGTATCTAGACCACCTTATCCTCCATTCTCAACCTTCTCCTACTCCCAAATCTCCCAAAACTGAGTGTTTTCTCCCTTCCTCTAATCATATCCCCCTCCACCCTCGACTCCCTCTTCCTCTAAGAGGTATGTTTCCCTTTCTTGGATCGTGCCCTTCGTAGCAAAAAGGCTAAGGGCAATACTAGAAGTGACTTTCCCTCTTCTCCACCCCTCAGGGTGAAGGAGAGGTGACTCTGAGCCTTCTTTCTATTGGTAAGAAGAATGTGGAACCTCTAAAATATTCGCAGTTGAATTTAAGGACTAAAGTGGAGTTACACAGTGACATGATTAACTGGCTTTGAAAAGAGAGTAGAGACTTGAAAGATAAAATCAGAAGTTGCAAGATTGTTGTTGACAATGGCAAAAAGGATGACAACATGTTAGAGGATATTAGTAATAGGGTTTCCAAAATTGAAAAAGATAAAGAAAGCATCAGGGGTAAATAATGTGATATTTTTTCCATCCTCAAAAGTAACATAGATCTCCTCACTCGCATAACTCATCAATGAGAGGAGGCCAAGGGAAAAGAAAAAACCAAGAAAGATAATAGCATAAAAGACATCAAAAGTAGTTTGAAGGCATCAAGAAGACCTTCCCGAAGGTCATGAAATAATTCCATTGCGAGTTTCCTCTTCGATATAATTTTTTTGGTATTTAGCCGTGATTTTTGTGCTATGATTTTTATGGTTATGTTGTGGTTTAGATTTAGTTTGGTTATGATCTTATTTTGGCTTGGTTTTGAACTATATGTACTTTTTTTGTATCTTGGCTCTAGCCTCTTTGTACCTAGGTAGGGTCCCATAAAAAAACCTTTTATCATTAATAAAAAATCTAACATATGTATCATGAATAATATGAGTAGAAAAAATAGAGATGTCAGGTATAACATATTTAATCCTATAATATCTAGGACTATAAGAAATAAAAAGAGAATGAAACATAAAATCATCTTCATCAAGAGGGTTAAAATCAATTGTTATCCAAGGAATAATATTCACCATTTTCTTGTGGTGTTTCATCAACCAATTCATTAGGAGTACTAGATAGAGCATCATTAGTAGATTTAATTGGAGGATTGAAATCCTTAAAGGGAAAGGGAGAAATTGAATCATGTTTTATTCAATCAATGTTAGTACATGGGTGATAGTAATAATTATATGAATCAATTCACCCATGACATAGGTGAGAACCTTATCCATAGGGATGAACTAATAATGAGGCATAATAATGAATACTTGAGGATTAGATGCATTAATCTTGTAATATTTGAAAGGTTCCAAGTCAATTAGAATAATATGCTTAAAACCACACTATATAAATTTGACACACTGATTCATAGTTGATGGAACAAATTTTATAACATGGATACATAAAGAGAAGATTATAATGTTGGTATGTATCCATGATGTGAAATGTAGTGGGTAACTATGTTGGGATAAACACGAGATAGAGAGTAATAGTTCCTAATGTACATCATGTGATATTAACAAACACCCACATAATAGTAATATTTTTATCAATCATATGTATGAAAATACCCATCTATTTAAGAAAATAACTAGAAAAATATTGAAATGGGAGTCATTGTTGATCAAAACACACTTAAAGAAGAGTCCCTAAATTTAAGACTTAATAAAAAGATGGGAACATGGGTCCACATCAGGAAGAGGAGAGATATCAACTATACTAAATGTGGTTTCCTTATCCATAGATTTGAATATTTCCATAATAGATGGTTGGGTTGTAGGAGGAAAGTGGAAAGATTGTGAAGCCTCACATAATATATCCTTATAAATAGGTTAGGATGTAGGAGGAAAGTGGAAATATTGTGAAGCCTCACATAATATATCCTTATAAATAGGCACCTTTTATAGTAGCTCCAATAAAGCTATGTTATCAAGGGTATTATCTAATTTTTATAATATATGAAACCCTTTAGTATAAACACTACGATTACTAGATGGAGAAATGGGTAGTGAAGGAAATGATGGGTTCCCTCAATTTATTTCTTATTGCATCATGTTGTGACACCATTGATTAAGCTAAGATGTGAAATAAGAGCCTAATTTGATGTTATTGTAGCAATAAATAAATATGCAATTAAGTACATAAATGATACTCAAGAAAACTAAACAATAAAGTACCAAACCCTAAGTACAAAGAGAGGGTGAGAAGCCTTAGCTAATTCATAATGAAATATATATCGTGTTATAGTGATAACCAAGTGAATAGAATGATAGAATTTTTGCACAGAGTAAAACTAGAAAATGTAGATCCAGAGAGACTGGGGGCGCTTGAGAGGGACAAGGGCACCCGAGGCCTATTTCTAGGTGCCGGGTCTACGTAAAGTTTAGAAAACCTCCTCTGAGGTGTTGTAAGGTCTTCAAATTTTTTCACCTTTGGTCATTCCAAGGTCACACCAAGATCACCGAGGTCGCTGTAAACCTGCAATGAAATATGAACTTGTAAAACCATCAAATAGACATCAAATCCTAAAAAGAAAGATGCAAAATGAGGGGTCGGATTGTCCTCAATTGTCACAATGGTGAACTTACAACTAAGAACTGAACTACATCTCAGACCTAATGTAGTTCTATGTGTGTGTGTGGAATTGTGCCCTAGGTGGCTTTTTCGAGTCACACTTGATAGTGAGCAAGTAGCTAAATGTAAAGAAATGTAATAGATGTGTGTATGGAATAAAATAAACTTCCCTCCTATGAAGTGTATGTAGAATAACCAGCCCTTGTGTCCCTTGTGATGGTGCTAGATGGATGTAATGGAGCTCTTAGATGCTTGATGGATGTAACCTTAGGTGGTGATAGCTAATACTTAGTGCTTGGTCCCTTATTATGATCACATAACTTTATATTTATATGATTCCTTTGCTTGAATTTCATAATTAACCTCGAAAAGGTTAAATACCAAAAGATAAGATGCTAAAATGGATAGAAAGGACCCAAAAAGTGTGAGTAAAGTACAAAGGGGGGGGGGTTCCTAGAGGGGATGAAGGTGCCGATCTTGATGTCCAGGGATGATAAAATCTGAAGTATAAAAAGGTAGACTGAGAAAGTAAGGGTGCAAGACTGAAAGGAGCAACAAAAAATAAAGAAAGGTGGCCAAAGACATGGGTTAATTATTACTCTTCTTACTTAGGAATAATATGAATAGTAGTATGTAATCAGGACTAAATAATTACCTAAAGTGCATGATTTTGTGTCTACATTTTCCCACACTTTATGTTGGTGAGCGGAAATCTCGGTAACATAAAGTAGATAGAGTTACGTACTGATAACCATGTAGATCAATGATAAAAGCATGACGAGGGACTATTGTTGACGTCGATGTTGTTATTGTGATGATGTTGACTATCACTTCCCACATGGATGGAACAAGTAAAATAGAATAATGAACAAGTATTGAAATGCACATGTATATGTGTAAAAAGTATGTAAAAATGCTGAAAATGTGAAAAAGGAACATATGTACTTGATTCGTGATGAGAAAAAATGTGTAGAAAGGATCCTAAAGATGTCGATGAAGGGCATGTTTTTTTGGGCAATTTAATGCTGCAATGAAGAAGTATATGGAGGAAAGTCTAGTGTCATCCTCCAACCTTTAACCACTTCCCAAAGTTGTAGAGCACTATGAAATGTTGGTTTTTGGGTGATCCTACACCATGACAAAAGTAGTGTAGAGAGGAAAGTCTAGTGTCATCCTATAACCTTTAACTACTCCCTAGAATGAAAACACCACTACAGATGGTGTGTACTTGTCCTCAATGTAAATGTACTAGTATTAAAGGACTCTCTGCTTTGTCAAAATCCTCTGTGACATATCGAATTTTTTTACGAAATGAAATGTTGAAGATACATCTCTTGGTTACGGCATCTAGGAAGGACATCGCTGTGCTAAGGACCCAAGTTTGATTTTGAGCCCTGTCCAAAACTCAAAATTGTGTTATACTAGTACCATGCTGCATATAACAATGTATGGGGTGACCGATTCACCCATATGATGCCTCCCTTGTTTGGTGCACATGTGACATCATTTGAAGGAGTATGTGGCCCCAAAGAGGGTGACCATTGTGCTAAAATTGTGCCCTACAAGAGAAAAGGAATGTGCTTGGTTGAAACCAAGGCACACATAAACAAAATGTCCGGGAGATAGGTGTTAGTATAAGAAAAGACAAAAACACATGTATAATAAGAAATGTAAGATAAGAAGACAATGTGTAAGCTAAGACATAATAAATACACAAGAAGACAATGTAGACCTGCAAAATGTGGGTTGCAAATATGGGACACCACTCACAATGTCGCAAGATAATCAAGGCCATAGTGGTAATAAGAAAAAATGTGTGCACACAAGAAAAAGGATAAATCTTGTAAACATGATCATACAAAGATAAAACAAAGGAAAATAATGTAACGGATAACCATGGAAATAGATAGTCTTGCATAAAAATGCTACACATGAAGCACCCATTAACATATAAAAAAGATAAAAAGTATGTCAAAACGTGTATAAGATGATAAGGTAGTGTGATATGAAATAAAATGAAATAATAACACATGTAGTGTACAAAAGTGGATGCCCCAAGAGCCTCTTTGGGACTCGGGTAATAGGTACCATGCCAAGAGTCCATGCTGCATGTAATAGATCTGTAGAATCTGCGATCACAAATAGAAAGAAAAAGCGTTCATGTGTGTATGATAAAATATAATGACATACAAGATATCTATCTAGCATGTGTAATAAAGTGAACTTGTAAGCACAAGTACACAAGAGTAAATACAACCAAGATACGCATTATGTTGTGGATGAGCCAGAATGGAATGTAGTGTGAATGATAGGAGAAGCATGCCATTGAGTTAATGTATATGCATGTAATGAGGTTCCTTTATTTATTCCCCCTCATAAGTTAAGAATGAATTGTAAATGAGAGTGCATCATTGGGAAATGGTTTTAATTGTGTGTAATAGAAATATGTGATTGTAAAAGCATAAAGTGTGGAGTGTAAGCATGTGAGTGATTGATTGAATGAGTGATTAAATATGTGATGAGGTCCATTTGAGATGTAAACCCTCAGAAGTTGATTATGGAGCATGGAACTAGAGTGCATCATAGGGTAATGACCGCAACATGTAGAAGTAAATGTAAGAAAGATGTAATGTTAATTCGTAGAGTGAATAAGACACAAAGTGTATAGAAGATGCAGTGAGAGAAGATGTCCTCAGTGTATGATGCGTGATGTGTGAAGTATGTAGTGTGTAAATTCGAATATAATATATAGAGTGTGTGAGGTTCATTTGTATATTATTCCCTAGACATTTAAGTGTGAATCGTAGCACAAGAGTGCATCATCAGAAATGATGATGCGAGATGAATCGAAATGTGCAAGATGAATGATGTTTGGAAACAAATGATGAAAGAGTGTATTGTATGTGCAAATAGATGGTGATAAATGTATGCACATATGAATGAGTATGTAGTAGATAAATATTATGGGGAAATGGAACGGGTTCTTATAGGAAGATATCCCTCAACAATTGTGTAAGAACCATATGAACATGAGTGTGTCATCAGGAAATGATGATATGTTTGCATATGTGATAGTCTAGGTGTGGCATGATGAGAAAATAAGATGCTTGTTGATGTTAGACGGGTAATAAGAAATAGGTGTGATGCCCCCAAGCATGTGGTGATGAGTGTGATCAAGTAATGTCATCTAAGAGGTCATCATTGTCATGATCAAAACCAAATGTGAAGCATCAAATACTTGATAAGCGATAGTATCGGGTTGATCGATCAAGGATTCGTCAAAGTGTAAATTATACATGCTCATAGCATATTCCTCATTAGTAAAAGGAGGTAATGGACATCCATGTGCATACCAATAAGTAAGATTGGGTGAATAGACGAGAAATGAGTCATTGCAAATGAATACATGGCTAAAAGGCATGGGAAATGAAATATCAAGTATGATCAGGATCTAATGTGCCCCTAATGTAATCCATCCAAGATTACCCAAGTGTGAGTGGAGAAGTGCAAGGAGTGTGTGTAAGAAAAATTGTGAGGTAAAAGACTCAAAGTCCATAAGCAGTGGTGATGCAAACAAACCCATGGTAGAGATGATGATCATGAGGTGGGGAAAAATATCGTCAACTGTAAATCCTAACCGAGCTAACCCATCATGTGTGCATATAATGTCATCACAAGTACGATCAAATGGAATATGCCCCCAATAATAATTGTTCATAAAAAGTGTACATGTAAAGGGAGAACATGCTAATGGTGGATGCACAAGTGATAGTGAAGTAGGTGGAATGAAATCGGATGTGTGGATAGGCCCCCAATAAAGTACCATAGCAATAGTAGTAGTAGGAGGAGGTGGTGTTGTAGATGGGACTGCATATAGCATACAAATAACACCTTTAAGTGGTGGAAAATGATCCAGAGTATCCATGGGTTGTGGTTCATTAGTAGTATCGAATCATGGAGTAGGAATTGTAGTATTGGGATCATGATCACAATATTTGAATGGGTCATGATCACTAGGAACTGTATATTTTATGCCCTCATGTAGGAATTTGACATAGTGATGTATTGTGGAAGGAACTGCCGTTTGCATGACAAGGAGCTATGGCCAACCAAGTAAACAGTTATACAAAATCAGAAAGTCAATGACAAATAAAACTATATGAAGGGTTTTGGGCCCTATAGTGATAGGAAAAGTAATGTGAATGAAACATGGACGTATAGAACCATCATATTCCCAAAGGAGAGACATGATTGACCAAACTTTGTAGCGAGAAAGACCAATCTTTTCAAGGAATTACATAGGACATATATTGAGTTTAGATCCATTATCGATTAAAGTATGCTTGATACCCATATTGTAAATGTGAATCATGACATGCAAGGGTAGATAATTTTCAAAAATAGAAAGATCAACATGAGGATTAGATGGGAAATCAATATGCTAGGAAAATTCTTCAACAAATGTTTAGTATACTAAATTTGGATGCATATTAGTAGGAATGCGAGTGGTAGCGAAGAGATTTTTATTCTATCTCTTAATTGAGGATTGATAAGAAAAAAATCATTAATAAAGATACTCATGATGAAGAGATCCTAGAAAGATAAGAAAAATGGAGGTATGAGGATCCTAAGTGTGTTCAGATTGAGTTCAGGTTCACCAAAATGATTGAGATAAAATGTGAAATAAGATCTTAATCTAATGCTATTGTAGTAGTAAATAAATATACAATTAAATATAGAAATGATACTCAAGAAAACTAAGCAATAAAGTACCAAACCCTAAGTGCAAAGAGAGGGTGAGAAGCCTTAGATGATTTGCAGTGAAATCTAGATTGTGTTAGAGTGATAAACATGTGAACAGAATAGAAGAAGCGTCACACAGAGACCCAAAAAAATGTAGATCCGAAGATATTGGATAGAATGGGGCACGTAGAGAGGTACATGGGCACTCATGGGTGCCTGGGCCTATTTCTGGGTGGCTGGGTCTATGGAAAAGATCATAAAAATTCCTTTGAGGTGTCACAATCTATTTTCCTTTTTTAACCTTTGGTCACTCCAAGGTTGCACCAAGATCACTAAGGTTGTTGTAAACCTAAAATGAAATATGAACCTATAAAACCCTTAAACATACATCAAATCCTAAAAAATAAATATGCAAAATAAGGGGTCGAACCGTGTGCTCAGCTATCATGATGGTGAATTGAGGTCGAGCGCTAAACTACATCTCATACCTAATGTAGTTCTATGTATGTGTGTGTGCGAGAATTGTGTGGTAGGTGGATCTTGTGCGAGTCACACTTGATAGCGAGAAAGTAGCTAAATGTAAAGAAATGTAATAGATGTGTGCATGGAATATAATGAACTTCCCTCCTATGAAGTGTATGTAGAATAACCAACCCTTGTGATGGTGCTAGATGGATGTAATGGATCTCTTAGATGATTGATGGATGTAACCTTAAGTGGTGATAGCTAATGCTTAGTGTTTGGTCCCTTATTATGATCACATAACTTTATATTTATATGATTCATTTTCTTGAATTTTGTAATTAACTCCTATAAAGGCTGACTATCAAAAAGATAAGATGCTCAAACGACTAGAAAGGACCCAAAAAGTGTGAGTAAAGTACAAAGGGGTCAGAGGTGCCTAGAGGGGACAATGGCACCTAGCGCTGGTGTCCAGGCTGGGCACTAGTGTCTAGGATGATAAATTTCAAAGTATAAAAAGGTATACTAAGCAAAGTGAGTGTAAGACTAAAAGGAGAAACATAAGACACATAAGAATGGTGAAAGACATGGGTTAATTAGTACTTTTATTACTTAGGAATCATATAAATAGTAGTATGCAATCAGGACTAAATAATTACCCAAAGTGTGTGATTTTGTGTCTACAAACATTAGTTTCAAGATACATGGATGAATGTGAAAAATGGGGTGGATGCTATTTAGAAAGAGGAACATATTCATATTTTATATCAATGTAAATAAGATTCTCATTAGTCATGAAGCAAGTAGAACCATCATGAAGGTACCCTTCCCCATACATAGTATAGGTATGGACCTATTTATAGGTATGGTAGACCATACCGAAATGAGGGAGTGTCCCTTAGGTTTGAAGAAAATATGATACAAGATTTGAAGAAGAGGCATGAAGAGACATAAAATGAAAAATTAAAATTTAGAATACACCAAGAAAAGAATAAGAAAGCCTATGGCCACTAGGGTTTAGAAATATATGCTATTAAAATATAGGTTCACCAAATATTTACACCCTAAAATATAATATGAAATGTAAATGTGATGTGAAGAAATAATATATAGGATGTAAGGGTTCATTACAAAATATTATTCTAATTTAATTAATTTACAATTAACCATGCATGATCAAAACAACACATTAATACTTGTAACAATGATAAATGATAGAATAATAGCTCAAATACAATTATCTATACATATTGGAATATAGGATATTTGGGTGTATAGATATTTGGAAAATATTGATTAAATATTATAGATGCTTCATTCCTAATACTAGAGATGGAAAATGAGCTAGTGTAGGGGTTTACAACTAATGTATGGTCTTTCCCTAATTATGTACATTATTAATTAGACTTATATAATATTGGACTCTTGTTTTTTCATATTCTATAGATTCTTGTGTTTTTATTTACTAGAAATTTTCTTTACTATATTTTTCTTTTATTTGTGCAACATTGGCACAACCAAGTAATCATACAGTAACAAAGTGGAAACCATAAATACATGTAATAAAACTAATCAAAGCATTAAATATCAAAAGGAGAAATCACGTGTGTGGTGATTATAGAGTACCTTGGTGGTAAAATCTTGCCAAACCAATCTAAGTGCTACACCATATGCCCTTGCATGGGATAAAGCCTCATGTAGTTCTCTTAGGTGCATGTGCAAGTATGAGTGTTATCTAGTATAATCTTTTATGAGTTCTCTTGTGTATTTTTACAAAAAAATAACATGATTACTATAGAGAAGAGAATATACCCAACATAGTAGTAGTGTTATGTAGCATGCTTTAGTTGATAGAATTAACCATTTTTCCCTTTAGAAATTCTTGGAGTGACTTTTATCTTTCTCAGACATGGATCTAGGCCGTTTGCATGCTTTTAAATAGAGGAAGCTAGACTCTTTAACCTAGTTGAGTGCTTCATACCTATAGTAGTGGCTTCTTTAAATGATTTGCATCTAATTTAGGAATATTTAGGAGAGTATTGAGTGCTTTTGGATTGATATTTATAATAAGAGCTTATGAAAGTGCCATATGAGTTATAAAGTGATATTATATTTCTTATATATATCCTTCTATAGGTGAAATATTATGATATATATGACTTTAGGAATATGAAATGACACACTTTATATTGAAATTATAATCAAGAGATACAAAGGGACATGATTTTACAAGTCAACCAAGGCCATATAACTTATCTTGACCAAATTGTATGGTTTTAGATAGGAAGCTTGTGACGTGAAACCAAAAGTTCTAGAATGATGCATAGAGATGCTTAATTAATTTTTGTAATTAATAAATCCTAAGGTTATGACATATCAAAGTATTGAGATGAGAAAGTCAAGAAAGATATAGGGAGATGTACTAATTGGAGTTTGAATGCGAGCATTTATCTAGCAAGGGATTATAGCCAAAATTTACATTGCGCTAAAGGATAAGTTAACAAATTTTAACATCTACAAAGGTATGAGCATTAGTTTTTAGTGGAATATAAAATATCATCATGAAAATACATATAGATAAATTTCAATGTCTAAGAGGATACAATAATGAAATACTCAACAATAGGCAACCTAATAAATGCATGATATATATCACAGAATTATAAGCATTGGTAAATACAAGGAAATATAAGTAAGCTTTATATATATTACAATACCAAGCACATATAAACAAATATTATGATAAATTATATTTTAGTAGTTTCTTAATAAATTTATTTCATCACGCACAAGCACAACACATGACAATGAATAAAAAATAAGTAAACATCATGATCAACAATCAAATAATTGAAATATGAGATATGAAAAATAAATTAATTGATTAACAAAAGAATATTAAAACACAATTGAAAACAACCATGACCCATAAGAATACAAAGTAACTATATGAAGTAAATAATGTATACATGTAAAAACATAGAACAACCCATCTAATTACATATCAATAAAAACAATTAATGAAACAATCATTAACAAGTAAGAATGAAACAAGTAATGTTAGTAACCATAATATATCAATCTCATAATCATGTATAGAAAAATATTATATCTAAAGAATTAAGAACTATAGGAATACATGCAAGATAAAGTTATGTATAAATAGCCTAAGTGTATCAATATGATTGATGGACTAGTATGGAAAGATAGAACCTGAAAAAATAGCTAAGATGTGCCAAGTGTGGGAAATACCTTAATGTAGAAGTTTTACCCCTGTGTATGATCAATTTTAAGCATATGCAAGATAATGTCCATATGTAACGTGTATGTATTAAATGTAACTCAAGTTTAGTGAAAAACATGTGTGCCAAATAGATATGTAAATCACCATGTATATGAAAACTAACATCCAATAAAAAATGTGTATTGAAAAATAAAGTAGTGTATAACTATTGGGTTTGTATTATTTGAATAAATATAAATAATAAAAAAATCATGTAAAGGACAATAGGAAATCAAATATATGTATGAGAAGAGGGAAAAATATAAATAAAAGCAATACATAATGAATTAAAAGGAAACTAAAAGGAAACTAAATACAAAAATGAATCCATATGAAATGAATAAAAGATAAAGGAGTAAAAAAAAAAGAAAATCGAGAAACTAAAGTGGCTTCATATGCAATGAATCCAATCCAAGAGGAGACTAAGAAAATGAAAGGCCAAGAGGCAAAGGATGGAATATAATAAAGTAGATGGTTTTGAACATTCTATAGATTTTATCAAAGTGTAATGTGAATGAGGCATAGTTGTAATGTAGTCTTAGGAGAGTGGAGGAAAATTAGATGACCAAATGTATATGTAACTTTCAATAACATATTCACATTTCCAATGTAGGTGTCCATATATTATTGTAGATGCATGTATGTAGTGGAAAGAGGAGGTGTATAAGAACATGTAATATTATATGTAAGTAGAAAAAATATGTGACCATGTAATCTTAGTGTGTGTAATGAAAAAGTGAAGAGAGGTAGTCAATATGGATAGGACGAGTGGTATGCCTCATCAATGTGTCATAATTTAAAGTATGTGCTCTAAAATTATACTATTTAGGAGTGAATATATATGTACCACAATAATATATCCAATGTAAGTGTCTAGAATAAGATAAGAAATCAAAAGACAAGGGCTAGTGAAACATACCAAAAATATAAAATCCAAGTGGATAAAAAGAATGATCAATGTGAGAAATCAAGGTAGATGTGAAACTATAAGAATAAAGGAATAAATCAATCAAATAAAGATAGGGTGATTAGGTAAAAGAAAAAGAAAAAGAAAAAAAGAAAAAAATGTATAATAAAATACATAGTCAAACCAAGTATATAAAGGTAAGTTAGGAATGATAACGTTTAATCCTATTAAGGGGATAATAAAGTGAATACATAGGATCAATCAATGTGACTATTATGTGTCATGGATGGGAAAGCTATGTGCACAACTGTCGAAAACCAAAAACTAATCTTGAGAAGTAAAATAACATAAAACCATGCAATTATCAATATGATTATTTATGTGTTGTGTGTTAAACTATGGTTTTTCGAGATCAAAACATAGTTAATATATGTTGGAATTATAAATTAGGCTCTCACTTGAATACCTCACCCAAATCATAATAAAATAAATGTGGTGTCCTTGTATTTTTATAATGACCCATAATGATTGGACATGTGCATTATATATACTTGATGTAAAGACCTTAAATCAAAACAAATTCTCAAACATGTCGTCAAATGAATGAATACTTTTCAAATTATAAGATCTATCACAATTCACAAAATATTAAGTAAAACATCCACAATTTGCACAAAACTACCCAATCTCCATTAATCATGTCAAATACTTATTAGGAAATCCATGGAACACTGGGATAGTGTTTCGCGACTTCCAACATTGGCCACCTTAAAAAATTCCATTTCCTTTACTTTGCGGCTCTTGACGACACGTTTCCTGTGTGTATCGTGGATTTCCCATGACATAATTTAACCTTTTTTTCCACGGAATTGATTAACACCACGGAGCTAAAAATTCCCAAAGTCTCGCACAACATTGTATTTTCATCTTTGTGAAGGTCAAATTCATAAAAATTCACCTAATTCCCAAGTTTAACTCCTTTGTTTTGTGGGTTAGGAGAACCGACATAACAATATAATTTATCCCTTTGTTTTTTGAGTTAAGCGAACATGCGAAAGACTAAGTTCCTTGATTCCAAGAAGATTGAGTTTAAGTGATCCACAAATTTTTTGAGAAAAAAATATCTAAGTCTGAAATTGAATTTTTAAGTTGTCAAAATAGCCTTGGGGGCTATTTTGGACAACGATTTAGCGATGCAATAGGGCTATTTTATTGATAGATATAATATAAGTGGCCTTGAAGAAATCCATTGGGCATGAAGTTAATGATTTAAAAATTGAAAAAATGATCTTTAAAATTGAAATTCTTATCCCTGGATCTACATGGACTTAGAGCTAACACTGGAGCTACATATTCTTTCTCTTAAAAGCTAGTTTCTTGGGAGTTTTTGATAAAACTTGCAAAACGTCCCAAAAACATTGATTTCTTTCAAGAAAGGAGCATGGAGAACTTTTATTTACATATGATCTTGAGGTTTGAATGAATACACCTTAAGGATTTAAAAAAATAAATTTTTTCCACTATGAAACTGCTTTCTGAAATGGGTGTGCAAAAATAACAAGGGCCCACAAAAACTATGTACAAACATGAAAATCATACATGTTCCGAGAAGAAAAATGCAAAGCGTGCAAAAACACTTGTTTTGTAATAAAAAACCTAGTATAATCCTAATCTAACCAAAAGAAAAGGAAAATAAACAAATCCTGAGATTTTTTGGGAGAAATAGCTTCCCTTCCTTAAAAAATTAGACCATGTGATCAGTTTGGCAACTAAAATACATGACAAAACTGAAATAATAACCCACACTTCCTTGTTGCTAAAAGTATCAGCTGAGAAGACAATGAATACCTCCTTAATTTGCTCATTTATTTTTTAGAGGTGTTGAATATGACCTTTGATGTCTTGATGATCTTCCTCATGCTATGAAGTGAGCATGACTAGTGGAAACTCATAATTTGACATCAAACTAGCCAAATATTTGATTGGAAAAATATTCCTTGTAACTCTTTGGATAATTTGCATGGTTTTCCCATATTCTTCACACTTAGCTCTAAGACTGGAGCTGGTAGAGATTATTTTCTCTTTATTGTAGATGTCCAGTGAGATGATTTGGAATTGATCTTTCTTTCTATTTTTTAGACATCCCTTTTTCCAATTTAGTATGTAGGTTTCCTCTCTATTCATTCTTTTCCCTGAATTGATTTTCTACCAAAAGTGAGTTAAGTTTAAGGCATGCAAAGAAATTAAGATCATTGCACTCAATTATTTCAACTTACTCACTTGGAAAATATTCTTCCCCATACTCTTGGATGTCACAAATTTCAAAAAACAATTCATCCTCAACTCATGGTCCATTTTGGTTTTCTACCTTCAAAGACGCTTGTTCTATTTTTTTCACTAACTTTGCCTCCCTTTGCATATTTTTATACTTATCATCCTCTAATAAGATTCACACAAATATTCAAAAAATGTGTAGTTTTCATTCTTTGTGGAATTGGTTGGAGATGAGGAATTGATAAAATGCCACTCCTTAGATTCACTTGCAAACATGGATGGTTCGGGCTTTAGACTTTTGATTTGATCATTTGGAGTAGACAAATGATCTTACAAACATATTCTAATCTCCATGGTTCCTCCTCTCTATGGAATAAGAAAACATCAGGATCTACCCGCTTTATAAGATAAATAGGCTCAATTTGGGTCGACTAGAGAATTAGGGAAATATTTGGAACACCAAAAATTCTCAAAATGTTGTGCCAATGTTTTAGAGAGTCAAGTAATGCCTTGGGTGGAGATGGGGAGAAATTTTTTAGATCATAGGGGATATTTTTAGCATGATAGACTTATAGAGCACCAAAATGGGAACTAGGAAGTAAAGGATCTTCCTGTTTTGGAATGAGACACTATATTTTTCTTGGTTTTACCTTGGGAAAGGAGAACTTGGTATGACGAGGGAAGAATTGAATTAATGAGGATGAGTTTCCTTTGATCAACCTGAATGAGAATATTCTCATCTTGAAATGCAATTGCAAAAGCTTGAGGAGGAGTATTGGATCCTAGGGTTTGAATCAATACAACCGTATCTACATCAAAGGACCTCAAATATTACAAGAGTGTCATACCTTGTGAGGGTCTTAATTCTTGAAGGATTATGAGCCATGTCATTGAGAATATGATGTTGAAGTCGAGATGTACTCCATTAAATCTCGTTATATTTTTTGAGGTGTTTCACAAGAGAAATGAAATTTTCATTCTCCTATTGTATATTTCCACTACGTTTCACATTATCTATGATTAGTGTAAGAGTATTTAGGAAAGAAGTTGAGACATAGAGAAGAACCATAGGGCTCATGGCTGAGTCTCTCTTTATGTGAGTTTAGTGGGAAGCATTATCTATGATTAGTGTAAGAGTATTTAGGAAAGAAGTTGAGACATACAAGAACCATAGGGCTCAGAACAGCCTCTATATCCTTATAGTCACTATATAGAAAGATCCGAGAAAATATACTATACAACCATTCATTCATATCATGAAAGGAAAGAGAACTCATATGAATGAAATATACATTAAACCCATTGATATTCATATCTATTTATAATGAGTAGTAACCTCAATATATTCATTGATTCATTACAGAGTGTCAAAAGTGCAGACCGTAGTCATGTGCATCACTAGACATATGTAGCTAAGCTAAAGCTAAAAAGAAAAAAAATAACAACTCCATGCTTAGTACATCCTTTCCTAAACTAGAATATCCACTCACAACATTTCTGCAGAGAGCTTCACTCACTCTCTACCCACTATTCTCCTATGTATATGATATATATCTCTATCTATATGTGTATATCTATATATCTTTTCCCATGGCAAGCACTTGTATTTATCACTTTCTGGGCTACCAACTCACCTTGCTTGTGCCCTCAGATCCATCACCAAGTGTCGAATGTGGTCCTCCATGTGAGCATGTTCCTTCAGGCCTGAGCTCTCCATTCCATCTCATGATGATCTTCTAGAAGATTCCATCGGGCATGCTCTTTCTGGGCCAACCTGTTGCTAGGATGGCATCTTATCCATGTGCAACCGATCATGCTTTTCATGTGTTCTACCTTGGGCACTCAAATTGGCTAAGTCCCGAACCTCCTTTCACATGCGTGTCGCATGTGCTATTTTCTTCCTTAAGCCTTTCTCTTGTGCACTTTTGCCTTGCGCGCCATCCTATAACTGGGATCCCACGCACCCAGTGCCTTTATACTTGGTCAATATTCAGGGGCCCAACATCACCCCACACTATGCCTGTTCTCCATCCTCAGAAACATTTTACTTGACCAAGATGCAAGTTGTTTTATGGGACCAAGATGTAGACTTATACTTTACAAAAATGAATAAGGAATGAAAGAATAGGGGAAAGAATGAAGAATGGGGGGGACATCAATTCAAAAGGCTAGGAAAGTCCTTTCATAGATCTGCCTCCAGCTTGTTCCACACTTTGACCTCATCCTTTGACTTCTGGCATAGGTCACCCACTAGGGTGCTCACTTCATCAAAGCTTAGGCCAATTCCTGGGCACCCAAAGTGTCCACAATCTACTCCATTTCCTTACCAGGTCTACGAGTTTATCCATTCTCTGGTAATTTGGGGGTATAGTTCCTTCAATTGGGCCTTAATTGAGCTCCTTAAAGCCTCAATTGCCTCGATTTCCTTTTCTACCTCGGCCAAAACCTTGTCCCTCTCTGCCCTGTTCCCTTTGTTCTTTTCTTGGAACTCTTTCAGCTTTGCTTCAAGCGTGGTGACCAAGGAGCTCACCACCTTATCTCTATCCATGCATGTGTCATATGTGGCTTTGTAGAATGGAAGTGACCTTAATCTCCATGAGTACTTGGTTGTACTCGGCAAAACAGTTGCTACTACCTTCAATCGGTCTTCCTCTTTCAAGCACATGACCACTTCTTCTATAGATTCCAATGCCAAGGGTCACCTCTCCATAGTGAGGATGCACGTTAGGTCTTCTAAGCATTCCAAAGTTGATGCATACCTCTGAGGGATTGGAGCATAAGGTCAGGTGCTTTAATATGATGGTGCTCTTGATTGAATCCACCTTCTTGTAGACCTCCTGCACCTTTACATTTTTCTTCCTTTAACTTGTGCCTTAACTGTGTGCTGATTAATTCCTCTATTTTAAACTCTTGGCCTTCTCCACTAGTTCTTCCTCCTTCTTCCCCAACTTCACCTCCAATGCTCTGATTCTATCATTTCATGAATAGCCTAGCCTGGTCTCGACCATGACTTTTTTTAGAGCATTGCATACTTGCTTGTCTGAAAGTTCTTGAGCATTTACTAAGGGGTTGTCTCCCTTAGATTCTGGCAATGATGAGATGATGCTTTTTGGTAGACTTCAAAGTCTGGCTCATCAATGTGTGACTCGAATGCCCAAGAGAGCATCTTCTTGGTCCTGGGGTATGCACCATCCTTTCAAAAGACCCCATGGCTAGGAGCCTTTCCGTGGGTATGGTGCTTTGGAACCATGTGCGTGTAACACCTTCTTCATGTCATCCACATAGCCCATTATCTGTCTCTATTCTGTATCAGAGTTCTCCTACCCGAGCGCGTGCCTTTGGGGAAGCTAACTGTTAGAGTGGGGCCTCCTAGGCTGTCATGTTCCTTTTCAATGCTCTCCTCCTTCCCTTCCTTAAGCACTATGTCACGTGTTGTGCTCTAACTCTTGGTCTATAAGGACTTTGAGCATATTTTTCACTTCTCGCTCTACTAACTCAGTAATCTACTCTTTTGTAAGGCTTATGGCTCCCTGCTCCTTGGCATCCTTCTCATCTACCTTCATGTCTTGGTGCCTTCCTCATCTTGTGTGCCCTTGTGCATGCAAATACAAACTCTTGCTTCTCCTCTCCACTTTCTTCCTCCGAGTCATAGATACTAAACACATGTGGCTCTTTTCCCTTCTTAGGCTCTTCTTCCTTGTCGCCACCTCCTTCACTCTCATCTTCTCCTTCTCCCAAGTACTTCTCCAAGCTTTCGGTCACCTCCGAGTTATCTTCTTCATCCACCCTCTGCTTCTTCCTGAGAGGTGGCTTCTGATCAGGAGATTTGGCCTTCTCTTCTTCCTTTGGTGATTCTTCCATGGTGGTGGGTTACTCGGGCACCTCTACTTCTGGCATCTTCTCCTTTACTAGAGACTTCTTTCTCCTGTATGTAGGTGCTTGGCTTGGCACTTGTAGATGGCATGCTCACTATCTGAGTAGTCGGCACACTTGGTGCTCCTTCCTCTCCTCTGCCTCTCTTCTTAGACTGTTGGCTTCTTCTTTCCCAAGGGGTCTTTAGGTATGGAGATTTCATTCTCCAAATACACCCTTTTTGAACTTTGGCCTTATGCACATGTACACGTGTGTCGTGGATCCTCAGTGATGGGAAGCATCATCGGCCTAGTCATTTGGATCTCATGTGACATGTACTTCTCTATGTATGTGCATTTACCACTAGGGTAATTCAACTTCTTCCTCATCTCCCTGTGTTCCCGGTCTAACCTTCCTAGTTCTAGCCTTAGCTTCTTTGATTCTTTAAATCTGTTTACTCCCACTTGGAAGTATTGGGTAGTGAACATGAAAGGAAGCTTGCACCAAGGGCTCCATGATTCATCAATAAGCTTGAATCTACCCAAGTAGTAGTGTTGGTACACCATGAACTCAGCTTCTCCCTCAGTGGCTGCTGGGAGTTGTTTAGGGATCCTCCACTCTACCCCGAATGCATTCCTCAAGTGTGTATACCACTTTTCCAGCCATGCTTTGTGGGGAGCCATCATTGTATCACAAGCATACTTCTCAAACCTCTTCACGGGTGAAGGGTCTTTGGTTGGGTACTCCCACATGAACTTGTCTGAGGCATCCGACACTCCAATTTCTTGCAAACACTATGGTGAGAAAGACATTTCCAAAGAGGATCATGTCCCCTTCCTTCACGCACTTAACAATCTCCTCTGCAATGTACGTGGATAAGTTGTATATCAGTCCCCTCTGTAATCTTCCCAGTAGACATGTAGCCAAGGTTTGTTGACCTACGTCCATCTTTCTTGGCCATTCAGCTTAGTCACCAGATGTGCGTGGCCATCTTCATAATGGGGTCCTTGATGTCTAAAATATCATAGTACCATGACCCTTTCTTGCATGCATACTTAGTGATGGTCTCTTGAATAGCCTCCTTGTCACCAAGGTCATCTTCTAGGCTATCTCCCTCACATATGAGGCCTGTAAATTGTGAAATCAACTGGGGAGTCATGTGCATCTTACACCCAACAAAGTGGAAATAGTCTTCATGCACCCGAGACATCAACCATTGGTACAAGTGATCTGGCTTCCCAAAATAAGGCAACTCATAGAGTTGCAACAACCCTGCCTTCGCCAATTTAACCTTAACGTCATCATCATATATGGGAAAACCTTCAGGTGTTCACTTGTTGGTGGGGCATACCAATTCCAACACCATTTCTTTCTCTATGGTGTTTGTGTGGTGATTATAGTCACTAACAGGTATGCTTCTCAAGTGGGATTCCCATTCCTTTCCCATCATCACCCCATCTGGGTATTGCATCTCTGCATACCATTCTTCATTTGTGTCTACTTCGGGTTCTAGTTGTTTAGCCTTAGCTTTGCCCTTTCCTTTCTTGGGTGCCATGGTTGAGGTATTTTTATCACTCCTACCCTCTCTTTGTTACTCTGTCTTTCTTTCTTCTCCAACCTTCGATCTCAGATCCATGATATAACTCTTCTAAACCCGTGCCCTAGTTTTTCGAACCCTAACTTGGATAAACTCTTCACAAGACAATGCCTTTTCAACTCCTTCCACACCCATGTAATTCCTTCTAGTTCGCAATCTCAAACTAGCTCTTCACATTTTAATCACACAGATCTTCCACTCGATCGAATCTGAAAACCCTAGTTTATAACACTTGCTTATATCTCCAACTCTTCATTTTCACAAAGTAAAAATGAGAGTGCCCCGACCCTTTATTTATAGTTTTTCCTTTTTTGATCATTAAATGCTACTTTACCTACCCCCATACTTTGTTCATTTAATGTGATTTTTCAAACAAAGTCCATCTTCAGTGCCTTCACTCATCACCCTTCCTACGTGAAAACTTCTCCAACCTTCTAGCGCGTAACCCAACCAACCTGATCAGGAGACTCTTTGCATGCGCTTAACCTGCGCCGAAGGCACTTCTTCTATCTAGATTCTTGCTTTCACCTACCTCGTGTTGCTTTAACTGCTTCCTTTTCCTTTGTACGTGGGATCTACTAGTAGCTTTATCCTGGCACCAACCATTCTATCTTTTCTCTTCATCTACCTCTTTCAACTGGGCTACACAACAAGGCTCTTCAACACAACTTCCTTGGTACTTTAATCATGTGCTTCTTCACTTTTCTCCACCCCACACTTAAATGATGTGTGGTCCTCTGCGCACTCACAAATTCTCCAAAAATAGCAATAAGGTTACGGTGCCCAAGGCAAAAACCAAAACAACAACGTGAAAGGGAAACACAAGAAAGGGAAAATGCATAAAGGAAACTTCTAAACTAACTGGAAAAACTACCTTATTTACAAACACCAAGAAGACTTATTTATAGTAGGGCTTCAACCTACTACCATTGAAGTGTCCAGGAAACTTTTCATCCCATCCAAGCGCTTGTAACTAGCACGTGCCCGAATCAAGGATGTATGAAATTGTGTAGGGACCCAACCAATGGACTTTCAACTTTCCAGGATGGGCGCGAAACTTGGAATCATATAGTAACACCATCTACCCAACCTCAAACTTCTTGTTTCTAATGTGGTGATCATGCCAAGCCTTTTGCTTTTCCTTTTCCTATTGTTTGGCTCCATGGGCAAGTGATCGTCTCTCATCTAGTTTCATTAGCTCATCAATCCTTTCTTCCAATGCTTGTTCATCGGCTAATCCTCCTGCGTGCTATTCGTAGAGAAGGTAACATAAATTCAACCAGAAAAATGGCTTCCATGCCCAAACACCAATTGAAAAGGTGTGGCTTTATTTAGTCTTTTATATGTAGTCTGTAAGCCCATAACACTGCCGATACTTTGTCATCCCAATCTTGTCTTCCAACATCACAGATTTTGGTCAAGGTATGACTCAGTATTTTGTTGAATGCTTCCATGGTTCCATTTTCTTGTGGGTGATAGGGTGTAGTCTTGTGATGAGCCACCATGAACTCTAATAATAGGATCCTCATGGTCTCATTCAGAAAATGTGTACCCCTATCACTAGTCAAACTCAATGGACATCCATACCTGTGATAATGTTCTCCCATAAGAACCTTGCCATTATTTTGTTCTTTGCCATGTAATCTTTAGTTGGGGCTGCCTTTACCCACCTTGTGAGATAATCCATGCAAGTGATGACATAACGTGACCCAGTCCTACGTGTTGCTGGTGCAATAGGTCCCACAAAATCTATCACCCATTTTTCAAAAGGCTCCATGCTAGGGATAGGGATGCAAAGGCATTTCATCTCTCCTTCTGGGTTTGCCAATGCGCTGACAAGTGGTCACATGCTTTACAATAATCTCTACAATCCCTATACAAGGTTTCCCACCATAATCCTGCCATTAATATCTTGTGCGTGGTGGCATCACCTACGTAATGCCCACCCACACTTCCTCCGTGTGCTTCCTCCATGATGGCTAGGTGCTCATGCTCTAACACACACACGCAAAACTTCATCACATCCCAATTTGTATAAGTCTCCACTAATCAACATGTAGGGGCATGCGTGTATGGCCAACTACTTCTTTTCCAATGCCTTCATTCCATCGGTGCCACACCTTCTTTTAAAAATACTACAATCTCCTCCAAATCCGAGGGTGTGCACCACAACCTAAATAGTTGGGCATCTGGCATTGCTTCCTCAATACTTTGCACATCCTCTCCTGAATCAATCCTTGATAGATGATCAGGTCCACAATTTCTTTTTTCGGGCTTCACTACAATGGTGAATTCAAACTCTTGAAACAACAACACCCATCGACATATGCACCCTTGAAGAATGGGCTTGTTTACTAAATACTTTAATGCCATGTGGTCGGTGTAGAATACAAAGGGTGTTGCCAGCAGATACTTGTCTAAACTTGAAGAGTGTGTAGATCATGACAATGCCTCGTGCTCGGTAGTGGTATAATTCTGCTCTATTGGTGTTAACTTCCTACTCACAAAATAGAGAGGATGATCAACAATCCCCTCACCTGGTTGTGCAAGCACTGCTCCAATGGTGGTTCTGAGGCATCTACATGGACATGGAAGGGCTTGTCCCAAGAGGGAAAATGTAAAATAGGTGCGGTAATAAGCCTATCTTTTAATGTATCAAATGCCCCTCTGCTGCCTCTCCCCAATGGAAGGCACTTTTGTGTCTAAGCAGCTCCTCTAAAGGCGTGGTGATCTTGGCATATCCCTTAATGAATTTTCTGTAATAGCCCATATGCCCAAGGAATCCATGCACACTGCTCTAGCTAGTAGGTTCCCTTAACCCCACAATAACTACAACCTTAGCGGGATCTACCAACAAGCCCTCCTTACATATGATATGCCCCAATAGAGTCCCAAAGGGAGTAGCAAACACACATTTCTTAATGTTGAGGGATATCCTCAACTACCTACACCTTTCAAACATTAATCTCAAGTTGTCACAATGGTCCTTAACAGACCATATATTATCCAATCATCCAAATAGACCTGAAGAAATTTATGGATGAAGTCTGGAATGCTTGCACCACTATGCGTGAAAAAAATAGCAGGTGCATTCTTCAACCCAAAGGGCATGACCGTATATGCAAAACTTCCCCACTCGGTGGTGAAAGTTGTCTTCTCTGGTCCTCCTTTGCAATCTAGACTTGGTGGTATCCTGAAAATCCATCCGTAAAGGAATAGATTTCGTGCCCAATGACTCCTTCCAAAATTTCTTCAAGTGAAGGGGGTGGAAATGGATCAATGACACAAACTGCATTCAATTCCCTATAGTCCACACAAATCCTAATCCACCCATCCTTCTTGATGTTGATTACCATCAGACTTATCCACTCTCGATTCTTCCACTACCTCAATGATCCCAGAAGCTATCATCTTGTCTATCTCCTCCTTAACCTTCACACGCAAATTGGGATTCATCCGGTAGGGCCTTTTTCTAACTAGGCATGCACCATCCTTAGTTTTATCTTCATCTCCCCAAGGAATGGTGAATGCCTTTGAGCTCATGGTACCATGCGTGGGAATAAATCCTCAAATTTGTAGTAGATCAATGATCTTTGATACTTCCTTCTCTATCCAGTAATCCCCAATAATAGCTTCCTTAGGTTCTTCTTCTGAACCGATGTTAACTTTCTTCATCTTTAAAGGCTCATGGTAGGCATGCATGTGAGCATCTACACTATCCACTACCTCACGTGTTCCTATAGAATGGCTAACATCTAAGCTTTCTGATTCCTCTCCATCAATCACATATACTAACTTTCCCTTCTCTTTTTCCAAACACGTGCTCAAGCTATAACTCTTCTATTTCCTCAATTTCTTCAAAGTGTGCCTCCAATCCTGGTTCACCTAATAATTCCAATAGCCTATCTTCCATTCTGGCACTATCCCCCATGGTAAGGCACTTGATACCCTACAAGGCCTTATCAATCGATGGCTTGGTACTCCGATACTCAAAGGTTTGAATAAGGTCACCATGCTGAGCTCTTCCAATTCCTTGTCTGGTGGCGTGTCTCGAATGAATGTACCATGCATGCGCACAACCCTGTAGTGTAGAATACAACTTGTGCACCAGAGGGATGGTGGAAAAGCTTTATGCACCTTCTCTCTAGACCCGTTCACACTCCTGGATATGGAAAGAGGTGGGCTCCTTCCCATGGTACTCCTTGATGATGGTGGGTACATTACTTCTAGAAAATATGATAGAGAGAGAAATTCTTACCTCGCACCACTCTAAAAGGCTCTCTTGATGTGTGGCCCACCAATGAGCTGTTGTGCCAAGCAAGACATAACTTAACATCTCCCTCCATTCCTTCTCATTCTTCCACTGAGCTTCTACCTCCTGCAGAAAGATCTCAGGGAAGGCTCCTCCTGAATACTTGGGTAGTTCTTTTCCTCCAAGGTGCCTAATAGTGTGCCTTTGTTACCTTGGTCACCGACCCTCTCAACTACCATCCCATTAATTCGTAAGTTCCATGCACCCAATTGTCACAAGCTAGACTGGTGGTATCACTTACTGACTGAGCATCTTCAAACTGGATAACTCCATTAGTAGGGTGTACCATCTCAGGGTCTCTAATTGAGTGCACATAAATTTTGTCCAGAACTTCTTCTCCCAATGGTTCAATATAGGGTGTGACTTCCCATCAACCAAGGGTATAATGACCCATTCCTCTTTGTTCTCAAAGCTGATGTACCCTTTGTTGAACCGAAGGTCTACATTATTCTTGTAACACCAAGGGTGCCCAAGTAGTGCTGGGAAATTGTCCACCTCGGTGAGCGCCAAGACTTGAAGTCCCTAGTAAACTTGGCTCCTGAATAGTAATAGTTGCATCCTTCAAGACACCGATGGGCATTGCCTTAGTCTTGTTTTCCATATACAACACATTTCAAAGATGGCTGTAATGCAGGTCTTCCCCATCTGATGCCATGCATCCAAAGTTAGAACATTAACCTCCGTGCCAGTGTCAATGAGTATATTGTTGAGGAGCCATCCATCTACAACTGCATTCAATGTAATCTCCTTGTCATAGTCGAGGCTGTGAGGGGGAAGGTTCACGTGCAAGACCTATCTCTCGTGCTCTTCTCCAGTGCGTGGTACCTTCTCTCTCAACCAGGATCCTAGCAAAGGAATGATGTTCTCTGCCTTAGCATTTTACACACCTCCTTGACCTCATCCAGGTCATCCTTTTGTGCCTCGATTCTCCTTCCTTGTTCCTCCTTTCTGGATTGCTCCTTTAGACACTGGATCTCCCCTTGTAAGCTTTGAATAACATCCATGGTGTCCTGATATATCTCCTTCTGATGTGCGGGGTCTGGATATTTTCCATGAATGACCTCCTCCTCTTGAAACCAGGTCTTCTTGTCTTGGTACCTCCTCTGTGCATGTGGCTTCTACCCTTGTTGTTACCAAGACAGGCTCCAAACCTTCATCCGTGTTACCCGAGGCATCCACTATATGTCTACCTTCTTGATGTTGACCATCGCAGTGCCCTTGTCCTTCCGGTGTGCTTTGATTCATATGCTCAAATAACTCTAGGCACTCCTCATACTTATGCTTCTTTCCACACCATGAGCACTATGCAACAAGTCCGGGCACTCATGCTTATAATGTTCTGTAGATCCACAGTTAAAACATGTTCCACACACGGGAACTCACTTCTTCCTCCGTGGTTACCTCATCCATGGAATCCTCCTGAAAACCTCTTCCACGCGTGCCCCCATCTGTGCGCTCCTCATAATGGTGATCATCATTTTTAGAACCATTGGCAATGTTGGTTTGGTGTACCCCATGATCAATGGCCTCATGGATCTGATCAATGAGCCTACAAGTCCTTCGTATCATGGGTTGTGGAGGTGTAAATTTTGCAATAACAAGATACATTCTTCCTGATCATGCTGCAAGCAAGGGACATCTACTTGCATCATGGTCCCCATGAAAAATCTCACAATCTACTATCACAGTACATACCATCCTCTGGGGAAATTATCCTTAACGTGCCCCTCTATTTCACAATCCATGCACCATAAACCACTGTGAGTCTCATGGATTGAGTTCGCAGACAATTTTTCCAATTGTTTGGCCATAGCAGCAATCTGAGCCTCAAGAATGGGCTAATGCTAGTATTAATACTACCAATAGCCTCGGGCATGTGCAAGGCAACTTCCAATGCTTCACGCGGATCTGTAAAAGTTTTATGAGACAAGGCCCTTCTAAAAGGGGTGATCAATCCTCCAACAAACCACTGTGCATGCTGAGAAGGATGGATATCATATGATAATTTAGACAAGAGAGTTTTAAAATGTGCATCATACTCCCACACACTCTCTGCCATTCCTTGTTGAATCTCCTTCAAAGTGCTAATGCTTTTCTACTCAAACTCAGGAATGTGGAACTCTACCAAGAATGCATTCTTTAAAGTAGTGTAGTCCACCACCATTTGATGAGGGTCATACTTTCTATACCAGCTATGTGTGTGCCCTTGCAATGTGGTTACAAATTGACTAGCCTTTCATTTTGGGGTTGTGATACCCTTTGCGTGCCATAGAAGTTCACACTTGTGAACATGTTCCACAAGCATCTTCAATGCCCCTGTAATCTGGAAAATGTAGAGACATTTCAAAGAATACTTGAGGTGGTGGTTGGGGTCCTTGTCTCTGAACAGAGCCTTGGTTCCCTCGGTGTTTCTTCCACCACCTGATCCACTCAGGTCCATTGGGTCTGTACCTCCAGAGCCACCAGATCCACCAGAACCACTGGGTCCAATAGGGCTGTAGGAGCTATGCCAGTGCCCCATGGTCCCACTGAACTATGTGCATCGATGGTCTGTGATAGCCCCACTACCACTACTTTGTCACGCCACTCCCTGATGTGAGACCCGAAAGCTTGTACACTTGCCCCTTGTCCAAAAACTCCTCCGAATACTGGAATATGTGCAGCCATAGAAGAAGGAAATGAAAAATTGTATCTCCTAGGCATGGATCTATCTCTTCCACTAGTTTCAACTGGATCAATACTTCTTCCTGGTTTGGGAAAACCAAGTGCCAGGGCTCGGTCACTGGGTGGGTTTAGATATGTGCCAATGACTCTCCTTTCTCCATGTGATGAGCTCTCACTAAGAAGTGAAGGGGTCTCCCTTACGTGCTTGCCAAGATGGGGTAGCACAGACTGCTCAGGTTCCACGTCCTCCACGTGAACCTCAACTCCTTCCCGCAATGTTCTGTCTCCATAAATCCATCACACTAGTAGCCTCACATCATCTAGCAATCTCCCTTTCACGTGCTTCACTATACTTGAGCCATCTTTCTTCCCTCTCCTTCTCTGTCATATCATCTGCCATCTTCCTCCACCCGAGCTTCCTTACCCAGCACTTAGAATGGTTTAGCCGGCCATTGGGAGTGCCTCTAAACTCATGGTAACCATCAATATCTTCATAGCTAGAGGAATAACATGTAGAAATGTTCCTCTAGGTTCTCGTAGAAATTCAAACTCAGCAACCTCTGGGAAAGAATACGTAGAAATGGCATATTCTAGAGTGTAGCTAGCTAGTACTCCTCTCCACCAATGATCTACAACATGGGTCCACATCAGATCTACATCCTGCAACCTCTGGTAGTCTTCTTTAGTCCATATCCATGATCCATAATGCCAACTTGATCTAGATGCATAGGTTGAAAGCCATCCATATAACTCTATTGGGAAGCAAAAAGAATGTCTCATATAGATCATGGTAGAGGTTCTCTTCTACCCATCTACGTGTATTAAACTTAGGTCAGTGTTGAATCTCTGAGAAAATTCATCCTCCGTGCTCTTGAACCATGATTCAACATTTTCCAATGTTAACCGATCCATCATTACTCTTTACATAGATCATGATGCATGTTATATCCCACTACAAACTTGAAAAAGAGGTCCCGAAAATGGAACCAAGATGTAGTCATTTTTACTCCTATCACAAAAGGAAGAACCCCATGCGTGCTGGCCTATCACCCAAGTAGAAGTTGAGTGCTCACCCGAGGCATGCGCGGGTGCCGAGTCTCTCTTTTATGTGAGTTTAGTGGGAAGCATTATCTATGATTAGTGTAAGAGTATTTAGGAAAGAAGTTGAGACATACAAGAACCATAGGGCTCAGAATGGCCTCCAGATCCTTGCAGTCACTTCAGACCGAGTGCTTTAACAGATTCTAGAACATATACTATAACAGAAAGAAAGATACAACCATTCATTCATATCATGAAAGGAAAGAGAACTCATATGAATGAAATATACATTAAACCCATTGATATTCATATCTATTTATAATAGGTAACCTCAATATATTCATTGATTCATTACAAGAGTGTCACAGAGTGCAAACTGCAATCATGCACATCACTGGATGTATGTAGCTAAGCTAATAGAAAAGAAAAATAACAACTCCATGCTTAGTACATCCTTTCTGAACTAGAATATCCACTCGCAGCATTTCTATAGAGCTTCGCTCACTCTCTAACCCACTATTCCCTATGTATATCCAGATGATATATCCTTCTTTGTGTGTATATCTCTCTCTCTCTATATATATATATATCTATATTTTCCCATGGTAGGCACTTGTATTTATCACTTTCCCGGGCTGCCAACTCACCTTGCCGCATCCCTCAGATCCATCACCAAGTGTTGAATGTGGTCCTCCATGTGAGCATGTTCCTTAGGCCTGAGCTCTCCATTCCATCTCATGATGATCTTCTAGAAGATTCCATCCGGGCATGCTCTTTCCTAGGCCAACTTGTTTCCAGGCTGGCATCTTATCCATGCACAACCGATCATGCTTTTCACGTGTTCTACCTTGGGTGCTCAAATTGGCTAAGTCCACTAGCCTCATCGAGCTTGAATGTTACGATCTACGAGGCTTCATGTTATGTCATTGTTGGGATATAATTATTTAAACATGCAATCGATGGTCATATCTCACGTTGCTTTACATTCATAGATATCCCTTGCCATCTCCTACATACACAACGAAATAAGTGGTGGTAACCTTTACGGTAAAACTATGTCAAAAAAACTTTTACGAAAATGATAATATTGACCAATAATGGAATGAGATTTGATTGAATATGCTACTCGTTGTGAAAAATTCCAAAACACACTGTAACCTTTACCATGCACCCATGTATGACCTCCGACTCATTATGCCAACTTGGCCTTTATCCCTTTGGGGATTCAACCTCATCGGTATGAAGAACACGGAGTCCTTTGGAGGACATAAATTCATTATCAATACTACCAAGTACTTTCCTAAGTGGGTCAAGGTGGATACCTTTGCAAACCGTCATCCTTTGCAAAAACATTTGTAATTTTCTCACCACCCATATTATTACGTATTTTGGTGTGCCTTCTACTATAATTGGTGATAATGGATCTTGATTCAAATATAAAGACGTTAATTTGTTTTGTGTTGAGTTTAAAATAAAAAAAATCGTTCTCCACACTTTATTATCCATAAGGCAATGGCCAAGTTGAGGCCACTAAAAAAGCATTGTCAAAATTTTACGCAAAACAATTGACTCTAGTGGTACCAATTGGCATAACCAACTTTTCTATGCTCTATGGGCCTATCATACTAGTGTTCATACACCTACTAATACCACCCCATTTGCCTTGGTTTATGGTGCTGAGGCCGTCATTCCTCTTGAGATTGAGATCCCTTATTTGTAAATTTATCTCAAAGGCATCCTTAAAGATAATGAATATCATGAAAACCACTTACATGAGTTAGAAATGTTGGACTCGCATCGTGTCCAAGAACTTGAACATATTCACACATATCAATCTCGCATTACACACGCATATAATCATAAAACTTGTTCTTGAGAATTCAATGTCGGTGACCTAGTCTTAAAAGAGAATTAGAAGAATACAAATGTTGAAGTGCCTATTAAAGGAAAATTCAAGCCTAATTGGCTTGGTCCATACATTATCACTGAAAAAATCGGTGGTGGAGTTTACCACCTCACCACCCTCTTAGGAAAGCCACTAAAAAATCCACTCAATGTAATGCATCTTAAGAGATACTACGCTTAAACACAACACTCATTACCTAATGACGCACTCTAGTCACACGGTCCATCATTGGATTGTTGAGGGTATATAACAAAAATGGACCTTATCACCCTCACACATTCATCACTCAACCTTCTATCATGTGACATTACTAAGTTAGTGACATACGCTATAAGCTAAATGGTCACCTATTACTTCATCTTGTAGTGGTACACACTTTAGGATATATCACCAATCCTTCTATTCATCTCATCATGCTATACAATTTTGGATACACCATCACCTATTCATTTCTAGGTCACATATCTCCAACACACATACACATTCATCACAACACACCACATACCACACACTATTCAACCATTTCCCAATGACACAATCTCATTTTTGGTTCATTCTTGACTGCTGAGGGGGCATACTAAATGAACCTCACTGCATAAAAATCCATTCACTCGGGGGCACATGACTCCTTCCATCCATCCACATCATGTTGCATATCTTGGTTGCTTGTACTCTTTCTTACATTTTCTTGTTCATATTTGCTTCTTACACATGCTAGCTAGATTTCTTATATGTCATTATCTTTACCATACACACATGCACATTCACGTATTTTTCTAGTTGTGATCGTGGATATAGGTCTCCTAAATGTAGCATGGATGCTCGCCTCCTACACTGTTCATTGGGGGCATCCACATTTGTCTCTTACAACATTTGTTTGTAGGATTATTTACTTCCCTAGCTACATGTTTGTTTTTTTCTATGGTTTGTCTCTTGTCTACTATTGTATGTGGGCCTCACCCATGTTTGGTATGCAAACTTATTTTTTTGTATGAAACCATTGTGGCCTTGAGTTTCATGCTACATTGTGAGTGATGTATCAGGTTTAAAACCCACTTTGGTAGTCTATGATTATCTTCTCATGTGTTTACTTGAATTCTAGCTTTTAAATTATTTGTGTAGCATACACTTATCTTTTACATGCATGCTTGTTTGTACTAACACTTGTTTTCTAGTAAATTATTTGTTTACACCTTGGTTTTTACCAAGCACATTACCATCCTTGTAGGTCATAGCTTATGTGGTTAGTCCTCTTTTGGGACCGCATTCTCCTATCAACGACGTCGCATGTGCCCCCAAAGAGGGGGCTCATAATTAGGGTTTTTACGCACTACACAACGCTTCTACATTGATTAAATTTAGTTTCTACCCTTGGCATTGTGGGTTATAAAGCGAGTGTGTTCAGACTAGTCTATAAACCCCATACATAGTGGCTTTTATAGGACATGGTTGTCCTTAGCATTCTGGGGAGTAGTTACAAGTTAGAGGATACAACAGATTTTATCTCTACACTACTTCAAGCAATGGTGTCGATCACCTAAAAACTAGGAAGTACAGAGATATATTCACACACAAATTTAGGGAAGAAATTACAGGTTGGAGAATAATGTAGCTTTCTCCATACTCTTCTTGGTCGATTTCGTGAGATCACCCAAAAAAATCGTTGTATAGGATATCCTTTCTACACCCTTTCTCTCATCATAGATCAAGTGCACATGTTCCTTTTACACTTTTCATACTTCCATTTACAGTATTTTTACTATATATATGCATCTTTACATGTGTTTTTGACATATATACATGTGTATTTGACTACTTGATCATCTTCTCCTTGCAGGTCCATCCATATGAGAAGTAAGAATTCAACAACAAGAAACAAAAATGGCGTTAACAAAAACATTATATGGTAGCACACACCTCATACTAACATGTAGGTACATCACACACATCGGAAACTACACATGTTTCCACCCTAGGTTCACTCTCACCACTTTTTGCACTTTTACATCTTTAGTTTCCACGCTCCACTATTTTCTCATTCCACACTTTGTCTAGTCCATCGACATGATTTCTACATCACTGTACAAAGACATCAAGTACACATCTCTATCTACATTATGTTGGTGAGTGTTCCACTCACCAACATAAAGTGGGGGAAAATGTAGTCACAAAATCACACACTTTAGACATTATTTAGTCCTGGTCTCATACTACTATTCATATGGTTTTTGAGTGAAGAAAGTACTAATTAACCCATGTCTTTTGGCCATTTTAATTTGATTTCTTTCGTCACTTCGACCTTCAACACATAATTACTCAGTCTATTTTTGTCATTTGGCATCATTTTACCTTTGATTGGGGTGTCCAACCCAATACTATGGTGTCCCATGTGCCTTAGTCCCATTCGAGAGTGCCCTTATCCTTTTTCCACTTTCCCACCACTTTTGGGCACTTTCTAGCCATTTGAGCGTTCGTATGTTTGGCGGTCAGCCTCTTCGTGAGTTAATTATGAAATTAGAACAAGAGAACCATATAAATATAAATTTATGAGACCATAATGAGGGACCAAGCACTAAGCACTACTATCATCACCTAAGGTTGCATCCATCAAAAGATCCATTTTCATCCATTTAGCTCCATCACAAGGCACAATGTTGGTTCATCTGCATCACACTACATAGGAGGGAATTTTATTCTATTCCATCCACCATTTTATTACATTTCTACACATAGTTATTGCTCACTACTTTCAAAAAGTGTGACTAGAACAAGAGCACCTAGGGTATGATTGCACACATACACACAAAACTACATCAGGTATGAGATGTAATGCCTAGTAGTAGGAATGGGAGGAACATCAATATGAAGGGAGGTTTGTATAAATTTGTTAAAAATATCAACCAAAGGAGGAGGAAAATCAACATGCATATTTTATTTAACTTCATTATTTAGTACATACATTTTTAGAAACATCAAGAGTAGTAATACATGCATCATGACTAAAATAATATTGTAACACATCATGAGAAGCAATAGGAACATCAATAATAGGACATAATCAATAGAAGGATCCATGCATGCAAGAGATGAGTAAACATAGGTATCTTTAAGCACAATAATCAATAGATAAGTAGAAGGTGGAGGGGATGGTGAAAGATCTAAAAAGTAAGTGAAAGAGGGTTTAAAACCCGCAAGTGAGGATCATGAAGGATGGCGTGCACATCAATGAACATGCGAACGAAAGTGTGAAGAGATCTCACAAGGAGCAAGCATCAACCAAATGTGTAGGAAAATATTTGAAACACGGGAAAAACTGGTTAAGCCGTAAAACTCTCCTCTATCTCATAGATCAAATGGGGTGTACATATAGGAGGTCTTTGAGTAACCCCTGAGTCTTTGTAATCATGAAAACTCAAGTAGAGAGGGGGAGTTACATTCCCATAATAGAAGTGTAACTCCCAATGATGCATATGATACACTAACGCACTGACGTACTAACGCACTGACGCACTGACGCGTAAGAGAATCTCATAATGACCCCTAAATGACACATGGACCTACGATATCACCTAAGTGAGATGACTCACCTAATGATGTGGAAAATAACACACACCAACACCCCCTTCATCATAACTTAGGATGAGGTAGCAAGTCAGAAATGAGAAATGGGTCCCGACACAAGGCTTGATGAGGTACCCATGTACAAAAAAAAAAGATCCCAAGCAGTGAAGGAAAACCTAGTGGGAAAAACATCCACCACAAGAGAAAAAACACTCTCTAATCTAAGAAAGATGCCAAAAATGGGTCCCAGCCATAGACGAGCCTGAAAGGGTACCCATGTATAAAGGGGAAATCTCTCAGAAAGAAGAAGAAGAGAGAAGAAGAGGGAGACAAGAGGAATGTAGAAGATGCCATGGATGGATCTGAACTCTGCAGCTCTAAGAAGTCTCCCAGAAGAATGTCAATGACAAGATCCTCTACCTCTAGATTGAAGAAGAGCCACCCACACCGAACTATGTGCCTACCCTTAGGAAGGACATAAATGACGTACTAAAATTCCACCCACTCTGAAAAGGAAACCGAAGGCAATAACACAAATAACTCTGAGTCTGGTCCACGAAAGTGTGACATAGGTCTAACAAATGAGCGCTAAGGAACCAAAGGTAATGCCACGTATGCAAAACTGTCAGAGTGTGAAGAGTGAACACCTATAGAAAGGATGTCTACATGATGTGAAGGCAACAAAACATCCTCCACAATAGAAAAGGGATCCACAGCTGAGGGTGGATCAATGAAGGTCTTTGGAAATGTGGAAGTGACATGATTCCCGGAAGGGGAACTCCCAACAACAGAGATGATGAACTCCTTTGAAACACCTGTATATGGATGAGGGACCTATAGAGAATCACAAGCAGACTCTATGAAAAGATGACTAAGTTTAGGAATATACTCGTCCCAATGAGGGGGCTCAAAAAATAGAAGAGCGATGTCAGATAGGTATGAGTCATCTAATGAAGGTAGAGGAGTGGAAGGGGCCTCACACACTGGAAGTGGAAAGGAGGTAGGTGTAATGATTGTATGAGGCTGAGTAGTAGACTGATCAATATCTGATGAGATGGGAGGGGTGACAACACTGTCTGGAATAGTGAGAGAAAGAGGAGAGAAGTCCTTTGTAATGCTCTTGACATTAGAACTGGGTGCACAATCCTTGTCATCAGAAGTAGAACCAAGTGAGTCTATGTCAGTGGAACTACCATCACATGAAGAAATGGAGGAGATGACTGAATCAGTAGCAGCAACAATGGCAACAGTATGTGAAGGGTCTCCATAGAGGGACTGAAGAATGCTCCAGACATGGTGGGGTGGATCTGAGTCTGCCATGTGAAACCAGAGAGATCTGGAGACATGCATCATCAAGTGACCAAAAACATGGTCGCAAGTGTCAAGGAAGTCCTCCAGATGATGATGATCAGTGGGTGCAGGAACTGGCCCAAGCAAGAAGGGTAAAATACCCTCATGGGCGAAGTAACATTCCATGAAAGCATGCCAAGCAAAATAGTTCCCTCTCCTGGTGAGAAGTGATAGAGGATGTAATGCTATCTTATGAGGCTCAATTCTAGAAAGATCACTCTCTACATGATGCAAAATGCAAGATGTAAAAAGCAAGACATCGGACTCGGCCGATAATGCATATGCGTGGGAAAGCCCAAGAGTACAGTCAACCCCCTAGAATGCGGCACTTTATAAAGTAGTGTGTTCACAAAACTAAGAATGTCATCATGTAATGTGTGAGAAATCATGAAACTTTGACTAAAGAAGTGCTAAAAAACAAGTTGCGAGTCAAAAGTTATGGCATTAAAATGATTCCCACAACTGATGGAAAATGCCACTAAACACTGCAAACACATTAAAAAGTATTCAAAATGAGTGAAAAGGGTATCTGTGTGACTGCTCATTAGAAATGAAATGAAATTTTAGTTAGGGTTTGTTTTTCTTGTGAGGGGGGATTAGCCTCCTGCCAACCTCGGACCTCGCCCTCCATCTTTGACACTCGAATGAAGAACATAATACAAGAAAAAATTCAGCCCAAAATTTATTACAATGCCATGAATGAATATTTTTAACCTTAAAACATTAAAAAGGGATTATTTTAACCTGCAAATAATTCTAAAAGGGAAGAGGATGGGTCCCACGCTATAAATTCATGGTGGAAGTGAGTTGTTGAGAGCCAAGTGAAGCCCACGTGTCAAAGAGAGGTGTTGGTGGTGCAGGATCGACCGAGGGAGGTGATGCAACAAGTGAAAGCCATGTAGTGAAGTGTTGCAGAGCAATGAAGACCCCAAACCACCTATTTGAAAATGTTGTTAGGAGACCACTATTTGAACCTGCTTGTTTAAACGCCAAGCGAGTCAAATGTGAATGAGCGAGTCACTTTGGAGTTGGAGCTGAGGATTAGTCCACGTACTAGGAGTGGTTGTTCTAGCCAAGGATGAAATGCCAAGCTGGAATGTAATGTCCAAGGTGCTTTGTAGTGGGTGCAAAGTGGCAAGGCATAATGAGCAAGTGGAGTCTAATGTACAATTAAACATGATCAATAATGCGTGGGAGTCCAAACAACAACATAGAGCACACGACCGGTGCAAAAGAAAAAATGCATGAGTGGTAGGAGACAATGCACGGTTAGAAACAAGCTTGTTTCTCCAATGTGGATGGTGGAAAGGACAAAAAATAATTTACAGAGGCCATAGACAGAGCCAATGACCAATGAGACCTGCAACGTGAGTTGAAGAATAGATCGAACACGTGTATGCAACAAGGCTTTATCCCAAGGTAGGATTACAAACAATGCATAGAGGATCCTCCAATCACGAGAGATCAGGGTAGAACAATGGCAAGTCATGGGCGAAGGCCAATGCAAAATCTGAACCACCGAACCAATGTAGAGAGGCTCGATTCACCAGGAGGAGGATGCATGCAGACAAGAAAGGCGAGTAGTTGGAGTATAGCTCGAAGAAAAAACTCTTAAATCTGTAACCCGAAGTCCACAAAACATGCATACAACCCCAGAGAATCGATCAGTCAAAGACACTAAACCCAAAAACACCAGAAACTCAAACAATAATCTAGTACACTGAGCAAGAAAGCTGGAACCCACGAACATGAATAGAGGTATAAATGCTTGAAATCAATGCAAGAAGAGCACGATCGGAATAACCATTATGACACACGCAACGAGAATCAGAAGATCACACCGAAGTTTGGGAAATGCATGAGTAACACCGATGAGTGCACGGATCCAAAAGATCTACTCGATACCATGAAAAAGGTTTAAAACCCATAAGCGAGGATCACGAGGGATGACGTGTGCATCAACAGACATGTGAAGGACAACGTGAAGAGATCTTAGGAGGAGCAAGCATCAACCGAATGTGCATGCAAAGATTTGAAACACGGGCAGAACTGGTTAAGCCATAAAACTCTCCTCTATCTCATAGATCAAATGGGGTGTACATATAGGAGGTCTTTGAGTAACCCCCGGTCTTTGTAATCATGACAAATCGATTAGAGAGGGGAGTTACATTCCCAGAATATAAGTGTAACTCCCAATGATGCATATGATGCATTGACATGCGAGACGCACCGTGCGTCTTTGACACACTAACGCGTAAGAGAATCTCATAATGACCCTTAAATGACACATGGACCTATGATCTCACCTAAGTGAGATGAATCACGAGTAATGATGTGGAAAATAACACACACCAACAGGAAGATCATCCTCAATATGATTAGCCCTAAGGATTTGTGCATATGTAAAGGCATGGAAAGAAGAGGAAGAATAAGGAGTATGGATAGGGCCATAGATAATAGAATTTACCAAATCAAGAGACTCGAGAGAAAGAGATGCATCATTAGCAAAGCCTTATTCATCAAAAAATTAAACAAATCCTCAACACATGTATCATTAGTATCAATAGATTCATCATCATAATCACAAACACTAGGCCTCTACAGGAGTAACAATACAAAATCTAGGCTAGCATTGTAAAGCTTGGTAAATGCTTGAGATATTATGATATTGTAAGTAGGGGTAATATGAGACTTGCAATAGAAAAAATATTCATCCTCAACATTGTTATTATTTGATTTTATGCATATATTATTATTGTGTTGGACCTTAGTTTAAACCACAAGGATGACAAATCTTCTTGGATGAGTAAACACTTTAATTTGAATAATTGGCTTAATTATTATGGGTTCATCTTTTAGTTGATTGCTTTATCACTATATGGATGGAATTGCATATGTATAATATTTATGATTAAATTTTAGAATATCATTACATTTTTGAAATTTTGGAATGGATATGAAAGGAGAAAAAACTAGAAAATTGAAGTGTTGATCAACCTGTAATATGACCCAAAAATAAGCTCTATATCATCCAAACAATGCTTAAGAAAACTAATGATTGACCTAATGTAATTGCTTGTGTACTTGACACTCAAAAAAATTCAAAATAAGATTTTTAATATTCCTTGTTAATAAATTTGAATATGTAAAATAAAAAATAGTAAAAAAAACTTGCACAAATTATAATAAAGGAGAACTATGGCATCTTCCTTTTGGCCATACATTTGTCAACATAAAACCTAAAATTAGGACTTACAACTCAACGTGAAAATAAAGTTAAACTCAAAATAAAACCACTAATAATAATAAAACACTCTAAAAATAATTTTTACTTCCAATTATATTAAATATAGACTCATACAATCCTTTGTCAAAGTCAACATGCAAGAAGCTTTTCTCGAAATAGAATTATACAAGCTAGGATAACATTCAAAGCCTAATTATAGTTTTCTCCTAGATATTTCTCTCCAAGGTCCCTAAAATAGAGTGATTTTCATAAAATTAGTATATTTGTAGTTACTTTGAATTAGAAAGTATCTCCAAACTCTTTGGGGATGAATACACAAGAATTTGTACTTATCCAGAAGTTTAATGATTGAAAGTCTTTTTAGCCTTTTCAACTATTTTTAGGAAATCATTAAAAATCACTTATTTTTTCCTACTTGAATAAAAAAATACGTGAATAAAATAAATAAGTCCTAAAACATCATAAAAGTCTATTTTTATAGTATTTCTAAAAATAGAAATTATCTAAATTTAGTAGAATTTCAAATGCCAAAATTGGCATCATTCCCAACATTCCCCCCTTTGATGCAAATGGAAAAAATTCCAATCATCTTCTTGAGTCTTCCATATGTGTGCTTCAAAAATACCTTGGTGAGTATATCAAAAAATTGATCCTCTATTCTCATATATTCAATGACAAAATATTTATCATTGACTAAGTCTCTGATAAAGTGATGCTTGAACTCAATGTGTTTGGTCTAGCATGGAAAAATGGATTCTTAGACAATTTTATTTTATAAAATGTTATAAAAAAATATCTATGTACGATCAATTTTATCCTATTTGAAATTAACTAAGAGTCTCCTCATCCAAATTCTTTGTGTGCAAGCTGATGTAAGGGCTACATATTTAACTTTAGTAGAGGATAATGCAACATTAACTTGTTTCTTTGAAGTCTAAGAAACCAAATTTCTTCCTAATGTGAAGCAATAACCTGAAGTACATTTCCTATCATCAAGAAAACCTCTCCAATGTAAATATAAGTATCAAAAAAATACATATAGGGCTTTCTATTTTGAAGTATATACCATGATCATAAGTTCCTTTCATATATTTAAAAATTATTTTCCTTGTGTGCAAGCTGATGTAAGGGCTACATATTTAACTTTAGTAGAGGATAATGCAACAGTAACTTGTTTCTTTGAAGTCTAAGAAACCAAACCGCTTCCTAATGTGAAGTAATAACCTGAAGTACATTTCCTATCATCAAGAAAAGCTCCCCAATGTAAATATAAGTATCAAAAAAATACATATAGGGCTTTCTATTTTGAAGTATATACCATGATCATAAGTTCCTTTCATATATTTAAAAATTCTTTTCACATCTTGTATGTGTTTGAGTGAAGGATTTCCCATGAATTTAGATACTTGTGAAACCCCATAAGCAATATCAAGTCTAGCCATAGAGAGGCACATCGAATCTACCATTATGATTGTGAATATTATTCTCATAAGCTAAAGGGATTCCATCCTCTCTCATTAGTTTTTCTCCACTTGCAATCAGAGTATCTGTAGCCTTAAAATATTGAAGATTGAACTTCAACAACATATCTTGGACATACTTTGCTTGAAAAATAAATACTTCCTATTTATTTTGATGGACCTCCATACCTATAAATTAATTTATAATTCCAAGATAACTCATCTCAAATTCTAATTTCATAGCTTCCTTGAAGCTATACAACATCTCCATAAAGCTACCTGTGAAGATCAAATCATCTACATAGAGGCAAACATACAAAACATTATAACTAAATGCTTTTATGCAAAGAGCTGGTTCAGTTAGAATTATTAAAAATATTTTTACCAACAACCAATTATTAATTATTTATTACCAATATCTTGTATCTTTCTTGATCCCCTAAAGATCCTTTTTCAACTTGTATACCCAAAATTCTTTACCCGCACACACTTATTATTCAATCACTCCATTTAGGAATGTAATATTTACATCCATTTAATGTATTTTACAACCTTTATGAGTAGAAAATAAAATAATTAGTCTTATAGTATCTTTCCTTGCAATAAGAGCATAAGTCTCCTCATAATCAACACCAAAATTTTGTGCAAAGCCTTTTGCAACAAGTCTAGCTTTTAGCTTATCAATTATACCATCACTGTTTATTTTGGTCTTCTAGACCTACTTGGTACAAATGAAGTCCTTAGAAAAATAAGGATAAATAAGTGTACAAATGAAGTCCTTAGAAAAATAAGGATAAATAAGTGTCCAATTATCATTCCTCTCAATGGAATCCATCTCAAGTTTCATAGTATCAACCCACTATTTTGTTTGACTAGCTTCTCCAAAAATTCTAGGTTCACTCACTATAAAAATGTAAACATAGTATTTTATTCACATGAATCAATAAATAAATTACCTTATTCATCTTATAGCCTTGTAATCCATCTCTCATAATTCTTATCCAATATTCAATTTTCTATATTTGTATTAAAAAATCACATGTGCTTACTTAGAGTTGTTGCAGATGGATGACTAGTCTCTTGTAAAGAGCTAGTATTGTTTCTTGTATCATTGGAAACCTATGTAGGAATTTTAAGTCCTCTAAATATTCTTCAAGGATACCCCCTTCAATTATGACCCTCTTATCTACATGATCAAGATAAAAACATATTTCATTCTCAAAAAATTTACAATCCTTGAAATAACTAAAGTTTTACTAATAGGATTATACAACTTGTATGATTTGTTTCAACTAGTGAAAATATAATCTACACTATTATGGTTTAATTTACCCCATTTTTATTAGGAAAATGAACAAAAAAAAAAAAAAACAAGTACCTTTAAATGAGATACATATGGTTTTAAACCATACGAATCCTCATAAGGTGTCTTATCTTTGATTTCCATTATAGGACTCTTGTTTATGATGTAAACTGCAGTCTTTATTGCTTCAACCCAAAAACATCTTTCCATGTGCTTAGTTTTTGTAGATACCTAGATTTAGATCAAAACAATCTTATTACTAAGATTTCATGACTATATTCATCTCCTTTCACTCTGTTTCAAATAATGACACTTCGTTGTCTAAAATTTTCTTCTAACTCACTCGGGATGCCATTTTTACTTCAAGTTGATTGGTGATAATTATCATAATCAGCTAGTTTCATGTTAATTGAGTCTTCTATCTCATATTTAATCAATTAACCTTATCATTGGATATCTCCACTTCCAACGCTTCCAAAATCTAATCCAAATTCCTCCAGAAACTCTCAGAAAGCTTCCTAAGCTTGTTTAGAGTCCCTAATTAATCCTAAAAGGTTAATTAGCTCCTAATCTAGTCAAAAAGGTACTTTGAATTCCAAAAAGATATATTTTGGCTTGTTCATTTGTCCCACATGCACTAGATTTTCAATCTTTCCCAAACCAAAATCTATAAATAGAGGGGTCACCCCTCCCTTTCAACCTTACACCTTATTTGCATACAAACACTTTGATTATCAAGCTTGAGAGCTCATTTGCACTAGCCAAGCTATAAGCCATTTGATATTGAGCCATCCACCATTGAAATAGATTCATCTTGCATCTTTCCTCCATTTTAGATTAGTAAGAGTTATCTAAGCATGATCTTATAAATCATCTTAGAGAGATCTCTTCATCCTTTTGGAGCAAACAAAAAAACTAATTTGATTTCTTAGAATCTAACTAGGTTCACTTTCATTAAGCTTTCTAAAGAGTAGAATAAACTTAGCATGTTGCTTGTTTCATTTATAATGCATGCTTTTGAAGTTAATTTTCTTATCTCTTATCATGATGGTTATTGAATGATTTGGATTAAAATTTAGACTACTAGGTGTTAGTCTAGTTTACATAGTTTTCTAAGTTTTTATAATACATTTGGGACACCCGGTGGGACTCTTAGTCCATACTCCATTAATGGATGTTTTCAAGCTTTTCATTTCAATTTATAAACCATTTCAATGCATTTTTAGGATTAAATAGTTTGGATTCAAGCATTTTACTAACTTAGAAGTAGTAAATCTTCCTCTTGCATGCTGATTTATTGGGTAAATGTTATAAATTGCATTAAAAGGCTAAATTCTAACTTTGGTTGTAATTTTAGAATTCTCTTTTTTGTGATTTTTGGTGGTTTTTAGGTCCACGCACAGTGTTTTAGATCCGTGTGCACATTTGAAACTCACGTGCACCTATCGGATAGCATGCACACACTGTCGAGGGATGCACACATGTCTCTCTGGCTGCACACCTATTGCATGACATTTTAACCCTCTGTCAAGATTTTTCTGAGACCAGCGCACATGATTTCTATCGTGTGCACATGCTAAAACCTACACGCAAGTGTTTAAATCAAATTTTTATGGACTCATATTTTTTCCTTGCATGTGCACATGCTTTCTGTCATGCACACATGCTAAAAACTATGCATAGGTGTCTCTCGGGGCGCATAGGTGTAATTGTCCACTGTCATTTTTCACAGAGCCAAACACCTACTATTCTAAGTGAAAACATGTCATAACTCATGTGCACACGCCATAACCCATGCACACACATCATAGTCCATGTGCACATGTCATAAAGGTCTTGTAAGCATTCTTGTCTAAAACCAAACTTTGTTCTAACACTTTTGCAAGGTTTTTAAGACTAATCAGTGGTTTTTACTACGAGTTATTTTGATAAGTATCGTAGTTTTGTAGTAAAATTTTTAGTTGAGCTAAGTGAATGTTGCATTATTATTGGTGAGGTTTTTGAAATGTGTATGCTCTTCCCTCACACCTTCTAGGTGATCTTGGGAATAAAAACACTTCAAAATACCTTCTTTTACACTTTCACAAACTTCACTAAGGTTTTCTAAAATCAATTAACTTCAAAGTTGGTTAAAATGAACTTATTTATCACATTTTGGTCAAGTGTTTTCCATTTTCACAAGTTAGTGAGATAGTTTGTTGTGTATTCTCTTTCCTTGTGTCTTAGGATGATCGAGAAATCAAAAATGACATTCTATCTCCTTTATATGATGCCTTGATTGTTTTGGATAATTAATAATCACTCTATGTAGGTCCATATCACATGTATAAGAAATAAGGATCTAAACCAAATATAACATGTTTGATGTAGGTTTCCAATGGTGTGCAAAACCTCACTTAGTCTAAAAAGATAAAAAACCATATTTAAAACATTGTATCTGCAGGTTCGGAAAATGGTACATCCCTATTCTCTTAACTAGAAAATAACATATTTGGCATATCACCTTAAGATACAATAATGGGGGTGGTTCTAGGAACCCTAAAGTAATCCACCATTGAGTAACCTTGTGGATGAAACAAGAAGCACCTCACTTTAGCCACTTGACTAGATTTTCTGCTATCATTTTAGCACCAAAATATTCTCCATTGTGACCCTAGTGAAAGATACACGTGAACACATTTATTGATCATTATATTTGAAGTTGGTAAAGTAAAGTCAAGATAATACAAGATTAGTCAGTGTGAATTTCTTGGTAAATCAAGCTCATAGAGGATGTTTGTGGTAACTAGTTGAAAGATCCACCTAGGAAAGCCATTTCTTCAAGAGGCCAACTTATACTTTTCCAAATCATTGAGTCAAGAGCCATCTCAAAACGATAAATTCTTTGGGATCAAAACCTTGTTAGATGAATAAGGAGAGAGCTCATTGAAGTTGGGGTCTAATGATATTCATCATAAAGTCTGCAACATATCATTTTCGCTTAGTTCTTCACTTTCCCTAAGGCAAGGTAAAACTCTGTCGAAGTTATACTAGCTTGTTTCACCACCACTTGGTCTACTCCTTTGCATTATTGTTTCCCATTTGGGACAAGGGAAGGAATGTTTTGTGAGTGTTATCAATATATTGTGTTCACCACTTTTATATCCATTTACGCTCATCCATGTTTGCGGCTGAGTTGTTAAACATTTAAAGTGTGTGGGTACGTTTTTACATCTTGATAGCCACTTGATCTTGATTTCAAGATCATCAACGTAGTTAGGATTGTGTCATCTTTGATTATCCTTAGAATTGTTGTGTTTTTACATCGTCATAGCACAATTTTGATACTTACGTCATTATTTCTTGCAAACATGACCTAAGTGTCCATATTGTAATGTTACGCTGCCCACATCATTAGCAAGTCCTTAGAATACTTTGGTATAGTTGAGGTGTTCAAATTTACCTATATCTTGAAAAGGTGTTGATTAATTTGTTAGGAATTATATCAATATTGATTCTTGTGCTAATACCTCACTTCGTCATGAAGCTTTGGTAACGTACCATCGTAGTATAGTTACGTGGATCACACAAGTAACCTCCATTTTTATTTAAGGTTTTAGGTATTTCTTGGATCTAAGTTTGCATTGGTATCCTTTGATTGGGGATCACATTAACCTTTTGTTAATTCTTATGCCTTGTTCATTTTGAACTTGACTTAAGCATTATCACTATGTTAATCATCTAAAACATCTAACTACCTTGGAAAAAAAATTGCGTAGGGTTTACTATCCTTGCTTGATTGATTAGTTTATGGAAAAATTGCATGATTGTTTCATATGACTTGATTGAATCCTTGTTCCTTTGGTCCATTTATTGACATAATTTGAAATTGTAAGAAAAAATTGTTACATAAAAACACCTAGGTTTGTTATACTCTCAAATAAATTAAACAAAACCTTGTGTAAAAACACTTACAATGGTTCATATTACGGAAATGGATTCCAAGAGGCGTGAGATAAACCCTTTTTGGGACACAACTTAGGTCCCTTATTCTCTGAAGTGAAACAAATATATGACTTAGTAGATCATAACGGAGATGATAGTGATTCCTTCAAAGAAATTGACAACATTGATGTATCTCAATTAGATGACTTCCTATTTAGAAATAGAGATCGAGTGCTTACATGCATTTTAGAGTTAGGTGCCATTGTGCCACAAGAACGAGGAGTCTCTAACCAAGATGCTAATAGGAAGGATAAAGAAACACAAAGACTACTTCTTACTAATGATGACATTGAGGGAAGACACACTTCTACCTCTGGTACCAACATGGAGAATGAAACATCAAGACAAAGAAGTGGTTCTCAACCACCACCTCATAAAATGCGTCATGAGTTAGGGTAGAAAGAGAACATGAAGAACTACCTCCTCATCAAAAAAATGAAGAGGACCCTCAAAATGATGTAATTAATACAAAAACTATATTCAAATCCTTGGTAGAAAAATATCAAACTTATCTTCTTTGGTAAGCAAGAAAACAAGCAAGGGTACACGACATGAACAACCCAAAACTAAGGCTAGAGAAATTTACACTATGCCTCGAGAAGAAGACATTTCAAAACCAAGTCTCATACATAGACCACCTTCTCCTACAAAGGATCAACTCCTTATGCAAGAGTTGCAATTCATGAAAACTATGCTTACCACACTTTAGGAAAGTAATGTAGGCCACAACAAGAAATATCAATATGAGGAGTTATGTCCTTATCCTTTCGAAAGGGACATGTTACTAATACCATTTACAAAAGGTTGGACTGCCAAAAATTTGACAAATATAAAGGCAAGGGTGATCCTCATGATCATATCAAAGAATTTTATATGGCCTATCAAGAGGTGGCCTATAACGATAACTAACTCATACGTCATTTCTATAAGTTTAGGAGGAAAAATACTAGAGTGGTTCTTATAGTTACTAAAAGGGTTTATAGTCACATGTCCCACGCTAGCATAAAAGTTCGTGTGTCATTTCTTGTTAAACATGGAGAATGACATCACCATGCTAAATCTTTGTAGTGCAAAACAATGACCCAAAAATACTTTTTCTCGGCTTCTTACATTGATGGCAAGGTCTAACAAGCCGCTTCCCTTGTATAATTCCTGAAAAATAGTTAGTAAGTATCTTCATTCCAAATTTAAACCTAGATATCACATTTCATTTACAAATGCATTGCATCTCTAACTTTGAAGAAGTTATTGAGAAAGGAAGCCAAATCGAAAAGGCTTTAATAGAAAAAGGAATGATCAAACCATTCTCCAAAGACCGAAAAGATTCAAAACCGATGGAGAAGCCCAAATTATTTAACAGAAATAAAAAGTTTTGGGTGATGGAATCAAGGACTCTAAACGAGTCCAAATGGTTCAAACAGTCCAAGCAGTACAAAGTGGTCCTCTCCTCAAATTAACAAAAGGACCTATTCAAAATCTGGTTAAAAGATGAGTGTTTACTCCCCTCACTGATTCATTATCTACCATTTTGAGACAACTAGTGACGGTAAACATGGTGCAATATCTAATCACAATACCATATGATGATGATGCACCCAAACCAGGGTGGTATAGAGATCACAATTATTGTGATTTCCATCATGTAAAAGGACACAAAACTAACAAGTGTTTAAAGTTGAAACACTTCATTCAGGACCTCATCAAAGATGAAAAAATCGAAGTAGATTTCCCGAATCAAGACAAGGGCCAAATATCAAGATGGGAAAATCCAAACAACCCTTTCTTAATCATAAGATATAAGAAGCAAAGAATCCGGATCTGGATCAACCATCTGATGATTATAGGGCTACAAACTATGTATATACCCAAGTCGATAATCCTTTTGATTCATTAATAGGTTGTATTCATTCATCCAATGAGCAGGTCAATACCATTAGGATCATTAGTCATGATTATTCCGTCACAACTTGATGCGCATGCCTAGAAATCCTAGAGGCCCATTTAAATGTTGTTCCTTTATCTCGACCTCAAGAGAATCGATACGATTTAATAGATCAACTTGAGAAAATGACTGTTAAGATTTCAATCTTATACTTACTCAAGATATCAAATGCCCATGAAGAAATTCTTTATAAAACCCTTCAAGGGTCAATAGTGTCCAAATATTTTGATTCTTTATGCCTCCAAGAAATGGTTTCACACCTTGAGCTTGAGGACTCCATCTTCTTTGACCGGTGTGAAATCCCACATAATAATCCTACCCACAACCTACCCCTATACATTGAGGTAGTTGTAACTTACATGAAGATTAAAAGAGCACTTGTGGATAATGGATCCAGATTGAATATTTGCACCTTAAAGCTAGTTAGACACTTGGGGTACACAGACACATAGTTGGATTATCATGTAATAACCATTACAACATACAACAATGAAGAACGTGAGTCAGATGGAACTATAATGATTCCTATGGAGGTAGGACTAAAAAAACATGATACAAAATTCCATGTTCTTGATCTAGATCTTCCATACAACATGCTCCTAGGTCACCCATGGATCCATGCCATGCAAGCAAGTGCCTTCTACCTACCATCAATGCATTAAATTGTATAATGGAGGGCACCCACTTACTATTCATGGAGATCTAGAACCATTTTCACATTGTAGAGCACTACATAGCTTCTCTAGATCAACATATGATTGTCCTTCAGTGGACATTGTGGTCCCATTACAAACAAAATATTTAAAATCTAGAGTTGATCCTAACATGCTACAAGCTGAGGTTAAAGACCCTTCTTCATCATTGAATCCCTTTGCTTCATGGGAAATGAAAATGGGATCATATGGTATGACATAATATTTCAATATTCAACAAAATCTCTTAGTGTTTGACCTATCACTATCACCTAAGACACGTGGTAGACCTGACTTCCAATTCATAAGCTCACGGGCTAGCTGCTCTAGCCCCTTTGAGAGGTTTTCTCCTCATGGTATTCTATTAGATGAGAAGATGCTAGATGACCCTCCAAATTAGACACCGAGAAGGAATGAAGGCTTCATGTAACAAATCTCCATAGTACACCAAAACACATAGAATGATGCATGTCATGGGGTATCAAGGATTTGGGTGTGGACCAGATGCACAAGGTAGATTGGAACCTTTGCCAATCCCCCCTAGGAAATATAATAAGCATGGCCTTGGTGTGAAGAATCATAATCTTCCACCCTCTAAAATTGATGATACATCTTTAGACATTGAATATGATTTGCTTCATTCGAGATAGTGACATGATTCCCATTATAGTATCTACAAAGATCTTTCCTCTACTAACATGTTCCTATATTCCACTATCTTTACCCTATCTCAGTCCAATCCCCAAACCGACTCTCAAATCACTCTTGTATATCCCAACCTTTTTGATTAGGACCAAAGACTTAACATGCTAATTGATTTATTCAAAAATGAAGAAGCCATAACAGAATTCATGGGTATCAGAGATGACATTCCAAGCAGTGATGACAAGAAAGGTTTCTTCATCAAATTAGATACATGTGCATATTTTTGGGAAAAGGATGAAATGTGTCATCTCCTGAATAATAAAATAACAAGAAAGGGAAAATGTACCATAGAAAAGCCTTGTAGAAAGAAAGAGCTCAAGTCTTGTAGCGAAACCCTCTTTGAGGCGCTTGTGGAGAAAAAAGGAAGAGCCAATGGAAAAATTAGTCGACCCGCGTGAAGATAAATTTTTTTTTGACCCACTCACGAAGTGGATTCTACTCTTCCCCTTGATCCTACATGCATGGAAGATATGTCCAAAATGTTGGTTGAAGAGACTATCAATGTCAATATCGGGTCAGAAAAGGATCTAAAAATGGTAAAACCAGGAGCTTCACTCTCAACATAAGAACAAAAGGCATTTTGTGGAGTTCCTAAAGGAATTTATAGACATATTTGCATGGTCTTATGTGGATATGCCAGGTTTGGACCCAATCCTAGTTTTGCATAAACTTGTGTCACACTCTGGTAAAAGAAAAATATAAAATCTCTTGGTAATAGGTTTCATTAGATCAATTGATTACTTTGAATGGATACCAAACATTGTGCCAGTCCAAAAGAAGCCAGTAGGTATCCACATCTGCACAAATTTTAGAGATATCAACAAAGTGTGCCCTAAGGATGACTTCCCTTTACCTAATATTGACATGATTGTCGATTCAACTATTGGGTATGAGATGTTGTTCCTCATGGATGAATTTTTAGGATATAATCAGATCAAGATTGCAGAAGAAGATCAACACATGACTTCATTCAAAACCCCTTGGGGAATGTTATATTACTATGTGATGCCCTTTGGTATAAATAATGCAAGAACCACTTATCATAGAACCATGAATTTCATCTTCCATGACATGATGAAAGACTATATGGACAATATTTTGGATAAATCCAAAACCGGAGGAGAACATCCCGAAGTGATATGGTGTATCTTTCAATGCCTAAGAGACTACAAGCTTCATTTAAACCCTAAAAAGTGCATCTTTGGCGTATTATCAGGTAAAATATTGGGATTCATTATTTCTAGGAGAGGGATCAAGGTAGATCCTGTAAAGGTTGCAACTATCACCGAGATGCCACCACCAAAGAATCTTAAACAACTATGTAGTTTACAAGGAAAAATTTAGGAAATCTACTGATTTATATCATAGCTTGTAGATAAGTGCCATCCCTTTACACATCTTTTGAAGAAATATGTTTCTTTCAACTGGGGTCTTGAATGCCAAAAATATTTTGAAATGCTCAAGCAATATCTAACCAGTCCCCCAATTCTCATGCCACCTACCCTAGGTGAACCTCTACTATTATATATCTTAGCTACCCAATGTGCTATTGGTGCACTGCTTTCCCAATATGACCTAAACCAAAAATAACAAGATGTGTATTATCTGAGCCAAACTTAATCACCTATGAGTTGAACTACCCTCCAATAGAAAAGGAATGCCTAGCAAAGGTATTTGATTTCTAGAAGCTATACCACTATATCTTCAATAATAAAACCAAATTGATTTCCAAAGTTGACCCTCTCAAATACCTTTTATCCAAACCTGTGCTTACAAGATGAATGGCTAATTAGGTCATTGTCCTAACAAAATTTAACATTGAGTTTGTTCACAAAAATCAATTAAAGGAAAATTACTTGCCGATCAAGTGGTGAAGCTCCCTACTAGGTATGGAACTATTGTGTTTAGATCTACTAGATGCATCTACACTATACATCAAAGAATCCATTGTATGACATATATAATTTGATGGGTCATTCAACTATCATGGTGCAGGAGCTGGTGTGGTGCTCATCACCCCAATGGGATATTTTATTCCACATGCCTTTCGAATAGGATTCTCATGTACAAACAACATAGCTGAATATGAAGCACTCATTGCGGGTTTGAAAATTTCCATTCAATGGGATATCAAATAGCTCAAGGTCATGGGTGATTCACAAATTATCATCAAGAAAGTCAATGATGAGTACAAAGTTAAGGATGAGAATTTCATCCCATATAAAAATATGGTTGAGACATTAAAGGAGTAATTTGTGTGGGAAACCTTTGAACAAATGCCATGGGAATAGAACAAGTCAGTAGGTGCTATGACTATGATTGGGGCTCTACTTAAAATGCAACATCAAATGAAGAAAATTCCATTTTTCATAGAACATCTGTATAAACTTGTGTATGACATGCCAAAATCATGTATAGTATGTGAAGTTGTTGGTCCTCTTTCACCATGGTATGATCCCATTTACACCTACCTAAAAGACAACACCTTCCCTTCCGACATTACCCATACTGAGAAAAAGGCCCTCATTTTAAGAATAGCTTTTATACCCTTTTAGGAGGCACCCTCTATCATAGAGGCTACAATGGGAATTTATTGTGTTGTCTTGATATGACTGAATCAATCTTAAAAATCAAGGAAACACATGAAGGAGTCTACGGGGCACATACAAGTGGGATGGTACTTGCTAAAAAAATACTAAGAATGGGTTACTATTTGCCTACAATGGAAGTAGATTGTTGTCATCATGTTAAGAAGTGTGAACTATGCCAAAAGTATGGAAATCTAATCCATGCACCAACACATAGTCTATAGCTAATCACAACTCCATGCGCATTTTCAAAATGGGAAATTTGGATCTCATAGGAAATTGTAGTGCCCACATTTTTATAGCTCCAGTTATCTGTTGGTTCCTTTATGCATAGACATGTTTTGATTGAGACTCTGATAGATTTTGGACATTTTACTATGATATTTTATCCTCATGGACATTATGGTATTTTGGGCGCGTAGTGCCAATTGGACTAGATTCGTATATTGATATATTTCTTATGATGTTGATGACACTAACAGGGTTATATGATAGATCTATTGGTTAGATGTTGGTTCTTGTGGTCGATTTGATTAATGATATAGTTTTCTGGATTTAATAATGGTAATTTTCATGCTAGCCTAAGTGTATGTCGTTGTAATTTTATCTGTGGATGATTCGTGGCAAACTATGTGAATAATTGTATGCGTTGCACTATCAATTGTTTAATAATGTTAGGGAATTATAAGTTTGATTGAATTTGTGATGCGTAGATGATGTTATTATATTGGATAGATGCGGTTAATGTGTGTAATGAGTGTGCAGGTGATAGGTATAGGAGAGCATGGGTTTCAGGGCAGCTACGCAATTGTGCACGAGCGGCCCATGGGCTGAGTCCTAACCATGCTAAATGTTTGAGGCCTTAGAATAGGTGTATTTATTTGGGCACCATGGGTGAACCCTCAATTGTAATGAAATTATGTCCTGTAAAATTAATTATGTTTAGGGTGTGTTTTATTAAGTAAACTAGTTTAGGGGTTTAATGATCTCATCTTATTTAAGTGATGGTTTTGGGTAAGTGTGTGTGTGTGTTGGTAGAAGGGATTGGGGACCACATGTGAACCTTGGGTGGACCCCACACCCTCTACCCTTGTGCCCAAGCATGCCAAACCCGAAATTGGGTTATTTTGGGCATGTTTAGGGACCCCTTTTGAGTTTGGGAGTTCCCTTAGAATGAAAATGGGCCCTTGGACCCTACCTAATAGGTAGGGGCTTATTTCAAGGTTTGGAGGAGTTTCGCTCCCATTTTCCCTCCTTATTCACCATCCATGTAATATGGCTGGTTTGTGTGTAATTGTTAAAAGTTGCCCCACTTTGTTTTATTTTAGTTTTTAGTATTTTGGGTGATAAGGGCTAAACGGTGAGTTTACTCTTAATTATTTGGTTTTTGGAATCTTTGAATCTTGGGGAGAGGGGTGACACTTGTCACCTTTCCATTGGTGAGGAAACTTTTGGGTTTCCTTTCTTATTCTTCCTCATGTGGAAGGAAGGGGTCTTCTTGGCTCATTTTTTTTTTGGGAGAATTTAGAGAATTTTGGGAGCTTGAAGGTTTTCTTGGACAAAGGGAGAAGTTTAGAGTCTTGGAAATGATTGTAGAGGTAGGATTCTTAACCTTTCTTTCTTAGTTGTGCTTATCTTGTTAACTATTTTTGATCAATAAAATTATGTGTGTGTGAAATGATGTGTGTGAAATGATGTGTGGTGAAGTTGCATGGTGAATGTAGTTTGTTTGTTTGTTCCTTGTTGTTTTCCTTTTTTTCTCTCCACCATCATTTGGATTGATAGTTTTTGGAGAATGTAGGGGAAGAGAGAGGGATTTCCCTCTCAAACCTCATGGTTGTTGGTCAAGCCATGAAGGTCCCTTCTCATCCCCTCATATGGTTTGAGGTGGGAGAAAGGTTCATATGGCTTGAACCTTTCCCCATTCTTGGTGAGGAAACCCTTTTGGGTTTGAAAATCCTCCCAAGAAGGATTTCTATGACATAAAGGAGGAATAAGGAGGATGAATGATTAGGAGGTATAAGGAGTTTTGTAAACATGTTTTGTTGGTGCTCCTATGGTTGGACACCTTTGATTTGGGCATCCTACTTCTTCTCTTCCCCCTTGTGAGGTTGACCTTGTTATCCTCATGTTGTTGTTTTATCATGTGTAATATGTCTAAGTGGTTAAATGGTCTGATGTATTCTTGTTGTGTTTTATCCCCATTATACTTGTGTACATTGTGGAAGTTTGTTCCTCTCTCGCATGGGTTTGGTGGAGGATAGCATGGATTCCAACCATGGAAATGCATGTGATGATGCCTATTGGTTGGGTGGTAAACAAGCCTTGTCTCTTATTTCAGCATCCTTGGAAGAACACTCAAGTTGGAGATAGTTGGAGCCTCTTTCCATCTTGGTCCTCTTGGTCATCCTCATATTTTGAGGGCATTACCTTCATTTTGTAAATAAATGTGGCTTTGAGAAGTTTTACACTCTTGTAAATACCCATTATTGTACTTATTGCTTCTTGTAAACTTTAGTCATTACTAAGAAAGTTTTTACTTTATTGTTGCAAGAATCTTGTAATATTATCATATTGAAATCATGAGTTTTCTTTTAGTTACATGTCATATTTTGAAGGTCTTGTTGTTTACAAATATGCAAAGTATGGTTAAGCTTAGTGCATTAAAAATTAATTTTAGTTGTGTCTACTTTTTAAGTTTTTTTTTTTAACAAAAAAAAAAAAAAATATATCTATGAAATGGCTTATGTACATGTGTATCCTATGTATGTAGAACTGAAATTTACAAGCTAAACATTCTTTTAAATCTGTAAAATTTTATGGCATTACATTTTGGTATCAGAGGCGTGGTTCAAACACACGGACTCTTTGGGTAATTTTTGTTTTAGTTATCTCATTGTTTTGTAAAAAAAAATCTATCTTTTTCTTGTTGTTGTTGGATCTCCCTCTTGTAGAAATCTGCATTAATGATTTAGTCATTACGTTGAAGGAAACTTAGTGTACATGAAGCGGGGGATTCATTTTACACCAATATAATTCATTTTTTAATCCTTCTTACAAATTTTGGTAGTTTTCTATAATGAAAAGAAATTAGTCCTCTTGCTACTTTCCTTGAGAAAACCCAATAATTTGCCTTATTAGTAAAACAAATGTGAGCTGCTTTTCCATATTGTAACCAACTTAAATCTCCATCCTACTTGGTAACTATTCTACTATTTTCTTATTTTAACACTAAATAAATAAAAAAATAAAAATGGAGAAATCTGATAAATATATATACTAATTTTTTTGTTACAGCATATATTATACTTATTATATAATATATATTTATTATATATTATGTAATATGTATATTAAATACTATGTAGTATATATTATATATATATATATATATATATATATATTAAATATATATATATATATATATATATATGTGGTTGTTTTTTTGTTTTTATTTAAAAAAGTAAATAAAATAAAATATAATATTAAAAAAATCAAACAAACCTAGTTTTTGGGGGCGAACCCCCAACCCCACGCACCCAACCTTGCCCCAGGACCCCCGCACATAGGTTTACTAAAACCTGCCCTCCCTAACAACCCCAGGTGCCCAAGCGCCCTGACTGAGACCTTATCCCTCCCCCTCGTCCCTACCCCGGCCATGGACCTTGTTCCTCTCCCTCATCCCTTCCCCGCCCCCGCACACCCTATCCCCACTCGTCCCTTCACCGACCTCCATCCTCGGTGACCCCGCCCTGTCACTTTGTCCCTCACACCACCAAACAAAAAAATAAAAATAATATATATATATACATTTATATAAATTTTGCAGAAAATAAAATAAAATAAAAATAAAAATAAATAAATAAATAAATGCGGCCATCATATACGATCCCATTACACTGTAACAATAAAATGATAATAGAGGTAACATAAAATGAAGATTCTTCATCAAAAAGAAAAAGAAAAAGAGACTCCATGAAGCCAAGATTCCATAGCTCCTCCACCTGCACAAGAGGAGACAAAGAAAACAAAATAAGAGAAATAGAATGGAAGAAGAAACAAAATGAATGAGGGAAAAAGATAAGGAAAAGAAAAGAAAAACATAAGGATGATTAGGTCAGATTTAGGGCAATTTTAGGGTGGATTCAAAAATCAATGGCCAAGATTGGATTAGATCCTAGGGCTCTCATTCAACCCTACTTTTCTTTAAAACATGACATTTTAATGGGATTGAAAAATAAATTAAGAGGGGTGTGTGGGTAGATTAAATTAAAAGGGGGAAAACAAATTAAGTTAAAAGGGTGTGTAGGGAAAATTTATAAAAGGGAGGAAGATTATTTATTTTCTAGGGGTGTAGATTTTTAATCATGACCCTAGGAAGCTTGATAGGGTAAAATAAATTAAATTATTATTAGGCTAGTGTTTATTTTATTTCGGGTAATTTAAGGATTAAGGTAAATTAATTATTAACAGGAAGGGGCACTACATTATAAAATAATAATAATAATAATAATTGAAAACGCGTCTGCAACTTTAATAAAAATTAAAAAAGGGGGTTTATAAACCATTTTGTTTACTTTTTTTTATATATCTCATGTTCAGGATGGCACCCAAGAGGGGATGATCAACTCAAGGCTCGGGACGTAGTGCACCTACGCAAGAGACGCCGGCCCCCGATTTTGGGCCTCGAGATATTAAAGACCCCGCAACATTGGTGACGGGCATCATGCGGGAGTGGCTTCCACCACCGTATGAGCCGCGAGAGGAGGAAATTCAGTTGGGAGATGATGAGTTGATTGGTGAGGACACACATTCTGAACCACCTAAGCACAATATTTCAAGATGAGAGAGGTCACACAACCCTTCCATCCTTGGCGAGTGGGTGGCCTCGTTTCGTCACAGCCGATCACATAGCTTTGAGGGACCATTTGGAGATAGGCAACCTCTTTCACCTATTAGACCACATCGCCAAGATAGAGACATAGGCAGTGTGATTCAAGACCTTGTTTGCCTTCAGCCACCTATGTTTACTGGTTCGACAGATGGATTTGGGGCAGAGTCCGGCTCCTTAGCCTTGATAGCTGCTTTGGCTTACACTCTCATGAGAGAAATGTCAAAGCTAGGTTTTCCATACACCTCCTCCGAGACGCAGCAGTGTTTGGTGGAGGAATGAGGAGCGAAAAATCCATTTGACTCGAGATACAGTGACCTGGGAGTTGTTCGAGGAGTGGTTTCAGGGCCCGGTATATGTCAAAGCATTTTGTATAGAAGAGGATCGATGAGTTTCATGACTTATGATAGGGTTCTGACACAGTGGCATAGTATGAGAGTAGGTTCTTGGACCTCTTGCAGTATGTAGACTACCTGCAAGATGAGAAGTCAGTAAGTAAACAGGTTCATTCGGGGCCTGAATGCAGATATAGCAGGAGTTGTTAGGATGTTATCTCCTCCCACGCTTGAGAAGGTCATTGAGAAGGCCTACTTAGCTGAGGAGAATAGGACCAAGGCACAGGAACACCGAGATAGAAACAAGAGCAAGTTCTAGGATAGGATTTAGGCCTTTTAGAGTCAGAGGAACAGGGTGTAGCACCACCCCCTAGAGGAGGATTCTGGTCTTCACTAGCAGCATCAAGAGCTCCACCACACCCATCACAATAGACACAACATCAAGGACACCAACATCAGAGGGGTAGATAGACTCAGAGTTTTCAGCGAGGTGGATCTAGAGGTGGTTTTGGTGGATCTAGGGATAGGATGGCTGGGTACTCATCACTCACAAGAAACTCCGCTCGCGCAGAGTCCTGCTAGGGTTAGGACCGGTAGGTTCGGTTTTCCAGTACGGGAGGGACCCCATCTCAGAGGGGTACATGAGGATGTTTTATTTGTGGGGCTCCTGACCATTATGTGTGTATGTTTCTACACAAGCCCGCTACTACAGAGATATGCAGAGAGCTCCTAGATATAAGCGAGACGGTGGGTGACGTGGGGACGCGTCCATCGTGTATATGCAGCTGGTTGACAATCGCTAGGATGAGCATCAGGCCACGATCATTGAGATGACAGGTACTATTAGGGGTATTTTTGTCTCAATACTTTTTGATTCAGGTGCTTCAGATTCTTTTGTATCTCCTTCCGTTGTCAGACCAAGTGTGGGCTAGTGGTGGCTAGGCAACCAGGTAGTTGGTAGGTTGAGTTGGCCTCTGGGGATAAACTCGCCATGGACTCGTATGTGGAGAGTTATGTAATTGATTTGGGAGTCTTCTCCACTAAATTTGATCTCCGATTTATTCCTTTAGGATCCTATCAGGTAGTGTTGGGTATGGATTGGCTCGAGGCTCATTGAGCCAAGGTGGATTGCAGAAAGAAGGTCATTGAGTGTCAGGATGATCTTGGTAGTGCGGTTGTGATTTTAGGGATGCAGAGACCTATTTCATTGCATATGATCTCGGATAAGAAACTCAAGTGGAGCATGTGTAAGGGATGTCAGTTGTTCACTATCACTATCAGTGATCATTCGAGATAGTACTCTAGAGCATTCACCCCTTGATGATCATGCAATTTTGAGGGAGTATGCAGATGTGTTTCCAGGAGAGCTTCCAGGTTTACCACCTATTAGGGAGGTGGACTTCACCATTGACTTAGTGCTTGGCTTCGCACCAATTTCTAGGGCACATTATCAAATGATGACTTCAGAGCTTCATGAGCTGAAGATTTAGTTAGAGGAGTTATTAGAGAAGGGTCTCATTCGACCTAGTGTATCTCCTTGGGGAGTGCCAGTTATATTTGTGAAGAAGAAGGATGGTTCTCTTAGGATTTGTGTAGACTTCAGATAGCTCAACAAAGTCACAATAAAGAACCGTTACCCACTTCCTATGATTGATGACTTGTTTGATCAGATGCGGGGAGATAGAGTGTTCTCTAAAATCGATCTCAAGTCAGGGTATCATCAGTTGCACATATCAGATGTAGATATTCATAAGACAACTTTTCATACACATTATGGGAATTATGAGTTCACTATTGTCCCCTTTGGTTTGACCAATGCCCCAGCTGTCTTCATGAGCCTCATGAATGGAGTGTTCAGGACCTTCCTAGATCACTTTGTCATAGTGTTCCTCGATGATATTTTGATATATTCTCGTTCCGAGGAGGAACACGAGGAACATTTGAGATAGGTGCTTCAGATTTTGAGAGAGCAGAAGTTGTTTGGGAACTTGGAAAAATGTAGTTTCTTTCAGACAGAGATTCAGTACTTGGGGCACATTATTTCAGGAAAGGGTATCTTTGTGGATCCCTCTAAGATTTAGGCTATCATGGATTGGCTAGCACCTACGTCATCCTTCACCGAGGTAATGATCTTCATGGTTTTAGTAGGGTATTACCGCATATTTGGGAAGGAATTTTATAGGATTGCTCACCCTATTACTTCCCTTCAGAGGAAAGGGAAGAAGTTTGACTAGTCAGAAAAGTGTGAGAAGGCCTTCAATTTTCTTAAGGAAAGGTTAACCATGGCACCTATCTTAGCAGTTCCAGACCCGACAGAGGATTTTGTTGTTTGCACTAATGCATCACTAGAGGGTTTGGGAGCAGTTCTTATGTAGGAGCATCGGGTGATTGCCTTTGAGTCACGTAAGCTCAAAGACTACAAGCTTAACTATCCTACTCACGACTTAGAGCTTGTAGCAGTTGTTCATGCACTTGTGCATTGGTGACATTTCCTTTTGGGTAGACCTTTCATCTTGAGGATGGATCATTATAGCTTACAACATATCTTCTCTCAGCCAAACCTCAACGCTTGTCAATGGAATTGGATGGAGTTCCTATGTGAGTATGACATGGAGGTACAATATATCAAAGGAAAGGAAAATGTTGTTGCAGATGCACTTAGTAGATGATGACATGTGCTTGCTTCTTTGACACTGTAGTCATATTTGAGAGGCAAGATACTTGAGCATCTTCTAGAGGACAAGTTTTATGAGGGTGCTAGGTAGATGTTGGATTCTCAGGGTTCTTTTGAGGGTAGATATTCAGGATGCATGTTAGAGTCTGATGGTTTACTTTAGTTCCATAGGTGCATTTATGTGCCTAAGGTAGATGATCTGTGTAGTTTCATCCTTACTGAGGCTCATCGAGCCCCATACACAACACATCCAGGAGTGAAGAAGATGCATGCTGATTTGAGAGAGTTATATTATTGGCCAAGTCTTCATCGGGACATAGCAGATTTTGTAGCACATTGTCTTGAGTGTTAGAGAGTCAAGGCAGAGCATTCTCATCCCACAAGACTCTTATACCCTCATGATATTCCCGAGTGGAAATGGGATGTGATCTCCATGGATTTCATAGTAGGACTTCCTATGTCCTCTTATTGTCATGATGCCATTATGGTCACTATGGATAAGTTGACCAAGGTTGTACATTTCTCGCCAACCAAGGTTACCTATAATGCACAGGCCATCGCCAAAGTGTTTATGGAGGACATTTTTAGATTTCATGTGATCTCGAAGACGATCATCAATGACAAAGACACCATCTACACATTAGTTTTCTGGAATTATTTTTAGGATGATTTGGGTACATAGATTAATTTTAGTTCAGCATATCATCCAGAGATAGATGGGAAGACAGAGAGGGTTAATCAAGTTCTTGAGGACATGTTGAGGATGTATGTGATGGACTAGTAGAAGAAGTGGGAAGATTATTTGCATTTATTTGAGTTTTCCTACAACAACAGTTATCATAGCTCCATTGGCATGGCTCCCTATTAGGCTTTGTATGAACGACCTTACAAGACACCTTTGAGTGGGACAGACTAGATGATAGGATTATTTTGGGGCCAAATTATCTTAAGGATTCGAGAAGGAAGGTTGTTATGATTTAACAATGTCTTGAAGCAGGCTAGAGCACGCCAGAAGGTGTATGCGGACATCAAGAGGATCGATTGTCACTTCTCAGTGGGTGACAAAGTATTCTTGAGGGTTCGTCCTCATAAGAATATGATCTGTTATGGAAAGGGTTCTAAGCTATCACCTCATTTTGTGGGGCCTTTTGATATTCTTGAGGTCATCAGTCCAGTTGCCTATCGTCTAGCTTTTCCACCACGCCTTGCATGGGCCCACAATGTTTTTCATGTTTATGTACTTCGTAGATATGTACCAGATGTTTCTCATGTTTTGGATTGGTCAGCATTACAGGTAGAGGACTGAGGGTAGTGGAGATTGGAGCCCATATGCATACTGGAGCACCGGAGGTTGGCCCTTTGAGGTTGAGATTTGGACCAGGTTAGAGTGCAGTGGGACCGATATGACGAGTCATCAGCTACCTGGGAGGATGCTACACCACTGAGGGCTAGATATCCCTATCTCTTCTAATGACTTCAGGAGGAAGTCTAATTCTAGGAAAGGGGGATGTAGTGCCCACATTTTTATAGCGCCAATTATCTGTTGGTTCCTTTATGCATATACATGTTTTGATTGAGACTCTGATAGATTTTGGACATTTTACTATGATATTTTATCCTCATGGACATTATGGTATTTTGGGCGCGTAGCGCCAATTAGACTAGATTCGTATACTTGATATATTTATTATGATGTTGATGAAACTAACAAGGTTATATGATAGATCTATTGGTTAGATGTTGGTTCTTGTGTGGTCGATTTGATTAATGATATAGTTTTCTGGATTTAATAATGGTAATTTTCATGCTAGCCTAAGTGTATGTCGTAATTTTATCTGTGGATGATTCATGGCAAACTATGTGAATAATTGTATGCATTGCACTATCAATTGTTTAATAATGTTAGGGCATTATAAGTTTGATTGAATTTGTGATGCGTAGATGATATTATTATATTGGACAAATGCGGTTAATGTGTGTAATGAGTGTGCAGGTGACAGGTATAAGAGAGCATGGGTTTCAGGGCAGCTACACAATTGTGCACGAGTGGCCCACGGGCTGAGTCCTAACCATGCTAAATGTTTGAGGCCTTAGAATAGGTGTATTTATTTGGGCACCATGGGTGAACCCTCAATTGTAATGTAATTATGTCTTGTAAAATTAATTATGTTTAGGGTGTGTTTTATTAAGTAAACTAGTTTAGGGGTTTGATGAACTCATCTTATTTGAGTGATGGTTTTGGGTAAGCTGTGTGTGTGTTGGTAGAAGGTATTGGGGACCACATGCGAACCTCCGGTGGACCCCGCACCTTCTACCCTTGTGCCCAAGCATGCCAAACCCGAAATTGGGTTATTTTGGGCATTTTTAGGGACCCCTTTTGAGTTTGGGAGTTCCCTTAGCATGAAAATGGGCCCTTGGACCCTACCTAATAGGTAGGGGGTATTATTTCCAAGGTTTGGAGGGATTTTCCCTCCCATTTTCCCCTCCTTAGTCACCATCCATGTAAGATGGTTGGTTTGTGTGTAATTGTTAAAAGTTGCTCCACTTTGTTTTATTTTATTTTTTAGTATTTTGGGTGATAAGGGCTAAAAGGTGAGTTTACTCTTACTTATTTGGTTTTTGGATTCTTTGAATCTTGAGGGGAGGGGGTGATACTTGTCACCTTTCCATTGGTGAGGAAAATTTTGGGTTTCCCTTCTTATTCTTCCTCATGTGGAAGGAAGGGGTCTTCTTGGCTCATTTTTTTGGGAGAACTTAGAGAATTTTGGGAGCTTGGAGGTTTTCTTGGACAAAGGGAGAAGTTTAGAGTCTTGGAAAGCATTGTAGAGGTAGGATTCTTAACCTTTCTTTCTTAGTTGTGCTTATCTTGTTAACTATGCTTTGATCAATAAAATGATGTGTGTGAAATGATGTGTGGTGAAGTTGTATGGTGAATGTAGTTTGTTTGTTTGTTCCTTGTTGTTTTCTTTTTTTTTTCTCTCCACCATCATTTGGATTGATGGTTTTTGGAGAATGTAGGGGAAGAGAGAGGGATTTCCCTCTCAAACCTCATGGTTGTTGGTCAAGCCATGAAGGTCCCTTCTCATCCCCTCATATCATTTGAGGTGGGAGAAATGTTCATATGGCTTGAACCTTTCCCCATTCTTGGTGAGGAAACCCTTTTGGGTTTGAAAATCCTCCCAAGAAGGATTTCTATGACATAAAGGAGGAATAAGGAGGAGGAATGATTAGGAGGTATAAGGATTTTTGTAAACATGTTTTGTTTGTGCTCCTATGGTTGGACACCTTTGATTTGGGCATCCTACTTCTTCTCTTCCCCCTTGTGAGGTTGACCTTGTTATCCTCATGTTTTTGTTTTATCATGTGTAGTATGTCTAAGTGGTTAAATGGTATTATGTATTCTTGTTGTGTTTTATCCCCATTATACTTGTGCACATTGTGGAAGTTTATTCCTCTCTCCCATGGGCTTGGGGAGGCTAGGATGACTTCCAACCATGGAAGGGCATGTGATGATGCCTATTGGTTGGGAGGTAAAAATCCCTGTCTCTTATTTCAACATCCTTGGAAGAACACTCAAGTTAGAGATAGTTGGAGCCTCTTTCCATCTTTGTCCTCTTGGTCATCCTCATATTTTGAGGGCATAACCTTCACTTTGTAAATAAATGTGGCTTTGAGAAGTTTTACACTCTTGTAAATACCCATTATTGTACTCATTGCTTCTTGAAAACATTAGTCATTGCTAAGAAGGTTTTTAGTTTATTATTGTAAGAATCTTGTATTATTATCATATTGAAATCATGAGTTTTCTTTTAGTTACATGCCATCTTTTGAAGGTCTTGTTGTTTATAAATCTACAGAGTATGGTCAAGCTTAGTGCATTAAAATTTTAATTTTAGTTGTGTCTACTTTTAAAGTTTTTTTAACAAAAAAACAACATATATCTATGAAATGGATTATGCACATGTGTATCCTATGTATGTAGAACTGAAAATTACAAGCTAAACATTCTTATAAATCTGTAAAATTCTATGGCATTACAGAAAATCACTCCCACATCCCTAAATTGTGATACCCACATCATTATTGCCACTGAGTACTTTAACAAATGTGTAGAGGCAGTTCCTCTCACATATGTCACTGGTGTGCAAATATACAAATTCATCATGAATCACCTTATTTGCCGTTATGACATTCCCTCCACCATTGTAGCAGACAATGGTAAGTCTTTTAAGAACAAGATGGTCAAATCCTTGTGTCAATGCTTTCACATCCATTTAAAGTGGTCTACTCCCTATTACCCTCAAGGTAATGGAAAAGCAGAGGCCACTAATAAAACCCTTGTTCACATTATGGAGAAAATGGTAAGTAAAATAGGTCACAATCGGAACTTACGAATCCACCCCACCCTCACGGGTCTATCACACTTCCATCCACACCCCTACTGGTGCTACCCCTTATTCCTTAGTCTATGGCACAAAGGCCATTTTACCTTTGGAAATTGAGCTTCCTTCCCTGAGAATATCCCTTAGAGATTATCTGGACAAAGATGAGGACTACAAAGTGGCTTGACTAGCATAGTTAGAGCTCCTTGATGAGAAACAAATGAGAGACCTTAATCATTTGAAGGTCTATCAGAATCAAGTATCTAGAGGATATAACAAAAGGATGATACCTCACCATTTTGAGGTAGGAGACCTAGTATTAAAATAAAATCAATTCAACACCACCAAGGATCGAGAAAAGAAAGGAAAGTTTGAGCCTAATTAGTTAGGACCCTATGTTGTGGTCGCTAAGTATGGTTTGGGAGCCTACAAACTGACCCATTCAGATGGTGAGGAACTCAAGGAACCTTTGAATGTAATACATCTCAAGTGGTTCTATGCCTAAGCATGGAGTTCCTTAGAAAATTAGAAAAGAAAAAAATATAAAAATAGAAAAAGAAAAAGATAAAACAAGTTGTCAAGTGTGAAAACCACACAATTGTGGCACTTTGGATAGGTCCTTGGGTGAAAACTAGTTTCTGATGCCTTAGGAGGATTCATTATTCAAAATCACTTCTCATATCTGAAAAGAGTACACTTGCCTTAGTTTAGGGTTTGTTTTATTAGATTAAGTGTCTTTTTGCATCTATCTTCCATGGCCTTGATCCGGCTAATCCATTCTTGTATATGTGTGAAGGAGTTGATTTTGTATATTCCCATCTAACACTAGGGAACTTTCACATCTACACTTTCTTTAACTTACTTGCGTGGCATTAATCCTTTTTATATTCCCACATCGCCAGCGGCATCCATGCTTCTTTTTCAGTACATAGTTTTAGAAAACTTTGGAAAATCCCCAAAACATTTGTATAACTTTGGAAAACACAAAAACATTCAAAAATGTTGGAAAATCCTAAACATTGGAAAAACCCCTAAAAAGGATGACGCTACACAAAACAACATAACATTATCTTATGAAAATCCTGAAAACAATGTGAACAGTAGCCTTGAAAAAGTTATCTTGAGATGACACCAAAAATAGTAGAAAATGAATCAAAACTATCCCGAAAAAACAAAGTAGTGATTTGCTTACTTTTAGTTATTGGTTTGTAGAGTTTTGATTGCATTTCCTTTTCATGTTGTGTGATTTTTAAAGTAAATTCATTTTCTTACTTAGGTTGAGTTTTACTTAATCTATTGTGCACCATATTAAGTTCATTTTATCTTGCATACTTGTATATATTTTTGTTGTATTAGTTAGATTTGATTGAGTTATATTTGTTTGATTGTGTTGTACAATTTGTTTTCATCATAAATGCATAAAATCTATCATCTATCATACATCTATACATCATATATCAATAAAAATCTACGTTGCATAATCATGAACATGAAATTTAAACATGTATGCTAAGCTACATCCATATAATATCACCATTAGGGGTAAGAGGGACCACCTTCTCCCCCTCAAACATAGACAATAATAAAAATGTGGAAAAAACGTAAGTATCACATAAACATGATATTATCTACTGCTACTCCATAAAAATATGATAAAGTAGAGGAACATGAAATTTCATCTCAAAACATGTGACATCATCTAAACATGATATATCATAAATTAAGAACATATGATACAATTAAACACATCATCAATATAAATTTCCATAATCATCATCATAATCATATAACATGTAGGTATCAAATGTAATGTTCGCGATATTTTACCCCAGGGGAAGGTATATAGGAGTATTTTGACCCCGTAACACTGCCTTATCACCTGCCATGATAGCTGAAATGTGTCATTTCACAATCGTGATCATTCTAAACTTCTCCTATTACTTGTCGTAATGATTATTTTTATTAAATAATACTTTTTGTCTTCTTGTCTTCTTGTCGGGAATATTTTTTCTACTTGATGCCCATTTCTTCACCCTGGAGAATTTTTGTGTGATTTTAGGCATGATTCCACTTTCTAAATTATCTTAACCAATAAAAAATTTAAAAATTACAAAAGTCACAAACTGTTCAAAAAAAAAAAATTAAAATCGTACAAATTCAAAATTTTACAAAAATTGGTAAAAAGCTCATACGCAGCTAGAATTTATGTCTCACGCATGGTATTCATCTTATATATTTCTAGATTTTTCACATATTTGTGAAACAATGACTCATGGATCATCTTGATCTACAACCTTTTACAAAGCTAGATTGCTTACTTCTTCGGTACTTTGGGAATAACGAGTTTCCTAATACTGTTTCGTATCACACAAAGCTTTTTCATTGGACCCATGTGTCCACCATTTTCCCCCTCATATATATCTTTGTTTGGGGTACCACCTGTTAACTCGTGTCATTTATCATGAACATTTGGGAACTACAACTTGATAACAAAACATTTGTGTAACTTTCTTAAATGTTGTTGGTTTGAGTATGTGTGTTTGTATTTGTTTCCCTATTAGATTAGCTTGTTTACTTCTCATATTGCATTACATTCTGTATGTTGCATGGAGTTGGTATTTTAGCAATGGAAAATTGTTCATATTATGGCTTTTCATGTCATTCTACACTTCTGTTGTATGCTTATATTTTTAATAAGGACCGATGATGTAGATTCTAAGCAATATGATGAAAATAAAGTTGTTTATATTGGTTGGATGCAAGCTATTTCCATTCTCTTATATTCATCTTTCTCTCCTCTCATTTTCTTCTATCTAACATTGTTCATCCAAAAACTTGGGGAAATGGGGATTACCATCTACCCCCTCTCCCCTTTACTTCTTCTATCCATTTCCTTCCTCTTTTTGATCATCGATCGAATTCTTTCATCACCCCATCGACACTCGAGGGGGAATCCTTCATTATACTAATTTTTCTTCTCCCCCTTAAAAATTTTTGTCTGTAATTGTCTACTATCTTCAGAGTGATGTTTCTTATGCCACCCCAAAGAGGGGAAAATGTAGACACCTATATTTCAATCAAAGCAATCTTATTACTAACATTGCACTGACTATCTTCATCTCCTTTCACTCTATTTCAAATAACGACACTTCATTATCTAAAATATGCTTCTAACTCACTTAGGATGCCATTTTATGACAAGTTGATTGGTGATAATTCTCTTAATCAACTAGTTTCATGTTGATTGAGTCTTCTATCTCGTATTTAATCAATGAACCTTATCATTGGCTATCTCCGCTTCCAACGCTTCCAAAATCTAATCCAAATTCCTCCAGAAACTATCGAAAGCTTCCTAATCTTGTTTAGAGTCCCTAATTAATCCTAAAAGGTTAATTAGCTCCTAATCTAGTCAAAAAGGTACTTTGACTTCCAAAAAGATCTATTTTGGCTTGTTCATTTGTCCCACATGCACTATATTTTCAATCTTTCCCAAACCAAAATCTATAAATAGAGGGGTCACCCCTCCCTTTCAACCTTACAACTTGTTTACATAAAAACACTTTGATTATCAATCTTGAGAGATCATTTGCACTAGCCAAGCTATAAACCATTTTATATTGAGCCATCCACCATTGAAATAGCTTCATCTTGCATCTTTCCTCCATTTTAGATTAGTAAGAGTTATCTAAGCATGATCTTATAAATCATCTTAGAGAGATCTCTTAATCCATTTGGAGTAAAAAAAAAAACTAATATTATTTCTTAGAATCTAACTAGGTTCACTTTCATTAAGATTTATAAAGAGTAGAATAAACTTAGCATGTTGCTTGTTTCATTTATAATGCATGATTTTGAAGTTAATTTTCTTATCTCTTATCATGATGGTTATTGAATGATTTGGCTTAAACTTTAGACTACTAGGTGTTAGTATAGTTTACATAGTTTTCCAAGTTTTTTATATAATATAGTTTCCAACATATTCCTTCCTAGTTATATGAGAGTCATATTATTTCTTTCATCCACACCATTTTGTTGTGGTGTGTAAGGAGTTGTTAACTGCCTCTTGATGCCTTGTGAAGAACAAAACTCAGAAAATTCATTAGAACAAAATTCTATACCTTTATATGTTCTTAGGGTTTTGATGGAATGTACACTTTATTTAAAAAAGCTTTGAAATTTCTAAAATTTGAAAAATCTCCACTCTTCTCTTTTAACAGAAAAACCCACATAAACCTTGTAGCATCATCAATGAAAGAAATGAAATATAAATTCTTACCAATACTTCTGTAAGACATTAGTCCACACAAATATGAATGGATTAACTCTAAATGTTTTATTTCTCTCCATTTTATGATAAAGAAGAACTCCATATGATGTTTCCCAATAATACATGACTTGCATGCAACATCCTTATTTGAATCTAGCTTGGGAAGACCTCTTACCATACCCTTTGTGTCAAGAATATGCAAAATTTTGAAATTGATATGACCATATCTTGAATGCCACAACATGTTAACATCCTCAATGGTAGAGATACAAGTACCTCCATTAATCAAATTGATACTTATTTTAAATATTCTTGATGCTGAGAAAAATAATATCATTCATATACACAATTGATTAAGGTCACAACAATCAAGTTTTCACTCTTGCTCTACTTCTAAGGATAAAAATAAGCCTATAATGGCTAGAGACTTACTAACTTGACCATTTATCACTTATAAATATCTTGTCATCACCTTAATATCTCTCTTACCTTCATTCAATCCAAATGCATTCATGAAATTCACCCCAAGTTAAGTAATCTAACTTACATTTACCTTCCTTAGCTTGATTTTCTCTCTCTTCCATTTATTAGCTCTTAGTTCCACTATAAATCTTAGTCTTTTAGATTCTTGCAACCTCTCCACTACTTAGTACCCTATCTTACACTCAATTTTTTTTAGAACCATCAATAAAATGCATCAAAAGAGACTCCAAACTATAGCTCTTACCATCTTCCTTACGCTGCCCTTTCATGCTATTAAGAACACATATCTTTCTCACACCAAGGTTATGAACTTGTAGAGTTATCCAAAATGGATTATCACCTTCCTTATTTTTCCTTCACTTCCCATGAGATTCACACAAATTTTTGGGATTTAAATCCTTGCACCACTCCTATCTCACTTTTTGCATTTTAGCTCTTAAGCTCCTTTCTAAGACCGAGGCAGTCTCTTTTGGTCTAAAACTTCCTTTATAATAAATTTCAAGGCATAAACTTATGGTTTCTAAGAACCCATTAAGGAATTTGTTCTCCATCTAAAGTTTCATGATTTAAATCAAAAGATAAAAGAAAATTCCTTTATAAATGTACCTATATAATTAGCCTTATCACTGTGTTTCATGGGTTTTATACCAATATGGAAAAATATCACAGATGGGAGTTTATTTTGATGCTAAACCTTCTCCAATACTTATCTAACCCTAGGAAAAATATTACTACCTGTTTTCATGGAAATTCCATGGTGAAATCAAAAGATAAGGGTAATTTTCACTACCCTAGCCAAAGGCCTAAACTAGCCCGAGAACCCAAAATAATATATAAATTTCACTAAACTCCAATCCAAGGTCCTAAATTTGGTCTAAGGGTCTATTCTAGCATCTTGCATGGGAATGTTTTAGCAATGTCTCTTGAATTCCTCCTAAACTTCAACTCCACCTCTTCTCCTAATTGGTTTAAACTATGCATGCGGGGTTTTGGATGCAAAATAGTGATTTCGATTGAAAAAAGGCTCTGAATCCTATAAAATGGTCTAGTCATCTCTTACTTAGGGTTTCAACCAACAAAATGTAACTCCCACTATTATATTAAGCATTTGCAATCATAGTAGCTCCTCCTACATCTATACATAACAACATAGAATCGAGTATACTTCATCCCACCACAAAATAGGTTGATCCTAAACAATGTTATCATTCATAATGAGGTTTATTACTCTCACTTGGCTCCTAAGATTTTAAACATGAAATTCCTTGTAGATGGAATGATTCTTATTTAATTTCAACAAGAAATAGGGAGTGCAACACGTAAATCAAAGCAAAAATAATCTTATCTCAAGATATAACAACCATGTACCAAAAATAGAGTATTAGATCACATGCAAGAGTTTATTAATAATCCCATCAGTGAATCTTTCATAAAATGTGGAGAGAAACCATTTCAAACTCATAAAACATATTTTAAAAGGTAAGTTGTACACACAAAATAGATACACATGTCATAGTTAAGCTGGAAGTTCTCATACAAAGTGTTTCATTCTTATTCACTCTATAGTTCTCCTCATCCTCCATACGAGGAATGCATATTTAAAATTGACCACATACAATCCTATATTCAAACTCCTCTTACATGTACCTACTATTATATGCTTTATAACTCTCACATTGTGACCTTTGAACTAGCCTTTACTGTCTAGATGTACAACTGCCCTTCTCATACTATTTTAAGCACATCACTACTTCTCCTACACACTTAGGACTCTTGAACATACCTAATGACTCAACAAGACTCTTTAAAAACCTTTGAAAAACCCCTTAATACTATTTAACACACTTAAAAACACCTAATCACATACTTAAAATTCTTTGATATATGCCCTTATGATTGCATTACATATTTTAGAGGGAAAACCTCCCATTTGAAATTAAAATTTTCTCACTCTTGAATTTCTCTTTGCCTTGAATTCACATAGCCTAGAACTCTCCCATTACCTCATAACTAGGAAAATTGATACTTGAATGCATCTTGATGATTCTCCTACATCAACTCTATTCTTTTATATTTATAATTTTTCAATCAATCTATTTCCATATTTTTTAATCAAAAATTGAGAAAACTCCATCTTCAAAAAGTAGTTTAAAACCTTTTTAAATAGTTGTCTAATACTGATCAAATTATGATTCAAACTTGGAGAAAAATAAACATCATTAATTTCACCCTTACCTTTACTTGAGGTAAATTTCATGCCACCCTTTCCTTTAATTTGAATGGATTTTACATCCCCTAAAAGCACTTAGTTTTTAAAGGTCTCATCTAGCATACTAAAACCCTATTTCTAACTTGTCATGTGATTTGAGAACCCTGAATCAAGAAACCGCATATTCTTGGAATAATCTTTTCCCACATTTCATGTGAGATTATGAGTCATATTTCATATCACTTTTTATGGTTTGGAGTGCCTTCTTCTCACCCTCTTGAATATATTTATTCGTTGCTACCAATTTCCAACAATCTTTTATGAAGTGTCCAAGTTTTTTATAATAATGACAAATAAATGGTTCATTGCTCTTCCTTGTGAAAATTTCTTGTAATTTCCCATTTGAATTATATTTATTGAATTTCCTAATTATTTTTAGTGTCTTTTTCCCTTGGATTTGAAATTCTATCTTTGGTTTTAAGTACATGCTCTGGATTTCTTACATATATATTCATCTTATCCTCATGGGAAAAATAAGACCTACTAGTTCATCAACACTTATAATGTTCATTTCCTTACACTCTTCAAGAGTTATCATAATATGTAGGCATCTTGGTGTCAAAGATATTAAAATATTTCTAAAAATCATTTTATCTTTAGTGGTTTCTCCATAAAATCTCATTCTATGAACCATATCATTTAACCTTATGTAAAAATATTCTACACCCTCACTTTATGAGATTATTAAATTTTCAAACTTTATTTTGAGGGTTTTTGGTTTTTCTTGTCTAACTTAAAAGATACTTGATATGAATTCTCCAAGGTATCCCATGCTTTATGAGCATTTTTGTAGCCAAAAATTCTTGGGTAGATGTTAGGATCTATAACACTCTGAAAATAAAAGAAGGCTTGAACATCTGCCTTCTCTTCATATTTTTCACTCTCTTCTAATCTTGAGAGATAATTCCAATCAGAAGGTGGTTGATACTAATTGAAAATATTGTCCCAAACTCCCTTCCAAACAATAATTATCTTCAATTGATCCCTCTAATACTCAAAGTTTTCTCCTTTGAAAATAGGGATATTTATAGAAACAAAATTGATGAGAATATATTTCTTGTAGAACCTATATCTAATACTAAATGAAGTGTTGGAATGGATGTGTAAGGAGAAAAAACCAATAACTTGAAGTGTTGATCAACCTCTAATATAACCCAAAAATAAGCTCTATATCATCCAAACAAGGCCTAAGAAAACTAGTGATTAAGCTAGTGTAATTGCTTGTGTACTTGATAATCAAACTGCAACCTTTGTATGCACCATTGAAATTTAAAAAAATGTGTAATCTTGTTGGTTATTAAATATAAATATATTCAATAAAAAATATAAAAACACTTGCACAAATTGCAATAATAGATCAATATGATATCTTTATTTTGTCCATGCTTTTATTAACAAAAATCTAAAACTAGGATTTATAACTCAACTTGGAAAACAAAGTTAAACTAAAAATAGAACCACTTGATAATAGTACAAAAATCCTAAACTAATTTTAAAATTTCACTTAACTTAAAAATAGACTCATATAACCCTCAGACAAATTAAACATGTAAGAAGTTTTTCCATGAATAACATTATGCAAGCTAGGCATGCATTAAAATTCTCACACCAAAGTCCCTAAAATATATGAATTTTCATAAAATTAAAATAATCTTAATTATATTAACTTATAAAGTGTCTCCCACCTCTTTGGGGATGACTACATACAAATTTTTAGAATTTACAAGTAGACGGTCTATTTTTAGCTTTTCACTATTTTTAGGAAATCACTTATTTGGTCCTACTTGACTAAACAAACACATGAATGAAATAAATAAGTCCTAAAACAATATAAAATTATATTTTTAGAGTATTTCTAAAAATATAAACTATCTAAATTTAGAATAATTTTAAATGCCAAACTTGGCATCATTCCTAATAATTTTATCATATTGATATGCTTAACATTTATTTCATCGAGAGGACTTAATAAATGTAAATTTTAATATTTATTTGTTGAATGTATGATTTTGACATTAAAGAAGGTATAGCTAATTATTTTTTTCATGATTTTAGATGCAGAAATAGGTACCTATCATTGAGACAAGGAAACCGAGAGGGAGGATATCATCGGGGAGAAGGTTATAAATTAAGGTGAACATAAATATATAGGAAGGTATATGATAAATATCACACATACATAATATAGTTTACTTGATTTTTATGGCTTAATTTATGTACACACATTTAGTAGTGTCATTCGATGATTGTTGTGACTATACTATGAATGTTTTGGATGTGATAGAGTTCATTTACTTCTTATATGTCTATTTTTAATCAAAAAAATAAAAGAGTAAGTATCAATGCATGTTACTTGGGTTAGGTTGAGAGAGGCATAAACCCCTCAAGTTATGCCAAGGTGCATAGATCATTTCTTGCGGTTTATGTCACCATATATTTAGTATATTTATATATAGGTTTTGTGACTTATTTAATACGAATCTTAAATTAAATTATCTTTACCATTTAAATATTGGTGAATACATTCAAAATTTTTATATTTTAATAAATGTTAGGAGGAGATATCTTATTGACCAATATCACAAGTAAAATGATTTCTTCCCAAATTTGTAGTCGACTTAGGTGTCAATCATGATGAAATTTTATAAATTAATATTACTTGGAAAATAGATATCAAATACAACAAAAGAGAGACCTTGTGGTATTGGCATTAAGAAATAAATGTTGATTAGTTGGAGGTTGATGTTTTAATTTTTATTAAAACATGGAGTTTAAATTTTAAAACTTTTTTAATAATGTAGGTAGTTATCTACTAGGGACTTTCAGTCCTCTCTTTATTTTAGTAATTGTTTATGAATATTATTTAATAGTGGTTTGATTAAATGAATCCCACTTTTGGGATAACCTCGGGTTGAAGGTCAATATAGATCATCATGAGTTTTGATATGGAAACTTTAGCTACGTTAACTCATACCTAAACTTTCCTATCGAGTCCTACTTCAAAATATTGTGTGGTGATATTTTTGAAAATACTGGGTATATTGAAACCATAAATGCATCATGACAATGAATGTAGGCCATAATCTAGAAGCATTAGCGGCATTGATGGAATGCATGGAGGAGTTTAGATTATTTTAATTGTTGGTGTGTGTGGATTTTATTGTCATCACTCGACATCTCGTCCACCTCACGTGGTGAGTCATCTCACTTAGGTGAGATCATAGGTCATAGGAGTTATATGACACATGGAAGATTTTTTCATAGAATCTATCATTTTCATATGTGTCGTGTGTCGTCATAGGATTTACATTCCATTTGATAATCGTAACTCCTATTTACCTCATGGAGGGAATGATTGTCCAAGAATGGGAGTTACAAAGCACTCCCATATGTTCCCTCTTATTTTGATCTATGAGAATGAGCAAACCTACTTATTCTATGCATGATTTTCCTTTGTTGTTATATTAATCTTGCTGATTACTTGGAGTTTTCATGTCACCGTTGGAGTGAAACCTCTTCAATGTGCACGGGGTTCCATATTGATCCTTATAGAACAATATCACATGGTATTAAAGTGGTTGTTTGGTAAATATGCACTCATTTTATTTTGGTTGCTAACTACTTCTTGTTTCATTATTCGTGCTTCTCGTGCAATTTTTTTTTGATTGCTTTTGGAATCTTACTAACTGGTTTGAACAGTCTCATATTTGGAGTTCTTATTGTTTAGGGTTTTGTGCATGTGTAGTTTTAAGGGTTTTCTCCATCAGATTTAGCTAGCTGCAACTAAATTTGGAGGAAAAATGTATTTTGGAGGTAGGTTCATTTATGGTTTTATCAGTTTATTTTTCATTAAAAGTTTAAATTTTCTTGAAAAAAATCGGTTTGTTTTTCCTGCCTCCTCCCTACTATTTTATTTCCCCTACTACCTCTCCTACTTAGCTTAGCCAAAATCATGTAGAGCTCAGAAAGCTCCCTGACAACCTTCCTTTCCCCGGCTCATGGTGATTGTTTTCTCAACTTGGTGAGTTTTTATATTTTCCTCGGCGAGTTACATCTAAGTTAACTTTTCTACACTGCATGTTGTGGGTTATTCAACGAGTTCCCTTGGTCATCCCTTTGCTTTTACTTAGGCTCATTCGAGCTTATCTCAGCCTTCCCATGCATGGTACCTATGTTTCCTAATCATGTTGCAGTGGTGTGAAACCCTCAACCTTTTTTTTTCTTTCTAGCCTTGCCATGTCGAGTTAGACTTACCCTCCCCACTTTGTTGACTCACCTCCCGAGTTGTATCTTTGGTCAATGATCTAACATTATTATCCTGTTGAATTGCATTCATAGATCCTCCCTTTCTCAACCACTTAAGCCCTCTATGTGTTTTTCCTTTTATGCTCTCCTAGATCATTGAAACTCTACGCTCATCATGTTACCAAGATCCCTTGATTCGTTACTTCTTCTACCTCACCCGAGCATTATCTCCCACTTTGGTTGTCGAGCTCGGTCCCCCTCAAGCCTTGAGCTTGATCTTGTGTCGATCCTCCTCCGAGCTAGCCTATCCTCCTTTGAATCAGCATCCTGAGTTGGCCACCTACCCTTGCCTTCCCGCTTTAATAAGCTCCGCCTTTTCATTTTTGAAAGCTTAATTTCAAAACCTAATTTTTAAAATTAATTAAGGGCTCTTTTTTATTAAAAGGAAGGTTATTTTTAAATTTAGATCTTAGTTTTTATTCGGATCTAGCATTTAATTAAAAGGTATGACAATCTAATTTATTTAGGATCTTTAAAATTAATTAGTGGTTAATTAATCATTTTTAACGTTATTTTTTTGTATTTTTTAACCCCTTTAATTTTTAAAATTAAATTAATTGGGAAAAATAAAAAATGGTGATGTATAACGTTATTAGATGTTTTTTATACTAATCCATGTTGGAGTGTGTAGTGCTTTTCGAGTCTCTTTTTGCCTTTCGGGAGCTTTTTCCGCATCCTAGAGATCATCTAGGATCGTTTTGAGACCCTTTTTTCATTGTATAACTCCTTTTATTACTTGTGGTTTGGAGAGTGTGTCTACCACAATTTTAAAGAAAGGGGGTTTATGCTATGATGTGTGATGGTATTTCTCACATAGGAATTGTTTTATTCTTCCTTTTCTTGTTTTAACATCATTTTGTGTTTTCGTATGGTGTCAAACTATTGCGATCACCAAAACTTGATTGTGGCATCCATACTTCTACGTTATTACATTGAGTGCAAGGTGAGTGATCGACTAGTTCATGACACACATTCACATATGATGTAATCAATGCACTAAACTATAAAGTGCTAAAAACAAGGGGGTGATAATATTTGTATGGGGTGGTTGTGTTTATTTTTCTTTCATTCTACATGTTGGGGTGTTAATATTAAGTGGGGACACCATTTATGTGGGCCACCACTTCACCTATTATTTAAAAAGTTTATTTATAAACTTTTTTTAATTTTCTGGGCCCCCATTCCACGTTAGGAAGAAGTGTTAATTAAATCTTATGATTTGATTTATTTTAGAGTGAAATGGTGCACTTGTGTGCAACCGAATCACCCACCCTATTTAATAGGGAAATATCTCCCAAAAGGGGATATCAAGATTTTTTTATATTCTTTGAATATTGTTGTGAAAGTGAATCATTATGGGACCTAAGGAGGAAGTGAATGTGATGGCTAAAACTGTGTATGTAAAATTCTTAAATAAAGGAAAGTGCTTTTGTGGGGTTTTTTACCTTTATGGTTTTCCCCACATAAAATCTTGTGTTGGTGTTATTTTATTTCGTTGCATTTGTTATAATGTTTTGTGTAAGATTTGCAATGTTATTTAATTGATATTAAATCTTAGTTGAATAGTTAATGTAATTAACCCCTCAGATTTGACATGGTATCATAGCGGAGTGCTAATGTTTTTTAAATTAATTATCAAATAAAATGCCGGTTGCATTGGAGGTTAATTAGGTGGTAAGTTGGCTAGCAAGTTGAATAAACAAGTTGTTCACTTAGCTCGGCTTGTAGCTCATCCCCATCTCGGACCCATCTCGGCCCCAAACTTGACAAAGAAATTGAAAATCCTATTGTGGAGCCGAACTCCCAATTACACACACACACACACACACACACACACACACACACACACACACACACACACACACACACACACACACCTTTTTTTTATTTTGTTAGGTCAATTATTTGTTGCATCTAATATTAAAAATTGACAAAGTAATTTTGTATGGACAAGGAATTTTTAAACATGTTTTATTGTTTCTTTTATGAAATAAGAAGTAAATAATTTTTGATGACAAGTCAAGTAGGTTATTGTTTCTTGTAAAACTTAAAAAAATCACTTACATTTCAACAAAATAAGCCTTATAGTCAAACTAATATGTTTTTGTGTAGATTATTTATTTGATAGGTCAAGACGTGAATAAGGGAAAATAATCTAAATATGACCGACATATTTTCTTGAACAAACGATAGGGGAATTCCTAAATTACTCTTCAGAACCTTTGAAAATGGTCCAAAATAATGTTAGAGGACCTTTAAAAATTCCATCCCTAATGGTTTAGTCTATGTTGTTAAATTCATAGTAATTATTCGGCATAGTTTAATCATTCTTACATATATGTTATTTATCTGTCTTATCACAAATTTAAAGGCTCGGCGTAGACAATGGAGATATATACGTTCATAAAACATTTCTAAACATCTAAATTAGTATGTGATTACTAAAAAATAGTATTATATACATATCAAATGAAACTTGGGGATGCCTTTGTGTTTGTATTAGAGATGTCCAATAATGATTACATATAATATATTTTTCAAGATTAAAATGTTGAAATTATTTTTCAAAATTCAACATATTGGTAACATGATATGGTTAGTTTTTAAGCATATTGCTATTTAAGTTGTTATACAACTTATTTTTAAATCTATAATTGTAATATGTATAAATGGTTAAAAGTGAAATTAGTAATGATTTATATTATGATTATTTTGATAATGCATGTTTTTATAAATATTATTCTTCTAATCATGTTGATAATATTATAGATATAAAATCTACTTCTGGATCTGTTGTCAAGTTTGGTGCAGGTGCCATCACTTAGAGTAGCAAGAAACAACTGACAATTTCTATCTCTTCTATTGAATTCAAGTATAGAAGTTCTATTGAAGCAACAAAGGAAGCCATGTGGCTTAAAAGACTATTGGATGAAATCCATATGTGTATTAAAGGAAGAAATAATCTTCTATTTGATAACCAAAGTTGCATTACTCTTGCGAACAATCCAGTTCAAAATAAGATAAAGAAGCATATACTGATTCATATCCATTTCATTAGAGAGAAAGTACTAAATGATGTTATTGATCTCAACTTCAATTCGAATGAAGATCAAGTTGCATATATTTTCATGAAGCCACTGAGTCTTTATGAAGTTTTACAAGTTTCATGCCTTTTTAGGCCTTTTAGAGTTTTCATTGAGGGGGAGTGTGTATGCCAATTCCACCTCTTAACAGTTTGTTGTAAACTTCATATATTTCCTCCATTTTGTTTTATAAAAGGCTCCATAATATGATGTAATTATTCATATATAAAGTACTTTTCCTAAGAATTTTTATGTGGGAAAATATGTATGATTTCCCTTGTTTACATGCTAGCCTAAATTGTCATTGATGATTTATGGATTGTAAATCCTTTTGTAGAAAAAGGTAATTTGGCATGTTTCCCCACTTAACATTAAGGGGAGTGTTGGGGTGTTAATATTAAGTGGGGACACCATTTAGGTGGGCCACCACTTCACCCCTTATTTAAAAAGTTTATTTATAAACTTTGTTTAATTTTGGGTCCCCATTCCACATTAGGTGGAAGTGTTAATTAAATCTTATGATTTAATTTATTTTAGAGTGAAATGGTGCACTTGTGTGCAAAAAAATCACCCACTCTATTTAATAGGTAAATCTCTCTTGAAAGGGTATATCGAGACAAATTTTATATTCTTTGAATATTTTTGTGCAAGTGAATTATTGTGGGACCCGAAGATGTAGTGGAGGTGCTGGCTAAAACTGTGTATGTAAAATTCTTAAATAAAGGAAAGTAATTTTCTGGGGTTTTTTACCTTTATGGTTTTCCCCACATAAAATATTGTGTTGGTGTTATTTTATTTATTGAACTTATTATAATTTTTTGTGTAAGGTTTATAATGTTATTTAATTAATATTAAATATTAGTTGAATGGTTAATGTAATTAAGCGCTCGAGATATGACACTACATTCCTTCTTTCTCTCTCTTCACGATGGATACTCTTTCAAGGTACCTTTTCTCACACCGTTAATTTTATTTGAATTGAGATAAAAATGGTAATAAAACTAAGGCGTAAAGAGTTATTTTAAATCACCATAAGAATAGAGAGTGAACGCGATGATGATTCTGAAAAATCTAAGTGGTGAGCCAATGTGACAAAGCCTTGGGTATTCTTTGCATGTCCATTTATCTTGATTTTATCTTCCACATTAAGGATTCCAAAACACCTGATGAATCATGGAAAAATTTAGATGGTATGTTCGGAAAACAAGATGACATGAGAGTATATGAGTTGTGAAAAAAATACTAGGATAATATCCTAGTGACTTTGAAAACCTACATGCCTTCTTCTCAAAGTTTTTCCACACTATATTTATTTTAAGGAATGTAAAGTGGAGAAAAATATTCCCCTTTGATCTGGTCTATTATTTATAATTTAGGTCCTGAATACTTTGTCTTTGTTTCAAATTTCCATGCCACGAAAGCTGATTTGGGAAGTACTTGGAAAATTTCCTCATTTGACAATTTTTAGTCCCAAATCATTTGAGAAAAAGAAAAACTCATTCAAATGGAGAATCTTAAATTGAAGCCACATTACCTTGTAGAAAATAATGGTAAGGGAAATAAAAATTAAAAGAAGAAAGATAAAAAGGACCAATCGAAGAAGGAAACTAAGACCAGTGGAGCCTAAACTAAACATAACATAAACGCTTTGACTTCCGAGCCTAAAGTGAAGAAGGAAAAGTGTAAGTGTTCCTATTACACGAATATTGGCCATGAAGAGCATACAAGTAGGAGAAAAAAATTGATCACTTAAATAATTTACCTGAGAAGAATAAAATAAGTGTTCCTAAGTCTATCAAACATAATTATTTGAAGGCTGAGTCTTCCAAAGAAAATGACTTTAAATATGAGAAGAAGAAATGAAATACCCTTATAGCTAGAGAGGATCCTTCATCGACATGGATTATTGATTTCAATGGCTCGCACCACATGGGATCTTCACATGTTGAGTTCTCCAACTCGAGCCATGTGGCATGTCCCAAATCACGTTGAGTGATGACACTGCAGTGTCAATTTATGATAGTGGATCAGTAGAGATAGATGGTGGAACATTTAACTAAGTGTTGAGTGTTCCTGATCTCCCTACAAATATACGCTTAAACTAAGACCAGTGGAGCCTAAACTAAACATAACATAAACGCTTTCGAATATTGGCCATGAAGAGCATACAAGTAGGAGAAAAAAATTGATCACTTAAATAATTACCGAGAAGAATAAAATAAGTGTTCCTAAGTCTATCAAACATAATTATTTGAAGGCCGAGTCTTCCAAAGAAAATGACTTTAAATATGAGAAGAAGAAATGAAATACCCTTATAGCTAGAGAGGATCCTTCATCGACATGGATTATTGATTTCAATGGCTGCACCACATGGGATCTTCACATGTTGAGTTCTCCAACTCGAGCCATGTGGCATGTCCCAAATCACGTTGAGTGATGACAACTGCGATGTCAATTTATGATAGTGGATCAAGTAGAGATAGATGGTGGAACATTTAACTAAGTGTTGACCTGATCTCCCTACAAATATCCTATCCACGCAAATCAATCACCTTGGTGAAGGCATGCGAGTGGAATTTGGTCCTAAAAGCAATTATTCATGAGCTTCACGAATCCACGATCATGGGAAAAGTGGATCACTATTTATGGTTCTACACCTTCTCCCTTTTTTTTTCCTTTCCAAGGTTACGTTAGTTTCTAATTTATATACTCTTATGGTTGATGGTACCCTTTATTGATAGTCGGTGGGGAGTTTTATTTATTTGACTCACACTAAATGCTGGGTCTTTCATATGTTTTTGGGATTATGTCTAGATTTATGCAGGAGCCGCATGAGTTGCATTATAAAGAAGTGAAGAGGATAATTTACTATGTTCATGAAACTCATATTGATGACATTCACAACTTAGGAGGGAAAAATATTGACTTGGTTGGATATACAAACTCGATTAGGCAGTGATCTAGATCATTAGAAATATACCCTAGGCTATAGTTTATCTCTTGGTTTGGGTTCACGGTTAGTCTAACAAGAATTAGAATGTAATTGCTATATCATATACAAAGAAAAATTACAAAGGAGAAGTTAACACTAACATGGAAGCTATTCACTTGTAGGGAATCTTGATAGAGTTCGGTATTCAATTTCGGTGGCCTACTATCATCTACTGTGATAACATGAGCACCATATTGATTTGTAAAAAAATTGGTTCAACATCAACAAATGAATTACATTGATATCCACATGTATTCCATTTGGGATATGATATATGAAGGCATCATTGAATTGTAGTATTGTCATACTTTTGATTAGGTTGCAGACATTTTCACCAAGCCCTTCACTGAGGAAAAGTTTCTTCACTTGCGATCTCTTCTTAGGGTGAGGTCTTCACTGACCACCCATCTTCTTCAATATTTCTAGTCCTATTCTCCTCTTATTCTTTTATGAAAAGATGTATTTTGTACACGAGTTCCTTATCATTCTTGTAGGTGTCATGCCCCATTGACACATCTTTATTAGTTGTCTAGGAAAGTTCTCTTTCAGTTTGTGACTTACCATGACCTCTACCTCAACTTCGATGAAGGGGGTGTTGGTGTGTGTGACTTTCCTCATCATCACTCGACATATTTTCCACCTCACATGGTGAGTCATATCACTTAGGTGAGATCATAGGTCATAGAAGTTACATTCCATTTTAGAATTATAACTCCTATTTCCCTCATGGAGGGAATGCTTGTCTAAGCACGAGAGTTATACAAGAATCCTATATGTACCCTCTTATTTTGATCAATGAGAATGATTAGACCTATTTACTCTATGCATGATTTTACTTTGTTGATTACTTGGAGCGTTCCCATCATCTGTTAGAGTGCAACTTCTTTGATGTGCATGGGGTTCTCGTATTAATCATTTCAAAACAATACCACGGTAATGTGGGTTACATTTAGGGAAATTTGGGTTTAATTGTTAGTGAGATAACTATCTATATTAGGAGGAATTATATTTTTGGTTTCTGGTTTTTATATTTTGGAAAAAAATTTCTAATTTGGGAGATGGGGAAGTGAATATGTTTAGTGAGGAAAGTGATTAAATCACAACCTTTTAGGAATGAGGACTCATCAACTATCTACAAATTTTATAAAGGAAATAATGGACTTTGGAGGATATATTGACATAATTTTAATATAGGATAAGTTCATAATCATGATAAGTTTGATTATTTTCTCTAAGAAAGGGGTTTTATTCAAATCTCCAATTCATTGTTTAAATGTGAAAGAGTTTTTCTTGCGAAAACTAGAGGTATAGTTTGTAATTAAAAAATGTTGGTAATTTTTTTAAGAACTTGGTTTTGTGGATGTTAAATCACCTATAAACATATGTATTATTTATGTTTGATCTATACCAACCTTTGAACTATGAATCTAGGAAATAATATTTTCCATAGCCTTGTTGGCATACCTAATTTAAATACCATTGATCCCGAGGTTATTGTTTTTGGAATTAGGGTAATATTTTTTGAGGGTGTTGAAAGGACCCACATCCTTGTACAATTGAGGATTTTTTGAGAGGATCCACAACCTAGGTTATAATGAAGGGGACCACCATTAAGAACCCAATTAAAGCAACCATAAAGCCATAGTGAAGATGCAGTGACCAACGAAAATGACCACAACGAGTGGAACAACTACTAGTGACGACAACGAGAGGAGCAACAACCAACATAAAAGTGAGAGAAACAACCACTAGCATCAACGAGTAGAGAAGCCACCAACGTTAGAAGCGAGAGGAACAATCATCAATGATAGCAGCGAATGAAGAAGCCACCAATGTCGGTAGTGAGAGGAGTAACCACTAGTGTCAAGTATAAGTAGAGATGCGACATCTAGCGTGAGAAACCAACTCCGAGGAGGATCGTGCCTCGGGGCGATTTGAACATGGGTGGGAAAGCACCCAACCATGTGACTTGACTGTACCACTCCCACCCCATCGGCAATCCTAGGTTATTATTGTTACAAGATTATGTGATCATTATTTTATTTAGGGTATTTTTTTCTATATTTTAAAGCCTATTATATTACCAAATTACTTAAATCAAGACAATGATAATAAAATAATATTATGAGGATTTTAAGAAGCTTGATTTTAGTTATTTGATATTGAAGTTAAATAAGAACCAAAGGGGTATGATCCTTTTACATTTTCCTTGTTTCTCTTATTTTTTGATTGGTAAATATATTAGTTATATAGGAACTATTTATGTGAGACCCATTTTTGAATAGTGAATAGTAATAACATTTAGCATTTATTTTATGAACATTTCAATTGTCTGCTTCAAAACCTAAAAACTTTCGGAGGAACTAAAACTAGCTTGGGTGGAATAATGAAAATATTTCAATTTTCATATTCAAGGAATAAAATTATGGGTACTAAGTATTGTAAAAACAAATTCATCACGAGTAATACATGATTTTTTTTGGAGGTTTTGTAGAGGTTAAAGAGTGTATATGGGTCTTTCATTCATTAATTAAAAATTGCATTCCATTGTTTATTTCCAAAAAAAGGTAATTAAAGATTATATTCATTATAATTAGATAATGGTGTTGTAAAGTAATTAATTATAGTCATTTTTTGGGAATTCTACCTCATATTTAGTATGGATAAGATTTTAATGGCTTAAGGGTCATTTGATCTAAATTAACATCGAGTGTATGTAAAACAATTTTAGTTATAAAAATTCTCGGGTTTTATATATCATTTATTATTAAAAGGTGGAATAATGATAATTAATTACACGTGACTATCATTAAAGTATGAAGAAATAATTTATTAAAATACTCCAACTTGAAGATGTAGTTTGTAATGGAACAATGATTTTATTTTTGTTGTCTTCCATATTCAAAGATGATTTAAATGCTAAATAAAACTAAATACAACTAAAATCTAAGGTGGATGATTTTATAGATTTTTATTGAATATTTTTTTATAATTAATAAGACTTCCCTTAGACCTAACTTGGTTTAAGTAGAGGAAAAATTATGAATACCCGGTGGGCTTGAATGTGAAATATATGGGAGGCTCTTTTTAATCTATTATTTAAACTTTCCCTACTAAATATTTTGGATACCCTTTCGTGGTGTTTATTATGATGAAAGAAGAAGAGTGATTATTTTTATGATCTACATAGGAATACATGCATGTATTCATGATAATCCTATGCCCAAATGCACTCCCATGTATGGGAATATATGTGTAATATTTTATTATTTATAAACTTGGAGATGTGTTTGGGGAAATGTGCGGATCTATAACCTTCACGAGGTGACCATATTATCCTCATTTTATATTATCATCGTTTGTGTATGAAATGACACCGATCTCTTCTATTTTTACAAACTTTGAGGTACTGAAATACTAGTGTAATTTAGAATTCTCTGGATAAAGTAGTGTGATTTTGTTATCACTATTTTATCATTCTTTCCTAAAACCACATGTTGTCATAAACCAATAAAAAATGGTTTACCTTGATAAATTAGTATATTGTGTGTATTAGTGATTGCATTTCATTTACATATACACACGGTTCTCTATTTTGATATATATATATTGGGATGAATTATCTTATATACTCCCTTCATTGAAGGGTAGGCCCACCACATAGTCAGGGAGGTGAAGGGGGATCCTTTAAGGTCTATGGTTAGAGGATAAAATTATTTTATGATATTATCCCTCATCTATATTGAATTTATCATAGACATAGAGTTTGTAAAGTTTTATTAATTTGTTATTTGATGTTGTATTATTCTATTATACACGATTTTTCCTATTTCATTGTCTTAGAAAACTAAAAATATGTAATCCTTTTTTATTGTGCTGAAAACTAAGATCTATTATCATTGATAATTATGATTTTATTAACGGTAAACAACATTGTATTTGGTGTTCCTTGCACTATTTATGATAACTATGAGGTTATACTCATGGATATTAGATCAGTATATGTTTTTACTTGAAATAAGCGTTTTCTTATTTTACAAGATGTAGGATAATTACACAAACAAATTTATCAAACCATGTCATAATAAATTGCTAATTTTTTTGTTACGAGTTTATTAATTGTTAAATTGATTGAATATATATATATTCTTCTATAATTTTTTTTTCAGCATTTAGTAACTTGTATATTACAAACTATGGAAAATATATAAAGTAAATTAATGATCATACCTAACTTGTAATGAAAGATATAAAATTGAAGCTCTTAGTAAGTATTGAATAAATTATCTAATAGTTTCATCACATTATATAACATCAAATGGGATGGAATTATCTTGTGAATTGTGTGTACCAAATTTTTAAATATTACCCATTCACACTATGATATCTATTGTGTTGTTTTAACTCATGGGTGCTTAAGTAACTAGGAGATACACATAGAATTGAATGTGTAGAAGTAATAACATTAATTGTTTGTAATGTATATTTTTAGAAATGTTTTATTTTTTCTTAGGATATTATTAAAATGTTTTCCTTTTGTTTGATCTATAGTATAAATGTTTTTCCCTTGGTATTATTATAGTTCTTTCTCTTGATTTGCAAGGATATGAAATATAAATACTAGTGTTATCATTTGCTACTTATATTCTCTCTAACAATGATTTTACAAGTATAATATAGAATTACGTGATGGTAATCATTATGAAAAATAATGTATCTACTTCTTTAGGCCCAAATAAACCTACAATAATGATGTTACCTAATGGACCTTTTAGAAAAATTGAATGTTTTAGTTCATCTTATTCATATCCTAATTTCTGAAGGAAATAAAACATACATGTATTATATTTCCCATTATTATCAATCATAATTCCTTTACTATGTTCATATTCAATGAATTATAAAATGGATTTTGGTTCCTATTTGGGTTTATATTAAAATATATGTACCTTAATAATCTATTGGGATATTTTCATTTTATTATGATGTAAAATACTTGGAGGAGGAGAGAAGGAAGAGACATCTCTAATGTAATTGCATTATATTTCTTGATTGCGATTGCTTCATTATCAATGAGATCATTGAATTTGTCTTGCAAGAAAAACCATTTATCATCATAGTGTCCATTTATTCAATGATTATTAGAATTTTTTTTTGTGTCATTTCATGTTAAAAGATATGTAGAGTGATGCATCATAAGAGACACCATGATTAAATCCTTATCAAGTACCATTTATAATATTGTATTTAGTTTGTATTTTTATCTTCGAACCTTTGTAAGATCATAGATATAAGGGGAAGGTCTTGTAGAAGGTTTAATTTTATGAATATCCCTAAAAATATTTTTTCTTTTAGACCGAGATTTTCCTTGAAGTAAGATACATGCAAAGTTATAGTATCAAAAGAAAGATTGTGTGAATCTAAAAGATGTCGTAAAAAAGGTAATAAAAGGATTCATAGGTAGATTAAAGTGATTTTTATTGAGTAGGGGTAAGAGAATCTTGCTAAATATAATTTTATTCTATAAAGATGTAGGTTGATAAATAATTTGATATATTATATCCTAAAACATAAGAATATAATCACACTTGGTTCCATTTATACCTTGTTGAATGGTTTGAAGATGTTCCAATTTAAGTTTATGACCCTTATTATTACTTAAATTGCGTAAGAAATCATTTTATAATATAATAAAAGAATGCATAGGTCCACTAGGTAAGACATATAATCAATTTAGAGCATGACCAATTAAGCTCGTATTAAAATTTTTGAGTAATAATTTATAATCATGTACACAATTTTAAAGGGGAGATGTAAAGTGTGTAAGGTAAAAATAAGTATCTACATGTGAATTAAATAAGTGAAATTTATAATTATAATTCCTTATGGATAGGGAATATTTAGTACGATATGCATAATAGATTAACCATGTATATATTTAAAATATACCAAAGCATTAGATGTGAAAAATTCTAAGGATAAGGAATCAAATCACTTTTATAGATCACCTACTATATGCATTTTAGAAAATGTGTATAAAATTATTTTTCACTTTTACTAAATTTGGCTCTTTACAAGAACTATTAGTGGATTGAATTCCATGGAGTGGTGTCCTAAGGAACATTTCGGGAGTGGGAAGTAACAAAAATAGCTATGTGAAACCTTCACTAGTTACATCAGGTTGATTAGAAGTGGTAATCATAATATGTTCTTGATGTGTAGTCCAATTATATCACAAATCACATATTTTTTTATCTTTACAATAAATTTTTAAAATCCCCCTTCAAAATCACCTTATTATCCTCTTACAGTCACCTCCAAATCTAATTTCACCACACACATACCTATATCATGACACATTTTAGAATATTTAATTATCCATCCATCAACCAATATTTCATTTTGTCCCTTCACGATATCACATTTCCCACAAATGACAATATGGACCATGTTCGATACCATTTTGCTTGTAGTTTTTAGTAGTAAATGGTATCAAATATGCTCAATACCATTAGCTTTACAATAAAATTTAATTTCAAATCATGATTTATATATATACTCAATATTTGAGCACTCATCCCATCATCTCATTAGCACTCACTTCTCTATTGGGGTTTCCAACATGTCCTTAAAGCCTTATTGGTCTTAAATTTTTCTTTCTTATCCTTTGGAATCTATACTTGAAGCATTGGGTACTTAGGATTACAAAGCTCAAGATAAATACTTACTATGGTATTCCCATCATTTTAAGCCTTTAAGTCTTGAAAGACTTATCTAGGCCTTATCCTATTTATTTATGATCCACCTCATCAAATTTATCACAAGGTGTTGATAACCTTGGGAATGTAATGCACCAATGGTGTATTGAAATTAGGTAAATATATCTAAATTCTATTTTCCTTTTATGTCATTACAAATTTGGATGTTTATTTGATGTGGTCATGTATAGGTTAATGTAAAGCGTAAAAATATTAATATATTTAATTATTATTTTTCATCCCTTTCCTTATAAGATTGGATTTATAATCCTTTGAAAAATATCAATCCTTACAACCCATGTTTACAACCCTAACATAAGAATCCATATCTTGTTGAAACTTGATTACTACCTTGATATTATCAACTTACTATTATGACCTAATTATATTCCACTACCCTATCTTAGATCTAGTATTTAGAACCATGCACCTCATATAAAGTGTGGACTATGACATTTCTAGTTCCATATATTTTATGACGTATAATGATAAGGTGTGAATATTTAGCAATGGCCCATCTCATTATCCTAGTATAGATTATCCATTTCCAAGAGAAAAGAGGATATTATATTATACCATTATTTATTTTTATACACTCTAGTGAATGTGGTGTGAATATTACTATGTCTTCGATTGAGTCACATTCATATTTTTTTCCTTTCATGCGGTGGCCATATTCACCATCACCACACTCTAGATAACTTAACATGAATATCAGTCCATATTATGATTGATTATTCTTCATGTTTATCCCTTATCCTTTCAAAATATTCCTAAAACTTTCAATATCTGATTATAATCATTTTTTGATCATGTCATTAATAATTTTTTCTAATGAGAATCAAATCATTTATATAGTAAATGGGATGCTCCTTAATCCATCTTATACACATCATTAAAACCAATTATTCATAGCACATTTTTTTATCCTAAAAGAAATGAAAATGTAACTAAGTGGGAAGGTAACATATACCATTAATATAAAAATTACATTGACCACTTTAGGAAGAGAGGAGAGTGTGGAAACATCAAGGGCTCAAAAAACAAGAACAATGGAACATGGTAAGGTTGCATCTTCTATGAAACCTTCTCTTGCACACTAAATCTTCTACATTTTTGTTACATATCATATAATATCACAGAGTTGAGAATTCTTAAAAACATGTGTATAAGTGAGAGCTCATACGGAACACCAAAGGGACCACTTCTCTGAAGTTCAAGGAAATTCAATATTCCACCACCTTTTGGGATCATACACACATTTGGTATTGAAAGCATTACCATAAAAAATTAGTATTTGACTATGAATAGCTAAAGGAATAATTTCTTAAGGAATTTGATTTTATAGATTTTAAAAGAAAAAATATGTCCACATCTTTGAAGGATATATGACAAAACATAACATATATTATGCACGCATATGATATATGGTTCAAAACTATAATTTATAAGATATAATTTAAATTACATGCATCACAATGAAAAATGGTTCTTAGTGGGTTACTCATGCCATTCTGGTGTGCCTTTCCCCATAAAAATTCATTAATACAAGAGATCTTTTGTAAGCAACATTTCAAGCTGAAGTAATAGAGAATTTTGATACTCGCATTAACCCATTTATGGAGGAAAAAATAGCATAAATGACTACTTAATTAAATAAATTGAATACAAATAATGACACAAATGAGTGTAACAACATTTAGTGTACATCTTTGTGACATTAAAGGTCACATCAAAATAACTTTCCCTTGCCAAAGTGTATATGAAATGCTCAAGGAATATGAAATTTGTGAATAAGGTAATTATGTAGGGAATTATACCTTATTGCAGCATGTGACATAAACTAAAGTATCATTATACTACAATTTTTTTGATACACATTATGGAATATAATCACATCATAAATGATGAAATACACAAGGGCCAAGCCATTGGAATAAGAAAAATTACATTAGAGAATAATAAAGAGGAAAGTGGGTGAAATTACACATGGGCACGATAGTCAAGGATGTGGAGGTCACAAGAGAGGAAGATTTACACTAGGGAATTTCTATAAGTGTGGATCCCCACATCACTACCAAATGGATTTGCTTACATTCCTTGTGTGCATTTATTTTTGAGGTGAACTTAAGGTGTAAGTTTTACGACCTTATACTATGATGAAGGATAAAAGTTATAAGAGAGAAGGTATTATTAGGATTTTTTTGACCTCACTAGATGATTATAGGGATAAACCAAGTGTTCCAACAAACAATTAGTTCCCAAAAGTGAATATTACGACAAGAGAAAATGATTCCAACACAATATTCGAGTCCCTTTAGAAGCCATCATGCATGTTGGTGAAATAGTTTGTCGTAGGAAATATTAGCGGTTTTCACCAATGACCATGGGGATGGGCCCCTCCTTCTTGGGTATGGGGATGCTCCCATTTATTGAATGTAAGTACTAAATGAAATTTTTGGTGGTCGTTAGGCTGGGGATCACACATGAGTACTCCACTAAACCTATGGAAAAGTGCTTGTATAATGTATAAGGGAGGAATTTTCTTTGAGAGAGGTGATGGAAGGTAGAAAATAGAGAGAGAGAGAGTTAAGAATGGGAGTAGGAACTTATATATTATCACTAACATTAACCAAAGTAGGTCCAAATTCAATACTAAGAAGAACCACAATGTAATAAATATAAAGACTAACAAATCAGAGACACAAATTTATATGGATTCATTAATCAAAGACACAAATTTATTTATTGGTTGTACACAATTACAATTCTTGTGAAGTTAGAAAGTAGAGGGTGCAAAAATACATAGATAAGGAGATAGAAGAATGTAGCTTATTTCTTGTAGTAGTAAGGGAAAAAAATCCAACCATTTGGAATGGAGAGGCCATCCCAATTTATAGCTTTATAATGATGTCTCTTCACCTCCCCCATGTGAATTTTCATCTCACCACCACTTGTGACCTTTCATATTCCCTAGGAATGAAATTAAGTCCTTTTCTTATTTTTGAAAAGGAAATTTTACAATGTAAAAATAGGGCCACTTAAGTGAATAAGATAAAAGAGCCAAAAAGTACATTCTTAATGAAGAAATAAAATGTAGAGAGAAAAGGAGGAGAGAGAAGAAGAGAGAAGTGAAATCTAGAGACGAGGAAGATTCTATTGATGAAGAGATTGCTTATGATGGATCTTGAGAGAATGTTCGAGAAGGAAGTCTTTGTCCTTGATCTCTTTGCTGCATTGAAATACTGTGATTGCAATCTTCACACTCTAAATCCTTGATCAAGTGTTCAAAAACACCAACACTCGATACACACTATTGTGAACATGAGGTCACTTCCAAAACAACTTAAACATTATGACCCCATTTTGTGACTGTTAGGATGAACTGAAACACACAGTCTTGGAAATCATTTTCCTTCAAGTATACCATATGGAATTCACCTCAAGCCTAAGTTTTTGAGATTATACGAGGGCTTATTTTCCTATTTCAATCATGAGACAATTTCCCATCCTTGTAATTGTGACCTTGTTAACTCGAATAACTCACTAATAATGTCTTCCCCATGCATCTACTCAGTGTTTAATCAACGTCCTTGTTTTCAAGTCTCCCACTTCCATACTTATTACCTCATTTCCACTCATATTAGGATACCCAATGTTTTAAGTTAAAATTGGCTCCAAAATTAAGTGTTTGAGCTAGAGACAATTGAGTATGCAAAGTTTGACCACAATCCTTATACATGTTATTTTTAGCAAGTCCAATTCTAGAATGTATATTTTTAGTAAGTGTATCAATTTAACACTTTTGAGTGTTCTTGATATGCAAAAAGTGAAGGAAACTCAGGAAATTAATTGTTTATAGTACTTACTATATATAAAATATGTAACCTTGTAAGACTTATTATTTTTGAAGTGGGTATTCCAGGTGTTGGAATGCAATGATATTAGTCTCAAATGTTTTTTTATTTCACAAGGATTCTTTTCTATAGTATTTAGATGATTCTATCATCGGATTAGTGAGAAAGTGAAAAATTTATCAAAGAGGGTAGAATAACAAGAGAAAACGTAGTCCTCCATATCTAAAAAAACCCCACCTTATCATTTAATAAATAGATCAAATGGACGTTGATTTTATGAAGAACATTTTCTCCAAATTTTAGGTAATTTGGCTCGTTAGATCACTAAGAAAATGTAAATTTCATCGAAGAGGGAAGAATAATGAAAGAAAACTCATCCCTCCATATCTCCAAAAATACTCCACTTCATTATTAAATAAATGGCTCAAATGAAATCTGATTTTATTAGGATCATATGCTCCAATTTTTTAGGTAATTTGGTTCATTGAGCCACTAGGAAAATGTAAATACATTTTCAAATATTTTGGGAAAAATGGAGTTCATGGCTGGAAAATTATTTCTCAAATAGAAAAAAATCATACCATGATATCCACCAAGTGATAGATCATGTAAAAGAAATTTATGAGAATGAAATACTATTAAAATTTCATGGAAAATAGACAAGGGGTTTGGGAGATATGAACAACTTTCCATTTTTGGACATGGAGGTCCTTGGCATATTTTCAGTAGCATAACAACATGGAAGAGATCTTGAGAGGGAAAAATACACATTTCAAATCCAAAAAATGGCTAATTTTTTGAATAAGAATCCTTTCTACCTCATTTGCACACTTAAACTCACTTTTAACCCATTTAAGCTTAACCAAGGTCAGACATGGGTTGAAGTGGAGTTGAACCCTCAAAAATATGGGGAAAATGAAGTAAGGGGACAAGAGGGGCACCCAAATTTTCTTTACACTAGATCAGGACAAGTTTCAACAAGGGGTTTCATGAGAGTGAGATGAAGGGGGCTGAAAACAAGCTCTCAAGGCTCAATTGTGGTCTTGCATGTGTCTGAGGGCCAAGAAAAGGACATGGAGAAAAATTTATTGTCCCTCTTGTCCCCTTATACCATGATTAAAGGGAAAATTAATAGAAACAACTCAAAAATGTGCCATGGGTACATGAATCATGAGGAGGGGGCCAAATTTGACTAAGACTCAAGTTTGCATGTTCTAACACTCCTAACACTTCAAGTTGTTATTTTCAAGTGACGGAACATGTTGTATTGATAGGGATGAAATTTATTATCCCTCTTGTCCCCTTACACCAAGTAATAATGGAAAGGATGTATGAGGTTGAAAAGTGTTCTCAAGCATGTTTTCCTTGTTGATGTCATCATACCAACTTGAAATTAGAACACTTTGAATGTGTTTTTTCCGCCCCAGGAGCATGATATGGAGTTTAGGGGCCAAAAATTATATGATTTTGAATATAAAGAACTTTTTAATACCATTAAAACCATTTACAAGAGCCAATTATTCCTAAAATTTTAATTTTAGGCCCAATCACCCTTTTGGCATGGAGTAGTAAGAATGACTGGATTACCATATAGAGTGGTGAGGTCAAGGATAAAAATTAATGCATCCATTATGTAGTGGACTCAAAGATATTTATATTAACTTCTTGATGATATCATAACTCTTTTTGGAAATCCCAAAATCTTCAGAGAAAGCTAACTTTCTCCATTGAAACCTTCATTCCCTATGCCCGTAATGACCTCGTTTTGCTCAAACTATTCCCAACATCACTTGCCTCCATATACTTTACCTAAAATGCCATGGATCACTTCATTTATCTCTTGAAAAAAATACTAGATGGGTTGAGCCTTTCCAGTCAGCTTCCAGAGGATGTCCTCATGTTGCAATATGGCTAAAAATAGTCAATTTAGTGCTTCGAGAGTATTATTCCAGCTCAAATCTTAGTCTCACTTTGTTAAATCAAATTGGATCCATTAATTTTCACATGAAATACACTTGAAAACCATGTTAGCATGTTACTCTTAGCTAGAATGAGGATGACATAGACTCAATGTGATGTGTGGGTTGTTAGGATGGTCGGAGGAAGGGTTCATAATGGTTGAGAGGGGTTTTAAAATGGTGGGCTTGGTTGTCATGACAAAATTTTCAATTTTGCATGCTATAAATATATCATGAAAAATATGTCTCTAACTTTAGGACGTTAGAATGTAAGGGGTAATGAAGAACCTTAGGAATTTTGGGGAGGAGAATACCAATACCTTATCCATTGGGCCATAGAGTCACCACACTGAATAAATAACAAATCTATCAACACAACCAAGAGAAAAAACAAAAAACACACAATATAAAGGGAAACACACAACATAAAGGAAACACACAATATAAATGGAAACCATGATACAAAATTCCTAAATCGCCTATGGTACATGTGGGATACAACCCACTTTCATTGTAGCACTAATTCTTCTCTAAATGTTTTACTGTGTATGGGTAAAAATGAATGTCTTTGCTTTACAAACCCATTAACTGGGTAAATGAAATATGACCCCTTTCTCAATTTCTTGGAAAATTTTACAATATTTTTATTATAAGCGAGAGTCCACTCGGATAGCTCGTTGCCTACATTTCTCGAAATTATATTTCCATTTACTCATTTATTTTAAAATTTATTCTAATTTCTAATTTTCTATTTGAGATGGATGATATAATGTTTTGTCTCCATTTTTATGCCTTGAATTGTTCACAAACTCATTTGCCTTGCCCCTTTCTAAGAGAAATCCCGAGTTTGCTTGTTTTTCCCTAAATGTTTCAAGTTTGTGGCTCTACCATTTTTCCCAACCATGGAGGCTTGAAATTAATCAATTTTTACTTGTATGCATTGAAAATCCTTTTCCATGGTCATAAAATGTTTGAAAACATGTTTCATCTATCCTTTGTTCCAAAAATTCTTCATCCGTGAAGAAAAAATTGAATTTGGGCATCTCTGATAATTTTTGCATTTTTGGATGGTCTTACGGGCGTATTTTACCCATCAAAATCTTGTCCCTCCCTCTGCTAATACGTGGCAGTGTCTAGATCAAAGGAGAACCGGTGGGCCATCGGAGGCTTCTAAAACCTTTTGCCTTTTGGAGTAGAAGGAAACATTTTCAAATTGGGGTGCAATCCCACCAACAAATCAAAAGAAAACACGTGCATTTCAAAAAGTATGAAGGTGGAGAGAAAGAGTGGGGTAGGAGTTTTGGGAAGGGTTTTGAATTTTAACCTTTTTTTAAAAATGGAGTAAAGTCCCAAAAATGAGCGTTGCCCCGCCAAAGAATAAATGAATCTAGTATTGAAGGGTCAAGGTGAAAGTAGAAGATTCGGGGATGTTTGAAACATTTTTCCTTTTTGTGCAAAATGGGAGTGAAAGTTTGAAAAGCAAGTGTGACTCTAAAGGTCAAATTAAATTACATTAAGAATCAAAGGCACGGAGGTGTGGGATGCAGTGGAGGAAATATTACAAAATTTTTTCCCAAGTGAAAAATGGATAAAATGAAAAAAATGAAGCGAGGTGAATACAGGAGACATGTCGAGAAGGAGAGGGAGAGAGGAGTGGGCATGTGGAGGAAAATTAGAATTTTTTTCCTTTTTCCAAAAAAGTGTTAAAATTCTAAAATCAAACTACGATTCCAATGGGGCCCACCTTGGGACACGTGGCCAAATCTGCTGGGCGAGAGGGCGGAGAAAAATGTCAAATTTTTACTTTTTTTCAAAAGTGTTAAAATGTCAAAAAGTGATCCCAAACCCATTTCCAATCACATTTTGACATGTGGAGGGCTCAGATTGAAGGGAGAAAGGAAAATCAATGTAACTATGCATTTTGACATTTTACCGCCATTTTTGCTCCAGGAAGTGTGGAAATGCATTTTTGCATCAATTTTCATCAAAATTTTTGGTGAATTCATGTCATTTTTGCCTTCAAGGATCAATGGAATCAATTTGAAAATAAATTTGTAGATCGAGGTACATTTGAAATGAAATTTTGTTCTCTAGTTCAGAAAAAAACGTGAAATATCAAATCCAAATTTGAGAAAAGTCAAATGGAAATTTGGAGGGAAAAGGATGAAATAATGGAAGGGAAGTCTGCATGCTTTGAGGAGAAAAATGCTGCCCCAAAATGACAAGAAATGATGAAAATTTTGTAATGATTCTTTTTTTTGAGGCACTGCAACTTTTGAAATTTTTGGTTAAATGTCACTTTCAGAAAATCATGAGTGAATTTGTAACAAACTAAGATGCCATAGGATATTATTTTCTTGGGAAAGAAGGATCAATTGTAATGGAATGCTATATATTGCATGAATTTTCATGTAAAGGGTTGGAAGAGTTTAAAAGAAGCTTGAAACTAAAAATTTCATGGGAAAATATGGGAAGAAGCCCATTCTCTGAGAAACCACCTGAGAACCATTTCTAATTCCTTTTTGCATCAGATTTGTATCATGTTGAGTTGGTTTCAGTTGTAAAGCCATCAACAAGCTCTGAGATTGTTCTTGAAACATTCCCCTGCTGATAAATTTGATCATTTTGGATTATTTTGTGTTGTCTCTTGGCAAAATTTGCATACACTTATGTTTCAGAATGTTTTCAATTTGTGTTTCTTGCTCCTATTGCAATCTGGTGTTTGGAGTTTCTTTTGATCATACAATGGTCTCATTTTTGTGATAGTTTAGTGGCATTTGCAATCTCACATTTAGAAGAGCTTTCATCTGATAAAGAGATAAACAAATTTAAAATCACTTTACCTTCCTTGACTTTAGAGATTATCTGTAAACCTTTGGGTGCACCTTAGGTCATGATTAAATAGAAATTTCTAGATATTTTTTTGGTTCATCTACTTCAAGATTTTTTGGTAGGTTGTCAAATATTGTGTGGAAGAGTGCAAATCTGGGCATCCATTTGGTGCACATATCCTAGTTGAAGGAATACATTAACCTCTTTGAAGCATTCTGTTGTTTAGGTCTTACAAGTTTTTGCAAAGGTCCTCAAAGAATTTGGAAAATTAGGTTAGTCTTGTCTAAAATCTCCCACCCAAAATTCATTCAAACAAACTAATCCTACCCATACTACCCCTGCATTGTATTGTGTGTCAACAAAAGAATACAATCCATTTACAAGAAATGCACAAAAAATAAATCAGATCATACCATGTCTCTCTAGTAGCCTTGCCTTTCTTGAAAGCATTTCCATCATTTAGTAGTGACTGACTCTGTTGAGTTTGAATAATGGGAAATTGATCATGTTTTCTCAAGGCCATCTCCATACAACCTGCACATTACAAGGATATTTTCACCTCCTTCACAAAATCAGAGGCTGCAATATAGGTTCTCTTACCTTGGTTGAAAGGCACAACCTAAAATAGTTAGGACAAGATCAAGTCCTATTTGAGTGCTATCCATCTCTCCACAAATCTGAGTGTTAGTTAGATCACATCCCCGGCTACAAAATGACATACATCATGATCTATCTACCTTCAAGCTTCATGCCATATCTTTGATGCTGCTCAGACTGAAAAGGAGAACAAATTTGGGTACCAACACCTAGTGGCACCATTACCGGGGACATTCTTAGTTCAATTTGATCCATGTGCATACATATTTGAGATATTTGAATGCATATCAAACCTGGTAATGTCTCTTACAAGTTCTGCATGCATACATTGTTAAAGCATCATTTTATAATCATATTTGTAAGGATTAAGTGAAGATATAAGTTCTACCTATAATTTTATCAGTTTTAGTAGTAGTTGTTGCACTTCATTTGCATTTTGTGGTTGATAAATTCAAGAAAAGGAAGGTCTGATCTATAAAGTTTGGCAAGATTTTAGTGTTGATAGGTATTTGACAGAGTATTTTAGTGCATTTGCACAACTAGGGTGAAAATCCTTAGTGGCGACTCCATGCTGATTTTGATCTTGATAAATACTAGTGTCTTAAGTTTTCTGTCATTTATTTTTGTGTTGCTAATCTCTGCAAAACTGGAAGGAAGAAGATCTCTCTTAGGAGGGACCCAAGTAGAAAGTTATTTCAAGAATTGGGAAAGATAGTTTTAGAGGAAAGAAAAGTTTGGAAGGTTGTTGAAGGTCAGACATCAAGAAAAGGTATATCCATTGGTGAGAGAGATCAGCCTTTAGTAGAGGATTATCACTCTTCTTCCAGTGATTCTGATTCAAGCAATATTTTCACAAATTTGTTTACTTCAACTAGTGAAGGTCCTTCTATTGTACCTGGTAAGTTCTCTTCTCAATCTACACTGTGTGCTTCAATTCAAATAAAACTTTCCAAGAAAATCAGCACCTAGAGAGCACCAATTTTGTGAATCACATTCTTGTGCCCCAAAGACCTCTCACTCCTCATCATTTTGTTTCTCCTCCAAGATCACCACCTCAAAACAATATGGCTCAGCCTAGACCTCCATTTTTGTTAACACCTTTGGTCCTATAGAATTTAGAGGAATGGATGGTTATCCTAATGTTGTCCCTCAAGATGTCGAAATAGATTGCCAAAGTTCCAAGGTAATAATGCAATAACTGGTGATCAACATCTAAAACTTTTTGTTAACATGATGGAGGACTTTGAGATTGAGCATGAAGATGTGTATATTAAATTGTTCATTCATACACTAGAAGAGGATGCAAGGGATTGGTACAAGGCTCTCTCCTGATAATTCAATTGATTCTTGGACTGAGATGAAGAATGCATATAGGTTGCAATATGGTGATAGGACTGATCCTAGATTTCTCTTGTCTGAATTTGAAAATATCAAGAAGAACCCCAATGAATCAGTTCATGACTTTAATACAAGATTTAACAAAGACATTGAGGAGACTTCCTGTTAATCGAGGCCTTGTGATGAATCTTGTTTAATCAAATATGTAGATGCATTTGACAAGAAAGCAGCCTATTACCTAAGAGACAAGAACCCTACCAATTTAAGGCAAGCCTTTACCATGGCATCTAGATTGAAAATAACATTAAGGCCATTGGGAAACCTCTCAAGAGGGATGGTGTAAAGTTGATAAACCCTGAAAAACCTCAAGCTAGCAAGGGTGCTGATTTGGAGGAGGTTGTGAAAACTTTGGTAGGGGATGTCAAAGAAATCTCATACAAGTTAGCCCGGGAAGAGAAGGGAATTGGGTAGACTTCACAAGGTCAGCAAAAAGAGCACAAAACCATGACATATTTTCCAATCATCCTAGGGGTGATCAGAGATCTGATGATAGAGGGAAAGGACCCATGGGGTCTGTAAATAGACATCCTCAAGCACGTGAAGGAAGAGTGTTACCTGATCCCCTAACTGCTAGGGTGTTTTTGTTGAGGAAGTTGTTGATATTGATTGGTGTGATAGGTGTTTTCTACCCCATCCTCCATGTGAAGTGGACCAGCAAGATGGTGAAGCTAATAATGAAGATGGAACTGATGATGATATCTGCATGGTGGGTTGTTCTTCAAGCTCACAAGAAGGAGAAACATCAATTGAGGTAATAAGTGCAAGGACAACTACAACCTTTTGGGATTGCATCAAATGGGTACAAGTCTTTCTTCCCCCTCATACTCTTGAAGTTGATGTAGTGCAAGATTTTGAAATTCCTAACAATGACTTTGAATACTTAAGAGCTTTGATGATTAAGAAGTATGATGGTGGTATATCCCTTGGAGGAAGATAGACAATTGTTGATGAATGTTGTTGTAGCTCAAGAGAAAGACTATAACACTAGGAGAAAAGTTGTTAAGGGAGTTGGGCCTCAAGCCAAACCTAAAACACCCTTGCTCACAAGCATTCCCAAAGAATCTTCTAGAAGAGAAACACCTGCCAAAAGCTCTGTTGTCCCAAGCAAAAATTATAGTCCTCCTCATGCCCAAGCTGCCAAGAATCCCATGCCATCTGATGAATCTGCTTGTCTCCCTTCCAATGCTACCTTTTCCAAAGAGTGTTCCCTATGACATAGCCCAAGTATTGAGCCAAATCAAAGTGAGTGTTCCAATCATTGAGTTGCTTAGGATTCCTGAGCACAAGAAGAGAGCATTTGAGTACTTGGGATTGAAAGAGGAGAAGAGTACCCCAAGTAGAAATGTAAATGTTGTTGAAACTCCTCCTCAAATCATTGTAGACCTTGAAACACCACCAACATTAGAGGATCTTGGAGAAACACCTGAGGTATACTTGGGGACATCCTTGGTTGATTCCCAATTGAATGTTGATCCATTCTTTACAACTTTGATCATAAAGGATAGACTACTTCACAATTGTATGTTTGATTCTAGTGCATCATGTAATGTCATGCCTCTAGAAGTCATGAATGAGTTGGATATCAAAGTGATAACAAGCCTATGGAAAGTGTACTACCATGGACTCAAGAGAAGTGCCGGTAGTTGGTTGTGTGAAGGGTTTGGTGGTGCAACTTGCATCTTATCCTGGGAGGAATTTAAAATTGGATGTTGTGATTGTTGATTGCCCTACCAAATGGGGTATGTTATTGTCAAGAAAGTGGGCTGCAAGTGTTGGAGGGAGTGTCCAAATGGATATGTATTTTTCCACCATTCCCATTGAAGGCAGCCTTGTCAAGCTCTATGGAGAAAAGAAGATGTTGCATCTAATTGAGGATCCAAACAATGCTTCTTATGAAGTATTATTTGTTGATGTTGATGTTGATAATTTTATTGGGTTTGCTGATGGTAAGGAGCACAAGATGGATCAGTCAAAGTGCCTTGAATAGGTAGGTTCTCCTTGGACCTTGCTATTTGATGGAGCTTGCTCCAAATTTGGAAATGGTGCTGGTATAATTTTGATTTCTCCTAGCTTGGAAGAGTTTGTTTTTTCCTTCAAGCTTAATTTTGAATGTACTAACAACATTGTTGAGTATGAAGCCTTGTTGTTGGGTCTAAGAATTGCATGGAAGTATGGTGTCAAGGACATCATTACAAAAGGAGATTAGAGCTAGTTGTCAAACAAATAAGAAAACTATGTATGCTACAAAAAATCAGCGGATGAAATAGTACAAACATGTAGTTTGGGATCTAATTGAGATGTTTGATTCCTTCAACATTGTGCATCATGATAGAAGTTTCAATGCTACTACTGACAAGTTGGTAGTGTTGGGGTCAAGATTTGGAAATTGCACCATTTCACCTTATTGTGAGTACAATATTGAAGTGTTAACTAGGCCAGTTGTCCCTGACAACATCAAGCATTGGCAAGTGTTTAATGATGATGCTCAAGTGCAAAGGTTCTTACAAAATCAAGGTGAGTTTGTAGATCAGAATATTGATTGGGAACCAATGGTGTGTGTGACTGAAGGAAGAGAGACTTTGTTTGGAAAGGATATTATCCAATTGAAAACTAACACCATTCCTAGAGGTCTTGTTGCACTTGAGTCAAATTTTAACAATGTTGATTACATCATCAATAGAAACATGTCTACCTCAAGGGATGTGGAAGAGCATAACTTGGGAACTAATGATAAACCAAGAAAATTTTGGTTGGGAAGCAATCTAAACAAAGAGGAAAAATAGTCCTATGTTCAACTATTGAAGAAATATCAGGACTGTCTTGCTTGGTCTTATTCAGAGCTGAAAGCATATAGAGAGGACTTGTTTCAAGCATGAGATTCCTCTTGAAACAAATGCCAAACCATTCAAAAAAAAGTAGAGGCCAATTAATCCACTCCTCTCCATGAAAATGCAAGATGAATTGAAGAAACTAAAAGGAGGGAGGGATCATTCAGCCCACAAGGTATTCATCTTGGGTTGCAAACCTTGTGCCAGTCAGAAAGAAAAATGGAGATATCAGACTTTGTGTAGACTTTAGAAATATGAATAGAGCTTCATTGAAAGACAATTATCCTTTTCCAAACATGGAAAACATGTTGTAGTTAGTGACTAGATCTGAATTGTTGTCCACCTTGGATGGTTTCTCTGGCTACAATCAAGTTGTTGTCAAGGAGTCAGAAAGATTTAAAACTACCTTTACCACTCCTTGGGGAACATATGTTTATGTAAGAATGCCTTTTGGTCTCATGAATGTTGGAGCTACCTTCCAAAGAGAAATGGATGTTGCTTTTTCTAGTTACATAAATGACTTCATTGTAGTTTATCAGGATGATGTGACTGTGTTTTCAAGGAGCAGAAAAGATCACTTGCAACACTTGGAAAGAATGTTGATCAGATGTAGAGAATATGGCATTTCTCTCAATCCAAAGAAGTGTCATTTTGGGGTGCAAAAGGCCAAGCTTCTTGGTCATATTGTTTCAAAGGCTGGTGTCATGATTGACCCTGAGAGGGTAGAAGCAATCAACAAGGTTCCAATTCCAAGAACAAAGAAGGGCATCCAATCCTTCTTTGGGAAGATCAATTTCATTAGAAGGTTTGTGTCAAATTTTTCTGAATTGACTCTTCCTATTACATGCATGTTAAAGAAAGACCAAGTTATCAAGTGGGAGGAGGCTGCTATTTAGGATTTTGAAGGAATCAAAGAAGCTTAAACATGCACCTATCTTAGCAGCTCCGAATTACAAGAAGCCTTTCCAAATCTTCTCCTTTGCTTCTGAAAATACCATTGCATCTATTTTTTCTCCAAAAGGATGAAGATGGGGCTGAGAGGCCTATTGCCTTCTTTAGCAAGGCTTTACAAGCTGTTGAGTTAAAGTACACAATCATGGAAAAACAAGCATTTTCCTTGGTGAAAGCAACAAAGGTTTTCAGGCCTTATATCTTAAGTTCAAAAGTTGTTGCTTATGTTCCCCACACCATGGTAAAAGACATCTTATCAGAGATGGAGATCTCAAGAAAAAGATGTAGATGGGTGAAAAAACTATAGGAGTATGACATGGACATCCAAACCACAAAGTTGGTAAGAGGTTTGGGTCTTGCTAAGCTCATGGCTGAGAGAAACTTTGTAGACAAATTGAAGTGAATGAAGTAGAGGAAGAAAGGGTAGATGTTCTTGAGAAGTTGGTAAGTTTGAGTGGTACAAGGATGTAATATTTTACCTCAAGACACCTATGCTGACCCTGATCATTTAAATAAAAATAGAAAAGAGCCCTCAAGCTGGCTTCTCAAAAATACATCATCATTGACTTTGGGCTGGCTTGGAAGAACCCGAAGGTGTCCTCTTGAAATGTATAACTGAAGATGAAGCTCCCAAAGATAGTTTTTGATTTCCATGGGGGAGTTTGTGGAGGACACTTTGTGAAGGGTTACAACACACAAAATTTTGAGAGCTGGTTATTGGTGGCCTACTCTTTTCAAAGATGCAACCCTGTTGGTTAGAAAATGTGAAAGTTGCCAATGTTTCTCTAGAAGAATGAAAGCTTCAGGCTCCCTTCCTTTGCATCATGTATCAATTGAAGCTCCTTTCAAACAATGGGGAATGGACTTCATTGGTGAGATTTTAGACCCTTCTAGTGTTGGACATAAGTGGATCTTGTAGCCACAGATTACTTCACCAAGTGGGTAGAAGCAATCCCCACCAAGAAAGAAACACACCAAGTTGTTATGGACTTCTTGTTGAATCATATCATATGCAGATTTGGTGTGCCAGTCAAGATTGTTGCTTGATAATGCCATGTGTTTTAGAGCTAAACCCTTGATGGCAATGTGCAAGGAGTATGGAACCAATCTGACTTATGCTTCAAACTATAACCCTCAAGGAAATGGACAAGTTGAGTCCAACAATAAGAACTTATTGAAGATCATTAGGAGAACCTTGGAGTTAAACAAGAGAAAATGGGGTGAACAACTGAAATTTGTAGTTTGGGATGATAGAATCACTGCCAAAAGAGCTACTACTGGTAAGAGCCCATTTGAGTTGGTGTATGGAACTCAAGCTCTACTGCCCTTACATCTGCAATTATCTTCATTTCAGTTTGTTCAACAACTTGAAGATCAAGAGGTCAGTCCATATGAAGCAAGGATTAATTAGATTGTTGAGCTGGATGAAGAAAGAAGAGCATCCCACCAAAGGCATGTCAGATTTAGAGAGAAGTTGAAGAGGTTGTTTGACAAGAAGGTCACTCCTAGGGCCTTCAATATTGGAGATCTGGTTTTGTTGTGGGACAACAGAAATGAAGATAAGGGAAAACATGGTAAATTTGATGCATTATGGATGGGCCCTTACTCCATTGATATCAGAATTGGTGAAAATACCTTTTTCTCAAGGACTTAGATGGGGAATTGCTTGAACTACCTATTAATGGTAGGAATCTGAAGCATTTCTTGGATTAATCCCCAAATTTGAGGTATGCACCACTTGTACAAGTGTATAGTGTTTGGATTTTGCTCTATTTTTGGTGTTTTGTCGGTTCGTGGTTTGCTTTGGTGTGTGGCAGCCATTTTTGTCGGTTTCTCAGCTAGTTTTTGGTGGCTTTGGCTCATGACTCCTTTTCCCAATGGATTATTTTGGCACTTGGTCTACGTTGTTCTTGTGGCACTCACTGGGAATGCCCATCCCCGAGCAGGAGCTGATGTTGGTGCCCATTTTGACCCTCCATCATTTTGCAATGTTTTTCCCTTTGCTCTGCATGCCCTGAAACATTTTTCCCTTTTGAGATGGATGATATAATGTTTTGTCTCCATTTTTATGCCTTGAATTGTTTGCAAACTCATTTTCCTTGCCCCTTTCTAAGAGAAATCCGAGTTTGCTTTTTTTTTCCCTAAATGTTTCAAGTTTGTGGCTCTTGCCATTTTTCCCAACCATGGAGGCTTGAAATTAATCAATTTTTACTTGTATGCATTTGAAAATCCTTTTCCATGGTCGTAAAATGTTTGAAAACATGTTTCATCTATCCTTTGTTCCAAAAATTCTTCATCCGTGAAGAAAAAATCAAATTTGGGCATCTCTAGAAATTTTTGCATTTTTTTGATGGTCACGGCATCTTTTACCCATCAAAATCTTGTCCCTCCCTCTGCTAATATGTGGTAGTGTTTGGATCAAAGGAGAATCCAGTGGGCCATCGGAGGTTTTTGAAACCTTTTTCCTTTTGGAGTAGAAGGAAACATTTTCAAATTGGGGTGCATAATCCCGCCAACAAATCAAAAGCAGACATGTGGCAGTTTCAAAGTGAATTAAGGACATTTTTTAGAAGAAAATTTTTCTTTTTGATGGGTTGGGGAGGGTTTAGATTTTTAACCTTTTTTTAAAAATGGAGTAAAGTCCCAAAAATGAGTGCTTGCCCCACCAAAGAATAAATGAATCCAACATTGAAGGGTCAAGGGAAGTGCGAGAGATTTGGGGATGTTTGAAACATTTTTCCTTTTGTGAAAAATGGGAGTGAAAGTTTGAAAAGAAAGTGTGAAAAGCAAAGAGTCAAATTAAATTACATTAAATAAGAAGTCAAAGGTGGAGGTGGGGAATGTGCGGAGGAAAATTACAAAATTTTTTTTTGTGAAAAATAAGTAAAAAAAATGGATAAAATGAAAAAATGAAGCCATATCCCAATCATGGGACATGTGGGAAGGAGAGGGAGGAGGTGGGTCCATGGAGGAAAAGTGAATTTTTTCCTTTTTCCAAAAAAAGTGTGGAAATGTGTAAAATCAAACCGCGATTCCAATGGGGCCCACCTTGGGACACGTGTCAAGCTTGGAGGGGCGGAGAAAATGTCAAATTTTTACATTTTTCCAAAAGTGTTAAAATGTCAAAAAGTGATCCCAAACCCATTTCCAATCACATTTTGACACGTGGAGGGCTCAGATTAAAGGGAGAAAGGAAAAATCAAACTAGTACATTTTGACATTTTTACCACCATTTTGGCTCCAGGAAGTGTGGAAATGCATTTTTGCATCAATTTTGATCAAAAATTTTTTGTGGATTCATGTTGTTTTGGCCTGCATGATTCAAATCGATCATCTTGGAGGGTCAATTTGCAGATCCAAGGCACATTTCAAAATGCTTTTGCTCTAGTTCGTGTAAAACGTGAAATATCAAATCAAAATATCAGATCCAAAAGTCAGTAATCAAATTTTGGAGGGAAAAGGATGAAATGATGGAAGAGGAAGATGTTGTGGGTGAAGAAGAAAATACATGCTCCCATGACAAGAAATGATGAAAATTTGTAATAATTCACCTTTTTTTTGAGGCATCTCCTGGAAACTTTTCGCAAAATTGGTTAAATGTCACTTTCAGAAAATCATGAGTGAATTTGTAACAAACTAAGATGCCATAGGATATTATTTTCTTGGGAAAGAAGGATCAATTGTAATGGAATGCTATATATTGCATGAATTTTTCATGCAAAGGGTTGGAAGAGTTTTAAAAGAAGCCTGGGAAACTAAAAATTTCATGGGAAAATCTGGGAAGAAGCCCATTCTCTGAGAAACCACCTGAGAACCATTTCTAATTCTTTTTGCATCATATTTGTATCATGTTGAGTTGGTTTCAGTTGTAAAGCCATCAACAAGCTCTGAGATTGTTCTTGAAACATTCCCCTACTGATAAATTTGATCATTTCTAGATTATTTTGTGTTGTCTCTTGGCAAAATTTGCATACACTTATGTTTCAGAATGTTTTCAATTTGTGTTTCTTGCTCCTATTGCAATATGGTGTTTGGAGTTTCTTTTGATCATACAATGGTCTCATTTCTTGTGATAGTTTAGTGGCATTTGCAATCTCACATTCAGAAGAGCTTTCATCTGATAAAGAGATAAACAAATTTAAAATCACTTTACCTTCCTTGACTTCAGAGATTGTCTGTAAACCTTTGGGTGCACCTTAGGTCATGATTAAATAGAAATTTCTAGATACTTTGTTGGTTCATCTGCTTCAAGATTTTGTTGTAGGTTGTCAAATATTGTGTGGAAGAGTGAAAATCTGGGCATCCATTTGGTGCACATATCCTAGTTGAAGGAATACATTAACCTCTTTGAAGCATTCTGTTGTTTAGGTCTTACAAGTTTTTTTACAAAGGTCCTCAAAGAATTTGGCAAATTTCTAGTTAGTCTTGTCTAAAATCTCCCACCCAAAATTCATTCAAACAAACTAATCCTACCCATACTACCCCTGCATTGTATTGTGTGTCAACAAAAGAATACAATCCATTTACAGAAATGCACAAAGCAAATCAGGATCATACCATGTCTCTAGTAGCCTCAGCCTTGTCTTGAAAGCATTTCCATCATTTAGTAGTGACAACTCTGTTGAGTTTGAATAATGGGAAATTGATCATGTTTTCTCAAGGCCATCTCCATACAACCTACACATTACAAGGATATTTTCACCTCCTTCACAAAACAGAGGCTGCAATATAGGTTCTCTTACCTTGGTTGAAAGGCACAACCTAAAACAGTTAGGACAAGATCAAGTCCTATTTGAGTGCTATCCATCTCTCCACAAATTTGAGTGCTAGTTAGATCACATCCCGGATACAAATTTTCAGAGGTATGAGAGTAAATGATACAATTACTTAATTTATACCCATTTATCAACAAGGAAAGATAGAAAGGTTCTATTTTACTAGAAGAGGAAGATGTTGAGGCAAGAAGGTTTTGAGAGTGGTGCTAGGAGTGGGAAGTGATTCTTTGATGACAAGATTTTTGGAACATGAATTTGAACTAATTCCTTTGATAAACTGGACAATTTTATCAAATTACTTGGGATGAATTCTCAAGTAATTAGAATCAAAAATTTGAATTTTGGATTTCTTAACATGGTCAATGATGTTAAAGGATGAAGAAATGGTAGGAACATCAAGAGCTATTAAAACCTTGACATGAGTAGGATTTTCATTCTTAGGATCAACAAAGTAGAAAATGATTTGAAAAGAGGAAATGAGTGAGGATTAATCAAAGATGTAGATGGATTATTGACTGAGGTAGTCTCGGGATTCTTCTTGGCTGACCTTATAGAAGTGGGAAATGATGATCCTCCTTTTTCTTGTTTTTGGTAGAGTTTCTAGTCGAGGATTCAAGTACCTTTCTTGAGTAGAAGAAGAAGAGGAATCTTTCTCTATTTTTGAGTGGGTGAAAATTGTATAAGAGTAATGAATCATATCAACCATGGGTTTTTTGGATATTTATTATATTAGTATTAAAAATTCCTAATATTGGCATATCCATATTCTTCTTATCTTTCAATTCTGATTCAACAATTTCTTTACCTTCATCTTCATAGGTTCCACATATTGCATTAACTGAAGGAGCTTCCAAGGAAATCCTTGGGGTGCTCCAATAATTTGATTCATGTTTTTATTTTGATATGAGGCATGTTGATAAATTTACTTCTTCAATGTAGTTAGATCATTGACAAAATTTTACAACAACAGATCAAAACTTTCATCTTTGAAACTCTAAACCTTATTCCCCACTCGAATAGTTCTTTACCTTCCATGGAAAGTTCTTGAGCATTATCCAAAGTGTTCGGTTGAGCTCTCCACAATATGAACCCAACTTTAGGAAACTAAGAATTTATGAAGAACCTCTTCGATTATCTATAGTAGGACGAGCACTAATAGGAATTTTTTTAATCAACTTGTTAAATTTTGCCATAAATTATCTCATGGGATCTTTTGGTTATTTCTTCATCTGAGCTAATTGAGCAAGGAGGGAATGGGAATTTTCCAAAATCTTGAATCTAACTTCAACCGAGTTTTCATGTATCCTCATTTAGTAATGAAGTGAGGTGATAAGTAGTAAAACCATTCCACAACATCTTATAATGACTATACAAATAAATGAATGGTAACATATTTATGTCCCACTCCAAGAAGACCACATGCTATGATAAAATATACGATATTCTCATGTGGATGTTTCTTTCTATCTCCATAGATTTTGGGAAATTTATTTCTTGATCCTTTTGGTAATTCATGAACTGGAGGAGCTAAAGCTAGCAGACTTATGTTTCAACCCCAAAGTATAGGTGCAACCATATATTATTCTTATTCTTCTTCTAGTGAGATGATGTCTAATGGTTATACAACTAGTTCTCTAATGGGATATTCAAGAGGAAACCTATGATCAAATTCGGGGAAGAATAATTTCCTAACTTGTCTTACTACCTAGATAATAGGAAGTCTGAATTTAGATTGTTGTTCTTCAAATGTGGGATCAAAAACACCACTTACACAATCATATCAGGTATACCCTTTTTCTACTACTTTTACTCGAGTTGAAATAAGATTAAAACCATGAAAAGTGAATATTTTTAATAGGATTGCAACAAGGATTTCAAACATTAAAATAATATTTTTGGTATATATATATATATATATATATTTATGGGTTTCAAAATATTTAATTTTTATGAGTTTCAGAATATAAGTATTGTTATAGGGTGCATAAGGATAAAACATTCCCCCATAGAGTTGCCAAAAACTATTGGTGAAACATTTTTACAGGAAAGATTAGTGGTTTTCAACAATATTCATGGGGCTAGGAACCTCCTTTTAGGTATGGGGAGGCTCCCATTTATTGAATACATGGACTAAATGAAACTATGGGTGGATGTTAGGTTGGTGATTACACAAGAGTAATTCAATAAACATGTGGAAAAGTTCTTGTATAGTGTACAAGGGAGGAATTTTCTTGGAGAGAGGTGAAGGGAGGTAGGAAAATAAAGAGAGATGGTTAAGATTGTGAGTAGGAACTTGTAGATTCTCACCAACATTAACTAGAGTAGGTCCACATTCAATAATAAGAACAATAGTGTAAGAAATATAAAGAATAACAAATCGAGATTTTTTTCTATAGATTCATTAATCAAAGACATAAAGTTATTTCTTAGTTGTATAAGATTACAATGCTTGCAAAGTTGGGAAGTAGAGGGTGCAGAAAAACATAGACAAGGAGATAGAAGAATGTAGCTTATTTCTTGCAATAGTAGGGAAATAAAAGCCAACCCTTTAGAATGGAGAGGCCATCCCAATTTATAGATTTACAATGATGTCTCTTCACCTCCCCCCATGTGAATTTTCATCTCACCACCACTTGTGACCTTTCATATTCCCTAGGAATAAAATTAAGTCCTTTTTTTATTTTCAAAAAGGAAATTTTACAATGTAAAAATAGGGTCACTTAAGTGAATAAGATGAAAGAAACAAGTAAACTATTAATGAAGAAATATAATGTAGAGAGGATGAGAGAGAAGAAGAGAGAAGTGAAATATGGAGATGAGGAAGCTTTTGTTGATGAAGATATTTATTTTGATGGATCTTGAGAGAATGCTATGAGAAGTTAGTCTTTGTACTTGACCTCGTATGTTGCATTGAAATATTGTGATTGCAACCTTCACACTCTAAAGCCTTGATCAAGTGTTCAAAAACACCAACACTAGATATGCACTATTGTGAACTTGAGATCACTTCTCAAATCACTTAAACATGATGAACCCCTTATGTGACTATTAGGATGAACTGAAACACACAATCTTGGAAATCATTTTCCTTCAAGCATGCTATATAGAATTCACCTCGAGACTAAGTTTTTAGAGTCTACTGTGGGATTCCATTCCCATTTTAATCATGAGACAATTATAAATACTTGCAATTATGACCCTTATAAATCTAAATATCCCACTAAGAATGTATTATCCCTACATATGCTTTATGTTCAATCAACATCCTTATTTTCAAGTCTTCTAGTTCCATACTTGTTACATCATTGTCACTCTTATTAGGATACTCAATGTTTGAAGTTGAAATTGGCTCCAAACTTGAGTGTTTGAGCTCCATGGTGACAAAGGCCAGTGAGATGAACTAGAGATGACTGAGTATGCAAAGTTTGACCACAATCTTAACACATGTTATTTTTAGTAAGTCCAATTCTAGGATGTCTATTTTTAGTAAGTGTCTCAATTTAACACTTTTGAGTGTTCTTGATATGTAAGAAGTGAAGGAAACTTAGGAAATGAATTATATATATATAATATATATATATATATATATATATATATATATATATATATATATATATATATATAGACTGTGTAACCTGGTAAGACTTACTATTTTTAGAAGTGGGTATTTCAGGTGTTGGAATGGAATGAGAGTGGTCTCAAAAGTTTGGTTATTTCACAGAGATGATTTGCTCTAGTTTTTAGATAATTATGTTGTACAAATTAGTGGCAAAATGAAAAATTAATCAAAGAGGGTAGAATAATGAGAGAAAACTCAATCCTCTATATCTCCAAAAATACTCCACTTCATCATGCAATAATTTCCTTAAATGAAATATGATCGTATGGGGATCATATGCTCTAATTTTTAGGTAATTTGGATTTCTGAGTCACTGGGAAAATGCAAATACATTTTTTAATTTTTTTTTGGGAAAAAATGGAGTTCATGGATTAAAAATTCATTCTAAAATACCATGATATCCCCCAAGTGAAAGATCATGTGAAATGTATTTTTGAGAAGGATTTGTTAAAAATTCATGGGAACTAGATAAGAGGATTGTGAGATAAGAGAAACTTTCCATTTTTTGACACGAAGGTCCCTAGAATATTTGCAATAGCAAAACAACATGGAAGATATATTGAGAGGCAAAAATACACATTTCAAATACAAAAAATGGATAAGTGTTTGAATAAGAAGCCTCTCTACCTCATTTGCTCACTTAAACTCAGTTTTAATCCATTTAAGCTTAACTAGGGTTAGGCGGGGGTTGAAGTGGAGTTTCACCATAAAAAATAGGGGAAAATTAAGTAAGGGGACAATAAAGGCACCTAAATGTGCTTTTCACTAGATTAAGACAAGTGCCAACAAGGGGTTTCTTAAGAGTGATATGAAGGGGCTAAAAATAAGCTCTTAGGGCTTAAGCGTGGTCTGCATGTGTCGAGGGCCAAGAAAAGAGGTGGATCACACTTTATTGTCCCTATTATCCCCTTATACCATGGTAAAAGGTAAAAGGGATAAATACAACTACAAAATGTGCCATTAATGCATGCATCATGAGGAGGAGGGCCAAATTTGACTAAAACTCAAGTTTTCATGTTTTAACACTCCTAACACTTTAAGTTGTGAATTTCAAGTTTGGAAACATGTTATATTTATAGGATAAAATTCTTATAACTCCTATCTCCTTATACTAAGGGATAAGGTAAAAGGGAATAACGACAGTGAAAATTTTGCTCAAGCATGTTTTTTCTTTGATGTCATCCCACCAACTTGAAATTAGAACACTAGAAGTGATTTTTCTACCTTGGGAGAATGACATGAAGTTTAGGGAAAAAACTTATATGATTTTGAATCCAAAGAAACTTATGAGACAATGATAACCATTTCCAAGAGCCAATTATTCCTGTAATTTGAAGTTTAGGCCCTATCACCCTTTTAACATGAAGGGGCAAAGAATAATAACCTAGACTATCACAAACAATAGTGAGGTTAAGGATAAAATTAATACATCCATTCCAATTAATACTTTATGATATCCTAACTCTTCATGGAACTCCCAAAATCTTTTGAAAAATCTCACTTTCTCCATTGAATCCTTCATTCTCTGTGCCCGTAGTGACCTAGTTTTTTTGAACTATTCCCAACATCACTTGCCTCCATATATTTTACTTAAAAAAACATAGATCACTTAATTTATAACATTAAAAAATCCTAGATGGGAATATCATTTCCAATTATCTTCCAGATGATGTCCTTATGCTGCAATATGGATAAAATAGCCAATTTAGTGCTTCAAAGAGAACTGTTCCACCTTAGAGCTTAGTTTCACTTGTGAAATAAAATTATATGCATTCCAATACACATGAAACACAATTAAAAAACATGTTATCATGTTCCTCTCAGCTATAATGAGGATAAAAAAAACTTAGATGGGATATGTAGGTTTTTAGGTTGGTTGGATTAATGGTTAACAATTAGGAGAGGGGTTTAAAATGGCAGGCTTGGTTGTCATGATTTTTTTTTCATTTTACATTTTATGAAATTAAACATTACAAAAATTCACAAATAATCACAATAAAGAAAAGGTTACATTGATGGAAGACAACAAAAATAAGTCCTATATGAGACAAAGGATCTATTTAGATATCTCTAAGGAGAGATTAAGTTTCTTAGAGAAGACGTGTGCACCAAAAATGAGGTAAATGGAATCTTAGAATTTGAAGATTTAGAAAGATACAAGTTCATGGAGGTATATATATTCTTACACATTGAAGTCATTATCCCACTACTTTACCAATGGATCTAATATTAGATCAAATACTTGACTCTAGGAATATACCTTGGTCAAATGGAGAGAAGGGATATCAAGTCCACACAATACAAATAATATAATTATGAAATTGTGGTCTATGCATGTAGAGAAAGTTGGAATATCAATGACATATTAATAGACATAAGTCTGTAACTTAACATACTTATAGTTTATGCATGGAATTAAATGGGGCAACTGTGTTTTATTCTTCTCTACATGTCATTTTTTAAGCTAAAAAAATATGCACACTACTAATAGGGTCCTTAAAATTCCATTATTAACATGATGGGAGTCAGATTCCAAGGATACTTAGAGGTGATTGGATTGGATAAAGTGGATTATCTCCTGAAATTTCTTGGAAGATGCTATGCCAAAAATGAAAATTTGGGATTCAAAAATTTCTAAACCATCTTTGAGAATGAACCCCAATTCATGATTATTCTAATGGATACAAGTTGGGAGCCCATACATTAATAATATTAGTGGAAGAGAATATTTGGACCACATATATGTTATAAAATATGAAAGTGTGGGAAATTTTACCTAATTTAAAAAGGTGTACTACAATGGTATGATGTGCATTCATTATCATACATAATCATCATGTGGATTATGAAAATTAGGCTTACATGTCATATGAACTAATCAAAAGAATTATGGTGTAGTTCATTTAAAAAGTGAAAGATAATAATAACAAGACAAAAACTATATGTGAATTATGTATGGTGACTTGACAGGAAAATACTAAACCTATGCCTCATTACCATGACAAGGGATGCATCTAATATTTCCTATAGAATATGAATGAATATATGCTGCAAGGAAAGACATGCATGAATACTATAGTTTACATAGCAAGGAAACACTAAAAATATGGTGGGAAACATATCACCCATTTCTAGAATCATGGAACTAAGATAATGAGGATAGGTATTTAAGGTTTGATGAAACAAATGAAATGCATTAGTTACCAAGTAATATTGGGATGAAAATACTTTAGGAACATTTGGTGAGATGAATTGGATTTGAAAGAGGGAACCATATTTCTCAAACCTTCCTTATGGAATCAAGGATTATACCATACCATTTACATTTGGGCATGATCTTGGTATGTGAATATTGAGGAATTAAGGGAGAATAAAACATAGGAATAAATAAAATTTCACTTTCTTCACACCTTCACCTTCTCCTATAACACACCTAATTTTCATCAATCACTCAAGTGGGTTTTATATGCCCTATTATTAGGAAATATTGTTAGAGAGGATTTCTTGTTAAATTTATGAAAGAAAAATGTAATGGATTTTCCAAAAACCTTCAAGGATAATAACATAAATGTGAATCCAGTGAAGAGGATGAGGACATATGGCTAGCATGCAATAGGAAAAGAAAAGGTAATGCAAAAAATGGATTTTTAGATAGACGAAGAAACAAGTTCCAACAACCTTGATATCAAGACATATATTTGATTGTGTGTGTTTATGGATAAAATAGGGTCTAACAATGAGACACATAATGATCCCCTAAAATCAATAAAGGTCAATATTGGTATTTTATAAGCATTAGAGATCGTGACAATAGTAGACTATTTGACTAAGGTAGAGGTAACCAGAATTATGAAACTACTATGCGAATATGAATACCTTTTCCCATGCTTATACTGGGAAATTAGGGGCATGCATTCATATTTGGGAAATACGTACATCAAGTTGGTAAAAGGTTCTAAGACAATGCATAAAAATCATACCAATTGAATCCCAAGTTATAAGAAAAGGTCAAAGAAGAAATCAAAATATATTGATATCATGAGTGATAGTCCCAATTGAGGAGTTTGAATGGGTAAGCCCCATGGTTATTGTAATTAATAAGAATAAAAACACAAAAAATGTGTGTAGAATAATAATAACTAAACACAATATGTGTTGTTGATCCAATTCAACACCCTTTATAGAATAAATTTTGGAAGGAGTAGAAAGGAAGTAGATATACACATTCATAGATGGGTTCTCAGGATACCATCAAGTTTATATAGTTGAGGAATATTTCCATAATATTTTTTTCAATATAATGGGGATAATTTACCTATACAAATATTTATTATTGGATAAAAAATGTCCTATTTGTGTTCTCATGCATTTTAGTGGTTACATTTGAATATTTCATCCTAAACTTTCTGCAAGTATACTTGGATGAATGAATTGTGTATGACCTAATCAATAATCATTGTGAATATTTGTGCCTAATGTTTGGATTATGTCTCCAGCTCTAAATATCATTAAACCTCAAAAAGTGTGTTTTCAAAACCCTTTTTGGAACAATTATTTGACACATTATATGTAAGGATGAAGTTATTGTTGACCTAGAAAAAATAGTGGTTATTGTCACTTGAGGTTCCACAAAAAAATAAGACATGTGTGTATTTCTTAGTCATTTTGGTTATTATCGATAATTCATCAAAGCTTATGTAAATATAACCACGATGCTAGATAAATTACTTAAGGAAAATTTTATTTGAATGAAAATAAATAGAAATCCTTTTAAGAGTGAAGGAAAAATATTAGTAGACCCATTCTACAATTTATAGATTGGAAAACCCCATTCCACATGTACATCAATGTGTTTAGACCATCAGTTATAGAATTTTTGTGCAAGCAAGTCAAGATAACATAGACCACACAATTTTCTTTTCCATTATAAATCTCACCCCCACTAAACAAAACTATATAACAATAAAAACATGAGGGGCTCTCAATGGTCTATGCACTTCAAATTTTAGGTGGTATTTATTAACAACCTCCTTTATGTTCTATACACATCACATAGTGTTTAAGTATCTAGTAAATAGGAATATTCTACATGGATACATATATTGGTGTATCGTACTACTCCAAGAGTTCTAATTCTCTATGGTGAAATAAGAAAATATAATAGTGTCAAATCACCTCTCACACATCACAACTAGTGAGGAGAAAAATAATATTAAGGATGGTATTAAATATGCAAAAATTCTTCAAATTAAGAATGTGCCAAATTAATTGAGTGACATCATACTATTTCAACAATTTGGAATTGAACAAGACAATAGGAATGCACAACAAAAAGACACAAATAACTATTAAAATGACACCATATCTGCTTATAAATGGGGAGTTTTACAAATTGGGAAGAGATGAGGTATTGTGTCGGTGACGTAATGGACCCGAGAAATAAGATATTCTAAAGGAAGAACAAGAAATGATTATAGTAGTCACTATGTTGGTGATGTGACCGTGTGGAAAATATTGACAATGAGGGATTCGGTGGCAATTTTTACCCGTGATGTAAAATATTATGCGCTTAAATGTGATTGCTATCAATGAGTAGGGAAATATAAAAATGTGATGAAATTACGTTATGAACTATCCTTGCATATGAACCATTTGAAAAATGGGATATTGATTTCATTCGGCCCATTAACCTATTTGCACAAAAAATAAGTACAAGATATATAATCATAGCCATATATTAGATCACATATCAGGTAGAGGCTACACCAACTAAGGATTACACTACTGGGAAAACCACTAGATTCATATGGAAAAATATTATAAGTAGGTATTGGTGTGCACTTCATTTAACTAGTGATAGGGGAACACAATTATTGATTGATATGGTGCACACATTATCTTTAGAATTTATTATCACACATTATAAGAATACTCCTTATCATATCTTAAAAAAGAACAATGGAGGATTTCAACAATATTTTTAGCACCACCCTAACAAAAACATACGATGTTGGGAGAAAGGATTGGGGTACTAAGTGTCATCAGATTCGTGGGCATATTAAATAACATATAAAACTTTGAACAATTAAACAACATTTCAAATGGTTTTTGGAGTGGAAGAGATACTACCCACCGAGTTCAAGGTTTCATCCCTTATAATCATACACATTGAAAATATGACTTATGAGGCATCACTAATGGAGAACCTAATAATTCTTCTAAAATTGGATGAAAAAAATGTTCACACGTGATGGAATCAAGGTGTAGAGAAAACATGAAAAAAGGCGTGACATGATAGAAATATCAAGAATAAATTTTTTTCAAAGGAGCACTTATTCTTCTTTATGACTCAAAATTATTGTGCCATCTAGGAAAGATGAAAACACATTGGTTGGGACCTAATAAAATACTTTATATCTTCTTGCAAGGACATTTAAATTGAAAAATTTCAAAGGATATTTATTTTTCAGGTCACTTTAATGGAAGTAGGATAAAACCCTACTACCCATATGGTCCCATTTTTATTGAATAATGTGTATGCCACTAGGATAGATAATAATTATGTTAGTAGGTAGATATTTTTCATGTAGTTATTTTAGTTGAAATAAGTGCACATGTTTTGTGCATCCGTAAAAAAACTTGTTCTAACAATATTTATGTTCTCAATTTTTCAATTGCTATGTGATTTATCTTGTAACTTGCTTCAATTCATGTTTTATATTCTCATAAAGGTCTAAAAATAAATTGAAAATTATTGATGCTGAGGAATGTGAACCAAATTATTATAGGGTGAGATGATATAATAATTTAGGAAATTATATAAAATAGTGTTCTTTGGGCATGGAAGTAAGCTACAATGATAAAAAGATTGTTCTTGACACTAATAAGGGACAAAACTAGATGAATGGTTGGAGCATGAAAAATAAGATAGTGCAAAGATAAATGTGTGTGTAATAAGGCTACATGGATAGGAGGCACACATAAAGAAGTGTACTAGAAATTTAAGGGACATGGAAAGGTCCAAGATAACAATTGACTAATATGGCTAGTATCATGAGGGAAATAAAACTAGAGTACAAATGAATCATAATGCAGACATGTAAGTTGATGATGGCATCACCCATTTAAAAATAAATTCATAATCATAAAAAGAGCATGAACTATAAGTGGGAAATATCATACCACTAATAATGAATGGAAAGGGTGATAAAGTGAGAATTTTTCATGAAAACTAGTAATTGAGATGGGATATACCATTTTGAAAGAGGTAGAGATTGAATGAAGGGATTCAACCATAAAACACTCACAATTTTCGAAATTTTAAAGCTCCATATAAGAATACAATATAATTATAGAGAAGAGTTTAGATCATACAACAAAGACACATTTATCTATGATTTAAGTGAATTAATCTTATAAAAACACTAAGAATAATAGAAAATGAGTAATAATTGTGAAGAATGTTATGGGCCATTGGTTCTAGGGCCATCAATTTCCATATTTGATCACACTAACATGGGTGCCAAGCTAATCAAATAATACGAGGGGTTTCATGGTCCATAACCATTCTAGAGTGAATCAACAATGGTCTATGAATATGCGGTGGGTAGAAAAATTAGACTATCGGAGGTGGGTGAAATAATTTCAATGTAAGATTCAAATTTCTCCAATGAATCAAGTTTATCAAGAGATTCAAATGATTCAATTCTTGGGGAGGAAGAATATGAAACACTCATAGCCCAAGAAATTGAATATTTAGATGCATAATATGAGGGGGTGAAACCCACCAATTCTATTATGAGATCCAATAATAAGTGATGGTGCACAATGATTCCCAACAAAAAGGTAAAGGGAGAGGCTAAAATTGTCATGTGCATTGGTAATATATTTTAATAAATACAATATCTAGAATTATTGTTTTTATAGAATATTGGAAGTTTATGGCGATCATGTGAAAAATCATGGAATTAAATCACCATGTACCAATTTTAGAGGTGACACTTTTAAAGTATTATATAAATAAAATAGACACAAAGACCATAGATGGAAGAATTGTTTTTGATGATAGTGTGAAACACACACTAGATAAGGTGGGTGTATTATAGTTATTTGAGCATCCATATTTTATAAAACCTATGAATATGATCCAATTTATTCTTTCATGTGTCTTTGATGGCTATTTTTTCTTCACTAGGTGAAGGATGAGGATAAGAGACTCTTATGTTAGTAAGGACATTGGATTAGTTTTCACTAGAGATGACCTTATCTTGGACTTGCACAAAAATAAGGAAGTAAAAATATAGGGAAATATTTAAGTACAAGAGAGGATAACACACCTTACCTATTAAAAACATCACCTATCAATAAATAGGGGTTTTCACATACCTCATTAGTTATAAGATAGAAATATCTAAGAGTTGGGAAGAGGTGAAAAATTAAGTTCTACACATAACACACAAAATTTCTAAGGTAATGCATTATAACCTCCCACAATATATTGCAAAGAGATTAAAGGTAGATGTGGAACTGGTAAATTCCATCGAGGAAATTTTACTTGGGGCATGATCTTATTCCTATAATTTTTCAATGAGATTAACATACCTAAAGGATACTGGCCATGTGCTATAAAGACTACCTTGGATCACACTCATAAATTCATATTATACATGGCTAGAGAAATAATTTAGGCATGTTAATACAACCTTTGAGGATGAATTACGTGTTACTAGGATACTTTTAAAGTTAGTGAAGACCACTCCCAATTTTCAATGATGTAAATTTGTTCTCTAGCATGCATAACTTTAATGAGATAATAACATGACATCCTAGGCTAAGTTTCCCTTCATATTTAATACAAAATATTTTGTGTAATTTTTAAACTATATTAATAATGAAACAAAAATAAATTTGGATGTGTAATACATGGATTATAATACTCACTTTTTTGGACAACACAAGAGATCGATATGGGCACCCAAGAAAGAGATGGTCAATACGTATGGGCACCCAAGAAAGAGCACTTACATAGAAACACAATAGATTGATATACATGAGATTTAAACATAACAAATAATTGTTGTGAAAAATCAGGTGTGCTATATCTACTACTTCCTTAAACCTATAAATAATGCATAGGTAATGGTTATGTAGGAAAAATAATGAGAGGATGAGGAGATGCACATTCCCAAAAAGAGATGGTCAATAAAGCAAAATGAAAGAATAAACTGAATGTATAGCCAAAAGTACCTAAGAATAGTGGAGAAGAAGGTGAAAAATAATAGAAGGATCTAGATGAGGCCCTTCTTATTAAATTGTGGTGGATAATTCTCAATATGAGTGAGCATGATGAAGCCTACATGCACATATAAGTGCAAGGCACTATAAACCCAAGGGTAACTAGTGTAAATTCCATTTAAGAGGAAGTTTTACATGAAGGATATTATCATCACACATACCACAAAAATTTATGAATGATAAAGAATAAAACAAAAGTGAAGATTTAGGGTGAAATGTGTAAAAGGAAAGGAAGATGGATAGGAGGAAAAAGGGTAAAAACTACACCAAGGGCACCATCCCCATAATAGATAGAGTACATGAAGAAGATCAAATGAATTATAGTTAAAGCATAAAACATTGTACAGTGGGGATTAGATAACCTCTTAAAGGATCCTTGGTTGTTATCACTATGAAATAATAAAAAGATAAAGAATACCAAATCCATGAGTATGTAAGGAGTGAAGAAAGGCATGAAGATCAAAAATTCATAAAGGTAAGGGGAAATAGGTTGAATATAAGATGGATGAGTTCAAAACATCTCGATAAATATGTTCCTTTAAAGAACCTATGTTATCATTTCTATAAGGGAAAGAAGGATTAGAAATTATTCTACTAGAATCAAATGGAGAATACCCTCCGCGACATCCAAAACAAGGAGGGTTATATCCTTAACTATGGATGTGTGCATATATGATCACTATTTTGGAGTACCATATTTTATCCTCGACTCACCACTAACCAAATTCATGGAAGGCATCAATGTATCCTTTATGGGTACCTATCAAACAACAGAGATGTAGAGTGGTGATGTTCTCTTGAAGATATATTAAGATGTCATTAAAAACATTACAAATAACAATGACCTATACACTGATTAATCTTTTGTGCTAGATTTGGCCAAAAACATATGGGAAGTGAAGAAAATAATCATGGCAGAAGAAAAGGCACACATGGAATTTTTAGAGAAGGATAATTCCTCAAATTTCAAAGCCTTGCATATATGTAATATGATACTATGTAATTCCCCATACCTTTCACAAGGTGCCACTTAATTCAAGATATGGAATTGAAAAGATAAAATTTTTGGTAAGATTTCTTTTGAAGGAAGGAGATATTTATAGAGGAACTTACACATATCAAGTAAAATTAGAGTGAGATAAGGAGAGATTAACATGCATGATGAAACTCAAAATGTAGATACTTAGAGATAAGTGATATGGATACATATACTAATAAGGTGTGTAATTAATTCACAAAATAGAACAAGATAATAGAAGTTTATATCTTTGATGAATAGTAGAATACGAATTCCTTAGGTTTATACTAGGTTTATACCATAGAAAAGGTAGGGAGAAACCACATGATATCCATTTAGGATCTAGATGAATAAATTAGCACTAATAAGGGAAAAATCAAGAAGCACATTATAGGGTTAAAGACATAAACATTCAAAGAGGAGAGAGAAATTGATAAGGATAATATTGAGGAAAGAAATGCCATAAAATCAATGGAATTAAAGGAACACGATCCAAAAATGAGTGACAAGGATTTGAAAGACTGGGTGTGTGATTGGGAAAGATAAACAAACTCTTTCAGGATATACTTGATAGCAAGAAGGGGCATGAGGAATATTTGTGTCAAGAGGATTCAATTTTTGAAGAGATTCAAATGCGTCACTTAAGGGAAGGAAATATTGATAGTTTGGGGTAATGTTTGGACCTATTTTTTAAGTAAAATATATATTTTGGATAAGAATTATTTCACTAAGTGCATACAAAATTTATTTCTAGCACATATGCACCTTTTTCTACTTGTCAATGTGATGGCACATGCCTCCAAAATAGTAGTAGAACATAGACCCATATGTGTAAATTTTTCATGTGTAGGGTATAGATTGATACATGGGGTTTCAATAGGGTCTAAAAATATTACACATGAAAAGAAATATGTAAAAATGGTTCATGCACAAGAACTAGTTACTGAACTCCAATTAAGAGGAAGAAATGGAAAAGTCAACTATATGTTTTGGTCCATGTATGGGTTGAATAAATATAAATGCTACATGAAAAAATATATATGTAGTTCATTGATATAGTATATTTCTCAAATAAATAAATCCCCAAGCTACACACAAGGATGGGGGTGGCACCATTTTTCATGTACACCGCCCTCTTGACTTAATGATAATATTTTGTAAACATAACTTATATATATATATATATATATATATATATATATCCATTGAAGAGTTAATACAAAAAAGTTAAGATGTTGATTAGTTAGTTGTGGGTTGAGTTTTTAGATTGGAAATAATTGGCTTCTCATTTGGTAAGACTAGGTAATGATATTTACCGGAAGAGAGAACATGAAAACACTATATTAATGAATACAAAATTACTATGTTTACCATATGTTTATTATTTTTATTAATTAAATATATAAATGGTGTGTAATTACATTTCTGTAAACTAGTAGTAGGGATTACATGAGCTCACTTGTAAACCCGAGGAAGACAAAATTATAAACAATTAATTATTCATGCCAAACCTAATGGGGACTGGTCTTTTCCTCACATATCAAGTGATTATTTTTAAGAATATAATTTCCATGATGATCGGCATGGTGTTTTTCAATATCTAATAGTACACATAAGTGTGGTAGACTTGCACATGTGACTCTAATCTTGAGGAGTATAACTTAGACACATAACATGAATCCAAAAATATATTTTTATTTCTCACTTCTACACATTAAGAAAAGTTAGTAACTCTATAATAATTCAGACCACTAAAAATTTATTTAGTTTACTCCCACTAGATTTTTATGAATTACACTTTATGGTAGTATAAAATATACTCCTTAGGAAAAGAATAATGCCTCTACTTTATTTGGAGATTACACAAAGTCATAAAATTATTGATCATAAACTAAATATATCCTTCTCATGTTATTCAATTTATAAATAAAATGTATAATGGCTATTCACTCCTGAATTATCATATCTCCCATAGTTACTTCACTCACCTCACAATCAACCTCAAATTACTTATTGAAACTAATAAATTCTAACATTGGATGTTTTATGAATTTCTTCACCTTATGAAAGAAACTCTTCATATTTGGTCCATATAATGTTTTTCTTATCTTCCTACATCACATCTATGATTAGTGTATAATGCATAAAATAATGTCTCTTGTTTGGGTTCTCAAATATAAGGATCTAATATAATGATGCATGTGGAACACACACTCTCGGGGAGGACAAAAACCTCTCATGTCCTATGTTAGTGCCCATTCGATCTTGTTGTATCCTTAGAATCTTCTTTGCAAATTCTCGCAATTCTTCCTTAATGATCCATGGTTTTGAAAAATAGTATTATGAAAATTGAAGAGAATTTAGTCTTTGGAAGGTTTTGAAGCAAAGCAGATAATGTTACGAACAAAGGAATGAATAAACTTAATTATTCACAAACTTGGTGATTATAGTGTTCTGAGAATTAGTTATTTACGTGAAACAAAGGGTGTATTCCAATCAATTAAAGCCATAATGATAAGAGAGAGTTCTATAAGGAACCAAAAAGTAGGAAGGAGGAAGTTAGAGTGAAACCAAGTATGGATGTGGTGAACTTAATGTTCCATGGGTTTCTTAAGGTATGGTGTTTCACAGAGTTGTAAAATCCACATAACAAATAAATTTGGTCATGGAGAAATGACAATGCACAAAGAAGGAAGTAGATTTTTGATGTCAACAGAGGGAAATAAGAATTTGTGGAATAATGATGTAAGAATGTTAAGTGTAGGAGTACCAAGTGGATAAGTGTGGAAAGATGGAAATCCTGTAGAATGATGGAATTTATTGTTTTGTGGACATCAAAAACTTAGTGTTCCATGGAGTTGTTGAAGTTGCAGAAAAAAATGTTGCACATCAAAGGAATAATCCATGCAATAAATATAATTCCATGATACAAAGAAGACCCCATGGAACAATAAAAATTCACAAAAGACTTAAAAGATCAAACCAAATCCACAGAACAAAATGAACATTCAAAAATTCATGAAGCAAATGAGAATTATCTTGAAATCAATGGAACAAGGGAGTTTTTATGGAATTGTTGGGTTTGCATTTCGCAATAAATTTTGACTCAGGCATCCATTTCACCTCAAACCAAGTGCATTAGGAACATCTTGGGGAAACCTTTCCAAAGTGATCAATTTTGAAGGAGATAGATGAGTATTTTATAAAGTTGAAAAATAGAATTTTGGGCTATTAAATGTCATTTTCAAGAATCATTTGATGTCATTCATAATTTTAGATGCCATGATTGATCCCCCCACCACGATATGATTTTACAAGTGCATATTCTTCCATTTCCCCAATAAATTGAAGTTTTTTTACCACAGTTGATATGGAATGGAAATTTGGGAATGTTTTCTTTATGCTTTGTGATTATATGGTTTTCCATTGATTTAATCTTAAAGTACACAAATCAGCGATTAACAAGATTACGGTCCTTAGATTAACATCTATGGGATATTATTTTAGGATTGGGACATTGTTGTATAAAAAGTGATGGATTATCTTCACTGGGGTGTTGGCTGGAATTTGTGGGGTTTCCTCTTCTAAAGTGTGGGTTTTTATGGACTAGATTTGCAGAGAATTGATGACTTGTGCCTATCATTTGCAGGTTCATGTTAAGGTGGTTACTGTTGTATAGCCATTAACATGATTTGAGACTCATTATTACATGTTTCCCTTGCCTCCTTTATAAATGGACATAAAAATTCTTATACCATGTAAAATTTTGATGTTCCTTCTTGTAAACAAATATAAAATCAATAAATTTCCATTCTCCTTTGTAATTCTGTGTTGATCATGCCAAAAACTATAGAGAATTATTTTTCCATTGACTATTTGATTGGGCATTGAGGGTTTTCTGCATTGTCGTGTTACCTTGTGTCTTTGGATTTAATTATAAATCTCCTTTCTACAACTTCTGAAAATACATTCCTATTTTTATTAGGGTGCCCTTCAATGTTGAAAATTTGGTGTGATGAGTGCATGAGACTTCATTATCAGGTGTCTATGTTGGGGTTTTAAGAGTTATTTTGTATTATTTACCTTACTTGGGTGTCCATGAGGGTAAATAACCTTTGGAGGGTGATTTTCCTTTGATTCCATGTTTGAATGCATGAAGAATTGTCAAGACAAAGTGGTTAATATAACTACTTCCTCTCACTAGTCCCCTTCCCCCCATTTCCATCCCCTTTCATCTTATCTTACACTACCCGTTGCCCTACCCTTGTATATTTCATCACTTATTGCTAATTAAACATGATATCTACCTGTAAACTCAACATCCTATGCATATTTTGAGTGAGTTTTTTATGATTTATGAAGCTTAGCATATCAAATATCATTTCACTCCAAGTTATCAACAAATTCCTTCAAAATGATGCTTGTGATCACCCTAAATCTATCTTTAGTGGCTTGTGTCTAATGTATCAAGTGTTTACAATGCTTTTATAACCATTATTTTTAATGAAAATTACATTTTGTGGTTGCATTTTATCTCGATTGATACTCCAACAAGTTTGAGAGTTAAAAACATAGTATCTTCCTCCCCCTTTCAAGCCACCTCTTAGGTCCTCTCAACTTGGTTCAGACAGATCCATAAAGTAGTAGGTTAATGACTACCCCCTTAGTCGGTATCTACTTATCGTTTGCGTAGACTAGGCCATAAGAGGAAAATGGATCCATCCTTGGCTACAAATTAAAAATTGAAAAATTTATCATTCTTCCTTGCCCCTTATTTCATGAAAGTTTCTCCTCAAGTCTATGAGGGGTGTTACATTAGGAGCTAACACCCTTACTAGCACCATTTCCATGTAATTGAAGTATGATTTATTATTTACTAGGTTTTAAGAAAGGTTTAAGTATGTGTACCCTACTTTGATTTATTTAGGGTTTAACAAGGGTTTATCAAGTCATCACCGATTATTATTTTTGGCATACAATTCAATGCATTTTTAGGTTGATCTATCATGTCTAGAGTGCAATATCTAGTGGTGAATCCATTATGAGTTCTAGGTTTGACCAATGTTATATTATTTGTTATATTTTGTTGGTGACTCCGTATTTACAAAGCTAGAAGGATTAATATCATAATTGGATAATACACCATTATAGAATTATTTCTTGAGTTGGGTACATTATATAGGAAAAGGAGACAAGTTTGGAAACCAGTTGCTGATCATAATTCACAAGGTAAGAACATACAAACATCTGATCTAGCTAGTTATCCTTTGATAGAAGAATATTTGAGTTCTCTTGAAAGGTCAGAACCTAGCATCCCTTTTTTTTCAACTCCATAGTTTGTTTGAAAAAGCTTCTAGACCCAGAATTATTAAAGGTTCTCATATAAGAAATTTATAAAATATTAGTTATCCTCCTCTGTTTCATACACCATTTTCTCAAAACCTTGTAGACCCCCTTGTTGAAAAACATAGTTGAGCATAATATGTACCATCCTCCTCCATGTGCCCCTTTCAAAGTGCAAGAATTTATACGTATCAATTTTGGGGACATGCCAAGATATACAAATGAGGTTGCTAATGAAATTAGGAGTAGGTGATCCATAGGGATCTAGAAAAACACACCACTTCATCAGTTCCATCAACACCAAGAAGGAGAAATAAGAAAAGTTAAAAGAAATGAGGTAAATGGAGGTTCTGGAAAGAACCATTTGCTCTATGCAAAGCAATGGTCTTGAGACTGCTAGTCTACACAGGGCGGCGGTCCTGAAACTTTTGAATAGAAAATAAGAATGGAACATGAATGAACATGAATTTGAAGCACCCAAGCTGTGTATCTTCCCTTCCATGCCCTTTCACATCCTCTAGTGCATGGGAGGACATGTGAAGGCCTATAAATACATGGAAGGAGCAAGAGAATAGACATATAAAGGTGAATCACACATTTGAAGATCCAGAGAGATTGAGAAGTAGAGTTTAATGAGAGCAATGAGAAAGATCTTCAGTGCTGGAATGGAATTGTAGGAGCAAGGTGTAAAAATAGAACAAACAATTAATTGGAGATAAGGTTTACATTGTTTCTTCTTTTCATACTTATTATAATCTGTAATTGTCTATATTAGACCAATAAAAGTGGGAAGAGAGAGCAATTGCCCTTCCCAAATGGTTTTACTCCATTGGAGGTTTCCAGGATAAAATTGTTGGTGTTGAAGTTTGAATTAGTTCATTATCTGCAATTTCCTTTCTATAGCACTAGATAATCACTCATGGAGATCTAATATTTAAGAAAATTTCTCATTTTCCAAAGTTGAAAGTAGAACAACATAGTTGTGTGATTTGTAGAGTTCCAAAGTAGAAGTTTTACGATCATTTTGGTATCACGGTGATTATATATCCAGGAATTTGGTATTAAAATATTTCTTGTGATTTTGTATGATAGTGACAAGGTCCAAAGGTGAAGAATTTTTACCTTACGAGCCAAATATTTCAACAAAGAAGTGGAAACAGAGAGTTCAAGCTCAAATAGAGGAAGAGAACTTGGTCCGTAGAGTCAAGATGCTAGAGACCATGATGGATAGATTACATAGGAAACAAGAAGAGCTTTCGAGATCTCGTAAAAGATAGATTCGATTAAGCAAGATTCCATGGACTCGGTGGTTTGAGCACTAGTCAAAAAAATTGGTATTGGAAAGAGACACACAAAGGAAGAATGGGAAGAGCATGAAGAGATGCAAATTGTAAGCAAGAAGGTAAAATATAAACATACACCTTTTAAAGTTGAAACAAAAGTGGAAATAAATAATTTTGATGGAAAAGTAGATGCAAAATTATTGGATAAATGGCTAAAATAGTTAGAAGTCTATTTTAGTGTGCATAATGTCACTGAGGCACAAAGGGTCACCTTTGCACGTCTAAAAATGGAATTTCATTCTCGGTTTGGTGGGAAACCCATCTAGCCACTTGTGAGAAGAAGAAAAATTATATTTTTAAGTACTTGGAAGGGGTTTAAATAGTTGATTAGAGCTAACTTCTATCTTATTGGCCATAAGACTAACATGATGATTAAGTGGTAGTACTTTAGACAAGCAAGTGGTTAAAGTGTACAAGACTACACTATGGAATTTTGGAGACAAGCCATGTTGCTTGATATGGAATTGGAGGATGAGGAAATTCTGACCAAGTATTTGGGAGGAATTCACACTCACCTTTGGAGGAAGGTAATCTCCATGAATCCAAAGTATCTCAATGAAGATTGTGTACAAGCATACTACATTGATGATGAGAAGAAGAAAGGAGAAATAGAGCCAAAGGGAGACCATTCAATAGAACAATAGGACAAAGAACAAGGGAAGACAAGTAGCAGAGGTAAATGGAAAGGTAAACATGCTGCTACTGCTTTGCATACTTATAAAGATCCTAATAATTTATGTAAGAATTGTGATGTAAATGGAAATACTGATGCCACATGTTTGAAGTTACATCCGGAATTGCACCCAAGGCACCGAACCAAGGATTCCAAGAAATCCATGGCCACTGTGAAGATAGAAAGAGAGGTGGAGATTGAGGATGATTTAGATGTAGATGAGAGGCTAGGATGCATGGCCACTAACATGTACGAGACAACAAAAGAAGAAGAGATGAGTAAGCTATTTCAAATTAGAATCCAAATCAAGAAGACTAAGGTAAATGCTTTAGTAGATTCTGGTTCTCAGTCAAATTTGATTTTTGATGCGGTTGTAGAACAGCTTGGTCTAGAGACTTACACACATCCACATCCATACCCACTAGGATGGGTGAAGAAGGGTGTAGAAATACAAGTTACAAGGAAGTGTAAGTTTCAGTTTGGGATAAACACCCAATACATAGATGTATTAGAGGTTGATATTATTCCACTTGATGCATTTGATGTTGTCTTCAAAAGTCCTTACTTGTATATTAGGGATGTTGTGTTCACAAGGAGGGAGAATCAGTTCAAATGGGTCAAGGATGGAGTCAGTTTTAACATCCAGCACACCAAAGTAAATCAAAGAAGGCTATGATAAGTGCCAACCAAGCACTAAGACTTTTCAGTAAATCATCAGTTTTGTTTGCTTTCATTAGAAGAAAAACAAAATGGACATGAGATCATGGATATTTTTGACCAAAGGATGGAGAATTTGGATAGCACTTGTTAGTTTTTGTAGAAGAAGCCACCATAGGAATTTCTCATTCAAGGAGCCAAAAAAAATTCCGCTATGCAGTCACCATATCTACCTATAGATTCATTAAACCGACCGAGGGTAGCAAGAAGAAGAGGAGATACAAGGAATGGTGGTGACTATAGTAGCAGTGTACTTGGAGAGGATTCAACCAATCCATATCAAGGTACAAAGAAAATAAAGGACTAAACCACTACAATATGTGACCTTCGCCATACTTGAGCAGGTTGGAGAAGAAACCTTCAGGCCATACTTCATGCAGATGCACACGATAGTAAGTTTCAAGAGCTCACATCCACTAACACCATATATGCATGAAAAATAAGGAAAGATATAGAATTTACCTTCTAACGAGGATTGTAATTGAGGCATCTTAGAGGAGGATGTAACACTGGAAATCGAGATCCATAGGAGTCTTGGCGAGTTACAAGAGAGAAGACACCAAGGCAGACCCAGTGGTACTTGAATGAGAACGAAAGGGAGTTGATTCCTCTACCACTCCCCCACTAAGATTTTGTGGGACCAAAATCCTCCTAAGTAGGGGAGGTATGATCCATAGGGATCCATAAAAACACACCACTTCATCAATTCCATCAACACCAAGAAGGAGAAACAAGAAAAGTGAAAAAAAATGAGGTAAACAGAGGTTTTGGATAGAACTTCCACTTTGTGCAGAGTGGCGGTTTCAGAACCACTACCCTACAGGAGGTGGTCCTAAAACTCTTGCGCCGGCCTAGGGCAAAGTGGTCATGAGACCGCCAATCTACATAGGGAGGTGGTCTGAAACTTTCAAACAGAAAATAAGAATGGAACACGAATGGACGTGAATTTGAAGCACCCTGCCATGTCTCTTCCCTTCCATGCCCTTTCACATCCTACAATGCATGGGAGGACATGGGAAGGCCTCAGTGTGGCAGTCCTAAAACTACCACCCAGCTAGGCAAGTGGTTATGAGACGACCGGTCTACACAAAGTGTGGTGGTCTTGAAATTTTGAACAAAAAATAAGAACTAAACATGAATGGATGTGAATTTGAAGCACCCACCATGTCTCTTCCCTTCCATGCCCTTTCACATCCTCCAGTGCATGGGAGGACATGGGAATGCCTATAAATACATGCAAGGAGCAAGAGAATATACATTTGAAGGCAAATCAAACATTCAAAGATCCAGAGAGATTGAGAACTAGAGTTTAATGAGAGAAATGAGCAAGATCTTGATCTTTGGAATGGAATTATAGGAGCAATGTGTAGAAATAGAAAAAGAAAGTAAGCTGGAGAGAAGGTTTAAATTTTATCTTCTTTTCATACTTATTGTAATCTATAATTTTCTATATTAGACCAATAAAAGTGGGAAGAAAGAGAAGTTTCCCTTGTTGACTAGTTTTCCTCCATTGGAGGTTTCTAGGATAAAATTATTGGTGTTGAAATTTGAATTATTTCCTTCTCTACAATTTCCTTTCTATAGCACTAGATAATCACTCAGGAGCTCTAATATTTAAGCGAATATGTCATTTTCCAAAGTTGAAAGTAGAACAACATAATTGTGTGATTTGTAGAGTTCCAAAGTAGAAATTTATGGATCATTAGGTTGCATAAATTTCAAAGAAATAATTATATTAATGGCAATCAACATCTTAAGTTGTTAGTATCTCAAAGGAAAAATAGATAAAAAATGACCTCATCATAATGCCAAATGATTTAAGGAGGAAAAGAATGACGAAAAACCAAATAATTATACTAGGAAAAATAGAAAAGTAAATACTTTTTTCGTTAAAAGTTATATGGGAAAGCATGGAGAGCAGCTTTTTTGAGGCACTAATGGTAGAAAATATGAATTTTTTTAGAAATCAGGTTGATATGATTATATATTCTAACCGTACTAGTTTCTTTGGTTAAAGAGATAGATATGATAAAACTAGGCACGTGGATGAGAATTTTAAAAAAACACGTCGACAAAAATATGGACCCCAAAATCTCTGGGTACCCCATACCTACTTTGTGTTTTCAATATCTAAGGATGATCACAAAATTATTCACATTCAAATCCCTAAGGCCAACATGCATCGATCTATTCAGAAGAATCATATGGTGTTGGTGGGTAAGTTTTAAGGCTCTAGACCTAATATTGACACTATTAGGAAATGAACATCTAGGAAATGGAAACCCAAAGGCAATATGAGTATATTTACCATGTCTAAGGGATTTTTCTTGATCAAGTTCAATATTTACGAAATCATTGATTTTTTTCTCGCTAGGTGCATTTTGGTGTATGGGTAATATGGGACTATTTCTTAAGAGATGGTACTCAAGTTTTAACCCTAACATATAGAACATATATGCTATCCCCATTTGATGCGAGACTTCCTAGTTTGCTCCCGCAATTATGTGATGATGATATTATCCTAAACGTTGCTAGATCTATTGGCTCCCCGGTTGGTGTTGATAAACCCACTAGGGTTAGATCTAGGATAACTTATGCAAGATTTTGTGTTTCATAGGATAAAGATTAGAAGCTACGGACCATATTATGCTTCAATCTAAGCTAGGCCCTTGGAAGTGACTGATTAAATAAGATACTTTTAGGTGACATGCTCAAAATGTCACAAACTAGGGCACTTCACCTAGAAATTCCCTAGTTCCAAGATATCTAAAGAAAAGTATAAGAATAAGAACGCTAAATATTTAAGGGAAGTTAAGAGATATAAAAATGAAAAAGTAGTTGACTTGATCTAGAATAAGAAGATTTTTAAATACCCTAAAGTCATTAAGGGATATGAAAATGCTTGTATGGATTTAAACTATAAGAAAATTAAAAGAGGTCCTTTCAAAACCCCAAAGTAAAAATCCCTCTATTTGCAGAACTCTTTGGAGACCCAAGAATCCACACCATAAGAAGGGTGAAAAAGGTTCTCCTAAATCATAGAGGAAGGGGGATGATATTATGGAAGAAAAACTAGTGAATATGCATATTTAGGTTGATGAAGATAATAATCTGGTGAAGATCCATCGACCCAAAGATTAGAAAATCCTAATATACAACATGATGATGAATGTCTAAAGGAGGTACACACATATATGATGAAATATCACTCTTAGAAAATCACTCATCTTGATATGGGTTCAAATCAAGGGCTATTGTTAGAGACTATAGTTGAAAAATCAGTTTGTGAACATCACAAAACAACCATAACAACAAAACTACTCTCTCCAAAGATGTTGTTAATATCTACAATCGTTAACATTCCTAAAGAAACCAATGAGCAAAGAGATCAACAACCACTATTTAGTCGATATGGATACAATGAAAACTAAGTAAAGGTCACCCTAATCTTCTCGAAAAGGAATAAGGAAGCTAACTCGTGCTCGAATCACATCCTTGGGGATTATAGAAATTACATATCCCTTGAGTTCATGCAAGTGATAACTAGAACTATAAGAAACAAGGGGTATGACGAGATTATAGAAGCTTTTACGTATGATAAAAAAAGAATAAAATTGATAATATGGAATCCTCTAGCTCCGAGTTGCAGTTGTCGAGAAGGAATGCCGACATCTTGGAGCCAACTCAATGAAAGGTAGGCCAAAAATAATGAATAAAGGAAATAATAAATATAAATAAATATTACAGATGGGATCCAAACTAACATGGACCATCTGGAAAAAAAAAATACCAAGTTTTTTCGATGAAGATTTTCTCTTGGAATATTAGAGGCCTCAACAGAGGAGGAAAATAGAGAACTCTTAAAAAGTTAAGGAAAGCTTATAGACCTACCATCATGACAATACAAGAAAATAAGATGAATTATAAAGTTTTGAATATCTGTAAGAGATTTTTTTCGAAAAAGGATGATGTTGCCAAGTATGGAATCTAAAGGAGCATCTATTGGTATTATTTTTTTGTGGGACCTCTCTATTTTTTAGGTAAAGTGATTCTTATAACTCATAATCATCTTGGTATGGATTTTCACTTGGTTGATAATAATCTTAACTAGATTATTTCAAACATGTATACTCCTAATACTTTGCATAGAAGAAGGAAAATCTAGAAATAATTTAAAAAATTTAGAAGTAATTGTGATGGATTTCATTAGATGATCATTGGGTATTTTTATACCCCTCTCACTCCTTCTGAGAAAAAGGGAGGAAGTTTTGAATATATTGTTTGTATGGATGATTTTGCTGAGTTTATTTTCTCTTTAAATCTTATGGACATGGATCTACATGGTAACCCATACACATGGTCAAATAAAATATTAGGTGAAGATCATATTCAAGTCATACTTGAAAAAGTTCTTATCTTTGCTAATTGGATCATGAACCAAGGATTTCATCTTTCTTCCCTTCCTAGAATTGGTTATGATAACAATCCTATTGTTTTAAGTTTGATTGAATTTGCCAAGTCGGGTAATTACTATTTCAAGTTTTAAAATATGTGGTTGACCACCCGATCCGAAGGATAAAATTAAATAATGGTGGAGTTATGAGGTTGAAGGCACTACCCAATTCCGTTTCATGCAGAAACTCAAGAATGTTAAAAATAAAGTCATAATTTGGAACAAGAATGTATTTGGTAATATTTTCAACAAGAAAAATATGATTAAAGAGGAGTTAACATCCTTAAAACAAAGCATGGCTATCAAATCTATGAATTCTGATGACTTTCATTTGTAAAAATATCTTCTTTATGATTTTCATAATCTTTGTGCTTTTGAGGAGTCCTTTTGGAGGCAAAAATCCAAAGCTTTATGGTTGAAGGAAGGATATCGTAACACTAAGTTTTTCCACATGACTACTCTTAAGCATAAATATCACAATATAATTATTGAGGTGTCCTTGATGGATGGATTTCTCACTATGGATCAAAATGGTATACAATAGGAAGCTCTTTCTTTCTATAAGAAGATTTTAAATGATAACACTCCTTATTCTAAAGATGTTGTTGCTACTTTGCTAGATTCCATTCCTATAAATCTCATTCCTAAAGAATATTTCCTGTCTCTCTAAGCAAGTTACTCTGGAAGAATTACAAAAGGATGTATTTTCCCTTGAAGGTGAAAAATCCCTAGGACTTGATGGGTTCTCGGACAATTTTTATCATCATTATTAGGATATTTATTCTCGTTGATCTACTTAAAGATGTTAATGAATTTTTTAGGACTGGTAACATTCTTAAGGAGATCAAAAACACCTTCATTATGTTGATTCCTAAGAAACTTGGGGCTAAATATTTCAAGAATTTTAGGCCCATACGTCTAATGAATGTTTTATGTAATTTTTTTACAAACCACGGCCATCAAAATTCAGCCTCTTTTTCCATTTTTGATTTCAAAAAAACATGGTGGATATTTCAAAGGGAGAATCATTTAGGATGGGGTGGTAATGGTTCCAAAACCATTCACTCTATGGAAAAGAGTAAAAATTATGGTATGGTTATTAAGCTGGACATGGAAAAATCCTTTGATATAGTTTCTTGGATTTTCCTCAACAAAGTCTTGGAGAAATTTAGTTTCACTTCTCATTTAAGGAAGATCATCAAATCATGTGTCTCTATATTCATATTCTCAATCATTACGAATGGATATTAGATGGGTTTCTTCACTAGATAGAGGCAACAAACATGGATACCACATCTCTCCTCTTCTTTCCATCATTATGGCGAGATAGTCTCTCGGCCGCACCATTACCAGAGCCATATCTCTTGGCCACCTTAAGGGATTGAAGCCTAGTTCCTTGGAGATTACAGTCTCTCATAATTTTATTTGATGGATACTATTTTTATTCTTCTTGCTACTCTTTTGGAGGCTAAAATGATGAAACATATCCTTAATCTTTATGAAGAGGGTTTAGGTTAGCAGGTAAACTATGAGAAGAGATTGTTAAAATTATACAACAACCCCTTGACCATCAAAGGAAGATTTCTCACATTATGGGATGTGAGATTAATTCCCTTCCTACAACTTATCTTGGTATTCCTTTGGGAACTAACAAATTTTATATGGCTATTTGGAATTATCTTCTAGAAAAATTTCATAATAAACTTGCTAGTTGGAAGGGAGCTATTCTTTGTAATGCTGGAAAATGTTTGCTCATAAAAAGTACTTAACATAATATTCCTATCTATATTATTTCCATGTTCTTCATTTCTTCAGTTATGGTGGAAAGAATTGAGAAGATACAAAAGTAATTTTTGTAGAAAGGTTTGGAGGATTAAAATAAAATTTATCTTATGGTTTGGGACAAGGATTGCACTCACAAGAAAATTAATGGGATTGGCATAACAAATATAAGAATTATGAATGCTTCCCTTATCACCAAAATGATATAGATACTTTTAAAAGAAGATAAAATTTGGAATGAAATTATGATATCTAAATACTTATCCCAGGATAGTGCTCAAATTTTCCTCAATGCAGAGAATCTTCCAACTGGATCTATTTTTAAGAACAATCTCATCAAAACTAGAGGTTTTCTTGAGAAGGGTTACAAGTGGAAGCTTGGAAATGGTGAGGATATTATCTTTTGGGGGACAGATGGGTTGATTTTAGAATCTTTTTGGAATAATGTTGAAGCTAATCTCACATCCAAGTTTGGTCATAAGATCGGTGATTATATTTGTCATGTTAATGGTAGATTCCAATGGAAGAATATCTATCTTAGGTGTCCTGAATATGAGGAAACTACTTCTTGCCTTCCATATGTTCTTCACAACATACAAATAAGTCAACTAAATACCAATGACGAGTTCATCTAGACTAATTCCTTTGATGGATCATATTCGGTAAGGACTGGTTACCAATTGATCTCGGGAGACATGCATAGTGATTTTGATTGGAGTAAGATTTGGCACAAGGAACTTACCCCAAAATAAATCATTTTCTTTGGTTGGTGTTGAATAAAATAATCCTTACTATTGATAACCTCATTAAAAGAGGATCCATTATGCCTAACATGTGTTGTCTTTGTAGGAAAGAAGCTGAAAAATATTCATCATCTTTTTCTACATTGCTCTTATGCTTCTAAATTGTGGGGGCTCATTTTTCTAGATTTGAAGTTTGCTGGAATTTTCTAAAAATATTATGCAAGATTATATTCAATGACATCCTCCTTTCAAGAAGCGCATAGTTAGGAAATTATAGAAGCTTATTTTCCCTCAATCTTTGTAAAATTCAAAAGGCTAGGAATTATATCATTTTCAGAAATTGTAAGAATATTTTCAAAATATTTTTTAAATAACTCACTATTGAGGTAAAGGAAAATTTCCTCAAATTTAAGCCTCCCAAAAAGTAGAACTTTCCTAAATATGAGGAGAAATTTCTTTCAAATTGGAATATTATGATGGGAGATTTTCAGGTCATAACTCCTTCCATTGATTGTTCTATCATTCAATGGGTTCCTCCTCCAGTGAATTGGTTTAAAATGAACTTTGATAGTGCCTCTAAAGGCAATACAAGAGGTTCTAGTAGGGGTGGAATTATTAGAGATCATCAAGGGAATCTTATTGTTTCTTATGCAGCCCTATGGGCACTCGGTCTAATCACCATATAAAATCACTTATGCTCTTTGGGGCATTAGAATGGCTAATGACTAGAACATTAATAATCTCATTATTGAGGGGGATTATTTAAATATTATCAATCCTCTCAATGGAATTCACCTCCCTAGTTATACTATAAAATATTTTATTATGAAGGACACTAGCATTTGTAATAGTTTCTCCAATTACAAAATTTGCCACACTTATAGGGAAGGAAATAAAGTGGTCGATTCCTTTAATAACTTTGGGGTATCTAGTAAGCACCTAAATTATTGGAATATTAATGAAAATGTCCCTCAAATCTCTAATTTCATCATCATCAACAAACATAATTCCATTTGTACTAAGGTATAATAAATTTAGTTAGGGAGCCCATGCAAAGTTTTTGAAACATGATGAATCCACACGCTTGTATCGAGACTCTTCCAAACATATTAATCATTGGAAATAGAATAACACACATAATTTAGGATATTGGGATATTTTGGACCGGGTTGAGTTCTTTCAAAAGGATATTTACTCTGTAACTTGAGGTTTCATAGTTTTAATCACAACCATAGGAGGTTCCCCTTGTCACGTTGAACTTGTATACGACCACCTGGTTAGAAAAGTGATGGAGAATTGTAGAGGGCATTGAGAATATGAGGTTTTAAAAATTTCATGGAGAGAATCAAAGAGCACGATAAGAATATTTTAGTCTTATTTTCCAAGAATTGGAAAGACAGGAAGTTACCTACGAGAGGTAAGGATTACACCATAATTGATAATATCATTGTTTACGTCAGAATCGACCTTAGCATGGAGGGCATTAATTTTTATAGAAATAAACTTGAAAAAAATGATGAGGAAAATATATTTGTAGAAGGAACTGAAGCCCTCACTTTTTTCAAAGCTATTCTAGTATGTTCTTCCATCCCAATCCCCTATGATGAGGTTACTCGTATGGTGGTTTGTTATGTTACTCGGAGGGCCATTTTATTACTCTTCCCTTACATCATTTGGTTATTCTAAATCATTTCCACAAGGGCCCTAGGGTTAACATTCCCTACTATATTTTGAGTCATTGGAAAAATTTATTTAGGAAGTGCATACCCACTAGCATGCCCTTCCTTTACATCAAGGTATCATATTTCTAATTCATCAGTATTTCCATACTCACTCGACTAACATTCCTCCAAAATATCTCCCACCTCATGAACCCCCTGGTCATTCTAAGATGAAATAAACTAATCCTAATTCCACCACCCCTTCTCCTCCTCCACCTAAGTGCATTCTACATAGCAGTGACAAGGGGAAGGAATTAGATATTGTTGAGAGTCTTTTAACCATTGGAAAAACTACTCATGATTCTGATATCCCCTCACAATGATTTTCAAGGATCTTGGAATTAAGGCACAAATTATGCAACATGATGACTGGATTAGGGATATGAGAAAGTATTTTTCTCTATACAAGATTGATCCCCAAGGTAAAAATATTCTTGAAAAAACCATTCCTCTTGAAGAAAAAGTTGAGGAAATTACTAAGAATCTGGTTTCCATGGAGGAGTTTATTAGGCACATCAGGACTAAGAAAATTTATCATATGGCTATGCATAGGGCCTTCTTGGAGTTCATGGAAATTTAATTCAAGAAGGTGTGTAACTTTAGAAATATTCATCCCAGACTATGGAAAGGTGGAAAGGATACGATCCTTGTTATTTCCATCATTGGTATGAATGACCCCTCACAAACCACAAATCTCAATCTTTTTATACCCTAGAGGATGTAAAAAAATGTTGTAACAAGGCGTTGAGGAAAATATCTCATTTTCTCCTTTGTTTTCTATTTTTTTTGGTTTTGTGTTGATGCGGAGCTGCTGCGGTGGTGCTACATTGTTGTTGTTTTTATGCCTCTTCTGGCAGGATTCTCCCTACTTTTGTTATTAATTCCTATATTTGGTTTTTAGGCCCTTTTTGCTTTGGGGTGTGGTCCCCACTTATCAAATAACCATTGATGTATCTTTGTAAATCTAGTTTTTGAATCTTTCTTTTTGTTTAGGGTATGGTCCCTCCCAATAAACTACTTAACAATAATAAAAAACATTTTAAGTTGTTAGAAAATATTATTGATGATTATGAAGTAGAACATGAATATGTTTTCCTAAATCTATTTGTACACACATTAGAAGAGGATGCAAGGGAATGGTTTAATTATTTTCCTTGTGGTTCAATTAATTCTTAGGATGAAATGATGAATGCCTTTAGAATTCAATATGGTGATAGGAATAACCCTAGGTTCCTCATATCTGAATTCAAAAACATAAAGAAAAATATTAATGAATGTGTACACAATTTCAATAAAATATTTAATAATATCTTGATGATATTACTATCTAATTTGAGATCAAATGATGACTCTGTTTAATCAAGTATTGTGATGCATTTGACAAGAAAATAACTTTTTAATTGAGAGATAAGAACCACATGAATCTGAGGAAAACATTTAACATGGCCATTCAAATTAAAAAAATATCAAGGATATATGAAAAAAACCAAAAAGGGAAGGGGTGAAACTTATCAACCACGAAAAACAATAGGTGACAAGTCTACTGATTTCAAAGTAGTTTTTGGCAAGAGTAGTTAAAGAAATATCCTACAAGCTATAAAGAGTTGATAAAGGGTTTTTTTCATGCCCTTAAGTTTAAAATTAGAATCAAAATAAAAATAGGTTTAAAGGATATCATATCTTTGAATGATAAAGGAAATATACCTATGAGTTAAAATGATAGGAAAAATCCACCTAGAGATAATAAGGAAGTTCTTGATCCATTGGGTGTGATAATTGTAGTTTTGAAGAATAAAACATCATTGATTTGTGTGATAAATGCTTGTTTTTTCATGTTCCTTGCAAAAAAATTTCCTTGAATGAATATGCTGCTAGATTAGAGTTTGATATGATGCATATGTTCTTGAGCATCAAGTAAAATTTGAACAAGGTGTAACCTCTATTGATCTTCTATGTGATAGAACTACTAATGATTTTTGTGAAAGTGTGAAAACGTATGTGTTCTCTGTCTTGAAGTTGATGCCAAAGTTAATATGGCTCAATCCTTTGAATTGACCGATCATGATTTTGAGTACCTAAGATCTCTAATGACCAAGAAGTATTATAGAGAAATACATTTTAGAGAAGATATGGATTTCTTGGTCAATACAACTATTTCCCAAGAGGAGTATAATTTGAGAAGTAGGAAAATGAAAATCCCAACCCAAACTGATGTAGAGAAAATTTTCAATCATGTATATAAGCTGACTTTTAAGAGATTGGAAAACAAGAAATTGACTCCAAACTCTACCAATAGGATCATAACCAAGCCAAAAAAGGCTAAATTTTTATATCAATATCCAATAATCTCCCAAAATGACTTCATTAATTGAAAATTTTTGTCTACCATACTCATTACCTTAATTATTTACCCATTCAACCATCAAACTCATCCATATGTATTAAAGTTCTCAACACTTACCTTGTACTCTCTCTTGATCAAATCCTTACTCACTAGTCTCTTGACTCAAGGGTGTAACTTAGGTCATTAGCCTATTTAAATCCTCTTAATTTCTCTCCCTTGTTTCTTAGCTCCACATATAGTTAGAATCACCACAAAAAGAAACCTCTCTGCCACTCTTCTTTCCTCTTACCAACTAGTCACTTATAGCTCCTTCACCTTTAGACACACTTTAGGATTTCCTTTGCTCCATACCTTTTACAAGGTCATCTATTCCTTCCTTCCCTGTAGAAACTTCAAATGGAGTTAGACTCATCACCAAATTTCATCAAAATTACTTTACATTTTAACCTTACCCATTCTTGTCTTAGAATCGCACTCTACTTTCTCTCAAGAACACATTTCTTGCTCTCAACTAGGATATCCACATCTGTGGATACCCTCACTGAACTACTACCTCCAATAGTTTTATTTTAACACCCACGACATGCTTGTAAAACCTTAGGTCTTGAATCCATGTACATCTCCTTACAGGTCTCTCTTTACATTTTGGCTTCTAAACCCTTATTAGGTCTTCCTAAATACTATGCCATACTTATATTTGTTTTATGGAGGTTTAAATGAAAATGGAGGGACTGTTTGAGCACCCACTAAGGATTTTTATCTTCCTAGAAGTTTCAATTTTGAACTCTAATCCAAAACTATGGATCCTTTATTAAACACCCCCCTTTTCCTATTCCTTGACTGTGTTTTGTTACTTCTTCCCTGCATCATCGGTAAAATATAAAAATTACACCCTTAACTCCTAAAATTTAATGTATAATACCTTTTTAGACTCTCTTTTCATAGTTTCTTAAATATTTCAAGGTGAATGTAGTTAGTTTTATGTGTAAAATGATAGACCCTAGAACTGACTGTAGGAACCCTCTCTGTGAGCCCGAGAAGGGTGTTTGAGCTATACATTCCCAAAACAATTGAATCAAAGCATGAAATTAGAAATACAAGTCTATTTTAATGTTATTTCAAGGATAAACTTACCATTATTGAGAAGGAGGCCCAATAAAAACTTCCACCTATTCACTTTCTCATTATCTTGCTTGAGCGAGCACACAGTCAAAGTCTTGTTAAGAAGCTTTGTACCTAACTATCATAGCTTACATGCCTGAGTTTTCACTCCTTTCATGTCAAAAATATTTCCAATGAATGTGGGTTTTATCATATTGAAGAGGAAACATACAATTCAATCATTCATCTCGGTTTGAGGTTTCAACAAGTGCATGCACTGAGTCACAATGAGTCAAGAAAATAGTTCCTTCCACCGACACTTTCACAAAAAGAGTAAAAAAATGCAAATTAGCTATCATAATTATTATTCCCTAGATTTAAGAATGAATCTCCATGTCATTCACTTATTCCAAAATAAGTAACTTCCCTATACACTTTTGTAAAGGTGATCACAATCAAGCATATGTCATAGTTTGAGGGGTTATAGTCCTTCAACATACATTTTTACATCACCGAGATATTAATTCTAGCCTAAGTACACACCTTCAGTATGAATAGAAAACTCACAAACATGATTCACGGTCCCATTACTGAGTCCATCATTCATCATATATAAAGTGAAGTGTTCCACACTCAAGTTTACAATAAACACTATGAAGATACCTACAATTATTCCTTAATGCACAGAAAAAGGAGAGATCATGCTCCTCGAAATACCTTTTCAATGTAAGATAAACCTTACATAATAAGAGAATGCATTCCATATTATCATGCTCAAAGAGTATACATACAAAACCAAGGTATATATATATTTCTTACAAACAACACAAAAAACATTACATTCTTCTTCATTTCATGGTTCCCCTTACTCCTCCATATAAGGAATAATGTTTTTAATTTACTTCTACTATCTCCTATTCAAATATACTCACATGAATGTAACTCCCACTAAGTATAACTGCCCTTCCACATGTTATGATGACTCAAAAGCTGTCATCTTAGTGACTTTTTCAACTTCCTTAAATTTCATGACCACTTTTTCTCTCTCTCTCTCTCTCTCTCTCTCACACACACACACACACACACACACACACACACACACACACACACACACACACACACACACACACACACACTTATCACTCTTATTCACTCGCATAGGACTAAATACATACCCTAGGACTTAAATAGACTATTAAAACACTTCATAACTTCTTTATTACTCTAGATATTCCTTTTACACTTTGAACTACATTTTGGAGGAAAGGCCCTCATTTGAATTGTCAAATTATTTACTCTTAAGTCTTTCCCACACATGAATCTGCCTACTTATTTGATCACATTTTATAGATAAGGACACTTTAATAGACTCCATGAGATGCTCCTCTATCATAAAAGTTAAGGAATAAGATGTCAATCCTAACTAATGTTCCTAAAGGTGCTCCCAAGAAGAATATACCATGAAAATCCCATATTGTTGAGCCAAATCCAAGTGCTCCTTCTATTGTGTCTCCTTTAAAAGAAAGTTTTCAATTTCAAAAGGAAATCGCCCTTCCACTTTAAACCCCCATGAAAAAATACACTATTTATGATATGGTCTAAGTCTTAATCCAACTAAAGATAATTGTCCCTTTAGTAGAGTTACTTAGGATTTATGAGCGTAGAAATTTGTCATTTGAGTACTTTGGATTTAATGAGGATATTGTTTCAAACAATGATATTTCCCCCTTGTTGTTGAGAATGATAGTGAATAATCTCAAGAGATCATTTAACCATCCCATGAAGTATATTTGAGAGCTTCCCTAGTTGAGATATAATCAGATATTGGTCTTTTACACACTACAATAATGGTTATGTTTGGCTTCTAAATAATTTCATGTTTGAATCTGGTACTTCTTACAATATCATGTTATTAGAAGTCATGAATGAACTCGATATAAAGATAAATGGTACATATGGGAGGTATTATGTGATGGATTATAGGGAAGTTCCAATTTTGGGTTGTGTGAAATGATTGGTTGTACAATTGATAGCTCACCCTAGAAATTACTTAACAATGAATGGTTTTTTTATTGCTATGATAAATGGAGAATGTTATTGTCAAAAAAGTGGTTAGCAAGTGTGGGAGGGATGGTGCAAATGGATATGTCATTTGAAAAAGTTCCTTTGGAGGGAAATTTGGTAAGGTTGAATAGAGAATACAAGTTAATGTACTTGATAGAAGACCCAATAAATGCATCATATGAAGTGATATAAATAAATGTGGATTTGGAGGACTTTGTTTGTAATTAAAACATTGATAAGCTGGTGAATTGATCTTGGTGCTCAATTCAAAGACCCCATTTCTCATTGGTTGATCTTTTTTATGGAGCTTGTTCTAGTTTTTGAAGTGGGGCAGGTACAATGCTATTTTCTCCTAACCAAGGATCATTTAAATTTTCTTTCAAGCTATGTTTTGAGTGCATAAATAATATTGCTGAATATGTAGCAATCATACTTGGCTTTAGGATTTCTTGGAAACATGGGATAAAGAAATTAATTGTAAAGGGAAAATATGAATTGGTTGTAAAGCATATCATAAAAGTATATGAAACCAAAGGTTAGAGGCTGAAATAATATAAAAATGAAACATCAGATACACTTGAGGATTTTGACTCCTTAAACATTGAATACCGTGAAAGAAGTCAAAATGTAGCAACTTATAGGTTAGCAGTATTAACTTCTCAATATGATAACAAATTTATGTCTCCATACTAAAACTTATAAGTTGAGATACTTTTTAGGCCTTCCATACCGAAAAACATTCAACATTGGTAAGTGTTTGATGATGAATCTCACATTAAAATGTTTTTGAATTGCCAAGATGAATTCACAAGTCAAATGATGGATTTAGAGCCTATGGTAGAGATGTGTGATGGAAAAGAAACTCTCTTTCGAAGGAAATAATTTAATTATATACTAATATAATCCCAAGATGACTTTTTAGCCTTGAGTCTACTTTTGATAGTGCTGATAGAACTTTGAACAAATCCACTCATGAGGAAAGGGATGTAGTTGAGTGCAATCTTGGAACTTGTGAAAATACAAGGAAATTTTGGTTGGGCAGTAACTTAGATGCAAATGAAAAATAAGCCTATACCAAACTGTTAAAAAAATATTAGGATTGTTTAACATGGTCTTATGTTGAATTAAAGGCCTATAGTGAGGATTTGTTTCAGCATGTGGTACCTTTAGAGGCTCACACAAGGACCTTTAGGTAGAAACAAAGGCCAATCAACACCATCATTACAACTAAAATGAAATAGGAGCTTAAGAGACTCAAGGATGGAGGTAATTTTCAACCTACTAGGTATTCTTTATGGGTTACAAATATGGTACCGATTAGAAAGAAGAATGGGGACATAAAATTGTGCATTGACTTTGGAAATTTAAACAAGGATTCATTGAAAGACAAATAAAATTTTCCAAACATGGATAAAATTTTACAAAAGGTAATATGGTTAGAAAATATTTCAACATTCGATAATTTCTATGGTTAAATCAAGTAGTGGTTAAAGAAACTAAGCAATAAAAAATAACCTTTACCACTCCATGGGGAATCTATGTGTATTTTAGGATTCCATTTGGGTTAATGAACATAGGATATAATTTCCAAAGGGAAATGGTTGTTTCCTTTTATGGATTCATCAATGATTTTATAGTGGTTTACCAAGATGATATAATAGTATTTTCCAAGAAGAGAGGTGATCACTTAGAGCACCTTGAAAATATATTGATTAGATGTAGAGACTTTAAAATATCATTAAATCTAAGAAATTCCATTTTGGTGTATAAAATGAAAGGCTATTGGGACATATTGTCTCTCATGAGGGTGTGATGATTGATCCTGAAAGAGTGGAGGAAATTGACAAAGTTTCCATCCCCCAATCTAAGAAAGGTATCCAATATTTCTTTGGTCAAATCAAATTTGTGAGAAGGTTTGTTTCAAATTTTGTTGAAACCAATTTACCTATCACAAGTATGATTAAAAAGGATTAGACTATAGGGTGGGGGATGAAGCAATGAAAAATTTAAGGGAGTAAAAATTTTGTGAATACCCTCCTTGTGTTGGTAATTCTAGATTATAAGGAGTTCCATATTTTCTCCTTTGCATATGAACTTACTATTGCTTATGTTTTAATACAAAAGGATAATAAATTCCATGAGAAACCTATTGTATTATAAAATAAGGCATTACAGGGTCTAAAATAAAATATACAGATCTTGGAAAAATAGGCTTTTGCTTTGGTAAAGGCCATTAAAATTTTTAGACCTTACATCTTGAGCTCAAGGATCATTACATATGTGCCACACACCATGGTCAAATACATTTTGAAATAAATGGAAGATTAAAGAAAGAGGTGTAGATGGGTTAACAAGCTTAGAGAATATGACATGGACATTCCAAACACCACGTTGGTGAGAGGCCTAAGTTTAGCGAGAATGATGACAAAAGCAAATGTACAAGTTATTGAAGTAAATAATGTTGTTTTTGATTTAGGGATCCTCATGAAAAGGTATGTGTTTCCATTTGGTATAAGGAAATTATATATTAATTTAAGATTGTCCTTTTTCATAAACAAGAATTAAATAAGGAAATTGAAGTTGGTGTCCTAAAAATACATCTTGACTGAATTTGGTTTAGCTTGGAAGAATCGAAAGGGGTATTGTTAAGATGTATAACTAAAGAGCTCCTAGGATGATTAAAAAGTTTCATGGAGGATTTTTTGGTGGCCATTATGTTGCTAAAGTGAGCACTCATAAGTATTAATGTGAAAAAGTGGCACCCTTTGAATGTTCATAGATGAGCATCAACACTTTGGCATAACATGTGATGATATCAACAATGTGAGATTTACAAACTAAGATCAACCTCTAGAGAAGGATGGTTCCTTATGTCCTAGCCTGCCATAACTAATCTACATTTTAAAAATGTAAATAAAGTAGAACTAAACTATGAATTCATAGGGTTTAGGGTTCGAGAGGGAGAAGGAAGCTATAAAATGAAAGAAGGTGATGAACCAAAACTAAAGCAAGGTCAAAATTTGGCACTGTGGAGACACAAATGAAACAACTATGCAAGGATCCAATAGAAACATAGATTTATTTCCAAGGAACAAGTGAATAAATATAAGGGATACAAAAAGGTCAGATATTCACATATAATACGAAGAATATGAAGGAAAACAACACAATTTCATATCATTAAATATTCTCACTTGAATTTATAGATACAAAGGATTGAGAACAACTTACAAAATGTTGTTACAGAGGCCTAAAGACATGAAAATGTGGAAACATAAGTCTGAGCTTTAAATTCCATATTGTGTAAAGACACTTATAGTTATATAATATAAGAATAAATGAGAGAGGAAAGATGGGGAAGGAATTTAATTTTCAAAATTTGAATTTTTAATGATTATAACTAAATTTGACACCCATAGATCTTGTCACCATTAACTTGATGAGAAAAGTATTCATTTTATCTGTGATATTCCATTACATTTTATAATATGGGTATGGGTGCCATTTAATATTTTAATTTGGGTAGGTGAGGTGGTTAGATGTTTGACTTCACGGGCGTGCGTTTTCCATTCATTACCATGTTTAAATTTTTTAACCCTTCAAAATTCATCAAAATATGAATTTATAAACACCAAAATAAAGTTCTCAAGGATAACTTTCTAATACCACTAATTTTATATAATTTGTAAACCCAATGCAAAATATATTCCCCAAAATACTACCACTTTTTCATGTGGCTTCTTGAATCATTCAAATTCACTATGCGGGAAATTTTGAATATACTTTGGTTGGAAAAAAATTAGATATTTTTGGGAATTCTAATGATCAACATATTTTAATGAATGAATCAAAACCTTTGAATTTGAAAAATTCTCTGATTGAGAAATTCGTGAGACACCAACACCCACATGACCACGAAAATCGTATGTTCCTCATCCTCAATGCAAATAAGTATAACTCTTTAATTTGTGGGATTTTAAGAATACCCGTAACCTTTATCATACAACATTTACTTTTGGCATTCCTTTCCTTCATTTTATTGGTTTTAGAAAATATGTAGAGCACTAAATGTTTGAGAAACCCTTGAAACACGAGGATAGTGTTTCATGGCTTCTTAATTTTTCCACCTCAAACTTAACCTTTTGGGATCTTCACAACATTTGAGTTTGGTTACCCTTACATTGCAACATCGAGGAAAAAAAAGCCATGTCTTCATTTATTTATTTTGGATGACTCCTTGAAAGATTCTCCTAAATCTCCCTTGGGCTCAATTCTCCTTTGTTCCACGTCTTTGAGAAAATTATAGAACACTAGCTTTTGGAAGTTTGTGGAGGACTAAGTCATAGTATTATACGAATTTTAAGAAAGAGTTCTTCTAAGTCCAAATTTGAGTTTGTAGGTTTCCAAAATAGCATGGGGTATTTTGGTTAACAATTTAGTGACTCAACATGGTTATTTGCATATAAGAGAGGTGATTAGTTACCTTTTATAATCCATTGGGAATGGAGTTGGATCTTAAATCTTGGGAAACTGATAAGAGAACTTAAAAATTTCAGCCTTGAAATTATATGAAATCATAAATAACATGTAAGTGTTCCTGAAGACTGATTTTGGGATTTATGAAGGATACTTCAGAATCTGTCCCAAAATACAATCTGTGGTCAAGGAGAGAGCATAAGGAACTTCTAAACTCAACTTATTTAGAAACCACATGATTAACCACTAAAGACTACCAAAAACCTCATTCTAAGCTGTTAAACCCACTTTGAACTAAAGATGCAACCATAATCAAAGGGCACAAAACACCGTACAAAGAGAAGATCATACATGTCCAAATGGAGCATGCAAATTGTGGACAAAAACTTATAAAAAGAAAACTACAATTAGCAACAAAATAAGTGATCAAAAACACTTGGAGGAATTGAAACTAAACTAATATGTACAAGGAAGAGACTAACTTAAAAAAATCTTTAGATAGATCCCAATAACTAGGATCATAAGCTCTTCCCCATCCAATTTTAACAATTGGAAATAATTGTTTGATTTGTATCTAGATATCACATAAGGGACACACTACATGGTGTAAAAATTACAATCCTTACCTAGCTTGGCTCTATCTTTATTGCAATTAAGAACAAGATCTCCTTCCTAAAAATTCATGGCCACTATTTTCTTGTCGAATGACTTCTTGACCTAAAATTGATTCAACTCCATTACTTGCATGGATCATTATCTCAATTATTTGAGCTCTATTATCTATGTGTTGGGATTAACACACAAGTTGTATAGATAATATATAATATCTAAGCATACATGTAATAAAAGTGGATATTCTACCAGAAGAAATATATAAAACAAAATATATAAATCAACACCATATTTAACGTGGTTCACCCAGTGTGGGCTACATCCACCAAGAAACAAGCCAATCCATTATCCAAAGCTTTCATAAGATATACAATGAATATTTACAATCTTCCACACCTCTCATGATGTTCAATACTTTCTTTATCTCAAGCTTCTCCTTATTCTCCAAGGATTCTCTCTCACAATAATTTTAACAATAATCATTAACTTCTTGACACTTTGAATACTTGAAAACAATATTGACATAAGCTTTACACGAAACAAGATGGTGCTTGTGTATTTTATTAATATCAAAATCAAGCATTACAGACAAATGAGAGAGCTGCAATATTTATAGATATTGGATAGCTTCTATCTCATCCACAATATATGGAAACAAATAATCTATTATGAGAAATTATGTAGAAATAGCATATTACCCCTAACTGACCCTATTTACCCTCATGGAAATCATCTGGGAACAAAATATGTAAAATATAGAACATGATCCCACAAACATTAGGATGATAAAACTATCACTTAGTTAACTAACAACTAAGGACAACTAATATCTATTGACATAAGTTTAAAGTATTTAATTAAATACTTTAACTTATTACATTTATTCAAATATCAACTAATGATGAATTAAGATAAGTTTTATTCATAACATTCCCCCATTAATTCAGCATGGTCTCAAGTGAATAGGAGATAAATTCTCTAAAACCCTCAAATTTACCTCGAGCAAGTGACTTTGTGAAGACATCCGCACGTTGCATATCTTTTGGGAAATATTGGAGCTGAATGTTGTTGCTTTGAACTTGTTTATGAATGAAATGTACCTACACATCAATGTGTTTGGTGTGCTCATGAAACACTAGATTCTGAACAAGTTTTACTACTCCTTTGTTATCAACATGTAGGATATTCGGATCTTTCTGTGGTATTCCCAATCCTTCAAGTATACGTTGGAGCCATATCGCTTCACAGACAGTTCCACCTTCTGCATGATATTTTGATTTTGTGGAGGATCTTAAAACACAAGTTTGATTCTTACTCCCCATGATATCGGTCCAGATCCCAAAAAGAATACAAATCCTGAAGTGGATTTCCTATCATCTATGTTTCTGCATGATTTGAATTTGAATATCCTGTTAAGAAGAAGTTATTATTCTTCTTATATTCTAGGCCATAGTCCATAGTTCCTCTAATGTACCTTAGTATATGCTTTGCTACTTTCAGTGAGAAACCCTTGGTTCTTGCATGAACCATGAAAGATAGCTAACTGCATAGTTGATATCGGCCTAGTGTAAGTAAAGTAGATGAGACTCCCAATCAACTGCCGATAGAGAGTTGCATTTACTTGTGGTGATGGATCTATTCGAGACAGTTGAAGTCTTGTCTCCATAGGTGTGGAAAATGGATTAAAATCCATCATGTTGAATTTCTCAAGCATTGTCTTGGCGTATTTCAATTGTGACACAAAGATATGATTTTCTCTTTGCCAAACTTCAAGTCCAAGACAATAATGCAAAAGCCCAAGATCGGTCATGTCGAATGATCGTGTTAGATATTTCTTTGTTGACTCAATCATCCTCATTGATCCTCCAGTGATGACTAGATCATCGACATATAATACAACGATCACTATCTTCCCCCTTGATTTTTGAGATAGAGATTAGGATCGTATGGACTCCTATTGAATCCATGTTGAATGAGATGCTCATCAATTTTTATGTACCATGCCCTGGGAGACTGCTTTAGACCATATAGTGATTTTATTAGTTTACATACCTTTTCCTCTTTACCTGGTATGAAAAAACCTTCTGGTTGAGTCATGTAAAATTCTTCCTATAAATCACCATTAAGAAAGGCACTTTTCACATCCATTTGGTGTATTTTCCAACCAAATTGTGCAGCTAGAGTGAATATTAACCTGAAATTTTTTTATCTTAGTTGTGGGAGAAAAAGTATCCTCATAATCAATGCCTTCTTTTTGAGCATATCCCTTAACAAATAGTCTAGCCTTATGTTTATCAATTTTTCTATATGCTTTGTACTTCGTTTTGAAGATCCATTTGCATCCAATTGAATTTTTACCTAGTGGAAGATCTATAAGTTTCCATGTATTATTTTTCATAAGTGACTTATATTTTGCATCCATAGCATCTTTCCAAGGTTTAGACTGTAGGGCTTCTGAAACTGAGGATGGCTCAATAGTTTCAACAACTTTACTCATTAAGGCCAAATTGACCTCATTTCAAGCCATATTATGAGTCCTCATTCTAGTGGTAGATGTGTCAGGACACTATCCAATTTTGCATCTCTAATCATACTTGTATACCATTTAGGCATACTTTTTGTGGTTCTGTGGGAGGTTGAATTTCATTATCTTCCCCATCATCATTGTCGTCATCAAAGTGATTACCATCCTCTGTTTTTACTATAGGGATGATTTTTTATCATGTGAGTGTATGGAAGGAGCATCTTCTTCTTTCTTCTCAAAGAACTCAACATCCCAACTAGTGTATACCCTTCTTGTTCTTGGATTCATAAGTCTATAGCCAAGTGCTTCATCACTATATCCCAAGAAGATAAGTTTTTCTGATTTCATATCAAGCTTAGTTCTTTGTTTCTTAGGAATGTGCATACTTGCTTTACATCCAAAAACTCTAAGGTGTGAAATAGATGGCTTATGCCCTGACCATGCTTCTGTGGTGTTACTCCATCAAGAGTTATAGTGGGAACTCTGTTTAGTAAATACACTATTGTTTTAGTTGCTTCAGCCCAAAATGTTTTTGATAAACCTGCATCATCAATCATACATCACACCATATCCATGATAGTATGATTTCACCTTTCAACAACACCATTTTGTTGTGGTGTGTGAGGAGGAGCCATTTGACAATGAATGCCATGTGTTTTCAAAAAATCATTGAACTCATTGTTGGTGTATTCTCCCCCTCGATTTGAGTGGAGTGTTTTATTTTCCTACCAGACTCTGTTTCAACAAGGGCTTTAAACTTCTTGAAAGTTTCAAAAGCTTGGTATTTTGTAGAAAGACATAGTATATCCACATTTTTATTGAAAAATCATCAACAAAGAGCATGAAATATTGAAACCCAGAGTGTCTAGGTCTCATTGGTCCACACAAATCGATATGCACCAAGTCAAGTTTTTCCTTAGATTGAAATGTACTATGTTTGAATGGTGCTTCATTTTTTTCTCCGCCAAACAACGTTGAAATTTATCTCTGTACCCTTTTTTAGAGGTGGGAAACCCCTAACCATGTCATATCGACAAAGTGTGTCAAGATAGACAAAACTCACATGTCCAAGTCTTCGATGCCTTAGTTGAGCTAATGATGTATCCTTGGATAAAAGTGCTTGATCATTTCGTTGAACAAAATCCAACTGAAATATTCTTCCAACATTCAAAGCTTTTACAAAAAAAATTGAGCTTCTTGAATTATCTTGAATTAGGCACATCTTGTTACCGCCTTTACAATCAAAGTCAATTTTGAGATTGTGATCTAATAATTGACTCATGGATAACAATTTTTTTATTAAACTAGGGACATAAATAACATCTGTAATTTTACAATTATGTTTCGCAAGTGGTAGTGAAATAGAACCAATGCCTTCAACATTGTTTGATGTATCATCACCCAAAGAGACATAATTTTTGGTGGGCATTTTTCTCGTTGTGAAGAACCAATCTTTCTTTCCTATCATGTGTTGAGTTACACCCAAGTCAACATACCAATTTCATTTGTAGAATTGGATACTTCATTTGACTGTGCAGAATAGAGGAAGTCATCATCATCAAATTGATCTTCCTGTTCGGATACATTTCCTTGTTGAGTTAGTTTCTTCTTCCACTTTTGATAATTTTGTCCCTGTTTACTCTATTGTTGGTTTGATTCTCGAGGCTATTTACTAGACTTCACCTATTTTTCCCTTTTGATTAGAAGAAAGTTCCCGATCTTCGTTTCAATAGTTGAGTGAATAGATTCTTTTTGTTGTATCATATTCACTAACTCTTCAAAAGTTGTTGTTTGACCAGATATATTTAACGTGGTCACAAAAATCCTATAAGAAGGAGGAAGAGATATCAATACTATAGGCACAAGTGATGTGTCAATTACTTCTTCTTCCAAATCTTGAAGTGATGCACACAAAGTTTTCACTCTTCTAAAAAACATTTCAACTTTCTCAGTTGGTTGCATTTTCAAGTTTAATAGTTGACTTTGGAGATGAAGTATTGTGTTCTTATTTTTTGACTCATATACCATTTTCAACTTGTCCCAAGATTCTTTTGCTGTTGTGGACTCACAAATATGAGGTTGTACCTCATCTAAAACACTAAAAAAGATTATTAACTTTTCTTTTTGATTTACACGATCAAATGTAGCTTGTTGTGTAACATCTATTGCAAATCTTCTCCCTATTTAATTTGTAGTCTTCATTTTGGATGCAGGCAAGTTGCAGATCATTCAAATATGTGATCTTCTACTCCTCTGGCAGATGCAGGTTCACAGAGAACCTTCCACATTTGATTGGATCTCCTTTTTTTTAAATGCTCAAATACAGAGAAGAGGAAGAAGAATAAAAAATATAGAGAAGAGGAAGAACAAGTAATGTGGGGAGCTTGAAAAGCTTGGGTACCCATAGATCAAAAATATTATATATATATATATTTAAATGCTTCAATTTAAAAAAATGTACGTACATGTAATTTTTTTAAAATAAAAGAGAATGAAACAATGTCACCTTTTATAACAGATTAACATCCAAGTCTGCAAAGGCATGTGATTGCGCTCTAGGTGTTATTCAACTGCAAATTAACCGTGATTAATGGTGTGGAGCCAGGTAGGGGCTGTGAAATGGCTGGGGGTAACTATGGCTCCTCCTAGCTCTATAATTTCTCAAGATCCCCCTAAACTTCCCTAAAACTTCCTACACTCCTCTCTGGATCATAATATTGCTCTGATACCAAATCTTGACAATGAATACTTGAAAACAATATTGACACATAAGCTTTGCACAGAAACAAGATGGTGCTTGTGTATTTTATTAATATCAAAATCAAGCATTATAGACAAATGAGAGAGCTGCAATATTTATAGATATTGGAAAACTTCTATCTCATCCACAATATATGGAAACAAATCATCTAATCTAAGAAAATATGCAGAAATAGCATATTGCCCCTAACTGCCCCTATTGCCCCTCATGGAAATCATCCAGGGAACAAAATATGTAAAAGATAGAACATGATCCCACAAACATTGGGATGATAACACTATCACTTAGTTAACTAACAACTAAGGACAACTAATATCTATTGACATAAGTTTAAAGTATTTAATTAAATACTTTAACTTATTACATTTATTCAAATATCAAATAATGATGAATTAAGATAAGTTTTATTCATGAGATAACTCTCTCTTTTAATCCTAGCTTTCTAGCTTATAAATACCTTATAAAAACTTAGGGCACTTAGTCATGCAATTACAATCAATAGATATGATTTAATACTAAAATTAGATCTAATTCTGTGATTTGAATTAAAAAATCACGTAAAGGTAATCGATTTGGTTATCTCTAACCAATGACGATTCCTAACTAATGTCATTATGTTTTCTAGTAAGTTGATATAACATGCTAAATTGAACTAATTGAGCTCCACATCTCAACACTCTATGTATTTGATTTTCATTGCTCTAAATTTAAACATTTCTAGCGGTTGGATGAGTTCTAATGCTGTAAATTTGAGAAATATTGGAAGCCTTACTTCTTTACCATAAACTAGTTTGTAAGGTGAGTTTCTTGTTGATCTCTTGAGGGTGATCATATAATCCCAAAATTCTATTTTCAATCTAGTTTTCCGTGTCCTTTGGTTCACTTCTAAGGTTATTCTTATTATACTTAACAAGTTATTTTTTGTTGAATCAACTTGCCCATTGCCTTGGGGATAGTAATTCAATAAACTGCTCAAGTAGATTCCATTTTGACAACCAAGTTGGAGATCTTTATGCCAAGGAATTTTAGAGCATTATCAGAAATAGTTATAGAAGGAAAACCAAACCTAGTTATAATGTATTCATAAAAAGTTAGGATACTAGTTTTATTCACTTCATATAATTCATCTCCTTCCATCCATTTAGTGAAATAATATGTAGTTGTTAGGATCCATTTGTGTCCCAAACTAGAGTGTGGATTGATCACCGCAATGAAATACAACCTATACAACATGAATAGTTGATCTTTGAGATGAGATGAAGTGGGAGGGTTTCTATTTTCCCCTGGTCGAATATTTTCAAGGTGTTGCAAGTGGTCACCTATTTTATTATAAAATATAGTTATACCATCTTGGTATATCACAATGATTTCATTTATGAATCCTGCAAATGCAACATCAATAAATCATTGAAAGGTGGCTCCGAATTCATTAACACAAAAGGAATTTTGGCATAAACATAAGTTCCAGAGGTAGTAGTAAAACCAGTCTTATATTATTTTGATTCTTTGACCACCACCTAATTATACCGTAAGAAACCATCCAAAGTTGAAAATAACTTTGACAATGTTACCTTTTGTAAAATATTATCCATATTTGGTAAAGGGTGGTCATATTTTGTTAATCCTTACTTAAATTTATAAAATCCACACAAAATATGATGTCCACATTATTCTTCCCGACTAGGACCAGATTAGAAACCCATGAGGAATATCGGGTAGGATGGATAATGCCTCCTTGCTTTCGATCTTCTTGAGTTCCTCTTGCATCTTAGTTATAAGGATGGAATTTATTGGCCTTTTATTTTAGATAAAAAGACTGATATGAGGCTCAAGAGGTATTGCATGCTAAAATAAGTCCTCCCTATAAGCATTTAGATCATAATAAGACCATGCCAAATAATCTTGATATTTTCTTAACAAGCTGGTGTAGGATTATTTCTCTTCTGCATCCAACTTTCTATCCAACCAATTATTTCTTGGATTTTGGAAATCCCCAAGTTACACTTAGTTACATCCCTTGAAATGGAGGTATATCTACTCATAACCTTGGAAATACTATCAAAATAAAACTCAAGGATGAATATTCGTATTGGGATGGTGTTAATTTTTAAGTAAATTACCTCCTTCCTAAACAAGGTCTCCTTCCCATCACAAATATCCACCATAGGCTCAATATCTATCAGTTAGTTAACAAAATCATATTTAAAGTTTACATTTTTGATGATATAGGAGTCATCATCAAATACCTACCAATGTTGAATGTTTTCATGTATGGATGGACTAATAAGCACATTAAATTTGAATTTACTGTATGGGGACACACTTTGGTTATCATACTAAAAAGACAACAATTCTAGCCTATTAGATGCTACATTATGACTCCTCTCATGGTATTGGATATTAAAGGAATCACACTACTCAATCAAATCCTTTATTATATTGTTGTCTTGTTTCAATCTATGATTCTTAGTTGCATACAATGTTTTTGATATGCTTCACAACCAAATCAGATTCAACTTTCACTACTAACTCATTTATTTCATGCCTCCAAGAAATTATCAACCGAAGCAAGAGTTATTCATATTAATCAATATTTTTGTGTAATCAAAACATATATTGAAAGAAAAGTTAAAGGATCCCTGACAAGAAGAAGTGAAAATTAACTCTTTCTCCATTCCCAAAACTAGAGCATGCTCTGGATTGAAAAACATGGTATAAAGAGTATAGGGGTCTTCCAAGTGATTTTCTAAATCAAGGAAATGATCTTCAAAATCAGTAGCACCAATAAAATTATTCAAAACCACATCAGTATAAAGCACATCATAGGATACATTCATAGGATCATCAATTAAGTGTAACAACTTGTCCTCCCTGAACAATTTTAGTAACTTTCCCTCCATAAGGATGGTAGCATAAGAGAGATCCATTTGCACAATTCCTCCCCTAATTATTTCCCACTTTCTTAACAACAACATCCCCTAATTGGTTGGGAAATCCATAAAAACCACATTCATCGTCAAATATTTCCCTAGATGGGATGCTAACTATACAACAAAACCTTTGACACATCTCACTATAGGAACCTCTCTTGAGTCGATATCATAACATATTCCATAAGAAATTGTTATCTTTATACCCAAATCCTTCATAAAAACTAATGGAATTATGTTGCAAGAAACATCCGAATAAAACATGGAATTGTGCAAGATCCAACCATTTATAATCGGTGTGGTGAAAATGGGTTCCACATTTAGTTGAATCTCTACCAAAGATGTTCCTAAATATAACTCAAGGTAGGAGTCAATAATTTCATTATATTTTTCGACCTCATTCACAACATCAATGGTAGAGGTTTATTTTTTTAGCAGGAGTCTTATTAGTAACAACACCCTCACCAAACCCCAAATACTCAAAATGCCTTTTTATATGCTCAATAATCCTAAAAAATTCCACCAAGGGAACTATAATATTTAGTTGGCTTAAGATTTGAGCCATGTCACACAAATTATACTTAGGTAAAGATGTATTGGGAGAAAGAGTGATAATTTTAACAAATATGTATTCTTTCAAAGTGGAAACAACAAGGGGTACTCGGTCTTAGTTCATTCACATGGGTTTTATAGGGAAATTTTTTCTTAGGAGTACCTTTGGAAACATTAGGCAGGATAGGAATTTTGGCTTTAAAAGCTAGGACAAGACCCTTAACCTATCTATTCCTCATAATGTATTCATTTTCCTAAGAAAATACTACATTTATCAACAATTCTCTATCCTATTTACGAGGAACATCTACATCATAATTCTTTATCATTAAATCCCTAAGATACTCAAAATCATGATTGGGCATCTCAAAATATTGAGCCATATAAATCTCTGCGATAAATTCAACATAAAGATAACACACTTTGTTTATACATGCCCACAAATCATCCACAATTTTAACATAGAGGAGATCAGTAGAGGTAGTACCTTGTTCTAAGTTTACTTGATATTCAAGTACACATACATCATCAAAATCTAATGCAATAGTATCCTCAACCGATGTAGGATGTTCACATGGAGAATGAGGTAAAATAGATTTATCACATCAATAAATGACGTGTTCTTCTTCAAATCTTTGTAAAATGTTCCCTCAATGGATCAAGGACTTATCTATTTTGAATGCATGTTGTTTGTCATTTTGATCCATGGGTATCTCTCCTCTATCATCATTTCTATGGTTGATTAAGATAAATGTGAAATATAAGCTTAAGATAATTACTATTCTAAAGTAAATAAATGAATAAATAAGTACATTAATGAACCTAAGTATAATAAATAATAAAATGTGAAACCCTAGTTACTGAGATAAGGTGAGAAAATAATTAGCTGATTTGTAGAAATCTTGGATGTTTATAGAGCTGGAGAAATTGAAAATATGAAGCATTGACTATCGCACCAAAGCTCAGAAAAATTTAAATCTAGAAGAATAAGTTGGACTAGGGTGCTGTGGGTGCCTTAGGCCTATTTCTAGGCACCTGGGTCTACAAAAATGCTCAAGAAACCTCCTCTGAGTGGTCACTAGTTATTTGTTGTTGTTTTCCTTTGGTCATTATGAGGTTACACAATGATCTAAAAAGTTGCTAGAAACCTACAATAAAGTATTGACCTGCAAAACCCTCAAATAGACATCAAATCCTAAAAACAAAAAAATGCAAAATGAGGTGTCGATTGTCCTCAACTTTCACAATGGTTAACTTATGAAAGATCATTTTACTACATCTTAGACCCAATGTAGTTATATGTGTGTGTATGTGGAAATCATGCCCTAGGTGGCTCTTGTGTGTGTCACACTTGATAGCGAGAAAGTAGCTAGATGTAAAGAAATGTAATAGATGTGTGCATGGAATAGAATTTATTTCCCTCATATGAAGTGTGTATGAAAATTAACTATCTCTTATCTCCCTTGGATGGTGCTAGATGGATGCAATGGAGCTCTTAAATGCTTGATAGATGTAACCTTAAGTGGTGATACTAATTCTTAGTGATTATTCCCTTATTATGATCATATAACTTTACTTGAGTTTCGTAATTAACCATGAAAAGGCCAACTATAAAAATATATGATGCTGAAATGACTAGAAAAGACCCAAAAAGTGTAAAAAAAGTATATTGAGGTCAATAATGCCCAAAGGGGAGGATGACATCTAACGCTAGTGTCTTGGTTGGGCATTGGTGTCCAAGATGATAAATGATGAAGTATAAAAAGGAATACTGAGAAAGTAAGGGTGTAAGACCAAGAGAAGTGACATAAAGTAAAGAAAGATGGCCAAAGACATGGGTTAATTAGTACTTTTCTCACTTAGGAATCATATGAATAGTATTATGTAATCATGACTAAATAATTACCTAAAGTATGTGATTTAGTGTCTACATTTTCCCCCACTTTATGTTGGTGAGAGGAAATCTCGGTAGCATAAAGTAGATAGATATGCGTACTGTTAATCATGTATATCGATGTAGAGGAGTGTGTCGAGGGGAAAGAAAAAGCACGAGTGAGTGTGAAGTGTGGATGCTAAGGAGGAGAAAGTGCAACAAGTGATGATGAAAATGAACCTAGGGTGGAAACACATGTGTAGATGTCATGATGTTCCTATTTTTATGTCACTTGTTTTTGTGAATGATGTTGATGATGTTGATTACCGCTTCCCTTATGGATGGACCTGCAAAAGAGAATAAAAAACAAGTAGTCAAATATGCTTGTATATGATCAAAATGTGTAAAAAAATAATGTAAAAATGAAAAATGTGAAAAAGGAACATGTGTACCTGATCCGTGATGAGGAAAAGAGTGTAGAAAGGATCATGAAGATGTTGTAGAACACTGAGTTTTTTTGGTGATCTCACGCCAATTGCATTGAACACAAGTTTTGGGGTGATCTCATGCCAATGATATGGAATAAATGTAGGGATAAAAGTATAGTATTATCCTATAACCTTTAAATACTTCCTGCAATGTGGATCACCCTTTGTAGATGGTGTGTACAAATGCTAGTACTAAGGACTTTGTGCCTTATAAAAGCCATTATGCGGAGTTCGTAGATGATTTTAAACTACCAATCATTGTGTAATTTCCCCCTAGTTCTAGGTGTCCAAGGACCCAAGTTTGATTATTATCCCTATCCAAAAATTAAAATTGTGTTGTTTGATATTGTGTTATCTTTGTGTAAATTTGTATGGTGACCGATTCACCCAAATGATGGCCCACCTCATTTAGGGTGCATGTGACATCACTAAAGGAGTATGTGGCCCAAAAGAGGACAACAAATTGTGTTAAAATTGTGCCTTATAAGGGAAGGGAATGTGTTTGGTAGAAACCAAGGAACACACAAACAAAGTGGATGGGAGACAAGTGTTAGTAAAAGCAAAGACAAACATGCATGTATAAGACAAAATGTTTTGCGGGGAGACAATATGTAAGATAAGATGAAAGAAAACAATGTAGATCACAAAAAGTGGGTTATAAACATGGGACACCACTCACGATGTCACAAGATAATCAAGGATGATACGGGAAAGTAGACTGTGTGCACATAAGACAAAGGGTAAAACCGCAAAACAATGGAAACCAATGAAAATAAATGTAACAGACAAACATGGAAGCATGTAGTCCTATAAAACAAATGATACACATGAATCAATCGTTAACATGTTAGAAAGATAAAAATTATGTCAAAATGTGTATAATATGATAAATTAATGTGCTATGAAATAAAATGAAACAATAACACATGTAGTATATGAAAGTGGATGCCCCTAGGAGCCGTTGTGGGATTGGTAATAGGTACTACACCAAGAATCCATGCCATATGTAATGGATCTATAGAATCTGTGATCAAAACTAGAAAATCAAGTGAATACAAATGTGGGTATGATAAAGATAATGCCATACAAGATATCTATCTAGCATGTGTAAAAAGATGTGCATGTAACAAGTAAATGAAAAAAAAACTAAATGCAACCAAGATATGTAGTATGTTGTGGATGAGATGGAATGGAATGCAATGTGAATGATAGGATCCATGTGCCCCCAAGTGGATGTGTATGCATGCAATGAGGTTCATTTATTTATTCCCCCTCAATAGTCAAGAATGAAGCATAAACCAAAGTGTGCCATCATGAAATGATTTAAATGTGTATAATAGAAAGATGTGATGGTCAAAGAGAAAAGTGTAGAGTGTGTGAGTGAGTGTGTGATTGAACGTGTGAATGTGATGAGGTCCATTTTAGATGTATACCCTCAACAATCAAGTATGGACCACATAACTAGAGTGTGTCATAGGGTAATGACTGTAGCATGTAGGAGTAGATGTAGTGTGGATGTATAGAGTGAATGAGATGTAAAATATATAGTAGATATTGTGAGAAAATATGTCTTGATTTGTATGATGCATGATGTATGAAGTATGTAGTGTGTAAAGTTGAATGTATAATGTGTAGTGTGTGAGGTTCATGTGTATAGTATGCCCTCAACAATCAAGTGTGAACTAAAGCACAAGAATGTGTCATTGGGAAATGATGATGCAAATGTATGATGAATGTAAAAAAATAGATGTGATATGTATACAAAGGAATATGAATGATGATGTGAGGAGGGGGAATTATAATGCCCCCAATCATATAGTGATGAATGTGTTATTTGATGCATGATGTTTGGCGATGGATGATGAGAGAGTGTATTGTATGTGCAAATAGATGGTGATAAATGTATGCATATATGAATGAGTATGTAGTAGATAGATATAATGGGTAGAGGAAATGGTTATTATTGTAAGATATCACTCAACAGTCATGTAAGAACCATAAGAACACAAGTGTGTCATAAGGAAATGACGAGATGCATGTGTATCAAGATTTGGATGTGATAGTCTAGGTATGACATGCCGAGAAAATAATTCAGGATCAATAAGCAAGAAATAATTAATAGAGATACCCATGATGAAGAGATCCTAGAAAGATAAGAACAATGGGGGTATAAGGATCCCAAGAGAGTTCATATCGAGTTTGGGTTCACCAAAATGATTAAGATAAATGTGAAATATATGATTAATCTAATTGTTATTGTAGATAAATAAATGAATAAATAAGTATATAAATGAATCCAAGAAAACTAAGAAATAAAATGTGAAACCCTAGTTGCAAAGAAGGTGAGAAAATCCTTATCGATTCACATAAATCTCAGAGGTGTACAAAGATGGAGAAATAGAATATAAAACATTGAATATTGCACTGAAGCTCAGTAAAATGTAGATTTGGAAGAATAAGATGGACTAGGGTACCTAGAGAGGGATAGGGGCACCTGCGGGTGCCCTAGGTCTATTTTTTAGCACCTAGGTCTGCGTAAATTCTCAAGAAACATCTTTTGAGTGGTTGCTAGTTATTTTTTGTTATTCACCTTTGGTCATTATGAGGTTGAACAATGATCACCCAAGTCACTGGAAACCTGTAATAAAATATTGACGTGTTAAACGCTCAAATAGAAATCAAATCTTAAAAAAGAAAGATGCAAAATGAGGGGCCAAACTATCCTCAACTATCACAATGGTGAACTTACAACTGAGCACTATACTACATCTCATACCCAATGTAGTTCTATTTGTGTGTGTGTGTGTGTGAAAATTGTGCCCTAGGTGGCTCTTGTGCGTGTCACACTTGATAACAAGTAATTAGCTAGATGCAAATAAATGTAATAGATGTGTGCATTGAATAGAATGAACTTCCCTCTTATGCGGTGTGTATGAAAAATAATGAGCCCTTGTGTTCCTTGGATGGTGCTAGATGGATGCAATGAAGCTCTTTAATACTTGATGGATGCAACCTCGGGTTGTGAGTTTAGTGATTGGTCCCTTATTATGATCACATAAATTTATATTTATATGATTCCTTTGCTTGAATTTTGTAATTAACCCGAAAAGGATGAATAATAAAAATATGATCAAAAGGCTATAAAGGACCCTAAAAGTGTGAACAAAGTATACTAAGGTCGGGCAACGAGGGCGCATCTTTGCCGTTGGTGTCCTTGGTACTGGGCACGATGTCTAGGAGTATAAATGCCAAAGTATAAGAAGGAAGAATGCGAAAGTAAGATTGTAAGACCAAGAGAAGTGACAAAAAAGAAAAGAAATATGGCTAAATACATGGGTTATTTAGTACTTTTCTCACGTAGGAATCATATGAATAATAGTATGTAATCAGGACTAGATAATTACCCAAAGTGTGTTATTTTGTGTCTACAATGATATCCTCTAAGTTTTGATTTTTATTTTGGTTACGATGCTCATTTTGAGTTCCAAACAACAACCCCTTCTCAAATCATTCCAATTTTTAGGATATTTAATTTATGCTCCCGCCAAGGTCTTGAACACTTCCTCCGAATCGATAGACTTGCTTGTGGTTTCTCATGATTAACAAGTTTTACTCCTCTTTTTTAGGATTACCATCAATCTTAATGTTATTTTCAATTTGTATGGCCATGGTGAATTAATACCTCGGGATGCGAGGATTATTATCTCTCAAATAGTAGGATTCCTTTTTTATTAGAAGCATCAAAAACTTGATTAAGAAAGATTCATCACTAGGTCTTAAACTAGTCATTAACCTTTTCAAATTTTTGTTGAGCCTTTTATTAAAATCCTACACACACTCATTAGGGTTCTTCTTTATATTCTAAAATTCTAACAAGAGTAACCTATTTTCATTTCTATCACCATATTGAATCCTAAATAAAATTTTCATTCCTTCCTAGGAATCAATAAACCCATGAGGCAATCGATTAAACCATTCTCTAGCCTTTTCTTCCAAAGTGTGTACAAATAATTTAAAGAAAACATTCTCATACTACATTTCATAATCATCCATGAAATTTTGAAATAAATTGAAGTGATGATCACCACTACTAACATTGTTTCCTTGAAATTTAGGAAATCTAACTCCTATTTCATTGGACACCTCATTTGGATACCCAATCATGCCATTAAAATTGATAGGTTTGAAGGCATTAAATCTAAAGGGATAATAGGGAGGAGAATGATCCATATTATTATGAATTGAGATTTTAGGAGGAGGATTAACCAAATTTTAGATAAGTAGTCTATGGGCTAGGGGAGTATGGTCAATGTTATGGATATTTCTTGGAGGAATAAATTCAAAACCAAAATTCCTATGCTCACTTGTGAACTAATGTGTAGGGTCAAAAAAATCTTAGATGATTTTGGAGTGGAGTCTTATGAAAAAAAATATTGAGGGTGATATTCTCAAATATTTGTTTAAGAGCTATCATAAGAACCATAATAATCTCAAACCAAAGGGAAATCCCAAAATTCAGAAGGATGAATATTATTACCTCTTGAAATTTGACCACTTACTAGCTTCTAAACTTGATTCCTTCTTTTTCTAAGGATTTCAATTCAAGAAGAATATTTTTAGTGTATCGATTTAAATGATGACCTTAGTGCTTCCAGTTTAGTAAATGTGAGAATACCAATAATATGTAACAAATAATGTGAAACTTTTATGACCCATAACCTAGGATGGAGTTACCACTAGAAATTTATACTATAAAAATGATGACTAAATTCTTAAAATTAACTAGATAACATTATGAGAAAATAAAACATCCGATACCAAATTAACCCTTTGTAAAACTTGTGTGTTCAGATATTCAATGGAGTTACATAGAAACTAAAAAATATTGACAGATCCAACATAATCTGTGACTAAATTTTGATGAATTATACACCTAACCCCGAAAATAGTCTCATAATTGATATGAGACAACCATATTCATGGAAATGGTGCCCAAAGTGTGTTGGTTCTAAATTTTACACCCCAAATACAAGGCAAAAATTCATAAAAATAACTTTAAAATGATATATGAAAGATATGTCATTTGTATCTGGAAAAAATCTAACACCATTTTATCACGGGTCTTGGAAAATACTAGGAGGCATGTAGAAATGAAGTGGTTAACTCCTGCAACTTTTGGCTCTACCTAAATGAGGGTGAGAGAACTGAAGGGTAGATTAATTGGAGGAGGAAGTTATGAGTCAATCTCCAACAATTATTGGTAGGTCAATATGAGAAAAATATCCCCATAGATGTAATGTTCACTCAAATAATTGTCATGCAAACATTACAAATACTTGATGCATTAAACACAAGCTATTAAATATGGATAAAATGTGATCACAAACATCATTTGGGAATAATATGTTAACAACTTAGGGTGAAATGATACTTGAGATGTTGATATTTTATAATTCATAAAAAATTCACTCAAAATATGTAGGATAAATGTGATTTGTAGGAAAACATCATGTTGGATATGTGAAGGGATATGAGATATACAATGGGTAGGATGGACTAGTACTCAATTTTTATTTATGTGGAGGCGGTGGATATGGTGGGGAGAAATGTTAGTGCTCACCACTTATGCTTGATACTTCCAAGATGTAGAGAAACAAAATCAAGAGAAAATAACTTCTAAATGGTGATTTGCATTCATTGATACCAAATTTAAAAAAATACTACCGTATAAACTCTATATTTTTAGCAAAAACATGAGTTGTCTAACAAATTATAGAAGGTTCCACTTATAATCTACATATATAGGAAACATAAAGGGAACAATTGTAAATCCACTTACCTTTATGTATGAAAAAGTAGTGAATTGTATAAAATAACAACCATATTTAGTAATAATCATTCGGAGTTCTTTAGGAGACAACTTTACATATTACCAATTTTGTAAAAATAAGTAGATAACATGGGTAAAGAGGTGTCAAACACCCTTCTAAATTGTCTAACATATTTTATAAGGTGCATCTTTGGGTATACATCATACACCTTGAATGCATTAGCATCATTTTCCGGTCTTAAGCCTAGGAAAACCCTAAAGCGTGTAAGGTTGTAAATCTGTTGGAAAAATAAATTATTGTAAGGAAAAATTAGTGATTTTTCACCAACGCTCCAAGACTAAGTCCCTCCTCTTGGTAATGGGGAGGCTCCTTTAATTGAATATAGAAAAACAAATCAATGGGTGGACGCAAAATGGCGGGGATCACACAAGAATTCTCCACTATACCTTTGGAACATTTATTGCACTTAGTGCAAGGGAAGAATTTTCTTAGTGAAAGGAGGTAGAGGAGGGTATGAATATAGTGAAGGAGGATTAAATTTGTCAATAAGAACTTATATATTTTCACAACATTAACTAGAGTAAATCTACACTCAATTAGAGGAATTCAACCTTGTGAACAAGATAAGACTAACAAACCATAGACAAAAAATTATATTGATTCATTCATAAAAGGAGTCAAGTCCCTTCTTGGTTTTACAAGAGCATCATGCTTACAAATTTTAGTATGCAAGAAATAGAGGAAACTTAGACAAATATGAAAATAAAATAAATTAATATTTTACTTGTATTTAGTAGTGCAAAATCTATCCACTAGTAACTCATAATTGAAAACCCTTTAGAATGGAGAGGCCATTCCAATTTATTTTATTAAAAGAGAAGTATTTTTCTCCCCACATGAATTTTCATCTTCTCTCATCACTTATGACCTTACATATTCATAGGAAACAAAAGTGAGCATTTTTATCATTAATTGAAAAGAAATATTACAATGTTAAACTAAAGGTCACTTAAGTGAATAAGAAAAAATAGTGAAAAATACCTCCTTAATGAGGAAGCTGAAACATGGGGAGAGAAGGAAGGAGGGAGGAAGAAGAGAAGAGATGATCATTTTGATGAAGATGAAGCATCTAGTGATGATTAAATGACTGTTGGGAACCTTGGGGGAATAATCCTCGAAATATTTCTTCCCCCTTGAAATATTTGTTGAAATGGGGACGCTGCAAGTGCCACTTTATCTGCATGTGGAATATGAATGAAACTTAAAGCATTGATCTAGGTTTTAGTAATGTTTCTAATTGTCTTAAATTTGTTAAACCAAACTGACGATCCTTCATATTTTTACAAATTGAAATTATAATATCTATGAAAGAATCCAAGGTATCTTCATTAAATGAGAAGAGATATCCCACCTATTTTTTTAACAACTCTCGAAATTATTTTAGGAGATATTGAATTGATGATTTTTTATTGATTAGAGGTGACTCAAGCCTCTAAACACTATTTTGATACCATCTAAAATATGTGATGCTTAATCTTCACAAGAATCAAGCTCATAGATAGTGTCATTTAATATGGCATATCGAACACTCATCGTGTGAGACAAAATAGGAGACAAGTTATCAATCATGGAAGTGAACACATTTTTACTCACTAAGGAATGGGAATCTAGATTTCTCATTTCAAATACCAATGGAAACATAGTGTCCTAATGAGATTTCTCCTTCTTAATATCCTCCTTGGTCATTTTCACTTTAGAAGTTGTGGTGAGGGAAAAATTGAACAATGAGAGAATATCTGGAAATAATTCCTTTCCTTTCTTAAGAATCTTTTCAACCCATATATTGTTATCCCTTCCTTAAATTTTATAACCTTGATATTTCTTGATTATTTCAGGGTTGAAGCTACCGATAAAAGTGGTTGATTCTGTAGGAAGAGGAGGAGATACTATACTAGGATCTAAGAATGATTGCATATAAGAAGTGAGAGTTATCACATGATCCTCTAACTGATCTATTGTTTTTTTATATTCCTCATTTCAAGAAAGTATGCGGGTAGTAGATTCCTTGAACATGTGTGCATCACCTTCATGCGTGGCTTAACCCAAATAAATCCTTGTCATTTTTAATCATCCCGAGTCATATATTCTATAGGTTTTATAACCTTTGATTAGGAAACCTCTACAAATTTGGCACCAAAACCCCCACTGTAGAAATGAGAGGTTACTTGTTTCTTCTTGCCTCACTTAGTTTTCATGATTTTTGAGATATCGTGACAACTTTGTGTTGTGGCATGATGCACCATCCTTGAATCACTTACAAGAAACTATTGAATCCATGGGAAATTATCAACTGGAGTGGTCTCAATATTAGGCATGGGTGTGCTTTAAGGTATAGAACAAGGACTTACATCTTACACATGGTGGGATGACTCAACTGCCAAAGAAGATACACTTGGGAGATGACAAAGAACTGGAGACTTTTAAGGGTCCATTTCACATTTATAAAGAGTTTAAATGGGGTATTCAATGACCTTAGATTTCTTATGGAGCCTCTTAGGGTTATATTCTTCAATTTACTCTTCCTCTAAAATATTTCTCTTCGAGGGTTCTTTTGAATGAATGGATCTCATGGTATTTTCAGATGTCTTAAGAGAGGAAGTGTGAGATACATATATAGATAAAGTTAGGAGGCCACTAGACTTAATGAAAGTAGTTATTTTTATCCTGAACCATTCTCTTTATCCATGAATTACCATTATTGTCATTTATTTGATATCACTTGATTCTCTAGTGTTCCATGGAATCAAAGGAAGGGGTAAATATTTCACTACTTGATACTTGGGGTCAAACATATATGTTTTTAAACTTATAATCTTTCAATGAACAAATCAAAATTGAAATCCCTCATTTGGTAAAATTTCATCCACATATAGTCCCTTTTTCTTATTTTGAAATCATCAATGTAATTAGATAATTAGTCTTTAATTCTAGGTGTACGAGTGCAATCTTGGAAAGATGAAAGTTCTAGAATTTCTCCCGATATCAAATTCAAGCCTAGATGTGTCGAGTATATACTAAGGGAAGTGAAAGAGGATTTAATGTTAGATGCCTCTATAAAGCATTACATGAATAAATCCCCAAAGAGATGGGAAAAAATACAATTTTTTTTTCTACACCAGGTATTTACATGAGCTAGTTCCCTACATAATTCAACTATTATGATTTTTTCACTGTGCACAGGTAAGTGACAAAGGGAAAGTTCATATAATGAGATCCTAATATAGGTGAAGGTGGAGAATTGGATGATATAGATCCCATTTTTTTATCAATGCAACTGTTTGAGAAGAGATCCTCATCTCTGGATTTCCCTCGAGGAGTCTGATGATGAACATGGTGAACACATCATTCACCTTGGAAAAATGATATTTTCTTTCTATTTAAGTGAGATACAAATACTTATCATAGGCAAGTGATTTTTAAGATACATTGAGAGTAGCAAACAACCCCCTAAAGGGTATTGTGAAGGTAAGAGCATATACCATGTGAGAATTCATGGTAAAATTCTTGGTGGAAACATTTGTCTTTGAGGGTTCTTCTGAATGAGTGGATCTCATGGTATTCTTGGATGTATTTAGAGAGGAATTTTGAGATACCTATCTAGATAGATTCAAGAGGTCACCTGAACTTAATGAAAGTATTTATTTTCTCCTAAACCATTCTCTTGATCTATGAATTACCATTGTATTCATTTCTTTGATACCGCATGATTCTCTAGTGTTCTATGGGATCGAGAGGAAGGGGTGAATATTTCACTAGTTGATACTTAGGGTAAAAAATAATGTTCCATAACCTTATAATACCTCAATGAACAAATCAAAATCGAAATACCTCATCTGGTAAATTTTCATCCATATATAGTCCCTTTTTATTATTTTGAAATAATCAATTTATTTATACAAGTAGTCTTAAATTTGAGGTGTATGGTGCAATCTGGAAAGGTGAAAGTTTTAGGATTTCTCCTGATATCAAATTCAGGCCTAGATGTGTAAGAGTATAGACTGAGGGAAGTGAAAGAGGATTCAATGGTCGATGACTCTATGAAACTATTACATGAATAGATCCCCAAAGAGATGGGAAAATATACACCCTTATTTTGTTTTCTACACCAGGTATGTACATGAGATAGTTGCCTACAAAATTCAAATATTATGATTTTGTCACTCAGTACACAGGTAGGTGACAAGGGCAAGATCTTATCTGAGGTATTAATATATGTAATGTGGAGAATTGGATGATATGGATATCTTAATTTTTGATCAGAGAAAATATTTGAGAAGAGATCCTCAGCTCTATATTTCCCTCAAGGATTCTAATGATGAACATGGTGAATACATCATTCACCCTAGAAAAATGATAGTTTCTTTCTATTTAAGGTAGATATAAATACTTATCATAGGCAAGTTATTTTGAGATAAATTGAGAGTAGAAGACAACCCCTAAAGGTTCTTGTGAAGGAAAGAGAAAATTCCATGTAAGAAGTCATGGTTAACTTCTTGGTAGAAAGCAACTAACGTAATTGCTAATGGATCTTTTCACTAATAATCAACCCTAATCTATCACTCAATTCCCTTTAGTATCAACAAGGATGAACTAAGCCATCTAATCCTAGAATTTTTATTTTATTTCCTCTCCCATCACCTTGCTTAGTAGGATAATGGAATATGAATAAAATTTATGGAATTCACTTCCGGAAAATATATTGGGAACATGAGAAGGTTTTCTTCCTTTCCTGAGCCACAAACCAAGTACTAGGACTTATAGATAGGAATCATTTTTGCCCAATCCTATTATGGGAATTTTTGGTAATGATGACCATGTTACTACAAGTGGGAATATATAGACACCGAGAAATTATTTGGGATTGAGGACTATAAGGATCGCATGACTTGTCATTTTCCTGAACTATCCTAAAAACAACTTCATATTGTTGTGCACGGGAAAAGGCTAGTTCAATGCTTTGAATGGAAAATGGGTGATATCCTACTGAGAATATCCCACTTGAGAATATTTTCTCCTCCATTAGTTCATGAGGTCCGATAAGTATTATATTTTTCAAGTCTTCCAGATCCATGTGAGTGACATCACGGTCTCCCACACTAGGATATTGATGATCGGTGTTGAAATGGATTCTAGACTTGAATATTTAAACTTTATATTTTCTAAAATCATTGAAATAGATAGAGTGGGAGTTTCCATAAGTTTTTTTAACTTAATTATAAAACTTAATATTTTTAGCGAGTTTTATCTAAGACCACTATTTTGAGTAAGTTTTCACCATTTTCTCTTTCGGCATTTCTTGCTTATTTAGAGTGTTGAGAATGTTGAAGATTCACTATTTTGAAACTTAATATTTTTAGACATAGATAACCATGTAAAATTTCTATTTTTATAAAGTGCGTACAAGTTTGAGTTTACAATGAAGGCACTTTCAACAATTTATGTTTTACCCCAAGGTTCTTTTCTACAATTTAAAGATTTTTCATAAAATGGATCTCTGTAAATCTGAAAAGGATACTTTAAGGATTGAAATTTTTATATTAATTATGTGAATAATATATATCATAAATGGGTTTTCTTATATAATCAGATTAAATGCATTTTGGAGAGGAATTCATAGGAAACATTTCGTTGGAAATGGGTGCACAGTTGAGGAGTTTAGAGAAATTCATAATTTTACGCTTATAGAGGTCTAGTGAAAATTGAGTAGAATTTTTGGTTAAAAATGGAGGTTTTGAGGGTATTTCAACATCACCTTATCCTAGAAAAATGGCTAAGTCTTTTGGAATCATGGAGAGTAAATTTTATTTATATGTGATTGCTAACTCGCCTGTGACCATAACTAGCTAACTGGGGTTGGGATGAGTTGAAATAGAGAAGACTAGCCAAATTTTATGTCCCCCTATCCTCTTTTTCCCTTATGGGATAGTGGGGATAAAATAATGAAAAATTATGACTTGAGGGCCATCCATCATGAAGCGGGTCAAGTGATGGAGTCAAGTTGTGAACCTAGGTGTAGAAGTTATGAGGAGTACGTGAAGGAAGATTGGCATGATGGGGGTAAAAATATTATGTAGCCCATGTCCTATATGTCCATTAGGGAAATTAGGGACAACACAAGTGAAAAAGTGTGACTTGGCCACTTTTGGAAAGATGTTATCACCTACCGTGTCCAAATCGGGACACCGGGAGTGAAATGTTCATCTTAAGAGCATAGAAAAGTGATTTGGGGTCAAAAATATATGATTTTGACTCCAATAACCTTAATGAGATCATTTTTTACAATTATTAGGATCTAATTATTTTGGAAATTTCAAATTTAGGTAATATTTCATCTTTGACCGAGAGAAGTAGTTGGCGTGTTCGAATCACCTCGGGAAATATTTGAGTCTTCAAAAAAATTCATGGTCTATATTGAGAAGATTCCAATAGATTTAATATGACTAATTTTTCCTCGAAATTCCATTTGAAACTCCCATAATCATCCGGAGAAGTCAACTATCACCATTGGAGCATTCACATCTTACACCCATAATCATCGATTTTGCACAAGTTGTTCTTGAATAAATTTTTTTCACATAATTTCCTAAACCAATTCAAAAATATTCAATGTTGCTTTAAATCACCCTTAGATTCATTATAATTTCTCTATAGGCTTCAGAGGGTGTTCACTAGTAAAATGGAAAAAATGACCTTTTAGGGCTCTAAAGGACGATGTCTTTCATAAAATCTCAATGTGTTCATCAATCATATTAGGAACTCTTCCATGCACACTAAAAACACTTAAAAATCTTATCAAAACTTTCCTTTGAGCCTAAGTGAGGGTGGAAATGAGGGAATAATGGCTAGAGGAAAGATTCACAGAGACCGGGAAAAAAATTCAATGATGGGATTAGTTATCATGATCAAAAGTTTTAATTTTTCATGTTAGACATTTGCATGATGAACCTAGATAAGGAAAGTAAAAACAAATGGAAAATGGATTATGAAGCTTGCATACGAAGCTAGTAATAACATAAAACTGATAGTATAGGAAATAAATGATGGATGAGTGACTTGAATCCCAAAAACATGATCTAATACCATGTGAGAGAATGTGAAAACGAGCATAGAAAGGGATGACACAAATGTCAATCAATTTACACTCAAATGATGGTGTGACAAAGTTCCATGTAGTAAGAAAGCATTCAACCATGATATGTGCATGAAAAATAAAAGAGTCTACTCATTCTCATATACCATAAAATAAGGTACAAATAAGAGTGTTGTGTAACTCCCAATGCAAGACCAATCATACCTCCACAAGGGATAAGAGGATTTATGTTCCAAAAATGGAAAGTAACTATTTTATGATGCATTTCCACACACTTACATGTATGAAAAAATATATCATACCCCCTGAAACACATAAGACCTATGATCTCACCTAAGTGAGATTACTCACCAAGTAATGTGGATAATGCCCCGAGATGATAAGGAAAATATCTCACACCAATATGAATAACAAAACCCTTAGTAAAGTGCTTACATGTCATCCCTACAAGGCTTGATCATGAGGAGAAGCTAGATGTACCCCAACTAAAAATGAAAAATCAACATGTATATCTTCCTCCCTTGCTCTCAAATCATGCAACTCTACATTTTAGTCTTGTTTTGATGGTGTTAGATTGGGAACCAAAACCCTTGTGGTGCCATTTATGGGGACCTAGTTATTGCAGTTCACTTCTAAGATTGTTGTCAAGGTTTTAAGTGTGATTAAAACAATATTTATCATTAAGTGGTGTTATAACAAGCCCTATATGGCCTTCTAGCCACTTTTCCTATCCCTTTATGTTTCACCCGATTCCGATCGTTTCTTTGAAGTATTGATGAAATAAATAGGGTAACAAGCATAGGAGGAATACTGTTTTAATGATGAATAATGGGTTGTTGCATGTGTATGACTTACGAATCCATAGCTGATTGTAAGAGCTTTTTTAGCTGGAACTACCGTAATACAAAAGCAAGACCATTAGGTAAAGTTAAACAATATATGCAGTGAACTACCTAGCGTGTGCTAGATCTGGGAAGTGTGATACTTCCTAGATGGCTGTCAGTCCACTATTTTAAACAATTTAATGCGGTAAATAAGGAAAATCCTATTGTAATTCAAAATTATTTAGGTATCTCACTTAAAACACAATAAGAAATAGATCTAATCTAATAGGCTAGGTTAGAATAGGATCCAAAGGTCAAGTAACTGGTTCTAGGTCTCTGCAGGTCTGACAGAGGTCTCAGGTAGATCACAAGTGAATGAGGGTGAGAGGGAATTAGGTGGGTAGGTCACTATTCTGGGTTGTATGGGAAAATATAGAGACCGATGTCGGTTAAGGGTGACCAACGATGGTTAGGTGTAACCGGTGCTGATTATTGTGGAAAAATGGGAATGCCACAGAATGAGATTTAGGTCTCCTTTGTGATTGCACAAAGGACTTTGGTTGGTTAGGATGAGGTATTGGGTGATTTGGGTAGGATTTGGCAAGGTTTTAATGGGTATATGGAGGGGTGAGTGTTGGAGGAGGTCAATGGGTGGCTTGGTAAATAATAGATCAGAATATATTGATGAAATGAAATAAATCGAGAAGTATAACATTATACTTACTTGGATCCTAGTCGTAGATGCCTGTGAGCAAGGGATGGAGGTGTTGATGAGAGGTTTGAAGGCTGTAAGTGGTCACCAACTAAATAAAATCTTCTGCATGGGCTGCATGTACATTCTTCTTTACTTGGTTAGATCAAATCATTGCTGGGATGGTTGTGTAGGAAAAGATGCTTGATCTCCTTCCTTACATGTGTGTTCTCGCTGGAATTCACTCTCAGAAGATGCAATATCTCTCTAGAATGTGCTAATGTTTGCAAAATTTTTCAATATTTTTCCAACCTTCTACCAACCTTGAGAATAAGGTTGTTTTGGGGTTAAAAGGGTAACCGATGGCGGTTCTAGCTTAACCGGTGATGGTTAGGGGTAACCAGTGTCGGTCAAGGTGGGATTTCCTAGGTTTACTAAACTAGGGAGATCCTCTTGATTTCCTTAGATCTCGTGCCGTTAACCCGTGGATTAGATTGGGAGATTCTTGTAAGCATGAGTGAATGTAGGCATTAATTTTTAGGGTTTGGGTAAGTCTCAGTTAGTTATGGCAACTTACTAAGAATAGGTCTAAGGTTGAGTTGGATTGGTGAGGTGTCTAGGTGAAGTGTATGTGTGGATATTATTTAAATTAAGATATTTAAATAATAAATATATTGATGATAATGAATTAATTAAATTAAATTAATTAAATTGATATTAGTTGAGTGAAGGGGGCCATGGCTAGGTGAATGTGATGAAGGGTGCTTATATGTCGAGGGACTAAAGGGGAGTGTGACCTAGTTTTAGTGTCTACATTTTCCCCCTTTTTGTTGTGTAGCTCGTATTAGTAAGTGGCGCTAACAAAAAATAAGATGTGGTTGCCCGTGTGTGGGTGAAGGTGATCCCCCTCAAACCAGAGGCGGCGAGGCAGCAGTAGAATCGGTGAGTGGTTTGATAAAAGGTAAATGTGATGAAAAGAAAGGTGGGTAATGGGGAAAGAGGAGAAATTTCTACTCGGTTAAGCTAGGTAATGGTTCAGGGGTCAAAGGTAGTAACATTCAAATGCACACACACGTATAAACCTGCAGCATGCTACTTTTGGGTTGAAGAGCAGAAAACTCTATGCCGTCTAAGGTCGAGGGGTTTATCAAAAATGTTAAAGTGATTCCGGTATCCATGGTATAGGATATGGTCAGGAAACACAATATAGGTTAGGCGTGAGGAATGTTTAGGTATGTTCCAAAGTACACCAAAGGTAAGGTCAAGATAAATGGTCACGACAATAGGGTAAGTAAGGTCGGTGAGGTCAACAACACAGTAACAATGTTGTAAGGTATAGCAAACACATGAGGTTAAAGGTCACTATCGATGGTCCAGTCCAAATATCTAGGTCATAACATGGGTAAGGCCTAGGTAGGGGTAAAATAATGAGTCTCCAAAGGAGGACAAAGGGAGGGAGTAAATGATGAGGTTAGGAAAGGTGAGGTAAATGGGTAGGGTAAAGGTGGGGTGGGGTAAAAAGAAGTAGGGGTAGGGTAAAAGGGTTAAATTTGAAGGAAATATACAGTGAGGGTGACCAATGTCGGTCATGGATAACTAATGTTAGCAGAGGGAAACTAACAATGGTTAGGTAGGGCATGCGACCGATGCCGATCAAGGGTAATTGACGTCGGTTAGGTTGGGTTTGTTATAAAAACAAAAAAATCCACGTTTTTTGTTATTCATTTGTTATTTTACAAAGTGAGAAAATGAAAAAAGAGAGAAAAGAGAGAAAAGTGTCCAGACGGAATGGAACAGTGAGTTAGCGGTGTGATCGACGAGTGACCTGGTTGGTGAGCGGGGGTCCAAAGGATCATTTGAAGGGATTCAATTAGTGAGAGGTTGTAGGTAGCTATTCAATGATGGCAGAGGCCGAGAGAGGGATCAGGCGGGCCACCAAGGTATAGCTAATTGTGCCACCGAGACGGCGGTAGCATGATGAGGTAAGCACTCTACTCTATGTGTAGTTGATTTGATAGATTAGAGGAGTTTTTTACTGTTGTTTGTAGGTTTTGTTTATTTCTTATTTGGTGGGTGTCACAAATTAAATTTGGGAATGGAGGGGAACATTGGGTAAAAAGAGGAATGGGGAGGGTAAGAAATGGGATAGGGGAGGTGGGTGGAGGTCCAATGGTAGTTTAGGTCGGTGTAGGTGGGGAAAAGGGGTAGGGGGAGGTTTTTAAGAAAGGCGGGTTTTGAGAAATCATGGGTTTTTCCATGACAAAGTGACCGGTGTTGGTCAAGGTTAACCGGCATTGGTTAGGTAAAACCGTGATCGGTCATCAAACAGTGACCGATGCGGTTAAGGGGTAATCGGGTCGAAGTCGAAGGGTGAGCGGTATCGAGTCCACCAAACAGTGGACCGATGCGGTTAAAGGGTGATCGGGTCGGTTAGGGTGAACTGCTTAGCGGATTAGTGGGCACAAAGGTCCAAAAGTGGTTTGGGCTAGTTAGTGGAGATGGGTAGGGTGAAAATAAGGTATAAAGAAATGATGATGGTTGAATATGGATTGATACATGTAAATTAATGTCGTGCTTGTATTGGATGCGGGGAGAGCACAACTACATATGCAACACGGGGTTACGCCTTGTTAGTCCGAAAATGCGCCGGCAGGCGAGATCTATGGATAAACAAGCCAACAGTGTGCAGGGCATAGCCCCTCTTTGAGTCAGCAAAGCGAAACTGGTTTATTGCTATTCTACCAGCAGGAATCTATGCAAGTCTCACAGATTCTACCTTCGGGGGTTTGGGATCTCATCCCAGTAGGTTTATTTCCGGCTGCGAAGAGAAAGGAATGAAAGAGAGGAGGAAGAAGGAACAGGTCCGAAGGGAGAAAAGAAATGAATTCCAAAGCAGAAAGGTCAGAAGATTTATGTTTTTGGGTTGGTAGTAAACAGAGCCAAACCTACTTGCATAAATAAACAAAGCAATACTGATGATAAATAAATGACAATAAAATAGAAGCAGATCCAACAGAATAAATACACAGATCTAACATAAGAAAGATCTAATGTATATAACACAGGTATTCAGCACAAAGTCCAAATATTGTATTACTAATTTGTTCTGTTACAAAAAGCTCAAAGTCTTTTCTCCTTACTCCTATTTCTCATCTGAAAGATATTCATCCATCCCTCAACACAACAAGTGTTGGGGTATTTATAGAAGAAGAGGAGAAAAGAAGGCAAAAAGGAGCCAACAACTATTTACAAAGATATTTACAAAATATCTAAAAGTCATGTTGACTTTTGACAACTTGATGGATGACATCATCCCATGATGCAACATGGATGATGTCATCATTTGTGCCAACACACTTTAGACATTTCAACAAGAAAGTCGGAGAATAGAGAGAAGAAGAAGAAGAAGAAGAAGAAGAAGAAGAAAAAGCAGCTACTCGTCATCGTCATCCTACAACTGGTGAAAGGGGTTGCACGCTACGATCTTTGCTCAGAGATGATATGTGGAACTGAGTGCGGTATTCCAAAAACTTGTTAATCATGGGCCCAAATTGATCCTGTGATGGATCCTTGTGCCGTTCACTGATTGCTTCACAAGTCTCCCGCTCGTCTATGAGCTTTTCTGGGAGTTTAGAATAATCTTTCTCCACCTCGATGAGGAACCCGACGAAGTCCCTACAAAAAGCGAGTTGTTGATAGATTCAGTGTCAAATGTGACCTCTGGCCCCGTTCCTTGAGAAGCGATCTCCTTGAAGATCCGGATAGTTTCATCAGCTGATCTCATGATAAAGGAAGGAGTGAGCAGCCCTGGAGACATGTTAAGAACAATTCGCTCCATTTGATGCATCGCATCTAGGGCCTCTTCCTTCACCTTGTCTATTTTTTCCAGAACAAATTCCAGCTGATCTATCTGATAGTCCAGAGTGGACATGGTTTTGTTGAGGGCCCTTGGATGGCCAAAAACTCCGAACTTGACCAGATCTTCGACTGAACAGTCGAACATTTGTTGAAAGGTCTCATGTTGGAGTCTAGCATGTTCTAGCTCTTCTGATATGGGACCCGCTAATGCTTGGAGTTCCTTGTTCACCTTTCTGATGTTTAGATATGAATTGACATACTCGGCGATCACTCTTTCACTGTCCTTGAGGATCTGGCTCCTCCAAGCAGAAACGGCCATACCCTGCTCGCCGATCTTTGAATATTCATTGATTTTCTCCTGGCTGAGAAGCTCAGAAGTCTCGGGCGCGATGGGAGGTGCACTACCCATCTTCTGTAAGGCTTGAAGCAGATATTTGTTCTGCTCCTTCAGTAGCCTTTTCTCTTCTTTTATTTCTTGAAGCTTTTTGCAGAGGGCATCGACTGCGGAAAGAGCTTCCCCCTGGAGACTTTCAGAAGACGTCCCCATTGTGACTTGAGTCACAGTAAAATCTGTCGGAGACAGATCTTTTTTCTCCTTGAGGGGATCAGGGTATGCTATTTCCATAACTCTCTCACCTGCAGCACTTTGAGAGAAGCGTGTTACAGGCTTTTGCTTCTTTGCCCCTTTGGCTGGAATTACTGAAAAGTCCATCGGAGTGATGGGAACTTTCCTCTTTTGCTGGCCCAGCTGCTGAGAGATCCAGGCTGGTCCCATAGAAGAAGGACCAGAGACAGAGGAGGAGGGAGCAACAGTAGAAGAGGGGAAAAACGTGGAGACACGCGGCGGCGGCATTGAAAGCATAGCCGAAGAAGTGTCCACGGGAGGAAGGGAAACCGCAGCTGCAGAAGACATAGGAAGGGAAGGGAGCCCGGAAATGAGGGAAGAAATGGAAGAAGATAAATCAGTGAGGGAGGAGAAGATAGACGAAGAGGTGGGGGAAAGAGTAGAAGAAGGGGCGAGAGGACGCGACCAAAGGGGTGGTCGCGTGAGTCACTTGAGGAGGGGAAGGAAGAGAAGAAGAAGGGATAGAAGGGACTTCTGTGGTTGTAGCAATGCCGACATCCTGAGTGGATGGGCGTATGGGACTATCCTCTGTCAATTCTTCCTCCAGAGTTATAACCTGTTCTGGCGCTGTGGAAGGAGGACATTCAGGGGCTTCTTCCTGAATGGTGCTAGATTCACCTTCTACACCTTTTCCTTTTAGCTGCTTCTTGGACCTTGGAGGTGCATTGCCCAATGGGGAGGTTGTGAAATCTACCCCGAGGTAGATCAGCCCGTTCATGCGGCACCAGTGCTCTGTTCTGCGCATAGTCTCCTTGACCCTCTCCTCAATTGTTTGAGGAGCCTTGCTTCTGTCAATGGCCGGGAAGGGCCAATCATCCCCTTCCGTGTCATTATACACCTTGTCTACTTCATCTTCCGTAGTTTGGAAGCCTTTGGGGACAATGGCCACTCCGTATTGGATAATTTCCGCCAATGCTAAGTGAGAATGATCCTTTCTTCTGAGTTCCACCTCGTGGATGACGTCAATGTAAATATCCTCAATTTGAGGGACATGGATCGGATCAAGCTTAGCTCTTGGCAGGCAGCCCCTTGGGTCAAAGGTAGGCCTGGCTGGGAAGTCATGTTTCAAATTGAGCAACTCCAGCTCTGCGAACATTTCCTTCGCCTTGTGATGGGTGGAGCATGTGTATCGGCCCACTGTGAGGGGGAAAGGAGTTCCGCCCTTCTTTCTTTTGAGGCATTTCTCATGGTATGTGACCAGCTGCCTTGATAGCTCTAGTAGAATCAGCTTAGGTCCAGCATACCTCGGTAGCCTGGTTGGCTCACCCAAGAAGTTGACCGCCCTCAGATAGGTAAATGTGGGAAACTGGGTGAACAGGGCCCCCCACTTCTCCACGGTTGACACAATGTTTTTGGTCGTGCGACCATGAGTTAGATTTGGCCTCAACAGGAAAATGATGTGATAGAAGAAAGCATCATTAATTTTGGCGAATTGAGGGATGCTATTCTCCAGCCTCAGTTCTGGATAATATTCATATATTTTGACCTGAGGCCAAATTCCACTTCGGTTTAGCCCTGGATAATCCCTCTCCGATCGCTGCAGCGTAGACTACGTAGGAGTTCATATGGAACACTCCCGTTGTGGTGAATTGTTGTAGCTGCTCGGAGATGGTGCTGCTTATTATTTCCCCCCAGCAAAAGCGCTGATCGGGAAAATTTTTATTCATTGTCTCCAAGTACCTCAGCATCCATTTATGGAAGTAGTGGGCGTCAGAAAGTCGAAGACTCTGCTCAGGAAAGTAATAGTATCACTGAGCTCTTCTGAGAAATCACTGCGGTGGATAATCTGGGGCCACCGGGTTACCACCTTCTTGTTTTTCAAGTATACCTCGTTCATCAGTTGCATGCATTGGTCTTCATCATCTTCCCAGGCCTTGATGCACTCTTCTTGGCTGACGGCCACAAAGTGCCGGTGGTGAGGGATGCCGAGCATTATCTCAAAATGATGGGCAGTGAGGTTTATGACTACCTCGCCCTTGCTGTTTTCGACACATCTTGTGTCCTTGTTGTAAGATTGTGCAATCACCATCATGAATTCATTGTTGACGGCACTGACGGGGATTCCTCCGGCGAAGTGCAGGGCACTGCCTATTAATTTGTCCATCCACGGACTTCTTGTAACCTTCTGAGTTCTAACCCAGAATTCTTCCATGTCAATGTGACCCAATTCTGAGTCTCTGACATCCATACTGCATTCAGCCTGTGATTCGGGCATCCTGACCCTTTGATATTTGTACTTCATCTCTTCCTCTGTAAGCTTAGCCTTTCCTCTTGGTTTGGTGGGTCTCTTGCTGGATGTAGACATATGTTCTTTCGAACTCAGTTGCTGATCTGCATGAAGAAGAAGCGAGACCCAATCCAAAAAGGTTGAATTAGCCATTTGATCTTCCATTGGAATGTCAGCAGAAGAAAGAGTTAGAGATTTTAAGGCTCAGGGCGCAGGGCGCATGAAAATTGCAACTTGCAGGCCAAATAGATAAGGCGCATGGCGCATGGATGTTGCAGATTGCATTTTATAAAGGGCGCATGGAATTTTCATGTTGCATTGGGATTTGGTGCGCCCTTCGGCGCATGGATGGATCGTGTAACATTGACTTTTCGTGCGCCAAAGGGATATGGCGCGGCGCACGAAGAGTTTACACAACATAATGTTATTGCAATCGGGGATGCGCCTGCGCCTTTATAGCTTCATACTTGCGCAGATAAAGCTTGTGTTGCATGGAAGCTGGGTGCGCCATGGGCGCATGGAAACGTGATGCAGCACAAAAGGATGGCGCGCCAAAGGGGCGCGAGATTTGACACTTGTAGCATGTGAAAGAGGCGCGCCAAAGGGCGCAGAGGTTAATGATGCAACAAGCAGGCTGGGTGCGCCTCTGGCGCAGGGATGTTGCAGATTACAAGGCGGTCAGATGCGCCAAAGGGGCGCAAATGTTCATGATGTTGCAGGGGTGACAGATGCGCCAAGGAGGAAAACAGAGAACTAAACTCTCAAAGGGGGTTTTACATGATGTAGGTTCCTTCTACTCCTTCGTTCCTATTTGAAAGGCTCAGTGGGGTAGATAAAATGATCTAGATCAGGAGGGCCACAACCACTGTTTCAAGAAAACGTCCTTCTCCAGCAGATCTGGAAAGAGGAAGGATAGCATGGGGGGGCAGACAGCAAACGGAGGAGGCTAGGCCAACACATTTATATTTCAAAACCAACTAGCAAGCTAAAACCAGACCAAGAACACACCAAGAACTGAAAACACAAAACACACGAGAGAGAAAGACACCTCATACCTGGATAAATAGCAAAAGCTCGGGAACGGGTCCACAAGGCGATGAAAACGACGAGGCAGGGGCTGACAGGCTCAGAAAAATCACGTGCTCAGTGAAAAGTGAAAATGACATTTGGGCGCGCAAAACACATATATAGGCAAGCTGGTCATAAATGCGCCACCCACTTTTTAAAAGGCGCATGAGAGTTGCTGTCGACAGGAGAAAGCGTGCGCCCTTTGGCGCACGAAAGTATTTGACAACAGGAGACAAAGCGCGCCTTTGGCGCACCAAAAGCATTGTCGACATAAAGTTATGTGCGCCCTTTGGCGCACCAAAACTTTTTGTTGCACTAAGATTATGTGCGCCCTTCGGCGCACCAAAGAGTGGCGCAACAAAAGTTGTACCAACACAAGCGCATGCGCCTTGGCGCACGCAGGGAAGGTTCAACATTCTTTGGCGCATGAAAAGTTGTGTTGACATTGAAAACCATGCGCCAAAGGCTTTTAAGGGGGCGCATCAAAAGTTAGTGTTGCAAAGCAATTTCATGCGCCCAGCCAAAAAAGGCTCAAAAGACTAAGTTCGAAAACTAGATTTCCCGGGAAGGGATTTTACAACATTTCGAACACAAGGGATCCCTAACGAGGGATCGGAACAAAATTTTCGGTATGGTCATCGGTAAAATTGCCCTTGTCAATTTTACGGGATAACATGCCTCTATTGGTGACAAAGCAGTGTGCGGTGCAAGTAACCATGAAGGAGCTGCGGCATGTGGAGATAGTGGGGTTGAGTGGGGTATGTCACTATAGACATGTATTCCAATAGCCTAGTTTGATGGTCATGCTCATCAATAGATGGGACTCCGCGACCAACACATTCCACTCCGCCGATGGGTGAGATGACTATCACCCTGGAGGACATTTTCCAAATTCTTTAGCTACCCATATTCGGTGCCAAGGTTTATTCTATCTCCTCCGAGGCCTCAGAGGAGCTGATTGTGTCTATTTTTAGAGAGGGGATGGCTGATCTGAGATTCCACAGTGTCAGTTTGAGCTATGGAGAGATGTACCTAGCCCGTTTGGAGGAGACGAGGCTAGTGGTTTTGTTGATGGAGGCAGTGTGTTGCTATGCACTGCCAGATGTAGAGGGTGGATGCTTTCCCGATCACTGATGGGGGTACTCTATGACATTATGGTGCATGAGACCCACTTTTCCTATGCACCAACATTCTTGGTGTAGCTTTACAGCGAGTTGTGGGCATATGGGCGGCCGCATAGGTTCAACATGTCTTTGTACATTTTACCTGCGATCCACAGGCCTACGAGCACATAATTTGTGTGTTTCCTATAGGGATGCCCTAAGTAGATGCATTCCCAGTGTAATTTATGTGGGTGGGGTATAGGATATGGGTGCGGTGATAGGAGAATGGAGATTTGATAGGCCGACACATGATGTGGCCCATTTTTAGTAGTTCTTAGGGGTTGTTCGGAGTGGACATTATATGGAGGCCACATGTGGGATTCCCATCACATAGGCATATGCATGAGGAACTAGTGAGCTCCATCTAGAGATATGGATACTGGGGTTGCCATGCGGGGAGGACGAGATGATCTCGATAGACGAGTTCGACGGCATTTCAAAGCTAGTACAGACAAACCTCCCCCTTCCCACACTATTGGAGAGATGACGTGGAGAGGTCCTTACCTCTACCACAACCTTCGATTCCCACAGAGTACGAGGAGCAGCTAGCGAGACTAGCATATAGATGACACCGGATGCATAGATAGGTATAGGTAGTAGTGGGCGGCTCGATTATATGAGCCATACCACCCAGATCAGGGCAGCCGGATCTAGCTACCATTATAGTGTAGAGAGACACCCTATAGGGGTAGGTAGCTATGCTCATTACCTAGTTGGGTATCGTATATACAGTGGAGGTATCGGAGGTGGAGGTAACAGTGAGCTATGCGTACAGTGGCGACCACTGAGCCCAGATGGCTAGTGGAGGAGATGGAGATGAGAGAGAGGGGATGGTCAGGTGGCAGCCTTATAGGCTCAGTGTCGAGTTTATAGGGCGATTGGCCATAGCCGAGCATAGATTGGGGTCTTACAGGCCCCGAGATACAGAACGAGGATAGGGGCACCACCACAAGCACCAGGAGTAGGTCACAATTCACAGGAAGGCATGGGACAGGGTCCCATAGGGTAGTTATAGGGGCCGAGACCTATGGGACCACCACAGACCGTGCATGTATCCAGGCTATAGGATGTCCTAGGTGAGGCTAGGTACTATTAGGACCAGCTGATGGTGGCTAGGATAGACTTCATATCCTATGCCAAGTACAGGGCACAGTAGGCATCCAGTGAGAGGATGAGATCTTGTACTCATAGTGTGGAGAGCACATGAGGTCAGTGAGCTCGAGGCCCGATCAGGTAGAGGCTACTAGCACATGGAGACCAGCTCTAGTTGAGGCACTAGCAGGGACCCATGAGGCCGAGGGTATAGGTGATACTGAGAGATGGAGGACATCACCGAGATTCCGATATGCGATCACCTAATTTTTGATGTATGATAGTGATTTTGTGATTATATACGAGCTGCGTGCCAAGAGATAGTTGTATTGTTGATCACATACCAGCATGCGTACCAAAGATAGTGAGGATGTATGAGTTATTTTGCATATTTTGAGCATATACCAGCATGCGTGCTAATGACATTTTGTTTTGTATATTGGCCTACGTGCTGACGATTTTGAAATGATGGACATGATGAGATAGCCATGCATATTTGAGATACTCATTGATTTATTTATATGATGAGATACATGGTGGTATTATTTAATTTTTTGATTTCCTTATGGAGGGAAATTAGGTGAGTTAGGAAAGATAGAGTCGAGGTTAGTATAGGCGGGAATCAAGTCAGGTTGGTTTAGGCATGGATCGAGTCAGTCGATTTAGGCATGGATTGAGTCGGAGTTGATTTAGGCATGGATCGAGTCGGGTTATAGGCATGTATTGAGTCGAGTTATATGCATGGATTGAGTCGAGTTGGGTTAGGCATGGTTGAGTCAAGTTATAGGCATGGATTGAGTCAGGTTATAGGCATGGATTAAGTCAGGTCGATTTAGGCATGGTTGAGTCGAAAGTAGGTGAGGTGGTGATTCATTATTTTATGTAATGAATAATAATATGGGACATATGTGAGATGTGGTATAATCTATACATAGTGATGATAGAGAAATGGTAGGTGTAATAAATGTATCTTATGATAATGTTTAAAATATGAAACAACTTGTTATGTATGTGGTTTAATTTCAAATTTTGGGTATAAAAGGGAAATGAAGCTAGGTGTGATGTAATGTGAGGCACATGGAAGATGAATTGTTTAGGGTATAGGATGATTGAGCTAACCTCTATGGGCCCCATGCCCTCAAAGTGTTTCCTACATAGTCCAGATGAAAAGGGACCTCAGGCCGATGTAGTTCTCCCATAAGCTAGGGAAGAATATGAGGAGGTATGAAAATGAGTTGGCTGGTTTTTGGGCATGTTTTGGGTTTAGGTTTGTTAGGTGTGGGTAGATTACAGGTAAAATGATGTAGGTGAGGGAGATTGTGGAAAAATAAGAAGATTACCCCAAAAGTAAGCGTTGAGGACCAATTATTGTATAAGGTAATCAAAACGTAAACAAAGGTGGTAAAAAAGAGAAGAGGGGAAATAAAGCCACTTGATTGGGTAGGATCATCTTTGAGTAGATCATACCTTGGTGGAGGTGATGAATGTAAGACCTTAAAGATATTGTATGATGGATTGTTCTACGGTGAAAAATAGTCACATGATCACCAAATGTCTAAGTTCTAAGAAGTCCCTTGAGGCAGTAGGAAATGAGAGTGGGCATGGTTTGAAGGGTGAAAAGTGGGTAATTTTTATATGGTATAGGTAGCATGAACTTTGGGTAAGAGAACCTAGGTCACAATGGGCAAGTCCATGAGAAAAGGTTGTTGTTTTGACTTATAGTTGAAATAGACTGATTGATGCGGAAAGTCTATATGAGATGAAGAAAACTTAACTCCTTGAGGTCTTTGTAAAGCTGATCAATGTGGGAAGCTTCGGTTGCTCTCATTTTTTTTAAGAGATATACATAGCTATCCTTCAAGGAGTAGTCTATTTATAACAGAAATTTTTGAGAGGAAGATGTCCTTTTGAGGGAGTCATCTTTTTATTAGAAGTTTGACTCAAGGAGTTTGGTCCCATGTGAGGTCTTTGAAGTCATGGATAAGACCAAGGTGGAGAATAAGAATCTTGTTCAAAAGGCAAGGTGAAACGACCATGGGATCTCATCTAAAGGTAGACAAAAAGTATCCATGAGAATCATGCTATGTGCAGCGTCGTGGTACACATATTCAAGAGAAGATAACAAGTGATAGGTACTCACATGATTCTTGTTTAATCATTGGTGAGGTGTATGAAGTGAATAGTGCTCAAGGGACGAGCATGGAAAGAGACAAGGTGAGGGAGGACTACAAGTCAATAATAGAATGGTCAAAGATGCAAGACGTTAGGGGCTCAAGTTCAAGTTTACCATTGAGTGAAGATAAAAGATAAGCACTTGATCCATAGGAATGAGTCATGATGTATGGTCCAAGATAATTAGGAGCAAATTTTCCTTGTTTACTTTTTTCTACTTTGGATAGGTGTTGATTTTCTTTCAGGACGAGATCACCAACTTGGAAGGTTTGTTCATGGACACATTTTTCATAGGCGGAGTTTGATACATTTTGGTAAAATTGAAGGTGATCCAAAGCATTAAGAGGACGTTTGTCTAATAACTCTAGTGTGCTAAATGGTCTGAAGAAAGTCATCATCAATGAGCATGTCATAAAGAGAAATGCAGAGTGAGGGAATTTGGACTTCGAGAGGTAGGACCGCCTCTGCACTGCAAACCGAGAGAAAATGGTGTGGCTGCAAAGTGGAAGTGCAAATACTAGTGTGGTATGCCCATAGGGAAAAAGGAGTGTGCGTATGCCAATCCTTCCCAAAGATTGTCAACCACTTTCATAAAAATTTTGTTTAAGGTTTTGTTAGTGGATTCAGCTTGGCTGTTTTTTTATAGGTAATAAGGTGATGAGAAACTAAGTTGGATGTTGAAGGCATCGCAAATTTTTTGCAATGTTTTGTTTTTGAATTTTTTTCCATTATTAGTGATGAGGCCATGAGGAATACCAAAGTGAAAAATGATGTGGTGGTTAATGAACTCACATATTTTCTTAGCTTTCATGGAAATGAGTGGTATGGCTTCCACCCATTTTGTATAGTATTCGGTAGCAGTGATGATCCATTGATGGCATTGGGAAGAATGGGGATTGATTTCTCCGACAATATCCAAACCCCATTGAGAGAAGGGCCAAAGGTCACGGGTGACCTATAAGGCATGACTAGGTGTATGATGAAGATTGGAATGTTGTTGGCATTTTACACAATTTTTTACATAGTCGCAACAATCATGGTTAAGGGTCGGCCAGTAATATCCCAGGTGAAGAATACGCTTAGCAACAACAAGGCCACTGAAGTGACCTCCACATATGCCATCATGAACTTCCTTAATGGTATAAGGAATTTCAGAACTTGTGAGGCATTGTAAGAGAATACCGTCAAAGCTGTGCTTATAGAGGAGGCCCCCCAGAATGACGTAATGAGAGACCTTTTTAAGGAAGGCGCGTTGTCCGTTACAAGTGAGATCAAGAGGTAAGATGGAGAGAGAAAGGTAGTCGAAGTATTGTTTATACCAAAGGTCACTCAAGTCAGGGGTAGTGGTTTCGATGGATTAAACATCATGAGGTAGATAAGAAGGTGATTGGAGTCATTTTACGGTGACAAAGATTATAGAATTGGTAGGCGAAGTAGGTATTTGGGAAGCTAAGCATGCTAGGGTATCCGGAAATTTGTTAGTTGAACGTGGGATGGTTTGAAGGGTGTAATAGTCAAAGGCTATCTAAAGTATGTCTACATGATGTTTATACTTTTGAAGTATTTCATTATGAAATTGGTACATACCATTGACTTGGTTTACGACCAATTGAGAATCACCAAAGATGTTGATTGATTTTACATCTAGGGCATAGGCAGATCGGAGTCCTAGTATGAGTGCTTTGTATTCGGCAATAGTTGGTACATTCAAAATCTAATTTGAAAGACAAAGGCATGGGTTCACCCTTAAGAGGATTGAGGATAACATCAGCCCCACCCCTATGCTGACACTTGGAACCGTCAAAGAAAAGTGTCATTTGGTAAGGGGGTTCGTCTAGGGAAAGGGTAGTAATCAACTCATCTGGAAATTCAAAATTAGAGGGTTGATCCCCAGAAATAGGTTCGTTGGAAAATTGGTCAGTGATAGCTTGGACCTTGATGGAATTTTGATGAATGGATTCAAGGTAAAGATCAGCTAAAATCATAAGACATTGTGTGGCACGCTGATTTTGAAAAGGTTTGTCGTACATGAAGTGTAAGGGGTTAGTGTTTGTCACAACATAGGTTTTGTGGTTGAGTAGGTAATGACGGAGTTTGGTGGCAATGAAAACTAAGGCAAAGAAAAGTTTTTCAAGATGGGTGTATCAGGTTTCATAGTCCAAAAGAGTATAGCTTATGTAATAAACCGCTTGCTCCCTATGTTGTTCATCGTGATGAGTGAGCATGGCTCCGAAGGAATGATTAGTAGCTGAGATGTATAGGTAAAAAGGTTGATCATATTTAGGTGGGATGAGTACGAGTGGTTGGAGAAGGTATTATTTTAGGGCCTCAAAAGCTTTGTGATAGTCATCATCCCATTTAAAGGAGACATCCTTCTTGAGTAGATGATGAAATGGTTGTCATAGATCTAATAATTGTGAAATGAAAAGGTGAACAAAATATAATTTACCTTGTGGGATATGGAGTTGTTGAAGGTTAGTAGGTGGAGGCATTTCAAGAATGGCCTTGAATTTAGTAGGGTCAACTTCTATACCACATAGGAAATGATAAATCCAGGAGATTTCCGAGATAACCATGAAGATGCATTTCTTAGGCTAAAGGGGAATGCAATATTTAATGAGACGGTCAAATATGGTTTTGAGGACAATTAGGTGCTCGAAGAAGCGTTTATATTTGGCCAAGAGATCATCCACGTAATCTTCTTGTTTCACCTAATTTCTTAGTTTTCTGAGAAGTACTTGACGAAACAGATAAGGTAAAGGTGGTAAGAGGAATACCTATTTTTGGGATGGTTGAAGGTTGTATGTGCGCGTATATCGAATCTGAATCAAAGTGATTGTGAGACCTTCCTTTTGGCTAGGAGGAACTACCTGTATAAGAATCAAAACAAGACCACCAAAGAGAGTTAAACGATATATGCAGTGGACTTCCTAGCATGTGCTAGATCCTGGAAGTGCGATACTTCCTAGATGGCTGTTAGTCCATTGTTTAAAACAATTCAATGCTGAAATAAAGTAAATATTGTCCTACTGTAGTTTAATATGATTTAGGCATCTCATACAAATGCAATAGGATAGATCTAATCTAATAGGCTAGGCTAGAAGGAGATCCAGAGGTCAAGTAGGTTGGTTATAGGTGAATCTAAGCTAACAGGCTAGGTTAGATATAGATTTGAAGGTCAAATAGGTGTTCAGGTAGGTATAGGCTAGGAACAATGAGGTCAGGTTGAATGTGAGTCACAAACAAGGTTGTTGTTTTGGTAGAGATTAGGGAAAATAGAGACTAACCATGGTTCTATAAAACCGATGACGGTCTTATCGTAACCGGTGATGGTTAGAGAGAACCAATGATGGTCAGGTTAGGAACTGGTAAAATCACACAGTCCAAGTTTTGGGAGTTTTGGGGAAAAAGTGGAGTTGGTGGAAGGTAGGGATTGATCACAGAGGGGGTGTAAATATGTTGCGAAGGTCTGAGATTACTGAAGAGGTCAGATAGATAATTGGGCAAGGTATTAAGATGATTGGGTATAGAAGGTGGCTGAAACTGGAGAGAGGGAATGGACGAAGGGTGAAGGATTAAGTTCCTTTACCCAAAAGTATTACAGATGTTGATAAGTAGATGAAATAGGTTGGAGGAGGATACTTACTCTTCTGTGAGGTACGGGTCTGAAGAATGATGAAGAGGTTGTTGTGTTGGAGAATGTTGGGTAGAAAGCTTCACTGTTGTGCTAGTGTATTTGGTTGCCTTTGTTGATCTCCAATCAGTCTTCGTTCTACGTTGCTCTGTGTCTGTAGAGATCAAATTCATGATAAGAAGTTTCAAATCAATGATGAATCACCAACAATCAACAACCAACCCCTATTACAAAGTTGTAAATGGGTCTAAATAGGCCATTTGGTCCATCCCAAAGTATAATCGATGTTAGTTTAGGTGAACTCAAGGCGTCGATTTAGGTGAACCGGCATCGCTTTAGGGTAAACCGACATCGGTTTGGGCGAGATGTCTCGATTTGTTCAAAATTTTCCTAGGAAGTTGTTCCGCCATTTGATGAGGGTCTCTTCTTTTCTCGGGTAAAAACCGACCTTAGGAGGCTTTTAATGTGAGGTGAGGGAATGGGTCTAATGTTAGGTTTTATTTAGGATATTGGTTTAGGGTTTAGGTTAATGGGTCAAATGATGGGGGTGGTTAGGTGAGGTGCATTTAATAAAGGAAATTATATTGAATAGGTGTATGAGGGTAGTGAATTAATTTAATGTAACTAATTAAATTAACATGTGTGTGGGTAAAAGGCTATAAACTTAATTAAAATAATTAAATTAATATGTATGGAGATAAATGGCCTTAATTTAATTAAAGTAATTAAATTAAAATGTGTGGGGTGCAGGAGGTAGGTGGTAAGGTGTTGAGGATGAGGAAATGATTATAGGGCTGTGGTAGGGGACCAAGGTGATTACGACACGATTTTAGTGTCTACATTTTTCCCCTTCTTGTTGCATAGCTTGTATTGGTAAGCGACGTGAACAAGAATAGAGTGTGGTTGCCCCAAGTGGGAATGAGGGTGATCCCCCTCAAACTAGGAATTGATGAGGTGACAGGGTGAATTAGTGAGTGGTTTGATAAAAGTGGATGTGAAGAAGAATAGTGAAAAATGGGGAAAGGAGTAAAGGGAAAATCAGGCATATAGGTAAATGGGTAAATGGGCCAAGGTCAAAGGTAGTGGTAGTTGAACGCACGCACACATATAAACTGCGACACGGTACCAAGTTGAAGAGCTTACAAACTCTACATCGTCTAAGGTTGATAGGTTTATCCAAACAAGGTTGAAGTGATTCCGATATCTAAGGTATATGATAAGGTCAAGAAGCACAATGTAGGTTAGGTGCAGAACATTTAGGTATGTTCCGGTACACCCCAGGTAGGGTCAGGATAAACGGCCATGGCAATAGGCAAGGTAAGGTCATTAGGTCAATCAACATAGGTAACAAGTGTTGCAAGGTATAGTGAACACATGAGGTCAAAGGTCACAAATAGGTTCCTGGGTCTAGGTAAATAGGTCACAGCATGGGTAAGGCCGAGGTAGGGGTAAAATAAGGAAACACCAATTGGTGAACGAGGTGAGGTTAAAGAAGGTAGAGGGATAGAGGGGAAGGTAAAGGGGTCTAGGTAGGTGTAGGGGAGGCAAAAGAAAGGGGAGGTAAGGAAAATGAGGTCAATGTGAGGGCAAGGAGTAGGTAGGGTAACCGAAAATGGTCAGTATGAATTGATGACGGTGGAGAGGAACCGACGGTGGTGAGCTAGGGCATCAGACTGACAGTGGTCAAGAGTGAACCGACGTCGGTTGAATTGGGTAGGTTATAAATAGTGAAAACCCACATTTTTAAAAATTCATTTGTGCATTTAGAAAAGGAGAAAAGGACAAGAAGAGAGAAAAGAGGAAGAGGACAAAAGAGTACATCAGAGAGCTTGGTTGGAAATCCATGTAGGTGAGATTGGTTGAGTGAGAGGTGGGGCCGCAAGATCACATCAAGTGAGGTGATTGGTGGAGAGAGTTGGAGGTCATGTGAGGATGGCGGAGGCTAGAGAGGGATCGAGAGGAGTGGCGCGGAGGCCGGAGGTTCCACCACGGCAAAGAGTAGTAGGATCAGTAGGATTTAAACCTTTGGGTATTGATTTTTGAGTGAATTTGGGGAAAAATGTAGAAAATATTAAAAATGGGGGTTTGGGGGGAAAAATTTTTTAAAATGGGAAAAAGAGAGGGAAAAGGTAATAGTGAAGGGTAGGGGTAATGAAAAAGGGTAATGTAGGAACAATTAAGGGTGTAAAGAGGGATTTGGGTGGGTAAAATGTCTAGGAAGGGAAAAAGTAGGGTTGGAAAGTCGGGGCGGGTGGTACGATAGTGACCAATGTCGGTCAACTTGTGGCCGACGCGGTGGGGTAGGATCAAAGTGGTGCGGTCACAAGAACAATGACCGGTGTTGGTAAACAAAGGAGACCATGGTCACCAAAGGATAACAGGGTCGATTAATTCAAAGTGTACATTGGGATAAAAAAGGGAAGAGAGTAAGGGTAGGGTGGGAAAGAAGTTAGGTGAGAGGGGAAGGGGTTAGGGTGAGAAAGTAGGGTAGGTGGGTAAGGGTTGAGGGTGGTTTCCAGGTGAGGGTAGGGTAGATAGTTTCGAGTGGATGGGTTTGGGTAGATGTGGGTGAGGGTTAGGGTAGATATCTAGGGTAGATGGGTTTGGGTAGGTGTGGGTGAGGATGAGGATAGATAGGTAGGGTAGATAGGTTCAGGAAGATAGGTAGGGTAGATAGGTTTGGGTAGATGGGTTTGGGTAGGTAGGTTCGGGTGGATGGGTTTGGGTAGGTAGGTAGGGTAGATAGGTTCGGGTAGATGGGTTTGGGTAGGTAGGTTCGGGTGGATGGGTTTGGGTAGATGGGTTTGGGTAGGTTTGGGTGAGGGTTAGGTTAGATAGGTTCGGGTAGATGGGTTTGGGTAAATGGATTAGGTAGGTAGGGGGTAGATAGGTTTGGGCACGAGGTAAGTTAGATAGGTAGGGTAGATGGGTTTCGTAGATAAGTGCGGGTGGATGGGTGTGGGTAGGTTTGGGTGAGGGGTAAGGTAGATAAGTTTGAGTGGATGGGTATAGGTAAGTTTGGGTGAGGGACAAGGCCAGTGGGATGGGGGTGGGGAAAGAGATTAGGTCGGGATGTGGGGTAAAAATAAGGTAAGTTGGGAAGGTGGACTAATATATTGCTTTTATGGGATGCAGGCCCGAGATGAGCTGTGGATGAGGGACCGAGAGCCGCTTATATTGCTAGAGCTACATGAACAAGTGAATTTCGAGGAGTGGAGTCACATTGATGATGTCAGGCTGATTGGGATCCACCATTATGGGTGGGTTGTGAGAGAGAAGAGTTTGATGGTCGCACTCATCGAGAGATGGGATTTTGTGACCAACACCTTCCACTTACCGATAGGGGAGATGACCATCACCCTAGAGGATATATATAGGATATTGAGGCTACCGATTAGTGGAGACCAGGTTTACTCAAAGGACATATGAGGTCATGATGAGGTGTTTGGAGAAAGAGCAGTAAGTTGCGCTACCAAAGCGCCAACCTGAGTTACTAAGAGGTTTATGTTGCCCATGCCGAGAGTGTAAGTGGTCAAGCGAGCCCAAAGGAGAGAGCAAAGGACATCTATTAGTGCACGGGGGTCAGCATTAGATGCCGAAATGCCTAGTGGTAGATTGAGAGTAGCGAGCCGCCGCTCCGGATCAGAGGGGACTGTCGACACTACAGATGAGGTAGATATGTTATAGCAGATGTGAGATAGTATATCACCTATTTTTGTATTGTTGGATTTTGGATGTATACCCTGCGATCCAAAGAGATATTGTATTTATTTTTTGTACATGATACCGGCTTGTGAGTCAAGAAATTTTTATATTGGATAGTGGCCTGCGAGATGATGATGATTATTTTGGAGATACACATTTATGTGATACAGTGTACATTGTATTGATACACACATGTATATATGAGGAGATAGATGATATTCAGGTGATGTTGTTGTGATGTGTATGAGTTTTACTTTATTATGATACGTATGGAAAATAGATGAGTTAGGAATGATAGATTCATGTCATAGGCATGGATTGAGTCAGGTCAGATTTAGGCATGGATCAAATTAGGTTGGTTTAGGCATGGATCGAGTCAGGTCAGTTTAGGCATGGATCAAGTCAGGTCGGTTTAGGCATGGATTGAGTCAAAGTTAGTTTAGGTATGGATTGAGTCAGGTCGGTTTAGGCATGGATCAAGTCAAGTTGGTTTAGGCATGGATTGAGTCCGGTTGGTGTAGGCATGGTTGAGTTAGGTTGATTTTAGGCATGGATTGAGTCAGGTTGGTTTAGGCATGGATTGAGTTAGGTCGGTTTAGGCATGGATTGAGTTAGGTTGGTTTTATGCATGGATGTTCATTTCAATATTTTGATAACAAATGACAATATAAATGCACGAGATGGTGTAAAAATGTGGAAAATGTTGGTTATGTATGAAAATGTGAAATAATATAAGTGGTAAAAGTTATATGGTATATGGGCTAGATGTCGAGGTTTTTGATATAAACAGGAAATTAGGTAAAAGGGGGGGAAATGGTTAGGGTAAAGAGTGGCCGAGCTAACCTTCTAGGCCCCATGCCCTGGAAGTGCTGCCTACATAGTCCCGGTGAAAAGGACCTCAGACCGATGTAGTTCTCCCATAAGCGAGGGAAGAATATGAGAAGATAGAAGAATAGGTAGTGAGGTTGATAGTTAGGTTGGATTCAAGGTCATAGGTATGATTAGGTTAAGGTTGATTAGGTTAGGTGGAATATAGGGTGATTGTAGGTTGATAGGTAGTGTTGATTCTAGGTCATAGGCATAACTAGGTTGAGGGCATTGATGTTGGGGTTGAGAACAAGTAGATAGGTAAAGTTGATTTTAGAATGATTAAGGTGTGAGAAGAAAACCCCAAAAGGTAGGTGTCGAGGGTCTAGTCCTATATAGGAAGATCAAAAGGTAATGAAGAAGAGAAAAGATAGGAGGGGGCAAGGAAGCCACCCGATTGGCAAGGATCAAAACGTATGAAACACATCTATAGATAGGCTAGTGAACGTAAGACCCTAAAGACATTGCATGATTGATTACTCTAAAGGTGAAGAATAGTCACATAATCACCAAATGTCATAGGTTCAGTAGGTCCCTTGAGGTAGTATGAGGTGAAAAGACAATGGGTAAGGAGGTGAAGGTAATTGGGTCATAAAATGGGAAGCAAAATACCTTGGGCAATAGAGCCAAGATCACAATAGGCAAGTCCATGATGAAAAAGGTTACTTTTCATTTTCTTTTCCTTTTTGAATTTTGAGATAGACTGATTGATGTGGGAAGTCTATATGGGATGAATATATGGCTCCTTGAGGTCTTTGTGAAGCTGATCAATGCAGGAAGCTTCTGAATTTTGATTTTTGAGAAAATAGTCTTCTTTTTGGAAAGACTATGTAGAGAGTTGTGAGATTTTTATAGCTATCCTTCGAGGGAGCAAGTCTACTTATAGTGACAATTGAAGGTAGAAGATGTCCTTTTGAGGGATTCATCTTTTATATTGGAAGTTTGACTCAAGGAGTTGATCCCTATATTGGAAGATGTCCTTTTGAGGGATTCATTTTTTTGGCTTTTAAGTCATGGATGAGACTATAACAAAGCATTTGGTTCTTGTTGAGAAGGAAAGGGTGAATGACCATGGGATCTCATCTAAAAGAAGACAAAAAGTATCCATGAGAATCATGCCATGTGTAGAGCCATGGTGCACATATTTAAGAAAAGGTAAAAGGGTAATGTGTAATCACATGATCCTTGTTTAGTTGTTGGAGATGAGGTGTGGAAAAGGTAAATGGCACTCAAGGGACAAGCATGAACTAGATAAATAGTGATGTAGGACTAGAAGTCAACAAAGTAGAATGGTCGAAGATGCAAGGCATTGAGGGGCTCAGGTTTGGGCTTACCATCAAGTGAAGACAAGCGATAAGCACCTGATCCATAGTCATGGGTCACGATGTATGGTCCAAGCCAATTAGGAGAAAATTTGCCCCATTTTCTTTTTTTTGCTTTGGTTACGTGTTGATTTTCCTTGAGGATGAGATCACCGACCTTGAAGGTGTGTTCATGGACATGTTTGTCATAGGCATGCTTGATGCATTTTTGGTAGACTTGGAGATGGTCGAGGGCATGAAGATGATGTTCGTCTAATAACTCAAGTTGTGCTAAATGGTCTTGGTGAAAGTCATCATCAGTAAGCATATCTTGAAGGGAGATATGGAGAGATGGGATCTGGAATTCGAGAGGAAAAACAACCTCGGTACCGTAGACTAGAGAAAATGGGGTAGCAGTAGTGGAAGTATGAATACTAGTACGGTATGCCCAAAGAGTGAAAGGAATGTGTGTATGCCAATCCTTCCTAGTATCGTTAACCACTTTCATGAGAATCTTGTTCAGGGTTTTGTTGGTGGATTCAGCTTGGCCATTAGTTTGTGGGTAATATGGTGAGGAGAAGCTTAGCTGGATGCCGAAGGCATCGCAAAGTTTCTGTAGATTTTTTTTTGAATTGTTTTCCATTATCAGTGATAAGGCAATGTGGAACACCGAAGTGACAAATAATGTGATGATTGATGAACTCACATATTTTCTCAGCTTTAGTGGAGATGAGGGGTATGGCTTCAACCCATTTGGTGTAATATTTGGTAGCAGTGATGATCCATTGATGTCTTAGGGAAGAGTGAGGATTGATCTCTCCAACAAGATCCAAACCCCATTGAGAGAAGGGCCAAAGGTCACGAGCGACCTGTAAGGCATGACTAGGTGTGTGATGAAGATTGGCATGTTGTTGGCATTTTACACAACACTTAACATAGTCACAACAATCATGATTGAGGGTCGGCCAAGTAATAGCCTAGGTGAAGAATGCGTTTAGCAACAACAAGGCCACTGAAGTGACCTCCACATATGCCATCATGAAATTATTTAGGCCACTGAAGTGACCTCCACATATGCCATCATGAAATTATTTAATGGTATAGGGGATTTCAGAGCTGGTGAGGCATCATAAGAGAATACCGTCAAAGCCTCATTTATAGAGAAGGCCACCCATGATGACATAATGAGAGGCCTTTTTAGAAAGGTGCATTGTCCATTACGTGTGAGATCAAGAGGCAATATAGAAAGGGAAAGGTAGTCCGCAAGCTACTTATACCAAAGGTCTTGTGTGTTTAGGGAGGTAGTTTAGACGAGGTTAACACAAAAATATTTATAAGAAGGTCTCGGTATGTATTTTATGGTAACAAAGATGTCTGAATTGGTAGGTGAAGTAGGTATTTGGGAAGCGAGGTAGGCCATGGTATCCGTGAATTTATTGGTGGATCACGAGAACAGTTTGAATTTTATAGCGGTCAAAGGTAGTCAACATGATGCCGACGTAACATTTGTACTCTTGAAGTATTTCATTATGACACTGATAAACACCATTGACTTGGTTTAATACCAGTTGAGAATCACAAAATATATTAATGGATCTAACATCCAAGGCATAGGCAGTCATGAGACCCAATACAAGTTCTTCGTATTCGGTGATATTGTTTGTGCATTCGAAGTCAAGTTTGAATGATAAGGGCATGGGTTCACCATCAAGAGGAATGAGGATAATTCCTCCACCACCCCCACACTGACATTTGGAACCATTTAATAATAAGGTCATTTGTTAACGGTCATCATCCAAAGAGAGGTTAGCAATGGATTCATCAGGGAAATCAAAGTTGGAAGATTGATTCCCGAAAGAGGTGCATCAAAAGTTGTTCAACAATGGCCTGGCCCTTGATAGATTTTTGGTGGATGAATTCAAGGTATAGGTCAACAAGAAGCATGATCCAATGTGCGACACGTTGATTTTGGTAAGGTTTAACATACATGAAGCATAAGGGGTCAGTGTTGGTCACAACATAGGTTTTGTGGTTGATTAGGTAATGGTGATGTTTGGTTGTGACAAAAAATAAGGCTAAACAAAGTTTTTCAGGGTGAGTGTATCATATTTTGTAATCCATAAGGGTACAACTTATAAAATACACCACCTGCTCCCTATGTTGTTCATCATGATGAGCGAGCATAGCCCCTAAGGAGTGATTGGTAGCAGAGATGTATAGGTAGAAGGGTTGGTCATCTTTAGGTGGAATGAGTATGGGTGGTTGGAGAAGGTATTGTTTTAAGGCCTCAAAAGCATTGTGGCAAGTCTTCATCCCATTTGAAAGAGACATCCTTTTTGAGAAGGTGATGAAATGGTTGACAACGATCAGATAATTGTGAAATGAAATGGTGAATGGACTACAATTTACCTTACAGGCTACGAAGTTGTTTAAGGTTAGTGGGCGGAGGAATTTCGAGGATGGCCTTGACTTTAGTAGGGTCAACTTCTATTCCACGTAAGGAAATGATAAATCCCAGGAGCTTTCCTGAGAGAACCGTGAAGACACACTTTTTAGGCTGAAGGTAGATGCAATACTTAATGAGGTGGTCAAAGATGGTTTCGAGGACAGTGAGATGCTCAGCCCGATGTTTAGATTTAGCCAAGAGATCATCCACGTAATCTTCCAATATGCAATGCATGATATCATGGAAGATGTAGGTCATAGCCCACTGATAGGTGGCACCAGTGTTTTTAAGGTTGAAAGGCATGACTCAATAGTAGAAGGTCCCCAAGGGGTAATGAATGTGGTTTTGTGTTGATCCTTTGGAGCGAGAAATATTTGGTTATAACCCGAGAAACCATCCATAAGTGATAGCATCTCATGGCCAGCGGTAAGGTCAACCAACTGGTCAATACCAGGTAGAGGAAAATCATCTTTTGGGAAAGCAAGGTTGAGATCACAAAAATTAGTGCAAATGTGAAGTCCCCCTGTCGCCTTAGTGACAGGATGATGTTAGAAATCCATTAGGGGTAGTCGATGGGTAAGATGAAGGAAACTGAGAGAAGGCGTTGAAGTTCTTCTTTGACAAGAAGAGCAATGCGAGGGTGCATTTTCCTCAACTTTTATTTTACGGGTTTAACGTCAGGAATGGTTATAATATTGTGGACCATGATAGTGGGATCAATGCCAGGCATGTTAGCATAGGACCAAGTGAAATCATGGCTATGATCTTTAAGAAAAGAAGTTAGGGCTTCCTGTTCAGTAGTATCCAAAGATTGGCCAATCTTGAGAATGTGGGGGTCATCCTAAGTGTGGATGTTGACTTCGATAGTCGATTCATTCAACATTGTTTGCATCTCAGAAGGTAACGAACAGTGAATGTAAGAGTCTTTGGCACCAAGGTAAGTGAGTATGGATTCATCATCTTAACATTGAATGACATTAATAGGAGTATCATCCCCTATCATGTCAGGATACAAGAAAGGAAGAGAGGAAGGAGCCTCGCCATCACGGTGATAGGTTAGAGGTCCCAAGGAAATGGTATTTATGGAAAAAAAAGGTAGGAGGGATAGATTTATGATCCATCGACTCCATTGGTGAAGGTGGTGAAGGTGAGGTAGGTGAAGAAGGTGGAGAGGGTTCAATGTCTTCAATGAGTTCAATACGGGGCTTTTTGGTAGATAGTTTGGTAAAACCAATTCCACTACAATCATTGTGTTTATGTGTGGTACATGAAATAATGGTGTGACGACCTTGTTTGTAAAGGTAAAATCTGAAACCCTTCCAGGCATAGTGGTGTAGGAAAGTGTGAGTGAATTGGACGGTTGGTAAGCGACTCAAAGGTCACCGAAAAAGGTTGGGTTTGTGATGGTGGTTCATGTGTGTAAGTGGAAATGTCAAGTCCCCCATAGGTAAGATGGGTTCGGTGGTGGGGAGGACCATAAAGGATATGCTCACCTATGTGGCGATCATAGTGAGGATGTTGGTGGAGATTTCCATACTCTTGTGGAGTAATGAATGTAATGACATTGTACAGTGATACTCCCCTATGGTGAGGCGTTGAAAAAAACCTTCTAAGGGATCATGGTTGATAAATTGGTGATTGGAATTGAGGAAGTGTTAGAAGTTAGATCGGTGGAAGTGTCGATTAGTTGAGAAGCTGATGTGTGACCTGGTAGAAGTGACAACACAGTTTGTGGGAATAGAAGATTTGGGTGAAGGTGAGGTGGGAACGGTGCTGGTGGATGAGGTCATGTGTGAAGAAGATGTAGGCAAGGAGGTAGACACCTTAACAGGTACAAGGACATCATTGGGCTGGTAAAGCATGTTGCAAGTTTTGAAAGGTGATGGGTCAGCTGGAATGGTATAGGAACGTCCTTCATGTTCGAACTTTACACATCGGTGAAAATTGGAAGGAACACAACCCATGACATGAATCCAAGGCCTACCAAGCAAAAAATTGCATTGAAACTCCCCTTCTAACACGTAGAATAGCTCAGGAATGGTATAAGGACCCACACGAATGTGGAGAATGATAGTTCCGAGTGTAAAGGTGATAACATCATTGAATGAATGCAACATTATTGGATGTTTATGCATGCAGTTGTTGGGTATACGCATTTGTTTGAATGTGTGAGAGGAGATGATGTTAATTCTAGCACCCCCATCGATCATAACATGTCAGACGTGTATATTATTGATATGGATGGAGATGAAAAGTGCAGGATCTGGGTCATCGATTTGGTGGGGAAAATTTCGTTATCAGAGAAACTGAGGGTGGCAACTTGGTGAACATGTGGAGGTGATGAGGTAGATGGTAATTTGGTGAGTGAGGCGACATGATGAGGTGTGATAATAGATGCTACAGGTGTGGGGTCACTAGGTAAAATCTTAATAGATTGAAGGACCTCCATGAGAGCTTGACGATGTGACTTTGAGGTTTGGATGAGATCGTATAAGGAAATTTTGAGGGGATATTGGTGTAGTTGTTTGAGCATGGTGCGATGTGTGACGCCATTAGAAATGGGGTATGTGGGGCCGCGGATAGTTATTTTAGGTATGGGTGCAGATGGTATGTTGGGTATAGGGTTGGTTGGTGGGTCAACTGCCTTTTCTTTTCCCTTCTGCCCATGTGTAATGATGTGTACCATGTTGATTTGAGGGAAGTTGGAAAATGGAGAAGGTGTAGGGTAAGTGGTATAACGACACAATAGAAAAAACCTACTGGAGGAGAAAATCCTTGTGAGGTGAGTTGGGTGCAACAACATTTGGGTGGAGGTATGGAAAGTTCTCTGATGCGAACCATGTTAATCTCAAATTTTGGTGGTGGCTCTATGAGTTGTGAGGGTGGAGGTTGTGGTATAGGTGTAGGAGGAAGATGTGAAGAAGGTGGTGAGGGTGAAATAGGTTCATCATCCAGGAGGTCATCGTCATCAAAATTGGGGTCAGAAGGACATAATTGAATGAGGGTAGCCTTTAGACCCTTACAGTTCTCAACATCATGTCTTAGCACACGATGGTAAGTGAAAATTTTAGTATCATCAAACCCTTCCGACTTAGGTTTAAGAGGGTGTAAGGTCTAAGAGGAGGGAGAGTGATAGCAAAGGTTTCCAGGAGGTTAGCCAAGATGGTGGCATATGATCCCACCAGTGGATCACAATGTGAAGTAAAAGTAGGTTTGGTTGGAAGATTGGGTAGTTTTGGTGGTAGTTGAGGTGATGCAGTCTTGGGTTTGGGTTGTAATTTCTTTGGTGTAGGTGCAACAACAGAAAGAGGGGTAGGTTTAACCACCTCTTTGGAAATTAATGGTTTTTTCGATTGTTGGTATTTTTCTTAGGTAGAGGTGTAGGGGGAGCACATGATGTAGATGGCAAGGTAGATGGTGGGAGAGGATGAGTGACCTCGGCGGACCGTGGTGCAGCAGCAATAGGTGTTAGTCAAGGTCGAGAGGGAGGTACAAGTGAGGTGGAAGAAAATGTCATAGGTAATGAAGGAGGTATAGAAGGTAATGGTGGTATAGGAGGCAAAGAAGTTATAGATGGTGATGAAGGATGCAAGGTTCGCCTAGGTAGAGCTATAGGTTGTGGTGAAGGGGTCAAGGGAATTTTAGGTTTACCCCTAGAGAGAGTAGATTTTGTTAAGGTAGAGGGGTGAGGTCCCAAGATGGATGGTAGGGGTGAAGGTGATAAAGGTGTAGTTGGTGAGGTCAGTGTGTGCGGATTAGAAGGTTGGGTTTTTCATTTAGGTTGAGTGATTGGTTCAATAGGTATATGGGAAGATGTGGTCAAGTGTATCCTGATAGGAGGATGTGCAAGGTTTGATGTGGGTGTGACCCCTAGAACACTAGTAGGTTTAGATACAAGAGATGGTGTTAGAACACATCGACTAGTAGGTAGAGAGGCGGGTATAGATGAGGATGATGCAGTAGAAGATGCATCACAAGTTGTGTTCATGTGCGGTTTGGGTTGTTGAAATATTTTCAGATAAATGGTAGAAGTGTTAGTGGAAGATGATTGCATTTGGGTCGAGATCGGAAGTAAGAGACGCCCCCAAAGTAAAGACCTATCAGCATAATCTAGGCAGTCAGCCAAATGTGAATGGCACTTGTGGTAGATGTAGAGCAAGTGGGTATTCCCATAAAATGTGTCCGAGACCATGGGATCTCATCTAAAGGTAGATGAAAAGTATCCATGAGAATCATGTTATGTGTAGCACCATGGTACACATGTTCAAGAGAAAATAACAAGTGATAGGTACTCACATGATTCTTGTTTAATCATAAGTGAGGTGTATGAAGTGAATAGAACTCAAGGGACGAGCATGGAAAGAGAAAATAGGTGAGGGAGGACTACAAATCAACAATAGAATGGTCAAAGATGTAAGACGTTAAGGGGATCAAGTTTGGGTTTACCATCGAGTGAAGATAAACGATAAGCACCGATCCATAGGAATGAGTCACGATGTATGGTCCAAGCCAATTAGAAGAAAATTTTCCCGTTTACTTTTTTCTGATTTGATTACGTGTTGATTTTCTTTCAAGACGAGATCACCAATTTGGAAGGTTTGTTCATGGAAACATTTTTCATAAAGAGTTTGATACATTTTTCATAGGAAGGTGATCTAGAGCATTAAGACGGCATTTTTCTAATAACTCCAGCTATGTTAAATGGTCCCGATGAAAGTCATCATCATTGAGCATGTCATAAAGAGAAATGCAGAGTGAGGAAATTTGGAATTTGAGAGGTAGGACTACCTCTGCATCGTAAACCGAGAGAAAATGGTGGGCTGCGGTGGAAGTGCGAATACTAGTGAGGTATGCCCATAGGGCAAAAGGAGTGTGTGTATGCCAATCCTTCCTAGTATTGTCAACCACTTTCATAAGAATTTTGTTTAAGGTTTTGTTAGTGGATTTGGATTGGCCATTTTTTGTAGGTAATAAGGTGATGAGAAACTGTGGATGCCGAAGGCATCACAATTTTTTTCAATGTTTTTTTTTGAATTTTTTTCCATTTTTAGTGATGAGGCAATGAGGAACACCAAAGTGACAAATGATGTGGTGGTTAATGAACTCACATATTTTCTTAGATTTCATGGAGATGAGTGGTATGGATTCCACCCATTTTGTATAGTATTCGGTAGTAGTGATGATCCATTGATGGTGTTGGGAAGAATGGGGATTGATTTCTTTGACAAGATCCAAACCCCATTGAGAGAAGGGCCAAAGGTCACGGGTGACCTGTAAGGCATGACTAGGTGTATGATGAAGATTGGAATGTTGTTGGAATTTTACACAACATTTGACATAGTCACAAAAATCATGGTTAAGGGTCGGCCAATAATAGCCTGGTGAAGAATACGCTTAGCAACAGCAAGGCCACTGAAGTGACCTCCACATATGCCATCATGAACTTCCTTAATGGTATAAGGAATTTCAGAACTTGTGAGGCATTGTAAGAGAATACCATCAAATCCATACTTATAGAGGAGGCCCCTAGAATGATGTAACGAGAGACCTTTTTAAGGAAGGTGCGTTGTCTGTTATGGGTGAGATCAAGAGGTAAGATGGAGAGAGAAAGGTAGTTGGAGTATTGTTTATACCAAAGGTCACTTAGGTTAGGGGTAGCGGTTCGATGGAGTAAACATCATGAGGTAGATAAGAAGGTGATTGGAGTCATTGTACGGTGACAAAGATTTTAGAATTGGCAGGTGAAGCGGGTATTTGGAAGCTAAGCAGGCCATGGTATCTACAAATTTGTTAGTTGAACGTGGGATGGTTTAAAGGGTGTAACAGTCAAAGGTGTTCAAAAGTATGTCTACATGATGTTTATACTTTTGAAGTATCTCGTTATGACATTGGTACATACCATTGACTTGGTTTACGACCAATTGAGAATCACCAAAGATGTTGATTGATTTGACATCTAGGGCGTAGGCGGCTCAAATTCCTAGTATGAGAGCTTCATATTCGGAAATATTGTTGGTACATTCAAAATCTAATTTGAAAGACAAAGGCATGGGTTCACCCTCAAGAGGATTGAGGATAATACCAGCCCACCCTCATGCTGACACTTAGAACCATCGAAGAAAAGTGTCATTTGGTAAGGGGGTTTGTCCAGGGAAAGGGTAGCAATCGACTCATCTGAAAAGTCAAAATTAGAGGGTTGATCCTTGGAAATAGGTGTGTCAGCCAATTAGTCAGTGATATCTTGGCCCTTGATGGAATTTTGAAGAATGAATTCGAGGTCAAGATCATCTAAAATTATAAGCCATTGTGTGGCACATTGATTTTGATAAGGTTTGGCGTACATGAAGTGTAAGGGGTCGTGTTGGTCAAAAATAGGTTTTTGGTTGAGTAAGTCTTGTGAGTTTGGTGGCAACAAAAACTAAGGATAAGAAAAGTTTTTCAGGATGGGTGTATCGGGTTTCATAGTCCAAAAGAGTACGACTTATGTAATAAACCACCTACTCCCTATGTTGTTCATCGCGATGAGCGAGCATGGCTCCCAATGAATGATCAGTAGCTGAGATGTATAGGTAAAAAGGTTGATCGTATTTAGGTGGAATGAGTATGGGTGGTTGCAGAAGGTATTATTTTAGAGCCTCAAAATCTTTATGGCAATCATCATCCCATTTAAAGGAGACATCCTTCTTGAGCAGATGATGAAATGGTTGGCATCGATCAGATAATTGTGAAATGAAACGGCAAATAGACTATAATTTACCTTGTAGGCTATAGAGTTGTTGAAGGTTAGTAGGCAGAGGCATTTCAAGAATGGCCTTGACTTTAGCAGGGTCAACTTCTATACCACGAGAGGAAATGATAAATCCCAGGAGCTTTCCTGAGAGAACTATGAAGATGCACTTCTTAGGCTGAAGGTGGACGTAATATTTAATGAGATGGTCAAAGATGGTTTTGAGGATAGTTAGGTGCTTGGAGCGACATTTAGATTTGGCCAAGAGATCATCCACGTAATCTTCCTATTTCACCGATTTCTTAGTTTTCTACGCAAAGTACTTGACGAAATAGATAAGGTAAAGGTGGTAAGAAGAATACCTATTTTGGGATGGTTGAAGATTGTATGCACGCGTATCTGAATCCTAAATCGAAGTGATTGTGAGACCTTCCTTTTGGGTAGGAGGAACTACCTGTATAAGAATCAAAACAAGACCACCAAAGAGAGTTAAATGATATATGCAATGGATTGCCTAGCATGTGCTAGATCCTGAAAGTGTGATACTTCCTAGATGGCTATCAGTCCACTATTTAAAACAATTCAATTCTGAAATAAAATAAATATTGTCCTACTGTAGTTTAATATGATTTAGGCATCTCATACAAATGCAATATGCTAGATATAATTTATCGAAGCTAGGCTAGAAGGAGATCTAGAGGTCAAGTAGGTTGGTTATAGGTGAATCTGAGCTAACAGGCTAGGTTAGATACAGATCTGAAGGTCAAATAGGTGTTCAGGTAGGTATAGGCCAGAATAATGAGGTCAGGTTGAATGTGAGTCACAAACAGGTTGTTGTTTTGGTAGAGATTAGGGAAAATAGAGACCGACCATGGTTCTATAAAACCGATGACGGTCTTACCATAACCGGCGATGGTTAGAGAGAACTGATGATGGTCAGGTCGGGACTGGTAAAATCACACAGTCTAAGTTTTGGGAGTTTTGGGGCAAAAGTGGAGTTGGTGGAAGGTAGGGATTGATCACAGAGGGGGTGTAAATATGTTACAAAGGTCTGAGATTATTGAAGAGGTTAGATAGATAATTGGGCAAGGTATTAAGATGATTGGGTATAGAAGGTGGCTGAAACTGGAGAGAGGGAATGGATGAAGGGTGAAGGATTAAGTTCCTTTATCCAAAAAGTATTGCAGATGTTGATAAGCTAGATGAAATAGGTTGGAGGAGGATACTTACTTTTTTTTTGAGGTATGGGTCTGAATAATGATGAAGAGGTTGTTTTTTTGGAGAATGCTGGGTAGAAAGCTTCACTATTGTGCCAGTGTATTTGGTTTCCTTTGTTGATCTCCAATCAGTCTTCGTTCGTTGCATCTGTAGAGATCAAATTCACGATAAGAAGTTTCAAATCAATGATGAATAACCAACAATCAACAACCAACCCCTATTACAAATTTGTAAATGGGTCTAAATAGGCCATTTGGTCCATCCCAATATAACCGGCGTTGGTTTAGGTGAACTCGCGCCGGTTTAGGGTAAACCAACATCGGTTTGGGTGAGATGTCTCAGTTTATTCAAAAGTTTCCTAGGAAGTTATTCCGCCATTTGATAAGGGTCTCTTATTTTCTCAGGGAGAAAACCGACCTTAGGAGGCTTTTAATGTGAGGTGAGGAATGGGTCTAATGTTATATTTTATTTAGGATATTGGTTTAGGGTTTAGGTTAATGGGTCAAATGATGGGGGTGGTTAGGTGAGGTGCATTTAATAAAGGAAATTGTATTAAATAGGTGTATGAGGGTAGTGAATTAATTTAATGTAAATAATTAAATTAATATGTGTGGGTAAAAGGCTATTAACTTAATTAAAATAATTAAATTAATATGTATGGAGATAAATGGCCTTAATTTAATTAAAGTAATTAAATTAAAATGTGTGGGGTGTAGGAGGTAGGTGCTAAGGTGTTGAGGATGAGGAAATGATTATAGGGCTGTGGTAGGGGACCAAGGTGATTACGACATGATTTCGGTGTCTACGCTTCTAATATGCGATGCATGATTTCATGAAAGATGTAATTCATAGCCTGTTGATATGTGGAACCAGCATTTTTAAGGCCAAAAGGCATGACTCGATAGCAAAAGGTCCCCCAAGGGGTGATGAACGAGGTATTTTATTGATTCTCCTGGGGCAAGTAGGATTTTCTTATAACCCGAGAAGCCATCCATGAGTGATAGCATCTCATGGCCAGCGGTAAGGTCAACTAGTTGGTCAATACCGAGTAAGGGAAAGTCATCTTTTGGGAATGCTAGGTTGAGGTCATGGAAGTATGTGTAAATGCAGAGTCCCCCTATCGCTTTAGTGACAGGGACAATGTTAGAAATCCAATGAGGATAATCAATGGGTAAGATGAAGGAAATGGAAAGAAGGCATTGAAGTTCCTCTTTGACGAGAAGGGAAATGCGAGGGTGCATTTTCCTTAGCTTTTGTTTAATGGGTTTGGCATCGGGAATGGTTACGATATTGTGGAACACTATGGTGGGATCAATACTGGGCATGTCTGCGTAAGACCAAGAAAAAGCATGGTTATGATCCTTGAGAAAATAAGTGATGGCTTCCTGTTCAGCAAAGATCTAAAGATTGTCCGATCTTTAGGATGTGTGGGTCATCCTGAGTATGAATGTTGATCTCGATAGTCGATTCATTCAACATGGTTTGTGTCTCAGAAGGTAATGACCAATGAATATATGAGTCCTCTGCACCAAGGTAGGTGAGCATAGATTCATCATCCTGACATTAAACGATGTTAATTGAAGGTGTATCGTCATCGATCATTTTGGGATATAGGAAGGGAAGAGTGGAGGGGCCTCGACCTCATGTTGATAAGTCAGAGGCCCCAAGGAAATGGTGCTTATGAATTTTTTTTTAGGAGGGATAGATTCAGGATCCATCAACTCTGTTGGTGAGGGTGGTGATGAAGGTGGAGCGGGTGAAGAAGGTGGAGAAGAGCTAGTGTCCTTAATGAGTTCAATGCAGGCTTGTTTGGTAGGTGGTTCAGGAAATCCGATACCACTATGGTCATTATGTTTGTGGGTGGTACATGGAATAATGGTATGGTGACCTTGCTTGTAAAATCCAAAACCAAAACCCTTCCACACACATTGGTGCAAGAAGGTGTGGGCAAAATGGTGATTGGTAAGTGATTGGAAGTCAGTGGAAAAGGGGCGAGTTTGTGGTAGTGGTTTGGGTGTGTAAGTGGTAGTATCAAGTCCCCCATAGGTGAGACTAGTACAGAGATGAGGAGGACCATAAAGGAGGGGTTCTTTAATGCGGTGATTGTAGCAAGGGTGTTGGTGAAGGATTCCATACTCTTGTGGAGTAAGGAATGTGTTGACACTATATAGGCGGTACTCCCTCAGAGTGACGTATTGAAAAACACCTTCTAAGGGATCGGTGGTTTGTATGTAGGTGGTGGAATGGATGAAGTTTTGAGGTCGATGCAGAGGTGGAGTTAACGGATTCGAAGCTGATGGGTTATCCGTGGAGGTTATAAAGCAATGGTAGGAATGGATGAGGTATGTGATATAGAAGTAGCGAATGTCTTGGTAAGTGGAAGTGTAGGTGAAGAAGTAATGGTTGTGGAGGTAGTCAGATTAATAGGTATAAGCACATCATTGGGTCGGTAAAGCATGTTACATGTTTTAAAAGGTGATGGGTCAGCTAGAATGGTATAGGTGTGTCCTTCATGTTCAAACTTTACAAAATGATGCAAAGTGGAAGGAACACAACCCATGACACGAATCCAGGGTCTGCTAAGCAACATGTTATATTGGAATTCCACTTCCAAAAAGTAAAACAATTCTGGAACAATGTGGGGGACCATGCAAATGTGGAGGATGATGGTGCCTAGTGTAGGGGTGATAGCATCATTGAATGAATGCAACATGACTGGATGTTTATGCATGCAATTGTCAGGTATGTGCATTTGCGCAAATGCATGGGATGAAATGATGTTAATGATAGCACCCCCATCAATCATCACAGGTTGTACCCATATGTCATAGATGTGGACAAAGATGAAGAGGGCTCGGTTCCGATCATTGTTTTGGTGTGGGATGATCTCTTCCTATGAGAATCTAAGGGAGGCCACTTGGTGAATAGGATGGGGTGAAGATGAAGGTGGTAATTTGGTGAGAGAGGTTATATGATGGGGTGTGATAATGGAGGCTATGGGTGTAGGGTCATTGGGTAAAACCTCAATAGATTGAAGAACCTCCATGAGAGCTTGATGATGGGATTCTGAGGTTTGGATGAGGTCATATAGGGACATTTTGAGGGGAGACTTGTGTAATTGTTTGAGCATGGTGCAATGTGTGATGCCATTAGAAATGGGGTACGTAGGGCCATGGATAGTGATTTTAGGTATGGGTGCAGATGGTATGTTGGGTATAGGATTGGTTAGTGGGTCAATTTGTGTAGATCAAGAATTTCTGTGCTTGTTACCTATCTAAGTTAATGCACCAAACTAAACACAAAAACCCTAAAAAAATCAAATAAATTCGATACCTAATTAATGGGACAAGATTCAAAGACGTAGATGGAGAGTAAGCTTGACATAATTAAGATGGGTGCACATGAGAAATCTTGCGGAGTAGATCTAAGAAACCTGTGATGCATGAATACTTGATAGAAAAAGATGACGTTAGAAGATATAAGGGTGAACTTCTGAAAAGTGGGTCCGGTTAGTGATTAGCTTCCTCGGTGGATGTCAGTTCACATTTTTAATTAAGAATAAGGGCATACATGATAAAATATGTAAGCAAATGTTTAGATTTTCTGATTTTAAGTTACAGACAGAATGTAAAAACATCAACAAAAACTTAAAGAAAGTAAGAAAATGTAAAAACAAAGATGAAATTGTGTCACCTAGATTATGTACCTTTCTATAGATTAGTTGGCGTTGATGTATTGGAATGACGCCGATTTGGACAAATCGGTGTCAATTGATCTTCGGGTTGTCATCGACCGAGAAGAAATCAAAGATAGCTTGAATGGTGATTGATGATGATCAGATTATGGAGACCTTACGGAGCTGCAGAGATGTGAAAAAAATTCCACCTTGGTTGGAGGGAGAAATGGAGTCACCCAGAGGTTGAAGAACCTAAGTGATATCGATATTATGCGGGCAGAATAATGGTGCACCTCTCCAGGATTGATCCGAACAGAATTCACTTTCTCTCAATTGATAGTTTCAAGATTCGCTCAAGTTTTTCGCTACTTCTCAAGTCTCTAACATCTAAAAAGAATTGAGTTTAGGTCGTGCATTTATAGACGACATCTACAAGGTAAAATCGGTGCCATTCCAAAAATGGCATCGATCCGTAAAAAATCAAAGACCGATCGTGGAACAAACTACCAAAGTGGTGAAAAAGGATGAATTGTGAGGATAAGAATATTATCCCTCTAACTCAACTACAGGAAAAATCCACTTTTGCATGGTTCAGGAGAGGAGAAATAGGTGGGATGGATGGATAATAATAGCACGCACGTTTCGGAAGTGATATGGGGTGAATAAGTAGAAGTGGAATAAATGTAGAAGATAGAATTACATGGTTAATGTTTAATTCTCCATGGGTGAAATATAATGGGGTGGAACAAACTTAGGATAGGAATTTTAATTAGATATTTAATTAATACCCTAAGAGATAATTAGTGATACAAAAGTGCACCGGTTACCCGAGAATAGAACAGTGTTTAACATGGGGACATTAAATTGAGTAACCAATTTTATGTGTCTACAAGTTTCCTTTTCTTTACCCTTATCCTTCTAAGCATGTGTAGTGACATGAATCATGTTGATCTAAGGGGAGTTGTAAAATAGAGAAGGTGTAGGGTGAGTGGTATAATGACATGATGGGAAAAAACCTACTGGAGGAGAAAAACCCTGTGAGGTGAGTTGAGCGCAATGACATTTAGGTGGTGGCGTGGCAAGTTCTCTGATGTGAACCATGTTAATTTCAAATCTTGGGGGTGGCTCTAGGAGCTGTGAGGGTGGAGTTTGTGGTTGTTGAGTGGGTAGTGTGGGAATGGGTGTTGGTGAAGCAGGATCCTCATCGAGAAGGTTGTCATTATCAAAGTTGGCTTTTGGGGGACACTGGCCTGGATCGGATAGTTTTCAAGGCCTTGTAGTTTTTCACATCGTGCCCTGGCACACGATGGTAGGTGTAAATTTTAGTATCATCAAACCCTTTTGGCTTGGTTTTGAGGGGGTCATAAGGCACGAGTGGGGGTAATGTGATGACATAAGTCTCAAGGAGGTTGGTTAATTTTTTTTTCATAAGACCCTACTAGTGGATCGCAATGGGAAGTGAACGTGGGCTTGGGTGTAGGTGTAGTTGATTATTGAGGAATGGTATTTGGAAGAGGAGGAGTGGGTTGATCTATGGGTTTTGGTGTCTTTGGCGTGGTTTCGGGTGTCGGTCATGCTTATGTAGGTAGGGGTATAGTAGGTGAAGCAGTAGGAGGTTGTGTGGTTGTTTTGAATACCTTATTATGGGGTAGTGGAATTTTGTTTTTAGATTGCACCTTCTTGGGTAAAGGAGATATGGGTGTATGAGGTCTATAAGGAAAAGTAGATGGGGAAGATGGCGAGTTACCTACGAGGGATAAAAGGGGTGTTGTGAAGGTAGATGATGCGGGTCATGCTTGGGGTCTGAGAGACAATGAGTAAAGTGTAGTGGGTAGTGAAGCAATAACTGAGGGTATTTGAGGTATGGGTTGTAAAGATGCTACAGGTGTGGGTGTAAGTCATGTTGGGAATCTGGGTGGGTTAGAGGTTTTGAGGAAGGAATGGGTTGTTGTGTTTTTGGTTTATTAGTGGGTGGATGTTTCTTGACCATGTGGGGAAGCTGAGATCCTAAGATAGACAGGATAGGTGAAGGTGTGATTGGTGTAACTAGGGTATAATTTCTATGGGTGTGGTGCTTTTGTTTGGGTGTCGGGGTAGGTGTGGTGTTGTCTTTGGAACATGTAGCTATACCTAGTTTGATAGGTGGATGAGTAAGGTTTAGTCAAGGATGATGTCATAGGTGTGGGTTTGGGTTTAGCTATAGATTGGGCTATGGGTAAGGATGTGGTTTGAGATATGATAGGTGTCATGGAAGGAGTTGTGATAGAGGTGGTTGTGTTTGGTTTGATTGGTCAAAATATTTTTTGGGTAAATAGTGGAGGTATCAACAAGTGACCTCTACATCTATGTTGAGACAGAAGCAAAAGGCATCCCCATACTAAGAATCAATCCACATAATCTAAGTGAACAGAAAAACATGAGAAAGACACATCCGTAGGTGGATTTGATGAATACCTAATGGTAATTCCCGTAAAATGTGTCTTAGAGACGGAAATTGACTAGCTTCAGCTTCATGTGGGTAAGAGAGCTGAAAGTAGGTTTGCAAGATTTTAGGTAGTGGATGGAGAATGCTCACCAAGAGGAAAATGTATCTCAATGGGTCTATGATAGGTGGAGGAGATGATGGGATCTCCTCTGCGCAGTGGAGTAATGGATAGGTTCTCCTCTGTGGGTGGAAGAGGTAATGGGTGATCCTCTATGGGTGGAGGAGGTACTGTGCGTAAAATTTCTCTAAGTGGAGAAGCCATGGGTGAGATGGTCTCGATGTTAGCGGAAGACTCCTCAGGAAGTGATGAAGGAGATGAAAGATGTTCCTCTATGGGTGAAGGAATATGAGAGGTTGGTTCGATGCAAGAGAAGGACTTCGGGATAGGATTTCCTCTATGGAAGGAATGTGAGGTAATTGGGAGGTGATGGGTATGTCATTAAAGATAGCGTGAACCTCGCGGGTATGGGTATCATGAGTTGAGGTCCGATCGAGAAAAAGGGGTGTGGTTGGGAAATGGTTTCTTGAAAATGTGTAGGTTTTGGTTGGCGGGTGCATTAGGATTATCCACGGTTAACTCGCCTTTCTTAAGCATTTCTTGGACACTATTTTTGAAAGTGATGCGATTCTTTGTCACTATGACCCTTTACTCGATGATAGTTATAGATATCATGTTCTTTATACCATGTGGGCATGGGGTGAGAAGGGTCAAAACTAGTGTGTGGTTTTATGGGTGGAAGAGTGATGGCTCCAGCTTTGATAAGCTTTTCTAATATAGAAGAGTAAGGTTCCACAATTGGAGTGTGTTTCTGTTGCTCTCGTCTGAATTAAAAAGTTTAGACGGGTGAGAGATTAGATTGGGGGTAGCCTGATTTGATGGATGAGCTGGGCCAGCCTTGAGTACCACTACGTTAGTGGTGCCTTTAGATTTTTAATAATTGTTTTTTGGTTTGGAAGAAGAAGAGGTATCATTCAACTTGAATTTCGAATTCTTATTGCGTAATTGGATTTTCTTCTCTTCAATGGCCCAAATCTCTAACTTTCGTGCCATAGTGAATGCTTCATCGAATGTTTGGAAGGTTTGGACCTGTAAGGTTGGTGAGATATGTCTAGCACAATCCCATGTGAAGAGCTCGATGAGTTCTATTTGTGGTAGTTGGAAGGTGAGTTGGTTGATCAAGCTACGCTAGCAAGCAACAAAATATGTGATAGATTTGTCCTCATATTGACGCGTGGAGTATAGGTCGGTCATGGTAACCTTCTTGATGATATTGATAGAGAAATGATCCAAGAAGGCTTGGGCTACCTGATTGAATGAGAATATGGAGTGTCTAGGTAACCCACTATACCAATCCAATGTAGGTCCAATCAAATACATATGAAAGGTTTTCAAGATCGGGGCATCATCGTGAGTAATCAGATAACACCCATGTTTGAATGACTGCAAATGCTGCTACGGGTCTTCTTTGTTATTGAAATGATTGAATTTAGGCATTTCCCAATGCATGGGGTATGGGCGGATAGGAATGGATGGGTGGATGGGCTCATTGCAAATCTCATCGTAGGTGAGAGTGTTGTGGGAGCTGAAACCAATGCCTCTAATGTCTGCATCTTGTCCAACATCAATTTGATTAGGTTGTTAGTAGGTTGCGATGATTGGGTGCCTCCTATAGCATGAGAGGGTTGGTTTTGGGCATATAATGGGGTGGTACTCTAGTGTATGGTGCTGCCATGTAGGTTGATTGGGAAGAAGGCAGTGAAATAGAGTACGTATTCGAGTGAATAATGGAGGAAATGGGAGGCTATTGATAGTATTTATATGGAGGTGGAAAGGTCGTGATAACCCTAGTGGTAATGGGATTTAACGATTGTGGAATGGAAAGGACCACGTTCGAAAAGGGGTAGGGGTCACCGACACCGGAGGTGGTAGTGTAGCTACGGGTATGTGCGAGACATTAGGGGTGGATGAGGTTACATTTTGGATAGTTGTCGAGGGTATGGTGGATGTGGTGGGTGTAACGGAGGTGGTAGATGTGGCGATCATAGCATGGGTATAGGACTTAAATGTGAAACAACAATTGGGGTAAAGGTAGATACGAGCAGCAGACAGAGCTAGATGGAGCTGATGCAGGAGTGGGAGCGAGAGTCGGGGGATAGATATGGGCATGCCGTATATCAACTGACCCGAGGCATCTCGAGTGGATGAATGGGAAAGGTAAAACTACAAGGTGGCGAGGATTTTGGTCAAGGAGTCGTGCGAACTCCTCATCTTCGGTAGCGATAGTGATAGGTTGGATGGGATCCATGGCTGGTGATAAAATGGAAGGTGGTGAAGGACTAGGTGGGAGTGGTTGACAACTAGCATGAAACACAAGTGCACTTTCTTGTCTTCGGGTCAGCACCATGTGAACCAGTACTGATTAGGTAGGGCTGCTTCTCTGTAAATGACACAGAAAACAATAGGAACAAGTGAATCTGATGGTAAAAAGTGGATTAGGTACCAAATGGTGGTTGGAAAGTGAAATAGGATAACCGATTCTAGTTAAGGAAAAATGATGTCGGTCAGGGGTAACTTATTTGTCGGTCATTGTAGAAAATGGTCAGTGAGTGAAAAACTAGGTAGAAGGTCAAATCTGATAGGTATGCCAAATCTGATGGTGTTTTACAATGTCAATGGGAATGATGGCAGTGATAGGGACTGTGAAAAGTGGAAGAAAATGAATAAAATGTCCTTTTGGGTAGGTTAACAAAAGGACCTGGAACCAATGTCGGTTGGGTATAACCGATGATGGTCAGAGGTAACCGACGATGGTTACTATGAAATTGAAACAATGATGAAAGAAAAGTGGTTATGAATTAAAATCTGATGTAGAATCAAACCCAAAATTATGAGAATGATGATGATATGGCCTAAGCACACTCAGGTGAAGCTAGAATACACTAGCTATGATGAGGAGCATGCAAGGATGAACAAGAAAAATGAAGAACGTGATCTCTCACCTCAAAACGCAAGCCAAGCAGAAACACTAAGAAAAATGTGATCCTAGGAGTGCCTTTTCTATTATGTTTGTTTAGCTTATGTTATTTAAGGACTGACACATGAATTGTGAAATAGATTTTTTTGGTGAGGATGGCTTCCTATGAAGAAGGAGATCTAAAAGGTGAGGTTTCAGGTATGTTATGGTGGGGGCGGGCTTCACTCTAAAGTATGAATCGACAGAGCGAGTGGGAGTACTGCCAATCCTCGAGTCGGTGCGATCATTGTGGAATTCCCAGGAAAGATGTTGTTTAAGAATATGTATTTGTTTTGAATTTGTGAAATTTAGCAATACTCAAAGAGAGAGAGAGAGAGAGACATATATTTTCTTTCTATGATTCATTTGTCAACCATCAGCTGGTCATGACTTCTAGCGTATAGGTTGCCCTCAATTAATGTGAGCTAATGTGATAAATCAGAATGCAATGCACTTATTTTTAAGCCCAAATCAAAGTGTGAAGTTGGATGACACAAAAATATGAAGAGGAAGAGGGATGCTCTTTCACTATAATGTAGAAAACATGAAGAAATGGTTCTTTTTAATTACACCAAAAGAAAAGTTTCCTTTAGAGAAAAGAGAAAGAAAAGGTGGGTTACCAAGGAAGAAAATTAATGGGTATGCTTTTCAAAAGGGAAACAAACACACAAATTTTACTAGGAATGAATGAAATGCAAGGAACCCTGGATGGGTCCCATTGGGCATGCCAAAATGTTTCACCTAATTCTAGATAGTTTCTTTGAAGTATTGATGAAACAAATAGGGTAACGGGTGTAGGAGGAATACCTATTTTAATGTTGGTTAATGGGTTGTTGTGCGTGTATGACTTCGAATCCACAACTGATTGTGAGAGCTTCCTTTTGGCTAGGAGGAACTACCTGTAATACAAAGAAAGACCTCTAGAGAAAGTTAAATAATATATATGCAAAGTGAACTACCTAGCGTGTGCTAGATTCGGGAAGTGTGATATTTCCTAGATGGTCATTAGTTCACCTGTTTTAAAAAATTTAATGCGGTAAATAAGGAAAATCCTATTATAATTCGAAATGATTTAGTTATCTCACTTAAAACACAATAAGAAATAGATCTAATATAGCAATCTAGGTTAGAAAAGGATCCGAAGGTCAAGTGGCGGTTGCGGGTCTCTGCAGTCCGAGCGAGAGGTCTCGGGTAGATCACGGGTGAATGAGGGTGAGAGGGAATTAGGTGGGTAGGTCACCATTCTGAGTTTTATGGGTGAATAAAGAGACCAATGTCGGTTAAGGGTGACTGAAAATGGTTAGGTGTAATCGATGCCGATTACTTTGGAAAATTGGGAAAGCCACGTAACGAGATTTAGGTCTCCTTTGTGATTGCAAAAAGGAGTTTGGTTGGTCGGGATGAGGTATTGGGTGATTTGGGTAGGATTTGGCAAGGTTTTAATGGGTGTATGGAGGGGTGAGTGTTGGAGGAGGTAAATGGGTGGTTAGGTAAATAATATATGATAATATAATGATGAAATGGAATAAAGCAGAGAAGTATAACATTATACTTACTTGGATCTTGGTACTTTGGATGCCTATGAGTGAGGGATGGAGGTGATGGTGAGAGGTTTGAAGGCTACAGGTGGTCACCAATTGAAGAAAATATTTTACATGGGTTGCATGTACATTTCTCTTTTCTTGGTTAGATTAGATCATTACTAGGATGGTTGTGCAGGAAAAGATGCTTGATCTCCTTCCTTGCATGCATGTTCTCATTGGAATTCACTCTCAGAAGATGCGATATCTCTCTAGAATGTGCTAATGTTCACCAAATTTTCCAATCTTTTTCCAACCTTCTACCAACCTTGAGAATAAGGTTGTTTTGGGGTTAAAAGGGTAACCGATGGCGGTTTTGGCTTAACCGGCGACGGTTAGGGGTAACCGGCATCGGTCAAGGTGGGATTTCCTAGGTTTACTAAACTAGGGAGATCCTCTTGATTTCCTTGGATCTCATGTCGTTAACCCATGGATTAGACTGGAAGCTTCTTGTAAGCATGCGGGAATGTGGTTAGAGGGAATGTAGGCATTGATTTTTAGGGTTTGGGTAAGTCTCGTTAGTTATGGAAACTTACTAAGAATAGGTCTTAGGTTGAGTTGGCTTGGTGAGGTGTCTAGGTGAAGTGTATGTGTGGATATTATTTAAATTAAGATATTTAAATAATAAATATATTGAGGATAATTAATTAATTTAATTAAATTAATATTAGTGGAGTGAAGGGAGCCATGGCTAGGTGAATGTGATGAATGGTGCTTATTTGTCGAGGGACCAAAGGGGAGTGTGACCTAATTTTAGTGTCTACACTTTAATTCCTAGGCAAACCGACATATCACCCAACCTCGAATCAAGGCGCTCAACCGAGGTGCCAAGCCCCTCTTTCATATGAGCCTTGCAAGAATATTCATCATTAAAGAAAAATAATATATAGACACAAAAACATACATCCATTTTAGTAGAGAGGTAAAAAACCTAGATCCAAACACAAATGCACCATAATATGAACGTAATCATTATAATAATACAAAGGAATCAGATCTAAACCATGAGAAATATGAAGAACATAAGGGTTTAGACCCATGAACATAGATATTCAAAATAATACACCTCATATATTGATTCATAATTGTTTACAATAGCGATTACATCAAAAAGGGTCATAACAAACCGAATACATCAAAAAATAACATCCTAACCCTACCAAATGAATTTACTTGAATATTTCTATCCATGCTCTCCCTTGTGTATCTAAAGTCTCTTTTACATCTCTTGCATCACATCACACCTCTTCTTCTCCTCTATACCAATATTCATCCATCCTCCCCTACTTGAGCTAAACTTATTCTTAAATAGAGCGGGTGATCTCCTTTACCACCTCAACATCACTCAAGAGAAAAGCGCATGCCAAATGTTATCATACCCTTCCATACACAAGTATTCTAGACATGAAAGTGCCAACTAAGTCATAACTAACTCTTCTTTATAAGCTGTTAAACACATTGATTATATCGTGGAATATTATTTCCTTGGGATGCAAGTTTCCATGTTCTAACCTTATCCATTATCACGCCTACCCATATCCTCACATGTTTTCCATGCAACACCATAACCTTGAGATGCGACTAAGTCTCAAAACCCGTTTCTACTCCCTGTCCATAGCTTAACTATTCTTGCATGCTCTTCCTCACATGCCTTCATCCTACACCCTCTTACACACATTGATCCTCTAATCTAGGAATTAGTCATTTTTCTAGGCTCAAAAATACACCACACTAAATGTGTTGTCCATCCACGGAAACAATCTGATCTCCAAAAAAGAATAAATAATGGAAGAATAAGATGACTGTGTATCTAGATTACGCCAAAAAGATTTTTTTTTTTATTGTTGCACAAGGATTGGGAAGGTTTTATTCAAGGATGCTTCAATATCATCCCAAGCATCCACCTCACTCGCGCATGTTTAAATAAACCCCATATCAGCGCATTGACCTCATTAAATGTTATCTTTTCACACTTGTCCTTTGATGTTTTAATAACATTCTCCATTTGCTTGCTAAGGTTGGTCAACATGTACATCCTATCTGTCACCTAGGGGTATAATTCCTTGACTTTACTCTTAATAGAGGTACTTAAAATTTCAATTGGGTCGATTTATTTTTAACCTCCACTAGGATCTTGTCACATTCCACCCGATTGCCTATGTTTTTAGCCTAGAACTCCTTCAAATATGCCTCATGTGTAGCAACCAACACACTTTCCACCCTGTCTTTGTCTTCATAGTTGTCATAGACAACTTCGGCCATGTGAGCCATGAGTTTCTTTGAAGTGAGAAGCTTAGTGTACTAAGTGGTGATATCCTCAATTTTTATATTTCTTGCTCTCTCGTCATGCAATAAATTCTTCCATCGACTACTGATGTAAGTGGTTTCTTCTCCATCATGATGATGCACATAAAATCCTCTAGGAAGTGGAAAGATGACTCATACTTCTATGTAAGGGAGCTAAATATGGGTGTGCTAAAATAATGGAGTTTGAGATATTTTCCACTTTCTTGTAATATTCACGTACTTTCCCCTTATCTTCTCTCAACTAAGTCCTCAATTGCACAATTATAGACTCCCTTCCCTTTATCTCCTTGTCCCTCTCTATAGTTTCCTTGTTATTTTCCTCCAATTTTTTAATCTTGTTATTCTTCTTGAATAACCTTTCTTTGAACTCCACCAAAACCTTGATCACTACATTACACACTTGTTCATCAGTCAGTGTTGAGAATCCACAATAGGATTTACCTCCATGGAGCTCGGTGTGTCTAGCAATGTACCTGCATTGACTTCAAATTTTGGCTCATCAACATGGGATTCAAAAGCCCATGAAAACATTTTCCTTGTGCATGGTTACACACCATCTACATCAAATGATGATTAATATAGAAGGTGGTCTATAGGTACTATGCTCTAGAAACACTCATGTAGGACCTTGTGTGGATCAACATCATAAGTCATTATAGGTCCTTGTGATGTCGGCGTGCCCTTTCTACCTATGTGCACTCCCTTGGGGAAACTAACTTGAAAATTATATCCCTGCCCATTCTTCCACACTTTTCTTTTTTCATCTCTCTTGCGTTGCACTCCACCTTATTCTCTACCAAGTCCTTGATGATATTCGGCACCAACTTCTCTAGAGTGTCTTCTAACTATTCATCGGATAGGTGTGGGGTCTCCTACACCTTTATTCCGAATTCTTCTTCAATTATTTCTCCTTTGCAACCATCCTCCACAAATTCATTCTTCTCTTCATTTGATTCATGTACATTATATAAAAATGTTCTTTTCTTTGACTCGTTCCCCTCGACCTATTCTCTAGTCTCATCACCCTTCACACTCCCGTTCTCTCAAAGTATTAACTCTGCACTATCCTGTGCTTCTTCTTCACCGAGAGGTTTCTCCTCACTGGGGACTTATCCTTCACTAAGGACTTGTTTCGTGAGTATAAGTTCATGTGCTGCACCGACTCTTGTGCCCATGTGTTACAACCACACACACACTTGGTGTCATGCTTGTTGGACTTTCCTCCCTATCTCTCTTCTTTGTCACTAATTTATTCCTTCCGAAGGGTCTTAAAGGATGGAGACATCATCATTGTAGTAATTTTTACCCATCTACTAACTTATAACCCCATTCGCACTTTGGCCTATCACCCGGTGGGTGCTCACCGAGGCATGCGTGGGTGCCAAGACCCTAATTTATGTGAGAATTGTGAGAGGTATTTGCATTGTTAGAGGATTAGTTGCAGAGAAGTGAATATATGTGTAAAATAACAACATGAGATATCATATCCTTATACCCAAACATTTAATAACGGGAAAAACATCATGGCATGAAATACAAAGAACAAATCTACCATAAAATATAAGAAAATAACACTAGGTTTTGAACCCCTAAACAGATATTCAAAACAAAGCCATATATTTATATTAATCATAGTCTCAATAACCACATTACATTCAAAATGGTCATATCAGACCAAATGTATCAAGATAGGGATCTAACCCATATATCAGAGGTCCTAGCTATGCTTTCTTTATTAAAATTTTTTTACAGACCCATCCCTTAGACATGATAACATTCCTACAGTCCTCTAATGAGAACCCCAACTCCTCGGGCCTCCTAGTATTGTTTTTGAGCTTATTTCTTCCCATGCTATATGCATTCCATCTATGTCTTCCTCGGTGTGTATCTCTATCTCTTCTTCTACCCGAGCATCTCTTCTTATAGTATCAACACCCACCAAAGCATGCCTTTCTTCAAGAGTAGATTAGATTCCAAGTGTCAATGTGGTCCTTCAATGGTGCATGATTATTCTACTCGATCTCTCCACTTTCTTAAATGATGTCTTAAGAATATCCCATGCATGGAATAAACTTCCCCGACCACAAATTATTCCAAGTTGGCACCTTATCCACTTGGCATGCCTAGTCGGGTCATGTTTTTCCTCATGTGCCTCCAGAACACTAAATATGGCTAAGTCCTTAGACCCTGTGTATTACCTTACACACATGGCCTCGGTTTCTTCTAAACCCTTATTAAAACCTTATCTTGCTTTGCTGATCTCTGTGTGCCCTTCTTCCTATTTTTCTCGTGCACTCACGTGCTCTTTATGCAATTAGCCAATATTTCGAGGCCCAAAGATCATCAACATACATGCCTTTATCAAAATTAGGACTTAGGTTTATGTACACCTTTGTTGTTTTTGTGCTTGCAAGTGGTAATGTTACTAGGCCTTAGCAAATGTATGTCATGAGAGACATACTTCCCCAAATACTCTCACTTATGAGGGTACACAAGTGTCTTTCATAACAAACGACACTCCTAATCTACTTCACTTAGATCAAACCTTAGTTTCTTATCCTCCTTAAACTTGTTAACCGCACTCAAAATACCTTTGTGATGTGAAGGAAAAAGGTAATCTACACCATGGGATCTTAGTGTCATTAGTCAATGTGAACCTACAAATGCAGAACTATTGGTATACTACAAATTCAGCCTCATCCTTCACTAAGGTTGGAAGTTGCTTAGGAATCCTCCACTCTTCTCCAAATGCATCACACATCCACTTGTACCACTTATCCAAATGTGCATTGTAAGTAGGTGTAATAATTTCACAAGTATATGCTTGAAACCTCTTAGCTGGGGAGGGGTTCTCATCATGGTACTCCCAAATGTTGTTATTTGGCCCATCGGGCACTCCAATATCTGAAAACAAAATGGTAAGAAGAATATTACCATACAAAATTTTATCTCCATCTCACGTGGTATCTATGATATCCTCTGCAATGAAGGCCGAGATGTTGTAGATGGTCCCAGCTAAAACTTTCCTGTAAATGTTCAAACATCTCTTGTTCACCTGTGGCCATCATTCTTGTTCATTCAACTGATGAACATGTGCACAACCAAATTCATGATTGGGTCCTTGATCTTGTAAATGTTGAAGGATTCCCTACCCTTCCCGTACTCAAATGCCTTAGTTGTTTCATTGACAACCTCATTGTTGCCCAAGTCATCATCAAGCGACTATCTTGTGTAGATAAGTCCAATGTACTTGGAGATCAACTATGGAGTTATGTGCATTCTCCTTCATGCGAAGTAAAAGTAATATTCATGCATATGAGACATAAGCCACTAGTATAATCTCTCAGGATTGAAAAAAATGGAAACTCGTAGATTTGTAAAATCCCAACCTTCTCTAATGTATTCTTTATAGAGTCATCATACACTGAGTCTGTCATCTTTAGTTCTTTCTCCCATAGGGTGAACAATATCCAATGTCATTTCTTCCTTGGTTGTATATGTCATATGGTTCGATAAGTTAGAACCATTTTATGCATGTGAGATACCCAATCCATTCCTAATAATACCACATCTGGGTATTTCATCTCCGTATACAATTCTTTGTTGAAAACTATTTACATGAGTCTTTTTCCCTTGACCTTGCTCTTCCTCTTGGGTGAAACATTTGATCCATTCCTTAATACCATTCTCCTTCTCGGGTCCTTTTAATCCTCCCTTGTATCTTTCTTTCTTACTACTCAATCCCTTGGCCTCAATCCTCCTATGTAAATTCCTCAAACTCGTGCCCTAGTTTCTCAAACCCTAACTTGGAAACCCCTTCTTCCAAAATAGAACATTAAAACACATATAAATCCTTCCAAATAACCACTTTTGCACATGCCTGTGTACTCCATTCCAATCTGGTTCTCAAATCTTTCACTTCACATGTGATTTTTTTAAATTTCACGCAAGGATGCCCTAGTTCACAAGAGGTCTTCCATAAGTAAACACAAGCTGAAAATAACTTACCCCAACTCCCTATTTATAGTTTTCCACTTTTTAATGCATTTGTTTCCATGCCACCTACCTTTGTACTATCAAATTAAATTTGTATTTTTCTAGCGCTTTCTTCCCATGTGTTTTTTCCAGCTAGTTTCATTCACATGCTCGCTCATGCATAACCTTCTCAACCTTATGATGTGTAAACCTACATTGACCACAGAATCCCTTACATGCGTTCCTAGTGCCAAAGTGTATCTACCTCTACATCTTATATCAAGTATTTCTTCCTACCGCCACCTACCTCATATTACTCTATGCATTCATCATTGTATGTGGATTTCATAACACTATTTCTTGACACCATTTTATCTCTCGGCCATTATAACCTCTGCTATGTGCCTTCCTCGGATACCACACATTTTTTTCTTTCCGGGCCACCAATCAACATCGCTCCAACCACGTACCTCCTACTTGTTCTCTCCACCCCACACTAAAACTATGTGTGGTCCTCTGCGCATGAAACCTTTTAGAAATTAATTGGCTACTGGCACATAAATGCACAACACAACACAAGACAAAAGAAAAATCATAACAATGATGAAAGGAAACACATATAAAGGAAATTTCATTAAAGGAAAACCTAATCTAAATGGAAACACTACTTTATTACAAACACCAAGAAGACTTATTTATAGTAGGGCTTCAACCTACTCCCGTTAAAGAAATCAAGAAACCATGTGCCATCCAGAGCATCTAAATATAAAGTACATGAGTCAAGTATATAGGTCACGATATATTATCCCAACCAATGAACTTGGAACTTCCTAGGTGCCGCAAAAACTTGGAGTCATACAAAAGAGCCATCTATCCAATTTTGAGCTTCGATTTTTATGTGCCGATCATGCAAGGTTTTCTATCTTGTTTTCTCTATCTTCTAGTTCCATCAAGCTATGGTGCACCTCTCAATCAATTACATAAATTTTTCTATGCACTCTTCAAGTGCTTTTCATCAGATGAATCCTTCCACACACACAATGTGTAGGGATGGTAACATAAATTCAATTGGTAAAACAACCTCGGTGCTAAACACCAACTGAAAGGGTGTTGCTTTGTTCAAAATATTGTAGGTTATTATATAATACCAAAGAATAACAGATACATTATCATCCCAATCCTTCCTTCTAACATCATATATCTTTGTCAATGTGTGGCTCAAAATCTTGTTGAAAGCTTCAACAGTTCAATTAGCTTGTGGGTGATAGGGTGTAGTCTTATGATGGGCTACCATAATTTTTCCAATAATATCCTAACAGTATAATTCAAGAAATGAGTACCCCTATCACTTGTTAAAATCAATGGACATCCATACCTACTTATGATATTCTCCCAAAGGAACCTTTCTACAGTAGTTGTAGTGCAATACTTTGTAGGTGCTACTTCCACCCACCGTGTAAGATAATTTGTATAAGTAATGATGTAGCGTGACCCTATCCTATGTGCTGGGGGAATAGGGCCCATGAAGTCAATTTCCCACTTTTAAAATGGTTACACACTTTCTATAGGTATCAACGACATTTCATCTCTATGCCTAGGCTTCCCAAGGTGCTGAAAATGATCACAGCCCTTGGAATATTCTTGAAAATCCTTATATAATGTCTCCCACCACAAACCAGCCATTAGAATCTTACGTGTGGTGGATTGACCTCCATAATATCCATAATAAGTTCCTCCTTGAGCTTCATCCATAATACCCACATGCTCATTCTCTAGTACACACTAATGTAAAATCTCATCCCGGCCCAACCTTCTCTAGTTTCTTCTTCATGGAGTCATCATATACCTTTGGTTTGTACTCTATTGTTCTTTCTCCTATAGGAAGAACAAGATCCAATGTCATCTCTTTCTTGGTTTTATATTTCCTATGGTTATAATAAATTCTAACCATTTTACACATATGAGATACCCAATCCCTCCCCAATAATACCCCATCCGGGTATTGCATCTTCATATACCATTATCCGTTGAAACATGTCAACATGACTAGTTTTCCCTTTCCTTTGCCCTTCCTCTTGGGTGAAACATCTGATCCTTTCCTTGGTTCCATTTTCCTTCTTGGGTCCTTGTTAATCCTCCCTTATATCTTTCTTCCAAACTACTCAATCCCTTAACCCCAATCCTCTTGCGTAGATTCCTCAAACCCATGCCCTAATTTCAAAAACCCTAACATGGAAACCCCTTTTTCCATAAGAAAACGTTCAAAAATGTAGAAATCCTTCCAAATAACCACTTATGTGCATTCCGTGTACTCCATTCCAATATGGTTCTCAAATATTTCACTTCGCACGTTATTTTTTCAAATTTTACATAAGGATGCTCTACTTCGCAAGATCTCTTCCATAAGTAAATGCAAGGTGAAAATAACTTACCCGACTCCCTATTTATAGTTTTCCACTTTTTACTACATTTATTTCCATGCCACCTACCACCATACTACCACATTAAATTTAGATTTTTCTAGTGCTTTCTTCCCACGTGTTATGTCCAACGTGTTTCATTTACATTCCCACTCATGCATAACCTCCTCGGCCTTCCGGCACAAAAACTACATAGACCGCAGAATCCCTTACATGCACTTCCAACACCCAATTACATCTACCTTTACGTCTTGTACCAATTACTTCTTCCCGCCTCCACCTAGCTCATGTTGCTCTGCCCATTCATCACTAAATGTGGATTTCATAAAACTATTTCTTGACAACTTTTTATCTATGATCATTATCACCTCTGCTTTACACGCATTCCTCGGATACCACACAATTTTTTTCTTTCTCAAGCCACCAATCAACATCACTCTAACCACGTACCTCCTAGTTGTGCTCTCGTCCAAACACAAACTATGCATGGTCCATTGTGCATTAAACGTTTTAGAAAGTAATTGGCTATTGGCGTGAAAAACCGCAACACAAAAATGATAAAAGACAAAGCATAGTAATGATGAAAGGAAACACATATAAAGGAAATTTCATTAAAGGGAAACCTAAGCTAAATGACAACATTTCCTTATTACAAACACCAAGAAGATTTATTCATAGTAGGGCTTCAAAATACACTTGTTAAAGAAACCTTACAACCATGTGCCATCTAAAGCTTCTAACTCGACAAGTGCATTACTCAAGTATATAGGTCATGATATATTGTCCCAACCAATGCACTTGGAACTTCCTAGGGTGGCGTAAAAATGGAGTCATACAAAAAAACCATCTGTCTAACCTCCAGCTTCTTATTTTTTATGTGCCAATCATGTCAAGCCTTCTGTATTACTTTCTCTATCTTCTAGATCCATCGGGATATGATACGCCTCTCATCAAATTGCATCAATTTTTCTATGCACTATTCAAGTTATTTCTCATTAGCAAATCCTCCCATGCGTGCAATGCGTAGGGATGGTAACATAAATTCAACTGGTAAAATAGCCTCCGTGCCAAACACCAACTGAAAGGGTGTTTATTTTTTTAACCTCTTTTATGTTGTTCTATAAGTCCAAAGAACAAAAATACTTTATCATCCCAATCCTTCCTTCCAACATCACATATATTTGGTAATGTGTGGCTCAAAATCTTGTTGAAAGTTTCAATAGTTCCATTAGCTCTGTGGGTGATAAGGTATAGTCTTATGATGGGCTACCATGAATTCTACCAATAATATTCTAATAGTCTCAATAAAGAAATGAGTACCCCTACCACTTGTTAAACTCAATGGACATCCATACCTGCATATGATATTCTCCAAAAGGAAGCTTGTTGCAGTAGGCTGCAATGTAATCCTTCCAGGTTCTATCGCTCACTTTGTGTAAAATAGTCTATATCGGTAATGATGTAGCATGATCTTGTTCTACGCATCGGGGAGGGGGACTAGGGCCCACAAAGTCATTTTCCCATTTTTCAAAGGGTTCCAGACTTACTATAGGTCTCAACAACATTTCATCTCTATGCACAGGATTTCCAAGGTGTTGGTAATGATCACAACCCCTAGCATATTCTTGGTAATCCTTATACAATGTCTCCCACCACAAACAAGAAATCGAATCTTATGCATAATGGCTCAACCTTCATAATATCCACCAGAAATTCCTCCATAATACCCACGCGCTCATGCTCTAGTACACACCAACATAAAATATCATCCGACCAAGTTTGTAGTAATCTCCACCAATTAACGTATAAGGCATGATGCGAATGTCAAACTATTTCCTACCTATACTCTTCAATCTGTCGGGTTCCATACTTGTTCGTAAAAATAAAATAATGTCCTCCAAATCAGTGGACGCACATTGTAATCTAAAAAAATGTGCATCTAGAATTATGTCTTCAATGTTCTATGCCTCCTCACTTGAAGTAATTATAGAAAGGTGGTCAGGTCCTAAATTGCACTTTCTTGGTTTGATTCCCACGAAAAGTCAAATTCCTTAAATAACAAGATCCACCGGCATATGTGCCCTTGTAAAATAGGCTTGTTTACTAGATACTTAAGTTTCATATGATCTGTGTAAAAGATAAACAAATTAGCCAACAAGTAGTACCTAAAATTATGTAGCGCATAAATTATAAACAACGCTTCACACTTCATTGTTGTGTATGTCCGTCGTTGAGTTAACTTTCAGCTTATGAAACATAAAGGGTGATAAAAAGTCCCTTCTCTAGAATGTACTAACACTACTCCAATTTCCATACCTGATCCATCCGCATGCACATGAAAGGGATTTTCCCAAGAAGGAAAGTGCAAAATAGGCACAATAGTAAGCTTCTCCTTCAGCGTATCAAAAGCCACTTTTGCACCTCATCCTAGTGAAATATCCCTTTATGCCTTAATAGTTATTCTAAGTGTGTGATGATCTTGGCATAACCCTTGATGAATTTTCTATACTAACCCATATGCCCCAAAAATCCAAGCACGTGCTTGGATTGGAAAGCTATTCTAAACCCAAAATAACAGCAACTTTGGATACGTCTACCAATTATCCTTCCTTGTAAATAATATGATCTAACAATGTGCTAAAAGGAGTAGAAAAGACACATTTCTTAATGTTTAGAGAGATACTTAACTTCCTACATCTTTCAAACATCAATCTCAAGTTATTACAATAATTATTCACTAATCCATACTCGTCCAATCATCCGAGGTAGACTTGTAGAAACTTATGAATAAAATCTTGGAATTCTTGTACCAATATGCCCGAAAATACAACAGGAACATTATTAAGCCCAAATGAAATAACCATATAAGAAAAACTTCCCCAATCAGTGGTGAAAGTAGTATTTTCCTAGTCTTATTTTAGAATCCTTACCTGGTGATACCCTGAGAATCCATCTATAAAAGAGTAGATCTCATGCCCTGGTACACCTTTCAAAATTTCCTTAGTCAAAGGCATTGGAAAAGGGTCTATAAATTAGATTTATCCAGTAAGGCCTCTTTCTAATAAGGAACACACCCTTATTTAACTTAATCCTCATCTCTACAAATGAGTGATGAACTCCTTTTAACTCATGATACCCACAAGGAAACAAATATTCGAAATCAACAGCAGTTCAATTATCTTTGAAACCTCTTGGTCCATCTAGTAATCTACAATGATTGATTATTTTGGTTTTTCTTCTATTCCAATGTTTACCTTCTTTGTCTTCAACGGTTCATTATAGGTGTGGGCCTTCTCATCCACACTATTGAATAATTCATGTGTACCCTTTGTATGATCTACATCAAGTTTCTCTTTCTCTTCATCTTCTATTAGGTACACCATTGTTCCTTTCTCTTTTTCTAGGTAGGTGTGCTCAAAATGTACTTCATCCATTTTTCTCCTTCCTCGAAGTGTGCCTTCAAATCAGGATTCCCTTACAAATCTAGGATGAGGTCCTCATCTCTAGCACTATCTCCCAGATTAAGGCACTTGACTATTTGCAAAGTGTCATTCATTGATGGTTTAGAAGATAGATACTCAAAATTCTAAATAATACCTGCTGTCAACTCCTACAAATTTCTTTTCTTACGATGTAACTTTGAATGGGTATACCAAGCACATGCACAACCCTGTAAAGTGGAATAGAACTTGTGCATCCATAGTGAATGAGGTAAATCTTCCATGCCTTCTATCCATGATTTCTCACATTCCTTAATGTGGTACAAGGATGATTCCCTCCCATGATAGTTGCATATGTATGAAGGTGTGTTGGTCCATAGAAATATAATAGAAAATATGTTTCTTACCTCATGTCACTCTATAAAATTATCCTTGTGAGTCATCCACCAATGCACAACTATCCCATGCAAGGTATACACTAGCCTATTCCTTTGTTCTACTTCACAAGTCCACTAGACTTCCATAACATGCAAAAATACATGATGGTGACCTTATCCATTGTAACGTGGTAACTATCTTCCTCCCAGATACCTAACTGAACATGCCTCGACAACACGAGAACTAGTTCCCTTAAATTCTCTTCCAACAAACTCATTAGTCCTAAGCACCTAATCATCACATGACAACACTAGTCATATCACTTAAGGACTGAGCATCATCCCACTAAATGAATCCTCTTTCTAGATCGATAACCTTTGGGTCTTTGATAGTGTGCACATAAATTATATTGATGTCTTCTTCCCCAAAGGTTTGAATTGACATAAGGTGCAGACCTACCATCTATCTTATACTACTATTTAGAATATTTTCAAGTGTACAAAGTACTAATTAATCCCACCTTTTGGCCACCTTTTCCTTATCTTTTATTTCTCATTTCCCACATATTTCCCAATACCTATAATCCCATTTCATGACCATTTTTTCATTCTAGTATGAAATCAAGGTGCTCCATCCTGTATTGGGGCACCCCGAGGCACCCTGGTCCCATTCCGGGACTCCCAGTCTATGCACAACATATTACAATTCTTTTTTGGTCACATCTAGTTGTTTCATCCTTATCTTCTTCTCATTTGGCCTTGTCGGGATTAATTATGAAATTAAGCTTGAGAGCCCTATAAATATAAAGTTATAAGACCATAATAAGGGTCCTAGGTCATTGCATCTTATCACTACTATCACTTCATCTAGGGCTATGCATCCATTACATCACTTGCATCCACATAGTTCCATGCATTCAATATAGGATATCTGCATCACACATACTTCATAGGGGGAGGGATTCCATTCTATTCCATGCACACATGTTACTTATATTTCTATAGATACTATTTCTCGCTACTTCACAAAGTGTGACTAACATGAGAGCACCTAGGGCACAACACACACACACACACACATAAGAACTACATCAATGTTCATAATGTAGTACAATGCTCAGTGATAAGTCCACTAGTTTGGCGGTTGAGGTCAATCCGACCCATTCATATGCATTTTTATTTTTTTAGGGTTGGATACTTTTCCTTGCATCACGGGTCATTCTACAATACATCCAATGAGTCCAACATGATAGGTAAGAAGCATTCAAAGATATTTAGTGACCATACTAGATTGACATTCTAAACATTTACATTGTTTCGAGTGCCCAAACTATAGACAAGGGTGCCCCGAGGCACCCCAATACACTCCCATGTGCCTATGTCATCTCAGCTAGCCCATATATGCCCTTTGTAGGGCCCCTAAGTGTTCATCTGCACTGACGAGTTTTAGTTCTAGATCTGTGATAGCCTGTGATAGTCTCCTCTTATCATCTGAGTCTATTCCTTACTCTTCTCTTTCATATTAGGGTTTTATTTTCTATAGAATAGTTTATTTACATTTATTCCCATACTGATTTAGTTCATTTACAATGTTTTAGTCCTCCTATTTAGATTAACATTAATACCCTAGATATTGTTTAGGGCCATCTAGGTATAAATTGCTTATTTTTTAAAATCATTTTGGTGAACCCCACATCTCTTTCTACCACCTTCTAGGGATTTTTCATTCCATCATCATGAATATCTCTATCACTGAATACCTGCTTACCCACATTTATTTTCTTCATTGAGTCCAAACCCTTTTGCTACTACCATGTTTCTACCAACATACATCTGGACTCCCTGTATGACACATTTATCGAGGCCTTTTCTCACATATAGCCTTCAGGGAAATCCTCCCACTGAAATTCACCCTTTTGATAATGATCCACCACTTTACATCATTTCTCACATCTATAATGTTGTTGTCAAGCGTAATCTTATCGATAATGGCTCTAAGCTTAATTTGTGCCCTATGTCCTTTCTCCAAGCCATAGGTTTGTCTGCTCATGACATTATCCCTTCTTCCATTTCACTCCATGCTTATGATGGTTCTATTCATCCATGTCTAGGCCACATTACTTTTCCTTTAACTGTAGGTCCTAAAACTCTCCCCACTATTTTCTTTGTCATTGATTTCCCTGTCTCATATAATTTCTTGTTAGGTAGACCATGGCTCCATGCCATGTAAGATGTTCCTCTACCATCCACCGTTGTGTCAAATTCTTACATGAGCGTGTTGAGTATACTGTCTTCCAAGATTATGATCCATTCCAATATTGTGTCCATGACCCTCATACTAACATCCCTATTCCTCGCATTGACACCGTCGATGAACCTCAGCCTTTGGATGATCAACCAAATTTACCGCCACTTGAGGGAGTTATTTTTTACTAGACAAAATTCCCCCTCCATCACCTATTCCCACCATCATAGTTCCATATCAGCCACCTCCTCCCTCCATGAACAATATCATCCCATCTCTGCCATTATCACCCACGCACCCACCCTTCATGTGTACCCTCTTTATCCATGACTCATTTTGGGACCATGTTCCATTTGATCCACATACAGTGAAACCATCTATTCTCTCTTGTCTAGTTTAACTTAGATTTAATTTTACATGATCTTCAACCTTCTACTCATGCCTCTCATCTCTATTACATTTTTTTCACCATCACCGTTGTTTATGGTTTGTGTGTCTTTGATCTCCTCATTTATCTACCACGTACCCCTTGTTCTTTTCCACTCACATTAGGGGACTCCTGGCTTACTTACATTAGAGGTACATTAGACCCTAGTCACACTGACATCTCATTCCCCATGCCCTTTGGCCACATTTTCATTTGCAATAGTTTCTTTCTTGGCCATTCACCCAACCTCACTCGATGGTACACACATGGTTTTCCACATCTACCATTTATTGATAAAGAATATGCTATGGGCATGTATCATTTGTCTCTCGTTGGATCATTACATGATCAACCTCATACTATATCCTGCCAAGTTGTCAATTCCGATCCATTTGGCTTTGACCAGAGGATGATGATCTCCTTGACAAATTCACATAGCATCTTCTCACATTACTGTTGGGGGCATTACACATGACATGCCCCTCCCCCCTCATTTCGCATACTTGTACTCCTTTATTTCCTACACTTCATCTCTATAATTTATCAACATCGCATTTCCACTTATCCCATCACATATTATGCACCCTCATTACCCGATGACACACCCTAGTGCTTCGGTTCACACTAGACTATTGAGGGATTACCATTACACTTAACCCCACACACTACACATCCTACATTATCCTATACATACCTCATCTACTCGTTATTTCTACATCATCTATTTCATACATGCTACACTAGTCATCATCATATATGAGTCTAGTATTACATTACATCCACACATTCCATATTTATGCTAGGTCACATTTTCCATGGGTCTAGCTTTGTTTATCACCACTACATATTCTTACATTACATGGTCTTATTAGCATATCCCATCTATCTATCATCTACATTCTACATGATACAATAGATTTCATTACATATGGGTCTAGTTTTATCATCATTGCACATTCCTTTTCTATATACATTATGTATCCTACACATACTACATACATCACACCCATTGCATTTACATACATCCACATATCCACATTGCATTCATAAACCTATTATACATACTACACTAGATTTCCTTATACTTGGGTCTAGATTCATCTACCATCAAAGTACACATTCTATTTCTACCTACGCACATATTACACTACATTACATACCCACTCACACACTCACTACATTACATTGCCTACACACATTCATTCTACCTTGGTCATATATACTCCATTGTCTTCTATGTGTTATCACCACCCTATGATACACTCTCTAGTTCCTTGGTCCATACTCATCGCCAATCATTTACCAATGAAATGGACCTTACATCGCATATGACATGTCATCATACCACATTTATCGACTAGTGACCAACGCTCTAGGATATATCTCCACCCCCACTCATCATCATCATCATGTAGTGGTATACACCTTAGGTTAAATCACCACTATTTTAATAAATTTCTCATTATTATCTTACATCCTATCATCACATATTCTATTATCCTATTATACGTCATTCTATTTCCTAATCATTTATCCTACTCATCACTTAGTGGTATACACTTTAGGATAAATCACCACCCTTTCCTTATTCATCACGTAGTGGTCTACATGCTTAGTGCTAAATCACCACCTTCCATTATCCACCACATAATTATATACACTTCATATGCCCTCATCACCCATCTCATAGTGACATACACTATAGGCTAAATCGTCACCTTCTTCTTCCATCATGTAGTGATATACGCTTAGGGATAAATCATCACTCCTCCATTCAACACGTCATGATATATGCTTAGGCTATAGGGTCCACGCTTATCTTTCCATATATCTCCTCACCATACACTTCTTCCATAGTGATATACTCTTAGGGATAAATCATCACTCATATATTCAAAAAAGGTCATGATATACGCTTTGGCTATAGGGTTCACAAACATATTCTCCCCATGTCACATTTCATCACCATCCTATACACATCACTCATCATAGCGTGTTAGATACAACCTACACTACTAGACCATTTCCCGATGATGCACTCTTGTTTAGGGTTCATTCTTGATTGAAGAGGGAAAAAAAATGAACCTCACTACATACACTTCCATACACTCGGGGGGCACGTTTCTCTATCATTCCATCTTGCATTCCATTCCATCCATCCACAACATATTGCATTGTCTTGGTAGCATTTACTCTTACTTAATGGTGTTTTGCATGCTCATTCTATTACACATGTTAGCTTTCTTTCTTTATGTCATTATCATACACACATGTGCATTCACACCTTTGTTTAGTGTGATCACATATATATGAATTTACACATGGCATGGATGCTCATCTTCTACCCTTACTATACTGGTCGTTGGGGCATCACATTTGTCTCATACAGAGGTGTTATTGTTTCTTTTTTCCTTAGAATATTTTACTACTTACTTCTACATGCTTTGACATATTGGTTATCACTCTAACATGCTAACGAGTGTTCCATGTGCAACACTTGTTTTGTAGGACTACATGTTTCCATGACTACATGTTTGTTTTTACTTGTTTGTGTTGTTTGCCATTGTTTGTAGGCTTTTCCCTTTGCTTATGTGCACACTTGATTGTTGTTTGTAGCCATGATGGACTTTTGTGTCTTGTGACATCGTGAGTGATGTCCCATGTTTGAAACCCACTTTGTGCAGTCTTCTTGTTTTCTTACATGTTTACACTACTATACTTGGTAGTTTTTCTACATTATCTGTGTCTTTTACACTTATTTGCATGCATGTGTTTAGAATAACACTTGTATTGATATTAGCCATCCCTTTTGTGCATGCCTTGGTATCTACCAATAATTTTCCCTTTCCCCCTGTAGGGCAGAGTTCTACAAGTCAAAGTGTGGTTGGTCCTCTTTTGGGGCCACATTCTCCTTCCAGGGTCATCGCATGCACCCCCAAAGAGGGGGAATCATTGAGGGTTTTCTACTAACACAACGTATCTACACCGGTTCACACACAACGAGTGAGTTCAGACCAGTCTACAAACTCCATACACAATGACCTTAATAGGACATGGTTCTTCGGTAATTATGTGGAGTGGTTATAGACTCGGGGTTATAGTGGGTGGCCTCTCTACACTTCTCCATCCAGTGGTGTAGGATCACCCAAAAAAACCCAAAGTGTAGTACAAAGATCTCTTTAACAAATTTCAGTAGAAGTAGTTAGAGTTAGAGGACACCAAGCATTTCCTCCCTACACTTCTTCAGCTAAGGTGGTGTGAGATCATGAAAAACTCTACACTACAAGATATTTTCTCAACATGGATCGACATGGATAGGATCCATTTTTCATTTACACTTTCTATTCTAGCATACTTTACATTTGTGTAATTTTACACAACGTTTTTACATACATACATATTTGACTACTTGATCATTTTCTCCTCAGTAGTCCTATGTTGTATGAGAAACAAGCCATCAAATTAGGGGAAACAACAACAATCAAAAGCAACAAAGAATAAGGACAACAACACACCATGATGATACTTTCCATACTAACCATGTAGGTACACCACACACATGTAATAACCACACATGTGTTCTGCCCTAGGTTCACTCTCATCACTTTTATTCACATTTTCATCTTTAGAATCCACTCCTCCACATTTTTCTTTTATTCATTCCACGCTTGAGTCTAGTCCATCAACATATCTTCTTCTACACTCTACATGGTTATTAGGTACACATCTCTATCTACTTTATGTTACTGAGCTTTCCACTCACCAACATAAAGTGGGGGAAAATGTAGACACAAATATTACACATTAGACAATATTTAGCCCGGTCTTATACTACTATTTAGAAGGTTCTCAAGTGTACAAAGTACTAATTAATCCCACCTTTTGGCCACCTTTTTCTTATCTTTTATTTCATCTTTCCCACATATTTCCCGATACCTATCAGCCCATTTCATGACATTTTAACATTCTAGCCTAAATTAGGTTTAGCCTTCTTAGGGCACCCTAGCCTATATTAGGGCACCCTGGTCTATGTAAAACCTCTTCCACTTATTTTTGGGTCACTTCTAGTTGTTGGTCATCCTTATCTTCTTCTTAGTTGACCTTGTGGGATTAATTACAAAATTAAGCTTGAGAGCCCTATAAATATAAAGTTATAAGACCATAATAAGGGTCCTAGGTCATTGCATCTTATCACTACTATCACCTCATCTAGGGTTGCATCCATTACATCACTTGCATCCACATAGTGTCATGCATTCAAGCTAGGATATTTGCATCACACACACTTCATATGGGGAGGGATTCCATTATATTCCATGTACACATGCTACTTACATTTCTATAGCTACTATTTCTCTCTACTTCACAAAGTGCGACTGACATGAGAGCACCTAGGGCACAACACACACACACACACTAGAACTACATCAGGGTCTGTAATGTAGTGCAATGCTTAATGATAAGTTCACTAGTTTGGTGGTTGAGGTCAGTTAAACCCATTCATATGCATATTTAATTTTTCTAGGGTTGAATACTTTTCCTCACATCAGAGGTTATTCTATAGTACATTCAAAAAATCAAGCATGACAGACATGAAGCATTAAAAGATATTTAGTGACCATACCAGATTTAGATTTTGAGCACTCAGACTATAGAGCAGGGAACATCTGGGCACCCCATTACACTCGTAGGTTCCTGTGTTATATCGGACATCCTAGATCTTCCCTTCGTAGGTTACTTGAGTGTTCATCTCGCACTACTGAGTTTCAGGGCCCAGATCTCTACAACAACATGCAATAGTTTCCTCTTATCATTTGAGTCTATTCTTTACTCTTCTCTTGCTTATTAGTGTTTTATTTTTATAGAATAGTTTATTTACATTTATTCCCATACTAATTTAGTTTATTTACAACATTTTTAGTCCTCCTATTTAGATTAACATCAATACCCTAGATATCCTTTAGGCCATCTAGGTATAAATTCATATTTTTATTAATCATTTTGGTGAACTTGGCATCTCTTTATACCATCTTCTAGGAATTTTTCATTCCATCATCATTAATATATCTATCATCGAATACCTACTTACCCACCCGATTTACTTCATTGAGTCAAACCCTTTTAGGTACTATCGATGTTTCGCCAACATGCATCTATACTCCTTGTATGACACATTTAAAGAGGCCTTTTCTCAACATACAACCTTTGGGGAAGTCCTCCCATTGACATTCACCCTTTTGACAATGACCCATCACTTTACATCATGTCTTGCATCTATAATGTTGTTGTTAATGTACTCTTATCGATAATCACTCGAGCTTAATCTATGCCCTATGTCCTTTCTCCAAGCCATAGGTTTATATTCTTATGACATTATCCCTTCTTCCATTTCACTTTGTGTTTATGATGGTGTTATTCATCCATGTCTATGCCACATTACTTTTACTTTAATCGTAGGTCTTAAAACTCTCCCGACTATTTTCTTCGTCATTGATTTTACTGTCTCATATAATTACTTGTTAGATAGACCATGGCTCTATGACATACAAGTTTTTCCCTGTACTATCTCGCCATTGCATCAAATTATTACATGAGCATGTTGAGTACACCATCTTTTGAGATCGTAATCCATTACAATATTGTGTTCATGACCCTCATACTAGCATTAGTATTCATCGTGACACCACTGATGAACCTCAACCTTTGGATGATCAGCCACATATACCACCACTTGAGGGAGATATTTTCTTAATAGAAACAATTACCCCTCCATCACATATCCCAACTACCATAGTTCCATATCAACCACATCCTCCCTCCGTGAACAATATCATCCCATCTCTATCATTTTCACCCACGTACCCACACTTCATGTGTACCCTCTTTATCCGTGACTCATTCGGGTCCATGTTCCTTTTGATATCACATGTAGTGAAACCATTAGTTCTCCTGCTCATCTAGCTCACCTTGGATTTAAATTTTCTAATCTTCAGCCTTTCCGCTCACTCCTCTCATCTCTATTACAGGTTTTTTCACCATCACCACCGCTTATGGTTTGCGTGTCTTTGATCTCCTCATTTATCTACCGCATACCCCTTGTTCTTTTCCACTCACATTAGGGAATCCTGGCTTACTTACATCAGAGGTACATTAGACCCTAGTCACACTAACATCTCATTCCCCATGCCCTTTTTCTACATTTTCATTTGCAATAGTTATTTTCTTTTCCATTCAAGCAACCTCACTCGATGGTACACACATTTTTCCACATCCAACATTTATTGATGAATAATACGCTATGGGAATGTACCATTTGTCTCTCACTAGCTCATTACATGATCAACCTCATACTATAGCCTACCAAGTTGCCAATTTTGATCCATTTGACTTTGATCCAGAGGATGACGATCTCCTTGAAAAATTCACATAACATCTTCTCACATTCTTGTTTGGGGTATTACTCATGACATACTCCTCCCCCTTTCTTTTGCATACTTGTACCCCTTTATGTCCTACACGTCATCTCTATCTCTTATTAACATCACATTTCCACCCATCCCATCATATATTATCACACCTTTGTCACTACCCGATGACGCACCCTAGTGCTTCAGTTCACACTAGACTATTGAGGGATTACCATTACACTAAATTGCACACACTACATATCCTACATTATCTTATACATACCTTTTCTACTCATTATTTCTACATCATCTATTTAGGACACACTATAATAGTCATCATCATATATGAGTATATTCTTACATTACATCCACACATTCTATATTTATGCTAGGTCACATTTTACATGGGTCTAGCTTTGTTTATCACCACTACATATTCTTACACTACATGGTATAATTAGAATATCCCATCTATCCATCATCTACATTCTACATGCTATACTAGATTTCATTACATATGGGTCTAGTTTTATGATCATTGCATATTGCATTTCTATATACATTGATTATCCTACATACTTCACACACACATTGCATTCATACATCCTACATATCCACATTGCATTCACACAACTATTCTATATACTACACTATATTTCCTTATAATTAGGTCTAGTTTCATCTATCATCACTAATTTCTTCCTTTTGGAAGGGTATTTAGGGATGGAGACATCATCCTCAACATATGTGCCTTTCTCAAACTTAGGCCTTAGGTTTATGTACACCCTTGTTGTTGTTGTTGTGCTGTAAGTGTTAATGTTACGCACCTTAGAATATGTATGTCATGAGAGTATACAAATGTCCTACGTAGCGCATGATGCTCCTAATCTACTTCACTTATATCAAACCTCGTTTCTTTACCTCCTTAAACTCTGTAAAGAGTGCTCGAAAATACTTTTGTGTTGTGAAGGCAAAAGGTAATATACACCATAGGCTATGGTTACCATCAGTCAATGTGAACTTGCCAATGTATAACTAATGGTATACTACAAATTTAGCCTCATCCTTCACCAAGGCTGGCATTTTCTCAAGAATCCTCCACTCTGCTCCAAATGCATCATGCATCCACTTGTAATACTTATCCAAATGCACCTTGTAAGCAGGTGTCATACTTTCACAAGTATATGCTTGAAACCTCTTAGTTGGGGAGGGATTTCATGTGGTACACCCATATATTGTTATTCGGACCATTTGGCACTCCAATCTCTAAAAAAATGGTAAGAAGAATATTACCATATGAAATTTTATTTCCATCTCGCATGGCATTAATGATATCCTCTATAATGAAGACCGAGAAGTTGTAGATGGTCCCCTTTGAAACTTTCTTGTAGATGTTCAACCATATCTTGTTCACTGTTTCTATCATTATTTTTCATTCAACTTGCTGAACAGGTGCTCGACCATATTTATGACTAGGTCCTTGATCTTGGCAATGTCGAAGGCTCACCCACCCTTCTTGTACTCAAATTCCTTAGTTATTTCCTTGACAACCTCATTGTCACCCAAGTCATCAACCAATGAATCTCCTATGAAGATAATTCAAGTGTACTTAGAGATAAACTATGAAGTTATGTGCATCATACTTCATGTGAATTAAAAGTAATATTCATGCACATGTGACATAAGCCACCGACATAATCTCTCAGCTTGCCGCAAAATGGCAACTCATAGAGTTGTAAAAGCCCAACCTTCTCCAATGTATTCTTCACAGAGTCATCATATAATGGTCTATCATCTATTGTTCTTTCTCTTGTAGGGTGAACAAGCTCCAAGCTCCAATCTATATCTTTCTCTGTTGTATTCATTCTATGGTTATAATAAATTATAACCATTTTGTGCTCGTGAGATACTCGAACCATCCCCAATAATACCCCATCCTGGGTATTGCATCTCCATATACCATTATTCATTCAAACATGTCAACATGACTCATTTTCCCTTGAACTTTCCCTTCCTCTTGGGTGGAACATTTGATCATTTCCTTGGTGTCATTTTACTTCTCGGTTCCTTTTTAATCATCCCTTGTATCTTGCTTTCTTATTGCTCAATCCCTTAGCCCCAATCCTCCTACTTAGATTCCTCAAACATGTGCCCTAATTTCTTAAACCCTAACATAATCCAATCCATAGAAATATTTCCAAACAACCACTTATGTGCATGCCCATGTACTTCATTCCAAACTGGTTCTCAAATATTTAACTTTGCATTTAATTTTTGTAAATTTCATGTAAGGATGCCCTAGTTCACAAGAGCTCTTCCATAAGTAAACTCAAAGTGAAAATAACTTAGCCTAACTCCATATTTATAGTTTTATACTTTTTACTACATTTACTTCCATGCCACCTACCATCGTACTACCAAATTAAATTTTGATTTTTCAAGTGCTTTTTGTCTAGCGTGTTTCATTCACATGCACACTCATGTGTAACCTCCTTAGCCTTTTGGCACACAAAACTACATCGATCGTAGACTCCCTTACATGCAATCCACATGAAAAACACATTTGCCTCTACATATTATACCAAGTAGTTCTTTTCGCCGCCACCTACCTCATGTTTCTTTGACCATTCATCATTTTATACGAATTTCATCAAACTATTTCTTAACACCATTTTATCTACGACCATTATCACCTATACTATGCGAGTTCCTTAGATACCATGAAATTTTATTTTTCTTTCCTAGGCCACCAATAAACATTGCTCCAACCACATACCTCATAGTTGTGCTCTCCACCCCACACTAAAACTATGTATGGTACTTTGCGCATGAAACATTTTAGAAAGTAATTGGCTCACCGCACACAAAACCACAACACAAAACAAGATAAATTACAAAGCATAACAATGATGAAAGGAAACACATATAAAGGAAATTGCATTAAATGGAAACCTAAGCTAAATGACAACACTACATTATTACAAACACTAAGAAGATTTATTTATAACAGGGCTTCAATCTACTCATGTTAAAGAAACTAGGAAACTATGTGCCATCCAAAGCTTCTAACTGGCAAGCACCTTAGTAAATTATATAGGTCACGATATATGGTCCTAACTAATGCACTTGGAACTTCCTAAGGTGGCGTAAAAACTTGGATTCATAAAAAAGAACCATCTTTCTAACCTCCAACTTCTTATTATTGATGTGTCGATCATGTCAGGCCTTCTGTCTTACTTTCTCTTTCTTCTGGCTCCATCAGGCCATGTTGCGCCTCTCATCCAATTGCATTAGTTTTTATATGTGCTCTGCAAGTGATTTCTCATCAGCCAATCCTCCTGTGCACACAATGCACATGGATGAAAACATAAATTCAAGCTGGTAAAAAAACCTTCTTGCCAAACTCTAACTCAAAGGGTGCTACTTTTTTCAACCTCTTGTAGGTTATTCTATAAGAATAAAGAAAAAGGATACTTTATCATCCCAATCCTTCCTTCCAACATCACATATCTTTGTCAATGTGTGGCTCAAAATCTTGTTAAAAGATTCAACTATTCCATTAGCTTTTGGGTGATAGGGCATAGTATTATGATGGGCTACCATTAATTCCACCAATAATATTCTAACAGTCTCATTCTAGAAATGAGTGCTCCTTTCACTTGTTAAACTCAATGGACATCCATACCTACATATGACATTGTCCCAAAGGAAGCTTTGCTACATGTAGTTGTAATGAAATCCTTTGCATGCACTACTTCTTCCCATCATGTAAAATAGTCTATACAATGAATGATGTAGCATTATCCTATCTTTTACATCGGGGGAAATAGGGCCCACCCATGAAGTCAATGTCCCATTTTCTAAAGGGTTCCGCACTTGCTATAGGCCTCAACTACATTATATCCATATGCCCAAAGCTTACCAAGGCACTGGAAATGATCATATCCCCTGGCATATTCTTGGAAATCATTATAAAATGTATCCCACCACAAACCAACCATCACAATCTTATGCATGGTTCCTTGACTTGCATAATGTCCAGCAACAATTCCTCCATGAGATTCCTCCATAATACCCACGTGCTCATACTCTAGTACACAAAGACACAAAATATCATCCCGACCAAGTTTGTAGAGATTTCCACCAATCAAAACATAAGGCGTGACATGAATGGAAATTTGTTTCCTCTCTATACTCTTGATCTATCGGGTTCCATACCTATTCCTAAAAAAACAACAAAGTGTCCTCCAAATTAGTGGGAATGCATTATAATTAGAACAACTATGCATCCGACATTGTGTGTTTTCAATGCTCTCGCTCCTCACTTGAAGTAATTATAGAAAGGTGGTTAGGTCTTGAATTGCACTTTCTTGGTTTGATTACCACGAAAATTAAAATTCATGAAATAACAAAATCCAATGTCATATGCACCCTTTCAAAACATGTTTTTTTACCAAATACTTAAGTTCCATATGATCTATGTAAAATATAAACAAAGTAGCCAACAAGTACCACATAAACTTATGCAGCGCATAAATCATAGACAACACTTCATGATTTGTTGTTGTGTAATTCTGCTCAGTTGGAGTTAACTTTCTACTTGTAAAAATAAAGGGTGATCAATAATCCATTCTCTAGGATGTGCTAACATTGCTCCAATTTCCATACCTAATGCATCCACATACACATGAAAGGGCTTGTCTCAAGAGGGAAAGCACAAAATGGGTGTAGTAGTAAAATTCTCTTTTAGCATATCAAAATCCACTTATTGCACCTCATCCCAGTGAAATATCCCTTTATGCCTCAATAGTTCTTCCAAGGGCACAATGATATTGGCATAAACCTTGATGAATTTTCTGTAGTAACCCGTATGCCCCAAAAATATGCACATTGCACTTTGATTGGCAGGCTCCTCCAAACCCAAAATAACAACTTTGGTAGGGTCTACCAATAAGCCTTCCTTGCAAATAATATGACCTAACAATGTGCCAAAAGTAGTAGTAAAAACACATTTCTTAAGGTTTAAAGAGATACTTAATCGCTCGCATATTTCGAACATCAATCTCAATTTTTCACAATTTTCTTTCACTAATCCATACACTATCGAATCATCCAGGTAGACTTGTAGAAATTTATGAATAAAATCTTGGAATGTTTGTACCATAATGGCCGAAAATATAGTAGGAACATTCTTAAGCCCAAATGGCATAACCGTATAAGAAAAACTTTCCCATTTAGTGGTGAAAGTAGTCTTTTCCTTGTCTTCTTTTGCAATCCTTATCTAGTGATACCCTGAGAATCCATCTCGTAAAGAGTAGATCTCACGCCTTGCTATACCTTCCAAAATTTCCTCAGTAAAATGCATTGGAAAAGGGTCTATAACACATATAGTGTTCAAGTCTCTGTATTCTATGCAGATTCATATCCTTCCATATTTCTTGATACTAATCACCATTCAACTAACCCATTCAAATTCCTCAATAGCTTTAATGATCCTAGATTATAGCATCTTGTAAATTTATTCTTTTACCTTTATGCGTAGATTAGGATTCATCTAGTAAGGTAACTTCCTAATCGAGGTGCGCACCCTCCTTTAAATTAATCCACATCTCTCCCAATGAGTGATGAAATCCTTTTAACTCATGATACCCGTGTGGAAAAAAATCCTAGAAATCATGCAATAGTTCAATTATCTTTGAAACCTCCTGATCCTTCCAATAATCTCCAATGATTGCTTCTTTTTGTTTTCTTTTGTGCCAATGTTGACCTTCTTTGTCTTAAATGGTTCATGGTAGGCACATGACTTCTCATCCACATTATCTAAAATGTCACGCATACCTTCTGTAACATCTACATCAAGGCTCTCTATCTCTTCATCTTCTATCAGGTACACCATTTTTCCTTTCTCTTTTATTAGGTAGGCACGCTCAAATTGTAATTCATCTATTTCTTATCCTTTAAAGCATGCCTATAAATAAGGCTCCCCTAGTAAATATAGGATGAGGTCCTTAGCTCTAGAACTATCTCCGGGAGTAAGGCATTTGGCTACCTACAAAGCCTAATTCACTGATGGTTTAGAAGATAGATACTCATAAGATGAATAATACCTATTGTCAACTCTTGAAAATTTCTTGTCGATAATGTAACTCCAAATGGGTATACCAAGCATGTGCAAAACCCTAAAAATTGGAATAGAACTTATGCTCCCAAAGTGAAGAAGGTAAAGCTTTTGAGACTTCTGTCCTGGCTTTCTCAAATTCTGAATGTGGTATATGGTTGATTCCCTCCCATGATAGTTGTATATATTTGAAGGTTCATTAGTCTATAAGAATCTAACAGAGAATATGATTATTACCTCATGCCACTCTAGAAGATTATCCCGGTGAGTCATCAACCAACAATGCGGGACTATCCCATGCAAGGTATACACAAGCACATTTTTCTATTCTACTTCACAGTCCACCAAACTTCCATAGCGTAAAAAAAAAAGCATCGAGTGACCTTCCTTAGTGTAAAATAGTAAATTTATTCCTCTCGGATGCCTAACCAAACACGAATTAACAACACAAGTCATAGTTCCCTTTAATTCTCTTCCAACCAACTCATAAATCTTATGCACCCAATTATCATATGCAACACTAGCCATATCACTTAAGGACTAAGCATCATCCCACCGAATAAATCCTTTTCTTGATGGATCGATAAAATTTGGGTCTCTCGATGGCGTGCGTACATAAATTCTATTGATTTATTCTTCTCGCAAAAGGCTCCACATAAGGTGTAGACTGCCATCACTAGTGGAATAAAAACATGTTCCTTCTTGTTCTCAAAGATAATGTATCCCTTGTTGAAGCACAAATCAACATTATTCACTAACACCAAGGGTGTCCGAGTAATGCTTGAAAATTATATTCCTCAAGCATGAACTAAGAATTCAAAGTCCTCGATGGACTTGGCCCCTTGAATTGTTATGGAAGCATCCTTCAAGACTCGATGGGCGTAGCTTTAGTTCTATTCACCACGTACAACACATTCAAAGATGGCACTAATTATGGTCTCCCCATATGATTCAATGTATCTAGAGCAATAACATTTACCTCTGCATATGTTTCCATTAGTACGTTACTCAAAATCCATCCATCAACTACTACATTCAACATGATCTCCTTTTTAGAATCAAGACTATGAGGGTGTAGATTAGCATTCAACATGATCTCGTAGATTCACAATTGAAACAAGTTCCACGGGGAAATTCACTCCTTCCTCCACCATAACCACCACAACCTTTGAATCCTCCATGAAACCTTCTTCCCCTTCCCCTTCCATCTTCATACCCTTCATGTTGATGCCCCTCATTCTTAGAACTATTCGCAATGTTGTTCTGGTGCACACCAATATCAATTACATCATGAATCTGGTCTATCAATTGATAATCCTTAGTATCATGAGTGGTAGATGTATAAATCTTACAATAACAAGAAAAATTCTTATGGAGAATACATTATAACAAGGGGCATCTACTTGGATCATGATCCTAGTGATAGATTTCATAGTCTACTGATATAGTGCACACCGACTTTCAAGGGAAACTATCATTGGTGTTTCCTTCTACTTCATAATCTGTACACCAAAGTCCGCTACGAGTCTCATGTGTTGAATTTGTAGATAATTTCTCAAGTTATTTTTCCATGGAAGCAATATGTGCCTCCAAAAAGGGACTCACCCCAGTATCAATTATCCCCATGACCTCAATGTGCAAAGTAGCCTCCAAGGCCTCACATGGATATGTGAAAGTCTTATGCAAAATCCCTTTTCTAAAAGTTGTTATCAGGCCTCCAATGAACCACTTGAGCATGCTTTGAGAAGGATGAATATCATGAGATAACTTTGACAAAAGAGTCTTGAAATTTGCATCATACTTTTTCCATACCTGTTGAATCTCTTATAGCACGCTCGATGTTCTTTTCTCAAATTTAGGAATATGAAATTCTGCCAAGAAGGCATCATGCAACATAATATAATCTACCACCATCTGATGTGGGTCATATTTTTGGTACCATATATGCAAGTTCCCTGCAACATAGTTGTAAACTGGCTTGCCTTCCACTCCGAGGTAGTGATCCCCTTAGTGTGCCATAGCATAATTCACACTTGTGTACATGCTTTGTAGTATCCTCAACACCTTTATAATCAGGAAAATGAAGAGACATCTCATAAAATACCTGCTGATGGGGTTATGGTCCTTGTCCACCAGATCCAAAACTTTGATTTCCTCTTGTGTTACCTCCACCACCAGATCCACTAGTTCCACTAACCCCGACCCTTTAGATCCTCCTCTTGTACAGTGTACAAGGCTTGAAGTAGTGCTACTCTGTGTTCCCACCATTGTACTAAAATAAGCTCTAATAGTCTGCAAATTTGAACTACTTCTAGACATGATACCCACGTTTTGTGAGCCCACACCTTGTCCAAATGATGCACCTGACAAGATACCACTAAACACAGGAAATGTCTATGTGGCCATAGATGGATGTAATGTAAAATTATATCTACCTGGTGTTGTTTTCTTACCAATGTCAAATGAACTAGCAATACTTATCTCGAAATTGGAAAACTAAGAACAAGGGCTTGGTCGTCAGGTGGGTTCAAATAAACACCTATGGTACATCTCCTTTCTCCATTTGATGATCTCTCATCAAAAGTTGAGGGGGTTCTCCTTGACTTTTTCCAAGATGGGGTAGCATAGACTACTCAGGTTCCATGTCCTCTGCATGAACCTCAAATCCTTCCTGCAACATTAACCTCCAAACACCCATCATTCCTACAAGCTCACACTGTCTCGCTAAATCCCTCTCCCTAGCTTCATTATACTTGAGCTGCCTCTCTTATCTCTCTACTTTTTCCGTAGGATTTGTTATTTCTTGTCACATGCACTTCCACACCTCGTGCCTAGTGGGATTTTAACTAGCCGTAGGAAACACTTCTAAAATCAGAGTGATGATCAAGATCTTGATGGATAACAGTATAGCATGTAAGAAATATCCTCTTGGTTCTTGCAAGAACTCAAATTCAATGACCTCTAGGAAATAACACATAGAAACTACGTACTCCAATGAATATCTAGTCAACACACCAATCCACAAATGATAAAAACATGAGTCCAAATCATATTGGCTTTATGAAGCCGATGATAATATTATTGGGTCCACACACAAGGTTAATAGTACTAACTTCTCCTTGATGCATACACTAACAACCATTCATACACTTCTATTATAAAACACGAAAATAATGTTTTATAGATCTCATGATACATATGCTCATCTACCCATGTATGTGCATCAAAATCAGGTCTAGTGTTCAATATCTACACAAAATCATCCTTCATTTTCTTAACCCGAGTCTCCACACTAGCCAAAGTCAAGCACTTTACCATCACAAACCATTCTTACAACTTAAAAAGAGTTCCTGGTAATGGAACCAAAATGTAGTCACTTTTCCACACCCTCTAATTCCTAGGTGCACCGATATATCACCCTGACCTAAATCGGGTGCTCACCCAAGGCACATGAAGGAATTGAGCCCCTCTTTTATGTGATCCTTGCAAGAATATTCATCATTATATAAAAACAATATATAGACACAAAAACATACATCCTTTCTAGTATAGCGGTAAAGAAACTAGATCTAAGCACATATACACCATAATATGAATGCAATCATAATTAAAATACAAAGGAATCAGATTTGAACCATGAGAAATATGAATAACACAAGGGTTTGGACCCATGAACATAGATATTCAGAAAAATCCACCTCATATTTTGATTCAAAAGTGTTTAAAGTAGTCAAATTACATAAAAAATGTTCATAGCAGACCAAATACATCAAGAAATAACATCATAACCCTACCAAATGACTCTAACCAAATATTTATATCTATGCTATCCCTTGTGTATCTAAAGTCTCTCTTACATCTCTTTCCTTACATCACACCTCTTCTTCTCCTCCATACCCCTTTTCATCCATCCTCCCCTACTTCAGATCTAAATACATTCTTAAATAGAGTGGGGGATCCCCTTTACCACCCCAACATCACTCAAGAGAAAACGCATGCCAAATTTCATCATACCCCACTATACTCGAGTATTCTAGATATGCAAGTTCCAGATAAGTCATAAATAACTCTTATTTATAATTCTTAAACACAATGATTATATTCGGAATATTATTTCCTTGGGATGAAAGTCTCCATGTTCTAACCATATCCACTATCACGCCAACTCGTATCCTCATGTGTTTTCCATGCAACACCTTAACACGGAGATGCGAGATAAGATTCAAAACCCATTTCTACTCCCACACATGTCTCAACTATGCTTGCACGCTCTTCCTCATGCACCTTCTTCCTACACCTTCTTGTATGCATTGATCCTCCGCTTTGAGACTTAGTCATTTTCTCGGGCTCAACATACCCATCAACAACACCAATACTCTTGTAACATCGTTTCTAGGGACTTAAGGAAATATTTATTAGTTACCAAGGTTTAAGGATGGTTTCTCAAATCATCATCCATTTTTGGATTTAGAGTATGATTCAGTGCATTTTTGAAGTTGATCTACCATGTCTAAAGTATAATCTCTAGATGCGAATCCATTACGAGTTATGGGTTTGAGCAATGCTATATTATTTACTAAGTTTTGTTGGTGACTCCACATTTACAAATATTAAAGGATTGAGATCATCATTCAAATCATTCCCGAAAATATCTATTTCTGAATTGGGTACACTTTGCATAAAATGACTAGATAAATTTGGAAGCTAGTTGGCGATTAGAATTCATAAGGTAAGAATGTAAAAACATCTTATCTAGATATTTATCCTTTAATTAAAGAGTATATGAGTTATTATGAGAGATCATATCCTAACATCCTTATTTTTTAACTATAAGGTATTTTTAAACAAGATTTTAGGTATACAATTGTTAGAGGAACTCCTTTGAGAAATTTATTAATAACCATCCTCCTTTTTTTTATACACCCTTTCTCACAATATTGTTGATCCTATTATTGATAATATTGTTAATAACAACATGGATCATCATCCTCTACATTCCCCTTTCATATTTCAAGAATTCTGAGCCATTTATTTTAGGGATATACCTAGATATCTAAATGACGTTCCTAACAAAATAAAAAATAAGTTTCCTAATTTTAAAGGAAATAATGTTATTAGTGGTGATCAACATCTTGAGTTATTCATGTTGAGAATTTTTTGTAGTAGGGTATAGTCCCTTCAAAACTATTTTCCATTAATAAAAAAACACATCTTAAGTTATTCGAAACATATTATTGATGATTATAAACTAGAACATGAATATATTTTCCTAAAATTATTTGTCCACACTCTTGAAGAAGATGTGAGAGAGTGGTTTAATTCCTTGTTTCATGGTTGGATTGCTTCTTAGGAAGAAAAGATGAATGAATTTAGAATTCAGTATGATAATAGGAATGACCTCAAGTTCCTCTTGTCTGAATTTTAAAACATAAAGAAAAATCCCAATGAATGTGTACAATATTTCAACACAAGGTTCAACAAGACCTTGATGAGATTACCAATTAATTTGAGATAGAGTGATGAGTCATGTTTGGTCAGGTACTCTTATGCATTTAAAAAAATCTTATTACTTGAGAGACAAAAACCCCATTAGTTTGAGGAAAGCATTCAACATGGCCATTCAAATTAAAAACAACATCAAGGATGCAAGAAAATTTGCCAAAAACGGAAGGGATAAAACTTGTCAGCCCTAAAAAATAATAAGCAAGAAATTCTACTAATCTGGAAGAAGTGGTTAAGACTTTGGAAGGGAATTCAAAGAAATATCATACAAGATAGAAAGAGATGAGAAAGGGTTGTCTTTGGGCCCTCAAGTTCAAAATAAAAATCAAAATAAAAATATATTTAGAGGAGATCATAGAGCAGATGATAGAGGAAAGAGACCTATGGGTCAAAATGATAGACAACATCCACTTAGAGATAATAAGGTAGTTTTTGATCCATTAGGTGTAAGAATTATAGCTATTGAATAAGAACACATCATTGATTGGTGTGATAAATTCTTATTGCCTCATGTTCCTTGTGAACAATCTACCTTGGATGAAGATGCTGCTAGATCAGAATTTGATGATGCATGTGTGCTTGATCATCAAGTAAACTTTGAACAAGGTACAACCTCTACTGATCTTATATTTTCTAGAACTTTGGATGGATTTTGGGAAAGTGTAAATAAGGTATGTTATCTTCCTCTTGAAGTTGATGTTGAATTTGATATGGATCAATCCTTTGAATTTTCCAATCATGATTTTGAGTACCTAAGAGCTCTAATGATAAAAAAATATGATGGATAAGTACCTTCTAAGGAGGATAGGGAATTGTTGATCAATGCACTTGTTGCATAGGATGAGTATAATATAAAAAATAGGAAAGTGAAGAGTCTTACCCAAACCTAAAAGAGTAAAATTCCAATCTTGAATAATGTTCCTAAAGGTTCCCCCAAGAAGAGTCTACCATGTAAAACCCCACTATTGATTCAAATCCAAGTATTCCTTCTATTTTTTATGTTTTGAAAACATGTATAACATCTAAAAAATAGACACCATTCTAATAAACACATCCATGCCCAAGTAAATTATTTGTGATATGGCCTAAATATTAAGCCAAATGAAGATAATTTTCCCTTTAGTATAGTTACTTAGGATTCCTAAGCATAGAAACAAAGCATTTGAGTGTTTGGGATTCAATGAGGATGTTGTTGTAAATAAATATATATCTCCCCTTGTTGCTAAGAATGAGATTGAAGAGTCTCAAGAGACCATTGAACCATCCCTTGAAGTATATTTGGGTATAGACCTTATTGAGAGATAGTTGGAAGTTGGTCCTCTCTACACCAAACTAATGGTTAATGGTTTTCCTACATAATTACATATTTGAATCGGGTGCTTCTTACAATATCATGTTGTTACCAGTCATGAATGAACTTGGTATAAAGATTAAAAATGCCTATGAAAGATGTTATTTCATGGATTCAAGAGAAGTTTTATCATTGGTTTTATAAAGGGATTGGTCATATAATTGGTGGCTCACCATGGAAAGTAATTGATAATGAATGTTGTTGTTGATTTCCCTGCCAAATGGGGAATTTGGTTGTTATGGAAGTGGGCGGAAATTATAGGGAGGTAGTGTGTAGATGGACCTTTCATATGACACAATTCCTCTGGAAGGAAATATGATAAAGCTACATAGGGAATGCAAGTTACTTCACTTGATAGAAAACCCTATGAATGCATCATATGAGGTGATGTACACATATTTGGATTGGGGAAATTGTTTTGGTAATGTATACTTTGAATATTGATTCCTTAACCTTGAAACTCAGTTTGAAGACCCCATGCTATTTAGTTGATGTATTTTGATAGAGCTAATTATAGTTTTGTTAATGGGGCGGGTATAGTTTCTTTTTCTCCTAACCAAGGATCCTTTAAATTTTCATTCATATTATGCTTTGAGTGCCAAAATAATATTCCTAAATATTAAGAAATCATACTTGGTTTGAGGATTTCTTTGAGACATGGGATAAAGAACATGATTTTAAAGGGAGAACTTGAACTGGTTTTAAAGAAAATAAAAACTCTTTGCGGTCAAGTTCAAGCGTTAGAGGTTAAAACGATATAGAAATGCAACATGGGATTTAATTGAGGTGTTTGATTCTTTCAACATTGAATATCATGAAAGAAGTCAAAATGCTACAACCTGATAGGCTAGAAGTATTGACATCTCACCGTGATAAATAAATTATGTCCCCATACTATAATTTTTAAGTTGAGATGATTGTGTTAGGATAAATTATTATGCATTATATGATTTATTATTTATTTTATTTTATTAATTAAATAATCATATTATATGGTTATATTATAAACCATAATATAATTGTAAGTTGTTATATGGTTTTAAACCATATTTGTCTTTTTGTTTCACAGGGATAATTGTTACAATTATTATAACAATTTATATGCTTCCCGGATGTATTATTGGAAGCAGTTGTGAGTATGGTTTTACCTGTGCAACATATTTGTTTGTCTGCACATTGCTATCCAATATGTATAAATATTGCAGCACTCCATTGTAATGGTTAATAAATTTCACATTAATAAAATATACAGGCTTCCATCCTGTTTGTGAAATTACATTTGGTTTCAGAGTAGGTTGAAGGATATTGGAGGATTGCAGCAGAGTTTGAGGAGCATTGGAGAAGCTTGTGTAAGCAAAGAGAGCCAGAGTTGCCTCTGCAACTTCCCAGCCCCATCCCTTGCAATACCACCATCAAATTCCTCAAAACCGCCATCAAATTCCTCAAAACCACCTTTATTCATTGCAATTAAGGTTGAGGAGGATAAAATTCACCAAGGAAGAGATTACAAGCTCAAAGGAAGGAAGAAAAATGATCTAAGGCGCCATACACAGTCAAAACCGCCTTCATTCTCACCAAAACCACCTGTCATTTTTTCTCTTTGCTAGAATTTTTGCTCAAAACCACCTTTCCAAAACCATGGTTTTATGAAGAGGTATGGTTTTACAGTTTGGAAGTGTTTAATTATAATTTTCTCTTTACATATACTTGTTTAGCTTAGCCACCCAAGTGGCTAGCATAACTTTTGTAAGACACTTCCCATCAAGAGAGGTCAAGGGGTCAAATCCCCCTCCCTCACCCACTACCAAATTTGGTGGAAAATTTAGTGGAACCGCTAAATTTAGCGGAAAATTCAAATTTAGTTATAACTAACTAAATTTAGTGAGAAAAACCCTATTTTAGGGTAAAAACTTTTTTCTCCACTCTACATATTTTTGCATTCGGAGCACTTTTTGCCAAAGGAGGGCTATCTAAAAACTTCATTTTGAGCTAGTTTTTTTACAGTTGTATTGGGCTCCGAAGGCCACCAAGGCCCCGAAAAACAAATTTTTTGCCTGCCATTCAATTTTTCCAGATTTTTGAATGTAATTGCATGCTTCAACATATTGTACTAATTTGTAGGTTTCCATAATCAACTGAAAACTTTGTAACTGCTTATAAATTGGCAAATTTGTAATCAAAAATAGTATAAAATTGGTTCTGTAACACTCACAAGATCCTAGATCTCATTCGTAACATTCGGTATATACGGTGCCTCTGGGAAGCACTTACGGGTAAAGCCGTCATGACTACTACTACACTTAACACCTAATATAGCTGCAACAATGTCATCTGGGCATCGACCCTTTAAATCAACGGGGAGTAATAAGGTCACAGTGCACACACTATGAGCCATCCCATCCATCTATGAATGATTGCACGACATAAATCCAGACTGAGAAATTATCCGAGTATATAGCAAAGTTACGTGTGCGTATGAGGATATTTCTTTAAGCCGGTGTCAATAATCACACGAACCCATTAGTATTGTCTTGGTACCACGTATTGAATTCTTTCACATATGTTAATGCCTCTTTCACGTACCATCGGGTATATAGAAAGGGTGAGCTTCTTCCACATACCGATGGGTATATCGAAGGGCACATATATAGAAAGGTTTGGTATATCGATCGACGGTATATAGATTGGGAGACCTAATACTGTTGTGATAAGAGCCAAACCACATCGCTTATCTCTACAAAATGGGCACCAATGCCCCCAAATTTTTCTTCCGATTCACAATTTCTCGGAGGAAGCAACTATGTTGCATGGAAAAAAAAATAAAGACACAAATTGAGTTTGAAGAGATTTTTCTATTGTGAATGGTACTCTGACTAGATCAACCACTGATATAACACAACAATGACAGTTTGATAAAGCAGATTAGAAGGACAAACTCATCATCTTGTTTTGAGTGTCTGATGATATGCAACCCCACATTTGAGATGCCAAAACAACAAAATAAGTGTGGGATAAATTGAGTATAGTATACGAGGCCAAGAACAAGAATGTCATACTAAATTTACAGAGTCAGTTACAGACACTAAAATTCAAGTAGAATGAGAAAATTGAAGCTTTCTTAAGAAGAGTTTCAGAATTAAGGGCTTCACTTCTAGCCCTGAGAGAACTAGTCATAGATGATGCTCTTGTTCCCATTATTCTGAGAGCACTCCCCTCTTCTTACCGCATTTTTTTCACAACACTAAACATGACATATATGACAGTTGGTTTTGAAAAACTGGTAAACCTACTACAACAAGAGGAAGCAATGCACAATAAGGATGATGAAGAGGAGCAGGAACTGTCTTCACATCAAAAATGGAAAGTAAAAGGTAAAGGAAAACCTAATTCCTACAAGAATTCCCAACATCAGAATCAATAACACGGGGACAATCAACGAGAAGAGGCAATGTCCAATTTGTAAAAGAGGACATGAATTAAAATATTGTTGGTATAAAAATTATAAGAAAGGTTCATCAAGCAACTCGGACCACAACAACAACAATCTTACAAGAGAAATTCTAACTATCATGGGTAGAAAAAGGGAAACTAGAAAAGAAGACCCCACCAGCAAGGTAATATTGCTGAGAAACAAGAATAGTCAGACAATGAAGACTTCTTGTTCACTGCTTGATCAAGTGAACCATCCATGTCATCTAATGATGTCTGGTATGTTGATTTGGGAACCACTCGACACATGATCGACCATAGAGACTGGTTTATTTCAATGAGGGACATGCCATCGAAAAATCATGTTTCATTGGGAGATGATTCTTCATATACATTTCAAGGGATTGGGAACATTTCTCTACCCCTTGGTTCATGCAAATGCAGACTATCAGATGTCCTATATGTCCCTGGGTTGACAAAGAATCTTCTTTCAGTTAGTCAAATCCTAGATCACAACCTGAAAATTGACTTTGATAGTCAATCCGGCAAGAAAATGTGTTTGATTCAAGATAAATCAAGAGGCTCAAAAATAATTGTAAAAGCCTCCAATGTGGGATGCATGTTCCAACTTGATTTTGTTCATAGAGATGATCAAGCACTTGTGGCTAAAAATTCCACCTCAGTGTGATTATGGCATTAGATATTTTATCATGTTAGTTTCAAATATCTCAAAACACTTTGCTGGCGTAATATGGTACATGGGCTACCTTCTCTTCAGAAGGATACAGACAAGTGTCCTCACTGCCTAGTAGGAAAACAACACAGAGCTTCATTCCAAAAGAGTACATTTTGAGCTCATGGTAAAATTGACCTGGCTCATACCGATCTTTACAGTCTGATGTAGCCAAGTCATTCTAGGTTCTATTACTTCATGTTTTGTGTTGATTTGACTATTTGAGGAAAATGTGGAAAAAGTGAAGCATTTGAAACCTTGAAAAGCTCAAAGTAGTAGTTGAGAAAGAAAGCGGTCATCACATCGAACTCCCGCCGGATCGATGGGGGGAATTCACTAGTGATGATTTTAGAGACTACCTACAAACTCACGAGATTCGTCAACAAATGCCTCCTCCACACACACCGCAAAAAAATGGTGTTGTTGAGAGAAGAAATCGTACTATCATGGAAATGGTGTGATGCATGATTGACGATTCTAAACTTGCAAAGACAATAGTGTATTTTTTGAACAGAGCACCCATAATTGCTCTTTATGGAATTAAACCACAAGAAGCATGGTAAAAAAGGAAACCATCCATTGCACACCTTAGAGTATTCAGGTGCAAAGCAAGCATGCACATACCCAAACAAAATAGAAAGAAATTAGACATGAAGTCATAAAAACTCATCTTCATTGGGTACAGTGAAGAGACTCTTGGGTATAGATTGATGGATCCTAAGACCTAGAAAAGTCTACACTAGTAGAGATGTTGAGTTTTTTGAGAAGAAGGAAGCAGAGACTCCTCCTCCAGACTCGCAAGATGTAGATTTTTCACCTATTGTAAAAATTGAAGCTGATGTTCCCTCAGAAGATGAAAGTGATGATGGGGATGATGATGATCAGATAGAACCAAAACCCATGGGAACAGTTCAGCGTATGCCTAAATGGTGTAAAAGTACATTACAAGATGCAAGATTGGATGCTCCACCAGATACATCCACCCTTGGACCACAGACTCACAGTAAAGCAATAAAAGAAGTTAATTTTGCTTTGATGAGTAGAGTTATTGAATCAGATGAGCCTCTACTACAGTCCAGAATCCCTATAGTCAAAATCTTGGAAAGATGCCATGGATTTTGAGTATCAATCAGTGATGAAGAATAACACTTGGCAGCTTGTCGATCTTTCACTAGGGAAGAAACCCATTGGATGCAGATGGATATTCAAAACTAAGTATAAAGAAGATGGGACAGTGGACAAGTATAAAGAAAGACTTGTAGCAAAGGGGTACGCACAAAAATAAGGCATTGACTATGAGGAGACATTTTCTCCCACAGATAAGATCAAAACAATCAGGATGATCTTTGCTCTAGCTACTCAGTTTGGATGGAAATTTCACCAAATGGATGTAAAAGTGTCTTCCTAACCGAAGATTTACAAGAAGAAGTCTACATGATTCAACTTGAGGGATATGTTGTACCTAGTCTAGAAGAAAAGGTATGCAGACTTAGGAAATCTCTGTATGGTCTAAAACAAGCACCCCGGGCATGGTACATCAAGATTGATGAGCATCTCATACAACATGGATTTTTTAGAAATCCATACGATCCCAATCTCTACCTCAAAAATTAAGGGGGAGATGGTGATTTTTGTTGTCTATGTCGAAGATATAGTCATCACTAGCAGTTCAGTGAGGATGATCGATGCAACGAAGAAATATCTTAATCGATCATTCGATGTGACTGATCTCGAGCTGATGCACTATTGTCTTGGATTGGAAGTGTGGCAGAAAGAGAATCATATTTTTGTTTCTCAGATGAAATATACCAATAATACACTTGACAAGTTTAGGATGATGGATTGCACACCAATTGTTACACCTATGGAGAATAGATTGTAGTTATCTCGTTTAGATCCATCTCCTGAGGTAAGTGCCACTCTCTATCGGTAGTTGATTGGGAGTCTCATTTACTTGACCTACACTAGGCTAGATATCAACTTTGTAGTAAGCTATCTATCCAGGTTCATGTAGGAACCCAAAGTTTTTCATTGGAAAGCAACAAGGCGCATATTGAGATATCTCAAAGGATCAGTGGATCTTGGTCTAGAATACAAGAAGAATGATAACTTCTTCTTATTTGGATATTCGGATTTAGATCATGTAGGAAACATTGATGACAGAAAATCCACTTCAGGATTTTTGTTCTTTATGGGATCTGGACTGATATCATGGGGAAGTAAGAAATAACACTTCATTTCTCATTCTTCCATAGAAGCTGAGTATCGTTCTCGCAGAGAAGCCATCTCGTGAAGTGATTTGGCTACGCCGCATACTAGAAGGACTTGGAGTACCACAGGAAAAACCAACCACCATGTATGTTGACAATGAAGGTGTTCTCAAACTTGTTCACAATCCAGTTTTTCATGAGAGAACAAAGCACATTGAGGTACAAGTTCATTTCATACGTGAACATGTGTTGAAGCACAACATCCAGCTTCAATATTGTCCAACAGTTGAATAATGAGCAAATATCTTCACAAAATCACTTGCACGTGACAAGTTCGAGTTGTTCAGAGAGTTCCTCTCCTCATCCCTTGAGACAATGCACAATTAAGGGGGGGAATGTTAGGATAAATTAATTATGCATTATATGATTTATTATTTAATTTATTTTATTAATTAAATAATCATATTATATGGTTATATTATAAACCATAATATAATTATAATTTGTTATATGGTTTTAAACCATATTTGTCTTTTTGTTTCACAAGGATAATTGTTACAATTATTATAACAATTTATATGCTTCCTGGATGTATTATTGGAAGCAGTTGTGAGTATGGTTTTACTTGTGGAACATATTTGTTTGTCTCGCACATTTCGTCCAATATGTATAAATATTGCAGCATTCCATTGTAATGGTTAATCAATTTCACATTAATAAAATATATAGGCTTCCATCCCTGCCAGAAATTATAGATTGTTAGGCCTTCCATACCTAACAACCTTAAACATTATAAAGTATTTGATGAAGAATATCACATCATGAAATTAATAGGTCAAAAATATGAGTTTGTTAATCAATTCATTGATTTGGAGCCTATGATAGAGATGTGTGATAGAAAAGAGACCTTGTTTGGGAAGGAAATTATTCACTTGAAGATTAACACAATCCCAAGAGGGTTGGTCATCCTTGAATATGGTTTTGATAGAGTTATGAACAATTCCACCCACACTCTAAGATATGTAATTGAATGAAACTTAGGAAATTTCCAAGGTCCAAGAAATATTTGGTAGGGGAAATAATTTGGGTGCAGATGAAAAATGGGCCTATACCAAAATGTTAAGAAAATATTAGGAATATTTGGCATTGGTGCTATTTTGAGTCGAAATCCTATAAGGAGGATATATTTCAGCATGTGATACCTTTGGAGCCTCAAACCAAGCCCTTTAGGTAGAAATAAAGGCCAATCAACCCCATCCTTACAACTAAAATGCAGGTAGACCTTAAGAAACTCAAGGATGGAGGTATTTTTAGCTTTGTAAGATAATATTCACATGTTGTAAATTTTTTTCTAGTAATAAATAAAAATGGCAACATCAAATTGTGTCTTGACTTTAGAAATGCAAATAAGGCTTCATTAAAGGACAACTAACCTTACCAAACATGGATAAAAATTTTCAAAACATAACAGGTTAGAAATGCTTTTGATCTTTGGATGGTTTCTTTGGTTACAATCAAGTGGTGGTTAAAGAAATTTAGTAATACAAGACTTATTTCACCACTCCATGGGGAAATGTTGTCATGTAAAACGACTAGCCCAAAAATGCAAAACTCAAGGCATGAAAACTAAGCCACAATGTGAAATCTTACTTCCAAATCTTCCAAAATATAGCTTCGGCCAACTTGCATTCGTGATACCTTTACCCTAGTCCCGAATATGGTCCTAATAAAAATTTAAAACATGTCTTAGGTACAAATATGTGAAATAAAGTGCATCAGATAATTTAGTGAAGTTTGGAGGAAGACTATTCTTACTAGAAGCCCATAGAGGTAAATTTTGATCATTTCAGAGCTTGTGTGCACCCACTTTGGGTGAGTTATGAATTTTTTTAAGAACATAGAGGTGGTATTGGGAAGCCTTAAAGGTATTGTAAATAATTTATTAATATTTAAGAATTTTTTTTTCATTCAGAGGATAATTTTCTCAACGGGTTTTCGGGTGTAATGAATGAGAAGCCTTGTGATGAACCTTAACTTATTTAAATGATTCTATGAGATTCATAAGGATTTAAGAGGAAATAAACTATGCACCAAAAATATTGGAGAATTATATACATGGTGGAAACATCCATTTTGATTTGAGGTATGAAGGTTTCTTGAGATAGTCCAAATAATGCAATTGCCCCTCGTAGTTCTAAACAAAAAGGGCCACATTTTTTAAGTTTTAGGACGAGTCAAGGTATAAAAATAGTTCCCTTCATATTATAATGTGTTTTTAAGTCAAAATAATATAACAATTGACTCCAAAACACCATCATAAGCCTTTGGGGTTAAGCAAGTGAGTTTTTTCCGTTTCTAGATAGTTAGTGTTAAAGATGGCTTTCCATTAATGGCTTATGTGCAATTTTGACCTCCTTGTGTCCCATTTGTTCCCCTGGGAACATCAAGGACATGAGGGACAATTTCACCCTCATAATCCTCCCATATGTGTACTTTGGAGCACTTGGTGTCCTAAGTGTCCCTTGTGTACCGTTTATACCCTAAGATAAGGGGTGTGAGAGACATAATAATCCACCCTCACTCCCTTACCATAGGTGAAATTTTGTGTCCTTTATCCCTCCCATGTCCCCAAGGTGGCATAAGGGACCCTAAATTGTGCCCCATGCTCAAACCAAGCCCCTAAAAACCCATATGACCTCTCTCGTGCTCCACAAGCCTATTTCTTAGCCCCTCTTTGTCATCCATCATTGTTCCCTTTAATCTACTTGAATAAATTCCTCACCATGGGAAATTTTTATTTCCCCTCTACCCAAGGGGACAAGGGAGATATGATATTATCCCATGATAAAGCTTAAGACACTGGACCTACATGTGACAATTCCCGACTATGCAATTGATGTTCCTCACCCCTCATCTCACTCACATTTTCTCCCATGCTAAAAATTGTCTCCATAATTATACTAGGTGAACATTGGAGTCCAAAATTGTCACCATTTTACCTATTTTACCTATTTAACCAGCTCTTAACATCACACAGACTCCCATTTAACCCAATATCAAACCATAGTTAACACGAGAGATAAGTGCATGTAAACATTGTTTTAGCTAGTTTCTTCGAATAGTTTCTCACTTCGGTAGTATTGATATTTTCAAACCATAAAATATCCATTAATTTATTCCATTCCACATAAGTTAAAGGAGAACAATATCCTTCTTCATTTCCGAAAGATCCGGTGGGTGAAATCACTTGAAAATTAGAGAAAACGATCATAAGAAATTCTACTTTCACGCATGTCATTTTTTCAACAATGATGAAGATGATTTTTAGGAATATTGAGGACTATGTTTCCTCTCATAATTCTTCCCTCCATGAATAATTTATCACTTTCTTGAAGATCAGATGGGTTAAAATATTTGAAACTTAGAGTGAAGGCTCGTCGAAAAATCTAGTTGTGTCTCGTAACATTTCTTTTGTGAGGAAGTTGATGATTTTTAAAGATACAGACTGATTTTTTCTCATTATTCTTCATCCTCTGATGAAAAACCATTTTACCACTCATTTAGATGAAGGAATCATATGAAAATTGGAGAAGGGAATCTTGGAATAAAACCCATAATTTCAAGACTTTTTTTCGTTGCAATTTGACACATGTAGTGCACTTAATAAAAATAACATGTGTTCATGGTGGGGCATGTATAAGAATAGTAAGTTTTCAAAAGAGGTGAATTTTTAGTATTCTTGTTCCACAAAATAGGTAAAAAAACATGAGGAAGTGAAAAATTGCTAAAAATAGCAGTCTTGGATAGGACATGCTAAAAATAGTAAGTCCTGAAATTGAGCCTAGAAAGATGTGAAAACTCCCATTTTTCTTATCTTGTTGATTTTTTCCATAATTAAAATTTTGGGAAGTTTTCTTGTGGTATAAAAAGTTCAGAAAAACTTTTCATAATCTTAAAGCATCATTCTAAGAGATATCTACACAACACATTTCAACAAAATAAGATAACTCATTCAAATTGTGACAAAAGAGAGCCATGCTCAGAATGTTTCCATCATAAATGAGATGTAATATTCACTATTCATCTCCCTAATTTTAATATCATCATATGAATGATATTATGATGAGAAACAAATTAGAGTGAGTCGTTATGGGTGTGAAAGATAGTTACATGGGTAATGGGAAAAACCAAGAACATCATGGGGTTTGAAAATGATCGAAACATCAAGAGATTCATTCAGTTCAATTCACCAAGAGGATGATCATCATGATCATGATGTGATAATATCACTATGAGTGAGGATGGATGTCATCTCAATAAATTCATACCTCGATAAGTGTTTCTAAACACTTGATCCATGATCAATAATGAGCTCGCATATTGCAAGATAGAGGAGGTGGAATTTTTAGTATTTCAAAGTGTAATGTGGAGGAAAAAACATGGAACTCATTCTCATTCACTCCTTTAATTACCATTCATGGATAAATCTCGCTATCAAGAAGAGAAATCCTATCTCTATGAGGAGCAATCAAGTAGAAGAATGTTTGAAAACCATAGGGATGTTTCCACTCATGGTCAAGAAAGTGAGTGGTGAAGAGGTCATCATGTTCATAGGTGAAGTGTGAGACTCAAGGAGTGAGGTAATGATCACCACATCCTAACTCCACCATTATGTTCAAATATTCTTCAAGGAAAAAAATGAGGAAGAGATAGTTTATAGTATTTAAGACCATTGTGTGTGAAGAATCAAGAAATCATCCATTCCCATGAGAAACATGTGAGTAGGAGGTGTATGAGTTGATCTCATTCAAGGAGAATTATGGAGATAAGAAAGGTAAGAGAATGATCCTCATATGGATCAAATTATATGAAAATGATAAACCATCTCAATTCCACTTGATGTCATTCACTAGACAATGTTATTAAGCACTCAATCAAACCTTGCAATGTGATCGTGCCTCCGGGAAGAATTACATCATAATCACCTAATTTCAGTTAAACGGTGGCTACATGAAAATAATTCCATTATGGGGTAATCCTTTCACCCACATGGTGAAGGCCTATTACAGTATGTGAAGGACAATCATGAAAATTTTCGAGCATCATGGAGTTGATTTTGATCACCATGCTTCAAATTAGAAAAATTCTCCAATAGAAAATGCCTCATATTCATTGAATTTGTCAACCCTTATCTTTATCTCTCTTCCTTCTTCTCTCTATATTTTGATCCCTTATTGAGAATGTAATTTATGTTATTTTGTCCTATTCACTTATGTGACTTCCAAAGCATTAACATGTTAAGGGTAATTTTCACTAAAAAGAAAAATACTACTTCTGCTTAGTAATATGAAATATCACAAGTGATGAATATATGTGAAAAATTCATGTGGGGGATATGAAATAACAATTTGTAATGTTATAAATTGGAATGACTTCTCCATTATAAGGGGTTGGCAATTGTTTATTTGTTTTTGTTGTTCATCTTTGTATAACCACTACATCAAATAATAAAAGATGTATTTTTTCTATCTTCATTGTCAATGCTCCTCTAATATCTCTACTTTCCAATTTTTAAGCATTATGACCTTGTACAACCATGAAGGAACTTTATGCTCTTAATTGATAGATCTTTAGAACTTTATCTCTTGTTTATCGGTCTTGCTTATGGCACCTTTGTTATGTTCTTCTAATTGAATATGGAACTAATCTAGTTATTGGATATGAATTATGTAATTATACTCACAATATTAATCCTATCTCTCCTTATTTACCCTACTCCCCTTTACCTCTCTTCGTTCTAAATTCCTCCCTTATACCTTGTATAAGTACTTTTCCATAGATTTAGTCGAGTATTCTGTATGATCCCGTACAAATTTTAGGTGGTTCAGGTAGTTTACATTCAATAATGGGATCCTCCCTAGATAATAAGGAGAGGCTTAGCCCCAAAGTATTTTTGAAAACTAAATAATTTACCCACATGACACATTATATTGCTAATAAGAACCTATGTCTATATCGAATTCCATTTGGTCTAATGAATGTAGGAGCTAATTTCTAAAGAACAAAGTATGTAGTATTTTTAGATTCATTACTTATTTTAATGTGGTCTACCAATATGATATAAAAAAATTCCAAGACGAGAAGTTACGTCTTAGAGATCCTTGAAAATATATTGATCATATGTAGAGATTCGGTATCTCATTGAATCCTATAAAATTCCATTTTGGTGTGCAAAAGGAAAATTTGTTGGGGAAAATTGTGTCTCAAGAACGATTTAAGATTTACCCTGAGAGGGTGGAGGTAATTGAAAAATTACCCATTCCCCAATATAAGAAAGGTTTACAATATTTCTTTAGTCAAATTAACTTTATGAGAACTTTAATATCTAAATTGTGGGATCCTTGGGTTTATCGGGAGTATCTTTGAAGAAAGATATGATTATCAAGTGGGGAGATGAGGTAGTGCATGCATTTAAATGATTAAAAGATGCATTAAATACTACCCCTATGTTATCTAGTCTAGATTATAAACATGCATTTTATAATTTATCCTTTGCATCTAAATTTACCATTGCTTTAGTTTTATTGTAAATGGATGATGAAGTCCATAAGAAACCAATTAAATTATTTAGAAAGGCCTTTGTAATCATGGAAAAGTAGGATTTTAATTTGTTAAAGGATATTATAATTTTCAAACCTTACATCTTGAGTTCAAGGGTTGTTGCCTATATGTCGGACACCATGGTCAAATAAATTTTGACACAAATAGAAACTTCAAGTAAAATTTTTAGATAGGTTAACAAAATCCAAGAATATGACATGGATATTCAAACCACCAATTTAATAATAGGTCTTTGTTTGATATTATTAATGGCATAATAAAATATTCAAGTCATTGAAGTGAACAATGTTATTACTGATCTAGGTGATTCCCATGAAAAGGTATGAGATTTTGTTTGGTACAAGGAAATTTTGTATTACTTGAATAATTTGAATTGTCCTTTTAGGCTAGACAAGAATCAAAGAAGGAAATTTAATTTGGTATCCCATAAATACATCTTGACTTATATTGGTTTAGCTTGGAGTAGTTCAGAAGGGTTCTTGTTAGGATATATAACTTAAGATGAAGCTCCTACGTTTGTTGATGAGTTTCATGGAGGAATTTGTGGTGGAAATTATGTTACTAAATTAACTACTCATAATATTTTGAGGGTAGGTTATTGGTGGCCATATTTGTTTAATGATGTTTCTAAAATTATGAGGATGTGTGAGGGTTATCAACATTTACCAAGTAGTATAAAAGATTCAAGACCCTTTCCATTGTAACCCATTTCATTAGAGGCTCCTTTTAGGAAATGGGGGATGAATTTAATTGGTGAAATAATAGAAGCATATAATGTAGGCCACAAGTGGATTTTGGTTTCTATAGATTACTTCACCAAGTGGGTTGAAGCAATCCCCACCAAGAAGGCTACTCACCAAGTGGTCATGGACTTCCTTTTGAATAACATCATTTGTAGGTTTGGTGTTGTATCCAATTTAGTTGTTGATAATGCCATGAGATTTAGGGATAAACCTCTTGTGGAAATTTGTAAATAATATGGTACAAACCTAACTTATGCCTCTAACTATAACCCCAAGGAAATGGGAAAGATGAGTCAAGCAACAAGAACTTTCTCAAGATACTTAAGAGGACCTTGGAGGTTAAAAACAAGAAATGGGGTGAGTAATTTAATTTTAGAGTACGGGCTGATAGAATCACATCTAAAAGGTAAATTAGGAAGAGCCTATTTGATATAGTATATAGCATACAACCAGTTCTTCCTCTTCATTTAAAGTTATCAGTGTATCAATTCATGTAAAAACTTAGAGAGGAAGAAGGAATTGATCCTTATGCTGCAAGGATCAACTAGATTGTTAAACTTAATGAGATTAGGAGAGAATACCACCATAAAACATAATGTTCAAAGAAAAATTGAATAATATATTTGACAAGAAAGTCTCTCAAAGAATTTTCAATATTGGAGACTTGGTGTTATTATGGGATAACATGCATGAAGATAAGGGAAATAATGGAATGTTTAAATCTATTTTGATTGGCCCTTATTACATATATGTGAGAATTAGGGAACATAACTTTTTATTGAGAGATTTGGATGGTGAAATACTTGAGTTGCATGTCAATGGTGGGAATGTCAAACACTTATTGGATTATGTGTATCCCAAATCATTCCCTTTGTACAATGCACAATTTTTCCTCTATTTTATTTTCTATTCCCTTATCTATTTTGTGTTTCTTTTTTCCATTTTGTTGTCCTTGCCAGGTTTTGGTAACTCATTTGATATGAAAATTCAAGAAACCTAGTGTTTACCCATTCAAATATGTTGCCCAATGGATAGGAATTTTTCTACTTCTATGTGTTCTTTTTTTTTATTTTGATATCCAGTAGGGGTGTACATACCCAAGATATAGCCAAAGTTGGTTCCCATTTTAACCCCTTGTCTCTTGGCCAATATTTGTAAAACACTTCAAAACATGATGAAGTGTTCGTGCCATTTTTCCCATTTATTCTCTTTATTCCACAATTTTCTTCATGGTTACTTTATCCTCAAAGTTATATTTGTATCATGATATGACCCTATAATGTGGATTTACAATTACATCTTGAATTTCCTTTGGTTTTTATGATTTATTAAGGGTAAAATGTTTTGAGGATTTGAATAATTAGTAGTCCATGGATTGAAGAAAATGTAGTCTTTGGTGGGTTTTAAGAGAAACAAAAAATCCATAGAATTCATAGATTGGTGTTTCGTGGGATAAAGGAAATTCAATGGTTGAGTTGAAAGTTTAGTGGTGTCAAGGACATGTTTAAACCTTAGAATTTTTGTTAAAAAAATTAATTGGATCTGTAATATAAAGGAATTAGAGTTGAATAGAGACGAATCAAACTGCACTATTCTACCAAATTTGTAAGGGAAAGCTACATAATGAAGGAGTAAAGATAATTAGTGCTTAGTAGACTTAGAGAATATAATATTCTATAGAATTTGTCATTTCCATGAAACAAAAAGGTGTAGTATGCTCAACGAAGTTGTGATGCTAAGAGAAATTATAACAAGTAGTTGCAAAGTAGGAGAAGAAATTTTGGATATGACCAAAGTGTGGATGTCATGGAACAAAGAACTTAAGGTTTCACGGAATTTTAAAGAGGCTGCAAAATAGATAAGTGTGATTGCAAGGAATGGATGTTGCATAAAAAAGGAATAAGACCTTTGTGGCATCAATAGAGAGCATGCGAATTCACACTATGATGATGTAAAAATAATAAGTGTGGGAGAGTATCAATCAACTAAGTGTAGAAAACTAGAAAACCCATAGGACAATACAACTTGGTGTTCTACAAACATTAGAAACTTAGTGTTCAATGGAACCATTAAAGCCAAAAACAAAAATATAACACTTTAATACAAAGTAAGACCCCATGAAACAAGAAATATCTTCCATAGACTTAAAATATTCAAACCAAAGATACATCATGAAATGAATTCTAAAAACACCATGAAGAAAAAGTGGATTATTTTGGAATCTACAAAATAAGGATGTTTGGTATAGAATGGACGAGTTTGAATTTTTTCCATAAATTTTGGCTCAAGCATCCATTTCACCTCAAATCAAGTGCATTGGGAACGTCTTGGAGAAGGATTTCCAAGGAGATCATTTTTCAAGAAATGGTGAAGCAATTTGTGAGAATTTAATGGTAGGAATTTAGGCTATTCCATGTCATTTTAAGAATAAAAATAGTTGAATATGCTTTATTTTGATCCTCCTTCACCCATGGATGATTCTAGAAGAATAATATGCCTCTCTGGTCCCCACCAAATGAAGAATGGATGATCAAAGCATCAAGAATCAAACACTTGGAAATTCCAGATTCATTCATCTTCCTAATTACATGGTTCTCCATTGATTTTGTCCTTAAGCACACGGATCACCAATTAACATGCTCTCAGTATTTTGATTGGCATCTATGGGATATTCCTTTAGGATTTATACATTGTTGTATAAAAAGTGAAGGATTATCTATACTCAAGGAGGATTTTTAGGGAGAAGACACATGAATTATCTCTTGGGGTTATTTTCTACAAAGGATCAGTCCACTATTGGTTTCATTTTTATTTCACACTAAGGTGGTTGTAGTTATACAACCATTAGTAGAATTTGAGATTCATTTTCACATGTTTCTCTTTATCTCCTTTACAAATGGATACACATGACTATCATTCCATTTACATGAATGATTTTTCTTGTTGTAAAAAGATATGGAATAAATAAATATTAACCTTCTTTTGAAATTTTATATCCTATTTATAAAATAACTACAGAGGAACATTATGCGATTGATTTCTTAATGGGGTGTTGATTAAATAGTGTGTTTAGTAGTGATATTTAGCTTCATTTACTTCAATTGTAAATTCTTCTATATAATGAATCTAAATAAAAATTAGTTATCTTAGGGTTTCCTTTGATTTTAGGGATTTGATATGGTGAGTGTAAGGAACTTTATTCTCATGTGCCTGTCTTTATAGTTTGAGGGTTATTCAACATTGTTTTCCTTTCTTGGGTTACTATAAAGGTAAATAACCTTTGGAAGGTCAGTGTTATTTGGTTTTGGGTTTGAATACACCATGAATTATCAAGATGAGATGGTTAATACAACTCCTTCATCATATTAGTCTCTATTCCCCCATTTTCATTCATCCTCACCTTCATTTTATACTACTCTTTTCCCCACCCCTATAGATTTCATCTTCCTTCTACACATCCAACATGATATTTGCTAGAAAATCACATCTACCTTGCATATTTGAAGTGTATTTTCTTTGATCTTCAATATCAACATCTCAAGTGTCATTTCATACCAAGTTTTCAACATATTCCTTCAAAATGATGTTTGTGATCACATTAAATATGTCTTTAGTGTCTTGCATCCGATGTATCAAGTGTTTTCAATTCTTGTGTAATCATTGAATTCAATTGTTTTATTTGATCTCAGACTGAGTTTCCAACAAACATGATGGTTTGAAATATAATATCTACCTCTCTCTTTCAATCCACCCCTTATGTCCTCTCACCTTGGTGTAGGTAGATCCATAAAATAGCTGGTGAACAACAAAACCCTTAGTAAATTGTCTCCATGTCATCCCTATAAGGCTTGATCATGAGTACAAGATAGATCCATCCCTATCTACAAATGGAAAATTGACAAGTACATATTTCTCCCTTACTCCCTCCTCATGTAACTCTAGATTTCATTCTTGTTTTGGGGTGTTACATCGGGAACCAACACGTAAAACTAGGAAAAATAAAAATAGTAATATTGCAAGAAAATTATTAACTGAGGATATTATGAGTAAGGTAACAAGTAAACATTGACTTATAAGTCAAAAAAGTACATCCTTGAAATTAAACAGAAAAATTTACTTAAATTCATAAGTAGAAGAGTAAGATTAGATGACCATTCACAAAACAATATTTTGGAGTTTAGTAGTAGACTAAAATTAAAAGACAAGATATCAGATGTAAAAACAAAACATTTGATTGAAAAAATATTTAGAAAAATTTGGCCTCATATAATATTAAAGATGTAATAAAGCAGACTAAAAGGTATAAAAATCCATGAGTTATATCAAACAACATATATTGGAAACAATCCAAACATAAATATATAATAAGTTTCTTTAAAAATAAGTATCAATTGAATATTATCCAAAGTTATTTCTAGATGCACAAGTCATTACGTGTCAAAATAAGCCAAACATGCACCACTTATTATTGTCATATTCACATCCAATTTTCTTTACATTTTTATTTTTTTGTTCTATACATTGTAATTTACATAATAAAAATATTTTGGAAGAATGTAGGTGTGTTGTTCAAAAAAATATTCAAGATAATTAGTCCCAATTATTCTATGTGAAAGAATCGAATGAATTTTTTCCATAGAATTTTTAGATGGAACATGTAAAAATTGTTGTAACTTGACATGTTGGAAGTTTTTTCTACAAGATGAAATTACACGTGAATTTGGAAATAAATTGGTTGATATTAAGAAGTAAAAATTACTAAAGTATGCATTAAAATATAGACAAGCATCATCATTGTATTATTTGTTTGTAACCTATGTATATGTATCTAATATCCTATTAAAATTCAAGAAGAATATTTACCAATCGTAAGACACACACACCAATCTTGATGTATGGATGGGAAATTTAAATTATGTAGGGAAAACCCCCACCAAATTTGACCATTGTTTCAAATGTATACTTTGTAGTAAATTACAAATAAAATGAGGTTTAATGCTAGTACTATAATTTAATTCAACTTTCCATTTTTTCATATTATATTTAGGTATGAACCTAATAGAAAAAATGATTATATATATATATAAAATTTTAGATCACATTACCTATATTTCCTAAAGTTGTTTTGATATGTTTTATGATATTTTTAATGTAAGAGATATCTTGTTCAATCAACACTATATTTAGCTAGATAATTTTGTATCTCAATTTAAGATTTGTCACTTGTTCTAATGGTTGAGAAAGATGCATGTGAAGACTATAATTAAAAAAAGGATTTTATTTGAGTATAACATGGGAAAGTGCAGCATGATGGTATTGTATCATGTTTAAATTCGGCTTTAAAAGATGGGAGTTGAAGTATAATGATGGTTCTAAAGTAATTAACACTAAAACTATTGTATATTTTTGTAATAGAAATAATCTCATGGACTAGATAAAAATTCTTATGTGAAAAGATTCTTTTGATTAGTGGAGAAAGAAAACAAGTCAATGTATGAATATTTCAACATATTAAGTGGATTGGGTTATTTTCTCTAATTTAGAAGCTCTAATTATAGTTCATGGACTATTTATACCAGTCTCATGGTTTTTTTTTTTGTTTTTTTTGTATGTATTTTTATTAGAATGAGTTTCATTCAAAAGAATGGGTTGATGAATGGTTTTACACACCCCGAGGCCTATAGAACTAGGTTTTCATCACAAGAATTTGGGGATAATGAAATGTCTTTGTCAACTGAGTTTTACCACATCTAATATCTCTTGGAACAAAGTATAAATATTTATAATATAATTTTATCTTTAAATATTAATGATATTCTACTTTTTCTTAAATGAACTCAAAAATGTTAATACATTTAAAATATAGGGCATGATTTTATAATTATAATGGATGAAGGAAATGAGGAGGGGATATATTACTACCTTTTTCAATAATTATAATTAAAAAATAAATTAACTACAATAGTAATAGATGGGGAGGACCTATTTTATCATATCATGTTTTTGGCTATTACAATAACTGGATTTTAATATGTCCTCATAGAAATGTAGATCAAAGGAAATTTCAATGTTAATATTTGTTTGTTTTTACAAATATAACATTAATCGAATTCCACATAAAACCTTACAATTTTTTATGGAAATTTCATGAAGTTGATCATAAAGTGATGCTTTAAACCCTTAAAATGAGAGATGATATAGAAGTTTCATTGGAATGAATTAGAGATGTTAGTTTCAAATTATTTTTATGTTTTAAACTAGTAAGGTTAATATTAAACATATTTTAAATTTAGAAAAAAACATTATTTCTCTTCCAATCCATTGGAAAAATAGATTTTGTAAGGACAAATTAGTGTATTTTTACCAATGCTCGAGACTAAATACCCCTTCTTATATATGGGGAGGCTCTAATTTATTGAATACCAAAAACAAAATATCAGGTGGTTATGATGTCTTGGATCACAAAGGAATACTCCACTATACCTTTGGAAAATTTCTTTCACCTAGTGCAAGGGAGGATTTTTCTTAAAGAGATAGAAGGCAAACAGGATAAAGAATGTGGAAAAGGATGGTTAAGTTCATGGTTAGGAACTTAAAAATTTCCACAACATAAAATAGAATAGTTCTAAACTAAATTAGAATAACTCAACTTGAAGAGCAAGATAAAAATAACAAATCATATAAAAGCATTTCTATTGATTCATTGATCAAAGACAATAACACCTTTCTTGGTTTTACAACATTGTCATGTCTACAAGGACGATCATGCAAATAAATGGAGGAAACATAAACAAATGAAATAGAATAATGAAATCTCTTACTTGTATCTTAGTAGTGCAAATTTATCTACTTAGAAACTTACAATTGACAACCCCTTGGAATGAAGAGGTCATCCAAATTTATAGCTTTACAAAGAGTCTCTTCATCTACCCCCACATGAATTTTCACTTCCCCTTATCACTTGTGACCTTTCATATTCTTAGGAAAAAAAAGTGATTCCTTTTTCATTAGTTTAAAATAAGTCGTTAAAAATTTAGACTATAGGTCACTTTAAGTGAATAAGACGAAATGGTGAAAAGTGCCTCCTTAATGAAGAATTAGAACATGAGAGAGAAAAAGGAGGAAGAAGGAAGAGGGGAGATGATCATTCGAAGGAGATGAGGCCTCTGCCAATGAAGAGCAACCTATTATTGAACCTTGTGGGAATTTACTTAGATATATATCTTCACCTTTGAATTCCTTGTTGAAGTGTGCTACCAAAAGTGTCACTTTCTCTACTTGAGGGATATAAACAAAGATTAGAGCCTTGATCCAGGTTTGAAGTATTATTGATGTTTTTACACTGATTGAACCTAACCTAATGATCCTTGGTAGTATTGTAAATTATACATCTAAGTTTTTCTAGATACTCCAAGGTGTCCTTGTTGAACGAGAAGGAACTCCCACTTATTTCTTGATAAATTCCTCAAATGGTTTCAAAAGATATTCCACTTATGAATTTTCACTTACTAGAGGTGACATAAGCTTATGCACTCTATTCCTTATACTTTCTAAATTTTTTGATGCAAACTCTTCATAAGATTCAAGTTCGGAGAGAACATTATTCTTAATTTCATACTAGAAAACCAATGTGTGAGATTAAATGGGAGAAAAATTATTGGTATGAAAGTGAATACATTTCTACCCACCAATACAAAAGATTCAAAATCACCCATTTATAACACCAATGAAAGAACTTTGTCCCAATGTGAATTTTTATTTTTCAATCTCATCCTTATTCATTTTTACCTTTATAGAGGTGGCAAAAGTGAACTTGAAAAATGAGATAATCTCAAAAACAATGTTATTCCCTTTTAAAGAATATTAGCCACCCACTAATCTTTGGATCTTCCCTACATGGTATGACCTTGAGCCTTTTTTATTGTTGTAGGATTAAACCTACAGATAGGAGTAACATATTCAGTAGGAAGAGATAGGATCACACCAAGTTCCATGAGTAAATGCACATAAGCAGTGAGAGTTATCACATGATCCTCTAACTCCCTAATTTTTTATTATGTACTCCTCATTCTGGTAAAGCAAATGAGTAGTATAATTTTTGAAAAAATGTGCATCACCCTCATGTGTTACTTGACCCAAAGATATTATTGTCATTTCATATTCCTCTTGAGTCATCTCCTTAATTGGTGTTACCACTTTTGGTGAGGAATATAATACATATTGGTTACCAAAAAAATCACTAAAAAAGTGAGAAGTTACATGTTATTTTCTACCTCATTTTGTCTTCCGATCTTTGAGATAGCTTCAAATTATGATGTTGATGATTTTTGTGCTATCATTAAATCACTTCCAATATGATCTTATATCTAAGGGAAGATCACTCTTAGTGTAATTTCAACACTAGGCATGATGGAACTTTTGGGTTCATGATGAGGACCACATCCCGCACTTTGATGAGCTAACTTAACAAATGATGAAGAGACACTTGAAGATTGATGTAGAAATGGAGGTAACGAAGGATAAAACTCTCTTTACTCAATATTTTCGATGGGATCCTTGGTGGATTTGTATTTCTTCTAGAGTATCTTATAGTGGGATCCTTTGTGTCCATTTCTTTCTCTCTTTTGATCTCCCTTGAGTGATTCGAGCTCATTATTTTCTCATATACCTTAAAGGGAGAGGTGAGATGCCTGTCTCAAGAGGGTTAGAAGGCCACCATATTCAATGAAAGAAATTATCTTTTTCATAAACCATTCCTTCAATATTTGAATCACTACCTGCAGTTCTCTCATTGATGTCACCTAATTATTGAATGCTCCATGAGATAGATGGAAGAGGTGAATATTTTACCGCTTGATATTTTGGGTTGAAAAAATATGCTCCTTCATCTACAATGTTTTTTATGGATCCTAATCTTATTGGTTAACACTCATATCCCAGGGGGTTGCGAGGAAGGTACCCCCTTGCGGGGTCTAGGGGGATAGCCACCCGGCAGGGGTCAGTGTTCCCCGAAATCCACATTTAATATGTATTTATTCATCGTAAAATATGGGCCATTAATTATTAGGTCACATATCTAATTATATAGGCTAGGGTGGGGTTTTTATTTGTTTCCCTAAAAATGACTCCGAGGTATGGCTCATTTGTATTCTTATTTGTTTTTGTAATCGTGAGGAGATCTGTGATAGAGAGAGAAGATGAAGTTACATCATATTTACTTGTAGGGTGTATCCCTTCTTGTATTTTTCTAGACAAAATAAAAGGACTGGTTGTTTTGTGGATGTAGCCCAGATCTGGGTGAACCACGTTAAATATTGTCTCTGAGTTGTGTTCTTTTATTTTCTACACCTTTAATTTTAGATATGTAATATATTATGCATTTTAGTTTCTACTGTTTTGATTCTGTGGGATTGTTCCACATAATTTTTATCCCTTATTTCCTAACATGCAATTCCCTCAAAAATCCAATCAAAGTTGAAACTCCTCATCTAATCCACTGACATCTACATATGATCTCTCTTCTTTACTTCAAATTCATAAAGGTAGTTGATCCAATAGTCCTTGATTTCGGGACTATGGTGTAATCCAGAAAGAGTGAATGTTTTATGAATCTTTCTAATATCAAAATCAATCCTTGGTGTATATGAATAGAGGATAAGAGAAGATAATTAAGTTTTGACATTTGATGCATCTACAACACTTTTTCATGAATAAATTCCAAGGCATATGGGGAAGGACATGATCTATTTCTTGTTATTCTTATATCTGTTGTGAACTTTATCAAGATACCTACATAACTCAAATATTACTATTTTATACCTGAGGTACCTAGGAAGTTTGTGGGGAGCGAGAAAAAGCTTGAAACCTTGATGTAGTTGAAATTTGAGAAATGAGTGAAAAAGATCCCATATTTCTTGATCAATGCGAGAATCTTGAGAGGATAATTGCAGCTTTGGGTTTCCTTCTAGAAGTTTGATAATTATCATGGTGAATAAATCATTCACCTTGACAAAGTGATGATTACTCTCATTGAGCGTGAGCTGGGGATACGTTTTGTAGGCCGGTGTTTTTGAGAAGAATTTGAAGAGGAAGTTAGGCCTTTAAAATCTATTTTGTATATAAGTTCTTATACTAGAAAGAAGGTCATAGAAAATTTTTTGGTAGCTAGTAACTAAATCAACTAATGGTGAATATTATCACTTTTGATCTATCCCCAGTCTACTACTTAGTTCCCCTCATTAGAAACAAGGATGAATTGGGCCATCCAATCCTAAAAATCCTTTTTCATCTCTTCATCAGTCACTCTACTCAATAGGATGATAACATCTGAGTAACCATTATGGAACTCACTTCTAGAAAAAAATTTAGGAACATGAGATGAATTCCTTCCTTACCTTATCCATGACCCAAGTGTGAGGCCTTAGAGGTATGAGTCACTCTTTGCGCATTCATGTGATGAAAAACCTTTTGTGATGATGACCATACTGTTGTTGGCTGCAATTTTAAACACTTCGAGATACCCTTAGGAGTAAGCATTGTAATAATTGAGATCTCATCCTCCCACACTATCCTCAAATAAGGTTCATATTTTTTTACACATGTTAAGGAAAATTCTATAATTTGAATATATAATAATTTACATCATGTTACAAACAATCTTCTTGAAAAGATTTTATGTTCTATGACTCTCTAGTTCCTCCGAGGGTCCTATTTTTAGGTCTTTGAGATCCATGTGAGTGACATCACTATCTTTCACACCTAATTACTCAGTCACTAGGGTTTAAATAGGCTCAATGTTAGAGTATTTTAACTTCATTTTTCAAAAAATCACTAAGATGAGAAAAACAAGGTCACTAAAAACTTTATGTACTGAAATATGTAACTTTCTATTTTTAGAAGGTAGGGCCTGAAACTACTATTTTTAGAATCCTTACACAATTTTTGTCCAGTGAAGTTCCTAACTCACTTAGATTATTTCCACTAATGAAAATTAACTATTTTTAGAAAACTTTCATTTTGAATACCCACTTTTTCCAAACATTACTATTTTCGTAAAGTATCCCAAATTACACTATTTTTATGTTTCCTACTTTTCTAGGATATATGGAATGCTAAGAATTTATCACTTTATAAATATTACTATTTTTAGTAACATATTATTTAGAGCACCTAATATTGTTAGAAACTATACTTATTATTGTTGTATTGCAACAAAAATACCATAGAAATGTTCTGCTTTTTCATCGGGATCTTCTTCTCTGAATTTTATCATTTTCTGTTTGTTGAATCTATGGGAAATTGAAAAAGTAGGTTTCATTGTTAGAGATTTTATTTTTATGAACTATAAGAATATAGGGAATCAATTAGTTAATTTATGAAGTCTTCCCAAAGATGCTTTGAACAGGAAAATTGTGCAAAGTTTAACGGTGATCAAAATCTTGGTTGGAAAGATATGTGCAATTCTTCATTTTTGGTGGTTATGGATGTCGGAGAAAATTTTGGAAGCACTTCTACTAAAAAGGAAGTTTTTGAATATGTTTCAACAACAACCTATGTTAAAATGGAAACGTGTGTAGTGATAATGAGTCACAAATGAGTTTTTATGAGGCTTTAACTCATTCTGCTAATTTTACCTTCAACTTGGGTTACAATGGAGTTTACATGGGGTTTGAATCTAGTTCAATTGGGGAAATTAGGAAAATAAGGGAAAAGAATTGTGAATTAGAGTATGATTATGATAAGTGGAAGCATGAGGTGATAGGTGATTGAGATTAAGGTGATGAGAAAATAACCTATATATTTGAGTTGGTTCGCATGAGTGTCGAGGAGCTCCAACTTTGCATGGGTCACACTTTCTTGTCCCTCTAGGGATAGAGAGGAAAATTGGGACATAATAGTGTCACTGGGTGAGGAACTGAGGTTATAATTTTTTACCCCTCTTTCCCCCTTGTGCTATGGTGAAAATTGGGACATTGGGGACAATTTGGACACAAAAAGAACAAAAACTATGACTTGGGGAGGAGGATGAGGTCGCACTTTTGTGTCCCTCATGTCCCCATTGTCCCTAAGGAAACACTTAGGAGATAAAGAACAAAAAAGTGTGACTTGGGGAGGAAGAGGAGGTCAAAATTTTATATCCCTCATGTCCCTCTTGTCCCTAAGGTGACAATTGGGACACAAAGGAGTGAAAAGTGAAATCTGGGCTAAAAATGGAAAGCCAAATTTGTACTAAATAGCTAGGAAACTTTTTTTTACTCTCCAAAGGCTTAGGATGATGTTTTGGAGTAAAATATTTTTTATTTTGACTCCACAACACATTCTAATATCAATGTATTTATTTTTAGAAATTGAAGCTACCTAAAATTAAAAATTCAGGCCCATTATTGTCAGGAACTAATAAGGGCGAGTTCCATGATTTGGAATGTTTTAAGAAACCTTTGAATATTAGAGCCAAAATAATTTTCCCATATTATAGATAATTATCAAATCTTCCTAGTTCTTACTTTTTTAACTCCTTACAGAGCTCCTAGAATCATCAAGAGAAGTCAATGTTTAATTTTAGGGTGGTTATTCCTTGCACTTAGAAAACCTATTGTTGAGCATATTATCCATGAAGAATAAATTATTTCTTAAATATTCCTAAATATATTGCAAAAATTTCAAGGATCCCCAAAATCAACTTTATCTATTTTATATCTTTCTGAACTCTTCCAAAGGGTTCATACTAGCTTTAGAATGACCAAAATTGGCCTTTTTATGCTAGGGAAAACTTGTCTTTCACCGAATCTTTTTGAACTCGTCCATCAAATTCATAATATTTATTTGAAAGATAAGTAATGTTTGAAAAAATCATTAAGAAATTACTTGGGGCTAGGATGATGGTACCCCTAGAGATAGGTTGGCCAGGAGAAGGTTTCAGTGTGATCGAGGGGAAAATTTTTGCAATGTAGACTTAGTTGTCATGCTTGAAAATTTCAAATTATTAGGCTAGTAAATTTGCATGACAACAAAATCCTAAGCATAATAATAAGGCTACCATGTTAACTAATTCCGATGGGAACATTCATAAAAAAATTCTTCACATATAGTAGTTACATGGGGGAGGTCACCGTAATGCCCAAATTTTACACACCCAAATACAATAGTAAAATACCAGGATAATTTTTTTGACTTACATTGCTCACTACACACAACACGAAAAGGGCTCCAAGTACAGAAACTCGACTCACATAAGACAATCACATAAATCATTGAATCACATAGACACATGAAAATGACATAGGCATGTCGATGCCACACTTTTCCCAATAAACGAATACTAGCAATGACCCAACCACAAGAACATGACTTCAGGAATGGCGAACCCACAACACATCATTTCTTTAATTGCATCTCAGTTACGATTAACATTCTAAGAACATTATTGTGCAAGTATAGTTTTCTCCTTTTTCCATCTACAAAATCTTAAGTTCAATCCACATTTAATTTACAGATTCGACCAATTTAGGTTGGCTTCCTTTATGCATCACGGAAATTTCCATAACTTACTTGCTTATTTGGCACAATTCTAATCACATATACAGTACTTAATTATCTTGTTCTTATGTTAAGAATATGCTTCTCAAACGTTTATTTAATGTTTAAAAATTTACCCTTGCTACACAAGTGAATCTAACGTGATGTCAAGGTGAAATCTTGGGATTAAGGAAGACATAGATTCGAGATAGCTTTTTTTTCCAAGAACATCCATCGATCACAGAATAGTTATTTCACTACCATAGTTAATAAAGTTCAATAACTTATTGACTTCCATTTATATTTATATATCTTTTGTTTTCTTGAAGTTTGGTCACACCAAGGCAATACATATTCTTTGAAAACACATAAAGATATTTAATTGAGTTATAAGGACTCCAAGAGTAGCAGTAACCCTAACCTCAAATCTCTTTTTTTATTCCTCTTCTATGCCTTACTTTTACATCACATTATTACCATCATTTTATAACAAAAGAGTTACGAAAGCACTTATCGGACCTCTTAAGGAAGTACATGGTTAGAAGCATTATAAACTACACATGAACCACAAGTGACCTATGTTCACGAAGATCCCATGTCTCTGCATTTCATGATTCCACATAAGAAATATTCTTTATTCCTTAATGCCATAAAATGACATAACAAGGGATTAAGGGACAAGATTTCAATTTCTAAGGTTCTCTAGAATCAACATCTTTCAACTCAATTTCGTATGCAAGGAGTTAAATTATAGTTTTCTACCCACAAGTTAACATCCTAATCCACTAGGGTCTAGGGTTTAGTTTAATTCCAATTTTTTTTTTGAGGGATTTACGCTTTATTATAGATTAGAATAATATTCAAAACATATTCACCTTATAAACCCTCCATAAAAGATCAAAGCACTATAATGTCACTAGCCAAAGATAGTACATATAGCTAAGAGGATCTATTCATTAACAAAATTTTAAGTGATAGAACCACTATTTCTCTAGCTCTATGATGTCATCTGGATCCCACAAGAAATTCATTTGATGCAAAAATTTAATTCTCAATCTATCTTCGGAAGACAAGGCAGTCCACTAGGACATGAAGGAAGTGTTAGCTCTACTTACTCCAGGTCAAGTTTGACTATGTTGCTCCTATATGTTTGGTTTATGTCGATGTCACTAAACGTACCTACTAAGATGATCAACCCATTCAGGGGATCTTATTTTCCTAAACTAGGATGTTCCATCGAGTGTAAAGGTTCGTTTGAAGGTCACAGTTTTCTACGCTAAGGGGTCAACATAGGCAGGTTAGTTATATACAAATTTTGAACTAAGGTGGACTATTGGGGTTAGGTTCCTTTATTACATTTTCATGGTAAGAAACACAACACCAACTATTAAACCAATAATTACACAATGAAATATCTCTATAAGGTATAAATTTCAATTTCCTTTTGATTTGTGTTTCACTTTTACCATAACAATTTTTGGATCAAAATAAAATCCATGAAAGAAATACCAATTTCTCAAGCTCTTATTAATCTATCGATTTTTACATACTACCAATTTCAACAATAAGTCTTTCAATATATTACCAAAAATAAAAATGAATTAGTCAACGCCTTTACAACATCATTCTTTCCTCCTACAAAAAAAAACCACGTGAGCAAGATATCGAGAGATAAATCACCGGCATGGCATCCACCCTAATCAATCATAATTATCATTTTTCAGTTTCCCATTTACATATGATAATAATAAAAATTTGAAATCGAAATAGAAAGGTTTAGAGACATGTATCCATTACATTTCATTTTGCTTCTTTTTGTAACCAGGAGAGAGAAAGAGAAGGGTAGAGAGAGAAAACACCCTTTTGTCAAAGGTTCTAATACACACAACAAGTTTCATTATAGTGTTTTAAATAGTTATTTACATGTGTTAAAAGTTCCCAGGGTGGTTTGGAAACCCTACGAGGGTCCTGCAGCTTTCTATTTTTACATTTTCTCACTAGTTACAAAACATTCAAAACGGGCTCGGAGGCTAAGAAACCACTTCCAAAAGTTATCTTTCGATGAGAACACACACCACGATTAACTTTCTACATGTCCCCAGATATACCAAGAGTTCATAGTAATTGACGGAATTGAAAAATCGCAAAGCGGTTTACGTTTTATGGCTAATTTTCTAGGGCTACCGATTGTAGTTCACCCAATTATAAAATGACAAAAGTTATCTCGAGAGCCAGAAAACCGCATCCATAATCGACATTCGATGGAGGAGCACGCAACGAGACATCTCCTACTAGTTCCCCTATATAAGGAGAATTCATCAGAGTTAACGGGAATGAGAACTAGAAAACCATTTTCAAACGGTGATAAGTTTTTGGAGTGACAAGATGAAATTGGTCAGTTTCACCTTGTCAAACTACGATTTGGAGGCCTATGTTAGTGCAAATCAGCAGCACCCTCTGGATGTTCCATCAGATTTCTAGTTTGACATTTTAGCATCCAGTGTGATTGCACAACATTGAATCTTTTCCCCCAAGTGTGGGACTTGTAAAAAGTGGGAAAAGAATCTCCAGATTAGAGGCTGGTTCCTCAACTCCTCTATTCAAGTGTGCATAACATTCTGCAGAGGGTTTACCTATAATTTAAACAAACTTTGCCAAGGGGACAGGGTTGGAAAAATGTAAAAAATAAACCTAGTCTAAGTAAGGTGATGCACCAAAGGAGTAGTAGACACCTGCTACTGCAAAACATGCACAATCCACAAGAAAATACAACACAAAAATGCACAAATTGCCAAAATGTAATGAGAGATCAGGAAAAATGATAAACATATGAAAGGATTGAGAAATTTTAATCATAGAGCACACATTATCATTCCATGTCCAATATAGTGCATTACAATGGAAAAGAGGAAAAAGAGATGTTTTATTTGCATAAAAGGTAAAATTTCCACAAGTTTTCCAAAGGAGGAAGAAAAAGGAAGTTGTAGAGCTAGAAAAATGTTTAACTCTTTTCAAAATGAGCCCATTCTGGCTTTTACAATGCAAAATTCGAGCTCGGGAGAGAGAAACATGGGAAAACGTGAAAAATTCTCCAACCACCAACCAAATGGTATTAAAAAACATGGGCACCCTCAAATTCCCATTCTCTGATGTTTTTAACCATGCTAGGAGGGAATGTGAGCCATACTTCATTAAAAATGGTGGTTGAAATGTCAATTTTGTTGATTTCCACGTGCTAGAGGCATTTTCCAATTTTATCCCTCCAAACTCCACCAAAACACAAAATTGAGCTTAGAATCATGTAGATAATTTCACCAGATTTCCATTGATATAAAGAATGCAAGAAACCGAGCTTTGGATCGAAAGTTATGCCCCTCTAAAAATTTAGGGCAAAACAGGGCCAAAATGGGTTGGCGGGGCGAAAATTTGAAATTTTCCCACTTTTTGCATTTTGGAAAATTTCCTCAAAAATATCCATGCCCCGCTGCTCTAGTGCCATATGGCATGATGTGATTCATTGCAGGCCCTTCATGTTCATTTTCCCTCGTTTTGGCCTTTGGAAAATTTTCTAAAAATTCTCTGCCATTTAGATGATGACGAGGACGGAGTTGCGTGATGTGATTCGCCACGGGAATTTTCTCACAACTTTTCCATCACTTTTGACCACCTTCCTGGGCTAGACACATGGTATAACCCTATTGGACACGGGCCCTTCATGTTCATTTTTCCCTACGAGCTTGCCTTTTATTTTTTGCCGCCACTTGGACACGTGGCATGATCTTATTGGCTCGGGCTTTGGGGGGCGGGCTTTTGCTTTCAATATTTTCCTTTGATTTTTCTTTGGGAGAAAATCCCAACTTTCCCCCGCCTCTTATGGTTTGGTGCCATGTGGCTTCATGCTATTGGATGTGGGCCTTGGGGGGAAAATTCTTTTTGCGCTAACCTTTGGGAAAATTTCCCAACTTCTCCCCGTTGGCTGAAGCTTCGATGCCCCCTGGGACACGTGGCATGATTCTATTGGATCGAGTTTTGGGGGCAAACTTTCTTTCTAAATTTTCCACACTTGGGTGAAAAGGAAAAAATCCTTTCGCACCTCCGACCCCCCGCCCCGGTGACATGCGGTGTTATACTATTGGATGCGGGCCTTGGGGGCGGAAAATTTACTTATGCCAACCCTTGCGAATTTTTCCCAAATTCTCCCTACTTGGACATGCATCTACATCCCATTTTGTCAGCGGGCCCTTGAGCCAAAAATTTCCTCTCTGAACCCCACCAAACACTTGGTAAAAATTTTAAGTTTACCTCCACCTCCGCCCTTCCGAGGACACATTTCCTTCTCTCATTGGCTTGGGTTTTCCATGGGAAAATTTCCCACAAAAACTCCGTTGAGCCATAACTTCAAAAATACATGGAGTTAGGAAGAAAACTTTACCTTTCTAGAAAGATGAGAAAGAGCTCTATCCAATGGTGCCATTTCTAGAAGGTTTTGAGTGCCTGAAAGATAAAAAATTATGACTGAGGCACAAGAGAGGAAAGAATGAAGGGAGTTAGCCAAAAAATGAGCAAGGGGCTCATTTTGGATAACAATTTTGGTGACTCAGAGGGGTCATCTTCTGTTGGATGAAGTTACCAGTTGCCTGAAGCAATCCATTGGGCATGGAGTCATCAAATTCTCTACTTGGTACCCCAACTGATTAGAACAATGCAAGGAGGAAGATGGAGGGTAGAACACCATCTGATTGGAGCAAGGCCTGCAAAACACATTTCTGGAACAACAAGCTTGTGCCAAAGCACTTAGGGAAAGCAAAGCTAAACTACAACAAAACAATGTGCATAAGCACTTGGAGGAATGAAAACCTAAGCTAATATGTACAAGGTGGAGGATTTCCTTCAGTAGAAATGCTTCAGATGGATTCCATTGACTGGAATCTGCAATTCTTCACCATCTAATGTGGAAAATTGGAAGGCATTGTTGTCCTTACACTTTGTGACCATGTAGGGGCCACTCCAAATGGCATCAAATTTTGAATGCCTCCCTAGTTTTGCTTTGTCTGCATCCCATTTTAACACTAGATCTCCAACTTGGAAAGATCTATCCTTGGCCTTCCTATCAAAGGTCTTCTTGATTAAAGCTTGATCATTCTCCATTGCTTGGGATGCTGATTTTGATTTCTTAGAGCTCCATCAATTTTGCATACCTAACCTCCATGGGTCCAAACTCCAACAACTCCAACTCAACTGTTTCATTAGTTTAACATTGGCAACTCAAGTGACATGGGAAAAATTTCCTCTCTTCCATAAACAAGCTTGAATGGAGAGTTACCTGTAGATATCTTGGGAGTTATCCTATCAGCCCACAAGGTTGATTTCAATTTAGTATGCCAAGACCTCTGATTTTCATCAAGAGTCCTCTTGATGATCCTTAACAAGTTCTTGTTTATAGATTCAGCTTGGCCATTACCCTGAGGATAATAATTTGATGAAGTTCTTAGGTAGATCCCATTCTTGACATCCCATTCAGTTACCTTGGACCCAATGAATGCCAATGCATTATCTGATATTATTGTAGCAGGTATGCCAAATTTGGTTGCTATCCCTTCATAGAAGTCTAGGATGCTAGATTCATTTGCTTCCTTGAGTGCCACTGCCTCAGTCCACTTGGTGAAGTAATATGTTGTTGTTAGAATCCACTTGTGTCCTTGGCTTGAATTTGGGTTAATGAATCCAATGAAGTCCAAACCCCATTGCATGAATGGCTGGTCAACTGAAATTGGATGCAATGGAAGGGTGGCTAGTCTCTCCTTACCTATGAAGAATGCACAATTCTTGCACCTCTTGATCCATGCATAATAGTCACTGAAAATATTGGGCCAATAATAGCCAGCCCTCATGATCTTGAGAGCTATCACTCTTGGTGCAAAATGACCACCAACTGATCCACCATGGAACTCTTCCAACACTCTGTGAATCTGATTTGTACTAATGCATCTCAGTAACACTCCATTCACATCCCTTTTGAATAAAACACCATCAACAAGAGCATATGGGACAACCTGCAATCTGAAGTGTCTCCTTTTGGTTTTATTCATCTCTGGAGGGCATAGGCCTGTGTGTAGAAAGTGCATTATGCCTCGGGTCTAGCAAGGAGTGAGGACACCATCATTTTCTTCTTGAGTGCTTCCTTGTTCATGGCTGTCTTGCAACGCCAAAACAACCTCTTTCTCATTGCATGCTTCCTTTTGTTTGTTTAAGACCAGCTGCTCACATAATCCCTTTCCTCTGACCAACTTGGTGACCTTGACTTCAATGTCATACTCCATGACATGAGTAAGCTACCCCACTCTCTTTTCATTTAGGTCTTTATTGAGGAGGAAGTCTTTAACTCCCACATGAGAAACTAATAGTTGAACCTTGTTGTTTGAAACTAGATGCTTAAATTTCTTCAAGCTCCTAATCACTACAAGAACATGCTTTTCAATGAAGGAATATCTCACCTCATAGTCCTCCAGGCTTTGGCTGAAGAAAGTAATTGGCTACTCATCATTGTCTTTGTTCTCTGTACCAAAATTGTAGAAATAGTATCATCACCTCCAAATGCATAGAGGATGAAATCCTTGGAGAAATTTGGGTTAATGAGGGTTGGAGCTTATGAGATGGCCTCTTTGATTGCTTCAAAACTTTCCTTGCCCTCTGCTATCCATTTGAAAGCTATGCTTTTCTTTAACATCTTGGTGATAGGCTTGACTAGGGCTGCAAAATTTGGGACAAACCTCCGAACAAAATTTATCCTTCCCAAGAAACTTTGAAAGGCCTTCTTGTGGCTTGGCAATGGTAGTGATCTTATGGCTTTAACTCTTTCTATATTAATGGCTAACCCTTCTCTAGAGACAATGTGGCCAAGGAGATTTCCTTCATGAGCTAGAAAAATACACTTTTTGGGATTCAAAGATGCCCCAAATCTTCTGCACCTTTGGAACACTTGTCTCAAATGAAAGAGATGGTCTGCTGCATTTTTGAAAAAAAGTGATATCATCTAGATATATCAACACCATTTTGTTAATCAAATATTTGAATGCCATATCCATTTCCCTTTGGAATGTAGCTCCAGCGTTGGACGGCCCAAATGGCATTTTTCTATATGCATAAGTCCCCCATTTGGTTGTGAAGGCTGTCTTAAACTGGTCTTCTTCCTTCACCATAATCTGATTGTACCCTGAATAGCCATCAAGCAATGAAAACCTTTCAGAGCCAACAATAACCTGTAAAATCTACTCCATAGAAGGAAGTGGATAATGATCCTTGAGAGATTCTCTATTCAAATCTCTAAAGTCAACACACAATCTGATTTCTCCACTCTTCTTTCTAACTAGAACCAAGTTGGCTACCCAACTAGAATGCTTGATAGGAAATATGATACTTGCCTCTATCAACTTATTCAATTCTCTTCTCATGAGAGGCTCCATGTGTGGATTGACTGGCCTTTGTTTTTACCTGATGGGTTTAGCACTTGGGTCCAATTCAATAGTGTGTTGAGCTAACTTGGGATTGAAGCCTTTCAAATCTTCATATCTCCAAGCAAACACATCAGGGAATTCTTGAAAAAGCTGTATGAACTCATACCTTTCTTGCTCAGTTGTCACTTTACCAATTTGGAGTGATTTGCCTTCTTCCACCAAGATGGGCACTGAATCTTCTCCCTTGACTTGGATGTTTGCTTTCTCTTTCCTAAACTAATCATTAGGATTGAAAATGGACTCCAAAGTGACAAGTCCCTTTGGTATTTTGTTGGTCCTCAGCTATACCACTTGATCACCATACTGTTGTTCTAAATTTTCCTAATTTTTAGCTGAGAACTCAGCCTCTTCTTGCAAGAAATGGATGATTTGTTGATCATTTTCAAACACTTGCCAACTTACATTGTTGTCTGGCACTGAAGGCCTTACAATCACATGAATGTTTGGTTGTACCTTGTCTTTCTTGATGCTTTCAACAACATCAAAGGCTGCTCCAACTGCTGCAAGCCTGTCAGCAGCTTGGTTCTCTTTTCTAGGGATGGACTTGATGCTAAAGCCCTCAAAATATTCAATGAGGTCCCACACCCTATTTTTGTAGCACTTGAGTAGATCATTCTTGGTAGCATGCTGCCCTTAACTTGGTTGACAATCAGCTCACTGTCACCAAAGACTTGCAAGTTCTTTATTCCTCTCTTGATTGACTAATGCAATCCTTTTATCAAAGCTTCATATTCAGAAGTGTCATTAGAACATGCAAACTAAAATCTAAAATCTGAATAATACTTAACTCCTTGAGGTGAAACAAACATAGCTCCCCTCCTACACCTTGTCTACTTCTTGATCCATCAAAGAAAAACTGCCATACCTCATTGTCATCCTTGTGGTCTGGCTTGGTGATGCTAGGAATAGGCTGATTTTCTTCATGCATGTAATAAAATCCTAGCTCAGATTCTTCTATTTCTTGATAAGGATCAAAATCATGCACCTTGATTGCCCATTCATCAAAATTCAAATCTGGGATGCTTCCAACCTTGGTGTCAGCTTCATCAGTGCTTGGATAATCTTCTTGATGAAATCTTTGAACAATTGGTATTGGTTTGGCTTGGAGTGTGAGGCTCAATGTGAAATTTTACAATAGGATCAGATTTGATTGTGGCTTTGGTTCCATATCTTGTTTTGAACAACATGTGTGACCAATCAAGCAAATAAGTAACCTCCAATCTTAGCTATGAAATCCCTTGACAAACATAGGGAAAAGAGTGGTGGAAGATCTATCACTGAGACATCTTGCAAAACAACAACGTTGGGGCATGCATGCAAAGTAAGACTCAAGTTTTTAATCACTCCCACTGTTGTCACTATTGTCCCATCCAATTGCACTACCCCTTTGGATATGAATTCATATTGAAGCCCCAACTGATCAGCTATTTTCTTGGGCATTACTGAACTACTTGCCCTAGAATCAATCATGCAATTGTGTACTAATTGGTCCCCAATGATCAATGAAACATAGAATGGAGGGGGCTTCAACATTTTACCTTGCTATCCTCCATGATTCCCTTCAGGCTGGGCAGTATTTGTGAGTACCTTCTCTTGCATTTGGACCTGTTGATTTGAAGTTGACCAATCCTTCATGGCAGCTTGTAGCAAATCTCTTTGGCCTAGGATGGATAGTGATTCCCACATTGATATGTTTACATTTGTCTTCTTCATCTGATCAATGATGTTGAATGGAGATGAAGCATCTCTCTACTACCCTTTGGCCTGCACATTCATTCCTTGCACATGGGTAGAAACAACTGGCATCTGAGTTGGTCTAGGAGCTGGTTTGGGTGGTCCTTGCATGTTTGGAACTGCATTTTGTTTGCCAACAGTTTGTGGAGTGGTAGAAGGTTGTGGATTACTTAGAGCCAATGGCTGTCCTTCACCCAAATTTCTCCTTTTTGACCTTGTGTTGGCTGCAACACTTTGAGAGATTGGTTGATTCATGCCACAAAAATCTTTTCTGCCTAGTTTACAAGTGTGGTATCATTTAGAGCTGATTGTTGTTGGGATGTTTCTTGCTATTGATTATTTCCTTGACTCCCTTCACCCTCCACACTAGTTGTTGTTACCATTAATGCTTGAAGCACATAGACTAGTTGTGAGGTTCATTGCATGGGAGAAACCAATCATACTCTTGAGCTATGTTGTTTTGTACTGGAACTAGTGCTTTAGAGGCAGATGAAACATTGGGATTATAGGGCTGAAATGGTTTGTTGGTAGGAGGCCTTGCCTGATTTTGATTTTCAGCTGGATTGGGTGGTCTTTGATGCTGCTATGGCTACCTATTATGCTGAGCTTAGGACTGATAAGAAGGTCTAAGACTTTGGGCTTTCTACCTCTTGAGTGTAACCAGCTCATTACCTAAATTTTGAAATTGCTTCATGACTTCTTGAAGTTCATTTGAAGTGCTAGAAGATGAAGTAGAAGCTTCATTTTAATTTTGATTTCTAGTGGTGGGAATAGGAGCTAAAATAGGCACTTGACTAGTGCTTGGACTTTCTAAATTTTGATACAATGGCATTGGAGGCCTAGGAGCTAGCTTACCAGCTTGAATCAAACAATTTTCAGCTCTAATGGCAATGCTATAAGCAACAGGGATAGTTGTGCCTCCCATGGATTGAATTAACATAGAAATATTAGAATTTAAAGCTTTAAGGTAATATAGAAAAGCACCTTCTACTATTGGCCTTACTGCCATTGGAATTCTCTCCCAAGTCCTTTGAAATCTAAAGTTGAAGTCAGTCAGCTGCTCATTGGGAGCTCTCTTGATAGTTGTCAATTGTTCCAGAAGGGACAAGTTATCTCCCTTTTCTCCAAACTACTCATGGAGGGCTATACATAACTAGTTCCAATTTTGGATAGAGCCTGAAGCAAGGCTCTTGAACCATTGTAAATCCTTCCCTTTGAATGAAGATGCCAGCAGTTTGACAACAACTTGCATCTCATCAATCTCATGGATTGCACAAATATTAGCAATATCCTTGACATGATCACCAGGAGTGGTCTGATTCTCTCCAGTAAAGTATGGAATGTTCTTCAATGCTGCAATTGGGATTAGATTTTGTGCATTGAGAGCAAGTGGGTTGCTGCCAGTGAAATTGACATATGGGTTGTGTTGTGCCATTCTGATTGGCCTTAGAACCCTTGTTGATTGGATGAAAGGTCTACCAGGTGGAGGAGTTGATAGAGTTTTGTTTGGTGGAGATGGAGACCTTTGAATTATCCTCCCTCTTTGTCTTCTTATTGAAGATAATTGCATATACTCAAACAAAACTTCTTCTTCTCCATCCCTTTTCCTTATGGAGATTCTTCTCATGATTTTTTAGGTCTGGACTGCTAAAACTAGTTGATTCTTCTTCTTTAGAGTCGCTAGATGTGCAATTCAGGGCTCTTTAAGCAAGAAACTTGCAAAAAATGCACATCAATTTTGTTTCAATGAAGATGAAGACCTCTAAGGTCCCACCAGGCATGCCAAAACTGTTAGTGCAAATTAGCAACACCCTCTGGATGTTCTATTAGATTTCTAGTTTGACATTTTAGCATCTAGTGTGATTGCACAACATTGAATCTTTTCCCCAAGTGTGGGACTTGTAAAAGTGGGAAAAGAATCTCCAGATTAGAGGCTGGTTCCTCAAATCCTCTGTTTAAGTGTGCATAACATTCTACAGAGGGTTTACCTATAATTTAATCAAAATTTACCAAGGGGACAGGGTTGGAAAAATGCAAAAAATAAACCTAGTCTAAGTAAGGTGATGCACCAAAGGAGTAGTAGACACCTGCTACTACAAAAATGCACAATCCATAAGAAAATATAGCACAAAACATGCACAAATTTCCAAAATGTAATGAGAGATCAGGAAAAATGATAAACATATGAAAGGATTGAGAAAATTTTAATCACAGAGCACACATTATCATTCCAGGTCCAATACAGTGCATTACAATGGCCAAGAGGCAAAAGAGATGTTGTATTTGCATGAAAAGGTAAAATTTCCACAAGTCTACGCCAAAGGAGGAAGAAAAGGGAAGTTGCAGAGCCAGAAAAATGTCTAACTCTTTTCAAAATGAGCCCATTCTAGCTTTTACAATGCAAAATTTGAGCCAGGAGAGAGAAATGCGGGAAAACATGAAAAATGCTCCAACCACCAACCAAATGGTATTAAAAAACATGGGCACCCTCAAATTTCCTTTCACGACATTTTTAACCATGTTGGGAGAGAATGCGAGCCATACTTCATTAAAAATGGTGGTTGAAATGTCAATTTTGTTGATTTCCACGTGCTAGAGGTGTTTTCCAATTTTCTCCTCCAAACTCCACCAAAACACAAAATTGAGCCCAGAATCATGTAGATAATTTCACCAGATTTCCATTGATATAAAGAATGCAAGAAACCAAGCTCTGGATCGAAAGTTATGCCCCTCTAAAAATTTAGGGCAAAACAGGGCCAAAATGGGTTAGCGGGCCGAAAATTTGAAATTTTCCCACTTTTTACATTTGGAAAATTTCCTCAAAAATCTCCATGCACCCCTGCCACCCTAGTGCCATGTGGCATGATCTGATTCGATGCGGGCCCTTCATGTTCATTTTCCATCATTTTGGCCTTTGGAAAATTTTCCAAAAATTCTCGCCACTGACTAGATGACACGAGGACACGTTGCGCATGATGTGATTCGCCACGGGCATTTTCTCTCAACTTTTCTATCACTATTGACCACCTTCCCTAGGCCAGACACATGGTAGAACCCTATTGAATGCATTCCCTTCATGTTCATTTTTCCCTACGAGCTTGCCTTGTGTTTTTTCCGCCACTTGGACACGTGGCATGATCGATTAGCTGCTTTGGGGGTGGGCTTTTCCTTTCAATATTTTCCTTTTATTTTGCCTTGGGATAAAATCCAAAGTTTCCCCCGCCTCCACTGGTTTGGTGCCACATGGCTTCATGCTATTGGATGTAGGCCTTGGGGGTGAAAATTTTTTTGTGCTAACCTTTGGGAAAATTTCCCAACTTCTCCTCACTTGAAGCTCCACGCCCCCTAGGACACGTGGCATGATTCTATTGGATCGGGTTTTGGGGGTGTACTTTCTTTTTGAATTTTCCAAACTTGGGTGAAAAGGAAAAAATCCTTTCACACCTCTGACCCCCACCACCCCGGTGACACGTGGTGCCATACTATTGGATGCGGGCCTTGGGGATGAAAAATTTACTTATGCCAACCCTTGGGAAATTTTCCCAACTTCTCCCCGCTTGGACACGCATCCGCATCTCATTCACCGGCGGGCCCTCGGGCCAAAAATTTCCTCTCGAACCCCACCAAACACTTGGTAAAAATTTTAATTTTACCTCCACCTCCACCCTTCCGAGGACATGTGTCCTCCTCCCATTGGCTCGGGTTTTCCATGGGAAAATTTCCCACAAAAACTCCACCGAGCCATAACTTCAAAAATACATGGAGTTAGGAAGAAAAATTTACCTTTCTGGAAAGCTGAGAAAGATCTCTATCCAATGGTGCCATTTCCAGAAGGTTTTGAGTTCCTAAAAGATAAAAAATTATGACGAGGCACAAGAGAGGAAAGAACGAAGGGAGTTAGCCAAAAATGAGCAAGGGCTCATTTTGGATAATAACCTACAAAATGGCTTTGCCATGTTAGGATAAATTTTATTATCCTAATATTTAATTATGCATAGTTTAATAATTATTTAATTTTATTAATTAAATAATAAATTGTTATTTTGTTATATGGTTAATCAACCATATTTGTCTGTATACATACTGTTATATTGTTTTCAACAATATATTTGTTTTTATGTAATTGTTGCTTCCCGGGTGTTATTGGAAGCTTGTTTATTCTGGCATTTGGTTGCACCTGTGCAACTCATTCTCCCGGATGTATTTGGCTGTGCAATATCTATAAATATTGCAGCCTATTCACTGTAATTTTTTAGTTGATTGAGATTAATAAAATTACACAGGCTTCCGTCCCTGTTTCTCAATCTACATTTGGTACCAGAGCGAGAATCTGGCCCTGTAAAGGTGTGGAAGAGAGAGCAGCAGAGAGAGAGGAGATTGGAGATGTGTTTGCAGCATTTGAGAGCCGGTGCAGCCTCGTGCAAACTCCCAGCCCCATCCCTGCCTCCCCCACATCCTCCTGTTCCTTCCAGGTGCTTGGAAGGCAATTTTTTTGCACTGGTGCACTCAGCACCAGGCAAAAATTGCTACAGGTATTGGAAATAATACTAATTTTTTTTTTTCCAATAAGGGTTTTGTCTTTACTGTATTTGGAAGTTGCTTTGCTTGTTTTGGAGGTATATGCACCTGCAGTGAACAAACAAGCAAAAACAAAAGTGAATCAAGCTGAGCAAAGAATAAAAAAAAAAGGAGAAGGAGGTGCCCACGCTGGACCTGCACAAAATATACAGTGGAAGAAGAGAATAAGCGGCCAAAGAAGAGGAAAAGCGGCCTGCATAAAGAAAGAACGTCTTTGTGAGCAAAAATGACTTCATTTGTCAGCGGCCTGTCCTCCTAAGCCTGCACAAAGGAGATAAAAACGTTTTTTTTAGCAAATGCGCCCATGCGCGGCCTGCACAAGGTAAAAAATGTTTTTTTAGCAAAAGACGCGTCCTTCTCCCTCGCCCGCACCATTCTCTGTCTCCAGCGACCTGCATAAGGAAATGCAGGCTTAGATAGCAAGCAAACAACATTAAAAAACATGGCCAAGGCAATAAAAAAATGTGGCGGGAAAAAACGCGCCCAAGCGAGGAAAAGCGGTGCCAACTCAGATCCACGACTGCACAAGACATTTGGCAAAAACAGTGAGCAAGAATCAAAGAAAGGAAGAAAAAACGTGGCCAAGCTAAAAAAACATAGCCAAGGAAGGAAGAACAACATCCAAACACAAAAATGCAGCCTGTACATGCAAATCAGTGCGTGGATAGCAAAAAACGCGGCTGAGCAAGGAAAAGTGGCTGGAAAAGAAGGAGGCGGCTTCACAAAAGCAAATAAGAACAAACAACAAGCTCCAGATCCAGATTTGGAGCAAAGGAACCCTAAAAACTCCTCTTCACCAGCATGCGCCACGTGGCATCCATTTTCCAAGAGGTAAGTCAATTTACTTGTCAATAAATACAAATTCCTTCCTTTCATAGTCCAAGCGCCCTAAGTGGGCAAGTTGGCTAGTGCATGCGCCTTGGGAGTGAGAGGTTTGGGGGTCAAATCCCACCAAAAACACTCAAAAACTCTCCTTTTGCATCTGGCAGATTTTTGGCAGAACTGCTAAATTTAGCAGACTTTTTTGAATTTAGTTACAACTAACTAAATTTAGCGGAGAAATCCCTAATTTAGGGTAAAATTTTTTTCTCCCATTTGGTCTGTTTTATCATTCCAGACATTTTTTGCAAAAGGAGACCCATCTAAAAATTGCATTTTCAGCTATTTTTTTGCAATTTTTAGCATTTTGGGTCGTATTGGGCTCAGGAGGCCACCAGGACCCCGAAACTGAAATTTTTTGCCTGTTATTCAAATTGTACTGCATATTGTACTAATTTGCAGGTTGCCATAGTCAACTGCAAAACTTTGTAAATCGCCTTTAAACGGCGTAGAATTGTAATAAAAAATAGTAAAATTGGTTCTGTAACACTCACGAGATCCTAGATCTCATTCGCAGCATTCGGTATATACAGTGCCTCTGGGAAGCGCTTACGGGTAAAGCCGTCGCGACTACTACTGCACTTAATGCCTAATATAGCTGCAACAACATCGTCTGGGCATCGTCCCTATAAATCGATGGGGAGTAATAAGGTCATAGTGCACACACTATGAACCATCCCATCCGTCTGTGAACGATTGCAAGACATAAATCCGGACTGAGAAATTATCCGAGTATATAGCGAAGTTACGCGCGCGTATGAGGATATTTCTTTGAGCCGGTGTCAATAATCGCACAGACCCCATCAGTACTGTCTTGGTACCACGTATTGAATTCTTTCACGTACGTTAACGCCTCTTTCATGTACCGCCGGGTATATAGAAAGGGCGAGCTTCTTCCACGTACCGACGGGTATATCGGAAGGGCGCGTATATAGAAAGGTTCGGTATATCGGACTGACGGTATATAGATTGGGAGACCTAATACCTGGAGTGATAAGAGCCAAACCCTGTCAGTGATCTCTGCAAAATGGGCACCAATGCCCCCAAATTTTTTCTTCCGGATTCACAATTGCTCAGAGGAAGCAACTATGCTGCTTGGAAGACAAAAATCAAGACACAACTTGAGTTTGAAGAAATCTGGCCTGTTGTGACTGGTACTCTAACCAGATCACCAACTGATGCAACACAACAATGACAATTTGATAGAGCAGATCAGAAAGCAAAACTCATCATCTTGTTTGGAGTATCCGACGATGTGCAAGCCCACATTCGAGATGCCACATCAGCAAAAGAAGCTTGGGATAAGCTGAGCACAATATATGAGGCCAAGAACAAGAATGTCATACTCAATTTGCAGAGTCAGTTACATACATTGAAATTTAAACAGAATGATAAAATTGAAGCCTTCCTAAGAAGAGTTGCAGAGTTGAGGGCTTCACTTCTAGCCCTAGGAGAAGAGGTTAAAGATGAATCTCTCGTTCCCATTGTTCTGAGAGCTCTCCCTTCTTCTTACCGCATTTTTTTCGTAACTCTAAACTTGTCAGATACGAAAATTAGTTTTGACAAGCTAGTAAACCTACTGCAACAAGAGGAAGCAATGCACAACAAGGATGATGAAGAGGAGCAAGCACTGTCTTCACATCAAAAATGGAAAGGAAAAGGTAAAGGAAAACCTAAATCCTTCGAAGTCCCCACATCAGAATTAGTATCATGGGGACAATCAACAGAAGAAGCGATGTCCAATTTGCAAAAGAGGACATGACTTGCAAGAATGTTGGTTTAACACATATAAGAAAGGTTCATCAAGCAATTCTGGACCACAACAACAACAAACTTACAAGGGACATTCAAACAACTATCACGGGCAGAAAAAGGGGAACTGGAAAAGAAGACCCCACCAGCAAGGTAATATTGCTGAGCAACAAGAACAGTCAGACAATGAAGACTTCTTGTTCACTGCTCGATCAAGTGAACCATCCACGTCATCTAGTGATGTCTGGTATGTTGATTCGGGAGCCACTCGACACATGACCGGCCACAGAGACTGGTTTATTTCAATGAGGGACACGCCATCGAAAAATCATGTTTCGTTGGGAGATGATTCTTCATATACAGTTCAGGGGATTGGAAACATTTCTCTACCCCTTGGTTCACGCAAATGCAAACTATCAGATGTTCTATATGTCCCTGGGTTGACAAAGAATCTTCTTTCGGTCAGTCAACTCCTAGATCACAACCTGAAAATTGACTTTGATAGTCAATCCGGCAAGAAAATGTGTTTGATTCGAGATAAATCCAGAGGCTCGAAAATAATTGCAAAAGCCTCAAATGTGGGACGAATGTTTCAACTTGATTTCATTCACAAAAATGATCAAGCACTTGTGGCTAAAAACTCCACCTCAGCCCAGTTGTGGCATCGGAGATTTGGTCATGTAAGTTTCAAATATCTCGAAACACTTCACCGGTGTAATATGGTACATGGGCTACCATCTCTTCAGAAGGATACAGACAAGTGTCCTCACTGCTTAGCAGGAAAACAACACAGAGTTTCATTCCAAAAGAGTACTTTTCGAGCTCATGGTAAACTTGACCTGGTTCATACCGATCTGTGCGGTCCGATGCAGCCAAGTCATTCAGGGTTCCAGTACTTCATGCTCTGTGTTGACGACTATTCACGGAAAATGTGGATTTTTTGTCTTCGCAAGAAAAGTGAAGCCTTTGAAACATTCAAAAAGTTCAAAGTGGCAGTTGAGAAAGAAACTGGTCATCACATCAGAACTCTCCGCTCAGATCGAGGGGGGGAATTCACCAGTGATGAGTTCAGAGACTACCTACAAACTCACGGGATTCGTCGACAAATGCCTCCTCCACACACACCACAGCAAAATGGTGTTGTTGAGAGAAGAAATCGTACTATCATGGAAATGGTGTGATGCATGATCGATGATTCCAAACTTGTAAAGACATTTTGGGCGAAAAGCAGCAAAAACAAAGTGTATTTGTTAAACAGAGCACCCACAACTGCTCTTGATGGAATTACACCACAAGAAGCATGGTCAAAAAGGAAACCATCCATTGCACACCTCAGAGTATTCGGGTGCAAAGCTAGCATGCACATACCCAAACAGAATAGAAAGAAATTAGAAATGAAGTCACAAAATCTCATCTTCATTGGATACAGTGAAGAGACTCTTGGGTACATACTGATGGATCCTAAGACCAGAAAATTCTACACAAGCAGAGATGTTGAGTTTTTCGAGAAGAAGGAAGCAGAGACTCCTCCTCCGGACTCGCAAGATGTAGATTTTTCACCAGTTGTAAAAATTGAAGCTAATGTTCCCTCAGAAGATGAAAGTGATGATGGGGATGATGGTGTTGATCAGATAGAACCACAACCCATGGGAACAGTCAACGTATGCCTAAATGGTGTACAAGTACATTACGAGATGCAAGATTGGATGCTCCACCGGATACATCCACCCCTGGACCACGGACTTGCAGTAAAGCAAGAGAAGAAGTTAACTTTGCTTTGATGAGTAGAGTCATTGAATCAGACGAGCCCTCTACAGTCCAGGAAGCCCTACAGTCAAAAGCTTGGAAAGATGCCATGAATTCTGAATATCAATCAGTGATGAAGAATAACACTTGGCAGCTTGTTGATCTTCCACCAGGGAAGAAACCCATTGGTTGCAGATGGATATTCAAAACTAAGTACAAAGCAGATGGGACAGTGGACAAGTGCAAAGCAAGACTTGTAGCAAAGGGGTACACACAGAAAGAAGGCATTGACTATGAGGAGACATTTTCTCCCACAGCTAAGATCAAAATGATCAGGATGATCTTTGCTCTAGCTGCTCAGTTTGGATGGAAAGTTCACCAAATGGACGTAAAAAGTGCCTTCCTGAATGGATATTTACAAGAAGAAGTCTACATGACTCAACCTGAGGGATATGTTGTACCTGGTCAAGAAGAAAAGGTATGTAGACTCAAGAAATCTCTGTATGGCCTCAAACAGGCACCCTGGGCATGGTACATCAAGATTGATGAGCATCTCGTACAACATGGATTCGTCAGAAATCCATACGATCCCAATCTCTACCTCAAAAATCAAGGGGGGGAGATGGTGATTGTTGTAGTTTATGTCGATGATCTAGTCATCACTGGCAGTTCAGTGAAGATGATTGATGAAACAAAGAAAGATCTTAAGCGATCATTCGACATGACAGATCTCGGGCTTATGCACTACTGTCTTGGACTAGAAGTATGGCAGAAAGAGAATCATATCTTTGTTTCTCAAATGAAATATACCAAGACAACGCTCGAGAAGTTTAGGATGATGGATTGCACACCAATTGCTACACCTATGGAGAATAGATTACAATTATCTCGTTCAGATCCATCTCCTGAGGTAAGTGCCACTCTCTATCGGTAGCTGATTGGGAGTCTCATTTACCTGACCTACACTAGACCAGATATCAGCTTTGCAGTGAGCTATCTATCCAGGTTCATGCAGGAACCCAAAATTTGTCATTGGAAAGTAGCAAAGCACATTTTGAGATATCTCAAAGGATCAGTGGATCTTGGTCTAGAATACAAGAAGAATGAAAACTTCTTCTTGACTGGATATTCGGATTCAGATCATGCAGGTAACATTGATGATAGAAAATCCACTTCTGGATTTGTATTCTTTATGGGATCTGGACCAATATCATGGGGAAGTAAGAAACAACACTTTGTTTCTCACTCTTCCACAGAAGCCGAGTATCATTCTACAGGAGAAGCTATCTGTGAAGCGATTTGGCTACGTCACATACTGGAAGGACTTGGAATACCATAGGACAAACCGACCACCATGTATGTTGACAATGAAGGTGTTCTCAAACTTGTTCACAATCTAGTTTTTCATGAGAGAACAAAGCACATTGAAGTTCAGGTTCATTTCATACGTGAACATGTGTTGAAGCACAACATCAGCTTCAATTTTGTCCAATGGTGAACAACGAGCAGATATTTTCACAAAGTCACTTGCACGTGACAAGTTCGAGTTGTTCAGAGCATTTCTCTCCTCATCTCTTCAGACAATGCACAATTAAGGGGGGGAATGTTAGGATAAATTTTATTATCCTAATATTTAATTATGCATAGTTTAATAATTATTTAATTTTATTAATTAAATAATAAATTGTTATTTTGTTATATGGTTAATCAACCATATTTGTCTGTATGCATACTGTTATATTGTTTTCAACAATATATTTGTTTTTATGTAATTGTTGCTTCCCGGGTGTTATTGGAAGCTTGTTTATTCTGGCATTTGGTTGCACCTGTGCAACTCATTCTCCCGAATGTATTTGGTTGTGCAATATCTATAAATATTTCAGCCTATTCACTGTAATTTTTAGTTGATTGAGATTAATAAAATTACACAAAGCTTAGTCCTGTTTCTCAATCTACATGCCAAACTATCTGAAAAGTGTTATTTCCTATCTTGAATGTTCCATGTAGTTTTATAGTATAAGCACTAGAGGTTTGTGAAGACGGGAAGTAATTTCTCCATCCAGGTTTCAAATGGTGGTTCAAAACAAAAGCCAACTTTCTAGATTTAATAGCTTTCTACTATTGTAAACCAGTGTAACATGGCTCCTATAAGAGCGTCAAAAGGATGTCATATGTTCATTTCGGGTCAAACCAAAGGTCAAGGTGACTCCTCATATACCAAGGTACACGAATGAAACTTCACATCTCGTTTCCAAAGTTACGAAGGGTACTTAGTGAGTCTCCGAAAAATGCAAAATTTAACTATTTAAAACAGGGAGAAGGTCAACTTTATCAATGGGGAGTCAAATTCATCTGGTCGATAAAACAATATTGGAGTGATCAAGATGGGTAAGAGTTTTCTAAATCATCTTGAAGTGAGGGTGATAGTTCATGGTTTAAAGTAGACGAGTTATAATGACTTTGTGAGTTACAACACGACAATTTATTGTTTTGCAATGAGTTGAAGGGACATTTAACTGTATTAAAAATCCTAATATTTTAAAATTATATTTAGTTGCAAAAGAGAAATAAAACACGAGAATTGTGAGAGGTAAGGTAAGAAGAACCATTCTTGGATAATAAAGTCAGTCGAAGCCACAAGCTTTGGTTCAGTATCTTGCTTGGGCACTTCGTCAACCAGCTCATGAGCATCCTCATCTCCACCATTTTGCATACACGTCTGCTAGGGAAGTTGTATTGCAAACAAAAACATATTTTTTTCTATGCCTTGATGGTTTTCCATGCTCTATTCTAAAGCGCTTATTTTTGCACATGTGGGGAGGATGCTGACAAAGGTTGTGGAATCTGGCTTTACACGTACCAATTGCATTTGCTTGAAAGTTTCCAAGGCCTTTTCAACAAACTCATTTTTTTACACATCCTGCAATCATTGCAGCCCATAAACCACATTCCTTTCAGGAATTATCAAATAGTTCACATGCTTCCACATTTTTGCACATTCTCATGTGCTCATCAAACACCAAGAAAACATAATGATTAATTCTAGGCATGATTCTACAAGAGGCACTCATGCCATCGAAGTATTTACAACCCTCATGCACTGAACCTGCATGGATAAATGCTAATTAAACAAAAATGAAGCTTACATGGTCAGGGTATGTTCCATAAGACCACATCTCTTTGAGGCATTTTGTCAAATAGTTTAAACACCTTTTTAAAAAATCCATTTTGTGCATATCTTGCACTCATGGCACTCCATGAGACTGCATTTATTTGAGGCATTCTAACAAGCAGTTTGCAAGATTCCACATTTTACATATGTATATGCCAGGGCAATTACAACTAGAACACACAAAAATCCCTTCTCCATAATGCTTTGACGGATGTGCATACCCTATTTCAAAGCTTCCATTTGGAACAATCCAGAATGTGCTGGGCAAATGTAAACTCAACAGGTTGGAGACTGTTTGTTGCATGGTGAAACAGTGTGCCTGCCATGAGGAAACCCACGCCTTCTGCAAACTACCGTCCCCAAATTCCATGAGGAGCTGTCTCGTTCTTTCATTTGGTCAACACAGAAAATAGTGCCCCCAAGTATTGCGACTACAACATCTGACAGAAATTCCTCTGTCTTTTCTGCTTTGAAAAATGCCCATGCAAGTGTTTGGCACGACTTAGAAGGAAACAGGCACATTCAAAGTCATTATCATCTCCATAAAGCTCCATTCAACACGCAACCACCATTTAATTTAACATTTTTTATTTTTTAATTTATTTTCCAAGGAATCCAATGCTTGAATGGATAAGGCAGTCCAGCAAACCTACGCACTCACTTGCCAGTAATAAACAATAATTAATTTGGGATCCAAAGCAATAAGGAATAAAACAAGTGTTCGATAGAGAATAATGGTTAAGGTTCGGTGGTAGGGTGAACAAAATTCATTATTAAATTTAAAAGTCCCCAGGATGATCGGCGCCACTCAAAGATTTGTCTCCTTCCTCCCAGCCAGCCCCACACAATACCATTTGATAAATTTCTTTTGGGACATGATTTTGGGTTGGCACTATAGTCACCTTAGGAAAGTGTATATAACATGTGTGATCATATAAGGGGAAAAAGTTATTTACATATTTACACGAGTATATTGATATAAATAGGATATGTAGGGTAAATAAGGCCCCAATTAATGAGAGTAAGTTGTTGTAAATATTAAAATAAAAGGTATTTTTACAATAATATGATCACACATGTTTTGGACATTTTTTACCAAGTAACCCTCCGTGAGTAGTTATAAATGAAAATACCTATCACATGTGTGATAATTGGCCTGATGAAAATATTGTTCATTTTTTCATACAATCGATCTCCTAATAGAGCTCATTGAATAACTCACTTTCTAAGATAATATCCAAGATCTATCCAAACTAAGTTACCATGATGATATCATCTCAATGTTGTAATAAGATCCATATGAATGAAAACATTCACCCATAGTAGTTAGAAGTAAAAATACATTTTCCAAAATTCTCTCACAAACCAACAAAAATAACCCATTCCCATGTCACCTTTTATATTGTATTAAATTGAATTCCATCATCCTAATTAACACTAGATAGGAATGTTTAAAAGTTTTCTTAAGAGGATATTTTTAATTTAAATCCAAATCCATGGTGAACTTTGGAACAATATTGTACATAAATCATGAATGTGGATATAATCTATCAATTCCCATATTTATACATGGGGGTTTTCTTATCATTTCTGAAGGGTTTTTTCAAGCTAGTACAACATAAAAATGGAATCACATTGTATCTCATGTCTAATGCATGGTTTAGGGAGCCAAAGTTGCTCAATAGGTCAAACTAATTCTTACTATAATTTTGAATTGACAATATGGATTAACCAATGCATCTATATGTGACTAAATGCATTAGATGAAATCTCTTCTAACCCCTTTATGACCCAAATGACATTGTATAGGAACATCTAGAAGTGTTTTTAATAGAATATTCAAGGTTTAAAGGCCAAATCTATAGAAAAATTTGGCACATCATTATTTACAAACTAGGATACAATGATATAAACTATAAATCATTACAATTACATGTATGGGTCCTCTAATAATATCATATGTTTTTCTCAAGTTGGTGTGATAAAATATGGTGGAAAATTTTCTTTCATTTTCAATTAATGGTTTAGGAAGCCAAAGTTTCTTAGTAAATTACAAAAATACTTATCGCAGTGTCAAATCAATAAAGTGAGTTTATCAACATGTCTAGATGGTTCTAAATATGCTATAAAAAACTTAATCCATCTAAAACCATAGGAACTTATATTATGTATCCATGCATCCTAGTTTGTGTCCACCAGTGTACTAGAGTTCATCATATATATATATATATATATTATGAATCTTGTCTTAAAAAAACTTCCATATAAATGTGTTAGACATCATTTATAGGCCATAAAGGTTATAAAGGAAGGTTTATCTAGTGTAATTAGGCCCATTTAGATATATTACCAAATTTTATTAATTGATTCATTACTCTTTTCAAAAGTTGATCAATCTAAAAAATAAATTTAGCTCCCTAAACCATGAATTGAGAATGAGATAAATGTGTTTCTAGTTTTAAGTCACTTAGAATTGAGAAAATACCTCGAAGCATGATTAGAAGACCCATGTACGTTATAAAAGGAACTAAAAATTCATCTCCATAAATCCTAGTTTGGATACATTAGCATTCTAAATTTCATAGTATATTTGGCCTTTAGACCATAAAGATCCTCTTAATAATGCTTCTAGACACTCTAGTTGGTAGCATTCGGTGGTATTGGAGGGCTAGAGGAAGGTCCATATAGTGTATTTAGGTCCATATATATGTGTTATAAAAGTTATTTTTTTAGTGCTCCAATAAGAATTTTCTTAATATACCAAGGAAATTTGGAACCTTGGGTTGTAATAGAAAATATGCCACCATTTTTATGTCATGCCAGATTGAGTGAAAATCCTATAAGGTATGATTATAGGAATTTATTTATTTAAGATAGGAAATAAGATTTAGTTTTGAAGGGAATAAAAAAACCCATACACAAAAATAATGGGTGATCTTGGAGATTTCAATCCTATTAGTCTCTATAAAACGGTCTATAAAATAATCTCAAAATTTTGGCCTTCCACTTGAGGGATGTGCTCAACAATTTCATTTCTCCTAATCAGGGTGCCTTCGTGCCAGGAAGACAAATTCTTGACAGCATCATTTCCATACATGAAACCATCCACTCTGTTGAAAAATCAAAAGAGAAGTGATGATTATAAAATTGGATATGCAAAAGGCGTATGATATGATCTCATGGAATTTTCTTCTTAATCTTCTTCATAAGTTGGGTTTTGATAGTCACTTTATCAATATGATTCAATCTTATATCACTACTTCAATATTTTCTGTTATTGTTAATGGTCAACCTAAAGGTTTTTTCAAATCTGAGAGGGGTCTTAGGTAGGGTGACCCTCTATCACCCTTTCTATATATTATTGTGGCCGAAGCCTTGAGTAGGATCTGCTCAAAAGCTAAAAATGAGGGGAGAATTGAGGGAATTAAAGTTGTTAATGGGGTTGAGAATCAATGTCTTCAACAATTTTTAATGACATGGTGCTGTTGGGTTAAGCTTCTGTCCAGGAAGCCAGGTCTCTCAAAATCATTACTAAGAACTATGAGGAGGTCTTAGGTCAAAAAGTTAGCTTCAGGGAAGAGTTTGTGCTACTTCATCAATGATTGGAGGTAATTTCATGTGAAAATATACAAACTTTTATTTCATCTCCATCTATCTTGTTTTTGCACACTAATGTGCCTACATTTTCCATTAATTTTTCATTCATACTATGAAGCTTCTCTTAATAATGCTTCTAGACACACCTAGTTGGTGCAAGGGTGGGATAAATAAATCATGATCACATTGGATTCTATTTTCTTTATAGTTTTAATTTTAGATATGTATTACCTTTTTTTTCTATATTTTGGTTGTTATGGCTATTCCTTAGTGTAATCATATTCTTCATTTTTAACATATAAGACATAATGAAGGGATCTCAGTGGGGAAACTTGGTTCATTTTAAAATAAATTTGATTTTCATCACACCCATTTTTAGATGTGTGACATGATTTTACTTATAACTTCTATGGGTGAATGTTGTCATTTTTATAGATCAATTAAGAGTGAAATATAATATACATGCACTTTCAAAGACTTTAAACCTCATCTTATTATATGAAAATATGTCCATCCTAAATAGTTCTTGGTATGGTCAGTATGGTATCTATATTTTTCACTCTCTGTCACGGGGATTTTTGGTTAGTATTTTAATTGATAGATAAAATGTGTAGAGGTATTTTTTCATATATCATAGCACTAATACAACTTATTTTGAATACCTTAGTATTTTTTGAACAAGATAAATTTTTGAAGAGGGATAATATATTTTGAAAGTATATTACCTCTACAATTTCCCTCCTAACTTATCATCGTGCTATATGGGGAGATGATAATTTTAATCTTGACTCAATATTTTATTTTTAGGTATTAGGAATAGTTAGTTTACAATGTTTAGGTTAGTGATATTATTGTTAGATGTGTTATAAAATAATGTATGGAGCATAATAATGTTAATAGAGTAGTGAAAATAATCATGTAGGAATTATTGTGAGGGATTTAACTATTGACAGAGAATATGGGTGGTTAGAACAACCTTACTCTATTAGTGAGAATGGTTTTAGGAGTTAGAGTTAGATTCATATTATATAATAAAAGGATGGCCTATATATTTGTATCTATTGGTGTTAATATATGTTGATTTAAATTATTAAAAGATTTTAATCTTCTAGATATGAGGTAAAACCCACATTTGGTACAAGAGAAGGTTTTGAAAGAGGCCTTTTTGACCACTCCAATCCTCGCTTCATATGTATTTAATTATTTAAGGTAATGGCTTAGTAGATATAAAATACCTCCCATAACTTCATTACCTTTTTACGTGTCCATATTATTAAACAAAATGAGTTCACACTTCATTCTAGGTAACTCAAACTAGTTTCCCCTTGAATGCTTCATTCTTTTTCACATACTTTAAGCACTCAAGAATCTTCAAATTCATCAAAATATATTGTTTTTTTATAATATATGGGTTCACATTTTCTTCAAAACATATTCACTTGATTGAAAAAAATCCCCTTTTTCCCAAAAAAAATGAAAAAATCCTTCAAAATTTATATATTTTGCATATTTCGTGATTTTGGGGGTGTTTTGTAGTTTCAAAGTTTTGGCGCCATTTCATAGTTTCGGGGAGTTTCATAGCTTTGGTGTAGTATCATAGTTTTGGGGAGTTTTGTCATTTTGACACAACTTCACATTTTCATATTTTTAGGGAAATTTCACAGTTTCGCCATAGTTTCACAATTTTGTTGCAGATTCACAATTTCAAGGAGTTTCATAGTTTCGTAGTTTCGGGGTAGTTTTGCAGGTTTCACGGTTTTTAGTTTTGACTTCCCACCCCTAAACCCCAATTTCTAAATTTGACATCATCCCAACTTCCACCTACAAATATTAACATGTAATCTTTAAATTCTCATAAATTTTGATCTAGGTCACCAAATGAGATAAAATTTACATGATAAATGCATTTTTAAGCACAATTTTTTTTTATTAAGCTAAAAATGCAAAAATGAACTCATGGTCGTTTCCTAGTATGGGATTATTCAAAGGAAGTGGTTCCCATTGAAAAGTTTGGTTTAGAGTTTTCACAACAAAAATATCAAAAACCTAGTTATTTTCTATAATCAATTACATCCACATATATATGAGAAATAACTCCTATAAAATAGGATAACAAACTAAAACAACTCTACTATATTCATAAGTTGTTTCTAATAACTTACAATACATTTAACAAAATAACTACATGATTTTTTATAACAAATCACTTACCAACTTATAAAAATGTGTTCACACTAATATGATTTCCTAACATCCCCCTTAGTGTGAACATGGGAAGTGTTGGTGCTCATTTTGTGCACGTATCTTAAACTAAGTGGACTCTTCCAAAAAAAGTTATCGTACCCTTTAAATCTGCTTTACATAAGTTCCATGTCCCTAGAAAATTCTTCTTTGAACTACGTTTTTAGTTAGAATGATACATTAACCCTTGTAAGAAGTTTTCCCAATATGTGGGATAATAATTATTGATTGGTTCAAAATGGACGTGCTTAAAGCTAAGAAATGTCATTTGTGGATTCATAAAAATTTTAAAAATACTTCTTTCCTTTGAAAAAACTACATTTTGTTCATGTGTCTAAAAATGCAATTCTATTCCCATCACCTAATGATATGGAATTCTCTAGGAGGATTCTTATTGGTGGATCCATCAAGTATACTTGCACTTTATGATAGAATACAAAGTGCAAATATATCCTGAATCGATATGGGAATATATCATGGAATGTACTAAAAAAGAGAGGGTACTCTTTACAATATTGTAATTTTATGAAGTGCATATCATATGAAAAAATTTAAACTACATTCAAAGCCATGGGGCCCAAAAAGAAAATGTTTCATCATAACGACATATGATGGCAAGCGGCATCTCATGAATATTTGCACTTTACATTTTTGAACTTCATGCGAAGTACAAACTACATCTGAACCCCGAGGCCTAATAAAGGACATGCATCATCATATTTATGTATCTCAGTATTGGGGACCCCATATGAATTTTTATTTTTACACTTCTTCAATTAAATACAAAAATGTAAACTAGGCCCCGAGCTCTACTCCCTACCAAAAAGGAGATGTGGACGGTTGTCATTCAAATGAGAAAAGGAATAGATCAATAGCTAATATTTATTAAAATACATTGATGGACTCATTTATTAATTTTTCTCGCATGAAATGATTATAGGTTCAAAATTTTACTAAAAATTCACATTTCTACCTTCTTTGCGACAATTGAGCATTTTGGAGCCTTAAATTTACGAACTTGATTTTGAAGATTGAGCAGTGGATTCCAAAGAGTTGTGTTTGGGAAAATGAAAGAAATCAATGTGCATATGTGACTTGCATTCGAAGAAATACGTGAACTTGGGTAAGTCTCCTAGAAAAATGTAAAGATTGCTTAAGTTTCTCGTTTGTTCATAAGGGTATTCAATAAGTATATGTGATTTACATTTCTCCTCCTACATTTAGTAATTATCTTGTATCCCATATTTTTTAGATAACCCATTTCCTTCAATTACTAAAAAGATGAAGATAAAAGCAACTAGAACCCCTGTTACTTTACATATTACTAACAAAATTTGATGAGGCAACGAGACAAACCTAGGAAATGCTAACCTAGAGGATTTCCTACAAATATTTCATGCTCCTAAAAAAGTGATTACATGGAATCAATCTATACCAATGTTATTTCTTTAGTTGTCGCTTTCCCACACTCCATACATTTTCCAGAACTAGTATGGACTTGTGCCAAAAACTACAATCCATAAACTAAGGAAGTATTAGATGGAAGTGGTTTTAGAGTGCTCTCATTATCACCTGAGACCTTTAGAATAATATTGGGGTTACCCAAAGTTGAGAGGGTAGTGAAAATTGACATATAATCAGTAGAAGGCTTGTGGAGAACCAAACATGTAGAATATACCAAAAGTATGAATAATCAATTGTTAATAAAAATAAAGGTTCTTCTACCAGAGTCCCAAACAAGTTGGTTTGTTCACACTTTGTGGAAGAGGTTGAAGACCTCGTCACTTTAATAAGAATAATTTCATTCCTAAAAGTTTCTTACAAATTCCAAGAGTGTATGTTTAGCTATATCCATCTCATTCTATTTAATATTGAGAAGGTTTGTTGGGAAAAAATTATAAGCACATCTATCCATGATAAAATTATAAAGATGGCTATACAAATTAAAGAGGGCACTACAATCAGGTGTTAATTTTACATGATGTCTTACCTAGTTTATAATGTTGCATGCCATAAGGAACTCCTTGGAATCCCAAGGATGAAATATTTTACTACCCATAGGGTGTATGATGTATACCCCCAATTGAACTTGGAGAATCACAAGGGAAATTTTAGAAAGATAAATGATTCTTTCTTTGCACCCATTATATGCCTTTTCAAACTAGAATGGGAACAATTTAAAATATCTACAGACTTACAAAAGGTAAGTCAATTATTATGGGTGCTACTTTATCAAGTTTAGATTCTTTACTTACATAAGAGTAAGTGGTTTCCAGGGGCACCCTTACATGTTACCTAGAAATATCGATGATAAATGGGAAATTTTGGAGCTATAAGGAAGTTGGAAGAGGTTCATAATCTAGTAGTGGTAAAAACAACACCAACATCAAGTTCCCAATCACAATAGGGAGATACATATTCACAATAGTCATGAAGGATAAACTCCTAAATGAAGAGATAAAAAAACTAGAGATGGAAAAGTTTCAGCAAAGTCCTAACTGTTATATTAGATGGGTGATAAGTCAATCGTAGGAAGTTCATACGAGCATGAATCACACTATGAATATTTTTGGATGGATTATAGAGATGAAGAGGAAGTTAGACTAAGATACTTCTCTAGAATGACTCTACAACATGTGATAGATTAAAAAATTGTAGTTGTACCTCAAGACTTTGCAGATGACCAAAAAAATGTGAGCCAATATTACATTGAGATGAATTTGGCAGGGAAACCAATTGAGCCACTTGATTAGAATCAAAAGGAAACAATAAGACTGCATACTATAACTACACATGTAATGAGGAGAACATTGACATGGTTAACAAGAAAAGGTTTGGATTTGTATTTAAAGAACACTAAGGTACTCCAAGATTACATGTATATAGGAATTCTTCATGAGGATATTCCTCCTTTTAAGTAAGGAGTAGGCAAAATGGTTCCCTTAGAGGGGAAAGAACATCAACTTCTTTCCAAAAAACCAACAAGTGGGATAATAGAGAAGTGGACTTACGCCACTAATAATACAGGTACCTCCATGTCCTTCTTAACCTAAAAAGATTAGGAGATATAAATAAAAACCATGAAGGATGCCCCCATCATTCATGTTGTCCCACCTATGCAGCTAAGGTAGCAGGTGACTCAAAAACTAGAACTCACGTGGTAACTTTGGTAAGATATTCTAATACAAGGAAGATAATCAGGGGGCCTTACCTAATATTGACCCACAACTAAGAGAGTAGAGTCTTTGAGGAGAAAGAGAAATATCGTATCAAGTGTTTTAAAAGAAAAAAAAGGATAGGGTTGTATACGCTTAAAGAGAGAGCAAAAAGACCTCGAGAGGCCAAGAAAATCCCAGCTATAAGGGGACATGGAAAATAAATTGTGGAGCCATAGGTCATTGACTCAATTCTATTAGATGAGGTGCAAAAAAATCTTATTGCAACATTGGATCATGAAGTAGAAAAATCACAAGTTGAATTGATTGATTTAGTCCCACTATATGAGGTACATGAAGCTCCTATTGCAACACAAACTCATGAAGGAAAAATCCATAAATTGAAATAATTGAGGTGGATGAAGAAAAATAAACACATTTACTATACTCTCTTGACTTGATGAAAAATTTGGAATATGGGAAAAAGGTTGATGATACCCCTGGATAGTCACTAGTTGAAACATCAAAAACACATAGTGAGGAAATAATTACATCAACTCAAAATATGCAACAAATTAAAGTCGCGCAGTACCCACAGGTGAAACATTTCCACTTGAGTCAAAGGTTACGGAGGTATCATTTAAGGTGATGATTTTCTTCAAAAATGTGTAGCCTCAAGAAGAGGAAGGTGTTGTAACACAAGAAAAACCAGAAGTTCTTATTGACCCCATGGGATAAGCATTGAATAAATTCAAAAATCTAGTACAATTTATGACGGGTCTATAAAGAAGGAGAATGAGCAAGATTGTGATGAAATTTAAGAACCAACTCTTATAGTTGTTTTAACAAAGGAAATTGAAGGTGGTGAAAAAAATAAGGGGGATTAAGGAACACGTGCATGCAAAATAGAATCAAAGGGAGTAGTGATGGTGACTTAAGCCCCACAAATACAACTTCTAGTTTAAGAGGTTCCTCACTTTCCTTCTAAAGAAATTTTGGTTTATTCTGGCACATCGAAACAAGCACCACCACCTCCAAAAGGAGGAAATGCCCCTACAATAGGATGGTTGGGAGAAATTATCCCAAATTAAGAGAAGGAAACAATTTAACTAGATACTATTGATTTTAAAGTGTTATGTTTTCGAGAGCCACAAAAGACCCCAAGAAATCCAAGATGTTTTCCAAAACCCCTGGAGATCCTCAAGGGTATAGGAAATAAGATATTTCCATCCCCAAATGATATATAATAAAATCTGAGTTACTGATGAGTGACTTACAAGTCACCCATATTCCATTGGAAAAACCACCCACGAGATACTTTGAAACATGATGACACAATGGCCTTGGGTTCCTTATCCAAAAAATTAACAAAGATAAGGAGACAAAAGGAAATTAACAAAAAGGTTGAAGCCCTATCAAATATTGTAAAAAGTTTTTAAATTACCTTCAAATTAATAAGAATTGACCTCGAGTTCATATATTCTTCTTTGAGAGATGCTAAAAATGTCAATGCCCTGGATGTAATTGTCAAAGAATGGGAAAATAAAGTTATTGAGAAAGGTAGTCAAGATTTAATCAAAATTGGGGCATGTTAAAACTATATCAAAGAGCATATTGGAGATGGTAATAAAAAAATAGACCATTCCATGAGGAACCCAAACTCGAAGGTATAAATACCATCGGTGAAGAAATATTTGAAAAGGAAGGGATCATACCCCGACAAGAAAGGAGAACACTTTTATTGAGTGAGGATGGAATCGGGTTGTGGATAAAGATACTAGATAATGGAATTAAAAAATCCAGGAGGATAAGAACAAAGCATAATATTATTTTAATGGCATTGAATCCTATATAGAAAGGATTCTTCCCATGAAGGTGATTTATTCCCCTAAAAATATAAATATAGAATAACTTGTTGAAATAATCAAATAACATGTTTTTTTATATGGGTAAATAGTTTTGAAGGGACTATACCCTGAGTACAAAAAGGCTCAAAATCCAGATATCAAAAGAAGAGAAACCAAACCTAGATAGGCTAAACACCATAAACTAGGAGGCTCAACAACCAGATAATACAATATAGAGAGTAAAACAAGATCAAGACAAACAGTGATCCGATTAAGAGAAAAAGAGACAAAAAAATGAACAAGAGGGATCCACAATGGTCATCCCAGCCAAAAACAACATCAAAATTGCCAAACAACAGCAACTTCACCACCAATAAACAGCAACAGGCATCGCATCAATTGACAGCTCTATCAATCTTGGCATTAATCTTCTAGAGCAAGACAAAGAACACAATGGCCGTGGCCTGGGATGGATCTTTCATATCTTCCTAGGAAATTGCAAGATCATGGTTCTCCTTTGATCCCCATATATCATCGGGAATGCCACTAATACTGCACATACTTTGCACATGTTGCTCTATAAAATTATAGATACTTTTAAGAGTGAGAGGATATCAGTCATGACGCCCTTTTGCATTGCCAAGCCTAACATCTAGAGAAAGAAGCTTCTTGAATATCTCAGCAATGGTATCATCTTCTTGAGAGTTTTGTTGTTTTCTCTTGCCCTTTATTTTATCCATATCCCTCATAGCACTCTTGAGTTCATGAATCTCCTTTTCCATCTTTTCGACCTTGACCAACAGGTCCACTTCCTTGGAATCCTTCACTAGTTTACTTATGTGTAATAAATTCTCTACAAGTTCCAAATCTCTATGACTTCTTAGAATCCTCTGTGAAGATGGTAGCGGGACCTTAGCTTTCTTATCTTTCCTCTTCCTATTGGGGTAGCAATGTCAAGTTTTCTATTAGAAAGGGGAGGAATGAAGGCAGGGGGGATTAGGTTGGGGGTAGAAGTAGGCTAAGAAATGGTGGTGGATGAGTAGGATCAACCCTTGGTGAAGGGGAACAGCCCTTGTATGATTTTGCACCTCAAGAATAGATTTCTCCAAGGAATTCAACAAATAATGAGGAAAATTTATGGTAAGGTTCCTGCAAAAGTGATTAAGGAAAATTAAGTGCTTCTAGGGGATGGTGACAAATCTCCCCTCTAGAGTAACGTACCTTACCACCATCCTCACAATCTCAGCGAAGGGCTCAGGAATAGATGCTATTTTGATGCCAGCTGCCACAAACTCCAGATTCTCCCCCTCATCGAGAAACTTTTTAGCCTCCACCTCTCTGTCCATGCATTTGTTGAAGAATTTGGTTCCATCCAGATTAAGCCCGGTGACCTGGGAAATTAGCTCCTTGGAAATATTGACCTTGATATTACTATACTCAACAACATGATTCCTCCAGCCATTCGTGAATTTTATTGAAATATCCTGGTCAAAACCCTGAATCTTTTCAATAAAATTTGTAATACCCCCTTTTTGCAAATAGTTCCAGAGTACTGTATCATTTTTCCATGCTGGATTATGGGTGGGCTCAGTCTTGCAAGGTGGTCCCCCCATTTTTCCTGTGATGCTTCTTCTTCTTACAATGGTAAAAATTTGAAATCTATACGATTCATCCCCTGCTCTACTTTTGAAGACCTCCAATACGTGTGGAAAATTGTAATCATTAATCCTCACTTTGCAATTAATAAACCGCTCCTTAGCATCTTCCCTACATCTATTAATGATTACGCTCCAAGTCATGCATATATTTGATGATGTCATCACGTACTTTAGTAGGAAGAGTGTCGCCCCTTAACCAAGTTTGCAATGTATTGTTTACCCCAATATTTTCCAAACCATCTACCACACTATTGCCTTCTCGGTAGGTATGGTTAATTTTAAAATTATCAAAACTCTTGCAAATATCAATAGCTTCAGTTATAAAGTCCCTGATTGACCAACTTGGAGGTTGTTTTTGGTTTAACAAATTGATAATGTTCAACGAATCTCCCTCAATTATAATATTGGAAATATTACAATCTCTAGCTAACCTTATTCCCCAAAGTGCTGCTAAAGCTTCGAGTAGTGATTGGTTTGCCTACCCATTTTTCTAGAAAAAGCAGCAACAAAACAACCTCTATGATCTCTAATCACTCCACCTCCTCCTGAATCCCTAGGATTTGCCTTTTGAGGCCCCATCAAAATTCAACTTGTGCCATGTACTGGGAGGCTGAATCCATTGGACAGTGGATCTATCAATGCTACTGTTATTCTTGTTCCTAATAGTGCCAATGTTCCAAGTAGCCAGAATGTGCTCCTCTTCCTAGGATAAAGTCTATTTTTAGGGGGTTTAAATCTTTCAATGTTGTCTTTTACTGCAATGATAATTTCTTTGTAGACTTTTTTGCATATCTTTCTAGTATTCCTGAAAATGACATCATTTCTAGCTTTCTAGACTCACCACATGGTGTGAGGGAGAACCAATTGCCATAATATCCTCACCACATAGTGCTTGTAAGGAGAGTTCCATTGTTCCTAGGCTTGTAGACAAGTATGGGGAAAGATCCATTCCTGATTGAAGTTTTCAAAAATAAGATGCCAGATTTTGGAAGTATACTTGCAATGCAGAAAGAGGTGTTTAATGTCTTTTGCTTCTTCCTGACACATGCAACATCTGTTAGGCATGATAAATCATTTCCTAATGAGATTTTCATTAGTGAGGATATTACCTTTAATGATAAGCCACCTAGAATAAATTTACTCTAGGGGTTAGCTCGGGCATCCACAGCTTATGCCATTCAATTTCAATTTCAATAGAGGCAAAGAAATAATTGTAGCTAGATTTAACTAAGTACTCTCCATCAAAGGAATCTTTCCAAATAAGTTCATCCTTATGATTTTGAGGACTGATATGTATTAGGGAGAGATGACTTTGCATGGATGAAACAACAGACTGCATATTATCCTCATCTACTTTGATCTATTTCCATTTCCTTTTGTTGTCAGCCACCTCAATATAGTCCTTGAATTTCTTCCCATAATTTCTAATTAGGTTGTCTTTAATGTGTCCATAAGAGGTATTCCAGTTAATGTCCGACCATATGTCATTCCAGAAATCAATGTCTTGTCCATCTCCGAGCTTCCAGTTGCATCCCTGGGAGAGAATATGCCTGATGTGGAGAAGATTATTCCAGAAAATTGATCCATTCGGAAGTAGCTGATCAAAAAGAAAGGAATTCATGTTTTGATTGGAAAGGTATTTGATTTTGATCAACTCGGTCCATGGCTTCTGCTCTTTTATTAGTCTCCAACCCAACTTTGCAATTAGAGCAGCATTCATATTTCTGATATCTTTGATGCCTAAACCCCAATCCACTTTGGCTTACAGACCTGCTCCCAAGCTACTAAATGGTACCTAAACCTATCTTTGTGCCATGCCATAAAAAGTGCTTTTGGATTTTTTCAATGCTATTCACCACTCTTTGGAATGTTGAACATCGACATGATATAAATAGGTAAGTTCTAAAGAGTGATTTTGATCAATAAACATTTGCTAGCACTTGATAGTATAGCACCTTTCCAACCAGCAAGTTTTTCTAAAATATCTTAAGTAGATCATTCCAAACCTCATTAGAAACCTTACTAGTACTCATAGGGATCCCTAGATAAGTAGTTGGAAGGGAGTTGATTGTACAACCAAGAATGAGAGAAATATTTTTTTGTCTTTCAATAGGAGTATTGAAAAAGTAGACTGAGATTTTTCAAAGTTTACTTTCTGTCCCGAGGCTTCCTCATAAAATCTTAGAATAGTTTTAATAGCATTGGCTTCAATGATTGAGGCCATCAGAAGTAGAATAGTGTCATCAGAAAACTACTGGTGAGAGGAAACTTGATTTCCAGAAGTAGGTTGAAAACCCTTTATCATACCAATATTAATAACTTTTGAAATAGATTGGCTTAAACTGTCAGCCATTATGATGAACAACAAAGGGGATATGGGGTCCCCTTGGTGAATTCCTTTAGTGCTAGTAAAAAAACCAACTGGTTCTCCATTGACACATGCACTGAGAATGTAGAAGAGGATATGCAAGCTTGGACAATTTTCTTGAATTTATTTTGAAACCCAAACTTGGACAAAACCTCATCCATGAATTTCCAAGAGACTCTATCAAATGCCTTATGCATGTCTAACTTGATAGCCATCCCAAATTTTTACTTTCATCCATTGAATAAATTGTTTCATGAACCATAATAACTCCATCCTAGATAATTATACCTTTTATGAATGCTCTCTTATTGGGAAATAATTTCCATTAGAAGAGGTTGTAGTCTAGTGGTTAAAATCTTTGTTAAGATCCTATAGACTACATTAACTAGGCTGATTGGCCTAAAATCCTTGAAATCCTTTGCATCCAGCTTCTTAGGTGCAAGCACAATATGTGTATTATTTAATTATTTTATTAGATTTCCAGTTTTGTAGAACTCATTTACAACTTTCAACAGATCTTTGGAGCAAATTTCCTAACATCTTTGGAATAAATTTGTAGAGAAACCATCAGGGCCCGGAGCCTTGTCCCCTTCTAGTGAAAAATATCTTTTTCAACTCCTCAATGGTGACTATTTTGGAAAGGCTCTTAAATCTCTCTTCAGAAGCAAATTATTAGGAATGGAGTCTAAGAGAAAGGAGGCCACTTGCTCATTATAGGAATTGTTCTCTGTGAGTAGATTCTTGTAGAATTTTAGGGCTTCAACTTTGATGTCCTCAGAATCCGTAGTAATGGTACCATTTCCCTTGGAGACTTCAGTAATTCTGTTACAAGCCCTATGCTTGAGGGTTGTCATATGAAAGTATTTTGTATTTCTATCTCCTGCCTTTAGCTAGAGAGCTCTAGATTTCATTCTCCAAAAGGTTTCCTCACAATTGTTGATATTATGTAGGTCAGAAAGAATATTTTTTTCCTTTTGATGATCCTCAAAGGTCATACCTTTCATTGAGACTTTAAGCTCAAACTCTTCCAGTTGTTGTTTAAGATCTTTCTTTTTTTCAAAAATATTACCAAAAACCTCTTTATTCCAGATTCTAACCTTTTGTTTCACATTTTTAACTTCTGAAGAAGTTTGAATTATGTAGTTATAGTCCCTTCCCAAGTCCACCACTCTTTAATTATGTCAAGACTATCCTCATGTTCAAGCCATATCTTTTCAAATTTAAAGCTACAGTGGAAAGGTTTAGACCAATTGAAGAAGCTAAGGGCAATAGGATTATGGTTTAAACTAGTTCTGGGAAGAGAAGAGAGATAAAAATTCTGATCTAAGATCCAGTTAGTAGAAATGAGAGCTCTATCCAATCTAACCTAAATAAGATTTTCCCAAATTCTTCTATTAGACTAGGTGTATTGATTACCATGAAGTTCAATGTCCATAAGGTTAAGATTCGATATGAAGCCTGCAAAATCTTCCATGCGTTGGTAGAGAAATCAGAGTTCCCTCCAAATTTTTCCCCTAGATTTAAAGGAGTGTTAAAATCCCCCATTATCAGCCAATTCGTATCCTCAAAGTTATTTCTAAATGAGGCTAACTCTTTCCATAGATTTCTTCTACTAGCAGTAGTATTAGGGGCATAAATATTGGAAAGAATCCAACTAGAGTTATTCTAAATACTTTTAAATTTTATAGCTAAATGATTCTGGGAGGAGAAAAGCACATTACCATGAAAAATTTTAGTGTCCCAGAAGACCGCTAAACCTCTAGAAGCTCCTTGAGAATCAACAGAAACAAAGGCAGGATTCTCCCAGAAAGTCCTTTTGAACTATTCAACAACTTTAGTTTTCATTTTCGTTTCTTGAATTAGAAGGATGCTGATCCTACTTGATCTTTTGATTTCCTTAAGAATTCTTTGTTTAGGTCCCCCATTGAGCCCCCTAACATTCCAAAATATAACCTTCATTAAAAAAGTTTTGGGGATGTAGTTATCGGATGGCTCAAAAGACTTTGAGTACCATCTGCAATTTCTTTCTCAGTCTCTTTTTTCCTTACTTCTCTTTTGGAGAGTCTGCCTTTTCTATAAGTGACTCCAATATTTGTAGTTCTCTTGGCAGTAGCCCTTGTGATTCTTGAGGTGGAAGCTTCCCAACTTCCTATTTGTTTCTTTTTATCACTATAGAGTGATTCAGGAATTTCTTCAAACCCTTTTAGTCTTTGTTTCTTACTTCACACTGTGATGAATCCATCTTTATCACATTCAGCAAGGTTTTTCTTTAAAGTAGGAGTAATTTCTCCTTCTTTTTTTCCCTTTTCAAAATCAATCTATTGAACTATTGGAGGTGTGAGCTCTTCATATCTGAAAAATCTTTATCTTGATTTAGATCTCTTGCTATGGATTCCAGAAGTTCTTTGGCTTTTCCTTGTCTCATCTTGTTTAGTTCCAGAGAGTTGTTCTTAGTTATCGGTTCTTGATGAGGTAGAGGAGTGATTTTTTCCATCTCCTCTTCATTGGAAATGGTTAGATGAATGTACACTTTTTCATTTACTTCATCCACTTCCATGTTCAGTCTTATAGGATTTGTTTTCTCAAGTATCATTGTTTGATCTTTTTCTATTTCCTTCTTAGCTTCTTCACCCTTTGTCAGTTCAATATCTTTTTCCTTTTGGGCTTCAACATGCTTTTCTGACTAGGGGATCTTGGGTCTCCATAGTTTTCTATAAACCGGTGGCCTCTTTATTATGGTCTTAAAACCTTTTTCTTGTCCTTGATTCTTAGATTCATCTGCATGTAGTGATCCCTTGTATTCTGATCTTGTCTGTCAATCAGAGAGGCTTTATCAAACTCATCTGTCTATTTTTGTCCTTGCTCTTCAGTATGATCAAAATTTTTTCCAGCTATTGCTTCATTCTCTCAGAACATTTGCTAGAAAAATGCCCTAATTTATGGCATTTGTGGCATCTTAGTTGAAAATCCTCATATTCTATTGGTTGTTTCCATGCCCCAAATTTTGATTTTAGAATGATGTGTTTGGGAACCTCCTTCTCCATTTCAGATGAGACACATAACCTTGCAAAGGCAAGTCTGGATCTATTTTTTGTAGGCCTATCTAGCTCGATTGGTGAACCAATCGATCTAGCAATTTGAAAAAGGATCCCATCATCCTAGAGATGTAGGGGCAGCCCTGGGTGTCTACACCAGATGGGTATGGCATGTATGTTCTTAGTATTAGGGTTAAACCTGGGATACCATTTTTTTAGAAAAATCCCCATATTGCCAATACACTAGGGGCACCCAATAAGACTGAATCCACATCAGCTTGTTGATTCAAGTGGGCTAGAAAATATCCCTTTGTTATGGTGGTGATAATCAAATATCCTTTTGGTTTCTAGTAGTGTATGGCCCATTTTCTTATAATATCAACATTGGGTCTTACTCCCAAAAACTTTCCAATGAGGGCGAGATTAGTTTTCTCTAGAGCTCTATGCAGACAATTGTCAGGAACTTATATGTGGGTCACCCCCTCATTATATTTTATACTTTTAAAAATATTTAGTCTAGATGCAGGAGATAGGGGACCCACATTTTTTGTCAGGAGGTACCTTAACAATATCATCCCAGGCTCTAGATCCAATGCTAATACCTTTATTCAGTTTTGCATCTGTAAACAACACCTTATCAGCTTGTTCACAGCATCTTGAAAGACATTTAGCGGCTAGAGTGGCTGAAACCACACTGTCAAAACCCTCCCATAATCCTCCATGATTTTCAAAACTGCAGTCCTCCTCCATCTTGCATGTTGCCAAGAATATCAGGATTGAATCCTATAAAGTATTTGATTAGTCCTTCATCCAAAGGCTTATGCACTTGGAAAAGTATATTTAAATAATAAATAAAAAGGAAAGAGTATTTCTGAGAATGCATGAATGTTTTCTCCAAGTAGGAAGAAAGTTTCCATTTTCATGTAGGTCTAGATGAGGAGTTTGTGTTAGAAATTTTCAAGAAATATGATGCCCTTAAGGAAATGATGAAGGAATAGAAGGAGGATGAAGTTAATGAAGCTTAGGCTTGTTCCCTATCTTTATCTCTTCTTTCCTAAGTTTTTCCTTCATTCTTTACTATCCAGTTTTTGTATTTTCAAAATTTTGAATTGAAAGAAAACACTCAATAAATTAAGGATGAATTAGTTAAAATAAATCATATATAAAATGAGATGTAAAATATATATTATTTGCATATACAAAAAGTGAAATTGGGATTCTATAGAGGCCCTTGTCCTTAGAATATATTTTAGCATTTTTATACATTTGCAAAAAAATTTATAACTAGCATATGGTCAATTAATGACTACAAATTCCTCTCTATAAGTAGGAATACGAGATAACAACTTCTTTTTCCTGAACTCAAATTCCTTACGGTCTTATGCTCCAAACACATATTGTATATCTCTTACTAAATCACGAGACATACCCTTATCCATAAGCTCCTTGATGTCTTCTCTTGGGACTTCAAAATCCCAATCAATTACAATTTTTTCTTATAAGATGAAGCCCATTCAAAATGGTTTAGCCCTCCTATCAGATACATCTTACTACCTCAATGAATACCAATTTTATAAGATGAAGATGGCTTGAGAACATCAGTTGGTTTTGTAGGAACAAGATTGGGTTCATTAATAGGAACTAATGGGACCCTTTTACATTTCTTCGGTGGGTGAAAACTCTACAAAATTCACTGGAGGTGAGGGAAAAAGAAAATTACCGGAGGTGAAGGAACAAAAGAATTCACTAGAGAGGAGGGCATTGCAAAAACTTACTTAGGAAAATAATTCATTGAGGCCTTTTAAGGACAACAAGCCTTTATTCTAACTCATCTAATTTTCAAAAAGTAAGGATATATCCTTTTGAGGATCTCAATCAGATGTTACAGAATATCGATTTGGGATTTATTTCTATACCACTTTTTAGTAAAGAATGTAAAATATATACATATGGTGTTTTTATTAATAATTGACATGCAATGGGTCCAAAATTCTTTAATTTCTTAGAAATTATGTAATCTTCTGGGTGAAAAAAATGGTGAAATAAAATTTAGAACACTGAGAAGAAGGGAGTCATTTTAACGAGTTTCCTCATCAAAGATAGACACATTATATGGGTAATTAGTGGTCATGTGAGCTCCTTTTTATCTTCAATCAAAAACAATATCCCAACGAATTCTTCATTCTAAATACATAGATTAAACATAGAATGTAGATTCTATGAGGATATATATTTTACATATCCTTCTAGTTCCACGTCCTCCCTTTTTCAAGCATGGGAATTTCACCACTTCTTTCATGATAAATTCCACTTATGATCTAACAAATAACTTATAAATTCATAGGAAGTAAGTGTGAATTAATATGAAAATGAATCCCATGGAATTCTATGTGAAGTATCATGAAAGGATTAAATGTAGGATTAGTTTGAATGCTAGGAATGAATTGGAGAAATGGAGAGAAAAAATATATCTACAAAAAATATATTTATTTTGTTTGATTTATGATATTACATGAGGAATACATTAAATTCCAATGGCTACATAAAATAATTCCTCTCTCAAAATTATATTTTGTAAAAAGGTAAAAATCAAATCAATTTAAGGAATGCCATCAGGAGGAAAACATTTAGGACTAGACACATGAATAATTGAGACAAGGTGAACAAGAAAAAAATACATTTAGCAATACAAGATAACTACTTTGTACATGTACACATATGTAGCAGAAAAGTAAAAATTGATTCCAAAGTTGGTAGCTGAAAAATAGAATCTTTTTCAGTTGGACAAGATGCCTTCTCACTGATGAGAGATTGAGTTCCTTTCTTTGTGAAGGAAGGATATATTATCTTGCTATTTTTAGGGGTAAATTTAAATGTGAATCCATGAAGTTTTGGTATAAATATGAGGTGCTATCCTCATATCAAAGAGGGGTTTAGTTCTCTATTTTGAGAAGTTGAAAGAAAGTAATGTAACTCTGCATGTTTCTATCTTATTATATGGAATACATATGAAATTTGAGTTTTCAAGATTTTTGTCAAGGTGGTTGCACTATATAGCCATTGGAAAATATTGAGGACATTTAATTCATGTCCCCTTGTCAAGAAATTGAAAGTTTGAATGACATATGCCTACTTATGATTCTATTTTTGTGTTTTGGATCTTATATGTTGAAATTTGATTAATGATTTATATTTTTACTACAATTTTGTGTTTATTGCTTCTATATGTAATACACTAAATCATATTTCTGGTAAGTTACATCTTCTTGGTCACTAAATTAGTATTTCTTTGTAGCATTTACTCTATAATATCTGAGGTGGTTAAAAACCCAATTGCTACCTCTTTTGGTTAGAATATTTTTATTAGTCTTTGAGTGTATCTGTGGCATATGAGAATAGAATCAATAATTAATTCATTAGAGATCTTGCATAAGCTTTTATGTTAAGTATTTTAGAGATTTTATTGACAATATTTGTGGTTTTGAGTATCAATGAATAAAAATCTCATTGTTTGAGAAATTTTCACTAATTAATCATATGTTCTTTACTTTCTAGGATAACATGTTGTTATGGTAGTTATTGATTCTTTCTTGTAGGAAATAAAGCATCATTTAATCCTCCTCCATTACAAATCAAACATATTATACTTTTCCCTACACTATCACAATTCCATCTAAAGATCCATTTACCACCATGTTGTTCTCTAACTAAGCATAATTGAAGACATTGTTTCATATCTAGAATCCCATCAAAAGTGATTCAAGAACAACTAAGATTTGTTGTCTCTAATAACATGTGTATTTACGACATTCTTATGACAACTCTTGTAAGTTAATGTTATATTCATGGGCATAATTAGCTTAGATTGATCCACTATTTATCAAGAGGAACTAAGTGTAAATTATCCCCTCTCTATTCAGGTTACCCAATAGGTCCTCTCACCCTGGTTTAAGGCAGAAATTAAAGTACCAGAATCAGGTCATATGTTTTGTATGTGCCTCTCAATCATCCCAAGAGATCGGTTCTAAAGAGAATGTCAAACATCTCCCTGGATGCAAAAAACATGTATCACACATTCTGTCATCCTCTAAGCCTTCCTGTTATCTAAAAGCGCTGCTAGGTCCCAAAGGGGTTTATAATTAGGATCCAATATGCTTACAGCGCTATTTCTAGGGACCTTTTACTCCGGGAAAAATTAAGGATAATTAGATTTAAAGAAATTTTCTAACAATATGGAAATAGAGACCAAGTATACTAGTATTATCTATAATTTTCCAATTATAAGTAGGATTTACATAAAACTTGTGTTTTTGTGAGGGTACTGGAAGTTGGTTATCAAGACTATTGTGAATACCACAAATATTTGAGAAGTCTTTTCCTATCGGGTTGTGAAGTACTTTTTCTAAATTTTTGAGTTAATCTATATCTCTAGGGTGCAAGGCCCTAGTGGCAGCTCCACCTTTCAAAGAAAATATGGGTTAGACAAGTAAAAATTTTCATCCTATCCACCTTGCTGATTAAATCTCCCCTTTGAAAAAAATGGAAGGACAAAGATCCTTTTCAGATCGACCCTACTAGAAGGTTACTCCTAGAATTAGAAAGTACACATTTAAGAAGGAAACAAATTTGGAAACTTGTGGGTGGTCAAATTTTATGAGGAAAGGGTGTTCAATCCTCTAAATTTGATCCTCATTCAGTAGCATATTACTCTATTACTTATGATAGTTCTAATCTGAGATATTCCTCAAGCATATTTTCATTCTTTATTTATTTTTAGATAAGATAAAAAAAGTTTGGTTTTAAAAGGGGACAAAAAAAACCTATGCATAATAGAAGCAAGTTTTTAACAAAAAAACCAATGAAGCTTAGGAGGAAAAGTCAAAAAATATTGAAAACTAGGCCCCCACTTAACAGAGCCAAAATAAACATTTTTCATATTAACAAAAAAAAATTGTAAGTAATTAAATCAAGACAGAAAATAGGAAAAAACAACCAAAAAGATAAGGGCTGCAAAAAGATTGTCATTAGTTCTCAATATCCCTGATTTGCGTACTAGATCTCAGAGCACCATCTTTCAAACTAGCCAATTTGATAATGAATCTCTTCAGGTGTTTGACTTCTTGTTTCTTAGTATGAGTGCCAACATTAACCTCCTCCTGATACGTACCCTAATTGTCAGCCTTAAACATACCCAAGTTGTCACATGTATCCATCTCATCACTATCAGAAGAACTCAGACTCAACTTCATGTTATTTTTGGCCTCCTTAGAAGAAACCTAGTTTTGAAGAAGAGAAATATGTTTCTCTTACATAACATAATACGTTTGAATCCACTTGATGCATATGTTCTAGTTTTCAATCCTTTGATGAAAATATTTCAACTCATGTATGAGGTTTTTATTGACAGTGAGAATGGTATCCATTGTGGACTCGGCCCTCATCAGTTTGGCCTCCCATTCAACAAGCTCCTAATCCCTCTTGCTGGAAATTCCCCCAAATTCCTAATCCCCTTCTTGAGATTACACAAGGCATCCACAACACCCTCAACGGGATCAACACAATTTTTATTCTTCTTGATTTTATTGAGGCAAGAAGCAAGGGTTTCTAGTTAGAATCCTAATCCTTAAATTGATTAGGAATGAAAAGTTTGATTCTTTGGACTGGAAAAATAATTAAGCCTTGGTGAAGGGGGATATCCACCTTATTTTCTTGAAATCCTTGATAGTCAAGAGGAGTGACCTATGGAGGAAGAAAGCTAAGCTCATAGTCTGGTCACAACAAAGAAAATTGAGGATGGATAGGTGGTGAGTAAATATTTTATGGAATTTTCCTTCAAGAGTTAGATATTTCATAATAACCAGGAAGACATCAACCCATCTATCTGAAAGGTAGGTGTGAGAAATACCATCATCATATGCAATAATGTTTTCCCCAACTTCAAAGAAAGTAGAAATTTCATGTTTCTTTCTAGATTTGTCTTTAAAATTTTTTAGGCCATTAGTTTTTAACCCAGTGATCTCAGCTATGGCATTCTTAGAGACATCAATATGAACCCCTCTAAAAAAAAAACCACCATCCTTTCAGAAATCATAAAATTGACAAAAAGGTCGGGATCATTACCTTGGAGCCGACGAATGTATCTAGTGAGACCACCTTTATGTAGCAATTTCCATAGAGCCACATCATTCTTGAGGTGAAGAAAGGTATATGGTTTAGTATGCAACCTATCGCCCCCCATGAAGCTAGAAAGCAAGTTGATGTTTTTGCATAGATAATGAGGACTTGAATAATATAAAATGGAGAAAAAACAAGTGAAATGAGAAAGGGAAATTTTCCAAAAAGGAAAATTCCTTTCACAACCCCAAGCATGTGAGCTAAGGGTGTCATCATATCATAGCCTCCCACTTTGTGTCTTCATTTATGAGTTTATTAACATGTCCCCAAGGGATACATGTGCTAATCCACATCACCAAATCCACCATGGCATTACCTTTCTCGGCCAACGCATCCGCCGACTTGTTCCCATCACGATATGTGTGTTGAATGACCACATGTTCAAATGATGCAAACATGACATGTGCCTCCATTATCAAATGATTTAGTTTCCATCCACATTTACTGCTATCTTTTAGGGAATTAATAATGCACATTGAATCACCTTCAATGATTATATTTTTAAGCCCTAAGTCTTTACCCATTTTAACACCCCAAAGCATAGCTCTCGCTTCAGCCACATTGTTAGAGTGATTTCCTATGGGTCTTGTGTAGGATCCTAAAAATTTTCTGCTATGATCCTGAATGAGGCCACTTTTACTAGCCACTTTATCTTTAACACAGGCCGAGCCATCAAAGTTGATCTTGAAACTTCCTTTGGGCGGTTTATTCCATTTAACATCTTGTTTCAACCTGCTCTTACTAGTGCTAGAGACAACAATGTCCAACCTTTTAAGAATGTCCTCCTCCCACTCAGGGATAGTACGAACCTATTTGGGTTTAATAATCCAAGCATTGTCCTTCAAATCCTATGTTATTTTATCAACAACCTTGCACAACCTCACCGATTTGTTCCTAAAGATCCTATTGTTGCGTTCAATCCATATACCCCACAAGACATGTGGCAGAGCTAGTTTCCAAATTTTATTGACCATATCATTCTTAAAGTTGAAACTCCACTACTCAGGTAGAAGGGCCACATCTCTTGGAAGGACCAATTGAATTTTGAAAATGCAGAGGATCTCTACAAAAACTTGATACGAGAAAGGGCATTCCAGAAACAGGTGACTGATGGATTCTTCCTTGTCCATGCATAAACCACATCTATTTATGATGATCATTCCCTTGCATCTGAGTCTATCCATAGTATCTTACCTTTTATAACTTCCCAAAAATATATTGATCTTGGGGATGAGAAAATTGTTCCAGACCTTCCTCCAAAAAGGACTTTGAGAAAAGTTATCAAAAATTGACAAGTAACCCAATTTAACTTCGTAATCCCTAGTATTCGTGCTTCTCCATATGAGCTCATCCTAGAAACTATCCAGAGGAATGTATATGTCATTAATATTTCTGTTTAAATATCACCTTGATACAAAGAGGGGGAGAATAGGAATCCATCTCTCGGTCATTGTCCCAGTAGTTGCAAACCAGAGCTCCCGCTTAATAGAAAGGACCTTCCATAGCTCACTCCACGGTCCTAAAAATTGAGAGAAACATCCTCTAACCAAGGATCCTCCCAGAATTTAATCTAATACCCATCAAAAATGTTGCATTTATACCATTTGATAAGTAGCTTCCTGGTTTGACACAAATTGGTCCAGAAGATAGATCCCTGGGTAGCTCCAAATCACTTGAAGAAGTCCAAAGTTCCACCAAAGGGAAGCAAATATTTCACCTTTATAATTTTCACCCAAATGCCTTCTTCTTTGTGAAGTATCCATCCCACCTTAGCAATGAGGGCATGGTTCATAAATTGAATGTTCTTTAGCCCCAAGCCACCCATGTCTTTGGGTTGAGTAACCTTTCCTGCATAAACTGTGGGGATTTTGTTTTTATCCTTTGATTGAGTTCAAAGGAAACATTTCAAGATACCTTTAATGGATTTCTTGACTCTATTTGGGAGAATGAAAATAGACATGATGTAGATCGGTATGCCTTGCAAACTACTCTGAAGGAGCTGAGCTTTACCTACTTGAGAGAGTAAGGATCCTTTCCATGAAGCCAACTTATTATGGAATATCTCAATAATTTTATTCCAACCACCTTCCTCAAGTTTTATCCCACATAAAGGAATTCCCAAATACAAGTTTGGGATCTTTTTGATGTTACAATCCAAAGGATAGTGGCCAGTCTATACTATTGTTCTTCATCAACATTTATGAAGTAGAAAGAACTTTTCCTGAAATTTATTTTCTGTTCGGTAGCTCTTTCATATTTTTGGTGATACCTTTGATAGTCTTGGCTTCTTGAACAAAAACTTGTCCTAGAAGAACCGTATCATCAATGAACTACTACAGACATTGGTTCTCCATGCCATGTGAAAATTTTACCCCTTCCATGCTACCCTCTCTCTAGGATTTGATGCATAACCTGCTCAAGGTTTCAGCCACAATTATATACAAAAAGGGGATAAAGGATCCCCTTGTCTTAGGCCCCTTTCATATTTGAAGAAACCATTAGGTTTCCCATTGATGATAAATGAGAAACTCATATATTTAGTAAAGTATTGAATCATTTTAATAAAATGTGGATGATATCCCAATCTATATAAAAGGGAATACAAGAATTCCCAAGAAACCCTATCATAAGCCTTTTGCATATCCAACTTCAAAATCATAGTTTCCTATCTGAAAGCTCCACATAATGAATGGTTTCATGAATAGTGATTATGCTGTCCAAAATTTGTCTTCCTGGCACAAAGGCCCCTTGGTTGGGAGAAATGAAATTACTAAGAGTCTCTCTTAGTTTGAAAGATAATAGCTTGGACATGATCTTATAAATGGTGTTACACATGCTTATGGGTCTAAAATCACTGAGATCCTTAGCTCCAGGATTTTTAGGTATGAGATCTAGAAAGGTATGGTTGATTTTTTTGAGAATACATCCTGATCGTAAAAATTCTAAGACAACATCGATGACATCAATCTTGACAATATCCTAATAGAGTTGGAAGAAAAAAGCTGAAACCTCGTCGGGAATAGGGATTTTTTCACCTTTCATAAAGCATCTAGAATACCTTTGATCTCCTCTTCAGAAGGGATAGAAATAATCTCCATATTCTCACTTTTACTAATAGTAGGCTCAAAAAGATTCATAATATCTTCTCGATGATCTCATCGTTAAGAAGATCCTCTGCAAAGAGGTTTTTGAAAAAGGAAATAATGGTGGAAGCTATTTATTTGTCCTCGGTGACCAAATCCCCATTTTATTTATTGAATTCTTGAATACAAAGTTTGTTGGATTTAATAGTCATAGAATTATGACATAACTTGGTTTTCTAGTTCCCTTCCTTTATACAGTGATTCTCGATTGTTGTTTCTAGTACACCTCTTCCCTATGCAGAATATTATGATAGTTAGAGAGAAGGATCTTCTCTTTCACTTTATCCTCAAAACTCCACCCCCCTTGTTCCATATTTTCTTCAAGAATTATGAGATCCTCTGCTATTATAATTTTTTGAAGGAAGATGTTTCCAAAAATCTCCTTGTTCCATATCTTCATATTGGTTTTAATATTTTTGAGCTTGGAGGTCACCTTGAACATGTTGTTTCCTTTCACCTCTATACTCCACCAATCCTTAATTATTTGTTCCAAGTCTAGATGAGTAGTCCACATATTTTCAAACCTAAAAGGTCTACCAATGGGGTTCTCCCTAACACTGATTTTGAGGATCAAAGGATTGTGATCTGACCCAATCCACGGAAGAGAAGATAAGGAATATTGTTGTTCCTGAATCCATTGAGTGTTAACCAAGAAACAATCTAACCTAATTTGGATTAAGTTAACCCCTTCTCTCCTATTGGACCATGTAAATTTGGAGCTGCTAAGGTTCAAATCAATTAAAGCATTCCACCCCATGAAGTTACCAAGATCCTCCATACTCTCAGTGAAAACATTAATACCACCTTTCTTTTTAGACAAAATAAGAGGGGTATTGAAGTCACCACCAATGATCTAGTTTAAGTCACTAAAAATTCTTTTGAAGGTGGTCAGATGCTCCCAAAGTTCTCTTCTACCCACTGTCGTGTTGGGGGCATAGATATTTGATAAAATAAATTATTTTCTAGTACTGAATTCCGTAAAGAAAATAACTACATGGTGTTGAATATTGATAAGGGGAAGCCTTCCAATATATCTCTTTTCCACAAGCACAATAACCCTCTAGAGGCACCAATTGATGGTTGACAATGAAATCTAGATTATTTCCAAAGAATAGACTAAAAATCTCTCATCCTATTTTCATTCATCTTGGTTTCTTGTAGCATTATCACATCAGGTTTCTCTTTAAATTTCAAATCCCTCAAAATCCTATGCTTACTGGGATGATTTAAGCCCCTAATATTCCAAGAAATGCAAATCATTTATGGTGGAAGGATTTATTACCTATATTTAATGGTTTTTGATGACCCTCCATGATGTCTTTCTTTGTCACCTTGTCCCTTTTTTCCCTTTCCAACAGTCTTCCTGGTGAGGCCTTATTAGCCCCAACATCTACCTTGGATATGGTTCTAGGTGTTTGTATCTGATTTGGGGATGTCTGGACTCTGAGATGTGAAGATCTGAGCACACCTTAGTTGGACTGTATTTTACTCCTTGCTTTTCTTCCATACTTCCATCTTGTGTTGCTTCCTTAACTGGACTAACTTTGGCTCCTTCCTTACCCTCCAAGCTACCAGTTTGGATCACTTTCATCATCATCTCCAAAGCCTCATGTTCCCATTGAACATCCTCCTCCACTATGGAGATGTCCTCCAAATTAACATCCAACATTTTATACATATTTCTTACCAGTATTGTTTCCTCCGGTATTTGGGTGAAGAAACTTACCTCCAGCGAATCTAGGACTATTCATCTGATTATACTATATTATTTATAGTCTTTGAAGACTACCGTATCATCTTTAATGATAAGTTCTTGTACCGCTTCCATGTTACTATCCTTATTCCTACCTTCTATTTCCAAAGACATTTTTGGGTATTGCTCTTCGCGACTTGATCCTTAGTCTCAGCATGATTGGGTATCTACCTCCATGAATGGTTGATCTTCGATGGTCCACTACCATTTGGTGGCATAGGTCCCTTACCTTTCAAATCCTCCTTACTAACATTCTTAGTCTTCTTGAGTAGGGATTTCTGGGCTACCTCCTCTTTCACCTTAGGACATGTCTTGAGATTGTGACCCACTTTAAAGTAGGAAAAGCACATAAAAGGGGTAAACTCATAGTCGATCTTCTAGTTGTGGACTCCCCAGGGAGCCTTGATCTCAATGTTTCTTGGTAGTGGTGTTTCCAAGGCCACATTAACACAGAATCAAGAAAATAAAAACCTTGTTCTAGCACAAGTGACTAGATCAATTATAACCAGGGAACCTATAGCCTTAGTAATCCCTTGCAAGATATCCAAGTCCCAGTATTCCAATGGGATCCCAGGAAGCCAAACCCAAACAAGGTATTCTTTGATAACCATCTCTAGAGGATTGAATCTCGACTACCATTTTTGAACCAGGACCATAGCACGCCCCATGAACCAAGGACCTCTAGCTAAGATCCTTAAGAAATCCTCCTCCAAGGAAAGATGAATAACAAAGAAATCATTAGTGTAGGCCACTATTTCCATCGATCCTTTGGGCATCCATTTTCTATTATCCCATTTCCTAAACTCTTCAATATTGGGTTTGCTACTAGGAATCTTGGCCAGGATGGTATTACACATTGAGGACCAGACCCAGTTGGCCAGGGATTCTTGTATTTCTAAATAAACACCATTTTCATTGTAGATAGAGTCAAAAACAATAAAAGGTACATGTTTAAGGGGGCTCCAACCCCTGTTGCACCCATGTGACTGGGGCCCCCTATCCATCTCTATTTTGTCCCTTTCCATGGTAAACTATGCATCCTTTCTTCCTACCTACAAATTATCCCCATGATCCCCTACATTAGGCACATTGCCATCTTCTCGCTCAAAACTAAATTCAAAAACTAGTGCACTGATGATGTTTTCCTGCTCCAACCATCTCTCCAACATTCTCTCCCGCTTTAACCATCACCGCAACCTTAGAGGTTGAGATTATCCAGAAATTTCCATATTTTCTTGAACTTGTTATATTCTATATTTCAATAGGGTTCAGTTACTGCAAATGAAAAGGATATCTCTCAGTTTCTACATTTGTTCACATGAGAGAATAGAGTTTTTATGAAACTAAATCCCTTAGAGGATTCCATTGTGAGGATCACACCCCTTTACCTTAGATACCTCATATTCTCCATAGATTCAATCCTCCATTTTAAAAGCCTCCACTATATAATATGGACCTCCCTAATCCTAGAATTCCTTTTGTAGTCACTACATATAGACCAATAAATTTCAATGATATGGTGGGTTATCCTAATGAAGTGCCAAATGAGATCAGAAATAAGTTGCCTTGGTTTTAGGGGAACAATGCTATTAGTGGAGATCAACATATTAAATTCTTCCAAAATATCATGGATGATTATGAAGTTGAGTTTGAAGATGTTTATGTTAAATTGTTTATACATACATTAGAGGAAGATGCTAGAGAGTGGTACAATTCATTACCTACAAATTCAATTGACTCTTGGGATGAAATGAAAAATGATTTTAGATTGCAATATGGTGATAGAATTGATCCCAAGTTTCTTCTATCAGAATTTGAAAACATTAAGAAGAATCCTAATGAATGTGTACAGGATTTCAACACTAGGTTCAATAAGACTTTGACTAGATTACCAACTAATATAAGGCCCAGTGATGAGTCTTGTTTAATTAAATACTCTGATGTTTTTGATTAAAAAAACACTTATTATTTGGGAGACAAGGCCCCTTAATATATAAGTAAATATTTCTATATGGAAATACATATAGATAATAATATCAAAGTAGATGGAAATCCCCAAATAAATAAGGTATCAATTTGGTGAATCCAAAAATCCTCAAAAATTAAATATGTGGATTTAGAAGAGGTAGTTAAAAACTTGGCTGGAGTATTCAAGGATATTTCATACAAATTTTCTAGAGAAAAGAAGGGGTTATCCCCAAATCCTCAAGTTCAACATCAATCCCCTAGACATAATAGATTTAGGAATCATCCCAAATGATATTACCTAGCAAAGGACCGAGTAAAAGGGCCCATGGGTTCAAGAAACAAGCAACAAGACTTCATAGATACGAAGACAATCCCATATCCATTGATGGTAAGAGTCTCTATGGTAGAGGAGGAGAAGACTATTGATTGGTGTGAAAAATGTCTATTTCCTCACCCTCTCTATGAGAATCTTGTTGAAGATGATGAAAATATTGATGAAGCTAATTTTGGTGATATATGTATGATGGAATGCCTAAAATATTCAATGCAAGGGGCCACTTATACTAATCTCCTATATGCTAAAAATTTGAATTTTGGGCTTACACCAATCAGGTATTCTCCCTCCCTTCTGTAGTTAATGTTGATGTTGATATGGATCAATAATTTGAGCTCCCAAATCATGAATTTGAATATCTAAGAGCATTAATTATTTAAAATTATGATGGTGGAATTTTTGTAGAAGAAGATAGGAATTTATTGATGAATTCCATCATTTCCCAAGAGAAGGAATATAACCTTCGCAGTAAACAAGTTAAAGGACCTATCCATACGCACAAGCTAAAGATGTCTCTCTTGACTAATATCCTTAAAGATAATTCCAAGAGAATCATTCTAGATAAAGGCCCTATCATTACCTCAAGAAAAAACGCTTTCTTCGTAGCCCAAGAACTAAGGGAAAATATCCCATCAGAAAAGACAGTCACCTTTTCCCTTAATACATCCTCGCAGAGTATGCTACATGTGACATGGCCTAGATCCTAAGTCAAATAAAAATCATTGTCCCTATTGTGGAATTACTTAGGATTCTAGAACACATAAGAAGGGAATTTGAATATTTGGGGTTGAAGGAGGATGTGGTTTTCAAATAAAGGAGTGCAAGTAATATGGTGACTCCCCCACTATTTCTTGAAGTTGAAATAAAATAAGACCAAGAAAACACAGAAGAACCCCCAGAAGTGTATTTGGGTACTTCCTTGGTAGAATCACAATTGGATGTGGATCCTTTCTTTACCACTCTTATTGTTAATGAAAGGATTCTCCATAATTACATGTTTGATTCAGGGCCTCCTGCAACATCATGCCATTAGAAGTCATGAATGATTTGAACATCAAAATAATAGCTACTTTTGGGAAGTGTTTTTCCATGGATTCAAGGGAGGTACCTGTTGTTGGATATGTCAAAGGTTTAGTAGTGTAACTTTATCCTTATCCTAGCAAATATTTAACTATGAATGTGGTTATAGTTGATTTCCCTGCTAAATGGGGCATGTTGTTATCAAGAAAATGGGCTTCTAGTGTAAGGGGAAGTGTTCAAATGGACATGTCTTTTACTTCCATACCCTTAGAAGGAAATCTAGTCAAGATACATAGAGAGGATAAAATGTTGCACCTTATTGAAGACCCTCTAAATGCTTCTTATGAAGTATTATTTGTTGATACAAACTTAGGTAACTTTATAGGTTGTGCTGATTTTGAAGATCAATGTATGGATATAAATGCACACCTTGAAGAATATAGTGTCCATGGACTATGAATTTTTATGGAGCATGTTCTAATATTGGAAATGGAGATAGAGTGGTTTTGAATTCTCCAAACCATGGTTCTTTCAATTTCTCTTTCAAATTAAAATTTGAGTGTACCAACAATATAGTTAAATATGAAGCATTGCTCCTTAGTTTAAGAGTTACATGGAGGAATGTGATTAAATATCTCATTGTCAAAGGAGATTCTGAGTTAGTTGTAAAACAATGGATAAAAGTATATGTAATAAAAAACAGAGGTTAAAACGATATAAAAATGTATTCTAGGATCTCATCGAATTATTTTATTCTTTTAATCTCCTCTACCATGAGAGAAATCAGAATGCAACAAATGACAATTTGGTTTTCCTAGCCTCTTAGTATGACAATGAAAAAGTGTCTCCATATTGAAATTATGAAGTATATTTTCTAGTTAGACCATCGGTCCCTGATAACATTCAACATTGGTAGGTTTTTGAAGATGATTCTCAGATCCAAAGGTTATTTACTTACAGAAGTGAGTTCAATAATAAAATTATTGACCTGGAACCTATGGTGGTTATTTTTCAAGGGAAGGAAACCTCTTTGTGAAGGATGTAATTTAGTTGAAAAAATACTATTCCTAGAAGACTTGTTAGCCTTGAATAAAATTTTGACAATGCGGTCATAGTTATGACCAATCCTGTACATGTGCCTAGAGATGTTGTGGATTACAATTTGTGAACTTATAATAATCCAATAAGGGTTAGTTAGGAAATTAAATAAATAAATAATAAATACAAGATTATGCCAAACTATTGAGAAAGTGTCAAGATTGTATTGCATGGTCTTATTCTAAGCTAAAATCTTACATGAAAGATTTATTTCAACATGAGATACTATCGAGCCCCATTTGAGTCCTTTAGGTAAAAATAAAGGCATATCAACCCCATCCTGCAAGTAATATGTAAGAGGATTTAAAAAATTAAGAGATGGTGGGATAATCCAACCCACTAGGTACTCCTCATGGGTGGAAAACTTAGTACTAGTTAGAAAAAAATGGGGATATTAGGCTTTGTGTGGATTTTAGGAATTTAAAAAAGCATCACTCAAATATAATTACCCATTACCCAACATGGAAAATATGCTACAAAAGGTAATAGGATCTGAGTTACTATCTACATTGGATGGCTTCTCAGGTTATAACTAGGTAGTGGTGAAATAATCAGAACAATTCAAAACTACTTTCACCACCCCTTGGGGAACATATGTCTATGTTAGGATGCCTTCGGATTAATGATTCCTTTTATTAATGATTTCATTGTATTTTATCAAGATGATATAACTGTCTTCTCTAGAAAAATGGGTGACCATTTGGAGCACCTTGAAAATATATTGATCAGATGTAGAGAATATGGGATCTCATTAAATCCAAAGAAGTTTCATTTTTGGGTATAAAAGGAAAAGTTGTTGGGACATATAGTATCATAAGAGGGAGTTATGATAGACCCTGAAAGGGTGGAAGAAATTGATAAATTCCCATCCCCATGTCTAAGAAAGGAATCCAGTCCTTCTTTGGACAAATAAATTTTGTAAGAAGGTTTATCTCTAACTTTGTTGAGATCACTCTCCCCATCATGTTAAATAAAGATCAAGTCATCAAGTGGGGAGAAGGGGTTGTCCAAGCATTTGAAGGAATAAATGAGGAACTCAAAACTACCCCCATATTAACCAGCCTAGATTATAAAAAGGAGTTTTTTTCTTTTTTCTTTTTCCTTAGAAAATACAATTGCTTCTATGTTATTACAGAAGGATGAAGAAGGACATGAGAAATCCATTGTCTTTTTTTAGTAAAGCCTTATAGGGGTATGAGTTGAAATAATGTATTATAAAAAAATAAATCTTTTTCCTTAGTAAAAGCTACTAAATTTTTTAGACCCTATATTCTAAGTTCCAAAATCATAGCCTATGTACCTCATAAAATGGTGAAGGATATCCTATCAAAATGGAGATGTCAAGTAAGAGGTGTAGGTGGGTGAAAAAGCTTCAAGAATATGATATGGAGATTTAAACTACAAATATGGTTAGAGGCTTGGGCTTAGCAAGGATGATGGTAGAAAGAAATTTACAGGTAGTTGAGATACACAATGTTGAAGAGGATGAGCAACACCCTCATGAAAAAGTGAGTACCTCAGCTTGGTACAAAGACATAGTGTACTACTTAATAAAATTGAATTGTCATGTTCACCTAGAAAAAATCAAAGGAGGAAACTTAAACTAGTTTCCCAAAAATAAATTTTAACTAATCATGGACTTTCTTGGAAAATCCCAGAAGGAATCCCATTGAAATGTATTATAGAGGATGAGGTCCCCAAGATAATTGCTAAGTTTCATGGAGGGTTGTGTGGTGGCCATTTTTATGGAAGGGTTACTGCTAAAAAATCTTAATAGCAGGCTATTGGTGGCCTTCCCTTTTCAAATATGTATCCCTTCTAGTTTGAAAATGTGAGAGTTTCCAACATTTCTTAGGAAGGATGAAAGCTTCTAGATCTCTTCCCTACATCTTGTTTTAGGGAGGCTCCATTCAAATAATGGGGATTATATTTTATAGGTGAGATATTAGATTCCTCAAGTGTTGGCCACAAATGGATATTGGTGGCCACTGATTATTTCACCAAATGGGTTAAAGCTATCCCTACCAAGAAGGAAACTCATCAAGTGGTTATGGAATTCATCCTCAATCACATAATTTGTAAGTTTGGGGTCCCCACCAAAATAGAGAAAACCATTGGTAATAATGTGCTAGGAGTATGGCATATCATTGTCCTATGTATCAAAATACAATCCCCAAGGAAATGGGAAAGACGAATCAAGCAACAAGAACCTTCTCAAAATCCTTATGAGAACATTAGAGATGAATAAAAAAATTCGGGTGAACATCTCAAGTTTGCACTCTATGCAGATATAGTTACCACAAAAAGATCTACTGGTAAGAGCCCTTTTGAATTGGTTTATGGGGTTCAAGATATTTTCCCCTTCACTTGCAACTATCTTCTTATCAGTTCATGTAGTAGTTAGAGGATGGGGAAGGAGTAAGTCCTTATGAAGCCAGAATCAACCAGATTATGGAGTTGGATGAAGTAAGAAGGGAATCCCATAAAAGGCATGTTAAGTTTAGGGAGAAGCTCAAGAAAATATTTGATAAAAAGGTTACCCCAAGAAATTTTCATGTTGGAGACCTAGTTCTATTATGGGATAGTAGGCATGAAGACAAGGGAAAGCATGGAAAATTTTATATCGTGTGGATGAGACCTTACTCCATCGACATTAGGATTGGAGAGAACACTTTATTCCTAAGAGATTTGGAGGGACACTTGCTAGATTTTCCTGTCAATGGTAGACATCTCAAGCACTTCTTGGACTAAATTAAATATTCAAGTATATCCTTTGTATAACATACAATTTTTTTGTTTTGTTTTATTATTTCCTTTTTGTCCTTTGGTCTACAATGATCATGTTTTATTTATTATCATTAGACCCATGACATGTTATGTATCCATTTAAAATGACATGCATGTTTTTCCTTGTTACCCCTTACCCAATGGACTAGGCACCTAGTCTATATTTTGTGAAATTTCATTTATGGTTCTTATGGCATCCATGGGGAGTACCCATACCCAAGTTGGAGACGATATTGGTGATTATTTTGAGTTTGTATCTTAAACTACGATGAATCTTCCAAAAAAATTCCTAAACCCTTTAACTCTATTTTACATAAGTTCCATGACCCCAAAAATTATTTTTGAACTACATTTTTAGTCAAAATGATCCTATGTCAAGAAAAAGTTAAAATATTATTCATACATTAACTCTTGTAATAAGTTTGACAGATCTCCGTGATAGTAATGATTCAACTGGTTTGAATTGGATGTGCTTAAAGCTCAAAAGTTTCAACTATGGATACATAAATGTTTAAACAATACTTCTTTTCTTTGCAAAAACTATAGTTTGTTCATGTGTGTAAAAATTAAAGTTCATTCCCGTTGCCCAATGATGTGGCATTCTCTGGGAGGCTTCACATTGGCGGAGCCATCAAGTATAATTATATTTTATGCAAGAATGTAAGGTATAAATATATCCCTGATTATTGATATGGGAATATGCCATGGAATATTCTAAAGAAAGGGTGGGACCACTTTACAAGATTGAAATTTTATAAAGTGCATCTCATATGCAAAAATTTAAACTACATTCAAATCCCTATTATCTGAAAAAGACACGTGCCATTATATCGAAATAAGAGAGAAAACAAGTATCTCATGAATATTTGAACTTTGCAATTTCAAAATTCATATGAAAGTGAAAAATTGCCCAACCCCAAGGCTCGACAAAGGAAATGTTTCATTTTATCAATATATCTCGGTATCAGGGACCCCATACAAATTTGTAATTTTGTACTTCTTTAGTTAAATACAAAAATGTAAACTAGGCCCCAAGCTTTGTTCCCCACCAAAAAGGACACGTGGATGGTTCTAATTCAAATGAGAAAAGGAAGAGATAAATAAGCGAGGTTGAATATAATTCATTTATGGCCTCCTCTATTAATGTTGTTGGCATGAAAGGATTATAGGTTTCAAATTTTTCTAATAATTTCACATTTCTACCTCATCTTGATGAAATTGAGCATCCTGGAGCCCTAAAGTTATGAACTTTATTTGTAATATTGATCCAAGTTGATTGAAAAAGTGGTTTTGGGAAAATTTAAGCAATTAATGTGCATGTGTGATCTGGTATTTTGAAGAAACACATGAACTTGAGGGTAAGTCTCCCAAAAAAATTCAAGATTGCTTAAGTTTCTCGTTTGTTCGTAAGGGTTTTTAAGAAGTATCTGTGGTTTACATTTATCCTCCCATATTTAGGCATTCCCTTGATTCCTATAGTTCTTAGATAACCCGTTGTATTCAATTACAAAGAAAGATGAAGATAAAATAATCTAGAACCCCATTACTTCACATATTACGAGTAGTTTAGATGAGGTAATATACACTAACCTAGGAAATGTTGACGTAGAGGAATTTTTACAAAGATTGTGTGATCCCAAAAAGTGATTACATAGCATCAATCGATGCCAATGTTATTACTTTATCTTCCACTTTCCCGTCATCCATACATTTCCTAGAATTAGTATGGAATTGTGTTGAAAACTACAATCCAAAAACCAAGGAAGTATTAGATGGAAGTGGTGCTAGAGTTCTCTCATTATCACTTGAGACATTTAGAATAATATTGGGGTTACCCAAAGTTGAGAGGGAAGTGAAAATTGACATACAATCAATAGAAGGCTTGTGGAGAACCAAACATGCATAATATACCAAAAGTATGAATAGTCAATTGTTAATAAAAAAAAAAGTTCTTCTACTAGAGTCCCAAAAATTGGTTCATTCACACTTTGTGGAAGAGGTTGAAGAACTCATCTCTACTAAGAAAAATTGTAGGGATAGAAACTTCTCATGACTTCCAAGAGTTGATGTGATATATATCCAACTCATTTTGTTTAGTAATGAGAAGGCATGTTGGGAAAAAATTATAAGCACATCTATCCATGATTAGCTTATAAAGATGGCTATCTAAATTAAAGAGGGAACTGCAATCAGGTGCAAATTTTACATTATGTCTTACCTATTTTATAACATTACATGCCATAAGGAACTTCATGGAAGTCCAAGGATGAAATATTTTACTACCTATACGGTGTATGATGTATACCCCCAATTTAACTTGGAGAATAAGAAGGAAATTTTAGAATGATAAATGATGCTTTATTTGCACCCATTATATGCCTTTTAAAACAATAATGGGAACAATGTAAACATCTATAGCTACCAAAAGGAAAATCAATGATTATGGGTGTTACTTTATCTAGTTCATATTATTTACTTACATAAGAGTAAGTGGTTTCCAGGGGCACCCTTACATGTTGCCTAGATATCTAGATGAAAAATGGGCACTTTTGGAGCTCTCAAGGTAGTTGGTAGAGGTGCACAAGCTAATAGCTGGTAAACACAAGACCAACATCAAGTTCCCAATCACAATAGGGAGATACACATGCACAATAGTCATAAAGGCCAGAATCCTAGATGAAGAGATGAACAGACTAGAGATGAAAATTTTTCAGCCAAGGCCTAACTATGATATCAGATGGGTTATAATATCAGTCCTAGGAAATTAATATGAGCATGAAGAACACTATAAACATTTATGGATGGATTGATGCTAAATATCTAGATTTGCATAAATAAATTCAACAAAAATAAATCAAATTAACTTATGAAATATAAAGTACAGTAAAATATAGACAAAATGAAAGTAGAATGGAGCAATTTCTATTGAATATGATAGGGCATTTTATACAAGTTCTTTCTCCTAAAATCATGGAGTCATGTCTTATCATTTTATCCCCATATCGATCCTTTATTCCCTAATCTTACTCCCAATCCCAAGATATTCTCACACGTTCCTATCTCTATGAGTTGTGCATGACAACTAATTATGCACACTCACATATTATTTAAATATTAAATAATACTAATATTTAAACGATATGTTCACACTATGAACATTAATTTCCTAACATTCACCCCCTTAGTGTGAACATGGGCGAGTTCTGTCTAGTACCTACTCATGCTCTACAATACAATGGTTTTCAAAGAGTACCATCAACTCCAACAGGTTTTCTAGGGGAACCATTAACCACTCGTATGTGATTTTTGAAGAGATTCACAAAATATCAAATTGGTTTTCTAGGGGACCACCAACCACTCCATAGCAGCGTACACATTTCCCCACCCCCATCTTTAAATTCAAGGGAAAATATAAGAAATATCACTCACGCAGAGCTCACTTATTATAAGAGAGAACAAGAATAAATAATCTATTATTATTACATCAAACAATAAAAATTAAACACACAACAAAAATAAATTCCACAAATTCATTGTGTGGCCCCTTCGTCATTTGGTGAGAGGTCACGGATTAATATCCTTCATTTCCTCCTTCCTCCATGGTGATGCTACTTAGTTATAAAATGTAGTAGCTGTTAGGCTCATTACACAATTTTTTTGGGTGTTGTATTCAATCACATGCAAGTGAAATGCGTCCAATTAAAAATTACATAAATGTATTATGCACCACTTTTTTTCAGATCCCTATTTTTATTTCCACTTTTCTCTTAAAATAGAAACTGGATTTTTGTAAAATTTTAACATAAGTTTTCTAGATATTAACTAAACAAACCCAATAAATTTTGTAATATTTCAAATCTAGGTTTTTTAGATACATTCAATCTATCAAACATTTGTTTTAAAAACAACAAAACATTTCACTCAACTTACACATAATTTTACGCATAGATACAATACGAATTTTAAGCTAATGTAAAATTCAATATTGTGCATCTTGTTCTTATCTTTCCATAAAAAAATGATACATCAATCAGATGTCATATGAGTAAACTGCATTCTTTTTATTGTGATGTGTTTGTTGGAAATTTTCTTACAGGATTCCTTCAACCATCTTCTTCTTCTTCTTCTTCTACACACTTGTAGAAGGAAACCTGCTCTGATACTAGATGATGCTAAATCTCTAGATTTTCATAAATAAATTCAACAAAAATAAATCAAATCAACTCATGAAATAGAAAGTACAGAAAATACAAACAAAATGAAATTAGAATGGAGAAATTTCTATTTAATATGAGAGGGCATTTTATATAATTTCTTGCTCCTAAAATCATGGAGTCAATTATTATCATTTTATCCACATATCTCTCCTTTATTCCCTAGTCTTACTCCTAATCCCAAGATATTCTCACACATTCCTATCTCTATGAGTTGTGCATGAAAACTAATTGTGCACACTCACATAGTATTTAAATATTAAATAACACTAATATTTAAACCATATGTTCACACTATGAACACTAATTTCCTAACATGGATTGCATAAATGAATAGGAATTTATACTAAGAGACTTCTCTAGAATGAATCTACAATAGGTGATAGACTAAAAATTGCAGTGTGTACGAAGAATTTACAGATGACAAAAATGTTATGAGCCAATACTACATTGAGATGAATTGGGAACCCAATTGATCCACTTTATTGGAATCAAAAGTTTTGGATTTTTCTTTACAGAATAGTAAGGTACTTTAAGAGTAAAATCCTATAGGAATTATCAAGAAGATATTCCTCTTTTGAAGGAAGGAGCAGGGAAAATGGATCCCTTAGATGGGAAAGGGCCTTAACTTCCTTCCAAAAAACAAACCACTTGGATAATAGACAAGTGGACTACTGCTACAAGTAAAATTGGTACCTCCATGTCCCTCTTGACCCAAAAGGCTAAGGAGATACTAATGAAAACCATGAAGGATTCCCCCATCACTCAGGATGTCCCACTATAGGCTAAAGTAGCAGGTGCTTCAAAACCTAGAACTCCTATGGTAAATTTTCTAGGATATTCTAGTACAAGAAAGATAATGAGGTGGACCTTACTTGATATCGACCCATGACTCAGAGTGTAAATTTCGAGGAGAAAGAGAAATATGCTCTCAAGTGTTTTGAAAGAACAAATAGGCTAGGGTTATATGTACCCTTAGAGAGATCACAAAATACCTCAAAGGCCATGAACATCTCGGATATGAGGGGACATGGAAAATAAATTGAGGACTCGGAGGTCATTGAATGGGCCCATTAGATGAGGTGCAAAAAAATATTATTGCAACATTAGCTCATTAAGTAGTAAAAACAAAAGTTAAAGTGACTAATTCAGTTCTACTATATGAGGTATAAGAAGATCCTATTACAACAACAACTCATGAAGGAACAAATCCATAAATTGAGATAGTTGAGGTGGATGAAGAAAAATAAACACATGTAATTGACTCTGCTGACTTGGTGCAAATTTTGGAAACTAGGGAAAAGGTTGATGATACCCCTTAGATAGTCAGCTAGTGGAAACCTCATAAACACATGGTGAGGAAATAAGTAAATCAACACAAAACATGTAACAAATTGAAGTCACAATACCCATAGCTGAAAATTATCCACTTGAGTCAAAGGCCATAGAGGTATCATTTAAGGATATGGTTGTCTTCATAAATGTGTAACCTCAAGAAGATGCAGTATTACAACACAAATAAAATCTAGAAATTCTTGTTGACCCTATGGAAGAAACATTGAATAAATTCAACAAAGTTATCACAATTTATGAGGTGTCTACAAGCAATGATAATGAGAAAGCTAGTGATAAAATTAAAGAACCAACTCCAACATTGGTGTTAACAAAGGAACTTGAAGGTGATGAAAAAAGAAGAGGTGTGAAGGAACAAGTGCTTCACATATTGAATCAAAGGGAGTAGTGGTGGGGACTTAAGTCCCACAAATACAACTTCTAGTTTTATAGGTTCCTCATGTTCCTTCCAAAGAAATTATGATTTATTTTGGCACATCACAACAAACATCACCACCTCCGAAGGAGGAAATTCCCATGCAATAGGATGGTTGGGATCATTTTCCCAAAGAAAGAGAAGAAGGAAACTGTTCAAGTAGAGACTATTAATATTGAAAATGTTCTATTTTCAAGACCCACAAGAGCCCCCAAGAAAGCCAAGATATTGTCCAAAACCCATGTAGATCCTCAAGGGTATAGGACATTGGAGATTTCCACCCCAAAGGAGATATACTAAAATATAAAGTTACAATGAGTGACTACCAAGTCACACATATTCCATTGGGGAAGCCAACCACAAATACTTTGAAACAAGAGGCTACAATGGCCCTTGGGGGCCTTATCCAAAAAATTGACAAAGATAAGGAGACCAAAAATAAATTAAGAGAAAATTTTGAAGCCCTATCTAATATTGTGGAGAAATTTGTCCAATTACCTTAAAATTGAAGCACTCACCCCGAGGTCACAGATTCGCTTTGAGAGATGATGAAGATGTCAATGCATGAAATACAACTACCAAATAATGGGAAAATAAAGTTGTTGAGAAAGGTAGCCAAATATTAATCAAAGTTGGGGCATGTTACAACTATATCAAAGAACATATTGAATATGGTAATAAACAAACTAGATAATTCCATGAGGAATTGGATCGAGTGGAAGGGAATGCTACCCAAGATTGAAGGTATAAATACTATTAGTGAAGAAATATTGGAAAAGGAAGGGATCATACCCCCAGATGGGAAAGGAGAACACCTCTTGTGTGAGGAAGGAATCAAGTTACAGATAGAGATACTAGAGAATGGAATATAAAAATCCAAGATTCCAAGAACAAAGCACAAGATTATGTTGATGACATTGAATCCTATATAGAAAGGATGCTTCCCATCTAGGGGATGTATTCCCTTGAAAAGATAAATACATAACAATTGGTTAAAATACTCAAAGAACATGTTGCAGTAGGGACTGAATCCCAAAAATTATTTGATTACTCCTTCATCCAAAGGCTTATGCACTTGGAAAAGTATACTAATAAATTTATTGAAAGAATAAATAAAAAGTAAAGAGTATCAACAAAATGTATGAATGTTTTCTCCAAGAAGGAAGCAATTTTCTAATTCCATGCAGGTTCGAGATGAGGAGTTTGTGTTAATTTTTTTTATGAAATATGATTCTCTCAAGGATAGGATGAAGGAACAAAAAGAGGATGAAGTTGTTGAACTTGATCAAGTTTAGGCTTGTTCCCTATCTTTATCTCTTCTTTATTAAGTTTTTCCTTCATTCTTTACTATCCAGTTTTTGTATTTTCAAAATTGTGAATTGCTTAGTAAATTAAGGATGAATAAGTTAAAATCAATCATATATAAAATGCCATGAGAGGTATATATTGTTTGTATATGAAAAAATAAAAATGGGGATTCTATAGGGGCCCCTGAAGAGGCCATAAATTCACCATAAATTACCATTATTTTGTCCTTCCAAGTTACCTTTGAAAGTGGATTTAAATGTAATCTTGGAATTTTTATCCAAATAACTCTCCAAGTTATTTGGGTAACTTGTATACATATTATAGATTTCAGATCCTCATTAAAGGTTGTGCACACTCAGGTTTAGGTGGCACATTTCCTTGGTTCTGATTTCCCTTGGCATCGCTTCTTGTTCCCCAAGTGCCCTTGCATTATTTTTGTTCTCTCCTTCCATTTTCCTTTTCCTCTTTTACCACTCCTCCTTGCACCCACCTTCTACACTTTCACCTTATTCCTAAGAAGCTTCTTCACCCTCCACACATCTCATACTTTCTTCAATCAGCTAATTCCCGACCCTCTCATGTGCCACGCTCATTACCTTGCAGTATTTATGCCTTGACCATGCATTCTTTGCTCACTTGTTTTCCTCTTTTGCTCATGTGTCGTGCACGTGCCCTTGCGCACCTTACTTCTATCTTATTCCCACAAATCATTGGCAATCTTCGACATGATTGAGTGTGCAATGCGCAACCAATCAAAGTGCACCAATAGGGAACCGAGTCCTTACAACAAATTAGTGAGTAACACATGATAAAAATGAAAAACATTCACACGGATTGGCCATCATTTCAGCCAATCCACACATGCCACATGTTTTGTGTATGTCGATGGCTCTATCATCTTCTCGATAGTTGTATCTTTCGCTACAAATCTCATATCAGAATGCACCTAGACCTATCGAGAAATGCTGACATTAGCTACAAGTGCTGAAATTCAAATTCAAATTTTGGTGGATCTAGTAGGTTAGAAATGGAAAACGTCTCTCGAGCATTGATGAGCCGATCGATTGCTCCAACCACTGATTTGATATCATCTATCCTCCTTCCTTCTTCAACATGCCAAAAAGTTTGGGGAAGTGTATTTCACATATCTCGAGTAGTTTCAAATTCAAGTTTTCCCTCCTCTTCTTTTTCTACATATTCATCTATAAATTTAAGAGATAGACTCAATTTTTTATGTTGGACACTATGGATCCTTACGTATTTCTTGTTAAGGACTTCATAATTTTTGTATTTCGAGTTGCAAACCTCTAGATATGGCTCTTGCATGTGGATATCAGCCTCCTTCATTATTGAATAACACTATACATATCCGGAAGTAATAGAAATGTTGTTTTGTGACTATTCTCTATCCTAATGTGTTTTCATTCCTTCTTATTTCCTTTTCTTTTGCATTTTGTGCTAGTTGTGTAATTTCACATCCCTTATAGTTTCTTATTTATTTTTATTCCATGAGAACAATTTGCTTTGAATATGTGTTTAGTTGTGCTACTCATGCCTAGCCTCCTTTCACACATTTCCTTTCATTTTCTCTCGTAATGAGATAGTGTTCATTCCTATTTTCAGGATTTATCACCTTTTAGTGTAGTTTCCTTTCATGTTATCCTTCTATCTCGGGTCCCTTGGCTTAATTAGCTTAGTTTTCCCTTCTAGCACTAGGAGTAGAAATAGCAGAGAAATAGATAGAGGAAATTTCCTTCTTTGGAGATTCGTCCCAAGTGTACAAGGTCCCATAAGTTGGGGATGATCCCATTATGGTCTCAAACACCTTGGCCCTTCCAAGATCTAAGACGCAGTGCATGTTTGAGAAACCAATAGTTTCTAGCATGCCGGTGGGACCATAATTGAAATCTCAAATTTAATATCTCTACGTTTTGGTGTGTGGAATTAGTATTTCAGGCTTTAAAGGCTCATTGAAACACATCGACAACTCCCAACATTTTCAAAATCTTTGTTTTAGAAGTCTGAGCACTTTTCATGAGAAGAGTGCACACAAGAAAAAGTATAATAGCTGAAGATTCTTTTGAATACATCTAGCTATCCCGAGGATAATTTATTCTAGAAATTCCACGTGTTCATCTACATCTCCTACGTGCCATGCCCATTCAACTCCTCCTCAAAATAGAAAATCGACGCACCTGTAATGGCACATTATCAACCTCATCCACTTAGAAACTTTGTAAAATTCACAGGAGGAAGTTCCTTGTTACTGGATGTGCAACATGATATACCAAATGGTGCACTCAAGAGTATTCCATACTTTACTGGTGAGAATCAAGTCATCCCTCAAGAGCACATCTAGGACATAGAAAATGTTTTCTCTCTCTATTTGATCACACATAATGATGTATCAGTCATGTTTCTTGCATGAGCCTCTTTCAAAGGTAAAGCACTTCAATGGTACAAGGCCGAGACTTGGATCCATCACCACCACAGGATGAGTGGGAACAACTATTTGCAATTAATTTGAAGATAATTTAGATCACCTATCATTGGTGGAGAAACTAACAAAAAGGAGGGTGCCCAATGAGAAGATGATTGATTTCAAGATCAAATTTTAGAAGACTTGGGACAGAATCCCTCTTATGGTAAGACCTACAACCCAACACACTTTCCCGTATTATCGAAGGCATTAAAACAATATTTCATTTATGATCCAATACATGGGAGGCAGAATTTACTAGCTAATTATAATCTTTGTAGTAAGGGTAGAAAATAATCTTATTCAAAGCGGGAAATATAGCTTCCAGATTTCCTATGCCCTTATTCCCATAAATGTCACAAGCACCCCAACCTTATGTGGGACCTATTCCTATTCTTAAGCAAAGGATGAAACCAATTTCCTTAACATCATACTCTCCAACATAGCAAAAGGAAGATGAAGAGTTAAAGGCCTTGATTAGAAATTTATCAAAAAAAGCCATATCATTAGAAAAACAACAAGCACAATAATATAGAGGTAGTTCAAATCAGGAACATGGCCAAAGTAATCAGCCTTGGTGGAATTAGTATGGAAATCAAAGATACACACCCAACCAATATAATTATAGATGTCATCCCAATGCACATCTTCCCTTACAATTTTTCCTCCCATGCCTTCTCTTCCAAAGACCCAATGCAAGTCAAGCGCTTGTTGTAGTTTAGAACAATTGGGTGTAAGATTCAGAATGGTGCTTCCCTTACAGCATACCTCATAGTCAATATCATTGTTCCAATGTTGTGCGCACCTAATCATGCATGATCCATAATGCGTTAGTTTGTGAGCCTTCAACAAGTTCCTCTAAACCAAATATCCTAGAGAGACCAGAAGCCCTTCTATATACAAATTTGATGTTATTTGGTGCTGAAGACTTCTATGAAATCAACCAAGTTGCAAATGATGCAAATTGAGTATGCACCCAAGTTCGCAGACAACACAATATATAAGAAGAGAATGTTAAATTCGGGTGTGCGGGTCCCACTCCCAACTACACAAGTAGATCGTTAAAAGCAGAAAGATGCAGACAAGGCATCCTATAATAGAAGCGCTCAAGTACCTATGTAAGAGGCCCCATGTAAAGATCCTTCTAAAGTAGTACGTGCCCCTCCATTGGTAGGTCAAGCCTCTACTCTAGCTAAAGTCCAGGCTTCCGCACCTAAACACTCAAGAAGGGATGTTGTTACCCAAATGCACAAGATAGGGGACCTTCCATTTAGCATTGTGGACCAAATGAAGAGAACAAACATAAATGTCACAATGTGGGATGCCCTGACCATTCCATCTTAGCATGGTCTCTGTTGCATGAAACTATGGCACAACTCCCTATGCGTTCATCTAGTTATACGAAGCCACATGCTTCTATCAATGTCTACTAAGAAGATTAGAAACAATTAAGTAAATTTATTAAAACCCCACCCTTATATATGTCCTTTATCATATGCAAACACCTAGTGTATAATTGCATGCTTGACTTACGTTCTAGTACTTCTGTTATGCCTAAGAAAATTGTTGATGTATTAGGTTTTAAATATAGCCCTTTTTCTAAAGGATTCTTGCAACTTGATGTTTCAACTGTCACCACCTTGGGAGTCATCAAGGATCTTGAGTTAACCCTCCATGCATGTCCAGACCTAACCATTACTCAAGATGTGTCAATCATTTAACTACCTCCTCTGTTTTCCCTATTTCGTCAAGAGACATTTAAGATAAAGTGGGTGGTTACTTGTCTTTTGATTGGTCTCATATGTTACTCAAGACAAGGTATGGTACCTAGTTTACCATATAAGATGAGCCTATATTTTCCTATCATGTAGAGTCATATGTCCCATCCCCTCTCTAAGCCAACTATTTAATCCAAGAAGAACAAGCTTCAGTTCATTAATAGCACTCTCTTCCACCCTTTATTCCTAAACTAGTGCTTAATGAATGGAAAATGAGACAACATAAATTTTATCCATATGTTGAAGAATTGGATGTTTATGAAACTAAGCTTAGTACTTACTCATTCTTGAAGAAGAAGTTGTGTTGTCATGTGCCCTCAGGAAAGAAAAATTTGAGCTGGGTCTATGGAAGTTGTAATTTGATGGATCTAGATGAAAAAATGTCATGGGAGCAGGAGCGGTTCTCATTTCCCCTAAGGATGAGAAATTATTCTTCAAGAACATGCTGCAGTTTGCATGTTCTAACAATGTAGCAGAGTATAAATCACCGGTACATGGCTTGCTCATTGCTGAGAAGAAGAAAATTAAGGCACTGCAGATCTTTGGGGACATAGAATTGGTTATCCACCAGGTTACAAAAAAATATAGAAAAAGAACAAGCTTCTCAAAGCTTATAAGCATATATTTTTGGACCTCTTTGAGAGCTTTTATGCTCTAAATTTGCATGTGGTGCCATGAAAAATGAATAAGGAAGTTGACTAGATGGCCGTGCTTGGTTCGTAGTTCTCTCCTACTAAGGACTTTGTCAAAGGAAACACTCATCACATCAAGATGGTGATCAGACCATCCATTTCAGATAACAACACCATCTAGCAAGTGTTTGATAGTGACACACAGATCATCCAGTTTATTCAAAATGAAGCTGATTTTTCATCAAGCACGCATGGTCGACTTGCATGATAGATATGGTGACAAAGTGATATAGCTGAATAAAAATAAGTTTAATAAAGGCCTAATCACCTTAGAGAAAATTTTATCCGTGATGATGAGTTCAAGGGTGAAGAGAGATACATGCACTCCGCACAATAAGACTACTCCCCAGTCATTATTACGCATTTACGTAAAACAGTTATTACTCAATAAATATTACGTGAATGAAGAGAAATAGGCCTTCATCTCTCTCTGTCAAAAATATAGTGATATCTTCTCATGGGAGTATGAATACCTCAAAGTTTTTGATGCAATTGTTTCTCAACACTCCATTGACCTTGATCCTGGTATCAAACCTATCAGACAAGTAGAAACTAGTCAATCCTAAGATAGAGCCCCTCATGAGAAAGGATTTATCCAAACTCATTGAGGAAAAAAATCATTTTTCCCATCAAGTACTCTACTTGGGTCACAAATTTTGTTCCATTGTGCAAGAAGAATGGTGAAATCAGACTCTATGTTGATTTCAAATATTTGAATAAGGCATCTCTAAAGGATCATTATCCTTTTCCTTCAATGGAGCAGATTCTACAGACTATGGCCAGCACGTAGAGATTCTCCATGCTAGATGGATATTCAAGTTTCAATCAGATCCTGGTCAAGGAAGAGGATCAATTCAAAATGACATTTACAACCAAGTGGGGAACATATGCATATCAAAAATGCCCTTTGGTCTATCAAATGTGAGCACCACATTTCAACGTGCCATGGATATTTCCTTCAAAGGTTACATCAATGATTTCATCTTGGTTTACCTTGATGATATAAATGTCTTCTAAAAGTAAAGTGCAGATCATATGGCACATCTAGAGAAATTCTTTGAGAGATGTAGAAAGTTTGGGGTGTCTCTTAACCCCAAGAAGTGTAATTTTTGGTGGCACAGGGAAAGCTCTTGGGAAATGTGGTTTTAAAGGATGGCATCGTAATTGATCTTGAGTGCATCTCATCCATCCTAGCTCTTTCCCTACTAACACACAAAAAGGCCCTATATTCCTTCCTTGGAAAGATCAATTTTGTTCGGGGTTTTATCTCTAACTTTGTAGGACTGGTTTGGCCCATCACCCTAATGCTCAAGAAGGACATAGCCTTCAGATGGATAGTAGAAGGAAGAGATAGCTTTAGTAAAATCAAGAAAGAATTTTTTTATGTGCCAACACTCATCAATCCATATTATTCAAAGGATTTCATCCTTTATGTTTATGGTGTTGATGTTGTCTTGACACAAGAAAATGAACAAGGTTTGGAGAAACCAATGGCCTTCTTCAGCCAGATGCTGAAGGATTATGAACTAAAATGTAATCACATATAAAATTAGGTCTTCCCCATCATACATGCACTCAATAAATTCAAGAGTATGCTCGCCACTAATAATATCAAGATGTTAGTCTCCCATGCTTCTATCAAAGACTTCATCATGGGAGCATAAATTAATGAGAAAAGAGCATGATGGGTAACCAAGATCATGGAGTGTGATGTGACTATTAAGGCCACAAAGTTGGTAAGAGGTAGTGTACTTTATAGGTAGATTACTGAGGATGTGCATAATGAGCATGAGGCTTTGTTATTTTTGGATGAGGACCTCCCTTTTACGTAACTTGAACAAAATGCAAACCACGATGTATGTGAATGGATAAAGGAAATGATTAAATTCCTTTATGGGGGTGCATACCCTCTTGGTTTTGATTGATGGACTTCTCTTCAAGATGAATCTTGATGGCATGTTGTGAAGGTGTATCAACAACACGCGGAATCAAAAATTGTTAGCATAATTTCACGATGGATTATCTGGTGGAAACTTCTCTACCAAAAGTACAACAATGAAAATCATAATGGCATGTATCTTTTGGCCTACCTTGTTTGCAGATGCACACAAGTGGGTCAAAAATGCAAGGAATGTGCTTTCTTTGCAGGAAAGTAAAGATTGGTAGTGCTTCCCCTCCGACCAATCCAGGCATATCAACCTTTTGCACAATGAGGTCTCGACTTCATAGGCATGATCAATCTGCCTTCAAGCACTAGACATAAATGGGTGTTAATAGCTACAGATTACTTCACCAGATGGACAGAATTTTTCATGCTCAAGGAATCAATCAAGTTAGTCATCCTTGACTTTCTCAAAGGTATAGTCATAAGGTTTGGCATTCCTCAAACCATTATCTCGATAATGTGAAGGCCTTCCTTGGTACTAAAATCACTGATTGGGCTCTAAATTTGGGCATTTATCTGAAAACCTCTTCCAACTATTACCCACAGGAAATGGTCTGGAAGAGTCAACAAACAAGAACTTGATCAGAATTATGAAGCACACAATGAACATCAACCAAAGAAAATGGCATACAAAGGTCTCACACATGCTCTAGGAAGATAGAATCACAGTGAAAAAGGAAATAGGAACTTCGCCTTACAAGATTTTTTACGATAAGGAGGATACCCTTCCATTGACACTAGAGTTTCATTCATTAGCACTTGCCCAACAACTGGAATTTGAAGGCACACACCAAAGAGAAATCATAATGGCAAAGCTGGTTGATCTTGAATAACTTAGGAACTCTAACATAATCAAGCTAGAACAACATTAGCAAGAAACAAGGAAATGGTTTGATAGAAGTTCTAGGCCTCAAGCTTTCAAATTTGGGGACTTGGTTTTAAAATGGGATGCTAATAGAGCTAAACCAAGAGAACCATTCAAAATTTGATGCAGTTTGGAGTGGCCCCTACATCATCGGTTCATGCAATGAGGATAACTCTTCGAGTTAACTCATCTTGATGGGGCGCCACATAAATCCAAGTAAATGGGATCTATCTAAAACCCTTCCATTAATTTTGTAGCATCATGTTGTATATATCAAAATAATTTCAATACCTCCAAGTGCACTACACGCACATTATTTTTGTACATAGTTATTTCTTCTCGCATGCTTCTTACGCACACTCTTCCATTACTTCCAAAATGTAGATCCTCTCTCAGTAGTTTTAAGATTCATAATAGAGTTAAGAAATGGTCTTCAAGTGACTACAGGGCAGTTTCATGATTGCATAAGTAGATTTCATGCCTAATAGATGCTCCATGCTATTGATATTATTCATCTAGCACACAGTGGCCTCGAAAGTCACCAAATTTGTTATCCAAATAAATCTCTTAGTTATTTGGGTAACTTTTATACATATTCTAGATTTCAAATCCTCATTAAATGTTGCATGTAGTTAGGTTTAGTTGGCACATTTACTTAGTTGTAGTTTCCCCTTGGCACCCCTTCTTGTCCCCCAAGTTCCCTTGCACACTTTTTTTTCTCTCCTTCCATTTTCCTTATCCTTTTTATCCCACTCCTCCCTTGCACCCACCTTCTATGCTTTCACCATCTTCCTAAGTAGCTTCTTCACCCTGCATGTGTCTTAGACTTTCTTCAATCAGCTAACTCCTGACCCTCTTGCGTACCACACCCATTACTTTATAATAGTTACACCTTGACCATGTGTTCTTTGCTCACTTATTTTCCTCTTTTCCCCATGTTTCGTGCACACGGCCTTGTGTGCCTTACTTATGTCTTCTTCCCGTGCCTCATACTTATGTGCGTGTCCCTACGCACCTTCCTTTGTGCCCTTCTATGCCAAGTCATCTTCTGACATGCTTGAGTGTGCCATGCGCAACTAGTCAAAGCACACCAATAAGGTGCTAAGTCCTTGCAACAAATTATTGAGTAACACGTGACAAAAATGATAAAAATTCACACAGTCGCCATCATTTTATCCAATTCACATGTGCCACATGTTTTGTGTATGCCGATGGCTCTATCATCTTCTAAAAGTTGTATCTTTTTCTTTAGAGCTCAGATCAGTGTGCACCTTGACTGTCGAGAGAGCTACTAACATTAGCTACTGAGTGCATAAATATTCAAATTCAAAATTTTGCGGATCTAGTAGGTGAGAAATGGGAAAATGTCTTTTTGAGCATTGATGAGCATATTTGATTGCTCCAACCACCTGATTTGATATGATTCTCCCTCCTCCCTTCTTAAACATGCCAAATAAGTTTGGGGAAGCATACTTCACAGATCTCCAAGAATATTCTGGGCATTGAATGCTTCTTGTTTTTGGTTGCATTTCAAATTTGAGTTTTCCCTCCTCTTATTTTTCTCTGATTCATCTATAAATGTAAGAGATAGACTCATTTTTTATGTTGGACACTCTAGATCCTTACATATTTCCTACTAAGGACTTCATACTTTCTATATTTTGAGTTGCAAACCTCTAGATCTACTTATTACATGTGGATATCGACCTCCTTCATCATTTTAACAACACTTTGGATATCCGGAAGTAATAGAAATGTCATTTTGTGATTATTATCTATCCTAATGTGTTTACATTCCTTCTTCTTTCCTTTTATTTTTCGTTGTGTTTTGGTTGTGCCATTTCACGTCCCTAGATTTCTTATTTATTTATGTTTCATGAAAATTATTTCTTGAATATGTGTTTAGTTCTACTCATTCTTAGCCTCCTTTCATGCATTTCCTTTCATTTTCACTCATAATTGTAGCGTTCATCCCTATTTTCTCATGTTATCTCATTTTATTTTAGTTTTCCTTTCATGTTATCCTTCTATCTCTCGGTCCCTTGGCTTTATTAGCTTAGTTTTCCCTTCCAAAGCACTAGGAGCATTAATAATAAAGTACAAAAAGATAAAGGAACTGACCTTCTCTAGAGATCCTTCCCAAGTGCACAAGGTCCTACAACTTGGGGATGGTTCCATTATGGTCTCAAACATGTCGTCCCTTCCAAGATCCAAGACACGGGTGCATATTTGAGCAACCAACGATTACTTATAGTTTTCTTGAGATAGAATATATGATATATATCTTGCTCATTCTTTAGAATTATTTTTTTAATCTATTTTGTTGAATAATCTTATTTATTATTTAGGAAAGATGTAAAGTCTTGTCTGTCATGCAAGCCATAAAGGAAAGATAATGCTAGTTCTGGGAAAATTGGAATTTATTATGATTAGTATATCTAAACTCAAATATGATTTCATATCTAGATTCCTCTCAAAAAATTATGCAAGTTCAAAAAAATAATCATCTCAATATGAGATCGTGTGCAAAATTTATAGTTATTTTTAGTTAGTTCCGTTAAACAATTCAAGTTAACTACATAATGACAGCTTTAGTTCCGCAATGTTCTAATTTTGGAACACTGCTGAGAATGGAAACTTTATTTTGGAACTTACATCATGAGAATGAAAATTTAATATTAGGAACTTGCAGTTCTAATTTCAGAACACTATGAAATGAAAACTTTAGTTCGGAACTTGCATCAATGGAATGACAGTTTTAGTTTCAGAACTTACATAAAATGAGGAATTGTGAATAATTAGAGAATCCAATGGGAAATATGAGATATGTTTTTTCATAGAAATATTTTTAACAAAAACCTCATTAAGATTTTCTACAGGTTTTACCAATAAAGAGAAATCTAACTTTTAGTGAGCTATAGTCCAAGGAAAAAGTGTATCAAACGAGCACCAAAAGTTCCACAAACAAAAATAGAAAAATCAAATAGAAAATATGAGAGAGTTTTTTGTTCATAGAAATGTGTTTAACAAAAAAATCATTCATATTTACTACTGAGTTTCACTAATAAAGAGAAAGATAATTTTTAGTGAGCTACATTCCAAGGAAAAAGTGTATCAGAGGAGCACCAAAAGTTCCACTATCAAAAAAAACAAAGTCAAATGGAAAATCGGGAGAGGTATTTGGTCAAAGTAATTTTTAAGGAAAAAACTCCTTCCAATAAAATATGAGAATAAAATCATTGTGATTCTTGTTACCAAAAATCAAGGAGAATATTTGGGAGCAAATCTTCCTAAAATAACGAGATAAGACTTTGACTCCAATAATATCTCTCTCTCCATATTTTGTGGAGATGGAGATCTTATTTGTTAGGATTGGCATATAGATAAGATAAGATTTTATTCCCCAAAATAAGGAGTTGGTTGTATGCATGAATTATAAATTCAACCTCTCACACTCTTATATGTAATTTTTTGCCAAGAAATATATATCCATCCTTTCTCATTAATCTTTTGAGTGAAATTGTTCTGTAGGTTTTCAATTAAAAGTATGAATTAAGTCCTCTTATAAGGAATGAGCTAGCCACTCACTCCAAGGAAGATGGATCAATGTGTTATGTTCATTTCTTTCTTTCTGTAGTCTTCCTTTTTTATATTTCTGATTTTATGTCATGTAATCCTTCTTTTCGCATACAATTTCTTTTGTGAACCTGCAAGTGTCTTATTTATCTTTCATTTATTTTTAATTCAGAAATTTCATTTATGCAAGTGTGATTTCTTTCATGCAAGTTTTATTTTTACAAGTGTGCCTTTACATTTCGCATGTGTGATTTATTTTATGCAAGTTTGGATTGTGTTTAAAGGAGTTGTTTTCCAAAGATATTTTTTCTCTTAATGCATATAGCCATCAAACACCAGCCCTGGATTGACATTATTAATGAAAAGGATTGATGAACCTCATTATTTTGGCATCGTTGCCAAGAACACAAAGTGTTATTAGGAGATTCAAAGTTTTCTAAAAGAATATTCTAGTTATAATATAATACCTCTTAGAAAAATTTGTGATAGGAAGTATTTGGTGTCAGTTTTTTTAAATTTTATTTTCTACAAATAGATTAATATTTATTTCATGCAATATAGATTAAAATTTTATTTTCTGCAAATAGATTAATATTTATTTCATGCAATATAGATTAAAATTTTATTTCTATAATTAGGAATGTTAGATTGTAAATATTTACCTCCCCACAAACTAACTCTATGTATAATAAAAATGACTGTGATGTTTGATCAAGAAGGTATAATGGCATGGAAAAAGAATTTAAATCTGGATTCTATTTATGAAGAAATGGTAGAAATATGATATTGAATCTAGAAGTAGATCCAATTGATGAAATATCAAATTCCATTCTTGACAACCACCACCATTCCCTCTTATATAGACTAACAGCTCAGTGATCTTATTTCACACAACCTTAGTAAAAAAGCGGCTTATCCAGGTTTGTAATAATGTGTGATGGAATTTCTAATTAATTCCATCCATATTTAGGGACTTCATTAGAGCCAAAATAAAAATCCCGCTCATAATAAATTCACCCATCCAAATTAGTTTTCATCCCATGATAAAATTTAATCCTTGAACCATATCTATTAAAAAAATTATTTTTTCGTGTCTTTCAATTTATTCATTTTTGTATATGTTTGTATAACATTAAGAAGAAATTATTGTGAACATCAAGGCAAGTAGTTTTTTGTGCTAACATCTATAGGAATTTCCAGAGTTTTTCTTGATACTAGCATGCAGATTTTTGAGCACCAACAGTATCAACCAAGGAGCGTTTGGAGGGACCCACAGATACCTCCACTCTCTCTTTTAACAACTCTAGACATAAAGCAATCCATCTCCTCGTATCACTAGTTTGGGATTTGAAGATTACTGTGTTAGGAAATAAGGGATAAAATATGCAGAATAATCCATCATAGAAATGCAATAGTAGAAAATAATATGCGAAATATTACAGATCTGAAATAAAAGTGCGAGAATAATAAAAGAACAACAAAAAGAAACGGTATTTAATATGGTTCACCCAATTTTGGCTATGTCCACCAAAAATACCTTACTCATATTTTATTACAAGCCACCGCTCTCTTAATATAATACATAGATATGTTTGGAGTTATGCTAAAAAAACTCTACAGAATTCACACATGAATTTAGACACATCCGCAATGTTACATAAACCCTACCATATGCTCAAAACCACATAAGTAGACAAATGCTTCAGTAGTTTTACAAAACCATGGGAAAAAACCTTCCCATAAAGCTATGGGTCAAAACTCCCATCCATATGAGAAAAACATGTTTCCCGGTATATCGGGCATGCTTTTCGAGGCCAAAAATGTGGAAAGTGTACGGTCTTCAACACTTTCACACATGAAAACATGCTCCACAACCTAAAACTATGGTGATCCCGATAATGCACAATTCAAGTTGGGCTTTGAAGACCTAGAAATTGTCTAGACAATTTTTTGGAAATCTTCTTGGAGTTACCAAGTATGCAAAGAGGTTTTTATGATATCTCAGAGATTGCTTCCTATTTTACACATGCTGCACTTTGGTGAATATAGTGATGATGGATCAATTTTTTCTCTAATATTTCTCATGCTATCATTTCAAAAATAAACTTGTAAAAAAATGTCAAAAATCTTTGATTGGAAAACTAGCTTATTACATTAATCAAAAGCAAAAAAATGTGAAATTTTTTAACTTTTTTATTTATTAGAAAGCCAACGTGCTCGCTAATCAAATGCAAAAGGGGGCGAATATTCTTCAAAGGAAATCAACTGTTACCTGATGGTTTCCTTCTCATCACTATTTGACCGTGTTAACAATAGGATAACAAGGACAACGAGAGGTATGATCAAGTTATTTTTTTCTAATATTTTATTTTTAAGATTTCTTGTAAGTTTTTAATTACAGCTAGATCCACTTTTAGGATCTCCAAAGAAGGAAAAATAAAATTCATATCTCCCTACTTAAAAATATGAAAAAAATATATGCATCTCTTTGCAATCAAACTTTTGGAGTCTAATTTATAGGAAGCCATGAATAAACAACATTCATGAGGACATGCATGATCTTAGGTGTGGGAGAGAAGGAGAAGCATGAGGTATGCATTTTGATTTTAAATATGAGGTGCAATTGGAGGCTCTCCACACAAGAACCTACTCAAATAAAAATAGAGTAGTAGGATGAGTCCTATACAAAGAATTGTGTCAAAGGTCTTACAAAAAGAAGAAGGTGCAATTGGAGGCTCTCCACACAAGAACCTGCTCAAATCATAAACAAAAGAGAGCAACATGATTAGTCCTACATAAGAATTTATGTCAAAGGTATTACAAAAATAACGTGCAATAGGAGGATTTCCACACAAGAACTTTCTATAAAAGAAAGAAAATAAAAAACAGTAGAAGGAGATCCACACAAAAACTTGTTATAAAAGAAATTAAATCAAAAACAACAGAAGGAGATCCACACAAGAACTTGCTATAAAAGAAATAAAATAAAAAATAGTAGAAGGAGATCCACACAAGAACCTGCTATAAAAGAAAGAAAATAAAAAACAACATAAGGAGATCCACACAAGATTATATCCATGAACTATAGATGAAATGCATACATACATAATTTCAATGCTGAGAAGATTCTAATAAGAGGATACAATAATATAATGCATGAGGACATGCATAAGATTAGGTGTGGGGAAATGATGAGGCCATAAATTAGCCATAAATTACCATTATTTTGTCCTTCCAAGTTACCTTTGAAAGTGGATTTAAATGTAATATTGGAACTTATAGTTTTCTTGAGATAGAATATAGGATATATATCTTGTTAATTATTTTGTTATCTATTTTGTTGACTAATCCTATTGATTATTTAGGAAAGATGCAAAGTCTTGTGTATGCAAGCCATAAAGGAAAGATAATGTTAGTTCTGGGAAAAGTGGAATTGATCATGAATAGTATATCTAAACTCAAATATGATTTCATATCTAGATTCCTCTTAGAAAATTATGCAATTTCAAAACAAGAATCATCTCAATCTGAGATCATGTGCAAAAGTTATAGTTGTTTTTAGTTATCCCCTAACAATTGGAGTTAGCTACGGAATGAAAATTTTATTTCCGAAACTTATAGTTCTAATTTTGGAACACTACATAATGAAAACTTTAGTTCTATAACTTGCATCAACAGAATGTAAATTTTAGTTCAGGAACTTACAATTCTAATTTCAAAACACAGCGGAATGACAACTTTAGTTCCGGAACTTGCATCAACAGAATGACATTTTAGTTTTAGAACTTGCATAAAATGAGGAATTGTGAATAATCAGATAATCCAATGGGAAATATGAGAGATATTTTTATTCATATAAATGTGTTTAACAAAAACCTCATTCAGATTTACAATTTTTACCAATAAAGAGAAATCTAACTTTTAGTGAGCTGTCGTCCAAGGAAAAAGTGTATCGGATGAGAACCAAAAGTTCCAAAAATAGAAACAAAAAAATTCAAATGGAAAATATGAGAGAGTTTTTTTCATAGAAATGTGTTTAACAAAAACCTCATTCAGATTTTCTACAGGTTTTACCAATAAATATAAATCTAACTTTTAGTGAGTTGCAGTCCAAGGAAAAAGTGTATTAGACGAGCACCAAAAGTTCCACAATCAAAAACAACAAAGTCAAATGGAAAATACGGGAGAGGTATTTGGTCAAAGTAATTTTTTGAGGAAAAAAATCCTTCCAATAAAGTAGGAGAATAAAATCATTGTGATTCTTGTTACCAAAAATCAAGGAGAAGATTTGGGAGCAAATCTTCCTAAAATAATGAGATAAGACTTTGAATCTAATAATATATCTCTCTCCATATTTTGTGGAGATGGAGATATTAGTATTAGGATTGGAATAAAGATAAGATAAGATTGTATTCCCCAAAATAAGGAGTTGGTTGGATGCATGAATTATAAATGCAATCTCCCACACTCTTACATGTAATTTTTTCCTACCAAGAAATATATATATGTCCATTCTCATCAATCTTCTGAGTGAAATTGTTCTGCAGGTTTTGAATTAAAAGTATGAATTAAGTACTCTTCCAAGGAATGAGTTGGCCACTCATTCCAAGGAATATGGATCAATGTGTTATGTTCATTTCTTTATTTTTGTAGTTTTACCTTTTGTTGAGATTTATGATTTTATGTCATGTAATCCTTCTTTCGTATAATTTCTTTTGTGAACTGTAGATGTCTTATTTATTTTTAGTTATTTTTAATTCAGAAATTTCATTTATGCAAGTGTGATTTCTTTCATGCAAGTTTTATTTATGTAAGTGTGCCTTTACATTTTTACATGTGTGATTTATTTTATGCAAGTTTGGATTGTGTTTAAATGAGTTGTTTTCCAAAGATTTTTTTTTCTCTTAATGCATACAACCATCGGACACCAGCCCTGGGTTGATATTATTAATAGGATTGAAAACCCTCATCATCCCCAGACCTTTGGGAATAAATATTAATATTTTTGAATACATTTGCAAAAAAATTGTATCTAGCATATGGTCAATTAATGACTATAAATTATTCTTTATTGGAATGAATACGAACTAAAAATTATTTTTTCTGAACTTAAATTACTTACGGTCTTGTGCCCCAAATAGATATTATATATCTCATGCTAAATCATGATACATGCCTTTATCCACAAGCTTCTTGATGTCTTCCCTTGGGCACTCCAAAATTCCAATCAAATCCAATTTATTCTTATAAGATGAAGCTCATTCAAAAAAGTTGAGCCCTTTTGTTAGATACATCTTAGTACATTGATGAACACCAGCTTTATAAGATGAAGGTGGATTGGGCACATCAATTGGTTTTACAGAAAGGAGTGGGTTCATTAACATGAACTACTAGTACCCTTTTTCATTTCTTAAGTGGAGGTGAAGGCTCTACATAATCCATTGGAGGTGAGGGCACAAAAAAATTCACTTTGGAGATGAAGGCACAATAGAATTCTTTGGAGAGGAGGGAATTACAGAGAAAAATTTCAGGAGAAGGCTTCACTAAGACCTTTTCAAGGCCGGTAAGAATTTTCTCTAACTCAGCTTATTTATGATAAAATGAGGATATATCCTCTTAAGGCTTTGAATCAAATGTTGCATGAACATCGAATGTGATTTATTTCTCTACCACTTCCTTAGTAAAGAATGTAGGGGATATACAAATGGTGATCATATTAATAATTGGCCCGCAATGCTTCCATAACTTATTTAATTTCTCAAGAACTATGTAATATTCTCGGGTGAAAAAATGGTGAATTTGTTTTTGGAACACCAATAAGAAGGAGTTATTATGACAATTTTCCTAATCAAATATAGATGAATTATACAGAAACTAATGGTCATGCGATCTCCTTTTGATATCCAATCGAAAACAACATCTTGATGAGTGCTTCATTTGGACTAGAGAGATTAAACCTCAAATGAAGAGTCTATGAGGATATATCTTTCAGATCTCCTTCTAGTTCCAAGTCTACCATTTATCAAGCAAGGTAATGTCACCACTTATTTAATAGGAAATTCTACTTATGATCTTACAAAGAACTTGTAAATTCATAGGAAGTAAGTGTGAATTCATAGGAAAATCAATCGGGGAATTCTATGTGAAGTATCATGATAGGATCAAATGTAAGATCAGTTTGAATGCTTGACACGAATTGGAGAAAGGGAGAGTAAAAAGATATATGAAAAATACGTATCTTTAGTTTGATTTAAGATATTTCACGAGGAATAAATTAAATTCAAATGGTTACCTATAATCATTCCTCTCTCAAAAGTATATTTTGCAAAAATATTAAAATAAAATTAATTGAAGGAATGATGTCAAGAGGTAAATGGTTATGAATAAATACATGAGTGATTGAGATATGGTTAATAAGATAGAAAGATATCTAGTAATACAAATAAAATACTTTGCACATGTCTCGCATTTGAAGTAGAAAAATAAAAATTGATTCCAAAGTTGGTAACTGAAAATAGAATATTTTATAAATGGACAATATGCCTTCCCTCTGTAGACACAAAATCATGCACCTTGGGAATTATTTAGTCCCAGTCTCATACTACTATTCATATGGTTTTTGAGTGAAGAAAGTACTAATTAACTTATGTCCTTTGGCCATTTTACTTTTCTTGCTATTGTCACTTACGACCTCCCACATGTACTCGCCCAGTCAGTTTTTCCATTTGGCATCATTCTATCTCTGAATGGGGAACCCAACCTAGTACTGGGGCGCCCCAGGTTCCATGGTATCATTTGGGGTACCCTGATCCTTTTGACACTTTCCCACCACTTTTTGGGAACTTTCTAGCTATTTGGGTTTTCTATCTTTTTAGTGGTTGGCATTTTATGGGTTAATTATGAAATTAGACCAAGAGAACCATATAAATATAAAGTTATGAGACCATAATAAGGGACCAAGTATTAGGAACTATTATCATCACCTAAGGTTACATCCATTAAAGGCTCCATTTACATCCATCTAGCTCCATCACAAGGGATAAGGATGGTTCATCTACATCACACTTTGCATAGGAGGGAAGTTTATTCTATTCCATCCACCATTTTATTACATTTATACATCTAGTTATTACTTGCTACCTTCACAAAGTGTGATTGGCATAAGAGCACCTAGGGAACAATTTACACACACATAGATCTACATTGGGTCGAGATGTAGTGTAGTTCTCGATTGGTAATTCCGCCATTATGGTCGCGAGACAGCCGACCCCCTCATATGCATCTTTCTTTTTTAGGGGTTCGATACTTGGCTTGGTGTTTTATAGGTCTTTACTTCATTTTGATTTACAAAGTGACATCTAGTGTAGTCTAATGACATACACGCGATAGGAAGAAAATGTAGGAAATCATTCAATGACACCTCAGAGGAGGTTTACAGATATTTTTCACAGACCAAGGCACCCAAATCTCGGAACAAAGCACCCGGGCACTCTAGTCCTTCCCCGGATGCCTCAAGACAACCTACTTTTCCATATTTGTGCTTTTTGGAGCTTGTGAATGATCATTCCTACATTCTTTTATCATTTCTTATCTATGACATAGTCTTGACATATCTACAAATCAACTAAGCTCTTCCTAACCCTCTTTTTCATTAGGGTTCATATTTCTACTTGTTTAGTGGCTTGGTTTACTTTCTGTATTTACTTAGCTTTTATTTATTATTGTTCTTAATATTAGATTAACTTAGAATATCAACATTTTAGTTAATCATTTTGGTGAACCCCACATTTGACACTACCTTCCACTTAGGGATATTTTTCTCTTTTCTATTATGGATCAATCATCTTATCCCTCTTTCGCACCCACTAAAGTTTTTGGTATAACCACTACTGCTGCCGATTTCATGTATGTACTCAACATCCTCCTCACTTTGTTATGCCTAGGGATGACCCATCTATCAATGTAGTAACTACTCATCGTACTTGTCCTAATCCTCCTATGGCTCCACCTGCTATTATTCCTCCACCCATTACTTCGGTGGCTCCCCTACAACTTATAAGGGATATGACATCATTAAGCAACTTTAAAATATATTGGCTATATTTATCTTTATGACTTATTGCATAATGCACGACTCGCCAAACACTCAAAGCATCCCTTTTTCCATTCACATAGAAAGTGACAAATCAGCGGTAGCCTTTTTACACCTCATACAGTATCTTCGTAATTTTCTACATGCCATATCTTTCACTAACGAGGATATGTCACTTTTTCTAAAAGAAATCCATGTGCACCTTTTTTATCACTATTGTTGTTAGCACCACTTGTATTAAATGAGTTCTTATTGATAATGGATCAACCATCAACTTATGTGCTTATTCCCTTTTAAAGAAACTAGGTATTAGTGATAATCTCATTTATAAGAATTATACTATCATCCAAGGCTTATGAATCCAACACTCGTACATGTTTAGGGACTATTTCATTACACATATGAGTTGGAATACAATTATTCTTTCTGAATTTTATGTTATCGATTCCTCATTCCAAGTCAATCTCTTTTTAGGAAGACCTTGGATTCACGCAATACAACCAGCTCCATATACTATTCACCAATGTGTCAATTTTTTGCATAATGGCTATGAACATACTATAACTACAGATCTAGAACCATTCAAATAATTTCATGTAGACCCTATCACTGTTATGCATATTCCACCTTCACAATGTATTACATTTAGTAGCCTTAACACATATGAGATTGGTCAGTCTAGTGCTTCACAAACTTCTTCTACCGCTACAAATACTTCAACTATTTGTACTCACACTACGAATATTATATCACCTACAATATTAACACCTATCAACGTTGCTTCTCCACCTATCAAGGAACCTTCCATTCCTCTACCTACTATGCCAATTTCTAACATACTCGATAGTGCTACACAACATGATGATGCTAACACCGATGATTATGATGAATTCGATGCATTCGAGCTTGCGATGAAGCATTAGGCCAACTTAATTTTACTCCTATAGATTTTAAGACTCTATTCCAGGACCACCTTTATGGCCTATGGCTCGGGTGAATACATGTTCATGTACCCTCATTTTACCAATGCTATGATACTTTATCAAGGAATGGTTGATAGTGTCGAGACTATTTCATCCCGTATCACACAAAATTCATCTTTTCCACCTCCTTTCACAGGAATTTTATTCATAAAATCCTTTTGGCACAACATCCCGATCGATTGTACTTATTCAAATACTATTTGCACACATGATGGCTTAGCTAGACATTGTTTAACACTTAATGAAATCTTACCCCCACTTCACTCATCTCATATTTATCATTGTTATTGTCACATTATAACCACCTATGACTTTCATGTGTTTCATTTGAATGTATTTATTACATGTGCCCCTTGAGATTCTCCATTGAATCTTGGGCAATATTGGATTGACTATATTAGTGGTACCATAGATACTAATCACACGTCATTTACATTTTCTATGCCATTCGGTAATATTTCAATAGCTAATGACTCATCTCCTACTTACTCTCTGAATATATCTTGATGGTATGCATATAACCATCCAAAAGTCCCCTTCACTGATGAAGAGTATGCCATAACTATCTACACATTACGTCGCTTTGGTTCTTTATATGACCCACCTCACTCTATTGCTTATCATGTCTCCAACGTTGCTTCGGTAGGATTTGATCCCAATAGTTATGATCTCCTCCATAGTTTCACATGACAATATTCACCACCACATACTTGGGGGAATAATATGCACACATTCAAACCCCATTTCTCATATTAGCATCAATGCATCACTAATCTTTGCATTATCATTCATCAATCTCCTTGTAGAGGAATATTCATCTCGCACTTTAGCATCGTCATTTCCTAATGACACACTTTTTGCTTCAGTTCACACTTTATTGTTGATATTATACTAGACATGGAACACACACACTACACCATAGGAATTATAGGTCTTGCACCACATATAAAAATTCTATACATACTATACATAGTACATTACATAGTTTACACATCACATGGTCATCTTTGCATCACATATTTTATACAAATCTACTTGTATGTGCTACGCTCACTACCCTATAACACACTCTAGTTCCTCAGTCCATACTCGACTATCGAGGGTTTACCAATAAAATGGACCTTATCATACACATATGTTCATCACTCAACCTTCTATCATAATAAATTACTAGGTTAGTGACATCTATAGGATAAATGGTCACCTATTCCTTCATCTTGTAGTGGTACATGCTTTAGGCTACATCACCACTTCCTTTATTCATCTCATCATGATATACACTTTAGGATACATCATCACGTGTTTATCTCTAGGTTGCATATCATCAACACACATACACACTCATCACAACGTGCTATACACAACACGCACTTTGACCATTTCCTGATGACACACTCTCATTTTTGGTTGATTATTGACTGCTAAGGGGGTATACTAAATGATCCTCACTGCATACACTTACAAACTCAAAAATGATAGGGGTTTATGCTACCTCATAAATGATACGGGAGCATGATGGATGTTGGATCCTTAATGAAAATTACATGAAATATGTAAGTAAGACTGAAGATTATTTTGATTAGATGATTTATGTGGGGGCTTCGACAATGTAGACTTGAGAAGTGTTAACTTCCTTGGTGGATGTCAACCCCGTTTGTTTAGAAAGGATAAAATAAATCAAGTATTATAGATAACATGTAAAAAACAACAACAATGAATCTAGAACTGATTAAGATGGATTTGAAGATGATTTAATTGAAATAACTATAAAATAAGTGTTACCTAGTGCTGGGTCAATGGAAACCCAGACTGTGTAAGGGAAAGTCGGCAATGACTCGAGAGACTAGATTAGGAAAATAAGAAAAATATACTAACTGAGCAAGATCTGAATGTAATCTAGAAGCTACGAAGTCTGGGAGATGGACCAACTTGTAGAGGAGATATGAAGGAATAGAAACTAGGAAAACAACATAAAATAGGGATTAAAGAGAGGGATTGAAAACAGGACCCTAGTCAAAGGAAAGCTGCGGTGTAAATAGGTTAATTTTGCTATGGAAGAGAGACTAGATGAGAGTTTAACAAACTAGAATAGAGGCTAAGAACATGCAGGGGATGAGGATGGATCTGGAACATAAATCAAGGGATATTTAATCTGATTCGATGGCTACCTAGAAGGGTCAATGAGACTATGAAAGAGAAGGATAAGGCCGAGGAAAGGCAAGATAGATGAGTAACTGTAAGTATAGATTTTAGAAAAGAATGATGACAAATTTTTGAGCTCAGAATGATTTTTAAACCTAAAAAAGATTAGATACGTGAAATACCAAGATAATATGGAAAAATATAAATAAATCAATGTAAAATGATGATAATCTCACAAAAGGCTCGATCACGAACATGATTGACACATGCATGCGAAGGAAATAAGTTTTTAATGGCTTTTGGATTGTTAAGGCATGAAAGATTATCACAGTTATAAGAGAGATGCTTTGGATTTTTCTTGCATTGATGGGAATGTAAATAAAGCACATGGTTTCATAGGGTGGATGGTGACTTGGGTGGGTCGCCCTGATCATGGGGAAAATTTTCTCAATGGAAGGATTTTCCTACCTTTGGCATGTTTTTTGTCTTTTTGGAGTTGGCCGAATGCTTTAAAGCATTAGGTGGGAAGGGGTTGTTTAGGGATGAGGTGTAGATGAGTTAGAAGTGGAGATAGGTTGGAAAAATTATAGGGAAAAAATAGGTGTAGATTTAGAATAAAATCATTCCAAAATGGAAAGTTGGTTAGGGCATGATTAATTAATTAATTGATGTTGATTAAATAGGACTTAAAGGTGATGGGAATTTAATTAATAAGGGGGGATAAATTAATTAAGAGGGAATTTGATTAAATAAGGGGATGAATATAATAAAATATGCACATGCAAGTGATGAGGGTATAGATACCAAATTTAGGTGTCTACATTTTCCCCTTTTTGTTGAGTGGTTTAGGCTAGTAAGCCATGAGACAAAAAATGATGAGAGTTGGATAAGGATAAAAAGAATTGATGATGAGCTCCCCTCAAATGGGGGATCGATGACAGTCAAAGGAAATTGATGATGTGTTTGAAAAAGGTAGATGAAAAGGGTGGGTGGGTGAAGAAAGGATGGGTAAAATGATAACCAAGGAAAGATGCCCCAGGTAAAAAGGATCACAATAATGATGGAAAACTATGGTGGTGACTCCAATATCACATCGGTATAGGGAAAATTGTGGTCTCAATGAGATGGAAAACAACATTTCTATGGACCAGTGAGTGGGTGAAGATCACTGTAGTATGGATGCAGGATGGGATGACCAATGGGTCATAGGAAAGTCATCAAAGTATGCACAACTATATGTGAAAGGTATGTGAAATCCTTCATACATGAGGAATCGAGTGAAATAGGTATGTGTCCACAAGGGATGAGGATGAATGATATGGTGCCCAATGGGACACAAAAAATGGTTGATAAGGAAAAATGAAAAAGTGAGTGATGAAGTAATATGTCTCAAAGGAGAAGTATGGCCGAGAAGGAAAAAATGAAAAAATGCCCCAAGTGGGGAAAGGTATGGCCTCAAAGGAGGACTTTGAGAGTAGAAATGAGAAGAGTGAATGTTGAAATATAATTCCCTAAAGGGAGAATAAATATGGCCTCAAAGGAGGACTTTGTGCGTGGATCGGATAGTCAATTGTGAAATAAAAATGCCTGAAGGGGGAGTAAATATGGCCTCAAAGGAGGAATCAGGAAATGAATGATTAAGTAAAATGCCCCAAGGGAAATAAGTATGGCCATGAATGTGGAATTTGAGATGAATTGTTGAATTAAATTCCTGGAGAAAGAAAGAAATAAATATGGCCAGCCAAAAATGTGGACTTAATGGAATTCAAAGGATGTAAAATATTGAAGAAAAATCCCTAAAGGAAGAATATAGATGGCCACAAAAGGTGGACTTATGATGAGAGAGATTGAGATGAGATCAGATAAGATGCAAACTTAATGATGGTGACCTATAGGTATGAATGAATCTACGTACATCATATCAAGGAACATGTGAGGAAAATATGCCTCAAATACATTGGAGGTAAACAAAAAGGGGGATCCAAGTAACACAAGGCACATGTGACCAAAACAAATGCTAGAAAATAACCAATGATAGTTAGTCATTTCAAATATCATAAGGAAATAATGGATGAGATGATCTCATAAACCTAATGTTGACATGAAAAAAGGGGTTTGAGATGAAACTTGTACAGAGGAAAGAGGGTTCTCCAAAAGTGGTGTTCCCTAAACTATGCCCCAACTTTGGGAAGGGGAAAGAAAGTTGATCAATGTGGGAAGCTTTCTTAGGATGATAAAAAATGGAAGGTTGATCAATGTGGGAAGCCTTCAAATCCATAAGGAGTAGCCATCCTTTGAGGGTATGGTCTACTTTATACAAATATAGATGGAAAGAATAAATGATAGCCATCCTTTGAGGGATCGGTCTATTTATTTGATTTTGATTTTGATTTGATTTTCATGTTTTTGATTTTTTTTTTTTTTTTTTTTTGCATGAACATTTGTCCTTGAGGATCAATCTATTTTTGATAATTTTGATTTTTGATTTAAGCATCCATGAATTTTTATTTTACATGGGGGAGAGTTGGGACTAGCTAAGTAGACCACTTAGGAGGGGATAATGATGTACAAGAGACACCCTGGACCCTTTGCATGGTTCCAATAGGTGAATAAGAGGGTGATGGATGTGATGATCATGGAGTTCTCACCAAAGGGGAGAACCTATCCATAAGGAATATGCTATGGGAAGAGCCATGGTGCCCATATTTAAGGTCACATCTAGGAAGTGACAGAAGACCACATAATTCCAAATCATCATGATGAGAGATGAAAGGGGCTGAGATGGAGGAATGATCTGAAGATATGACTAAGGGCACATTGGTAAATGTGCTAACAATAGAATGGTCACAAGTGCAATGCGTTAAGTGGTTCCACTTCTGGTTTACCATCAAGGAGGCTAATGATAGGCTCTCGACCCATACTTGTGTGTAATAATGTATGGTCCGATCTAGTTAGGGGAAAACTTTCCGTGTTGGCTCCTTTCTAGAGTAGTGACATTATGATTTTCTTTGAGAATGAGGTCACCAAAATTAAATTCACATTCCTTAAGGTGCTTATTATAAGCATGTTTAATGTACTCTTGATAAACATGATGGTGTTTAAGAGTGAGAAGGTGACACTCATCTAGTATCTCGAGTTGTGTTAGATGAGCTTGGTGATAGTCTTCATCAGAGATGAAGTCATGAAGGGACACACACAAAAGATGGAATTTGAACTTCAAGAGGAAGAATGGACTTTGAATGTAAACAAGAGAAAAAGGTGTATCCCCTGTGGAGGTATGAATGCTAGTATGATAGGCCCAAAGGGTGAAAGGAAGTTGGAGATGCCAATTATGACCTGCTTGATCAATGGTTTTGGAAAGAATGTTTGAAGGGTTTTATTGGTAGCTTTGGCTTGGCCATTAGCTTGGGGATAATATGGGGAAGAGAAGCTGAGTTGGATGTTGAATGTGTTACATATTTTCTTGAGATATTTTTTTTAAAGGACTTTTCCATTGTCCATAACAAGTTTGTGGGGATGCCAAAGTGGAAGATAATGTGTTGATAAATAAAATTAATGATTGGGCTAGATTTAGTTGAGGTGAGTGGGATTGCTTCCACCCATTTAGTGAAATATTTGGTTGTAGTGATGATAGAATGATGTTGTTGTGAAGAATGAGGATTAATAAGACCAATAAGATCAAGGCCCCATTGTGAAAAGGGCCAAAGGTCTGAGATGACTGCAAATCTTGACTAGGAATACAAATGAGATTGGAATGTTGCTGACATTTTTCACATTTCTTAACATACTCACAACAATCATGATTGAGGAAGGCCAGTAATAGCCAAGATGAAGAGAATGCTTGCTTAACAATGGCTAAGCCACTAAAGTTTCCACCACAAATACCATCATGGACTTCTTGGATGGCTTCGAGAGGATTCATGGGATTTAAGACATCGGAGAAGAACACCATCAAATCTACATTTATAAAGAATGCCACCAAGGATCACATATGGTGAGTGTATTAAAGAAAGGACCTCTTAGCATTTTGGATAGATCAGGAGGAAAGATGGATTTGGATAGATAATCAAATATTTGAGAATACCAAAGGTCTGATGAATTAGATTCAATAAGGTTAACCTAGGGTAATTCATGGAAAGGTTGATCATGTGATGAATGATGATAGGAGCTTAGACTCTCTATTTGTCCATGGGATGAGAGCATGAGGGATGCCATCATATCAATGAAATGATTGGTTGATCGGGGAACAACTTGGATGGTGTAGGAATCAAAAGCTTCAAGGAGAAGATGAACAATGTCATGATATTTTTGAAGGTATCATTTTACATTGATACTCACCTGTGACTTGTTTGATTATAAGTTTAAAATCTCCGTAGATGTCAAGAATTTGAACACCTAAAAAAAAGATGGTGGTTTCAAGACCCAAGATGAGGGCCTCATATTGCCATGTTGTTTGTACACTCAAAATTGAGTTTATATGTGAGGGGAATAGGATTTTCCCAAGGAGGAATGAGAATGATGCCAACACCTCCCCCTTGCTGACATTTTGAGCCATCAAAGAAGAGAGTGAATTTAAGAGTGTCATATTCATGATGAAATTGATTAATGGATTCATCTGGAAATTTCTCATGAGGTAAATGTGTACTAGGAAGAGGGGCTTCACCAATTGGTCAGCAATAGCTTGTCCCTTAATGGATTTTGAGAAATAAACTCAAGGTCAAACTCTATCATGAGCATGAGCCATCAAGTAATGTGATCATTGTGATAAGGTTTAGAATGCAATGTTTTAAGAAGATGAAAGCTAGTAATGACATAAGTCTTGTGATTGAGAAGATAATGTCAAAGCTTAGATGTAAAAAGAATAGGTGCAACACATCCTTTCAAGCTTCAATGTAGTAGGTCTCATAGTCATGAAGAGTATGAATGATGTAATAAACAACCTACTCATGACCTTGGTCATCATGATGTGCTAACATGGCTCCTAGAGCATGATTAGTGGAAGAGATGTACAAATAAAATGGCTCCCCCTCACGTGGAGGTGTAAGCACTGGTGGAGATAGAAGGTATTGTTTAAGATCATCAAAGGATTTTTGAAATCATGATCCCAATTGAATTCTATGTCCTTTTGAAGGAGGTGATGAAAAGGTTGAACAATGATCAAGAAAGTTGTGAGATGAAAAGTGGAAGATTGAAGGTGGCCTTGAAGGCTGTGAAGTTTCTTAAGATTGGAAGGAGGAGGAATTTTGATAATTTCCTTAATTTTTGTGGGGTCAACTTCAATACCCCTAATAGAGATGATAAAGCCAAGGATTTTTCCGTTAAGACTCCAAATACACACTTGGTTGGATTGAGAGAGATGAAGAAAAAAGTGAATGAGGCACTTGAAAAGGACTTTGAGAATGGAAATATGGTCATGTCGATGCTTAGATTTTCCTAAAATATCATCAACGTAGTCTTCTATGGTTTTTTGGATGAGGTCATGAAAGATATAAGTCATGGCCCATTGATAATAAGTAGCACTGACATTCTTTAAACCAAAGGGCATGATGATGATAAAAAAGGTCCCCAAGGGTGATGAAAGATTTTGTGTTGATATTTTAGTGTAATGAGGATTTGATTATAACCAGAGAAACCATCCATGAGAGAAAATCATCTCATGACCTGTGGTAAGATCCACAAGTTGATCGATATTCGGAGAGGGAAGTCATCCTTAGGGAAAGTGAGATTAAGATCTCAAAATCAAGGTACATATATGTATTTTCCCTGATGCTTTAGATGATGGGAAAATGTTGGAAACCCATTGAGGATAATAAATGGGGATGATGAAATTAGCTGAAAAAGGCATTGTAACTCCTCTTTGAAAAGGGGGAAATGTGAGGATGCATGTGGTGAAGCTTTTACTTCATGGTTTAGCATTGGGATAGGTGATGATATTGTGATGATGATAGAGGGTCAAGACTTGGCATGTCTGAATATGACCATGAAAATTCTTGGCTATGATGAGGAGAGGAATGTGGTGAAAGATTCTAGCTTGTGTGGATCAAGAGATTGGCCCACTTTGAGAATGTGAGGCTCTGTGAGTCCCGATATTGACATCAATGGTGGCTTTGTTAAGAAGAGTAGGTGAATCGGATGGTAAGGTCTTCTAAAGATAAGAATATTTTCCCCCATGTGGGAAAGGATGGCATCATCATCAACACACTAAAGGATGTCAATGGTAGAAGAATATCTTTTATCATCTCCGGATGGAAAAGAGGAAGGGACCTAGTCTTGATTGTCACATTGATAGGTGACTGGTCCCAAAGTTATGGTGGAGACTAAAAAAAATTTAAAAGCAATGGAAATGGTGTCATCTAGTTCCATGTCCTCAAGATTAAAAAAATATGGAGAAGGTATGTTCATGTCTTTAGGAGTCAGAGGGGATGAGAGAAAGTAAAGAAGGTATGTCCATGTATTTGAGCATGTCTAGATCTTCGAGGTTGGAAAATATGGAGAAGGTAGAGAATATATGTCCACATCTTCAAAAGTTTGGAAAAGAAAAAGGAGGTGGAGGAGGCATGTCCATGAGAATCTCTAGATGGTGGAATGGGATCAGGGGACTACTCCTTAGTAGCCTAACCCAAAATTTTCATAAGGTTTGTGACATTGATTAGGAATAAGGCCATGTGGGCCATGTTCATAATAATGGCCTAAGTTGAATCCCTTCCAGGCACAATGATGGAGATAGTTATAGGAAAAATATGGGTTATCGAGAAAGCTAAAGCCACTAGTATAAATCTTGGCATGTGGAATATCATCGATGTGGGAAGAGGGGGTATCAAAACCACCATAAATAAGATTGGTGTGAAGATGTGGTGGACCAAAAGGACAACATCCCTAATGTTTGGTTGGTACATAGGCACCTTATCGGGTCTACCGATATGGTGAGGAGTGGGAAGGGTGTTGAGCATGAGAAGGCGATACTCCCCCATCATAATTTTTTCCATTACATTATCCATGGAGTCCTTGTTAGGGAGTTTGGATGAGGGAATGGATAAAGCTAGTGGATGGTGTAGATGGATCATCCTTAGGGATGAGCACATCATTTGGTCTATAAGTCATGTTACATCCTTGGAAGGGAGGCATCCCCAGGAAGCATCAAGATATTTCCCTCATGTTCATATTTAAGGGATGATGAAGTGTAGATGGGATGCAACACATGGTGTGGATCCATGGTCATCTAAGGAGAACATTGTATTAAAATTATCCCTCAATGATGTAGAAGATCTCATGGATGAGCTTCTCACCGAACATAGATAGGGGAGAATGATTCCCAAGGTGGGAGAAATGGCATCATTAAAAGCAAATGAAGAACCATGGGTGTTTGAGTGATAGATTCCTTTGGGATCTTAAGTTGGTCAAAAGTATGTGAAGGAATGATATTAATGCTTGCCCCACTATCGATCATGGACCATCGAATGAATGTATCATTGATCCTAACCATAATAAAGAGGGAAGGTCATGTTCTTCTAGTGGGATGTCTAGAATTTCAGTTTCATTGAATGATATAGTAGTAGAAGTAAGTAAGTGCTCCTACGAAAGATGTGAAGGGTTGAGCTTCATCATCAGATGTCAGAATGCACTTTAAGGCTTCAATAAGATTTGTCTATGATCTAGTGAGATTTGGATGAGCTCGTAGAGTGACATTTTGACTAGGGCTTGATGAAGTTGTCTAATGATGCTTTTTTCAATAGGCTTAGGAGCTGCTAAAATAGAAACCTTTGGTTTTGATGATGTGGCTAACTCCTTAGGAGGAGGGATGGTGATGAAGGTCTTGGATTTTGGCTTAGAGGTTGATTTGGGCTCATGTGTGGGCTGGATCGAGTAGTTACCTAAATTACATTGATGAAAAAGGAGGGCCATCACTGGGTGAGTCATCTCCGAAGGTGAAATAGATGATGTCAAGACTAGATGTGGAAGAAAGGACTGACTTCGGTCCAAGAGGAAAGTCTTCCTCTTCAATGAGTCTATGAATAATGGCCTGGAGAAGCACTCTCTAAATGCTTAGTATCATGTCCAGGGGTATGATGAAAGGCACACATAAGGTTGGAATTGAACCATAAAGGCTTCTTTCCTTTTGGGTCAAAGGCCTTGATAGGAGGAAGCGTAATTGTAGAAGGTTTGTAGTAAGTGTTGGAATATTTTTATATATGATCCAACTAAAGTTCTAGAAGATGCCTTATGAGATACTTTGGATGTTTGGGGTAAAACTGAGTGTATTGATGCTTTGATGATTTGAATTCAATTTTTGATGTTGATTGGTGTTTTAGTGTTGAATGGTTTTGGATTGGTGGGTTGAAATGTTTCGAGGTTCTAAAATAGATGATTTTGGATTGGATGGTTTAACCTAGGAGGGATTATAGATTTTGTATGTGAAGATGCATCCTTGAGAGGAGTAGTAAACAACCCTAACCTGGGGGAGATGGTAATGATGTATGGTTGGTTTGGGTTCAAGAAACAAAATTTTTCGAGGTGATCTATGGAAGGTGGGGATTGATGGGATTGTGTTGATGACATGGAAGGAACATTTGAGGTCATTGCAAGGTAAAGTGATTTTAAACATTCCTCAAATGATGAAGTTGGGGTGAAAGAAGAAGGTGGTGTGGATGTAACCACAATAGTTGATGTGGGTAAGAGAGTGAGGAGGAAAACCGGTATGGGTTCCATGGATGGTATGATGGGAAAGGGTGGAATAGATATAGGTGAGGTGGTCAAGCCTACTAGAATGGATGAAGTAGATGATGAGGTGGATAAGGAATTTGATGAAGGACCATGCCAGATGTGTAAATAGGTTGAAATGGTTTCTTCATGAATGTCTCTAAGGGCATAAATGATATATTTTCTAATGGGGTTTTGGTAGTTGTAGATGTGGGAGTAGATATCAGAGACAGATGTAGGTATAATAGATGTAGGGAGGATATCAAAGGGAATGGATGTGATCAATGATGAAGTTGTGGATGGGATAGGTTCTGATCAACATTGTTTAGGTGTTTATAGTATGAGCGTTAGGTGTTTGGGTTGTAGTAGAAGTGGTAGCTTGGCTTGTCGATGTATGATTTGGGAAAGGTTTTAAAAATGTCAAGTGGTTGATTGGGTGAAGCATTTGGATTTTTGACTTGAAGATCACCCTGATCAATGAGTCTTTGGACAGATCCTTTGAAAGTATGACATCTTTCTATGTTGTGTCCTTGGACTTGGTGATATTTATAGTAATGGTCTTCATGATACCACATAGGTTTTGGTCTTGACTCATCAACTGGTCGGATAGAGGAAGTGTGATAAGGTTTAACTACCATTAATTTGTCAAATATTGTATTGTATGACTCCCCAAGGGGAGTGTAGTTAGGTGTTGGTCGAGTGACTCATTGTTGAGTCCATGTGTTAGATGTAGATGTAGGAGATGATTTAACAACTACAACATTGGTCGTTGCCTTTGATTTTCATTTGGTGTGGATGGTTTAGTAAATTCATGTTTGGGTTTATTTGATTTCAGTTTTAAATGGCCCTACTCGAGGGCATGTGTTTCAAGTTTTATGGGCCATGGTGAAGGCCTCATCAAAGGTTGGAATGATTGGATTTGTAAATTTGAAGATATATGCTTTCACACACAAACGTGAGAAGAGATTGATGAGATCATCTTATAGAAGAGGAAAGGATAATTGGCTTATAATGAGGCACCATCATGTGAAAAAATATGTAATGGATTCATCTTCAAATTTTTGGATGGTGTATAGATCATTGATGGTTATTTTTCACACAATGTTAATAAAAAAATGTTCTAGAAATAACTGTATGAGTTGGGAGAAAGAGAATATTGAATATTGAGGGATGTTATTATACCATTCCAATGCGGGACCAACCAAGGACATGGGGAAAGTGTGGAGCATCAAGTCTTGATCATGTGCAATAAGATAACATGCATGTTTAAATGCATGAAGGTGTTGTTGTGGATCCTCTTTGTTGTTAAACTTAGAAAATTTTGGTAATTCCCAGTGTAGAGGATATGGTTTAATTGGTATGGATGGGTGAATAGGCTCATTACATATTTTCTCATATGATAATGAGACCTTGGTTCCTAAAGTAAAGCTTCAAGGTTGGCTAACCTATTCACAAGGGCATGCATGGGATCATTTGAAAGAGTCTATTGGGGGATGAGAGGTGGTGGTTGCATGTAAGAAGTGGTGGATGAATTTTTGATGAACTTATGGATGTGTTGGTGTTTGAGGAATTTTTTGGGGTAAACCATGGGATGTGATTGAAAGGATGGTTGTTGAAAGAATTATTGTTGGGTGATGGGAACATGATAGGATTTTGGGATTGGGTAGGTTGCTATGGAAAGTGTTGAGTAGGAATGTGGGTATGAACAGGTTGAAACTATTGTTGAAAGGGGTTAGATATTGCATAATGTAAAGCACCCATGAAAGGGGGTTGGGAAGTATTGACAGGCATGCTAGATGTGAGAAGATCATATTGTCTGAGATAGGGGATATGATGTTTGGGGCATATTGACTAGGGATACTAGTGGGAATAATGAACTGAAGAGGTGAGAGGAAGAGTAGTGTTGATTGTTGTGTTGATTAGGGAGGTTGTGAGGAATAGGCATGATGATATTGGGTAGTTTGATGAGATGAGGGATTGGTGGAAGAGGAAGAAAGGTGGGCTATAGAAAGCTCATTAGCTGCAAATGGGTAGTTTGGGGATTGGTTTGATAAGGATAAATTTTTTGGAGTGGTGGTCCATCTAGGGGAATCTGGGTTGATCTCCTAAGGAGATAATCTTGAAGTGCCACTAGATTGGCATCTAGAAGCTCTTGAAACATGGTATCACCGAGAGGGACCTTAGGAGGTCCAAAGGATTATGATCAAAATTGATGGTGGGGTAGTTGGTCTAGATGGGATAGATTGATGGTAAAAGAATGGGTTGGTCTCACCTAAAGTTGTAGTGTGAACAAGGGGTTTGGGTGAGAGACATCGATAAGTGGTTGAGTGCTCAAGGGTACATATGAGGTGGCTATTGTAGAGAACATTTTTGAGATAAGGAATTGTTTGAAGAAATTTTTTGTTCCATTCTCTTAGTTACTAAACAAGTGACTACGGGCATGAAAATATTTTTTACCCAAGCAAGTAAAGAAAATAGTTCTTTTTATGTTCTTAATTTATTTAAGAAAGTATGAAAAGAAAAAAGGGGATGGATAACTAGAGGTACTTATGAGAAGGAAAACTATGTCTAGTTTAGGTTTTTATGGTTGGGGAATGTATGAGGTGGTTTATTGTTGGGTGATGAAATCCCAATCAAAAACTAAGTAAAGGGATGTTTTGATGTGTTAATTTGATTTGTGAGTTTAAGGTTGTGTGTGATAAAGTGTGGGATGCAAGAAGATTAAACCCTATTTAAGCTATGTGGGAAAGCATGATGCAAAAAGAATGTTCTTTTTAAGCCCAAAATGAAGTATGATATTCGATGAGGACACAAACAAGAATGGGAAATTATGATGCAAAAAAGGAAAAATAGGGAAAAAGTGAGGAATACATGGATAATGATTTTCCTATTTATCTACACTTCTTGAGTGATGAGTGATCCAAGCCATGAACCCAACATGAACAAGCAATAAAGTGGAGCCTCACTCAGTGTTAGTGGAAGATAGAAAAAGAAAAGACAAAAAATAATAAAAAGAGATCACCTAAAGGGTGGTCCCACCGGGCATGCCAAGAATGTTGTCCAAATTTCTTGTTCATTATCAAGTTAATGAGCTAGCTACTAAAGAAATCTACAACTCATAAATGTTGGAGGGTTTATGTTACCTCGGATGTATGATATGATATAGGCACATAATGATGATGGATCCTTGATGTTATAAATAAGATGAAATATGCAAGTAAGAAAAAAATGATTTTGATTAGATGATTTGGGTGGGGGTTTCCCAAAAAGTAGGACCCGAGAAGTGTTAACTTCCTTGGTGGATGTCAACCCCAATTTGTTAAAAAAAGGATAATAAAAGGAAATGTATATGGATAATATGCAAAAACAACAACAATACATAATCTAAAAGCACTATTGATTGATTTAGATATCGATTTGATTAAAACAATGTAAAATAAATGTTACATGGTTTGGGTGATGGAAACCAAGAATGTGTAAGAGGAAGGAAGTGATGACTTGGGAGATTGGATAGAAAAATAAGAAAATATATAGACCAGTAGGATATGAATGCAATATGGAAGCTGCAGTAGAACTTTGAGATGTTAGAATCAACCTACAGAGGAGATATGAAGGAACATAAATAAGGAAAATAACAAAAATCAAGGATTAAAGGGAAGGATTGAAACCAAGACCCTGGTTGATGGCGAATGGGGTGTAAACAATATGTTGATTTTAACATAGCAGAGAGACTAGATGAGAGTTTGGAGAAAATTAGAAAGGGGCATAAGCACATGTAGGGGATGGGATGAAGGCTCTGGAATAGAAAGCAAGGGACTCTGAGGTTGATTCGATGATGACTATTGGAAGGTTCGATGATGAAACTATGAAAGAGAGTTGGATAAAGGATGAGGAAAGGCAAGCTAGATGAGAAACCTGTAAGTATAGATTTGTAGAAAGAATTTGATGACAAAGCTTGAGTCTTGTTATTGATGTTTAAACTACTGAAAAATATTAGATACATGAAATACCAAGATAATATGAAAAATCTGATTAAAGAAATGTAAAATGATAACACTCTCACAAAAGGCTAATCATGATTGATACATGCAATGCAAGGAGGCTAGAGAGTTTGTAATGGCTTTGGAATGTTCATACAGCATGAAGGATTGTCTCAAGATATGAAGAGAGATTTGGGATTACATGCATTCCATGGGGAATAGAAAATAAAGCACATAGATTTATAGGGCTTTCAATGATGTTTAGGATGGGCACCGATCAGTGGAGATTGGTTGGAATTTTTCCTTAATGGGAAGATTTTCCTTTTTTGACATGATTTCTTGTTTTTTTAGGAGTTGTTTGAATGCTTTAAAGCATTAGGTGGGAAGGGTTGTTTAGGGATGAGGTGTAGATGATTTGGCAGTGGAGATAGGTTAGAAAAATGTAGGGAAATGCAGAGGATGTATATTTAGAATAAAAAGCATTCCTAAAATAGAAAGCTGGTTAGGGCATGATTAATTATTAATTAATTGATGTTGATTAAATAGGATTTAAAGGTGATGGGAATTTAATTAATTTTTTTGGGGAATGACATTCATCTATTATGATGGCATGATACCAAATTTAGGTGTCTATAATTGCATATCTTGGTTGCTTTTAATTTTTCTTATATTTGCTTATATACATTCTTTATTACATGGTAGATATATCTCTTATATGTCATTATATTTACCATGCACACATTTGACATATGAGTTATCTTTCCACAAAACATGCTAATGGATGATCGCCTCCTACCACTCCTATAAATTTTGGGGGAATCCACATTCATCTCTTATGATTGTTTATTTGTACTTAACAATCTACATTATTTTCTTATACACGCTTTATGACATATGAGTTATCTTTATAACATTAGGTGCTTCGTATGTCAAATTTTTTACATGATTATTTGCTATTATCTATTTTTTTATACATTTCTCTTTTTGCTATTATGTGTGGGCATTTCCCTTTGTTCGGTGTGTACACTTGTTTGTTGTAATCAGCCATTGTGGACTTGAGTGTCTTGCAACATCGTGAGTGATGTCCCATGTTTTCAACCCAATTTGGCGGTCTATAATTTTATTCTTGCATGTTTACTTGCTTTCTAGTTTTACATTGTTTGCATACACTTTTATTTTATATGCATGCTTGTTCATACTAATACTTGTTTCTAGCCACTTGTTTATGTGTGCCTTAGTTTCTACAAAGTGCATTCCCTTCCCCATGCAGGGGATATTTTATAGATTCAGTCCTCTTTTAGGAATGCATCTTCATATCTATGAAGTCGCATGCACCCCTAAAGAGGGGGGAATCATTTTGGGGTTTACACATTACACAACACTCTCTAACGGTAAAGTTTAGTTTATTTTTCCATCCTTGACATTGTGGGTTATATAACAAGTTGGTTCAGACTAGTCTACAAACCTCGTACACAATGGCTTTTACGGGACAAGTTGTCCTTAGAATTCTGGGGAGATGTTACATGTTGGAGGATACAATGGATTTCCTCCCTATACTAATTCGAATAGCGGTGTCAGAGCACCCAAAAACCAAGTAGTATAGAGATCTGTTCACACTATTCTCATGGAATCGATTCTGAGGTTGGGGAATAACATAGATTTCTCCCTACACTTCTTCATTCATAGTGGTGTGAAATCACCCAAAAACTCATGATTATAGGATATCCTTTTCTATACCCTTTCTATCATCATGGATTAGGTGTGTATGTTCCTTTTAATAATTCATGCTTCCATTTACAATATGTTTACTATATACATGTGTATTTGAATACTTGATCATCTTCTCCTTTGTAGGTCCATCCATATGGGAAGAAAGTAGTCAACAAAAAACAACACTAATAATAATGACAACAACAACATTATATGGCAACATACATCTCATACTAACATGCAGGTACATCACACATTGACAACTACACACATGTTTCCATCCTAGGTTCACTCTCATCACTTTTTTCTCTTTTGCATTTATAGTCGTCACGCTCCATCTTTTTTTCACTCCATGCTTTTCCTATTCCTTGGCATGCTTTCTACATCACTCTACATGGACATCAGGTACATATATCTATCTACTTTATGTTACTGAGTGTTCCACTCACCAACATAAAGTGAGGGAAAATGTAGACACATAATCACGCACTTTGGGAATTATTTAGTCCTGGTCTTAAACTACAATTCATATGGTTTTTGAGTGAAGAAAGTACTAATTAACCCATGTCCTTTAGACATTTTACTTTACTTTATGTTGTCACTACTGACCGCCCACATGTACTCACCCAATGAGTTTTTCCATTTGGCTACGTTTTATCTCTAACTAGGGTGCCCAACCTAGTAATAGGGCACCTGAGGCACCTTGATCCTTTTTACACTTTCCTACCAATTTTTGGGCACTTTCTAGTCATTTGGGATTTCTATCTTTTTAGTGGTTAGCATTTTTGAGGTTAATTACGAAATTGGATGAAACGAACCATATAAATATAAAGTTATGAGACCATAATGAGGGACCAAGAACTAGGCACTACTATCACCACCTAAGGTTTCATCCATTAAAGACTCCATTTGCATCCATCTAGCTCCATCACAAGGGATAAGGCTGGTTCATCTACATCACACCACATAGGTGGTAGGTTTATTCTATTCCATCGACCATTTTATTCAATTTCTAAATCTAGTTATTGTTCACTACCTTCACAAAGTGTGACTAACACAAAATTACAGGCATGATTTACACACACAAGCATAGAACTACATCGGTTATGATATGTAGTACATCAATTAGTTAATAAATCCACCATTTTGGCCACTAAGGATAGTTCAAGCCCTCATATGCATCTTTTTTTTTGAGGGGTTTGATGTTTAGCTTGGGGTTTTACAAGTATTTCCTTCATTTCCAATTTACGGTGACATCCAGTGTAGTCTAATGACATACACAAGATAGGAAGAGAAGGTAGGAATTCATCAAGCGAAACCTCGAGAGGAGGTTTGTAGACCTTTTCGAGAGACCAGGGGCACCTAGATCTCATACAGAGCACCCTGGCACCCCGGTCCTTCCCGAGTTCCTCAATACAACCTATTGTTCCAGATTTTTGCTTTTTGGAGCTTTTAAATGATTGTTCCTACATTTTGTTTATCTATTCTTATCTACGACATAGTTCTAACATAGCTACAAATTAAGTAAGCTTTTCCTAACCATCTTTCTCGTTAGGGTTTCACATTTCTACTTTTTTAGTGGTTTGGGTTACTTTCTTTATTTACTTATCTTTTATCTATTACTATTCTTAATATTAGATTAACTTAGAATATCCACATTTTGGTTAATCACCCATTCGATGAGATATTGGGCTTCTTTTCTGCAAAGGAAAGGAATATTCTCCTACAAGTTTTAGGGGAAATTAAAATGTGAATCCATGAAGTTTTTGTATAAATATGAGGGCATGTCCTCATATAAAATGAGGGTTTAGTTATCTATTTTGAGAATTTGAAATAAAGTAATGTAGTTATGTGTGTTTCCATCTTCTTGTATGGAATACATATGAACTTTGAGTTTTTAAGATTTTTTATCAAGTTGGTTGCCTTTGTGCACAACCATTGGAAAACATTGAGGGCATTTAATTCATGCCCCCTTGTTAATAAATTTAAATTTTGAATGACATATGCCTACTTATGATTCTAGTTTTGTGTTATAGATCTTATATGTTTAAATTTGATTAATGAGTTATATATTTGACTACGCTTTTTGTTTATTAATTCTATATGTAATACACTAAATAATATTTCTATAAGTTGCATCTTCTTGGTCACTAAATAAGTATTTCTTTGTATAATTCACTCTATAATATCTAAAGTGGTTATAAGAACCTGTTGCAACCTACTGGTTAGATGATTTTTCTCGGCCTTTGAGCGTATCTGTGGCATATGAGAATAGAATACAATAAGTACTTCATTAGATCCCTTACATAAGATTTTATGTTAAGTGTTTTAAAGATTGTCTTGAAAATATTTTCAGATTTTATGTATCAATGAATGAAAATCTTTTTTTTTTTTATAAAGTTTCACTACTTAATCATATGTTCTTTAATTTCCACGATATGATGTTATCATTGTATTTTTTTATGCTTGGTTACAAGAAATCAATCATCATTTACTCCCCCTATTCTAAACATAAAACATACTATAATTTTTCCCACACCAACACACTTCTATCTGAAGATCCATTTACCACCCTATTGTTTTATATCCAAACATCATTGAAAACAAATTTTCATACCCAAACTTGTAACAACCTCTTTTAACACTTCAATACAAGGGATTTTTGTATGTTTCCCCAATTTAAACATATGCCTTGAATGATTTAAACGTACAAATAAAATTTAAATCCAGCATAATATAATTATAATTATTTAGATAACAAATCAATAAAGCATGTGCAAGATTATGGGTCAACTAGATCCTACTCGATCCCCCATAGAAAAATATTTCGAGTTAGTATACAAAGTATACCAGTAGTGCCCTTCTCGACATTGATTTATAAGTGTTGTTCTAAGATTCTACTGAGAATTTCAATCAATCGAATCCCATCATGCAATTAAACTTATGCTAGAACTAGGTTCATCTTGATAGTGTACTATCATACACTACTTCAACCAAAGTTTCAGAGTCATGTATGCCATGCTCAGTTTCATGAAGACAAATTCATCAATAGAAATATGTCCCATCACCATATCACTTGATCCAGTTATCAGAATTAAATTACTTCTTTAGTTAAATTAATTTAATTCATGCAACCATATAAAAATTTTGCATCCATTGAGGCAAACACGACTGTGCCAACAAGACTAGCTAGATGGGAAAATTTTACTTTATAGCACAACTTAATTCCATGTTGATCATGACATGCATAATAAGTGGGGTTAGAGGGAAAACGTATGATAAATACCGTGAGTTGGCATTCACTAAGTGACCCATGTCATTTGGTGATCATCGCACTATAGAAGATATATGAGGTTAGCGTGCCAAGCTCCATGTGTTATGTTTTTTCACCTCATTGAATTTGTTTACGAAAGTTTAAATTTTGTAATGAAATGATATCCATTGCATTAATTATTCAATCCTAAGGTCCATAACTTAGTTTTTATTAATTAAACATAATCAACTTCCACAATTTTCTTATGCATATTTCTTAAACATTGAGTTAATTAGGGCAGCGACATGCATTAATTATGTAGTACCTAATTATTAAATTACAACCTTTTCATTATATTTACTTAAGTACACAAATGTAAAAATCATATTTGAATGTATACAATCATAAACATCCATAAGATTTACATACTTAGAAATAACTATGAAAATTCCATAATATATACAAGTTAATCATATGTAATTTGAAGGTGTTGTCAAATCTACTTCACAACACCTTCAAACTATTGGAAAATTAGCTAATGCCTACATGCAATGTGATGAGCGGGGGCCTTGAAGAAGAGGAAAATGGAAATATTTGAAACTAACCTAGCCTCCTTGACATAAACATTGAAGCATTGGCTAAGGAATGGGCCAATTTGTTGGCCAATCTAAAGAATATGAAAAGGTAATGGTTGTTGTTTAGTGTTGTTAGTTATAAGTTTTTCTTGTTGTTAGATTACTGTACTTGTTTTCTATTATGATACTTTTTGTATTAGTCATTATATACTTTTGTATGGGATGATATTGAATATCTGCTCTATTTAGGATATTCTTTATGTAAGGGGTAGGGTCCCCTCAACCCTCTTTTATCTAATATCAAAAAATCATATGTAATTTCAATTACACATATACCATTTAATATATGTATTGTATTCAATTACAATCATAATAGTATATTCATAATCCACTAGAACCATTAATAATATAAATATGCATGTATCATTATTTAATTACATCATACTTATTCACTTATTAATATATAATATTAATCCACATAAGTTTCCAATCATGTAATCAAATAAGATAAGGAAACCTTTCCATTTAATTCTTTGATGCAATCAAGACTCAATCAATAAATGAATACATCCTTCTTTATTTCATTTTTGAAGTAGATATAAACAGAATAGGCTAATTTAGCCTCTCAATCAATTAAACAGTACAACGATTTTTCACTCAATTAAAAATTTACTATGTAATACAATGCATCTTTAATCAATCAAATTGAACAATTAATTTCTTTCAACATCATTTTCCTCATGAGACTTAAATTACTCCATCGACACAATGTCAAAGAATGGTCAGTTTGAAAGAACTAGGATGATAAGACCTATTTCCCCTTAATATTTTATGCCATTTAGTATTTACATAAATGAAATGTTGCATTTAATCTAAACCACATAAATGACTTATGAGGACACATGATCATAGTTACAACATATTAAGATAAACACTATGCATACACATTTATGTTCATTTCATATCTATTTATTCAAGAATTGTATTGCAAGTGACAAAATACATAATAGTTTACCAAAACCATTCATTTATCACTTACACTAGTAAGGACAATAGTTATATCGACCCTACATAATTCCCTTTATTGACTTACAATCATAAGAACATTATTTATTTTGATACTATATATTCCGAAATATCTTACACAAGTATCAAATGGTATTTAATCTTCAAATTAAATACATGTTCCAAATAATATTAAATCATTGAATTAAATACATGTATCGAATAGTATTAAATCACTCAATAAAGTATAAGCATCAAATAGTATTTCATCATTCAATGAAATGAAAGTATAAATTAGTATTTAATCACTGAATAAAACATAATTTTTTATGGTAAAAATGATTACACCTATTAACAAAGTAGATAGATCTTATAGATAGCCTAGAGATTAACTCCCTATCACATTGTCATAAATCTCATTACATAATAACAATTTCGTATTTAGGAAAGGGTCAAATCCACAAAACTATAATTTTATTTACAAAGAACAATCATCTATCAAGAAGATAACATCATATTAGATAAAAGGACTACACTACGAAATAAGGTAACTAACATGACTACCTAATAATATCAAAATATCAATAGTCAAACATAACAAATAGGTCAACCACACCATATCATCTTCCGTAGAACTCTTGATGCTTACCCAAAAAGGAGAACCACACAATACCATCAAACACCGAATTCAATGATATTCCAATGGAATTACAATTAATTCATTCACAGAACTGAATGTAAGGTTTATCTCTAACTATAAATAGGTCAAATCGACCTTCTGAAATAAAACTCAAAATAGTTGGGAAAGCTTAATTTTAACCCGGTTTATCTTAATGAATTTAGGGTTTAAGGATACCCATAGATACAAGAAAAAAATAACAAGAGTAATGCGAGCATGAACCCCACTCAAAATATAGCCTCAGATCATCATACAAGCCTTAACTCATAAAATTATACTTTTTCGAATATATATATCCAACATAAAAATTCATGATAACAAACACCCTAAATAATTTGGGGTTTTTTCATATAATACAGATCATGATTTTACAAGGGTTTATATATATAAGTCCACAAAATAATACATTCACGGTTGCCATAGTATCCTTACCACCGGGAGATTCATCTAGGGATATCCTTAAATAATCTAAGGTTACAGGTAACACAATATCCTCATTCATAAACTATCAAATCCCACTTGTATTCAACCAAAATAATAAGCAACAATCGCTATACTACACTGTAAATTTCAAGGAATTTTCAATCATACCTTAATCAAATAATGATAGCACAAAAAAGACATTATTTCCATAAACCCATTCTCGTTAAACACATAGGAAACAAATCAATAAAACTCATATACTTCAAGACATTGCGTTTCAACCCAATTTCAACAATGAAATAAAATGATAAACCTAAAAATGCATTATTTCAAAGAACCCATTTCCACATATTCAAAAACACGAACCATAGAGATTTGATTTATATAATTGATAAATAGAACAAACCCTTAAGAGAGAGATAGAGCTCATCATGCTTGGTGATGCAACACTCTCCTTTTCCTTCTTTCTCATTATGTTCCCAAGATTTCTTTACAACCACAAATCAAAAATATAATCCAGAAAAATAAAAAACCTCTAGCATTCTTCAGATTATTTATTGAGACATATATTAATGTTTTCCCCAAATTTTCTCAACTCACAGTTGCTTAATAATTTAATACATGTAACAATTAGTTAACACAATGTTAGGGGAATCCTCATACATGCATATCATTATAGCTCAATGAACCCTCAAAAGAATGAAACAAAAAAACCAAAAAATCACAGTTTTACAAAAACCACCTCGATCTTTCCCAAGATTTGTGGATAATTAATTCCATTAATTGCATGAAAGGACGTGTTTCCCTCCTAAAATGAATGCCTCTAAATTTTCCCTTTTAAATTTATCCAAGCCTTATTTATCTTACAAGCCACATCTCCATCATTCATTTGACCACAAAGATAGAAAATGTTCCAACTAATTTATCTTGCCCAATGGGGTGGTCGGTGGTGGATATTAAATGCCCACATAAATGTTATAGTTTGTACAAGCCACCAATATACCAAACAACTTAGCTTTAAAGACTATAGGTTCGAAGGAACATCACTTTAGCTCCACCTTATTCATGCCTTTAATATTCATGTCCCATATTGTATAAGTTTTTGTTTAGTATGGGTCATATTAGGTCCTCCATGATGGTTTAAAACCTCATAAAACCTTAGTTTATATCCCTTAATAATAATTCCATACATTATCAAGGTCAAATAGTATTCAACATTAAATCCTTCCTTGAATCTTACAACATAACCCTTGTTTAGAACTAGATTAGGCCAATTATTCTTAGACAATGCTTTATTAACCTAAGTTTCAAAACCATAATTTCAAATAACCTTAAATCTTAACTTTGGCACATCAATAATTATGCTTAAGCTTAATAAATATAAACTCAAGGGTGACCATTTTAGGCCCTTAAATAATTTTTTCCAAGATTTGTAAAGATTTAATCAATGGTGATTGATTGAGATGTGTATTAAATAATATTATTATTCTAAGTTCATGCAAATTTATAATAGCATTCTCATCAAACTAACACCTTTAATGCTTTAGCTCCTATAATAGACAAGATCATATTGTCGAAGTCCCATTTTTTTAATCAAAAATAGATCATCCAGGCTTCAAGGTTAGTAGATAACTAGTAGAAATATAATCATAGTCCACATACCTTGGCATATACAACTTTTGGTAATATGTGTTCACAATCACCTATCAAATATGGTCAAGCACATATTGTGACACTTATACAGGTGATATTTGGAATCAAATAAATTGTTAGGTTTAATCCAAAAATGAGACAACAAAGTCTAAAAATAGAATCCCAAAGAATAATGATATGCAACATGTTCAACCATGAGTACACTAATCTCACTACCTCAAGAATGCAACAACAATGAACTATTATAAAGAAGTCACAATCGATCAAGGATGTAATTAAGTATAAATTTATCCAAGCTAAAGTAATCTCATTGAGCATCAAGCATTGAAATCACTAGTTAATGACTTAACCTATTGAAAAGACAAACTGAATTTGTGGGTTGTGCCATACTTCCCCCCTTAATGAATCATCATCTTGATGACTTTTATCTCATTAATAGAAATCAAAATAATCAAACAAATACTATACCCAATAATCTTGGGAGAATAGTCATCATTTTCCATAACAATTTGTAATTTTTAGATCTAAAACTCAAATTTATTGGCTGTAATAGCCTTTCAACCGAAAAACTATCACACAGTTTGAGACATGACATAATTTTTTCATTACATCCAAAAATATCATGAAATATTATTTAATATACATAACACAAGTCAAAAACAAGTTATTTAATGTAGAAACAAATAAGGAAAACACTAGTTTGTAATTTCCTGTAAGTCTTTCTAAGCCGTTTTATTTTGTTAATCTAATTGTCTTTCCAAAATTTATTCGTGTAAGTCTCAATTTTCTTATAAATGCACCTAGGGACCTTCCTTTTTCCAGATGGTGTTATCTAAATACACCGTTGGTTTTCACCTTTCATATATCTTCATCATAATTCATGTTTAATGATTACTTAAATCATCCAAATTGTTCCTCTCTTTACCTTTTAGGTTTTTTTTTCGCATGCTTCCAGGTATTGGTTATCTTCCATATCAACAAAAACATTGATTTATGTCAAAATAATCAAAGTTAATCGCTATGTCTTAAGTCCTTTAAGAACTCATTAACTCCAAATTCCATGATGAGGATAAAACAATGCCAATGTCAGTGTTGCATTGACAGTTATAGGTTTGCAATTTTTCTTCATATGCAAAGAATAAATCAGATTTATTATCTTTTTTAAGCTATTCATAAGATACCAAGAAATTAGTTGTACTAGTATCAAATTAAAACAATAATAGGAAGTTCTACTTAACCTACCTGATATCACATTAGGAAATCTTGTTCCTTCATCTTAGCTTATTAGTCACCGCAACGTTGTTCTGTTGCTTGCTGGAAATCATAGCAAGTCTTTCTTGTTTAACTCATTCTAGCAGTCTACATTTTCTGCCACATCATTTCCACCACTTTTCCTAAAGTTGTAGGTGGAGAAGAGCTAACACTATTATATGCTTCTATTATTTTTGAGTTAGAATTTATTGCATATTTCATGTTATCCTTTTTGGAATTTCTACAAAATGTTCTCACAATAGAAATTCTTAACATATATACTCCATCTACCCTGATTAGGTTTTAATTTCATGTTGAATTTAAGTTCCAAAATCTATCCTCTTGACAATTCAATAATCAAGCAACTACCTTGCTAATTTTTATCAATTAGTTAAAGTTATTTTTCAAAGAAATGATCATTTTCACACTCGACCAACTACTCCAAGAATCCTTTAGGTCTCATGTGTCATGAAGGACTGTTAGAGTTTTTTTCCAACTTCTGTACTATTGAAAATAATGCATAATTTGGTATGGTTTGTTATCCACTTTACATACTTCTCACATTCATTTTTTTTTAATAAAATTAGAATTCAGTAAGCGTAAGGACCCAATTAGTCCAAGAGTTCTAACCTTCAAAGACAACGATACTAAAATGTAACAACCTATTTTAACACTTCAATACAAGGGATCTTTATTTTTATGTTTCCCCAATTTAAACATATGTCTTCAATGATTTAAATGTACAACTAACATTTAAATATAACATAATATAATTAAAATTCTTCAGATAACAAATCAATAAATCATGTGCAATGATATGGGTCAAGTAGATCCTATTTGATCCCCCATAGAAAACTCTTTTGAGTCAATATATAAAGTATGGCAGTATTTCCCTTCTTAGCATTGATTTACAAGTGATGTTCTAAGTGTCTACTAGTATTTTAATCAATCAAATCCCATCAGGAAATTATACTTATGTTAAAACTAGGTGTATCCTGACAATGTACTACCATACACTACTTTGGAAAAAGTTTCAGAGTCATGTATGCCATGCTTAGTTTCATGACGACACATTTGCCAATAGAAACATGTCACATCACCATCTAACTTGATCTAGATTTTTTATTGATGGTAGATAGTTTTGAAGGGACTATACCCTATTTACATAGAGGGCCTAAAAGCTAGATATAACATTAATAGTTTCCACAAAAAAGGATCAAAGCATCCAGAATAGGCATTAAATCCAACCGTAACAAAAAAGTTACAACATAAAGGCAAAATAGTGCGAGTGCTACAACCATGCAGCCAAAAAGCACAAAAAAATAGCAAAATGAATGATGAAGATCAACATCTGCAACAAAACCTCCTTTACTTCTTAGCAGCTCTGGTAATTCTAGCTTTAATGGTTTGTAGTGAGGTAAAGAGAGCCACCGTTGTCATATGTGTGGGGTCCTTAGCATCCAGCTTAGCCATGGTTTGACTGCTCTCCTTGTCTGTTCCCCATAGAGTGTCTGGGATCCCACTAAGCACAAAGATGCTACGAACATGTTGTTCAAGAAAATCACTGATAGCATTAAAAATTTCCATGTTGTGGTCATGGTGATCCTTTTCTCTTCCCATCCGATTGTCCAAGGAGTTAAGCTTTTTGTAGATGTCCTCCACTTGCTTATTGTCCATCTCATTATCATCTTCCATTTTCCTTTTGCCTTTTTCTTGGCCAAATGTTGCACTTCTTCATTCAGTTTCATCATTTCACTCTCCAAGTCTTCCAGCCTTTGGGTAGTGTTGTTTCCTTCTTTTGTAAGGCCTCTTCATGGCCTGCACTACTAATGTGCAGTAGGTTTTGGACAACTTCCATTTCCTTACTACTACAAAGGACTCTGCCTAAAACAGGGGTGTCCAATTTGAGCTTCTTCTGGTTTCTAGTTTTAGGCTTGGACGTGGTGGAAGGGATGGGGGTGGGGGTCATGGTGGAAGGAATGGGGGTGGGGGTAGTGGTGGTGGGAAGGAGAGGATGCTGTGTTGGGGAGGATGGGAGACTAGGGTATTTGGTGACACAGAGCTTGTGCAATAAGAAAATAAGTCCTTGATGTAGGGGTAGCATGGGTATGTTTCTGAAACTCCCAGATGGAGTGTTCGAGGGAATTCAAAAGATAATGCGGGAAGAAGACAAGTGATTTTCCTATGGAAATGGTTAAGGAAAACCAGATGTTTAGTAGGGACTGTGACATATCTCCCTTCCAAAGATATGTACTTGGACCATCATACGGGTGATTTCATCAAAGGGCGATGGGATAGAACTTACCCACAATCCTACAGTAACAAAAACCAATTCCTTGTTATTAGCAACAAACTTCTTCTCCTCATCCTTTTTGTCGACCCTCTTGCTGAAGAAATGGAGGCCTTCCATCTCCAATCCAAGTAGCTTTTGTAATTAGTTCTTCATTAATGGGTATTTTATGCCCTCCATACTCCACTTTGCGATCCTTCCAATCCATAGCGAATTGGATCAAAATGCTCTGATCGTGCCCTTGAATACGATCAATGAAATTTTTAATTCCACCCTGCTTGAGGAGGTTCCACAGCTCCTTATTTCCCTTCCATTCTGGATCACTACTGAGTTCAACCTGGCACAAGGCTCCTCCCATTTTTTCCTCTCTAAAATTCTTTCCCTTCTTTCCCTTGAAACCCTTGTTTAAACTATTATATGAAATGCAGTTGTCTTTCTGCCTGTCCCGAATATTAAGAATCCCACACACATGTTGGGAGTGATGAGAGTAAATGTGGCCGTAGGTTATTTGATAGTTCCCGCATGGGTGATCTTTTGGCTCCTCTAAATCCCACTCCAAGTAATCATTATCCTTACTCCATACTTGAGTGCCCATAAATTTCCACTTGAATTCTTCTTTGTACCTTCTCAGGGATGTGATTAACATTATCCCAAATAATTAAATTGTTATTTATGCCATAATTAGCCAATTCATCAACAACCTTATTTCCTTCTCGGTATGTGTGCTTGATTCATATTTTTTGAAGGTTTGAAAAATGCTTATAGATTCCATGATGAAATCCTTGATATTCCAGCTTGGAGGCGAAGACTGATTTAGATGATTAATGATATTTAGTGAGTCTCCTTCCAAAATAATATTCTGAATGTTATGTGTCTGAGCAATTCTAAGCCCCCATAGAGCAGCCAAGGCTTCAACATAATGGTTAGTTTGTATCCCCATTTTACTAGCATAGGTAGCAATCAGACTACCTCTATGATCTTGAATCACTCCTCCCCCTACAGCAATCCCAGGATTACCCTTGGAAGCCCCATCAAAGTTCAACTTGTGCCAGTTGAGATCAGGAGGGTTCTAATGTATCAAAGACCTATCAATGTTGGAGTGGATGCTATTCTGAATATTATCAACTCCAATTTTCTAGTTGGACAAAATATGCTCTTCATTCTTAGGATAATTCTTGTTCTTGGGAGGTTTGAATCTTTCAATGTTCTCTTTGACAACATTAGTAATCTTAAAAAGCTAAACTTGCACTATTGTTTAATGTTTCTAAAAATGACATCATTTCTATCTTTCCATATCCTCCAAATAATATGGGGCATTACCATTTTCAGAGTCTTCTCACAACACAGTGTTTAAAAGGAGGATTCCATTGGGTCCAAAATTGGATGAAGTCCTTTGGCACAGCCCAGGAAACTTTGAAATTAGAAAAGGCAACACTCCAGATTTTAGTGGCATACTCACAATGAACTAATGGTGTATCCGATATCCTCGATTATTTTTGTAGAGATGGAATCTATTTTTCATCATGAAACATTTTCTTATTAGGTTGTCATTGGTGATAATTTTACCCCTGAGAGCAATCCAAAAGAAAAAATTGATTTTTGGTGTGAGCTCAGCCATCGAAATCCTGCTCCAATTGAACTCACTTTGAACAGTTGCAAAGAAAGAATTATATCTAGATTTAATAGAGTAATCTCCATCAATAGAGTTGTTCCAGACCAATTCATCCTTAATATTAAGTTTACTTAAGGGGATAAGGTCTAAATGCTCCTGTAACGAGGACATCATATGGTTCAGATCATCCCTATCTATAAAGAGTTTTTTCCATTTCTTCTTGTTTCCATCCTTGTCAATGTAATCCATGATTCTAGTACCATAATTACATTCAAGGTTGTCTCTGACTACTCCAAATCTATCAATAAGACTATAGTTAGTCTAGTTATCCCCCCAAAAATTTATATCTTTGTCATTCCCCACTTTCCATTTGCTTCCATGTTTGATGAAGTTCCTGAATGAACTAAATTATTCCAAAAAATGGATCCATAAGGAAGGTTCTCTTCCTGAAGAAAAGAGATGGTTGCTTGTTGATTAAGGTATTTGGCCTTAATTAGTTCAATCTAGGGTTGGTTCTCCAAGAGCATTCTCTAGCCCATTTTTGCAATTAGAGCCTCATTCATTTTTTTGATGTCTTTTATACCCAGGCCCCCAATTTTTTTGGGAGTACATACTTGGTCCCAAGCAACCAAGTGATATTTGAATTTATCCTCCATTCCCTGCCATAGAAAGTGCCTCTGAATCCTCTCAATTTTTTCTCTGAAAGAAGAAGGGATATTATAAAGTGACATGATATATATAGGGAGATTCTGAAGAGTTATTTTTATGAGCAGACACTTACCAACACTTGAAAGAATGGCTCCTTTCCAGCCAACCATTTTCTTTTGAAATCTCTCCAACAGGTCATTCCATACTTTGGTTGATACTTTTTTCGTACCAAGGGGGAGCCCCAAATAAGTAGTGGGGAGTGAACTGATTTTACATCCCAAAATTTTAGCAATTTTAAGTTGTCTTTCCTTAGGGGTGTTAAAAAAGAAGATAGAGATTTTATCTAAATTAATCTCTTTCCCAGAAGCAGATTCATATAATTTCATAATTTACTTTGTTACCTTATATTCAAGGGTTGAAGCCATTAACAGAAGGATTGTATCATCCACGAATTGCTGATGAGAAGCTGCTTGGTTAGTGGAAGTGGGCTGACAATTGATAAAGCAGTCATAGATGGTCTGCTGAAAGGACATAACTTGATCTATTTATCAAAATTTAATTACTTGTTTAGTTAAATTAATTTAAGTCATGCAATCATACAAAACTTTTGCATCCAGCAAGGAAAGCACGATTATGTCAAGTAGACTAGCTAGATGGGTAAATTCTTCTTCATATCACAATTTAATTCCATGTTGAACACAACATGAATAATAAGTGAGGTTCAAGGGATAAAATAGGATAAATGTTGTGAGGTGGTATTCACTAAGTGACCCGTGTCATTCATTGAGTATCACACTATAACATCCATCCAAGGTTGGCCTACCAAGCATTACATATTAAGTTTGTCGTAATATTTCACTTCATTGAGTTTATTTATGACAATTTAAATTTTTTAATGTGAACGATATCCATCCCATTAATTATTAGATATTAAGTTCCATAACTTAGTTTCAATTAATTAAATGTAATTAAATTCCATAAGTGGCTTGTGCATATTTCTTAAACATTGAGTTAATTAGGGTAGCAAGTTGCATTGATTATGTAGTCCTTAATTATTAAATTATGACCTTGTCATTATATTTTCTTAAGTACACAAATGTAAAAATCATCATTGAATGTATACAATCATAAACATCTATAAGGTTTAAATACTTAGGAATAACTATTAAACTACCATAATATATACAATCCGAATGTAATTTTAGTTACACATATACCATTTAATATATGTACTTGTATTCAAATACAATCACAGTAGTATATTCATAATCTGCTAGAACCATTAATAATGCAAATATGCATGTATCATTCTTTAATTACATCATACTTATTCACTTATTAATATATAATATTAATCCACATAAGATTCTAATCATGTAATCAAATAAGATAATGAAACCTTTCCATTTAATTCTCTCGATGAAATCAAGACTCAATCAATAAATGAATAAATCCTTATTTATTTCATTTTCAAAGCGACTTTAAAAAAATAGCGAATTTATTCTCTCAATCAATTAAACAATACACTGATTTTTCACTCAATTATAAATTCACTATGCAATACAATGCAACTTTAATCAATCAAATTGAACAACTAATTTATTTCAACATCATTCACCTTGGAGACTTAAAGTAGTGCATCTGCAAAATCTTAGCAATGGTCAGCTCGAAATAACTAACATGATAAGACCTATTTCATGTTTAATAGTTTATGCCATTTTTATTTACATAAATGAAACATTGCATTTAATTTAAACCACATAAATGACCTACAAGGACATAAGATCATAGTTATAACATATTCAGATAAAAATTGTGCATACACATTATTTTTCACTTCCTTCATATCTATTTACTCAAGAATAATATTGCAAGTGACAGAATACATAATAGTTTACCAACAACCATTCATTTATCACTTATATTAGTAATGAAAATAGTTATATCGACCCTACATAATTCCCTTTATTGACTTACACTCATAAGAACACTAGCTATTTTGATACTATATATTCCAAAATATCTTATCCAAGTATCACATGGTATTTAATCTTCCAATTAAATACATGTTCCAAATTACTTTAAATCACTAAATTAAATGCATGTATCGAATGGTATTAAATCACTCAATAAAGTGTAATCATCAAATATTATTTCATCATTCAATGAAATTAAAGTGTAAATTAGTATTTAATCACTAAATGAAACATAATTGTTTATGGTAACAGTGATTACACCTATTAAAAAAGTAGATAGATCTTATAGATATCCTGGAGATTAACTCCCTATCACATCATCATATATCTCATTAAAGAATAATAGTCCTATATTCAGGAAAGGGTCACAGTCCACATAACTATAATGTTATTTACAATAAACACTCAACTATTAAGTAGATAACATCATACTAAATAAAAGGACTACACTATGAACCAAGGTAACTAACAGTTACCTTAATAATATTGAAAGCTCAATGGTCAAACATAACAAACAGGTCAACCACACCACATCATCTTACAGAACTCTCAATGCTTACCCAAAAAGGAGAAAAAAACAATACCATTGAACACCAAATTCAGTTATCTTCCAATGGAAGTACAATTAATTCATTCATATAATTGAACTTAAGGTATATCTCTAAATATAACAAGGTTGAATTTACCTTCGAAATAAATCTCAAAACAATTAGGCAAGCTTAAGTTTAACTGGTTTATCTTAAGCGATTTCGGGTTCAAGAATATGCACAAATACAAGAAAAATAATAATAAGAGTAATTCAAGCATGAACCCCACTCAAAAGAAATCCTCAAATCATCATACAAGCCTTAGCTCGTAGAAGTAGAAATATATATATATATATAAGTATACATATTGAATATATATATATATATATATATATATATATTTTATTGTGGTAAATGTGTTTGGTTTTGACATGCTTAAATAGTGAAATTATATTCTTCTTGGTATTTTTGCATGGACTATATGTGATTCCATTATTGTAGCTTGTTGGCACTATGTGATTGTACTCTTTTGATCTAACATACTTGTCTATCATTGTTAAAAATATTCGTACTTGATGATATGTTGTTGAATTTGTATGTTGATTGTGATCACACTACTATTATTACTTACCTTTGGTTTTGTTGATCATTTTGATAAGTTTGGGACTTTGGGTACTTTGTCAATATGATCTGGACTTAGGAGTGGAATAGTATTAACATATCTCAAGGTAATATTTAATGTGATTACCAATTATTAAAAACTTTGATTTATACTTTAATATTATTGAGAATTTGTGTTATGATCCTAAACTAAAGCCAAGCTAAATTCGATGTCATTCGAATAAATGGTCTCCAAATAATGTGTTTCATTCGATGTTGAACACATTTGTTTTTATCTTTAATTAATCCCGACTTAGTTAGAATGGGACCTTTTTATTAATATTCAATGATGATGTTTTCAAATATATATATATATATATATATATATATATATATATATATATATATATATATATATATATATATATATATCTGGTTCAAGTTTAATAAGGATAACGATTATAAGGCCTAAGCTAAGCTCTAGAGACAACATGTTAAGGGGGACTTATGTATTTATGGCATAGATTATAAAGGACCTAATCTTTAATAACTAAGTTGTTATTTTGAAATTTAAGGGACTTAAGATAAGTTTTATGAATTAAATTCATTGAGGCTTAGATCTATAATAATTAAGCCTTGACATATATTTTAAAGTACCTAATTATAAATACCTCAATGATAGATTTATGGGCCTAAAATTATTCTAAATTGTGGCCTATGATTCTAAATATGGGTATAAGGAATATGGGGTTAATTAGCATCCCACCACCTTTGTAGCATGTACTCCGATTACATTTATTGTTTTCATTAAATAAGGCACCACTAGAAAATTGGAAAAGGACCTGAATAATATTTGAGGGCATTTAGAGGTAAGCAAGATATTTCGAATGGATTTTTCCTTTTAGATTTAATCTCCAAGAATATATGTAGAAGGCTCTGGAAGAAGGTCCCTAGTTTTGGGGAAAATTAGGATGGTATCTCTAGAAATGGGAACCTTCTTTCAACCCGGAAAAAGAAAATTTGAATCAATTCCAGTGTGGATCCACCTTCCAAACCTCCCTCTGGAATTTTGGCATGAGGATATTGTTAAAGGTATTGCAAACTCGCTAGGAACCTTTTTCATAATTGATAATGCCACTAGACAAATGTCCCGCCTTATTTGTGCCCGTTTCGCATTTACACTATAGCGGATAGAGAAATCTCGAGTAGTATAAAACTCAAATCTAAACTTGGGATCTGGGATCAAAGGATCGAAATGGAAATCTCTCCAGCTAAATGCTCTAAGTGCAATGGGTGGGGCCACTCCTCTCAGAGAAATCTGTAAGTTTAAAGTTTCTAAAGTGTTTATCCTGTCACAACTAAGGAGGGTAATGGGGAAAAAGGGAAAGGCATTATGCAAAGCGTGGAGGATCACAGGAAAGATTTCTCCAAAATCATTCCAGAAGTCTTCTCCACTTTGCGCATAAAGGAAAAGACGGTGGCTAAAAGCCCCATTTCAAAAGATGCAATGGAAAAGGATGAGGATGGTTTCACTTTGGTGACCAATAGAAGGAAATCTAAATATCTGTCAAAGTCAGAATCAAAGGTAAAAGAAAAAGAGGAGGAAAATTTGAAGGATCTTATGAAAGGTAGGAAGATGGAGTTTGGTAATTTTAATGTGAAAGAAGGGATCCACAATGAATCTGTCAAGAGCGATCAAACCTCAAATGAATAAAAGGAAAATGAGGTCAATAAGATGGAGGAATCAGTAGAGGAAAAATCAGAGTTTGAGGAAACTCGGGACCATAATTTGGATCTAGATCTCATCAAGGGGGTGGAGATTTCTCCCTCTATTGAGGAACTCTCGAGTGCAAAATGAACCCCAATCAAGGAGCCTGAGGATAAGAAAGAAGGCCCAAGTCCTAGGATAAAAAACCCTACTGGGGGAAAAAGTATTTCCGGAAAAAATAAAATAGATCCAAAAGGAAAAAGGGGGAATCTTCAAGCTCTATCCCTCCCTAGGAGGATGAGAATCCTATAAATGTGGAAGCTACAAATAACAAACAAGGTAGACCGAATAAATTTGAATCAAGGAAAAAACTACCCAAAAGGAGATAGATTCAGGGAAACAGATGTGCTTGGACTAGAAGGTCTTTAGGAAAAATAAACCCAACCTAAGAAAATGAACTGCATATCATGGAATGGGAGAGGACTGAATAGTCCTGTGAAGTGGAGAATCCTTAAGGATATGATTGAAAGACAGAAAATTGATTTGCTTGTTGTGCAAGAAACTAAAATGAAAGAAGAATCCTTCCTATCCTCTTGTAAATTATGTTGGAAAAATTCTAAAGCCTTTGTTGTTAGCTCGAAAGGAGCTTCCGGAGGTTTAGCTGTGGTTTGGAACCCGAATAAGTTTGAGGGTACTTTTTTGGTTAAGAGAGATAACCATATGGCTGTGATGATGAAAGATCTTGAAAATAGAAGTATATGGGTTATTTCAAATATTTATGCTCCCACCCATCACAAAGAAAGGAAACAACTTTGGAAACATATTTTAACCTTTAATCAATCTATTAAAGGTTCTGGCTAGATTGTAATGGGGGATTTCAACACCCCAAGGACTCCATGGGAAAAAAAAAAGGTTCTAAGGAGTTCTCTATTGGAATGGAGGATTTTAACATGTTCATAACATCTTCCCAACTCCATGATATAGATCTAAAAGGCAGCATCTTCACATGGTCTAATGAAGGACCGGTGGTACTCAACATATTCAAGTTAGACTAGACAGGGATATGGTTTTGAGAGAATGGTTAAGCCAGGACATCTCCCTTTTTCTCTTCCTTGGATTGGATCAGACCACAACCCCATTCTTCTTCAAATTAAGAATCCTTCTTGAAGAAGAACTCCCTTTCATTTTGAGAAGATGTGGCTCCAAAGCAAGGATCGAATGATCTCATCAAAGAATGGTGGAAACTAAAGGTTAAAGGAACAACAATGTTTAGACTCTCTAAAAAAATTCAGAATGTGAAAGCCCACCTTAAAGTGTGGAATAAAAAAATATTTGGTAATATCTTCCAAAAGAAGGCAGAAATCAGAGATGAACTACAGATTGTCCAAAGAAGAACTGAAAGACAGGGTATTGAGAATGATCCTGCTGATCATGTTAAGGAAAGATCTCTCCTATCGAGACTACCACAATATTCTGGGAAAAGAGGAAATATTCTGGAGACAAAAATCCAGAATCACTTGGTTAAAGGAAGGAGACAAAAACACTAGATTATTTCATCTATCCACCTTAAAGTGGAGAAGCTTTAACAAAATTAACAAAATCAGTAAGGAAGGGGGTGTCATGGTTGAGGAGCAAGAAGAAATTGACAAAGAGATAATTTCTTTCTTCCAAAATTTACTCTCTAACAAAGCAAGGATCAAAACCTCTTAAAAGAACATGATTTCTTAAATTGTATCCCTAAGTTAGTCTCAATTGAAGAAAATGTTATGCTCTTAGCAATTCCTACCATGGAGGAAGTGGAATTTGTTGTCAAACAACTCATTCCGGACAAGGCACCTGGGCTTGATGGATTTCCATCCTTTTTCTTCCAAAATTTCTAGGACATAATTAAAAAAGAGGTTTTTGAAGCAGTGAAGGAATTTTTCAAGAAGAAGGTTATGTTAAAGGACATGAACTGCACCTTCTTGACTCTGGTTCTGAAATGTAGTAATGCTATGGAACTAAAAGACTTTAGACCTATAAGTCTTTGTAACACTTCCTATAAAATCTGCATGAAAATTCTAGCCCTCAGGCTTCAGCTGATCCTGCCCAATATCATTTCAAAACAGCAAGGGGGATTTGTTATAGGTAGACAAATATATGATAGGATAATTTCTATCAAAGAGACTATTCATTTGGCAAAAATCAGTAAGAAGGTTGCTTTATTCTTAAAACTAGATATGGAAAAAGCTTATGACAGGGTTTCGTGGAGCTTTCTAGACAAAATCCTTGACAGGTTCGGCTTTGAAATAGATTTGAGACATCTGGTATAGGCATGCATCTCTAATGTATGGTTTTCTGTCCTTATGAATGGAAGTACTATTGGGTTCTTTCCTAACACACAAGGATTACGGAAAGGGGATCCCCTTTCCCCTTTCCTCTTCATTTTAATGGCAAAAGCTCTCAGTAGAAGACTCAATGTTGAAACGGAAAAAGGCTTCATCAAAGGGATTTCTCCAGCACTTGATATGGAAAATGTTACTCACCAACACTTTGTTGATGACACTTTCATGGTGGGGTAAACTATTGTTCCGGAAGCAAGAAAACTTAAAACCATTTTTGATGACTATATTAATGTCTTGGGGCAGTTGATCAACTTCAAAAAAAGTTATCTTTTCTTTTTGAATACTATGGATAGCCACTGTAAGAAGATTGTAGAAATTTTTGAATGTACCTATAAACCCTTTCCTACCTTATATTTAGGCATTCCTCTTGGAGATAGGAGACCCTCTGTTCTAAATGGAACTTTCTAATTGAAAGGTTTGAAAGGAAATTAGCAGGTTGGAAAGCTAATCTTTTATCCCAAGCAAGAAAAATCACTCTTCTGATTAGCTCTCTCCGATTCTTCTAGTGTATGCCATGTCACTATACCAACTTCCTGTTACAATAGGGGAAAGGTTGGAAAAGATCCAAAAAAGATTTTTATGGAGCGGCACAAAAGTAAAGATAGAATCCCTTTAGTTTCTGGAGCAGAGTGTGCAGACCCAAAAATCTTGGAGGACTTGGTCTCAGAGATTGGTCCAAGATGAATAAAGCTCTACTTGCTAAGATTGGATGGAGACTAACAAAGGAAAATGGAGTTTGGGCCAGAATTTTAAGAGAAAATATTGGCTGGATAATAATGATAAAATATGGATGTTTAAACAGGTGACTTTCAATGGCTCATGCATATGGAAAGCCATTAACTGGGCCAAAGAAATTCTGAACAAGGGCAACAGATGGAAAATAGGAAGAGGCAATGAGATAGGTTTTGGAAAGACAAATGGGCAGGAGATTTCACCCTTCAAGATAAATTTCCACAAATCTCTGCATTACTGGAAGCTAAGTATGGAGAAAAAGTAAACAACTACATGGCTAAGGAAGAGAGTTTTCAGACATGGAAAACTTTGGAAATGGATAGACAGGATCTAAATGATCAAATGAGAGGGATCAATGAGTTTTTAAAAAATTATGTATCATATAATAACAAGGACCAAGATAGAATCATTTGGGATAAGGAACCATGTGGAAATTTTACTGTCAAATCAGCCTATGGCCTCTTTTTTTTTGAGGGACAAATTGGAGAAGAAGATTTAATGGCTGGAAATATTTGGAACAAGAATATAACACCTAAGGTAAATGTGTTCAGCTGGCTCACTTTTGGAAATAAAATCCTCACGGTTGATAATCTGGTAAAAAGAGGTTTCAATGGGTTAATAGATGTGTGCTATGCAAAAGAAAAATGGAATCTGTAAACCATATGTTTTTGGAATGTCCGTATGCACATCAACTATTATCCTCCATTTTGGATGGTTTCTCGGTTAATTGGGTCATCCCTAAAGATATAAAGGAAGCTTAGAACTAATGGAAATTCCCTTTTCATAGTCAAGGGCTAAAAAATCTATGGACCATAAGCTTAAGTCATCTATGGTGGGAAATATGGAAGGAAAGAAACAAAAGGATATTCAAAAACAAGAGTCTTCCTATCAAACTGTCTATAAAAACCTCTTTCAGGAAGTTAGAAACAATTTCTCTATACTCAGGAATAAATAATTAGAAATTCTGGATAATGAACAACATTTCTTAATGAATTGGAATGTTTCAGGGATTCCTCTACCAAACAGGCCTAATCCCAGATTGGGGATTAAGTGGAATCCTCCTTGTGAAGGTTCTCTAAAACTCAACTTCGATGGAGCAGCTAAAGGGAATCTAGGGAATGGGGGGGAGGAGTCATAAGGGACTCTTTTGGTTGTTTTATTCTTGCTTATTTCTTTGACCTTGGAAAATAATCAAATAATGTGGCGGAGGTAGCTGCTCTGATTCTAGGGGTGAAGATTGCAAAAGAAAAAGGTTTCAACCTTCTGGAAGTGGAAGGAGATTCATTGTACATTATTTCTTGTATGAAGGGCTCATCTAGACCTGCCATATCTATAGAAGACTTCATCAGTAAAACTAAGTCATTTTTAAATTCTTTTGTGAATATTTCTTTCAATCATGTGTATAGGGAAGGCAATGCGGGTGCAGACTTTGTTGCTAATCTAGGGGTTACTGCTAATGGTCTCCATGTTGTTGAGCACCTCTTTGGTATGAATGCTAATTTCATTGAAATCATGAAAAGGGAGGGAGTCTTTAATAATTTTTCTAACTCTCCCACTCGTGCCAGTAAACTTTCATGATTTTTTCTTCCATGTGTGAGTTGGATCCCTTTTTTCACTTAGGAAGCCTGGTCTTTTTGGATTTGGGAAATGAAAAAAGAAAAAGCTGATTTTCAAGTCTAGTTTATTATGCAATAATTTTTTGAGTACGAGAAGGATGGGAGGGGCCTTGGTACACATCTTGAACCATGTAGGTGTCAGAAGATATCCAAGGAGGTGAAGATCTTCTTAAAATAGCGAGATTGTTGTCTTTTATCAAAACTTTTGAGGGCCATGATGAGAGTCTAAGTGAAGTGGTCGCAAAAACATGGAATGAGGGCAAGGTACAGGTCGGAAACTATTCTCTCACAATTTCGCCCAAGCTCATCACTAAAGTGACTGGCCTCGCGTTGGAAGGTAGATGTATTTTCAAACCAAAATCTGATTACAATCTTGAGATTGATTATTTATTTCAAGGAAAAGGAGATCCCATCTCTCTGCATAATGGATATGCTCAAAGTAAGTTACCTTCCCCTTTTGATGAAATTTCCAAATTGATAATGTCTTACATTACATTGGAAGGAAGATATAAAGTAATATATGGCTACCATTTCCCAATGTTAAACCATATTCACAATTCCAAACCATATAACTTTCCTTTCTACCTATTTTCTTCTTTGGCTAAATCAATAACTATGGTGAAGAAAGGCACTTTCATTCTCCCTTTACACCAGGGTCTTATAAAAACTATCATTTGGCTGAGCACTCTTCTGTTGGGAACAAATGAAAAATTTGGGACTTCGGTTTCAAACATCTCGCTGGGTAAAAGGAATGGGAGTATGGAACCTAAGGAGGATAGTTGTGATGATTTTGGTCCAGGGAATCCAATGGCCAAACATACCAGGTCAAGCATGGGTAAATGGGGTGATAAGATTCAGAACAAGAAAGTGTAGAATCCTGGTCGGACTGAGGAGGATAAAATCACCTATGTTTCGGATGAATTCCTGGTGAAACCCCTACCCAAAAGGAATCCTCTCTTGACAAAGATGAAGGGGAAGCAGAGAGCAGTGAGGATGTGGACAGCATAAAAGAACAAGAGTCTTCCGAGGAAAAGCATTCCAAGAACACTGAGGAAGCTATCCACAGTCTACATAATCTTAAAATGGCTCAGATGGAGCTTTTCTCGGCCCAAGAATTGGCTGTTAAAACCCATGCCTTCATGAGAGAGTTTGAAAATTGCAAATTGAACACTGATATCAATAGGCACAAAATTATCTTGATCACTATGGACCTTAAGGAGCTACATGACAAAGTGGATAAAATGTCTTCCCTTATCCTCAGTGAAAACCTCAAAAATACCAATGCCAGAAGCATGGAAATGGAAAATGAGTTTTGAAAATGAAAGGTATTATTATGCAAATCAGAGATGCACATATCCTTAATGTGAAAAGTACAATCTACCATCTTAAACTGTTGGCTGAAATGATCCAGTCCATGGAGTTGGCAAAAGAAAAGGAAAAGGATGGTACAGGGCTGAAGGTGGTGATCAAAGAACCTAACTACAAGTACTGGAAGGAGACTATAGCAAACTCTGGTTAAAGAATGGAACAGATGCATGGAGATGGTGGAATATTTGGTCAAATATTAAAGAAATTCAATGGTTTGAAATATTTTTTTTGAGTACCTTTATGTTGTTAGTTTCATCCTTCAGACTGTTATATATTGTAAATGCTATCTAAAGGATATCATATACTGTTATCTTTGTTTTTAAATTTTGGAACATGAATGGCCTTTAAAGGTAAATACTTTGGCAAATATGGAAGTATGTTGTAACTCCTTGTAAGGAGGTAGGGTCCCCTTAACCCTAACTTTTACCTCTAATAAAAAAAATATTTGAGGGCATATCTAATACAGTGACTAAAATTGGTATAAGGTTGTTTTGATAATTTACAACCTCGCCAAATTTAAACTCGCAAGTTAGGTGGCGGAGGATAAGGCCAAAATTACCACTCTCCCTCATACATTGAATGCCATGAATAATGGATCACCACCTCAAGGAAACCATCAAGCTGTTTTTGGGTATATTAGGATGGTTTTCATGTCATTGTTGTTTTATATGTTTGGGGTTTTGTTTTGAGCTTTGCATTCTTTCGGCATTCTTCATTCTACGTTATCTGTTTGATTAAATATTGCATGAAAGTTTAAATAGAAGTTGAGAGATTTATTGATGACATTTATGTTTTGGGTTCATTTAATATCAAGGAGAATATGGAGGTTTTGTTTTCTATTGAATCAAGATTTCGATTTGTGACTATGAAGGAAACTTTGAAGATCCAGGAAAAGAGATTTGGTGTCGATTCGGAATGATATATTCTATCTCGTCCTTGAAAAATTGTCTCATTTACTATTTGAATAATGGGATTTCTATAATATACCTTTGGTTGGGTTATTTTGGGTGTTCTTGGTATTGTTCCCGTATGATTGATCTGTGTTCATTGATTATTGATTTGGTTGTGGTTGGAATGTTATTGTGAGGTTATAACTATTATTTTAAGTTTATATTATCAACATCTTTGTGAATTCTGTTTTTTATTAATCAAATACTAATAACTTATGGGGTATTATTTCTTCCTTGGAGAATCTCAGGTTTAGACCTGGGAGCTCATTAAGTCATCATTAAAATATTAAATAGGTTTTGTTTTAGGCTTGATCGGGTCAACACATTTTAGTGTGTAAATGGAATGAGATTATACGTATTTCTAATATTATTTTGTGCCTATCATTACATGTATTACCTTTCTTTTTACCTATCGTAACGATATTGTGACTATGTGAAATCTTTGTCATGATTCACTATGAACCTGTCCTTGGTATCTGTGGTCAATTCTAGTATTTTTAATAAAAACCAAGATAAGGAGATCATACTTCATTACCCCGACTCCGCTATGGAAGTGTGTAGGTTCAAGATTATATAATGTGTTGTGAAATATCTGTCATGGGTTATCTTATCTATATCTTTTCATGCTTTCTCCCTCTGGTATATATATACATGACGTTGTGGGTGTAGGTAGTTGTTTATCAATCAATGGAGGAAGGTGGGAAGTTGATATTTGTGTTTATATATTTCGATATGTATTTATGAATATGTTCAAGTGTGGAATATTCTAAATGATTACAATGGTCTTGAGCTTCGTGCTTATCTATATGATTTTTTATTGTGATGCTATTACTAATACATTGACTAGGTAGTCAATGGACTACCTAGGGATTTTTGAGGAAGTTTAGGAAAGTATATTTATACCTTAAGGATGTTGTGTTACTATACTTATTTTATTTTGAATGATATTGGTTGCAAATAAAAGAATTCTACATTTTAGTCAATATACGTACTATTGGAACCTTAAGTAGGGCATAGGTATTTTTTAGATCAGTTTTGTGGGTGTAAATTTATTCCTTGGGACCTATGTTCTATGATGTCTAAGGGAGTCAGTCATAAAGGATGGTCATAGATAATTATCTAGTCACAATTGGTAACTTTGAATCCTTAGAGACAGAATGAAAGATTTAATCTTTGACATATTTAACATATATGGATACGTAAGTTATGAACAACTTAGTAAATACCTATACATTTGATATCACAATGAGAATATGCAATAACTCGTATAAGTGTATGTTGTTGGTAGATAAGTGGTTTATTTTGTGATAAATTATTTGTATGCATTTCTTGTTTATATATATTGAACATCTATTAGGTTGGAAGGAGGTTATTATAAACTTCCACGAGTGTTGAATAGTGTAGAATGATTGGATGTGTTGATTAGTCAAACTCTAGCACTTATTTGAGAAAATACGAGAAGGTCCATGAGGGAAAATAGGGCATGTTCAAAGGTGTGAATAGATAAAGGGAAACATGTGTTTACACATAAGGATCTATTTTTAGAGATGGCGTGCAGAGCACATAAACGAGGTAGAGACTTGCACGCCATGCATTAGCTATTTTTGGAGGATCAACTACAAAGCAAATTTGTATGGATGCAAGATAAGAATAGGTTTATCACTATCAGTTAACTAAAGGAAGTATATTATTAGCACACTTGCATGTGGGGCTATGGCTGTAAAAAGTACATAGCTAATAATAGCATGCGACCTATTCTAGGATTGGATAAGCGGTGAAGGGAAAGTCCCCACCCTTATAAATATGTAGTGAACTGCATAGTAGAGCATATAATATAAAAAGAATGAGTAGAGAGACAAATATATGTATGTATATGTGCAAGACTAGACTACTATGTATTAGATTTATGTGTGTATGGGCATATAATTCCATTGTTGTAAGAAGCTTATGTGTAATTGTCATATTTAATATAATGGAGGATATTGGCTGAATCTAAGTGTTAGTTCTATGTGTATTTGGATCTAGTATGTTCTTGATTTCATCATGGTTAATACTTAATTTTGTTCTCCCTTAGATATAGATGACATGCTCTGTAGAATGATGTATTAATAATGGAACTACATGTATTAAGTCTTCATCATGCTAACATCCTACAACAACAACCCTAAAGAGGGACCTGGTACCTTTGTGCACTTTGGGTGAGCGCTTAGTCTAGGCTGAGTGATGTGCCAGTGCACGCCTAGGGTCTTATTGGTGAATTCTAGGCTACATCATTGGTTCCATTTTGGGACCTCTTTTTTAGTTTTTTCAGGATGGTTCATGATGAAGACATATTAGTTGACCTTAGCAAGTGTTGAAGAGTGGATACATGATCTGGAAGAAGAATACACATGGTGGTTCAACATTAGATCTGAGTTTAACGCACGTGTGTGGGTGGAACAAAACCTATATGACAGTTTATATGAGAGCTTCTTCATTATTTTTCTAGTAGAATTGTATGAGTGGTTGATTGTGTATGCATCTAAGTGGAATTGGAGGTATCGCGCACTTGTTTGGACACAGGAAGAATTTTAGGCCCTTTATGATGCTTGATCTAATTTGGACTTAAGTTGTGGATACATGGTTCCATGGTATTTTAAACAGTTATATCTTGGAGTACTCAATTTCCACTTATTCGTGCCCAGAGGTAGTTGAATTCTAGTTTTTATGATATCAAGGGGAACTTACCTGCAAGGCATTCCACTAGTGATCAAGATCCTGATGGTAACTTTGAATTTGGAGAGTAAACCGATGGCTAACTAAACCCCACCACGTGTGGGGGAAGGAGTAGGTTTGGTGAAAGATGGAAGACCTAGAGAGAAAAGTAGAGAGAGGAAAGGTGGCTTAAGTATAATGAGGCATGTGAGAGGGAGATCGAGAAGCAAAGTGGGAGGTTGTAGAGAAAATGGCATGTTGTGGAGAAAGATAGTTGGGAAGGAGTTGAAGTTCACGTAGAAGACATGGAACCCGAGCCTCAGGAACTCCCCCATTTGGGAAAACATGATAGGGAACCCTCCTCGGCCTCACGTAGAAGCACACCAATAGAGATGACTGGGCCATGGGTGTGCATATGAATCCACCTAGAAACCTTGCTCTTGTGCTTGGTTTTCCAAGCATCTAGTACAAAAAAAAGTAATCAACAAGTTAATTCAAGTAGTGGAAGAGTAGGATTGAGTCTTATAAAAGGCATAGTGATGGCAGTGCAAATGGATTTTTTGTTATATGGGAGTACCTTTTGGGTGTATCACCTCCACAGAATTTAGGCACGCCAATTTTGGACTAACTTCTGGAAGTGGTAATGCTTCATAGACTATTAGGGTATAATTCAGTTCTACTATTGGGACACAAGGAAGCACATCTTCTGGTATAACACCAGCTATAGTGTGGGATCAGGAGGCATAGGTAGCTCTAGTTCTAGTGGATCTGGTGGTTCTGGAGGTAGGGGAAACCCAGGAGGTTTTGGATCAAGTGGGAAGGGTCCACACCAACCCTAGAATATTTACATGGAGATGTCTCTTCATCTTCTAGAGTATAGGGGCATAGAATATGCTGTTGAACATGTGCACATGTGTGAAATATTATGGTGTGTAAAAGGGATCATGGCTTATGAGCGTAGGGAAAGCCAATTTTTACTACATTACAAGGGTGCACACACAAGCTGGTATAGAAAGTTTGACCCTGATCAAACTTGTGTAGATTATACAACATTAAAAGAATGCATTCTTAAAGAGTTTCATATCCCTGAGTTTGAGTAGAAGAGTATAAGTGCACTCAAGGATATTAAGCAAGGCACTATTGAGAGTGTTAGAGAGTATGATGCCCATTTTAAAACATTGTTATCTAAGCTTTCTTATGATATACATGCAAGCCAACATGCACAATGGTTTGTTGGGGGCCTAATTACCCCTTTTAGAAGGGCATTATCACATAAGACATACATTGATCCATGTGTGAAGCACTTGAAGCAACCTTATGCGATGAGGTAGTTGGAAGTATAGATACTGGGGTGAGCCCATTTTTAGAAGCACAAGATCATGCAGCTATGGAAAAACAGTTGGAGAAACTATCAGAAAATTCAGCACATGAGACATGCATAGGGATTTGGTGTACAAATTGTGAAGTAGAAGGTCACACAAAGGATAGTTTTCCTCATAGATCAGTACACTCATTGCTTGTTGGATTGTGAGATATGCCATTTGAACCATGATGCTAGCTATTACCCATTACTATAATGTGTGATAAGGAAGAATGTTTCAAGCTACTGTAAAATCTATAGGTCCACAACTCATGACACGAAAGACTGCCGGCTGATTGGTCAGATCCATGATGCTATAGATATTGGTGTATGAAAGATAGGAGTTTTAGATAACTCTAAGGAAAGAACGTGCATCAGGACTAGGATCACAATCGGGCACTATGAGTGGAATGAAGGGTGTTTTGAAGGTGGTCATGGCAGAGAGGAAAGGATACCATGGTGGATTTGGAGGATGAGGCCATGGTAGTGGAAGAAGTGAGTTCCCTCATGGAACATGTTATACATGTGGATCTCTTGACCACTATAGGTGTGAATGTCCTTAGAATATTACATGTTCATTTTTTGGAAAGAACCATAGCTATGAGGAGTTCCTGGACTTTATATGAGCACCTTAGTAAGTAGCATAAACAAGAAAACAAAGGCACAAGAATGGTTAGGATACTGACACGTTGTGGAAAATCAATGGATGCCTAAGTTGGAGGTAGAGTCTCGAGGAGTTGCAAGTGAAGATCATGACCCGTGCTTGAGGGCACACATGCCCAAGAAGCATTACAGCAGAAGCCTACCATTACTAAGGAGGAGGTTCTACATGCACGGTACCCAGATCCGGCCCATTAGAAGGAGGTCTATCAGGAAACCATGGAAGTTCTTAGGAATCTTCAAGGTGAGATACAATACTTAAAAGAGCAATCACGGAAGATGGAGAAAAAGAAAGTATCAGAGATGGTCCCAAATGATATAGATGACTTAAGGGAAGTGTGTAAAATGTTGCGCTAGGAAAATATCATTCCATTTTTAGGAGATTGGTTAAAGGAAACACTCCATGTGCAAGTATTGAGACTGGATGGAAGATCCTGCATGCAAATCTTCCCCCTCATAGCCTAGATTATGACAAGGAAATCACTCTAAATGTTGTTGTGGATGGTTGGCTATTGAGTAATATACTGATTGATACATGCGGAAGTCAATGTTCTTACCTTAGATGCATGGGTACAAATGGGAAGACCCCCATTGCATCCATCCTCTAATATATTGTTCATGGCTAATCGAACTAAGGCCACTCCCATCGGGGTTTTGAAAGATGCATCCATTACTATACAAGGGGCCAAGTTCATTGGAGACTTTGAGGTTTTAGCTGGAAAAGTCAGATAGCTTCCCAACTCTATTAGGGCATCCTTGGTGCTATGAAAATAATGTTGATCTTGGTTCAACAAGGGCTATATTAGTTTTTGAAAACAAGGAGGAGAGAGTTATTATCCCTTTAACAGATGGAAAATATGCACCCTATGTTGATCCCTTAAGTGAAGAAGATCTGAATAGGATTTATGTACATGCCATCGAGATCAGAGATACTTGAGCCAACCAAAGAAGGAATAATTCAGTGGGAGGATGCATAGTCTATTAGCGATACTACAAGTGTTGCTTGTGATAATTGGGCTCATAGTACTTATGAGTTGGTAGGGTGTGAAGTAAAGAGCATATTTCCTAGAGGTAGAAAACCACGTTATGTTAGGAGAATAGGTAACAACTCGGTACCTTGTTACACAGAGAGGGGAGATCCTATGGTATTCATGCGTGCCATGGAAGAACAGTGGATAGACCCATTGGAAAGAAGAAATATGCTAGCATATACACTACATGTGGGACAACAACACATTGGTGGATGGCCCACAAGGATAATCTTGTAGGATGGGATGAAATTAGGATTTCTCTTACTACTAGGTTCTTTAGGGCAATGCACCTACTCAAATCTGCACTTATTATGGTAATCAACCTGTTTAGCACCATGTTCAGAAGTGTGAGAGACTCTGGACAGAGAGGGTAGGAAGCTTTACCACCTTCGCTATGGGTGCACAAGTTTTATTCCACTTTACAAGGATGCGTGCACGTGCTTGGTATGTATATGCAGAACTCCATAGAGAGACTGGAAATTGGAAAGATTTAATTATAGGGGAATGACCTAGACATTTGACTTCTTCTCTACAAAGCCTCCGGTGGAAGAAGCATTGAAAATTCATAAAGCACTTAACTATGGGAGATAGTGCAAGGCTGAAGAACTCCTTATGAGAGTTATTGGATGAAGGAGACTCAGGAGCACATCTTGTTGAAGAAAACAGAGGCTGATATAACATTACTTCAATGAACTTTCCTTGAGAAAGAAAAAGGAAAAATGGTCTACTTAGTGGATGATGAAGAAGTAGAAAATCTGGATGTAAATCATTCAACGGGTAGGTGGGAGGTGTTGGATAGTGTAGATAAGACCATGTGCCTATCATGCACCTATGAAGACAAAGAAGGTGAATATTGGATCAGAGGCTGAGCCTAAGGAAGCCATAATTGGAGATTATTGGTTAGACTCTGAAGTGGAAAAAATCATAGAGTTACTAAGGGATTACCAAGACTTATTCCCTAGGGGTACCATGAACTTAAAGGCATGCATGAATCATTAGGGGAGATGAAGATAAAACTTAAAGAGGGTGCGCACCCAGTTAGAAAGAGACCCTACAAGATGAACCCCAACTTGTGCAAAAAGGTCAAAGAAGAGATTGAAAAAATGTTGAAGTCTAGAATTATCAAGCCCCTTGATGAGTTAGAATGGGTTAGTCCAATGGTGATCAATATCAAGAAGGATGGACATATCAGGATTTGTGTGGACTATAGGGAGTTGAATGTTGCATGTGTGACTGATCCCTTTCCCACGCCATTCACTGAGGAAATACTAGAAGGTGTTGTAGGCATGTGAAATCTATTCATTTACAGATGGGTTTTTTGGGTATCATCAGGTTTGGATTACACAGAGAGGATTAGGAAAAGACTACGTTTACTACTGAATGGGGTAGCTTCACCTATATTGTAATGCCTTTTGGTCTAAAAAATGCACTTGTTGTATTTTCATGCATAGTTGTTCAAGCATTCAAGGAATTTATTCACAACTTCTTACAGGTCTATTTAGATGATTGGACGGTGTATGGATTGGTTAAGGATCATTGTGACAATTTGTGCTTAATGTTTGAAAGATGTAGATAGTTGAGTATCTCATTGAACATCAAGAAGTGCATATTTGCTACACCATTTGGGATACTTATTAGGACACATAATCTGTAAGGAGGGTTTGTTGGTTGATCCAGCCAAAGTTGTAGTCATTATAGGCCTAAGGGAGCCTACCAATCAGAGTGAGGTGTGTAGATTTTTGGGTCATATAGGATATTATAAGAATTTTATCAAAGGATATGCCAAAATTGCCACACCGTTGGAGGAGTTACTGAAAGGGAAAGGTACGTTTATATTGGGGAGAACCACAACAGCGTGCATTTGAGATGTTAAAGGAAAAACTTACTACCACACCTATTCTATGTTTTCCTTCCTTATGGACCAACCCTTTCATGTACATGTTGATGCCTCTAGCATGACCATTGGCATGTGCGGTGTTGGCTCAACCTAGAGATGGTATTGTAGATCATCCTTTCTTTTTTTGAGTAGAAAGCTGACTCCTGCAAAACAAAATTACACAACTACAGAGTGCAAAGCTTTGTCAATGATCTATGTGCTACATAAATTCCACCACTAGTACTTACTAGCTACACCATTCATCTTTTATACGGATCACATGGCATTGAAGTATTTGGTAAACAAGCCTATTCTACAAGGGCGCATATGTCGATGGGTGCTCTTATTTCAAGAATTTGATTTCACCATTGTGGTAAAACTAGGGAAAAGTAATTTTGGACCAGACCATCTATCAAGAATACAATCAGGAGAAGAAGCATAGGAAATTGAGGATACCATGCCAGATGCACAATTATATAGGTTACAATGAGCACCATCGAACTAGAGGACATTGTTGTCTTTCTATGAACAAGGATGACACCAGAAGGAATGAAATCCTTGGAGAAGAAACAACTTGCTATATACGTAACCCCCTATATGTTAATCAGTGGTGACTTGTACAAATTAGGCCGAGATGAAGTATTGTGCCATTGTGTATTGGAACATGAGTGCACAATATTATGGAAGAAGCTCATGGTGGAATTACAGGTGGCCACTATGCCGGTGATGCCACTGCATGCAAGATTCTACTCACTGGATTATGGTGGGAGACCCTGTATAAATATTGTAAGGAATTTTGTAAGGCTTGTGATCATTGTCAACATCTTGGAAAACTAGGTCAATGAGATGAAATGCCTCTAAGACCCATTACTAGTGTAGAACCATTTGAGAAATGGGCTATAGATTTTGTGGGTCCTATTTCACCATCCGCGCATAGGACTGGATCACACTACATCATTACTTGCACAGATTATCTCACAAGGTGGGAAAAAGAAGCACCTATAAAGGATTGTATGGTAGCTACAACAAGCTAGGTTTCTATGGGAAAATGTTCTTACAAGGTATGGATGTCCTCTAAGTCTGACAAGTGATAGGGGCACACATTTTTTGAATGAGACAATCAAGATATTATTAGATGAGTTTATGGTTGTGCACCATAAGACTACACCTTACCATCCTCAGGAAAATGGAACTGTTGAGGCTTTCAACAAGATTTTGAGCAGACCTTGACAAAAATTTGTGATGTTGGAAGAAAGGATTGGGATGATAAAGTGTCTATTGTACTTTGGGCATATAGAACAACTTATAAGAGGTTGAAACAAAGCCACACCATTTCAGTTAGTGTTTGGTGCAGAAATTCATTCTTCCTATGGAATTCATGTTACCTTCTTTGTGTATCATGCACGTTGGAGGTCTAGCTGATGAGAAAGATTTAGAAGAATGGATTGAAAAGATAATCAAGTTGGATGAGTGATGAGCCATAGCACGTTGGAGTCAAAAAAAAAGAGAAGGCCAGGTAGAAAGCATGGCATGACAGGCACATCAGGGTAAAAAGTTGGAGATAGGATAGATGGTGCTCCTTTATGATTCTAAGTTTTTACACCATCAAGAAAACTCAAAGTACATTGGTTGGGGCCGTATGTTATCACTCACATACTTGAATCATGCACTTTTCAGTTAGAGGCCCTTGATGGAATATGGTTACCCAATTACTTCAACGGGAGTAGGCTGAAGCCCTACTATAAATAAGTCTTCTTGGTGTTTGTAATAAGGTAGTGTTGCCATTTAGATTAGGTTTTCAATTTTGTAGTTCCTTAATGTATTTCCTTCTTCATCACTATGCTTTGTCAATTTAGTTGTTGTTCTTGTGTAATAAGTGTGTTTGCGTGCGTGAAGCTAATTACTATTTGAAGAATTTTTATGTGAGAGGACTGCACATACTTTTAGTGTGGGGTGGTTGTTGATATCTAGGTACAAGACTATTGGAATTGAATGATGAAAGGAATAAGCTGCTACGGGTGCTATTCAAGTCAAAGGATTGCTTCTAAAAAGTGACCAAAGATGGAGATGAATGAAGGGACAAGTATAATGCGAGGTAAGCGGATGCCATAACAACTACCAGTGGAAGGTGTAGTGACAAGGTACTCGGGTGCAAGGAAGCACGTTGAAGAGAAGTTTGTGACCAGAGGGTAGGAAGGCACGCTAGAAGGTTATATGGGGGTGAAGATGTACCACATGGAATGAATGAAATGGGTCAATAAATGAGAGGACATTGGGTAGGTGAAGGAGCAATAAATGCATCAAAAATTTGAAAATCTATATAAGGATGGGATGCGAGTTCATTCTTACCATTGTGATTAAGAGAATTTGAAAAGAGCTAAGTGTGAAGAGCCAAGAAATCAGTGTTGAGGTGTGAAGAGTGTGAAACCAGATGTGGAAAGGAGGTTTGTGTGAAGGAGAAGCTTGCGTTCCCACAGGAGAAAGGTTTGAGTGAAGTAGACACATTAAAAATGAGCTAGGGCATGTGATTTCCACTAGGGCACATGAGAGATTTGAGCTAGGGTTTGAGTTACACATTGTAGAAGTCAAAAGATGAGTATTTTTAGAGGATTGCAGGGTAGAAATGGCACCAAAGAAGGTAAGCTAGCAAGTGGGAGTTAAGGGAAAGAAGAAGGTGGTCATGGAGGAAGAAGAAATGACCCCTGAGAGTAATTTTTCAGAGATGCAATATCCGAGAGGGGTTATAGTAGGCAAGAATGGGATTCCCACATTCGAGAGAAGCAAGATAAGTGAGTATAACCATCATACCATAGAAAATAAGGAGTTGGATGCATTGTTGAACATGAAGACAAATAAGCACATGGTGGAGGACATGTCGGTCTATGACGATGTAGGGAGAAGTTATTGAAAAATATTGGAGTATATTAGTTATATGAGCTCCCCTACTTTGGAAAATATGAGCCCTTATACCAATGGCTCATGAGTAGAGTACATGAAGACTTCTTCTACTTTGTAGGACATAGAGTAAGGATTTCAGCCGTGTTGATCTCCATAGTGATAGGGTTGAAGGCTACATGTGAAGACCTCAATGGGGACTTAACAAACAAGGCCACAATTTTGGAGACTAGGAGGGAGTTGGGGTACACCAAGGGTCCACATGGCATGGACATAGACAAGATGAAAAAGTACCCAAGTTTTGCATGCAGTTGCACACCTTGTGAAAAATTAAATGACCAAGAGAGGTGGTCACAAGTGAATACCATGTGGCTACATGTTGCTAGAAGGATGTCTGAAGGAGTGGTCTACAACATTTTAGGTTACATTATAGAAACTATCATCGAAGAAGTGCATTCAGGAGGAAAGATCAGTTTGGGGTTGTTTATTGTCTTTGGTATTCATGGAGATCGGGGTGCTGATGGACCAAAGGAGAAGATCTGGGAGTATCCCATGGAGAACAAGTCACCTGCAGAATGATTCAACAAGTACTTGTGTGAAGGATTGATGACTGAACTAGTCAAGCAGAGGGCTGAGAAGTGGTATGATAGGCTCATGTGTGGAATTTGAAGAGGAATGGTGCATCCCCAAAGAATTGCCTTGGTGGTGGGTAAGGTAGTATAGTTTGTAGTTTACCAGACATTTTTGCATCACATGATTTGTAATGAAGGATGGGGCTTGGAGCCCATGGTGCAAACTATCGTATGCCTTCACAAGTGAGGTATTTTTAGGCATTGGTTCATAGGTTCTCGATGATGCATGTTGTCTAACATTCAATGTAGAAAAGGTAGACTGTGACTACCACACACTGAGGAAGAAGTATGTATATCAGGATGTAATGCATATATTGAAAGGCTCATCTCAGATGTGTTGAGCATAAATCTAGTAATTTTTTGGTTGTTGGAGACATTGGAGCAGCACTTGTGTACCTCTCAGCTAAAGCCCAAGCTGGAAAACAACAAGTATGTGGAAGATGAGTTCATGCTCCCAGGGCTGCCGAAGGGTAAGCATACCATGGAGAACATTCCAATGCCTAAGCCCATAGAGACAATCAAAGTAGAGGATGAGGAGGATGAGCACGAGGATAGTGGTGGTTTGGAACATAGGAGGAGGCAACCATCAGATAAAAGAGAATCAGAAGTGTGTGACTACACCAACTCATGGGCAAGGGAAGAAGAAGAGGATCCAGAAGTAATTCAAGGAGAGCACTGCTTTAAAAGAGTATTCAAGAAAACAAGGACTCGAGGTGCTACTCAACAAAAGTGTGCAGATCACCTCGACTCTCCCCATAGAAGGAGAAAATTGAGAAAAGGAGAAGGAAATTAAATTTGAATGAAGAAGCGAAAGAGTCAGAAGAAATCACACCCAATTCTCCTACACCTCCAGAGAATGTAGAGGAATAAAAAGACAAAGAAATAAAGGATGGAGAAGAGGAAGAAAAAGGGGAAGAAGAGAAAACAATAGAGACTGCTCATGACATATCAACACAAGTTCCCAATCTTGAAGCCCAAGTTCCTAAGAAACCTAGATCAAGAAGAATGAGTGGGGAGTATATTCCACCAGCCATGGGCTTTGCGGAGGACACAGGTAAAATTATTTGCACCTGTTTTAAGAGTACAATGGCACAAAAGGAGTTATATTGCTAGGAATTAATGGATGAAGATATGGTGACAGTGCACACAAGGAAGCAATTATCATGGTTGATGCACATGCACATGGATGAACCAAAATTTGATGTATGTGAGGAGTCATGCATGTTAAGGAGGTTGAAAAAGACACCTCAAGCTAGACACATAATAAGTAAAGCCTACTATTATGTTAGATGAACAAGTAAGCAATGCTTTGGTGAAAGTGTCAACAAAAGTCACATGTTGGAATATGGAAAAAGCTGCCACAATTAGGGCCTAAGGGAGGAGATCAAGACTAAGGATGAGGAGATAGCGTGATTGAAATAGAAAAATACTTGGCACAAAAGAATAATGTTGTGTTTATCGGCATGGTAGAGGAGATTGGTGGCAATTTCATGAAGGCTAGGCCACACTTAGAGCCAAAGGTACCCAAGACGTTTCCTTGAGCAATACATTATGTCAGTATGTTGGTGGACTTAGTACTTGAAGATGAACCTCTGCATGCATACGAGCCAAAGGATCCAACATAAGAAGTAGAGCACGAAAAGGCTTCAGTGATGTGGAAGATAACATCATATGAAGGATTGCTTCAAAGCTTGCAGGAAGAACTCAAGAAGGTGGATCAAGCGTTGAATATTTGTATAGTTCGAGAGGTTGTTATAAGGACCAGGACCATTTTAGAAGATAATGAGGTCCTGAAGGCCATGAAGGATGAGACATTGGGCCATGTAGAATGGTTAGCACTTGTTAAGTAGAAGTGTGAGGCCCTTACAGCTCTCAGAACCTCACAGGGAAAGGCTGGATGAGCTTGGAAAACTCATCACTCAAAAGATGGACTTATTGGAAGGGAGAATGACTAGCATGTCCAGCATTGTGTTGGTATTACAGAATGAAAAAGGAGAGATTGCAAGGGATGAATTGGAGTCAATTGTAGTAGATATTCCTAGAGAAAGCAGAGGTCATACTCAATGACTGGAAAACCTTAGAGGTGGAGATAAAAGAGGAATATCCAGAATTGATTATTCTAGTTGCAGAAGAGGATACTGCAAGTTGAAGACATTCTTTCATTCATCCAAATTCTTTTTATTCCTTTATTCATATTCTTTGATTCATTTTTGGAGACAACCATTTTGGGGCAACAATGAAACTAGTGTGGGGTAATGTTGATTAGTCAAACTATGGCACTTAGTTGAGAAAATACAGAAGGTCATGGGAAAATAGGGCATGTTCAAAGGTGTGAATGGATAAGGGAAACACGCACGTGGAGGATAAGTTCATATTTTGGGACTTAGCCATTTTTACACATGAGGATCTATTTTTAGAGATGGTGTAGAGCACATAAATGAGGCAAGAGACTTGTGCACCACACATTGGCTATTTTTGGAGGATTGGCTACAAATCACTTTGCATGGATGCGGGCTAAGAATAGGTTTATCATTGTCTAGTTAACTAAAGGAAGTCTATTATTAGCACACTTGCATGTGGGGTTATGGCTGTAAAAAGCGCGTAGCTAATAATAGCATGCATGTGACCTATTCTAGGATTGGATAAGCGGTGAAGGGCAAGTCCCCACCCTTATAAATATGTAGTGAACTACATAGTAGAGCATATAATATAAAATAATGAGTAGAGAGACGAGATATATGTATGTATGTGTGCATCTTTGGACTCCAGATATCTTGTGTGGTATGGGCATAGAATGCCATTACTGTAAAAATCTTCTATGTAATTTTCATATTTAATATAATGGAGGATATTGGCTGAATCTAAGTGTTATTTCTATGTGTATTTGGATCTAGTATGTTCTTGATTTCATCATGGTTAATACTTAGTTTTATGTTCTCCCTTAGATATAGATCTAGCATGCTTTGTAGAATGATGTATTAATAATGGAACTGCATGTATTAAGTCTTCATCATGCTAACATCTTGCAACAATAACCCTAAACAGGGACATGGTAAAACACGAAAAATTGTGGGAAAGTATCGATATTATTGTTTTATGACTCACATTATATATGCAACATGTAAGTTATGAATATCATAGAAGATATTGATATAGTTGTTACCTATAAGAAGTATGCAAAGAATGGAAAATATTTTTTTATAATCTTTATTGTTAAATGATTACTTTAAATCGTTGGGATACAATAACAATTTGTTATATTAAATAATTATGAGAATGAAAAGGGTGTTTATTGCAAATTGTTATGTGTGTTGAATAGAGAAAAATAATTGTATGTATTTAGAGTTAGGTACATAAAAGATACCCTTAAGGATGCTGAGTTAGATTATATTTTGTTGATGTAGCAAGTTTGATTGTTTGTGAATTGATTTAAATAATTTTTAACATTGTAGCAAATCGATTACTCAAATATTAAATGATACATGTGTTTAACATGGAAAAAAGATGCATCATGCCAGTTCGGTTGGAAATGACCATCTACAATGAAATATTTTCCATGTAGGTTATTAACATTGCAGGTTGATTATGAAGGAAGACGTGACTTACACCTTTTCTCACTACTATGTCTTTTGATGAAATCTATAAAGTTGTTCTTGTTGTGAAAAGATGAAAAGAATTGTATTTTAGTAAGGCATGATGCTTGAAACAAGATGTGATTATTTTGATAATCAGTTGTGGACATGTATTGTTATTATCTATTGATGATGTTGTATTGAATTGAGAAATGTAATTAATTGTATTGTATTTTACTAAGAAGTGAAAGTTATACTTTCTTTGTGATATTAACAATGAAAGGCAATTTGGTGATATTAATAAAGTATTATCTTTGCTAATACATATTGTATTATAATCATTATTATTTCAATAATGATAATGTTGATAGTTTTCTAAGACTATGTAATAAGTATTGATATTGAATTGGCAAGTGATTAATTAAATAAATGATATTACTTCTATGTTATTAATTGAATACAATATATATATATATATATATATATATATATATATATATATATATATATATATATATATATATAATGGAATATGTGTAATAGAAAATCACATGTGATTGACTTATATGAAAGGTTCTTAATCTTGGTTGAAGGATTTCTAAGAACTAATGTGGATTATTAATGTATTGTTATCCATTTTTACCCCCTTGGTAAAATGGACAACTGGAGAAAATTGGAACTAGAGAAAATGGTGAAATTTAGTTTTGGGGGGCTTCAATCCATTTTTCTTAACTCCCTAACCCAAAAAATTCTAAGGAGTTAGTGAAAAGTGAGAAAACCAAAGAAATATGTAGAAAGTGTTGCAAAAAACTAAATCCACTAAGTGTTATAGAAGTGCCGCAGAAAGTCACACCATGGAAAATAAGTGCCACAGAAAGCCATGCCACGAGTAAAAGAAGTTCCATAGAAAGATGTGCTATAGAAAATAAGTTTCATATAAATTTGTGCCATAGAAAATAAGTGTCGGAAAAATCCACATTGTAGAAAAGAAGTGGCACAAAAATTTGCGCCACATAGAATAAAGTCTATGGAATGTTGCGTAACAAAGGCCGATAAATTCTACAAAAAGGAAAGCCAAAGAAAGTCACACCTTTGCATAGAAGAAGTGCCACACCATAGAAAATAAGTTCCGCCAAAAGCCACGGTGTAGAAAAGAAGTGTCACAAAAATCCGTGCCGCACAAAAGAATTACCGTAGAAAGTCACGTCATAGAAAATAACGCCACAAAAATCCATGCTGCACAAAATAAAGTCCACGAGATGCCATAGAAAAAGGCCGTGAAAAGATGCATAAAACTAATGCCATAGAAATCCATAGAAAAGGAAATCCGTGGAATGTCAAAAAACTAGAAAATCCACGGAACAAAGGAAAACGACAATTTTTCGCGTGAAACTTAAAATGGCTATAACTTTCAACCTGTTGCTCCGTTTTTTACAAAAAAAATTATTTTTGGAAGGTATCAACATCCTCTATGTAATGGGAATTTAATTTATCGATTTTATTGAGGTAAGATGTTTGGAAAATTGGAAACCATATCCAACACGAAAATGTAAAGTTCCAAGCCCAACCACCGCAATTAATGAAGTATGACACCCCATTTCTTCTTCCAGAAGCTAAATTACATGGGGAAAATGATTTGTAAGGATGCCCATGCCTTTTTAGACCTTGTAATGAAATTTTTCGTGGGTGAGAGAAAAAATCCAAGTTTCACTCTCTCTCTTTTCCCATCACTTCTATATATTGTAAACTTCTTCTCATTTGGAGTGGGAGATATTCTGGGACTTAAAGAACCTCTTGCATTTTAGTTTCTCATTTCCATTGAGTTGTAATCCTTCCCATGGGCCTGTAGAATGTATTTTTTCCTCTATTTTGTAGATGTAATGGATTGTGCAACCGTTTAAAGTAATAAAATTTGTGTTTGTGGTATTCTCTCAACCCTTGCATTTATTTTCTTGTCTTTCCTTGCCTCTTTGTTATTTCTATTCTATTTTGTGCATGTTTCTATTATTTTTAGGCTTGTGTTGTTGTGTTTCATGGGGATTTGGTGTTAAATTCTATTTTGGGACTATGTCAAAGCTATCATGGCCTCTCTCAGTTGCATTTCTCTTCAATTTTCTCCCTCAGCAGTGTATCTCACTCCCTTTTCTTGGTGCTATCACCTCTTAGTGTAGGATTTCCCATTTTCATGAATTTTCCTCTCTCTCTGGTCCCTTGGAATCATAGAATAGGATTAGATAAGTGTATTTCAGTATTAGGGGTAATTTTAGTATTAGATTAGGAAGAGGAACCAACCTACTCTGGAGAATTATCTCAACTACAAGGTCCCACACCTTGAGATAATTCCATGTTACCCAGTTACATTGATTGCCTAGTAAACTCACATGCTAGCAATTCAGAGGGTGTTGTAATTTGGTGATAACATGCATATTAATAAATGAATGAATATGATGCACTTTCGGGCATGATACTTGCATCTTGTATTATTGATGGTTGAAATGTATTACATTATTGTGCCTTGTAAAGGAATAAAGTATATAAATAATAAGTGAATAATGTGTATTTGGTGTACATATGTAACTTATCTATATTATGGGTTGTTTTGTAATATTTGGAATTAATCCTATTAAGTATAATACTATACTTAACACTTTATTTGAGCAAAAGGATTAAATTACGACATAAGTACTACTCTTGACATGATGCATTGCTAGTGTAAATAAATAGAATATGAACAATAAATTTAATGTGGAATGCTCAATTAAATCTGCAACTAGCAAGTGTAATGATCATGATGGAATGAATCTAAGCATGCCATTGAAATGCATGAAACCTTCACTTAGATATGTAGGTTTGAATTCCATAGTAGATAGAGTTTTGTTGAAACCTAGGAATTGATATGTTGTAACTTATTTGAATAACCTTAACTTAATAAGATATGATGTTCCCATTTAGCAGAACTTAGAAATACAACTCACTATGGCCGCTACTACGTAGTATCCATTTAATGACTACGGTCATTATTTGACTCGGAGTAGTTCTTTATGTCGAGCTAACACTGTCGAGACTCCTCTAAATGAGAAGGTCATAATATATTAAGATGTAAGTAATGTCCTAGGTAAGAATCCATATTGTACCACATGGATAAGTACCCAATGTCATCTTATGATGACTATGCAAAAGGAAATGACTTGTAATAATGCAAATCATTACGAAGATGCTTACTCTCCCTTAGTCATCCTAAGTTGATATTGTGGCACTTACCCACGAGGCAGATCCTAATGATAAGTGTAAATAAGTGATAAGGTGAAAGAAAAGTTCCAATTGATGAGTGTTCCATCATGGAACTGAGCATGGCAGACATGTCTTTGAAACTTTGGCCAAAGTAGTGTAAGTTGTTGATTACACTATCATGATTTCACTAAGATCTAAGTGTAGGATGTTGGATGGGATTCAATGATGGATACCCATGTAGACACTTAGAATGTAATATTTGACTATCCTTGATAGATGAAAGAAACCATTAGTATAATTTATATACACGCTCATAAAGAGTAATATACGAGGTAAGGTTACCAATGGACTCATGCGAGATGCACATGGTTTATGACTATTATAGGATGGATTGACTAAGATGATGTTAGTTCTAAATTATGAGAATTTAAATATATGGGTATTTAAATAAGTGAACCATGAAGTTAAATAATTAAAAATTCCTAGTTGAGAAGTGTAATAAAGTGGTTGTTACATTTTGGTATCAGATCTTAATGTTGTAGCTCTTGGACTTATTAGGTCCTTACGCTTACTAAATTCTGATTTTATTAACAAGATAAAATGAATGGGAGAAGGATGTACCATGGAGAATGAACTAGACCAAATTATGCTTCAGGTTTGGCAGTAAATAAGTTAGATAACACTCTAATAGTCCTTTGTGACACACTAAACTAGAAGGATGTTGGGAGAAATTGGTAAAGTCTGAATAGGATCAACCAAGTTAAATAATTTGAACTGAATGATAACAATCAGCAAGGGAGTTGCTTGATTGTTGAACTATCATGATGACATATTTTGGAACTTGAATCCAACATGATATAAAACCTGTAAAGGGGAGATGAAGTAGATAGGAGTGGACTATCTACTGTATATAGCAGTAATGATTGGAAAGGGCAATTAGGCTATAATGAAATCTATAATAAATTATGACTTGAAAAGAGAAAAATTATACAAGAGTGTTATCTCTTCTCCACATGTGACTTTAGGAAAAGTGATGGAAATAATGTGGAAACAAATATAGACTTCCAAAATGATTTCAACAAGGAAGACTTACTAAAAAGTAGAAGAATAATGTTGCAGTTGACTAATAAGCTAAGATGAAGGAACAAGATTTCCTAACGTGACATCAGGTAGGTTAGGTAGAACTTCCTATTGTTGTTTTAATTTGATACTAGTATAATTGAGTTCTTGGTATCTAGTGATTAGCTTAAACAAAATTAGAAATTTGATTTATCCTTTGCATATGAAGAAGAAATTACAAATCTTTGACTGTCAATGCAACACTGACATTGACATTGTCTGAGCCTCCTCATGGAATTTGGAGTTAATGAGTTCTTAAGGGATTTGATAAAGTGATTAACTTTTAATTCTCTAACATAAATCAATGTTTTACTAATATGGAAGATAACCAAGTACATGGAAGCATGCAAAAAAACAAGCCTAAAATAAAAAGAGAGGAATAGTTTGGATGATTTAAGTAATCATTGACCATGAATTTATGAGGAAGATATCCAAAAGGAAAAAATGGATGCATTTGGATAAATCCCACCAGAAAATGGATATCATTGGGTGCAGCTTGGAGCTGGGATGTAAATATTTCTACATTTTGGGATAGGTGTTTATATTACCCAATAAAATAAAGTAAGTGATATTAATTCTATATTGTCTATTATGCAAGAAGATTATGGCTGAAAATATGAATATATATAAATATATATTTACTTGGTGTTCCAAATTATAACGAGAAGATATATTTGTGATCTATTTTTGCGAGCCTTATGACATGGATTTTATTGATAAGATCTAGGAATCAATCCTATGACTTTATGAACTCAGATTGTTGATAACAAGATCAATCTGTGTAAAGATATCGTAACTTATTGAGTAGTCAAATAAGTTCGGTAGTATGAAAAATACCTTTTCTTGTGGTAAGAAAGTAGTGGAGTATAGATTGTAAAGATTAAGGTATTTCGTAACATTAAAGTTTTTGGTATGTACCTTAAATCAGCCATGATGCTAATATTCTACCTTTATCCGAAAGGTGACTTTTCATCTCTATTTTGAGATGATTATCAATATAAGCCTATATATTAATTACTGCATATAATAATTAAGGAAATCCTATCCGTAGAATGACTTGTATACATTTTTAAACTTAACAATTGTGTGTATCATAGATGGTCATTTGTGGAATGGATAACAAGATTACAGAAGTGTAACATTGGCTTAATATTGCATAAGCTTAGTAAAGGATTAATAAGTCGAGGGGAGTAATATTTTTATGGTTGAGAAAACTCATTTAAATTTATGGGGACCATTAGATAAGTACGAGATCATTGCATTTAAAATATTTAACTCCTTAAATAGTAGACATGGTCAAAATTTCACACCACTGTGTATCACCTTACAACTTGGATGGGGATAGCAGGGTTGTAAAAACCAATAAGAGACTTCCCAGTGAAATTTGTGCTTGTTAGGAAGGGTTGAGATGATCTAACAAGTCTTTCCTCCGTAGAAGAAAAGGATCTCCTTTTCTAAATTACTTGTGTCTCCGTAGGCAAAAAATTATGTTGTCCTATTTGTTATGGGGAGGCAAAATAAATCAGCTAGAGAGCATTGGGATCACTTGTTTGGACTTAAAAAGAAGTAGTTAAGGAAGCTACGGTATAAGTTTATGAATTTATAAAGTATTCATTCCATAGATGTTCTAGATTTCTGTTGAATGTTACCCGACCAAAGATGAATCAAATAATTGTACTCAGGTACGTAAATCTAATATGCAAGACCTTGGATTGGTTGGGAGTATTGGATGTTGAAAAGGCATTGTTGAATGATGAATGTAGTTCTGATTTTCCAGATGGAAATCCTTTTGATAAATTGGCTTAGGATGTTGAAAAACTTATGCATTAAGATCAACATCTATTTAGAACATAACCATGAATACTATCCATTATGGAATCATTTTATATAAAATAAATTACCATTAAGAAATGGAAGGCAATAAGATCATCTAACAGGGGAAATGTGACTTATCCAATATAAAAATCCCTTTGGGATTTAAATACATATATCCAAAGATGTTTTTGGGTAATAAGTTGTATAGAGGATATTGTAAGAGCTCACCTCATGATGTTTTAATCATTGCTTTAAAAAGAGGAAAATCAAGAATTGTACAAGACAAAGGTCTGGAAAAACAAGTGAGTAACGAAATAAAATATCTTAGGAAGACTTGTGGGAATTGAAAAACAATGTTTTCCTTGTTTGTTTCTGTGTTATATAGCTTGTTTTTGACTATCTATAATATATATTAAATAATATTACAAGTTATGGTCATTTATTATGAAAAACCTTATGTCATATTTCGATTGTTTGATAGTTTTACTAGTTTAAAGGTTGTTATAACTAATAAATTTGTGTTTCAAATCTTAAATTTTTTTTTTTTTATGGAAAACGATGACTGTTATTCCAAGATTAGTGGATATAACATTGTTATGAAGTCCTGAAAACTTGATTCTTGCAAGTTTCAGACTATACTATTGGGATATTTGATGATTGAATAAGTGACTTATTATTGTTTTGCTTAAATTATATTATGATAAGAATGAATCATCGAGATGATGATGATTTTAAGGGGAGATATGTAACACCATCATTGTTTATCAGTTTGTTGTGGTAAATGTGTTTGGTTTTGACATGCTTCAATAGTGGACTTACATTCTTCTTGGTTTTCGTTGCATGGACTGTATGTGAGTGCATTGTTGTAGCATGTCGACACAATGTGATTGTACTCTTTTGATCTAACATACTTGTCTATCATTGTTAAAAATATTTTGTACTTGATGATATGTTGTTGGATCTGTATGTTGATTATGATCACACTATTGTTATTACTTACCTTTGGTTTTGTTGATCATTTTGATAAGTTTGGGACTTCGGGTACTTGGTCAATATGATCCGGACTCAGAGAGGAATAGTATTTACATAGCTCAAGGTGAGATTTAATTTGATTACCAATTATTAACAACTTTTTTATAATTTAATATGATTGGGCATTAGTTTTATGAGTCTAAACTAAAGCCAAGCTAAATTTGATGTCATTCAAATAAATGGTCTCTAAATACTGTGTTCCGGTCTAATGTTGAACACCTTTGCTTTTAGCTTTAATTAAGCTTGGCTTAGTTAAAATGGGACCTATTTGATTAATAATCATGATGATGTTTTCGAATATATATATATATATCATGGTTCAAGTTTAATAAGGATAAATATTATAAAGGCCTAAGCTAAGGTCTATAATGAACATGTTAAGGGGGCTTATGTCTTTATTTTTATTAGATTAGGCAAAAAACAGGGATCGGCTCCCAAGGGCTAGTACAAAAGAGAGGAACGCAACCAGAAACAAAACAGGAAAAAAAACCCAGAAAGGGGTCCCAGAAAGATGAGTTAAACATGATTAACTCTTACATTGCAGGATCTGGACCCCAGAGAGGACAAAAATACCAAAAAGCAATAGGACACATTGTTCACAGCAAAGTCTCTGAGACAGTATAGAGAACAAAAACCTCCACAACAAACAAACAAACCGCCGAAGGCCGGGCTAGCGGCAAAGCAGCCATCCTGGATTCCAGAACCATCCAACACCTACTCCTCCTTCGAGCTACTTATGTGAAGGTTGAATCTCCTCCTTTTCTTTTCCCCTTCAATCCCCTCCACTTTTTCAAGCATAAATTTAACTTGAATCTCTATCTTCTTCATTATGTGTTTTATCTGGACCTGATCTGCGACCATCTTCTTTGAAATGTTGATGATGTTCAAAATGGACTCCCTTTTCCCCTTATTCATGTCCTCCATGGCTTTTAGGACCCCTTCTAAATACAACATCTTCCTACTCCATTCTTCAAATACATTGGGGTCTCCCACACATTCATTCTTCCTTGAAGCACTGGCTTCCCCAACACCACCCTCATTTTTGTCTTTATCTTTCTCATTCCCTTGGAGGATACCCTTACCCACTTTCATTTTAGTTAGACACTCTGAAGAGTAATATCATCTTCCTTGGCTTGCTCCTCCAGGACCATTGTCAAAGGATAATCCATAATTGGCTTGCCATTCTCAACCAGAAGAAGAATCAGGCCCTCATGGAGGGGTAGCTCAGCTTTCTCATTCTGGAAAGCCATCAACAAATTTGAAAGAGAGGTGGCAAGAAAAAAGGGAATACTAGCCATAAACTTGTGACAGAACATGTTGAGGAAGGTCATGTGATGGGTATATATTTTTCTATACTTACCCTCCAACATAATATATTTCATAACTTGAAGGAAAACATCCTTCCAGACCCTAGGAATGCACGAACGTGCAATGCCATCCGTGAAGAAGTAACATTTCTCCTTGCCAACGAAAAATCGATCAATCTCGAGGTCTCTACGGGTTCTATCCTTGTAGATATTTAACCCTTCCATCTTCATATCAGTCACCCTAGCAATATTGGACTCTGAGACCTCAACCTCCACACCACGGATAGTAAAAACCCCCTCTTTCCAAGCATTGTTGAAGTCCTTTGACAGAGATGGGTCATGACCATGTAATTTAGCAATATAATTGCTAAATCCTCCAACTTTAAGCTTGTTCCAAAGATCTTGGTTACTCTCCTCCATGTTCTGACAGGCAGTTCCACTTGAATCCTGTCTCCACCCATCTACACATTGCCAAAGTTGTCGTCCCAAAGTAAAATATTTCCACAACCAACAAGTTGTTCACCCTATCAAAGATCGAACATAAACAATGATTTTTGTAAAAGCTAGCATGGTACCTAGAATAATTTCCTCCGCTCATGCCGGCATCATTTATCCTAGCACCTTCTATCCTTAATGATTTCATCATTAATATTAGAGGGTAATCTCTCTCCTTTGCACCAAATTTTGTACTCATTACTAAGGACTCCCACATTGGCCATCTTGTCTGCACATTTATTTCCTTGCCTCAAGGTATGATTGATAGATATCTTATCAAAATACTTTAGCAATTCCTTGATATCTTGAATGATGTTTTTTTTTGGGGAAATTAGGATGGTTTTCATGTCATTGTTGTTTTGCATGTTTGGGAATTTTTTTAAGCTCTACATGCTTTCATCTCACTTCATTGTGATCTATCTATTTGATTCAATATTGCATTAAATTTTAACTGTAAGTTGAGAGATTTATGCGTGACATTTATGTTTTTGGGTTCATTTAATATCAAGGAAAATATGGAAGTGTTGTTTTCTATTGAATAAAGCTTTCAATTTGTGACTATGAAGGAATCTTAGAAGCTCCAGGAAAATATATTTGATGTCGATTCAGGCATGATATATTCTTTCTCATCCCTAGAAACTTGTCTCATTTACTATTTGAATAATGGGATTTACGCAATAGACATTTGGTTGATCTATTTTGGGTGTTCTTGGTATTGTTCCGTATGATTGATCTATGTTCAGTTATTATTGATTTGGTTGTGGTTGGAATATTGTTGAGAGGTTCTAACTGTTATTTTAAGTTTATATTATTGGATATATCCTATCAACATCTCTGTGACTTCTATGTTGTATTAATAAAATACCAAGAACTTATGGGGTAGTATTTCTTCCTTGGAGAATCTCGGATTTGGACCTAGGAGCTCATTAAACCGTCATTAAAATATTTAATAGGTTTGGTTGAAGGTTTAATCTGGGTCTACACATTTTAGTGTGTAAATGGAATGAACTTATAAGTTGTTCTGGTATTACATTCTGCCTATCGTGACATGTATTACCTTTCTGTTTACCTATCGTAACGATATTGTAACTATGTGAAATCCCAGTTATGATTCATTGTGGACTGTCCTTTGTATCTATGGTCAATTCAAGTATTTCTAATAAAACCAAATATAAGGGAGATTGTACTTCATTGCTTTGACTCTGCTATGGAAGTGTGTAGTGTGTGTGTGTGTATATATATATGAGTTTGTGGTTGTAGGTAGCTCCTTCTTGATCAATAGAAGAAGGTGGGAATTTGATATTTGTGTTTATATATTTCAATATGTATCTATGAGTATGTTCGACTATGGAATATGTTAAACAATTACAATGTTCTTTGAGCTTTGTGCCTATCTATATGCTTTTGTATTGTGATGGTATTAGTAATACGTCTACTGGGAAGTCCATGGATTTCGAGGAATTTCAGGAAATTATATTTATACCTTAAGGACGTCGTTTTACTATACTTCTTTTATTGTGAATGATATTGGTTGCGAATGAAAGAATTCTACATTGTAGTCGATACATATACTATTGGAATCTTAGGCAGGGCCTGAGTATTTTGTAGATCAGTTTTTTGGGTGTAAATTTACTCCTTGGGACTTAGTTGCAATGAGGTCTAAGGGCGTCAGTTATAAAGGATGACCATAGATAATTACCTACTCCGTCAATTAGTAACTCTGAATCCTCAGAGACAGTAATGAAAGAATTTTATCTTTGACATATTTTACATATATGGATACGTAAGTTATGAACAACTTAGTAAATACCTATATATTTGATATCACCATGAGAATATGAAATGATTGTATAGGTGTATGTTGTTGGCAGATAAATGGGTTTTTTTGTGATAATTTGTTTGTATGCATTTACTATTGATATATATTGAACATCTCTCAGGTTGTAAGGAGGTTGTTATAAATTTTCACGAGTGTCGAATAATGTAGAATGGTTGAATGCATTTACAAATATAAATAATAGTCTACTTTTATGGAAGGCTACATATGAGCAAACTAGACTTATGCCTGGTTTTTGCATTATGATGATCTGTACTGAATATTGTGACCCCGCCTAGGGGATTTAGTTGTGATATGGTTAAAGGATTCTGTTTGGAAGTATAAACCATAGTTATTACTTTTATTCCTCCTTTTGGTAAGCACGAAAACTGTGAGACAATATTGATATTATTGTTTTATGACTTACATTATATATGCAATATGTAAGTTATGAATATCATAGAAGATACTGATACAGTTGTTACCTCTAAGAAGTATGCAAAGAATGGAAAGGAGTTTATTATAATCTGTATTATGTGTTGATTACTATAAATCATTGGGATGTAATTATAGTTTGTTATATTAAAAAATATGAGATTGAAAAGGGTGTTTATTGCAAACTGTTATGTGTGTTGAATAGAGAAAAATACTCGTATGTATTTACAATTAGGTACATGAAACACCCCCTTAAGGATTTTGAGCTAGATTGCATTTTGTTAATGTAAAAAGTTTGATTGTTTGTGAATTGATTTAAATGATTTTTAACATTATAGTAAATTGATTACTCAAATATTAAATGATACAAGTGATTAAGATGGAAAAAGGATGTGTCATGCCAGTTCAGTTAGAACTGACCATGTACAATGGAATCTTTTTGTTGCAGGTTATTAACATTGCAGGTTGATTATGAAGGAAGACGTGACTTACACCTTTTCTCATTGCTATGTCTTTTGATGAAATCTATAAATTTGTTCTTGTTGTGAAAAGATGAAAATAATTATATTTTAGTAAGGCATGATGCATGAAACAAGATGTGATTATTTTGATAATCAGTTATGGACATGTATTAGTATTATCTGTTGATGATGTTGTACTAAATTGAGAAATTCATTAATTGTATTATATTTTACTAAGAAGCAAAAGTTATACTTCACTGTGATATTAACAACAGAAAGGCAGTTTTCTAGTTATTAATAAAGTATTATCTTCGCTAATACATATTGCATTGTAATCATTATTACTTCAATAATAATGATGATGATAGTTTACTCGAGACTATGTAATAAGTCATGACATTGTATTGGAAAATTATTAATTAAATAAAAGATATTACTTATGTGTTATTAATTGAATACATTATATATATATATATATATATATATATATATATATATATATATATATAATGGAATATGTAATAAAAATCACATATGGTTGACTTTTATGAAAGGTTCTTAATCTTGGTTGAAGGATTGATAAGAACTAATGTGGATTATTAAGGTATATTGATAAATGAATAAATATGATGCGCTTTTAAGCATGATACCTGCATATTGTATTATTGATGGTCTAAATGTATTACATTGTTGTGCCTTGTAAAGGAATAAAGTATATAAATAATAAGTGAATAATGTGTGATTGGTTTACATATGTCACTTGTCTGTATTATGGGTTATTGTGTAATATTTAGAATTAATCTTATTAATTATAATACTATACTTAATACTTTACTTGAGAAAAAGGATTACATTACTTTGTAAGTACTACTCTTGACATGATGCATTGCTAGTGTTAATAAGTAAAATATGAAAAATATTTAATGCAGAATGTTGAATTAAATCTGAAACTTACAAGTGTAATGATCATGATGGAATGAATCTAAGCATGCCATTAAAATGCGTGAAACCTTTGCTTAGATCCGTAGGTTTGAATTCCATAGTAGCTAGAGTTTCACTAAAACCTAGGAATTGATATGTCGTAACTTATTTGAATAACCTTAACTTAATAAGATATGAGGCTCCCATTTAGTGGAACTCAATGATCCAACTCTCTATGGATGCTACTACGTAGTATCCATTTAATTACTATGGTCATTATTTGACTACTAGGGAGTAGTTACTATGTTGAGTTAATCCGTCAAGATCCTCTAAATGAGAAGGTCGTAATGTATTAAGATGCAAGTAACATCCTAGGTAAGAATGTGGATTGTACTGCATGGTTAAGTACCCAATGTTATCTTATGATGGACATGGGAAATGGAAGTGACCCGTAATGATGCAATTCATTAAGGAGATGCTTACTCTCCCTTATTCATCCTAAGCCGATATTGTGGCACTTACCCTCATAGATGGATCCTAATTAGTACCTTTTACACAACTTATAATTATCTGTTCCTAATCTAGATAATAGTAAATAAGTGATAAGGTGAAATACAAGTTCCAATTGATGAGTGTGTCATCATGGAACTGAGCATGGAAGACATGTCTTTGAAACTTTGGCCGGAGTAGTGTAAGTTGTTGATTACATTGTCATGATTTCACCAAGATCTAAGTGTAGGATGTCGGATGGGATTCAATGATGGATACCCATGTAGAAACTTAGAATGTAATATTTGATTATCCTTTATAGATGAAAGAAACCATTATTATACTTTGTATACACACTAATAAAGAGTAATCTATGAGGGGACGATTCTTAAGCGACTCATGCAATCGCACTGCAAGTTATAGGATGGATTGACTAAGATGATGTTAGTTCTAAATTATGAGAATTTAGAACAAGGAAACATGAGATAGGAACTTAAGATTTATGTTGGATTTAAATATATGGGTATTTAAATCAAAGTGAAGCATGAAGTTAAATAATAATTAAAAAAATTCCTAGTTGAGAAGCGTAATAAAGTGGTTGTTACACACTAAATACTACATTCATGGTTGCGGTAGTATCCTTATCACCAAGAGATTCATCTAGGGGTATCCTTAAATAATATAATGTTACGGGTAACAAAATACCCTCATCCATAAAATATCAAATCCCACTTGCATTCAACCAAAATAATAAGCAACAATACTATACTACACTATAAATTTCAGGAAGTTTTCAATTATACCTAGAATTAAATAATGATCTAGTCGGAATAGAAAGACATTGTTTCCATAAACCCATTCTTGTTAAACACATATAGAAAATAATAAATAAAATTCAGATACTTTCAAACATAGATTTTTAACCCAGTTTCAACAATTAAATTAAACGATAAACCTAGAAATGTATTATTTCAACGAACCCATTTCAACGTATTCAAAAACACGAATCTGTAAAGATTTTATTTAAAAAAATAATAAATGGAACAAGCCATTAAGAGAGATATATATCTCATCATTATTGATGGTGTGAAACTCTCCTTTTCCTTCTTTCTCCTTTGTTTTCCAACCTTTCTTTTACAACCACGGATCAAAAATCGAATCAAGAAAAAATAAAAACCTCCAACATTCTTCATATTATTTATTGAGACATATATTAATTCTTTCACCAAATTTTATCCACTCACGATTTGCTTAATAAGTTAATACATGCAATAATAAGTTAACATGATGTTATGGGAAGCCTCATACATGTAGAGCTTCATAGCTCAATGAATCCTCAAAATAATGAAACAACAAAACCAACAACTTGCGGTTTTCCAAAAACCACCTTGAGCTTTCTCGAGGTTTGTGGCTAATTAATTCCATTAATTCCATGCAAGGAAAATTTTCCCTCCTAAAACTAATTCCTCTAAATTTTCCCCTTTTAAATTTAGCTAAGCCTTATTTAGCTTAGGATCCACATCTCCATCCTTATTTAACCACAAAGATAGATAAGGTTCTAACTAATTTATCTTCCCTAATGGGATGGTTAGTAGTGGATATTAAATGCCCACATAAATGTTATGTGCAAGCCACCAATATACCCAAAACTTAGCTTTGAATACTAAAGGTTCAAAGAAACATCACTTTATCTCTTCCTTATTCATGCCTTTAATATTCATGTCACATAGTGTATAAGTTTTCGTTTAGGATGGTTCATATTAGGTCCTCCATGATGGTTTAAAACCTAAAAAAACCTTATTTAAGATCCCTTAATAATAATTTCATACATTATCAAGGTCAAAGAGTATTAAACATTAAATCCTTCCTTAAGGCTTACAACATAACCCTTGTTTAGCATTAGATTAGGACCTTTATACTTAGACAATGATTTACCTATCTAAGTTTCAAAACCATAATTTTGAATAAGCTTAAACCTTAACTTAGACCCATCGATAATTATGATCAAGCTTAATAAAGCTAAATTCAAGGGCGACCATTTTAGGCCCTTAAATCATTTTTTCCAATTTGTGTAAAACTTTAATCAATGGTGATCAATTTAGATGTGTATTGAATAATATTCTTATTATAATTTCATGTAAATTTATAATAGCATGCTCATCAAACTAACACCTTCAATACTTTAGCTCCTGCAATAGAAAATATTATATTGTCAAAGTCCCATTTTGTCTATCAAAAAGTGATCATCCAGGATTCAAGGTAAGTAGATAACTAGCAGAAATATAATCATAGTCCACATACCTCGGAATATGCATATTTTCATAATACTTGTTCACTGATCACCCGGTAAATATAGAAAATCACATATTTTGATACTTATGCGGGTGAGATTTTTAATCAAATAAATTGTTACGCTTAATCCAACAATGAGACAATGAAGTATAAAAAAAGAATCCCAGTAATAGTGATACACAACAAGTTCAACTATGAGTGCACTAATCTCACTTCCTCAAGCATGCAACAATAATGACCTATTATAAATAAGTCACAATCGATCAAGGATTGAATTAAGTACACCAAGTTTATCCAAGATAAAGGAATCTTACCAAACATCAAGCACTAAAATCATCATTTAACGACTTAACCTACTGAAAACAAAAACTAAATTTATGGGGTGTGACAAGACTCCAATCAAAAGTGATGAAAGAACAACAAATATTTGTTGTCTCTAGTAACCTATGTTTGATGAAATAATTATATATGACATTCTTGTGAAAAATATTGTAAGTGAATGTTACATTCATGGCCATGATTAGCTCAAATTGACCCACCATTTATCAAGAGGAACTAAGTGAAAATTATCCCCTCTCTATTCAGGTTACCCAATGGGTCCTCTCACCCTAGTTTAAGGAAAAACCAAAAGTAGCAGGATTAGCCCATGAAATTTTTACATGCCTCTCAATCATCCCAAGAGATTGGTTCTAAAGAGAATGTCAGACATCTCCCTCACTAAAAACAATATGTATCACATATTTTTTCATCCTCTAAGCCTTCCTATTCTCTCAAAAAGAATTTTTAGGCCCCAAGGGGGTGTAGAATTAGGAACCAACAAGAAGAAAACACATCGAAGAATTTTAAACTAAATTGTGTTCCTCCACATACTTTTAGGTTTGCATACTTCTATCTTTATCTTACTACACATGAGAAACCACTTCACCATAGTTACCAAATGATCACACTTCCACCGACCGATTGATGAAGAATTCTAACAGTCAAATAATATATATAGTAAGAGGATCACCACAGTTAGCTGTCCTCCTATACAACTATTCTCAACACTCACAATGCATGTTCTCATCGTTATAAGATATATTAGGGAATGAGTATCTCATTTTATTTATGTACACACCACTTAAAGAAAACAACTGAAAAAATATAAAAAAGGTGTCACTAGTGATGTATGTGACCCAATCATTGGTGACTAATGAGTGGTGTTGATCACCTTCCATCCTCTGTTTCCTCCATCATCTAATAGATGTAATTCTTAAATAAACTTAATTTGATCATGGAGATCAATTTTGAATTCCCCCTTGATTTGGACTTGGACATCAAGAAACAATTTTTATGGACTTTTACAATGACTCTAAAGAAACAAAAAAATCGAATCGACACATTTCATTAAATTTCATAGATGACTAAAGATTTTATTTTTTTACAATTACTCTTATTGACTACCAATTTGATGACACCTATATAATGATTCAAATGAATTATATAACACTTTGAGAATAATGTGTAAATTCACACTAGAAGATATTTTTAATGCTACTAAAGCTAGACAATTTTGACTTCATGAAAATAACAACTTAACTCTTAATGAGACATACAAAATTTTAAAGGATGTTGTAATTGAAACTAATGGTACTTTTGAAGACTCTAATATGATAACTATATAAAATTTAATAAAATAATGGACTTCTTATGATGACTATAGACTAAAATACACCTTTAATTCCATGTGAATCTTAGGAAAGTCAATATCTTGATTGAGTTGATGTTGTTTGAAAGATGCAACCATGAAATCTTACACTATGAAGTTTAAAATCCAAGTAAATTCATAAATTTAATTCAATAAGGTGTGTGGAATCCTCAACCCATGTTCAAATTGAGCCTTTCATGATCCATTTCCCAAATTGAGGCACCAATTTGTGTTGCGCGTGAACACCTGTCATATAATCTAATTGTTAGAAAGTTATCACAATAAACTAAAAATAGTCATTGTAGATGATGGTTGATCACAAAAAAATAAAGTATGATAGGTTCTCCACTAGAATTTTCTAACATAATGCATCCTTGATGTTAACAAGAGACGACAATTTACAAATAAATATATATAAAAACTAAATGAATATGATGCAAAAGAGGATATGAATGAGGTGAGAATTTTTACTTGTTTGAGTTCAAAATTTTATGTCAATCAATAGATTAATGATCTAGAGAGGATCTCAAATGTTTTTACGCAGACGCATTGATATAAATATTAAAAATTCTATAACCACATTGCACCAAACATCTGCATGGAACTCAAAATGCTTAGATGTTGAGTGATATCTAACATGTTGAGGGAAATAAACAAAATTGAATCACCCCTTCGCAATTAAATCACCATATTTATCAAGAACATAATCACTCGATACCAAATTAAGAGTTTGGTTCAGAGTTTTAACAACACAAATATCAAAACATAGTTGTTTTCTATAATTACTCACATCCACATAAAGAGGACAAATAGCTCCTATAAAATACAAGAGAAAACTAAAAAAACTCTACTATGTTCATAAGTTGTTTCTAAACACTTACAAGAAAATATTTGCGTTACGTGACTTGTTATAAAAATCACTTACTAACTTATAAAAAAGTGTTCACACTAATATGGTTTCCTAACACCCATGTTTTGTCTGCACACTTGAATACTGATTGGTCCTTGGTGGTTGAAATTGGGTGGTATTCTTAATTTTTAATTTCCTCTCTCCCATCTTCTTCTTATATATATGCAACTCATTTTAATGTAACACATCCATCTCTATTTTGAAAGGGCACCATGTGAAAATGGTACCCCAAAAAAATTGAGTTATGGACTTGTGTTTTAGAGCTTGTAATTTCCTCAATACCTCCCAAATGGATGTAACAGTATGTGTATACTATAGAGAAATTAAATCTATAAATTTTAATTCTTCTCTATCATTTTCTTGCATTTGGTTGTGTCTCTTACCTCTCTTCTCTCTCATTTTATGTTGTGTATGAGTTATACTTGTAGGTTTTCCTTTTCTTTGTGTTTTGTAATGTGTGGAATGAGTATATTTTCTTATTTTGGGTCTGTGGCACACTTTTCTACCTTCTCCTTCCTTAATTTCCTTCTCATTCCTCTTAAATGAATATCAATCCCCTTCTTCTTGGTGTTATCACCTCCTTTATTAGTTTAGGATTTCATTTCTTACATCTCCCTAACCTTGGTCCCCTGTGAAAGCTTATATTAGGCTTATATAGTTGTGTTTTCTTCTTTAGGATTAGTGTTAAAATTAGTTAGTAGGTATAAGAACTAACCTTCTCTAGAGGTTTGTCTCATGATGCAAGGTACCACACTTGGAGACAATCCTAGGTTTTTTCCAAGATCAAATCCAAGGGTGATACTTTTGTGTGTCAATAGTTACGGCATACCCAGTGGGACAAAAATTAATGATCTTTACAAAATTATATCTCCAATATTAATGTGTGCTTGGTGATATCCAACCTTTATAGGATTTATATAATCACATTTGATTATTCCAATGATCCAAATAAATCCATTTCTCATATATGCATACCATTTACATTCATTTTCTCTCTCATTCATAAAGTTGTGCAATCATGACTTCTTTCCCTCATTAGAATATTCAATGTAAACATTGATTATATTCCCCTCAACCACCATGTTTCCCAAATCCTCTTCTAGATCTATCTTATGGGTATTGTCAAAATGAATGTACTTATGAATTAAACCCACGTAACCCATATTGTTATCCATTTAACCATAAGGTTTCTCAAGAATAGGGGTATGATGATTATGGAGAAAATTTCATAGTTGAATATGATTTTGATATCAATATCTAAAGGATTGATGTAATTATGGTATAGATCAAGAATGCATGTCAAATGAAGGCATTTCAGATTATTTTTAGGGTGTCCTTTCCATGGGATGGTCATATGCCAACTTGGTATAGCCCTTAATGGAAGTTATAAATTATGACTGAGTTGTCTCCTTAGATATCATATTATAATGTGTTGATATAGGCTCACCAATCTAGTTGTAGGAAACCCTATCAACGGAGTATTCCCTCACTATCATCATATGAATCTCTCATTCATTTTTTCCAACCTACATAATTTGAGCCTAAATTCCATATCCTTAGTTTTCTCAAAGCTTCACTTGTTGATCACTCTCTTCCACAAGAAAATATTGCACCTCCCCTATCATTTGAAGTTATGGTACCTCAACTAAGAACTAAATCCTTCCTTCACTTCACAAAATCATATGTGTGTGTGTGTGTTTGTGTGTGTGTGTGCGCGCCTCATGAAGAACTGATTTTAAACTATGAAGAAATGCAAATCAACCAGAAAACTGAGTTCCTTACCACTTGGTTTCCTTATTTCCCATTCCTTACTAAGAAATAAGCTACACCTTTCATGACAAAAAGGTTTATTCTTCATCCTTTTAGAAAATAAAATGCGTATGCATGCCTAGAGGAGTAGGTTGGGAAGGAACCAAATATATCAAAACATGTTCATAGTTTGAAGGATTGGAGCCATGAGTTTATGGTCAAAAAAAAATTTCATCAAGAAGTTATCATTCAACCTCCTGTAGATACAAGAAAATTAATTAAGGTGAATTCCATTCTTGGTAGCTATGAAGTGTTTTTTGAGGAATGGACTCATTCTAAGAATATAGTGGATGAAGAAATGGACCAACATTCTCAAAAAATTCACGTTGTTCTTCTTAATCAATATAATGTGGAATATTAGTTGGTTGGTATTAAGGAGGAGGAGGTCAAAGTTATGGGGTACAAGACGGATGAGGATTTCCGAGAAAATCAAGATGATTTAGCCAAATATAATGATCCTCATTGCTTTTCACGTTTAGAACTTGCTTCATCCTTAGAGGATTGCATTGATGTGTGAAGAGAATCATTAGTTTTGTAATAGATTAGGAAGATATTTATGTCATTGAGGAGGATGTGTTTGAGATTCTAAAATCTCATTTGAAGCAGAGGAGGATCAAGAAATAAGAGTGGAAATAAAGTGATTTACATAAGAGAAAGAACATATTTCTAACCAGACTTGCAAATATCCACCATAAAGAGGAAAGTGTCTCTAGTAGATCCATTTATAGATTTTGATACAAAGAAGATGGGAAAATTCAAAGGATCATCCCATCAACTCATAAGGTAATATGTCAATCAAATACTTAGTTAGTCTAGAGCCAAAAATTGAGTTTCCATTAGTCACTCTCACTTCAAATCATGGGAATGAGCTTTAAATTGTTAAAGGACATCCCTAATACTTCCATGAAACTAATTTATATTATACAAAGGTATATGTTCTTATCTTAGCTAATAGTTTGAAGGATATGGGAGTGTAGTTCACACTTTCACTTCCACTATGTGCTCTCATTACAAAACTAATCACATGACCACATTTTATAAGAAAGGGAAGCTATTTCTCCCAACATGTATCATGTTTTATTTAGCTTTCTTACCATCTATTATACTAGGTTATATTAGGTGTATTTATTGCAAAATAATCATAGTGCACACTTTACATGCTTCCACTTGGATCATGTATGATTTTACATGTTTGTACATAGTTTTTGAGCCTTTGTTGTTATTGAAAAATCTACTTTAGACCAATTTCATGGTGGAAACAAGATGTTTTAGAGAATCCTCAAAGATTTTTCTCCCAAGTTCTAGGGTCGGCTGCCCAATCAGATTTATTCATCCTTCAACCATGGAAAAAAAGGTTTTGGTTAGTTCTCAAGTTTCATCCAAAACTCCTAAGAAATCAATTTTCAAAAGTAAATCTAAATCAGTTCTAAGTCCATGCAAGTTCGGAGGTGAGAATTTCAAGTTTTCATAGTAGATTTCAAGTTTTGAGGCTGATTCCATACCTAATGAATGCTTTAAGGCTACTGGTCTTCATCATCTAGTAGGTAGATGTATCGAGCTATGAGTTTCTAAAATGTTGACCAAAACAAGTTCACACATCATTCTTGGTGGCTAGTACCGATTTCCCTTTGAATGCTTCAAATTTTGATTTTTCACATATTTTAAGCACTCATGAATCTTAAAATTCATCAAAATAACTTTTTTATCAGTAGTGGGTTCACCGTTTCTCAAAACATCTTCACTTGATTAAAAAAATCCCCTTTTCCCAAAAATTGATAAAATTCCTTCAAAAATTACATATTTTGCATGTTTCGTGATTTTGGGGTGTTTTCTAGTTTCACATTTTTGGGGTAGTTTTGGAATAGTTTTATAGTTTTGGGGCAATTTTACACTTTCCTAGTTTCATAGTTTTAAGCAAGTTTTTCGGTTTAGCAGATTTCAACGCAATTTTGCAATTTCAGGAGGCAATTTTGTAATTTCGGCATAGTTTCGTAGTTTCACGAGTTTTGGGGAGATTCATAGATTCAAAATTTCATGGAATTTTTTTATTTTCACAATTTTAGAGTTTTGACTTCCCACCCGGACCACAATGTCTAAATTTGATGTCCTCCTAACTATCACATGTGCAAATTAACATGCAATCTATAAATTCTCATAACTTTTGATCCACATCACTAAATGAGACAAACTTTATATCATTGAAATGGTCTTGAAGATTACTACATGATAAATAAATTATTGGGTTATGAAAAATTATTTTATCAAGCCAAAAATGTGAAAATGAACTCATGGATTTTTTAGGTATGGGCTCTGTAAAATTCAATGGTGCCAATGCTTGATCTCACGCACACTTGAATGTTTATTAGTCCTTAGTGGTTGAAGAAGTGGGTGGTCTTGTAGACATAAAAAAATTACATACCTAATTCCGTCCTAGTACAACTAATTAAATTAATTCTATGCTTTGGTATAATACACCCTTTTAGAATCAATTAAATTAAGTATACTACTTAAGTCATATTTCATGTCCCCTTTAGAATTAATTAATATAACTCTATCATGCCTTTAGAATTAATTAAATAAATTCCTACTCACTCTAGCTAATATAATTATAAATTTATTTATTTAGATGATTAATTATCTCATAACTAGTAAATAATTAAATTAGTTATTTAATTAATCATATTTATCTACTCATGTCGCCTTCACTTCACTTACAAAATCCTATAATGGTGGGGGCAACAATAATACGCATACAACCACTTCTTAGATGGATTTAAAGATCATCATTACACCTTCAAAAATGAAACAACACAGAATGAATCCTCTTACTATTTCAAGTAATTTCCATTATTATCCTGGGGCCCATTTAAAATAAAGTCCACTTTTCGTGGCCATACCCTCATTTATCAAATGTAGGCCATTCCTTTGAAAACTCATCCCTAGAAGCTTATGAAAATCATAGAAAAATTCTACCAATTTGAAATCTATATCCTTGTGTATCTAAGATCATAGCATTTACATTCATCCTTTAGAGAACAATCAATAGTATACACATTTCAAACATCTTCAAGATCATATAAGTTTAAGAGATTCATGGTCTTCTTTGAGGTTTATAAATAAATTTACTTGAGAGGTATATTTTTGTTTTGGATTTATCTTAAATCATTGTTTGGTATTTTTCATTGCTTACAATCTCGCATGCCCGATGGGACTTCCTACATTTCATTTAGCACTTCTAGTTTACCTCTTTGTAATATAATGTTAAAGTGTCTTATTTTTATTCTTATAACCTTGTTTTCCAAGTTTTAGGTTCTTAGGTGAAGTACAAAAGAAAAAAATAAAAAAATCAGCTTTCTAGGCATATTTTCATGTTTAAATTTTTCTAGAAGTTTGTGCACTAACATTCCCAATATTTACACTAGCATTCCCGATATATATGCTAGCGTACATGTGTGTGCACTAGCATTCACCTGTATGTGTTTTCATCGTTGTATACATGCTACCATCCACCAAGATTCGCTGGCATCCTCTTGAATGAACTATCATCCACCTATCTACATTATCATCCTCTTGAACACACTACCATCCACCTAAAAATGAAAACATTTAATTTATTTTATCTTTTTAACATTTATTATTTATAGATTCCTCTTTAATTATAACACATTCCCTTACACACACAAGCATACACTATAACACTAGTGCACTCAAGTGTATGCACTAGCATCATTTCATACGCGCTAGCGTACACTCTCTATTTTCTTTTAATTTTCTAATGTTTTAGAGTACCATTTTATTCTAATTTCTATTTTAGGATTTTTCGATCATATTTCTACATATCTCGTTGTTTTTAACCATCTTAATTTTGTTAAGGAATTAACCTTTCCTTCATTTAATCAAAGTAAGCTCATATGTATGATATTTCATCATAATTTTTAAAGTGATCTTTGAGATCATACATGTGGGCCTACATTTTGTGTCTTTTCCTTTCCACCTACCTCATGAAAACTTACTAATCCTTGTTTGCAGGATTGGCTCTAAAGGAATTTATTCTAAAAATAATCAAACTACTAAATGCAGGTTACCTTTGATTGATTCAAGAAAACCCATTTATCACCTTTTCTTAATTTTTTTTATAAATTTAACTTTATTAAAATATTCAGAGTTAGGATTATTCTCTTATTTTGACTATAACTATGGGAAGTGTATGGCTAAGGGATAGAATTTCACGGTGAGGAGTACCACAGGATTTCCAAAGTAATGGACGCCTTGAGTGAATGTTGGGCATTGTGTCTATTTTTTTTAATTGATGTAAAAGGGTGTCAAGGTGGTTTATGTGTCTCCATAAGGTGTCATCCATGAGTTAAGCTAAAGGCTTATTGGTAGTGTCCAATTGTGTTGTCTTTCCATATGTTTTCTTGGTGCATCTGCATGGTTTTAGGCATGGTCAAGCTAGTATGAGTACTCCAAAGGTTGTATGAGGTCTTCATGAGGTAAATAATTGTCAGTATGATATGTCAAAGGTGTTAATGAGTCTATAATAGGTAAAAAAGGTTAGATCATGAGAGTCAGGTGTTGATTCATGTCATTTTAGGCCTAATCCTAGACCTAATCCAAGCGAGGTGATGTAGTAACATGTAGTATGAGGCAAAACAAGTCATTATGAAGCATGAGACATGTGTTTGGAGGTGGAATAACATGTTTATGTGATGTAATAGGTCACTATTAATATTTATGAGGCATGATGAAGGATGTTTGGAAGAAATATCTTGAGAATAAGGTATGAAGACACACGTAAGTCTTAGTGCATGGAGAGTTTCGGATGCAATTGAGCATAAATGAGAGTTGGAAAGCATGGAGGAGATCATCATAGTTTCATGGGTTATATTTTAGGTCAAGTCATTAAAGAAATTGTAAGAAATGATATTTTTGGTCATATCAAGTTCCTAGGAAGGAAAAAAACAACTCAATAGGTAAAGTTCATTTGCACACCCACACGTGTGAGTTCTCGCATGGGACACTGTACACACCCAAATTTACACATGCTACATTTCTAAAAATGGTTTAAAAGTCCCCAATGATGATTCATGTATTTTCCAAAGGTGTTTAAGCCCCTTTACCTCTTTGCAATGTATATTTGTAGCTTAGATTACCTTACTTAACCATTTCCTAATTTTTTCATGGCTTTCTGTAGTGTTTTCCTTTAGTTACAAAAATTTTGCCCTTCCTTGGTGGTAGTTACGTAGCTTCCACCCTACCTAGGTGGCAATTTTGTAATTGTTGCTCTATATAGGGAAACTTGATTCATGCAAATTATACAAAACTTTCCCAACATGAATTGGATGCATGTTTTCTCACTCCAATTCACCTCTAGTGCACATTTCTTGATCAATTTGGCTGATTTTAAGCTTGACTGATTCATATCAACCTCCTCTTCCACTTCTAATTATTGATTGAGTGTTAAACTACCTCTCCTTGTTGTGATGTGGCATCCCATTGTTGCCAAATGACTTAGACCATTTCCTAGCTTGTGTTCTATAAAACCATCACTTCTTCTGAAGCAAATGGCTGAAGATTATTTGTGTATCTTGCTTAGTTGAGCTGCCACAATCTTGCTAGAAACTGCACAACCAAGCTCTGTTCTCTTCTCTTGCGTTGTCTTTCTTCTTCCTACATTGTAACCAAATGACCATCAAGTTGTCATTGCTTTAGCACTTTCTTCTTGTTGCTTCCTCTACATTACCAGTTCCCTTGACTCACGTGGACATAAAATATTGGTAAAGATAACTGAGGGGACAAAGTGATACCACAACTAGCATTTCCTCTACACTATAATTCCAGGTGGGGGTTGTTATTGAGTTTCTTCATTTCTTCATTTATCTATGAACATACACACATTTATCAACTAGAGTAGAAGAAATCATTTTATTTATTGAAAATAGTTAGATCATTTCCAAGAATATTTCACATCTTCTATAGAAGTTTCTGGTGATATCCTTCCCTTCATATCTTTGTGGATTTGTGAGGGAATAATATATAGAGGAAGCTTTCTATATCACCATAGATAATAACAAATATGTTACAAATTGTGGTTTCTATTGAATCTTCTCACATTCTATCTAGGAAGTTGCAGGGGAAGAAAAGATTCTCAGAAGCTTCAAATCTTCCTATGTCTCTAAGATAGGAAGAGGATTTGATAATCCACAATTATTAATTAGAAAAAGCTTCATTTAAATTAGAATAGATTTAATATATTGTTACACAGATAAATAGTTAATTAAATTAGAGGTAATTTATTTCTTCATTTTCCTCTGTTATTCTAGAAAACACAAAAATATTAGTTTAAAGTAGATTAGATTGTTGTTTATTTCTTTATTTCTTCTATATAAAAATACAAAAACATAGTGTAGCTTTTATTTACTTAGATTAGCTTGTTATTTTCTTTCATAGATTAAAATTACACAAATGCATACATGACCATTCCTGGACCACAACAAGAATGAACATATGGTTGTGATCCATGGGTCCCCCAACTGAACGGGCCCAAAATTATCATAGACATAGATACTGGACTTCATATGCTTGTCCTCAAAACACCATCATGGTACTCTGATCACATTGAACATAAAGACTACTAAAAGTTAAAAGCAAAGATAAAATAACAAGACTAACACCACATAGTCTATTAACAAAATGGTTTATGAATCTAACAATAGTTACATAAATGATAAAATATTAATGGAATGCTTGAAACAAATAACATGATATAAATCAATCCTAGCTAAAGCATGCCTACTTAATATGAATTGCTAACTACAAAATACCTAATTAGATCTAGGAGGGCAATCAAATTGGGTTTGTTGCTACTTCAAGAGAGGTGAGATGGTCTCTCCAACAATGACTACAAGATCATATTAGATACCCATCTACTAACCCCATTGAAGATTGGAGGCAAAGATTCAGCTTGGCTCTTAATCATATTTGTTATATGATATGCAATTCAAAGCATGGTGTAAAGTCTGAAGGTATGTGGTTAGTCTGTTTTATAGTTTTCCATTTGGGTAAAACTTACATATTGGTGCATGTGGGACTAAAAACAAAAAAATAGATTAAGAATTACTAATCTTGATTAAGGTTTGTTAATCATAAATAGTGAATTAACAAGTGATTAGGATGCGAGGAGCCTTAATCAACCACTTAGGGTCAATTAGGAGGCTAGGATAAGCTTTTGAAGCCTTCTGAGATGTTGTGGAGGGAAGTGGGGTGATTTTGAATGGTTGGAAGAGGGGTTTAAGCCAATAATAAGGTTTATTGACCAAAACAAGGGTAAAATAGGCTTAATTAGCTAATAATCACTAATTGTCATTCGGAAGAGGATTTTGACTTACGATGTGTCGTAAATTGGCATCTTGAATGTGAAAGAGGATAGATAATAAAAAAGCATTGTTAATTAACCAAAATTGTAAGAAGTGTTAGTTAATCAGAAGAAATCACTAATTATAATGGAAATGGTAAGAATGTGAGTGATTAGTGTGTTTTTGGCAATAAGATTGCAAAAGAAAAATTTAGGTGTCTACATTTGCCCCTGTTTGAGGTGAAGTAAGTAATGTCACTTAAAACATAGTAGACAAGCGTAAACAAGTAAATTTTATAAGAAAATTTAGTAGAATGAAGGTTCCCCATCGAGTGTCGATGGGGTGATAGAAGAAGTCAATCGACGATCAAAAATATAATCGAAACAGATAGAAGAAATAAGATAGGGATAAACATGATTGTTTATTGCCCCATGTGTTTTGGAAGAAAAATTAATAGTGATAAGAGGTGATAGTGGATAATTTAGGAATATCTCTTTGTATCCAATCTTCAATAAGTAACTTTGTTTCATCATGTTGCCCCTATGATCTAAATCATCAACCTTTATTAAAATAAACAAAAGTGTAAGATAACATGAAAAGATAAATTACTAACATTTGTTCATTCCTAAAAATGCACAAATCTATGTAAAATATATAATTAAATGCAATAAGAGAAATTAAACCAGATAACCTAATAGAGAAATAATTTAAACCACCCATACTCAAACAAACAACGTTAAAGACAGTTGTACTAATGTTTTTGTTATCAAGCTTGATTCGAATGTGTGTTTTGTAACGAAAAATGTTTAAAATGGTGCCCAAGCAAGGATACATGCGAGGAGTAATGAAAGACACAATAAGTCCCATGTAAATATTTTGTGCACTATGACACGATCTCGGCAACTCACTATTGCACGCTTGAGTACCGACATAGTAAGCAAGCTAAATTTGTTAATGGAGGTAGATCACAATGATCTGTAAGTTGTTTGAGACAAGAACAAGCAAGAACCTAAGAAAGATTATTTTGTAGGAAAAAAAAATTGTTTGAGGAAAATAAATTTGACACATGCTTCAGTTGTGTGCATGTTGTTTACCAATTTTTGAATTTTTTGATTTTTTTTGAATTTTTAGATTTTTAATTATTTTATCAATGTTTTGGATTTTTTTGGAAATATTTTATATTGTTTTAATTTTCAATTTTTTGGGAAGAAAATATTGTATAAAAAATAATGAAGTCATGATACATCACCAAAAGACGTTGGAAACCAAAAAAATGCCCTAGGTAGCGAGAAAGGGTTGTCGGGAAAAAAAGCATGCCCCAACATAGCAAAAATGGGAAAAAATTAATTATTTATTAAAAATAATCATTGTGGTGTGCTAGAAGAATTTTTAAGAATCGGAGTCGGTCTAGGGAACCTCAAGGGTAAAAAACAAGTCATGAGGACGTAAAATGGGTATATAAACCACGCAATAGGGGTAAAAACCATCATGGAAAGTTCATTTACCATACTCACTTGTATTTTTACTGATGATTGAGCTCTAACCTATGAGAGGAAATGGCGAGGGTGAAAAAATAAAAACACCATGTGGATCACATGAGAGACTACATGAGAGTCCCCGAGAGATGACACGCAGGGTACAAAGCCAACCTACGAGAGGAAATGGCGAGGGTGTAGAACTGAAAACACCATGCGGATCACGTGAGAGACTACATGAGACTCCCGAGAGATGGTCTGCGCAGTACACAAAGCCAAACTTTTCACCTTTATCATTTTTTGTTTTACTTATCACATTTTATGTATGAGATAGCATGTTTAATCCACATTTTTATTATGGTCTATGTTCGAGGGGGACAAAAGGTGGTCCATGTTACTCCTCTTGGTGATATCATATGATGTTATCTTAGCATACGTGTTTAATTTTCATGTTCATGATTATGTAGCTCATATTTTATTGATATCGATGTATATATGTGATGTAGATGATATGATGATGAAATGACAACAAACTGAAAAAGTAAACAACACGTAGAAATTAATCAAATCTAATCAAGACAACACAACTATTTACAAGTATGCAAGATAAAATGAAATCAATGCAATGCCTAACAGATTAAAATAACACTCAATATAAATAAGAAAATGAATCCAACTTAACTCACATAAGATGAAAAATAAATGCAACTATACAAACCAACAACTAAAGTAAGCAAACTACTACTTTATTTTTATGGGACATTTTTCATTGTTTTGGGTATTATCTTGAGACAATTTTCTATTTTTTGAATTTTTCTACAAAACATATTTGATTTTTTTATTTTCTCAACTAACATATCTACATATTTTTGGATTTTTAAAAAGTTATACGAATGTTATTGATGTTTTCTAAGAAATTTTCTGAAACAAACGTGTAAGGAAACAAAGAAACGTGGATGCCCCCAATGATAAATGGGATGTAAAAGGAATAACTCCGCATGTTATGTGCAATAAATGATGATGTGAAGTTTACCCTAGCGTAAGATGGGAATATTCAAATTCAAATTCTCTGCATTCAAAATTAAGATCAGCCAGATCGGGCGAGAAGGACAGGCTCACAAGAAACTCGAAAAGGGTAAGGACCAGCTTAGGAAAAAGCTATCATACTCCTATATCCTAAATTCTTGTGAAAAATGGACCCTCCAATATTGCCAAAAACTGATTTTCACTAAATGAATTGTCCAAAGTGCCACCATTGTGTGGTTTTAACTATTTATTGCTTATTTTTATTTCTCTTTTTCATTTTCTATTTTTATATTTTTTGTCATATTATGATATTTTAGGGACCCCATACCTAAACATATAAACACTTAAGAAGCATTTCATTCATGGGATCCTGAATCTCTTGACCATCTATATAGGAAAACTTATAGGCACTGTACCAAAGTTGCAACCACAACATACGGCCCTAGCCAATTAGGCTCAAATTTTCCCGTATTTTTGGTCTTTTGTGGTGTTGAATTGGTTTTATTTTAACAACAAATATCCTACCTCAAATTTATGAGGTATCACTCTCTTTTTTAGATTTTCTGCACTTGATCCTAATACACTTTAAGGTGATTAATGGCGTGAAGTCATTTCTCATCTAATAGCAACAACTCTATCAGTCAGTAGAACTACTCTGTAGTCCTTTTCTTCGTCCAGGTAATATCTCAGCTCAATGCGCAAAGAGGGGATATCGATCTCTAGGGGTAGCACAACTTTTGTGAAAAATACTAATTAGTATGGAGTGACACCTATAGGAGTGTGGATAGATGTTTTGAATTCTCAGAGGGTAGGGTGAATTTGTAAATTCCAGTTATGGTCTGTTGTATTCACAATCTTCTCCATAATACAGATGAGGGTTGTTTGGAATATTTTTCCTACCCATCACCTTGAGGGTAATAGGGGGTTGAGAATTTGAGAGATATTTGAAAATGTTTTCATAAAAATTTCACAATTTTCTTTTTAAAGGGCTTACCATTTTCAGTTATAATAGCATAGGGGATACCGTATCGACAAATGATATGGTTCATTTTAAATTTAGATATGTGGGTACCTTATACATAGGTAAGAGGAAAAACCCCTACCCATTTTGTAAAATATTCAATAGCAATGATAATGAACTTATGGCAATCTTAAGAGATAGGTTTAAGCTTACCTATAAGATCGAGACCCCAATTTGAGAATGGATAAGGTGTCATGATAGGTTGCAAGGATTACGCTAACACATGTATCAAATTTATGCACTTCTGACAATCCAAATATTTCTTCACATGCTTGCAGATATCATTTTCCATGGTAGGCCAATAATAGCCTACTCTAAGTATCTTATTTACTAAGATGATCCTGTTATTATGATCCCCACAGATGCCTTAGTGTACCTCTTTGATTTCTATGATGGATTCATCTGAATTTAAATAGTGTAATGGATTCCCGTCATATCCTTGGTAGAAGAGGGTGTCCCTAAGTAGGGTATAACAGGCTATACACTGGATGAGGTTTCATTTATTTGTACAGAAATGTTTTTTAGGAAAGGCTCCATCATGAAGGTAATTAAAGATGTCACAATACCATGGGGAAAAGGGACCAACAACTTCACATACCAAACAAGATTCTAGCATGTCATATGTTGTCATTCGTAGATGTTATACAAATAATGATATATCATTGTTCCCGGGTGGGATGCTCAACATGGACCCCACTTTGTGGTCATATCATCCACTCGCTATGTTTTGTGCTCTTGATATTTGTTCAAATGTTATCTGTTCAAATAATTCCTTCAAAAAATCAACGGTTATCTTTGTATGGATGACGTTTCTCATCTTTAACTTTATACTCATATGCCTCTTGCTTCATAATCAACATCAAATCACCAATTACATTTACTTGTCGATATCCCACTTAAAATCTAGATTCATCCCTATAGTAAGGGACTTATACTCTATTATATTGTTTATGCATGGGAGCCCAAGTCGAAATTCCTGAGGGATCAAGTCTCCCATAGGAGTTATCAACACAACTCTGCGGCTTTGAACCATGAAAGGTAAAGGAGCCATCAAAGTATAGTTGCCATATAACCAATTCCTCAAGGTATATTGTGGATGCATCTAGGATTTCCAAAATCAATGGTTTAGTACATGGTAGCAAGGTTTTAACTAGTTGATCTATTAAAACCTATCCCTTCACAAACTTATGGTGTACATAATCAATGTCAAACTCATTTGAGTAAGATGATCCAATTATTCATCTTTCCTGTGAGTGCGAGGTTTTGACAACAAGTATTTTAGTGGATCAATCTTTGAAATAATCTTGACCTTATTGTTGAGAAGATACTAACGTAGTTTCTAAAACGTGAAAACTATTTCCAAGAAATCCTTTTCTATCTGTGGATAATTGATCTCGTAAGCTATAAATGATCAATTTAAGTAGTACACAACTTTTTATCTCTAATCCTTATCATATTGGCCTAAAAGTGACCCAATTTCAAAGTAGGTGGTAGAGATGTAGAGTAACAAGGGTAAACCCATTGTGGGCAGCATTAGAATAAGGGGCTTAGTCAAATAGTCTTTGAGAAAAGCAAATTCTTCTTGTCTCTCGGTCCCAGTTAAAAATGTCATCTTTCTTAAGTAGATGTGTAAAGGTGTGACACTTTTCTGCAAGATGAGAGATAAAGCTTTTAATGGCTTGGATATTTATTTATAAGCTTCGCATTTATCTGATATTGGTAGGAGGAGGAATTTTTGATATAGTGGAAATTTTTTCCGAATGCCTTCAATTCCTTTCCTTGAAATAATGAATCCTATTAGTTTTCCAGATAACATGCCAAAGACACACTTCTTCGGGTTTAGTCGGACCTTGTAGTCCCTTAGACACTAAAAATATGTCATAGAATCTCTAGGTGCTCTTCCTAAGTCATGTATTTTGCTAATATGTTATCCACATAATCTTCCATAATGTCATTGATCATATCATGAAAAATGATGGTCATTGCCCATTTTTAGGTAGTGTCTACATTCTTGAGGCGAAGGGCATGACTTGATAACAAAATGTTGCCCATGGGGTAGTAAAAGTTATCTTATGCTAGTCTTGCTCAATGATATTTATACTGGTTATATCGCGAGAATACATCCATGAGTGAAATCATATCATAACCAGATGTTAAATAGCAGTCATGTCAATGTTGGGAAGAGGAAATTCATCCTTATGAAAAGCTTTATTAATATCTCAAAAATTGGTGCACACTCTGATACTAACTAGATTTTTTTGAACTAGGACCACATTGGAAATCCACTCTGAATAGTTGATAGGCTTGATGAAGCCTACTTCTAATAATCTTTCTATCTCTTCTTTAAACAACAAGGTGACACAAGGATGCATATTTTGGAGATTTTGTTTTATGGGCTTGGCATCCAAGTGTACAACAATATTATGCACCATTAATGCAAGATCATGTCCTGATATGTCTGCATAAGACCAAGAAAATATGTCTACAAATTCTCTCAAAATACTTGTAAAAATTTTTTGTTCCTGAGATAAGAGTGAAGGCCCCAACTTGACCATTCTAGGTATCTCCTATGTGCCAATGATGACATCTATTGGTTCCTCTACCGATAAATTTGACTCATCCTCCATGCATGTAGGATCGGGGGAGATTAAGATCCTCTTCTACCAAAGGTAGCTCAAAGATATCCTCATCTTGAAGTGGGTCAACTATCTTTTCCATGGGTTTTTTTTTTTGTTTGTCCACAAGTACCTCAAAGAGGTTTTCACTATAGGACTTGGACTTTTTCTTTCCACAAGGGTTTTTGTAGGAATTTTTCCCTTGCGTAATTTTTTGCTTAAGTGACCACACAAATATGTCTCCTCCCCAAAGTACACACATGCATTGAGATGAATGGAGAAGCCTTTATTATGGTCATTTCTTGGAATATTTTCATGACTACTAAGGAACTCACCAATAGCCTCGTTGTTCTGAAATACGTCGATTGACACATGGTGTTATTGGTCCTAATTCACAAGTGATGGGTAAATGAGGTTTACTGTTTAATTTATAGGGGATATAGTGGGGGTTATGGTTAGGATAACCATGTTAGAAAACATGACTATAGAGGAAAGTTCTTCGTAAAGACTACACCATAAATCTATTTCACTTTCACCTTCGGATGAACTATCTTCACTCTCAAAAGAGGCATCCTCACCATCTGAGGGGTGATACTCATACGAGATGGATGTTAACACCGGACTTACCCATTATAAAATGAGGTATTGGAAAGCCTTTCAGTATACCTTGTTCATCTTGGCCATAACCACGTCCTTTATATCCCATAGTAAGCATCATTTGATTAGAGATAACATACCTAGGTGATTGGTAGCAAAGATCCATTTCATCATCTTCAGGAAAAAATACAATATCTTTGAGTATCATTTCATCTTCTAATAATCCACTAGGAGTGAAGCTTTCAAAAGGAAATTTCTCCCTAGATCTTTGAAATTTGTAACATGGCCTACCATGTGCTTTGGTAGATAAGGAATGTTATGAACTAGAAGGGCCTGCTAAAGATCATACTCTCCACAACCTCTTGTTCATACCTTCATTTCCCATGCAAAGAAAGAATTTTCTAATGTGGAAGCATAATTTTCATTAGTAGAAAAGGTATATGGGTCCACTCGTGAAGCAAGGGCCTTCGATTGAATAGGAAAAATAATATCCATAGAAGGACACTCATAGATGGTGGGAAAATATCCCAACAATGCTCTGCAATGAGAAAATGGTTGGGGATCCCCTATATTGTAAGGTTTTGTCCTTCATGGTGTAACTTTAAACACTAATGATACATTGAAGGTACAACTTACATGGCATGAATCCATGGGCAGCCGAGAAATATGTTATAAGGGAGATCCAAGTCTAAGACATGAAACTTTGTATCATGGTTTATAGGACCTACTTCAGTGACAAAGTGATCATATCGGTTGATTGTCATTATTCATCATCATATACCTTTATGGTGATGATCTTTGTCTCCAAATCATCTTCTATGCACCCTATTTGTCAAACAAGTTTAAGAGTACAAATATTTAGACCTGATCCACCATCCACAAGCACTCTTTTTACCTTCTTACATTTGATTATTACTTCAATATGTAGGGACGCAGGTTATGGGAGGGATTTTCTTCTAATATTTCCATGAGGCTAAAGGTTATGTGTTCTAAAGGTACAATCTACACTACCATTTCATGTAAGTGCATTGGGTATATGTCAACAAAAATTCTTCATCCTGTAAGGTTTTGCAAAGGATGTCCTTATGAACATTAGAAATTTTAAGAAGGTATAAGATTGAAATCTTAGTCGTGGTTTTCTCTAATTGATCTAATACATCATAATGACTCTCTTGAGGAGGAGGGGAGGAGGTTTTGAGGTAACAATGTGACCCTTTTTGTTTCTACAACGCACTCCCTTGATCTAATCTTGATCATGTTGATATGCTCAACAAGAAAATCAACACAACCTATTAAGGCATCAAAATGGTTTGTCTTTGATACATAATTGGTACTCTTATTTTGAGATAGATGTCCATGATCCTGCATTTCCTTTCCTTTTTGCTTGGGGAAAGGTTCTTTAAAAATCCCCATGTTTGTGTTTGGAGATTTAGTAGGGCGTCAGAATCTATTTCTACATCACCATTATCGATTAAGTCCTAAATGTAATGATTTAATTTCAAGCACTTTTCAGTTTTATGGCCCTTGACATGATGAAATTTGTAAAACTCATTTTCCCTAAACCATGATGGATTAGGTGTGTTATCCCTCTAGGGTGTTGTTTCATGGTATTGAACCATATTGATGGCCTTTAATGGCTTTAGTATTGACGATATTTAGTTAGATAGAGAGGTGAAAGCACAAAGCTTGTACTCCATAGTTAGATTTCCCTTTGCAAGATTAAAAAAGTGTGGTTTTGAATGGCTTGTACTCACTTAGAGTCTACTATTCCATCATTGACAACTTTTTGTTATTATCGGGAAAATAATTTTTCTTGTCATTAGTTTTGGAATTGTTATGATTGTGTGAAAAGGGTTTGAGCATCCCTCTAGCTAAAAATTTGTAGTCAGTTTTACCCCCATTATAAAAGGAAGGAACCCCATGCATGCTAGCCTATCACCCAGTAGAAGTTGAGTGCTCACCCAAGGCACACATAGGTACCGAGTCTCTCTTTTATGTGAGTTTAGCAGGAAGCATCATCTATGATTAGTGTAAGAGTTTTTAGGAGGGAAGTTAAGACAAACAAGAACCATAGGGCTCAGAACGGCCTCTAGATCCTTGCAGTCACTTTAGACCAAGTACTTTAATAGAATCCAGAACATGCATTATGACAGAAAGAATTATACAAGCATTCATACATAGCATGAAAGGAAAGATAAATCATATTAGAGAAATGTGCATTAAAACCATTGATATCCATGTCTATATATAACAAGTAACCTCATTATATTCATTGATTCATTACAGAGAGTCATAGAGAGCAGACCACAATCATGCATATGACTAGACATATGTAACTAAGCTAACAGAAAAATAAAAATTACAACTCCATGCTTAGTGAATTCGTTATAAATATCCCCTCGCAGTAATTCTACAAAGCTCCACCCATTCTCTAACCCGCTATACCTCGTACTTCTAGATATCGATCTCTCTCCTCTTTTTTACTCCATAGGCACTTGTATTTATAATTCTCCTGCACTACCAACTCACCTTCTAGCACCCTCAGATCCGATGCCAAGTGTCGAATGTGGTCCTTTATGTGAGCATGCTCTTCCTAGGCCTGAGCTTTCCACTCCATCTCATGATGATCTTCTAGAATATTCCATCCAAGGCATGCTCTTTCCTAGGCCAGCCTATCACTAGGCTGACATCTTATCTACGTGCAACTGATCATGCTTTTCATGCGTTCCACCTTGGGTGCACAAATTGACTAAGTCCCATGCCTCCTTTCACATGTCGCACGAGCTATGTGATTTCTTAACTCTTTCTTCCGTGCACTTTTATCTTGCACGCCTTTTCATCTTCAGGACCTTATGCGCCCACGCGGCTTTATACTTGGTTAATATTACAAGGGTCCAACATCACCCCAAACTATGCCTATTCTCCATTCTCAAAAACACTTAACCAAGATGCATGTTGTCTAGGGAACTAATGAATAGCCTTATACTTTACAAAGAAAATAATAAGGAATGAAATAATCAGGGAAAAGAATGAAGAATGGGGGGGACATCAACTCAACAAGCTAGGAAAATCTTTCCAGAGGTCTGCCTCTAGCTTATTCCACACTTTGACCTCGCCCTATGCCTTCTGGCAGAGGTCTCCCACTAGGGTGCTCACTTCATCAAAACTCAGGCCAACTCCCTAGTGCCCAAAACATCCACAATCTGCTCCATCTCTTTGCCTAGGTCCTCAAGTTTATCCATCCTTCTAGTGATCTGGGGGTATAGTTCCTTTAGCCGGGCCTTAATTGAGCTTCTTAAGGCCTCAATTGCCTTCGATTTATTCTCTACTTCAGCCAAAACCTTATCTCTCTCTCGCCATGTTCCCCTTGTTCTTTTCTTGGAACTCTTTTAGTTCTGTCTCAAGCATGGTGACCAAGGAGCTTGCCACCTTATCTCTATCTGCGCATGTATCATATACGGCTTCTATAGATTGGGCAATGACCTTAACCTCTATGAGTACTTGGTTGTACTTGGCAATGAGTGCTACCACCTTCAACCGGTCTTCCTCTTTCAAGCGTGTGGCCACTTCTTCAATAGATTCCAGGGCCAAGGGTCATCTCTCCATAGTGAGGACATGTGTTAGGTCTTCTATACACTCCAGGAGGGACGAGTATTTCTATGTGGGTGGCACTAAGTTTGGGTGCTTCAGGAGGATGGTGCCCTTGATAGAATCCATTTTCTTGTAAACTTCCTACACCTTTACTTTCTCTTCCCTTAACTCATGCCTTAACTATGCGCTGATCAGTTCTTCTGTTTCAAACTATTGGCCTTCTCCACCAGTTCTTCCTCCTCCTTCCCTAACTTCACCTCCAGCAGTCTAATCCTATCGTTGTGCATGAATAATCTAGCCTCAGCCTAGACCATGACCTTTTTAGTGCATTGGAAACTTGCTCATTCAAGATCCCCTGAGCATTCACTAAGGGATTGACCCCCTTAGATTCTAGCAGGGTGATGAGCGCTTCATGGTAGACTTCAAAGTCTAGCTCATCAATGTGAGACTCGAACGCCCAAGAGAGAATCTTCTTGGTTCGAGGGTACGTGTCATCCTTCTCAAAATACCCCATGGCTATGAGCCTTTCCATGGGTACGGTGCTCTGGAATCACATGTGTAACACCTTCCTAGTGTCATCAACATAGCTCATTACAGGTCTTTGTTCTACATCAAGAGTTCTTACGCCAAGCGTGTGCCTTTGGGGAAGCTTACTGTCAAAGTGGGGCCTCCTAGGCTATCATGTTATTTTTCAATGTTCTCCTCCTTCCCTTCCTTCAGTACTATGTCTGCGCTGCGCTCCAACTCTTGGTCTACCAAGACCTCAAGAATTATTTGTGCTTCTCTCTCACCGCCACCTCCGTGATCTCGATCCTTTGTAAGACTTATGGCTCCTTCCTTTTTCCTGGAAACCTCCTCATCCTCCATGTCTTTGGCATCATCATCCTCTTCTACGCCCTTGTGTCATGTGAAGAAAAACTCCTACTTCTCATCTTCACTCTCCTCTTCGAGTCGTAGATGCTAACCACATGGAGCTCTTGGTATTTCTCTATTTCTTCTTCTTCTCTACCACCATCTCCTTCACTTTCATCCCCTCTTCTGCCCATGTATTTTTCCAAGTTGTCGGTTGCCTCCGAGTTAGATTCCTCATCCACCCTCTACTTCTTCCTGAGAGGTGGCTCTGATCAGGGGATTCGGCCTTATCTTCTTCCTCAGGAGATTATTCCTTAGAGACAGGTTGCCTAGGTGCCTCTACCTCAGGCATCTTCTCCTTCACTGGAGACTTCTTTCTCTGCATGTAAGTGCTTGGCTTGGTGCTTGTGGATGGCATGCTCACTGTTTGAGCAGTCAGCACACTTGGTGCTTCTCTGTCTCTTCCTCTCTTCTTTGACACAGCCCCTTCTTTCCCAAGGGATCTTAGGTATGGAGACTTCACTCTCCAGATACGCACCCTTCTCAAACTTCAGCCTTATGCGCAAGTACACACGCATCGCTGATCCTCCAGTGATGGGTAACGTTATTGGCCTTGTCATTTGAATCTCATGCGACATGTACTTCTCCACGTACACACACTTTCTCACGGGTAATTTAGCTTCTTCCTCATCTCCTTGTGTTCCCGGTCCAACCTACCCAGTTCTATCCGTAGCTTCTTTGACTCTTTAAACCTATTCACCCCTGCTTGGAAGTATTGAGCAGTAAATGCAAAGGGGAGCTTACACCAAGGGCTCCATGAATCATCTATCAGTTTGAATCTACCCAAGGTAGTAGTGTTGATAGACCACGAACTCAGCCTCTCCCTCAGTGGCTGTTAGGATTTGTTCAAGGATTCTCCACTCTGCCCCGAATGCATTCCTCAGGCGCGTGTACCATTTTTCCAGCTGCACCTTGTGGGGTGCTGTCATTGTATCACAAGCATATTTTTCAAACCTCTTCATGGGCAAAGGATCCTCGGCTAGGTATTCCCACACGAACTTGTCTGGTGCATCGGGCACTCCAATCTCCATGAATACAATGGTGAGAAAGACATTTCTGAAGAGGATCTTATCCCCTTCCTTTGTGCAACTGACAATTTCTTCAATGATGTACGTAGATAGGTTGTATATAGTTCCCTCTACAATTTTCTTTCTGATGTGTAGCCAAGGTTTTGGACCTATGTCCATCTTTCTTGGCCATTCATCTTAGTCACCAGATGCACAACCATTTTCATTATGGGGTCTTTGATGTATACAATGTCATAATACCGTGACCCTTTCTTACATGCATACACAGCAATGGTTTCTTGAATGGCCTCCTTGACGCCAAGGTCATCTTCTAGGCTATCTCCCTCACATATGAGGCCTGTAAATTGTGAAATTAACTGGGGAGTCATGCGCATCTTGCGCCCAGCAAAGTGGAAGTAATATTCGTGCACCCATGACATCAACCACTAGTACAGGCATTCTGGATTTCCAAAATAAGGCAACTCATAGAGTTACAATAGCCCTGCCTTCTCCATTTTAACCTTGACATCATCATCATATATAGGTAAACCCTTAGGTGTTAATTTTTGGTGGGGCATACCAATTCCAATGCCATTTCCTTTTCTATTGTGTTCATGCGGTGATTATAGTCACTAACAGGTACACTTCTCAAGTGGGATTCCCATTCCTTCCCCATCATCACCCCATCTGGGTATTGCATATCTACATACCATTCTTCATTTGTGTCTACCATGGGTTCTGGTTGTTTAGCCTTGGCTTTGCCCTTTCCTTTCTTAGGTTCCATGGTCGGGGTATTTTTATTACTCTAAATCTCTCCTTGTTACTCTGTTTTACTTCCTCTAATCCTTCGATCTCAAATCTGTGATATAACTCTTCTAAACCCATGCCCTAGTTTGTCGAACCCTAACTAGGATAAAATCTTCACAAGACAACACCTCTTCAATTCTTTCCACACCCATGTAACCCCTTCCTTCTAGTTCGCAATCTCAAATTGGCTTCTTCAATCTCACAGATCTTCCTTCACTCGATCAAATCTGAAATCCCAAGTTTTTCAAAATCGTTTATATCTCCAACTCTTCTATTTCGCAAAGTAAAAATGAGAGTGCCCCGACCCTCTACTTATAGTTTTTCTCTTTTCTAAACATTAAATGATACTTCACCTACCACCATACTTTTCTCATTTAATGTATATTTTTCAAACAAAGCCCATCTTCAGTGCCTTCACTTGTGTGCCCAACTTGCGCAAAACTCCTCCAACCTTCTAGCATGCAACAAATCCAACCTGACAGGAGACTCTTATGCACGTGTAACCCACACCAAAGGCACTTCTTCTATCCTGATCCTTTCTCTCACCTACCTCATGTTGCTTTCAAATGCACTTTCTCCTCCTCAGTACATGGGATCTACAAGTAGCTTTACCCTGGCACCAACCATTCTTCCATCTTCCTTTTTATATACCTCTTTCAACCTGGCTACTCAACAAGGCTTTTCAACACATCTTCCTTGGTACTTTGATCATGCACTTCTTCACCTTTCTCCACCCCACACTTAAAGTGATGTGCGGTCCTCTATGCACTCACAGATTCTCCAAAAATAGCAATAATATTACCAGCACCCAAGGCATAAAATGAAACAACAACGCGAAAGGAAAACACAAGAAAGGGAAAAAGCATAAAGGAAACTTCTAAACTAACTAGAAAAACTACCTTATTTACAAACACCAAGAAGACTTATCTATAGTAGGGCTTTAGCCTACTACCATTGAAGTGTCCAAGCAACTTCATCCCATCCAGCGCTTGTATCTGGCATGCGCCCAAATCAAGGATGTATGAGATTGTGTAAGGACCCAACCAATGGAATTTCAACTTCCCAGGATGGCGTAGAAACTTAGAATCATATAATAACACTATCTGCCCAATCTCAAACTTCTTGTTTTCAATATGGAGATCATTCCAAGCCTTTTCTTTGCCTTTTCCATTGTTTGGCTCCATCAGGAAATTGATCATCTCTCATCCAATTTCATTAGCTCCTCAATTCTTTCTTCTAGCACTTGTTCATTGGCTAACCCTCCTACGTGTGCTATTCACGAGAAGGCAACATAAATTCAACCGAAAAATAGCTTCCATGCCAAACACCAATTGAAAAGGTGTGGCTTTGTTTAGTCTTTTATACATTGTCCTGTAAGCCCATAATACTACCGATACTTTGTCATCCCAATCAAGTCTTCTGACATCACAAATCTTGGTCAAGGTATGACTCAATATTTTTTTGAATGCTTCCGTAGTTCCATTTGCTTATGGGTGATAGGGCATAGTCTTGTGATGAGCCACCATGAACTCAGATAATAGGATCCTCACGGTCTCATTCAAGAAATGCATACCCCTATCACTGGTCAGACTCAAAGGGCATCCATACCTCGTGATAATGTGTTCCGCAAGAGAACCTCACTATAGTTGTTTTCGTGCGGTATTTAGTTGGGATTTCCTCTTCCCACCTTGTGAGATAATCTATGCAAGTGATGACATAACATGACCCAATCCTTTGTCTTTGTCGGTGCAATAGGTCCTATAGAGTCTATCACCCACTTTTCAAAAGGCTTCTTGCTAGGGATAAGGTGAAAAGGCATTTCATCTCTCCTTCCTAGTTTTCCAATGCGCTGACAATGGTCACACACTATACAATAATCTTTGTAATATTTGTACAAGTTTTCACACCATAAACCTACCATTAATATGTTGCGTGCGGTGGCATCACCTGCATAATTCCCACCCACACTTCCTCTGTTTGCTTCCTCCATGATGGCCAGGCACTCATGCTCTAAGAAACACCTATGCAAAACTTCATCACGTCCCAACTTGTATAAGTCTCTCCATTGATTAACATGTAGGGCATGGCATGTATGGCCAACTACTTTTTTTCCAATGCCTTCATTCCATCTGGTGCCACACCTTCCTTTAAGAATACTACAATCTCCTTTAAATACGAGGGCATGCACCATAACCTAAATAGTTGTGTATCTGGAATTGCTTCCTCAATACTTTGCGCATCCTCCCCTGAATCAATTCTTGACATATGATTAGGCCCACAATTTCTTTTCCCAAGTTTTACTACAACGGTGAACTCAAACTCTTCAAAAAACAGCACCCATCGATAGATGCACCCTTGCAGAACACGCTTGTTTACTAAATACTTTAATGCCATGTGGTCGGTGTAAAACACAAAAGGTGTTGCAGTAGATATTGTCAAAACTTGAAGAGCGCGTAGATCATTGACAATGCCTTGCACTCGGTTATGGTATAATTATGCTATGCTGGTGTTAACTTCCTACTTGAAAAACAGAGAGGATGGTCAATAATCCCTTCACCTAGCTGTGAAAGCACTGCTCAAATGGCAGTCCCAGAGGCATCTACATGAACATGAATGGGCTTGTCCCAAGAGGGAAACCATAAAATAGGCATGGTAATAAGCCTATTTTTTAATGTGTCAAACGCCCACTACTATGCCTCTCCCCAATTGAAGGCACTTTTATGTCTAAGAAGTTCCTCTAATGGCGTGGTGATCTTGGCATATCCCTTAATGAATTCCGTGTAATAACTCACATGCCCAAGGAATCTACACACTACGCTCTGGCTAGTAGGCTCCCTTAACCCCACAATAACTACAACTTTAGCAGGATCTACCAGCAAGCCCTCCTTACATATGATATGCCCCAATAAAGTCCCAAAGGGGGTAGCAAACACACATTTCTTAATGTTGAGGGATATCCTCAACTGCCTACACCTCTCAAACATTAACCTCAAATTGTCACAATGGTCTTTAACCAGACCATATATTGTCTAGTCATCCAAATAGACCTGAAGAAACTTATGGATGAAGTCTTGGAATGCTTGCACCACTATGCGTGAAAAGACAAAGCAGGTGCATTCTTCAACCCAAAGGGCATGACCGTATATGCAAAACTTCCCCACTTGATGGAAAAAGTTGTCTTCTCCTGGTCTTCCTTTGCAATCCGGACTTGGTGGTACCCTGAAAATCCATCCGTAAAGGAGTAGATTTCACACCCAGTGACTCCTTCCAAAATTTCTTCAGTGAAGGGGGTCAGAAATGGATCAATGATGCAAATTGCATTCAATTCCCTATAATCCACACAAATCCTAATCCACCCATCTTTTTTTATGTTGATTACCATCGGGCTTATCCACTCTAATTCTTCCACTACCTCAATGATCCCAGAAGCTATCATTTTGTCTATCTCCTCCTTAACCTTCATGCGCAAATTGGGATTCATCTAGTAGGGCCTTTTCCTGACCGGGTGTGCACCATCCTTCAGCTTTATCTTCATTTCCCCAAGGAGTGGTGAACGCCTTTGAGCTCATAGTACCTAGGCGGGAATAAATCCTCAAATTCGTGCGAAGATCAATGATATTTGATACTTCCTTCTTTGTCCAATAATTCCCAAAAATAGCTTCTTTAGGTTCTTCTTCGAACCAATGTTAACTTTCTTTATCTTTAAAGGCTCATGGTAGGCATGCATGTGAGCATTTGCACTATCCACTACCTCACGCATCCCTATAAAATGGATAACATCTAAGCTTTCTGATTCCTCTCCATCAATCACATATACCAACTTTCCCTTCTCTTTTTCCAAACATGCACGCTCAAGTTGTAACTCTTCTATTTCCTCAACTTCTTCAAAGTGCGCCACTACACCTGGTTCACCTAATAATTCCAATAGCCTATCCTTCATCCTGGTACTATCCCCCATGGTAAGGCACTTGATACCTGTAAGGTCTTATTAATCTATGGCTTGGTACTCCGATACTCAAAGGTTTGAATAAGGTTAGCCATGAGCTCTTGCCAATTCCTCGTTTGGTGGCATGTCTCTGAATGAATGTACCATGTGCGCACACAACCCTGCAATGTAGAATATAACTTGTGTACCCAGAGGGATGGTGGCAAAGATTCTATGCCTTCTCTCTAGATCCATTCACACTCTTGGATATGGAAAGAGGTGGGCTCCTTCCCATGGTATTCCTTGATGATGGTGGGTACATTACTCCTAGAAAATTTGACAAAGAGAGAAATTATTACCTCATGCCATTATAAAAGGCTCTCCTAATGTGTGGCCCACCACCGAGCTGTTGTGCCAAGCAAGACATAACTTAACATCTCCCTCCATTCCTTCTCATTCTTCCACTGAGCTTCTACCTCATGCAAAAAGATCTTAGGGAAGGCTCCTCTTGAATACTTGGGCAATTCTTTTCCTCCAAGGCACCTAACCATGCGTGCCTTTATCACCTTGGTCACTGACCCTCTCAAGTGCCATCCCATTAATTTTTAAGTTTCATGTGCCCAATTTTCACATGCCGATTGGTGGTATCAATCTTTCGATCGAGCATATTCAAACTGGATAACCTTGTTAGTAGTGTGTATCATCTCAGGGTATCTAATTGAGCCCACATAAATCTTGTCCAAAACTTCTTCCCCCAACGGTTCAATATAGGGCATCGAATTCCCATCAACCAGGGGTATAATGACCCATTCCTCCTTGTTCTTGAAGTTGATGTACCCTTTGTTGAACCAAAGGTCCGCATTATTCTTGTAACACTAAGGGCGCCCAAGTAGTGTTGGGAAATTATCCACCTCGGTGAGTGCCAAGACTTCAAAGTCCCCAGTAAACTTGGCTCCCTAGATAGTAATAGTTGCATCCTTCAAGACACCGATGGGCATTGTCTTAGTTTTGCTTTCCATATACAACACATTTGAAGATGGTTGTAATGTAGGTCTCCCCATCTAATGCCATGCATCCAAAGTCAGAATGTTAAACTCCATGCTTGTGTCAATGAGGATATTGTTGAGGAGCCATCCATCTATAATTGTATTCAACGTAATCTCCTTTTCGTATTCGAGGCTGTGAGGGGGAAGGTTCACATGGAAGACCTGTCTCTTGTGCTCTTCTCCGGCTCGTGGCACCTTCTCTCTCAACTTGGATCCTAGAAAAGGAATGATGTTCTTTTTCCTTTGCATTTTACACACCTCCTTGACCTCATCCAGGTCATCCTTTTGTGCCTCAACTCTCCTTCCTTATTCCTCCTTCTTGGATTTCTCCTTTAGACACTGGATCTCCCCATGTAAGCTTCGAATAACATCCATGGTGTCTTGATATATATCCTTCAGATGTGTGGGGTCTATATATTTTCCATGAATGAACTCCTCCCTTGTAACGTGGTCTTTGTCTTGGTACCTCTCTTACACGTGTGGCTTTTGCCCTTTTTGTTACCAAGACAGGCTCTAAACCTTCATCTGTGTTACCCGAGGCATATAATGTATGTATTCCTTCTTGATGTTGGCCATCGCAGCGTGCCCTTGTCTTTCTCGGTGCTATTGATTCATATGCTCAAATAGTTCTAGGCAATCCTCATACTTATGCTTCTTTCGCACAATGAGCACCTATAATGTGCAGGCACTCACGCTTGTAATGTTCGTAGATCCACAATTGAAACATGTTTCATGTGGGAACTCACTCCCTCCTCCATGGTTACCTCAACCATGGAATCCTCCTCGAAAACCTCTCCCATGCGTGCCTCCATCTATGCACTCCTCATAATAGAGATCATTATTTTTAGAACCACTAACAATGCTATTATGGCGCACCTCATGATCAATGGCCTCATGGATCTAATCAATGAGCCTACAATCCTTAGTATCATGGTTTATGGAGGTGTAAATTTTACAATAACAGGATATATTCTTCTTGATCACGTGCTACAACAAGGGACACATACTTGCATCATGGTCCCCATGACATATTTAACAATCTACTATCACAGTGTGTACCATCCTCTAGGGGATATTATCCTTAACGTGCCCCTCTATTTCACAATCTATGCACCACAAACCACTGTGAGTCTCATGGACTGAGTTTACAGATATTTTTTCCAATTGTTTGGCCATAGTAGCAATCTGAGCCTCCAGGAATGGGATAACACTAGTATCAATACTACCAACAGCCTCGGTGCATAAGGCAACTTCCAATGCTTCGTGCAGGTCTGTAAAAGTCTCATGAGACAAGGCCCTTCTAAAAGGGGTGATCAATCCTCCAAAAAACCACTGCACATGCTAAGAAGGATGGATATCATATGATAATTTAGAAAAGAGAGTTTTAAAGCACGCATCATCCTCCCACACACTCTCTGACATTCCTTACTGAATCTCTTTCAAAGTGCTAATGATTTTCTACTCAAACTCAGGAATGTGGAACTCTACCAAGAATGCATTCTTTAAGGTAGTATAGTCCACCACCATTTGATGAGGGTCATACTTTCTATACCAACTATGCGCGCGCCCTTGCAATGTGGTCAAAACTGACTAGCCTTTCATTCTGGTGTTGTGATACCCTTCACATGCCATAACAGCTCACATTTGTGAACATGTTCCATTGCATCCTCAATGCCCCTGTAATTTGGAAAATGTAGAGACATTTCAAAGAATACTTGAGGTGGTGGTTGGGGTCCCTATCCTCTCGAAGCCTGATCCTTGGTTCCCACCAGTGTTTCCTCTGCTACCTAATCCACCAGGTCCACTAGGTCCTATGCCTCAGAGCCACTAGATCCACCAGAACCACTAGGTCTAATAGGGCCTGTAGGAGCTATGCCAAGCACCCCACGGTCCCATTGAACTGTGCATCGATGGTCTGTGATAGCGCCCCACTACCACTACTTTGTCCCACACCACTCCCTGATGCGAGACCAAAAGCTTGTATACTTTCCCTTGTCCAAAGACTCCTCCAAATATTGGAATATGTGCAGCCATAGAAGAAGGAACCAAAAAATTATACCTCCTAGGCACGGATCTATCTCTTCCACTAATATCAACTAGGTCAATAACACTTCTTCCTAGATTAGGAAAACCAAGCGCTAGGGCTTGGTCACTGGGTGGGTTCAGATATGCACCAATGAATCTTCTTTCTCCATGTGACGAACTCTCACCAGAAGCCAAAGGGGTCTCCCTCATGCACTTGCCAAGATGGGGTAGCATAGACTACTCAAGTTCCATGTCCTTTGTATGAACCTCAACTCCTTCCCAAAACGTCTGTCTCTATAGTTCCATCACACTAGTAGCCTCATGTCGTCTAGCAATATCCATTTCATGTACTTCATTATATTTGAGCCATCTTTCTTTCCTCTCCTTTTCTGTCATGATATATGCCATCTTCCTCCACCCAAGCTCCCTTACCCAGCGCTCAAAATGGTTTAGCCACCATTGGGAAAGCCTCTAAACTCATGGTAACCATAAATATCTTCATAGCTAGAGGAATAACACATAGAAATGTTCCTCTAGGTTCTCGTAGAAATTCAAACTCAAGTAACCTCCGAACAAGAATACGTGGAAATGGCATATTCCAAAGTGTAACTAGTCAGTACTCCTCTCCACCAATGATCTACAACACGGGTCCACATCAGATCTGCATCCTACAACCTTTGGTAGTCTTCTTTGGCCCATACATGTGATCCATAATGCCAACTTGATCTAGACATATAGGCTAAAATCCATTCATATAGTTCTACTGGGAAGTAGCAGAAGAAGGTCTCATACAGATCATGGTAGAGGTTCTCTTCTACCCATCTATGTGTATTAAACTCAGGTCCAGTGTTGTATCTCCGAGTAAATTCATCCTCCATGCTCTTGAACCATGATTCAACGTTCTCCAATGTCAACCACTCTATCATTACTCATTACACAGATCATGATGTAGGTTACATCCCAACTTTGAAAAGAGGTCCTGTAACGGAACCAATATGTATTCAATTTTATCCCCATTACAAAAGGAAGGAACCCCATGCATGCCAGCCTATCACCCAGTAAAATTTGAGCGCTCACCCGAGGCACGCACAAGTACCGAGTCTCTCTTTTATGTGATTTTATTGGGAATCATCATCTATGATTAGTGTGAGATTTTTTAGGAGGGAAGTTAAGACAAACAAGAACCATAGGGCTCAGAACTATTTCTAGATCCTTGTTGTCAATTTAGACCAAGTACTTTAATAGAATCCAGAACATGCATTATGACAGAAAGAATTATACAAGCATTCATACATATCATAAAAGGAAAGAGAACTCATATTAGAGAAATGTGCATTAAAACCATTGATATCCATGTCTATATATAACAGGTAACCTCATTATATTCATTGATTCATTATAGAGAGTCATAGAGAGCAGACCATAGTCATGCATATCACTGGACGTATGTAACTAAGCTAATAGAAAAAGAAAAATTACAACTCCATGCTTAGTGCATTCTTTACAAATATCCCCTCATAGTAATTCTACAGAGCTCTTGCCCATTCTCTAACCCGCTATACCTCGTACTTCTAGATATCGATCTCTCTCCTCTTTTTACTCCACAGGAACTTGTATTTATAATTCTCCCATCTTTGCCAACTCACCTTCTAGCGCCCTCAGATCGACGCCAAGTGTCGAATGTGGTCCTTTATGTGAGCATGCTCCTCCAGGCCTGAGATTTCCACTCCATCTCATGATGATCTTCTAGAAGATTCCATCGGGGCATGCTCTTTCTTGGGCCAACCTATTGCTAGGCTGGCATCTTATCCATGCGTAACCGATCACGCTTTTCACGTGTTCTACCTTGGGTGCCCAAATTGACTAAGTCCCGAGCCTCCTTTCATGTGTCACACGAGCTATGTGCTTCCTTAACTCTTTCTTTCACGCGCTTTTATCTTGCACACCTTTTCATAATCGAGACCATGTGTTCGACATGCCTTCATACTTGGTTAATATTACAGGGGTCCAACAAAATTCTTTTCGATTTGACTCTTTTCAATCACCCCTTGAATTTTTACCACAATGTATTTTCAAGTGGAACGTAATGTCAGGGTGGAGGTTGGGTACAAATATACTTATTAGATTTTTTCACGTATGGAGCAATGGAATTTTCAATCTATCCCTCTCCATCATTGTAGGAAAGTAATGAAATTCTCGTTATTTCATTGTTTTACATTGCATAGATCTAGCATGGTGACATCACTCTCTATATTAAAAGAGAAGTGATGTACAAAATGTTCTGCTAGTTCTAACCATGTAGATATGGATCCCTTGGGGATGTGTAAAAACCACTCTAATGCATGTCCTCCTAAACTCCGTGGGAAGAGGTGAATAAGATAGTTGTCATTATATGTGACCTCTTGACATGCCATATAGAAGTATTTGATATGATCTTGGGGTCACCTTTTCCCTTATATTTATCAAATTTTGGAAAATCAAAATGTCATGGGAAAGGTACTTATAACATGGATCTATCAAATGGATAAGGGCACAATTCATCAAACTAGTACTTCTTGTTGTTACCAGTTTTGCCTTCTTGTAATGCTAGAAGGGCATTCTTCATGGTGGACCACTCTTGATTGAAGAGTTGGTCTTGTGTGGGTGGCGTAGGCTGTATGAAGGGTTAAATCTAGGTGTATTCCCACCCCTATTCTCTGCAAAAAATTCCTCATAGGGGTTTTTTTCATGTCTCTCGATGAGGAGTATTTATTAGGAACTCATGGTATAAAGCTTTAGGTTTATCCTTTAGTATATGTTGTTTTAAGTTTTTGGTTGTTCTTTGTTTACATGTGAAGCCAAACTTTCCAATTGGTGAGTAAGGTCTTGCACATGTTGTTCTAAGGTTACTTCTTGAGTGAATACTTCATTACGATCTTCATGTGGAGGAGGTTTCTCATGATGAGAATGTTCCTTGTGGTCTTCACAATGTACTCTAACAATAGGTATACAATAGTCTCTGTCATTTTCAAAAGGTATCTCCTCATCATTCTATCTCCCAAAAATAGAGGCATGACCCGGGTTTAATATTTTTTGATATGGCAACGAGGATGGTTTGTTTCTTCTTCTCCATGAACCATGCCGAAATGAGAGAAGGGTCTACTGTAGAAGGTAATCGGGATCCTAGTTCTACGACATGTAAAAGGACCTCATGCTTGTTTTGAAACAAGTAATCATCAAAATGGGGTGGGTGATGTTCCATGTCCACACGAGGAGAATTCTCCTCACCACCACTATGATCAATCATGACATTATCCTCCAAAAATGGGTTATCACTTCCAAAGGGCTCGTTTCCTAACTTGTGATACCCCATTCTTGTAATAGGGGGCATAACATGAAATATTTTACTAAGGTTTACTAAAAGGGACCCTAGATAAATTTTTGCAGTGTAACGACACTAAGTCGTTATAAAGAATGGTGACTATCAAATAGTCACGAATCTAATAGGTCAATATGAACCCAATGATACTAAAGAATAAAGAATGATCTACCCTAACAAAGTAATATGTGATGAGAAATGCCTAGGACAATACAATGACGTACAAAACTCAAATCCAGTCACAACAAAAGTTTACTCCCTATGGTTTCCAAAGTAGGTTTAAATCAAATAGTGACAACACAATATCACCACTTAGGCCAAGTTTGAAATAAAAATACCTAAATGCTAAGAAAGTGCTGACGTGATCCTCCAACAAGGTATACTAAAACTAGTTTTGGACACAAACAAAGTCCAAGTTTTTGAAAATGGAAGTTAGCAATGCAAGCAGCGTAACAACACTATTTGGACACGTAAACCAAGATTTATGATGAAAGCAATATTTTTAGTATCAAAATGGTGTTATAGTGATGTAAAAAACGTAACCTCAACACTCACAAAAACTCAAGGAAATATTTAAGATCAGAAACTAAGCCTAAGTATATCAAGAAGTTACTATGTGTGTGAGCAACATAACAATACAATTTAGATACTTAGACCAAGTTTCACAATGGAAACAAGACATAAGTATCACAATTGTATGGCTATAATGTGGGTAGCCTAACAACTCAAAGGGAGACAATGATGATATCACCTAACTATAATTATAATTAGTCTCAATATGGGTTTGAGATAAAGGGCCTACTAGAACATGAAGATGTACCATTCACACTTTCAACACTTGCATTCGGCATTACAACCTAGTCATGCAAGTAGACTACAAAAGTGGTGGACACAATTATTTCTAGCGGTATCCATGTATGTTGTTCTTATTTTGTCCCAAATAGGAAATAATAAAACAAAGGTGTAAACCAAGTGGTGATGAAACAAACTAAGTGTCACTTCAGCATAGTTTCACCTTGTCTTAGGATAAGTGAAAAACTAGGACAAAGTAACACATCATAGGTCTCGTGATGAATAACATGTAGTTTCAAATTTAAGGGACTCTTCCCCTTGTTTGAATAACAATTTTTAGACTCCAAAAAAGTTTTCACGTTGTGAGATCTCTATAGAACATGATGTCTAAGTCAAATTGGCTCCAAGCCACAAGCTTCCTAGTGGTTCTCTCTCTAGGTGTCACAAATTACCTCTACGAGCTCGGTTTGCCAAGAAATTTGCACTGACTAATTTTGGAGTATCCCAACTTTACTTTACCCCTTCAATACAATGAGAAATAAATTCGTTTAGTTGTATTTTCACTAGGGTCGCAATGGAGATAAATTTGACTCTAATCTTACCAAGGTGTACTAATCAATTGGGTAGTGGAGCACTTTCCCATTTCGTTCACAAGGTTCCCTCTTATGTGAAATAATTTGGGGTTCCTAGGAGCATTCCTATTTTTATCTTAAGGCTTATGCCAAAGGAATTTTCTCCTAGTTAAGTGGACAATCTGTAGCTCTTAACCAAAACCTGCAATACAATGTGATGTATGATGTGTGGTGTATTTTCTTATCTTTTGGATTAGGAAATTTGGTTTAGACCACCGTTGGCAACCTACAACACACATGAATGTTAGAATTTGGTTTGAAGAGAGTTCTCCTTTATTTGGAAAGATTTAGGTTCTACATACAAATGGTTAGTAGTTATCCAAAAAGATCTACAATATCATAAAAAGAGGATTTAATGTTGCTTTTGGTTCTCAAGATCATCCAAGGACGCAAGAGAAGAGCATACACAACAATCAATCCAACTAGATAACAATGAGAAGCTTGTAAATCAAATAACCACCATAATTCTTTGTAAATCTAGATTTATTCCCAATTAATCCAAGTGCTTTTTAGTGAAAAACTAAAGTTTTTTTTTGTTCTCAAGATCACACAAGGTGCAAGAGAAGAGCATATACAAGCTTTAGCCTTAGTTATTTATCAAATGAAAATCTATTAAACTAAAAGATCATATACATGCCAAAAATGAAATTTCATTCCCTTAAGCATAAAAATGACTAATGAAGTTTCCCACTTACTCTAATGTTAGCAAAAGAAGGTTTAAGGCTACTTTTGATTCTCAAGATCACATAAATTGCAAGAGAAGAGCATACACAACCGTATTCCAAATTCATAAAAATATGGAAACAAAACTAATTCATCAAAACCTAAGATAGAATGTTATAAAACCTGCTCTAAATCACAAAATCTAAAACAACAACAGCTAAAAACCCTTGAAAATGAAAACAACACAAAAACCAGAAGTTAATTTTTTAAAATTTGAGCCAACTTTACCTTAGAGCGCCATCAAACATCTTAACAAAGTAGCATGTCCCCGAGAGTGTCGGTGTGCACTTTGTAGCATTAACACATATTTAATGGCAGAAGTGCATATCTATCAAAATCACATAGTCAAATTGTGTAGGCATGGCCGGTCGGATGTGAATTCACACTTTGAAGCACCAATGCAACTTATACTGAGAGAGAGGACATAAATTCAATGAGTAAAGGCGCATCTAGTGAAGCATGTGTGCTGAATTTAGAGCATGAGTGTTCCCCTTTGTTCGTGAGCATGTAACTTCCTCTCAATGGTCAAAACATGAGTTTTGACAAGAAAAACTTGAAAAATATCAAATCTTTGACTTCCTACTGGAATTTTGATAGCACTTTACCTCCTTAGATCTTGTAAAGAACATCAAAATGCAACATCTACTACTAATCTAATTGAAATAACTATCAAAATTGAAAATTGATCTACAAAAATTTGAAATTTACTCTAAAAATCTTGAAAATAATCTAAAAATATTGAGGGACTAATATTGAAAGCTTGAAACTAATCTATAAAACTTGAAATCAAAAACTTTGAAACTAAGTTAAAAAGCTTTAGAAAAATGAATGCAATGGGGTAAACTAAAAGTTCAAAGAAAAGATAAAATAACAAGACTAACACCACATAGTATTAAAAAATTATTTATGAATCTAAAAATAGTTACATTAATGATAAAAACTTAATGGAATGCTTGAAACAACTAACATGATATAAATAAATCCTAGCTAAAGCATGCCTACTTAATAGGAATTGCTACCTACAAATGACCTATTTACATCTAAGAAGGAAATCAAATTGGGTTTTTACTACTTCAAGAGAGGTGAGATGGTCTCTCCAAAAATGACTACAAGATCAAATTGGATACCCATCTACTAACCCCATTGAAGACTTGAGGCAAACATTGAGTTGGGCTCTTAATCATATTTGTTATATGATATAAAATTCAAAGCATGTTGTCAAGTTTAAAGGTGTGTGGTTAGTCCTTTTCATAGTTTTCCATTTGGGGAAAACTTTCATCTGGTGAATTTGGGACTAAAAGAACAAAGTAGATTAAGAATTTCTAATCATGATTAAGGCTTGCTAATCATGATTAGTGAAAGTATAAGTGATTAGGATGTGAGGAGCCTTAATCAACCACTTAGGGTAAATTAGGAGGCTAGGATAAGATTTTGAAGCGTTACGAGATGTTGTGGAGGGAAGTGGGGTAAATTTAAATGGTTAGAAGAGGGTTTTAATCCAATAATAGGGTTTATTGACTAAAATAAGCATAAAATAGGCTTAATTTGCTAATAATTACTAATTGTATGTTTGAAAGAGAAGTTTGACTTACGATGTGTCATAAATTGGGATCTTGAATGTGAAAGAGGATATATAATCAAAAAAGTTTTGTTAATTAAAAAAATGGTAAGAAATGTTAGTTAATCAACAAAAATCACTAATTATAATGGAAATGGTAAGAATGTGAGTGATTAGCATGTTTTTGGCAATAAGATCGCAAAAGTGGAATTTAGGTGTCTACAACACAACTAGACACTTTAAACATTGAAGCCGACAAGGTTTACAAATATTGGACTTCCCCTGGAAATAGAGTCTAGATAAAACACATATGAACATACAAGGACTACGACCGCAGAGAGAGATTTTACGGTTGTGATCTAGTTGTCCCCAACCAAATGGGTGTGAAAACTAATTAGACTTAAACACCAGATTACATGCACTAGTCTTTAGAACATCCCCATTTCCACTAGATATTGTAAGACAACTGAACATTTTTAGTTAAGAATATCATCAATCCCTTGCATTTTGGATTGAACCAACTAAGTGTGCATAGATCTAGCGGAAAACCACCTCTCTAATTTATTCCATGACCTTGTTTAGACATCATTACGAGGAACCTATTGGTTTTCCACATATCCCACAACCATTAGAAAGGATTTCCGTAGAGCTCAACATTGATTGGAGTCTTCATGTGGCTATTCTTTCGACCCATCCATTAGACCCATTCAGGTTAGAAGGGCCTTTCTTTCCCTTGACGAGTAGATCCCAATATTGCATGTCGAGGACATCATTTTTCCTTGATAGCTTGTTCATCCCATTTCCACATATTTTTTTCCACATATCACATATTTGCTATATTTCACTACATCTAGACATCCACCGATTCTACATCGGCTATCCCAACATGACCTTGGGGGGTCAAGTGCAACTGAAGGTCACGTGTTTATTTTAAATCATATAAATTGGTGAAGGATGGAAGAAAGCCAAGTCCTAGAGTATGTCCTATGCCTAAGTGGTCAAAAGGAAGGAGAATAGGAAAATCATTATCCAACAACTCGATAATGATAGCCATGTTTTCTATTGAAACCATCTCAATAACAATGATTTTATATTTCATTGTAATGACCCCTTTGATTAAAATGGAGGTTTCTATTTCCATCATGGGAATAATTTTAGACTATGGCATTGTATCTTTAGGTTTGTTCACCTAATTGGTGGGGAGTTTGAACTCGAGTATGGGTTCCGGGTTTCTTCTTCAAGTTGGATAGGTGAATATTGAAAGGTTTTGGGTCACCTTGAGTGATAAGGAATTTCCCTAAATGAAGGAATCTGACTTCCTAGAACAATTTGGAAGGGATTTCCTTCATCCAATGGATCCAAGGTTGGCCAAGAATCATGTTATAGTTGGTTTCCCTATCTATAATATAAAACTCGAGTTAGAACCATCTTGGGCCCAAGAGTAACCGGGAGTAGTATGGTCCCTATGGATGTTTCTTTGAGAATGTTATAGCCTCTCAATGTATTTCTAGTTGAGGAATGGTTGGTTTCCCCATAGCCTAAATTTGGGAGGAATGAAAAGGGGAAAATATTAGCAACTTCCCCATCATCAATAATTGCACATTTTACATATTCATTATGGATTCAGACCTATAAATACAATGTTGGGTCACCTTTATGTGCTAGCTCAACATCAGTAGACATCTTACTAATGTTAAAGATGAATCTAACATATATTTTAGGTTACCCATGAGGATAGATGTCAAAGTCTATATGGTTGACTTGTGCCTCGGTGGAGGGGTAACATTAATCAAGTGACCAAGACCAATGCTTCTAACAAAGTGACTCGATGAGCGGGATATTTCTTCAACAAATCCAAGAAGGAGATGTGAGAAAAGGTCTTTGTTAAATCTGTAATTAGATCATATGCCCCTACCATCCTTGGAAGTATTGGAGTGTCATCCATCATAGATGGGTAGATGGGAATAGGCTACATTGAGTAATCATGGGTTCTTGTAGTTGTGTTAATTTGAGGTTCAGTTTCTAATTCAACAAGACCCATAATCTTAGTTTGTTTTCAACCATCTAACGGAGGTGCTACCAGTGGGTTTGAAGAAGTGGAAGCTTTGTGGTCATTGTTTCCCACCAGGTTACCCTTGTTTGTACCATGGGGGTTTAATTTTCCATTTTTAGGATGTGTAGGAAGAGGATCGCTAAAGATCCTAAGAGGAGTGTTTTGAGAGGAAACTAGCCCCATGCTAGCATTTTACATTGGTGTCGTAGGATTTTCCAAATAATATCGACGAAGAGTTGTCTTTGGTCCTCTAGTAGGTGTTATATGAACTTGTTACAGTCTTGAAAAGTTATAGCATCATGCCCTCAGACCATATGGAAGCTGTAATAAAGGTCGGGATAATAAACTTGAGGTATTTGATTCACGTTCTATTATGGTCCAAAGTTTCGGTTGTTGTTTAAATATTGGTTGTTATAATTAAAGTTTGGAGGCCTTTGCCCTTGGTTTTGATACTAATTTTGATACCCGTTTGGGTATTAATTAGGGCCTTAGGCCTGAAATTTTTGTGGAGGTGGAGGATTATTTTCCTATTGTTCTTCATTTTGAATCCTTGGGCATAAGACATGCTCTAGGACTCGGATCTCTTCCAAGAAAATACATTTGCATGGTTGAGGTCTCGAAAGTGGAGGAAGAAGATACTATAAATGATCAAACATCAAACTTACCTAACATTTGTTAGATGCTCAACTATGATGGAGAAAATTATCATTTTGGTGTTGTGGTAGGCATGATCCTCACTTGAAGGGAAGGTTATGCCTTTTTCATTTAATCTTATTTCAAATGCATGAAAAATGGTGCCAAGTATGATGACCTTATTCTTAGTCTCATTGTAGCCAAGAGATTGGGTGTTTGCAATATTAGAGTTTTGGGTGATTCCCAACTAGTCACCAACCAAGTTTCAAAATTTTATGGGACTAGAGCACAGAACTTACAGCTCTATAAGACTATAATGCTTAACCTAAGAAAGGGTTTTGACTTCATATCCATTGAAGCTATCTCACATGAACAGATCCTTTTATCTAATTCCATGGATACTTCCACTTCTTGCTTTTTTCCAAGAAGGGATTTGGAAGATTCTGAATTCATTGTTTCAATCCGAGCCGAACCCCTAGTTTGAAAAATGCCTACAAATCCAATTCTAGCATATGTTAAGATGAAGAATAAGCATGTCACCTTAGATTATGCATATAATGATGAAGCTATACTAGGTTACCTTAATATGTACATTTTCCTTCATCTTGCACATCATAAGAGGGGTTTTTATCTCATACCTCACTCTTCCTCCTATTTTGGAGATTGTGTGATGGGTTCTTCCTCATCAAAAGGCCTTGAGATATATGAAGTAGAGGAGGAAGGAGAACTAGAACTACCTCCAACCTCACTCAAATTTGAAGAATGAAATGCCTCTTTAATTGAAGGGACCATTAATATAAATATTGGGACGGAGGAAGAGCCTAAGATATTAAAACTTGGTTCTTCTTTAACTCCAAAAGAAGTGGAAATTCATACGAAGGTTCTTAAGGAAAATTAAAAAACCTTCAAATTTAGCTACAAAGAGATGATGGGAATTCCTCCCCATGTCACATTCCATAACCTCATAACCAAGCCTAACGCTAAGCCCATCAAACAAAATTCAAGACCTATGAAGCCAAAAGTGGATCTAATGGTCAAAGAAGAGGTTATGAAGCTCATACATGTGGGATTCATCAAACCTATAGATTATTCAATTTGGGTATCAAACATAGTCCCTGTTCTCAAGAAGAATGGGAAAATTCGAATATGCATTGATTTTCAGGACATAAACAAGGCGTGTCCCAAGGATGATTTCCCATTACCATCCATCAATGTCATCATGGACACAATAGCTAGATATGATTTTTTCACTCATGGATGGTTTCTCAAGTTACAATCAGATTAGGATCTCTAAGGAGGATCAAAAATACCACTTTCACTACTCCTTAGGGTACCTATTGTTACGTAGTCATGCCATTTGGTCTTAAGAATGCTGGTGCTACCTATCAATAGGAAATGACCTATATATTCCATGATCTTATTCACAATATTGTGGAGTCATATGTTGAAGATCTTATGGCTAAGGCTAAGAAGTGTTGCGATCACCCTAAGGTACTTAACATCATTCTCTCTCATCTCATTGAATACGTTGTCATGTTAAATCTAGATAAATTTTTATTTGGAGTGATGGGAGGGAAGTTTTTGGGTTACATCATCTCTTTATGGGGGATTGATGTAGATCCGAAAAAAATATGAGCAGTTATAGAAATGACCCCGCCATTAGACGAGTCAGTTATTAGGTCCTTTCTCAAAAATCTTAGTGAAATCCATAGGTTTATACCTAATTTAACCTTTTCTATTCATCTGATAAATAATTTGTTAAAGAAGGATTATTGCAGCGTCTAGAAGGATGAGTGTTATGAGGCATTTGAATCGGTCAAATGATTCCTTGTTGCCTCCCACGCTCATGCCTCTCAAATCAGATTGTCCCCTCATTTTATGTTCTCAAGAAATATATGTCTCATTAGCCTACATGTTAACACAAGCAGACGATGACAAGTGTGAATGTTAAATTTAATACATCATTCATACATTGTTATAATATGAGATGTGTTATATGCATGATGAAAAAGAATTCGTCATTAGATTATTTACAATAAAACAGTTTAGGAAATACATGCTTAACCAGAAAACACTGGTTATTGTTGAAATAGATTGTCTTTAGACATTCCTAACATAGGGTCCTTTATTTAAGAAATTTGGAAGCTTCATAACTTTAATGGGAGAATTTGAGTTAACTTATATTAACTGAAAGTCCATCAGGGGAAAAATCATTGCCGATAAGTTGGCGTGACAACTGTTAGATGATGGAGAGTTAGTAGACCTGATTTTCCCCAATGAGTGTATATACTACATAGAAATCAAACCTCCCATTGTTGTGTGTCCATGGTATTCAGATATTATCAATTTTATTATGGACCACACATACCCGAGGGAGAAAATTCACAATCAGAGAAGATGGCTACATTTCATAGCCACAAAATACGTAATTATAGAACAAGTGATCTATCATAGATATTTTGATGGAATGATGTTACGGTGTTTTGATGAGGAAGAGTCTAAAAATATCCTCTATAGAACCCACATCGGGGTCTATGGAGGTAATTTTAGAGGAAATGAAACCACTAGAAAGATACACTAGATGGGCTATATCTAGACCACCCTAGAATACGACACAGTAGAGTACATACACAAGTGCTACAAGTGTTGGGAATTCTCTCACAAGATTCATATACCTTCCCAAGCTTTACAACCGATTACAACACCTTTTCCCTTTTCCACATGGGGCTTGGATTTGATAGGAAATTCTCTCCCTCATCAATAGATGACCACAATTTTATAATTATGGCCACATTATATTTCACGAAGTGGGTTGAGTCAATGGCTCTTACCACTGTTCTTGAAAAGTTCATCTTGAACCATATCATCGTAGGTATGGGGTCTCATAGGTCATTATCTCCAATAATGGCATGTTGTTTAAAAATGAAGAGGTACATGAGTTGTGTGAAAAATTCAAGATAAATCACCACACAACCTCTCTATACTACCCTCAGGCCAATGGACAAGGCTGAGGCAACTAATAAGATGTTAAATTCCATCCTCCTAAAAATTGTTAAGGAGAATAAGCACGATTGGCATTTAAAGCTATTTCTAGCCTTGTGGGCCTATAGAATGTTAGTAAGAATACCGATGGGGGAAACCCCATATTCCTTAGTATTCGGTTCAGAAGTGGTTTTACCACTTGAAGTTGAGATACCCAATCTCCAAATATCATTACAAGGAATCTTAGGAGAAGAAGGATATCATGAAGCATGACTCGTTGAGCTAGAAACCCTCGATGAAGTTCGGCTCAGAGCTGAGGCACACCATAGAGATTATGCTTGACCAGATGTTCCAGTAGTACAATAAGAAGGTATATGAACAAAAATATTTGTTGGAGATATGGTATTGAGACTTGACATCTAGATAGATAAGAAAACCGACGAAGGAAGGAAATTCAAGCCCAAGTGGTTGGGCCCATATTGATTCATGGAGGACTACAAGAATGGGGCATATCGCATGTGTACTTTAGAGGGTGAGAAATTTGGTGAATATGTCAATTTACTTCACTTGAAACATTACTACGCATGATCCATCTACATTTCCACCTATATACTATTGCATCCACATTGCATTTTATCTGCTAGATCACTTTGTAAATTTGTAATCAAGGAACTTATCTTTCAAGCAACTTTCAAAAAATTCTGAAAATATTGGCAAAACATTCAATCACATTTCTTCAAATATCCACAATATTATCACCAACATTTCTAATCATTTCATCATTCAACAAGTTAAGATAGAATTTTAACACTAATCCTACCAAGGCCTACATACTTGGTTCTACTCGTAGTTTTCTTCCAGCATAGGTGTCTTTTCCCATAGTCTATTCTAGAAGCTTCTTGGTGTCATATCTCTCCCAGAAAAACCTCTTTGGTAGAAAAATCATTCTAAACATTTTTACCCGGATCGCTTGTTCGCCTATCTCAACCTTGATGTTGAGCCCTCACATCTTACTAGTTACGTGGGGTTGAGGCTAGGGAAATTTATCCCTCCCAAAATCACAACTCAAAGTTAAAAATAAAAATGATATAAGTCAAATCAAATAAATGAAAAAATATTTCATTTACAAATAAAACCACACTTCCTTACCCCACCAGTCTTTGGTGATGAGCCCACGTTTCTTACTAGTGACGTGAGATTGGGAAAGGAGGGAAGTGCCCTTACTCACCTATGCCTTGTCTTCAGTGATGAGCCCATGCTTTGTCTTTGGTAACATCGGGAAAGGTATAGGGGTCTCTTCAAATAATTTAGTAAGTTATAAGAAATTTATTTAATAAAAATTACTTTGAAATCTTAAATACCAAAAAAATGAATTAGATGTGTATGTTCCACTAGATTTAAAACCCTAAAACCAATTTTTTTCAATCAGGAGGCCATCTACGAGTCTAAGTCTAGATGAAATTGCAAGCAAATCACATTCTAGAATATGTAGTAAACTATGTGTAAAGTTAGGTTGTAGGTTCCTAATTGAGTTTATGTCAAAATATTTTATTTCTCTTATCATTTCCATTCATCAAAATCATACAAATCACATCCCTTCTAGATCTTGGTGTTGATCCCTCACATCTCTTTGGTTGCATGGAGTTAGAGGTAGACAAATTTTATTCTCATCATATTACATTCATCACATTTTGCCAAAAAAACAAGAAGTATCAAATATTGCTTGAAAAACCAAAGTTTCGACATTACATTGTGTTTGCATTAGCATCATATAAAATAAAAACACAAAAATAAATCATTTTGTTAACATATCATCATCCATAGCATGCATCCAAAAACATATAAAAACATTAGAAATTTTGAGCATCTAAGAGTACACAAGTGAAATAAACCATCAATGAGTTAACTCTTATGCAAGAATGACTGAAACAAAAAAAGTATTTGTATATATATCCATAATAATTCAATTATGTATAAAATTCCATCATACTCTAGGTGTAGTCAAAACTCTTGCAATGAGCATGAAAATCCAAAAAAAAATACATGTCTCATAAAATGACATCGAAGCAATAAAGGCCCATGGCCTATCCCTCCCTACGGGATCCTTGAGAGGGTGCATAGCTAGGACTCTTGTTATGACTCATATGGCGTGAATGGGAGCCTCCATGCACTGAGCGATGAGAGTGACCATGTGATCTGCCACTAGTTGTGGCCTTGCTATGGGAGTGGCTCCACCTCTCTATCCTCTGTACTAAGCTAAAGAATGCAATGATCTCGGTCCTCTTCTTAGAGAAAATCTCCATGGCTTGCCGAGTGGTGCAAAAATGTTAGTATGGTGGCTATCATGCATCGGCTTCCCCAAATCTTTGATAAACTTGTCTCGTGTATTTCCGTAGGGATAAACAATGTATCAACCATGATATTGCAAATAAAATCATGTCATCCATTAGTAGTGGCTACAAGACAAAAAGGAAACAATAACGAGTTAGAAAACATTTAAAAACAAAAAAATGCGTAGCTTACTAACAATTCTATCTAACAAGGTTGAGATAATAATATCTACAAACTCGAATCTCCTAGCATCCAGGAAGGGTTGGCTGGTGTAGCTAGTGGTGGTGGGGCCATTGTAGGCACCTATTAAGCCTCATCCTCTCCTAGTACGATGTGCGACCCATCATAGAATGTTCATCGCCACCACCCTCTTGAGAAAGTGAGTCCTCTAAACCAAGAGTCTCCCTCTCTACCTCTTCCTCCACTCTCTCTGCCATAGAGATCTCCACTGTGACCCCCACTTTGTGTCACTATCCTCCTCCTTATCATTCTCCTCCCCTATTTCCTCCTCACCCATCTCCTCACCGGTTTGTCCCTTGGGCTGTCTCGAATCCATATGGGCCTCCTCCACCTCCTCCTCCTGTTATGAGTAGGTGCGACCTTAATCTAGAGGAGGGCTACTGGTGATCTAGGGATTGGGATCTTCTCCATGCTAATAGGGACCCTGAGAGTTACAAATTTCTAATCAAGTTGGCCCTTTGGGCTGGCTTGTGCCTCTCTAATCTGTGATAAAGAATAGGGATGACATGGAGTGCATCATCATATGGTAGCCCAAACTACTAAGGGACTCTATCTGTAGGGTGTACCTCCACCCTAGCTGTCATGTCCACTAACTACCTCGCACCACCACAAGCAAGTAAAATAGTCCCATCATCACCCCATATCCTAGTATGGTCTTGCAATGAAGCCATCTGTGATCAGTCTAGTAGCAGGCTAGTGTGCCCCAATGAGAAATGTCAAAATTGTCCATCTAGCAGCTTTGATAGCCCCTAGATCTAATATGTCAACTCCCCTTTGATAAGGGGTGATACTATCATAGATCCAACACATTACTAAGGTAGGTTGGCTCAAGGTTTATCCTATAGCCTCACAATGTGGTACAAGTCAAGGTATGTGGTCCTAATAATGTCCACACCCTAAACAAATATCCTCCCATGATGCACAATATCCATAATGATAAGAGCCCAACAATACAAGATTTTTCCCGCCCTTGTCTCCCACCAAATGTGAAGCCAAAATACCAATAATGGCCTTGCGTAGAGTGGGGATAGGTGTGAAGGCAACTGACAATAGCCACATACCTTACTTGGTGCCCACATTGGATGCCCCATCATCCCCATGTATGATGCCCACTGCCTATATGTATATATGGATAACCTTTCTCCGTTTCAATCGTATGTCAATCATTGGAACACCAAAGATCCTATAAACATCCCGAGAGTGATACTCCACTCTCCTCTAACCCTAGGAAACTAGAAATTATTTTGGTCAACATCCCAGTAGCTCAATAAATCACATAGTATGTGAACTGTTGGTGGTATCAATGGCATTTTATAGATCCTCCATATGCTAGCTCTATGTGGGATAGCTGATCAATAATGCCTAGTATCCAATCACACTCTCTGACTTGGCTCCAACAAACGTACAAGTCCTTATGTGTTCACCAAAACAAGAAAAAGAGAAATTTAGCAACATGATTCAATACATAAGCTCATCAAAAACAATATAAAACAACTTAAAATCACAAAAAAATCACTTAGGTTGCTCAAAATAAGGTTCTACCTTGATAATTATGAAACCATCAAATTGTGCGAGAGAAGAGGTTGAGTAATTTCGGGAGGTTGCACAACCACCACCCTGTGTAGGGTAGCAGTCAAGTCCAGAATGGACAAGCTATCCTATTTGACCCAAAAATCAAAAATGCAAAAATTGACCATTTTGGACAAAACAAAAGCTAGACCCACCTAGACGACCCCTAGGGAACATTTTGACTGGAATATTTGTAAAAATTACCCTCCCTAGGTGTATATTTTTCAATTTTTCACATTTTAGGTTTAAAAAACAAATGCAAAATACTAACCTTTTACCTAGCCATTGGAACTCTCACTCATGGGGCCATGATCATGATGTCACACTCTTCATTTTGACTGTATCCATGCTCAAAATGGTTACAAGTAATCCAGAGCTCCAAAATCACTATGAGGGAAAGTACAAATGAATTTGAAAATGAATGGTTTTAGATATATATGTTTTTTTAACTTCATGTTGAGTGTGTGTGATTTGCAGGCTTAGAGCATTGACGCATGTATACTTCTATCCCGTGCAAATGGTAAGTCCTCAAGTCATTTTGTTTTAGTGTTTATTTTTTGATATCATGTCTATCTGCACTTGAGTTTCATTTGCATTTTATGGGTAGTAGGAGATTAGATGACATCACTTTGGCACACGAGTGTGTCGGGTATAACTTATATTTCCCCATTTTGGGAACGTCATACTCGAGTCTACATTTTATGCCTTTTCATGGCTAAAATTATTCTCAAGGAGGTAATATATATGCACCCAAATTTGCACATGTTACATTTTCAAAAATGGTTCAAAAGTCCCCAATGATGATTCATGTATTTTCCAAAGGTGTTCAATCCCCTTTACCTCTTTGTAGTTTATATTTGTAGCTTAGATTACCTTAACCATTTCCTACTTTTTGTGGCTTTCTATAGTGTTTTTCCTTTAGTTTTGGCCTTTAGTTACAAAACCGCCACCCTTCCTAGGTTGCGGTTGTGTAAATCGTCACCCTATAGGGTGGTAGTTACTTATGTGTTGCCACCCTACTGGTAGTGGTTGCATTACCACCGCTCTACACATGGTAACGGTTCCTTGCATATTTTTGAAACTTCCCGGTGTGAATTAGATGTGTGTTTTCTCACTCTAGTTCACCTCTAGCGCACATTTCTTGATCAATTTGGCTTATTTTAAGCTTGAATGATTCGTATCAACCTCCTCTTCCACTTCTAATTGTTGATTGAGTGTTAAACTACCTCTTCTTGTTGTGCTGTGGTATCCCATTGTTGTTAAATGACTTAGATAATCTCCCATCTTGTGTTCTATAAAGCCATCACTTCTTCTAAAGAAAATGATTAGAGATTATTTATGTATCTTGCTTAGTTGAGTTGCCACAATCTTGCTAAAAACTACACAACCAAGCTCTATTCTCTTGTATTTTCTTTCTTTTTCTGCATTGCAACTAGACTACCATCAACCTACCATTTCTCTAGCACTTTCTTCTTGTAGCTTCCTATGAATTCCTCTTGAGTATTTTTTCATTGATGTCAAAGGTACAACATTAGTGTTGATGGAAATATTGAGGTTTGAATATTTGTTTAATATTCAACATTACAATATTAGTGTTCATAAAATATTTATCCATGTCAAAATTAGTGTGATGTAAAAATTTGAATATTTTAATATTCAACATCACCAAGGAATCTTATGACACATGTCAAGATGTGTAAGAGATTTTATGATGCATAAGATATTCTATGGAAGCTTATGACGTGTAAGAGATTCTATGACAACTTATGACATGTAAGAGATTCTATGGCAGCTTATGACGTGTAAGAGATTCTATGACAACTTATGATATGTAAGAGATTCTATGATAGCTTATGATGCGTAAAATATTTTATGACAGTTTATGATGTGTAAGAGATTCTATGATGCATAAGAGGAGTTACTCTTACATGTGTAAGAGAATATTTCTATTTGGAGCAAATATTTAATATTTGGAGAAAATTGGCCCATGGTATGGGCACATGGTTTTAGGGAAACCACAAGTGGTTTTTCCTCTCCTTCTTTCTATATAAGCAAGTGTTGTGTGCACATTTTGTGTAGAGCGAGAAAGAGAGCATTTTGCATGAGTGTGATATGTATGTGAGCTGATATTATAAATCTCTTAAGTGAGTATGAGTATGTGAGAGAGAGAATATAGAAGGAGAAATTATCATTGATTTGTATTGCAGATTTTCTAGAGTGGGTGCTTCAGATTGGGGATTGGTGTCTCCAGAAGTTGGTGCTTCGAATAAGAGATTGCATAGTCAGTGGTGTTTGGATTGGAGATTGGTGTCTTCTGTGAGTGGGTGCTCACACTTTGTAAACACTATTTTTTCGGCTAGATTTGGACAGTAGATCCAAGCAGTCTCTTTTGGTGGATGTAGCCCACACTAGGTGAACCACAGTATATCTGGTGTTATGTGCATTTGATTTTTGTGTGTACTCTCATTTTACTTTCAGATTTGAATATCTTGTTAAGTGTGAAAAATAAAATTAATAAGTTGGAGAAAAAGTTTTTATTGTCGAATACTGATTCACCCCCCCTCTCAGTATTCCCATGCTTCTAACAATTGGTATCAGAGTAGGTTCCTTCTGTGTAGCTTAACAACTAGAAGGTAGATCAGAAAGCATAATGGCAGCTCAGGAAGGATTCTCCACAAATAAAGCTTCATTGTTCGATGGATCAAACTATGCCTTTTGGAGCATAAGGATGCGAACCTATTTGAATTCTCTTGGACATGATATTTGGCATTCGGTTGAGAATGGCTATACGGCACCGGCAACGCCACCGACAGATCCGGCTGGTAAGAGAGCATGTGAAAATAATGCTAAAGCTATGAATGCTATTTTGTGTGGTGTAGCAGATTCAGAGTTTGTAAAGATTATGCTTTGCAAAACTGCCAAGGAGATGTGGGATAAGCTCAACAATTTATATGAAGGAGATTCGAAAGTAAAGATGGCAAAGCTTCAGACACACAGAAGAAAGTTTGAAAGTCTAAAGATGAAAGAGGAAGAGAACATTGCAGCATATCTACTCCGTGTGGATGAGACCGTAAACATGATCAAAGGCTTGGGTGAAGAGATGGAAGACCCAGTAATAGTACAAAAGGTATTAAGATCTCTACTTCCTAGATTTGATGCTAAAGTTTCAGCTATTGAAGAACTTAAGGATCTAGATAAAATGAAAATGGATGAGTTACATGGAATACTCATGGCTTATGAGATGAGAACAGAACTAGATAAGCCAAGAAAAAGAGAATCTGCTTTCAAAGCTTCAAAAGGAAAGGAGAAGAAGGTTGAATCAGATGATGAATCCGATGAGGAAGAAGAAGCCCTATTGGTGAAAAATCTGAAAAGAGGATCTAGACAAGTACAAAGGTAAACTTCCTTTTAAATGTTTTAACTGTGGTGAGATTGGACATTTTGCAGCTAAGTGTCTCGCATGCAAAAAGTGAAAGTGATGATGAAGAGCCTGTCAAAGCAAAGAAAGGAAAGCCTTTCTACAAAAATAATTTCAAGCAAAGGAAGTTTGAAAAGAAGAAGAACTGGAACCAAAACAAGAAGAGTCTATGCACCAGAGAAGATGATAGCTCAGAGGAAGATTGTTCAGAAGGTGACATTGAAGAACTTTTGTTTATGGCCCTTGAAGATGGAAAAGTGGAAGCTGAAGATGCAGTTGATGAAGAAGGTGAGGTAAACTTAGAAGAAGAACTCATCTGTGCCTTGGGTGAGATCAAGAGACTCAAAAAGAAGACCCTGAAGCAAAAAGTGCAACTTCAAGAGTATGAAGAAGCAAAGAAAAATCTGCATGCTGACAAAGAACATGAGAATACTATTGTTGATCTAAAGACCCAAGTTGAAGAGGCAAAAAGAATAGAGGAAGTGATCAGAGAACAACTGAAATCAAAAGAAAAAGAATGTGAGAGATTGGAGGTAGAGATTGTCGCACTAAGACAGGAAACTGAAAAGTTGAACAAGAGACTCAAGTTTGAAAAAATCTCGAGGTGTTGAGCAACATTAGAGAGAACAGAAACCAAAATCATCCAAAGGTGGTATTGGATTCAATGAAGCAGAAAAGAAAGAGACCAAAGAACTAGAGAAGAAAGCCAACTATGCAGATATCCTAAAAGGCTCCAGTAAAGGAGAAAGCAACAAGAAACAAGAAGATCATTCTCCACAGAACAAAAACAAAGAAGAGAGCAAGTGGAATAAGGTACCAATAAGAAGTTTCAGAAGTTTATCTTATCAAAGGCAACCCTACATGACCAGGTATTCTTTTTACGGTTATTGTTTTTCCTGTCACAATTTTGGTCATAAGATGATGGACTGTAGATCGAGGTTTCAGAGTTGGAATCAGAATTTTCATGCTAGAAACTACAATTCTTTTGTTGCATTGTCAAATTTGAATGAGCATGCGATTAGATGTTATGAATGCAACCAAGTTGGCCACATAGCAAGATTTTGCAGGAGTAAGATTACAGAAAAGCCAAAGCAAGAGAAAGAGGGAAAACAAATCATTCAGAAAGCCAACAATAAGAAAGTGTGGCAAAAAATAAAGGAGGGAGAAAAGGAAGAGGCTATGTTGGTACAAACCATGCTCCATGCACAAGATGAAGAACAACCTTGGTACATTGATAGTGGATGTTCCAGCCATATGACAGGTGACAGAAGCAAGTTCCTGAAGCTGAAAAAGGCCAGTAGAGGTACAGTAAAGTTTGGAGATAACACTACAGCCAAGATCACAGGAAGAGGTAACATAAAATTAAATGGTCAAGCTAAAGTTGAAAATGTTTTACTCGTTGAAGGACTGAAACATAATCTTTTGAGTGTCAGTCAAATGTGTGATCAAGGTTATACACTCACGTTTTATGTTGAGGGTTGTGAAATTAGAAAGAAGGATACAGGTAATTGGGTTGCAGATGCAAATAGAACAAGGAACAACCTGTACATGCTAAGTGATGTGAAGGGAGAAAAGTGTTGCATGAGTCAAATTGATGAAAGTTGGTTATGGCACAAGAGATTGGGTCACATTAATTTTGACAACATGGTAAAAATCAGCTCAAAACAAGCAGTGAGAGATTTACCCAAGATCACAAAACCGCAAAGTACTATCTGCAGACAGTGTCAACATGGGAAGCAAACAAGGGTCAGATTCAGGACAAAGGAGTACTCTACAATGAAGCCATTAGAGCTAATTCATATTGATCTCTGTGGGCCAACAAAAACACAAAGCTTGCAAGGTGATTCTTATTTTATGTTATTAATTGATGACTTTACTAGAATGACATGGGTTGCATTTCTAAAAGAAAAATCAGAAGCTTTTGATCAATTCAAAAAATTTAAAGCTTTGATTGAGAATGAGACAAACTCTAGGATTAAGTGTTTGAGATCAGACAGAGGAGGTGAATTTATGTCTAACAAATTTGATGAGTTTTGTGAAGAGCATGGAATCAGAAGACAATTTTCTGCAGCAAGAACACCACAACAGAATGGTGTAGTTGAACGGAAAAATAGAACAGTGCAGGAAATGGCAAGAACAATGCTAAATGAGTCCAAGTTACCAGATGCTTTTTGGAGAGAAGCAAGTGTACACAATGGTGTATATTCTGAATAGAGCACAAATTCGAGTAAACACAGAAAAGACACCATATGAACTATGGAAGGGAAGACCAACTTCTGTGAAACACTTCAAAGTGTTCGGAAGTAAGTGCTACATTAAGAGAGATGATGAAGATGAGCTCGGTAAATTTGATTCTAGAGCAGATGAGGGCATATTCCTTGGTTATTCATCGAGAAGCAAGGCTTACAGGTGCTATAACAAGAGACTACAAAAAGTAGTGGAAAGTATAAATGTGAAAGTTGATGATTGGAAGCTGAAGAAGAAAATAGGACACTCAGTGGTGCAAAAAGAGGATGAAGAAATCAAATCTGAGAAAGAGGAAGAAGAAGAAGAAGAAGAATCTGAATGAGAAAACACAAAGGCACCATCCAGATTCATTCAGAAGAATCATACAATAGATCAAATCATTGGAAACAAAGATACTGGAGTACAGACAAGGAGGAGACTAGCAAGTGCACCACAAGAGGTAAACTTTTCCTTATTGTCAAAAGTTGAACCGAGTAATTTTAATGAAGCTAGCAAGGATAAGTTTTGGATAAAATCCATGGAAGAAGAACTTAATCAGATAGAAAATAATGACACATGGGAGTTAGTACCAAGGCCAAAGGACAAGAATATCATTGGTACCAAGTGGGTCTTTAGAAACAAGATGAACGAAGAAGGAGAAGTTGTCAGAAACAAGGCCAGATTAGTGTGCAAAGGGTACTCACAAGTTGAAGGCATTGATTTTGAGGAGACATTTGCACTGTTGCTTGTATGGAGGTGGTAAGAATATTTTTAGCATTTTCTTGTTTCAATAATTTTAAAGTTTATCAAATGGATGTAAAATCAGCATTCTTGAATGGAAACTTAGAGGAAGAAGTTTATATAGAGCAACCAGAAGGTTTTATTCTATCAGAAAATTCAGATTTTGTGTGCAAGCTAAAAAAGGCTCTTTATGGTTTGAAACAAGCTCCTAGAGCTTGGTACTCTAGACTAGACAAGTACTTGCAAGAACAAGGATTCAAAAAGGGAATTATGATAGTAATTTATACATCAAGACAGAAGGAAAACATCAAGTGATAGTTGTGGTTTATGTGGATGACATTATCTTTGGAAGCGGTTGCAGGAGACTATGTAAAGAATTTACAGAGGAGATGCAGAAGGAGTTTGAGATGTCTATGCTTGGTGAGTTGTCTTATTTTCTTGGTTTACAAATTCAGCAGTCTAGTCAAGGCATTTTTATTTCACAAACCAAGTATATAAAGGAGATGTTGAAAAAGTTTAGAATGGAAGATTGCAATCCAGTTAGTACACCCATGATTACAGGTTGCAAGTTGAGTAAGAATGATGAGTCTCCCGATGCTAATCAGACCTTGTATAGGTCCATGATAGGTAGCTTGCTATATACCACAACATCTAGACCAGATATTATGCAGGTTGTTGGATTAGTTGCATGGTTTCAGGTGGCACCAAAGGAAACTCATGTGGCAGCAGTAAAAAGAATTTTCAAATATTTGAAAGGTACGTTGGATTATGGTTTATGGTATCCAAAGAGTGATGATTTCACTCTTATAGCATTCACAGATGCAGATTGGGCAGGAAGTGTTGATGACAAGAAAAGTACAAGTGGGGGAGATTTTTATCTTGGTGACAAATTAGTGTCATGGTTCAGCAAGAAACAGGCCTCAGTTTCATTGTCTACAGCAGAGGCAGAGTATATTGCAGCAGTGGCATGTTGTACACAGGTGCTTTGGATGAAGCAAACATTGAAGGACATGAAGGTAGAGTATGAGCATCCTATTTCCATTTTCTGTGACAATACGAGTGCTATTAACATCTCAAAAAATCCAGTCATGCATTCCAGGACAAAGCACATTCCCATTAAGTATCACTTTTTGAGAGAGAAAGTTGTAGATCAACAGGTGAAATTAGAATATGTTGGGACTAAGGATCAGATTGCTGATATATTTACAAAACCCCTACCGAAGGAATCTTTTGAGTCACTCAGACAAAAGTTAGGAGTGATTCCTGTCACTCTTACTCATTGACTATCTCAGGGGGAGTATGGACATCGAGGAGCTACACATTGCAGTATCTTCAGCTCTGAGTACAGGTTCAGGTGACAGGTTCAGTCATCCCCTTGCCATTGATGTCAAAGGGGGAGAATTGTAGAATGGGGGAGAGTTGCATAGAACAGGTACAATGCAATAGTACAGAAAGAGCTCAGAGGCAGAAAGTTGGATTTCAGAGCAAACAAGTTTTCATGTCTATTTTTAGCAGGGGTTTGCCATCAATGACAAAGGGGGAGTTTGTTGAGTATTTTTCATTGATGTCAAAGGTACAACATTAGTGTTGATGGAAATATTGAGGTTTGAATATTTGTTTAATATTCAACATTACAACATTAGTGTTCGTAAAATATTTATCCATGTCAAAATTAGTGTGATGTCAAAATTTGAATATTTTAATATTCAACATCACCAAGGAATCTTATGACACATGGCGGGATGTGTAAGAGATTTTATGACGCGTAAGAGATTATATGGCAGCTTATGATGCGTAAGAGATTCTATGACAACTTATGATGCGTAAGAGATTTTATGGCAGCTTATGACACGTAAGAGATTTTATGACAACTTATGACACGTAAGAGATTCTATGACATCTTATGACATGTAAAATATTTTATGACAGTTTATGATGTGTAAGACAAGTTACTCTTACATGTGTAAGTGAATATTTCTATCTGGAGCAAATATTTAATATTTGGAGCAAATTGGGCCCATGGTATGGGAACATGGTTTTAGGGAAACCACAAGTGGTTTTTCCTCTCCTTCTTTCTATATAAGCAGGTGTTGTGTGCACATATTGTGTAGAGTGAGAAAGAGAGCATTTTGCATGAGTTTGATATGTATGTGAGCTGATATTATAAATCCCTAAGTGAGTATGAGTATGTGAGAGAGAGAATATAGAAGGAGAAATTATCATTGATTTGTATTGCAGATTTTTGGAGTGGGTGCTTCGGATTGGGGATTGGTGTCTCTAGAAGTTGGTGCTTCGAATAAGAGATTACACAGTTAGTGGTGTTTTCATTCAAGGGCTGAATTAGTGTTCGGCTTGGAGATTGGTGTCTTCTGTGAGTGGGTGCTCACACTTTGTAAACACTATTTTTCGGCTGGATTTGGACAATAGATCCAAGCAGTCTCTTTTGGTGGATGTAGCCCACACTGGGTGAACCACGGTATATCTGGTGTTATGTGCATTTGATTTTTGTGTGTACTCTCATTTTACTTTCAGATTTGAATATCTTGTTAAGTGTGAAAAATAAAATTAATAAGTTGGAGAAAAAAGTATTTTATTATCGAATACTGATTCACCCCCCATAGTATTCGTGCTTCTAACAATTCCCGGTTCCTGGACTCACGTGGACACAAAATATTGGTAAAGATAACTAAGGGGAAAAAGTGATACCACAACTAGCATTGCCTCTGCACTATAATTCCAGGTTAGGGGTTGTTATTGAGTTTCTTCATTTCTTCATTTATCTCTGAACGTACACACATTTATCAACTAGAGTAGAAGAAATCATTTTATTTATTGCAAATAGTTAGATCATTTCCAAGAAGCTTTCACATCTTCTATAGAAGTTTTGGTGATAGATCCTTCCCTTCCTATCCCTGTGGATTTGTGAGGGAATAATATCTAGAGGAAGCTTGTTATATCACCATAGATAATAACAAATATGTTGTAAATTTTGGTTTCTATTGAATCTTCTCACATTCTATCCAAGAAGTTGCAGGGGAAGAAAAGCTTCTCAGAAGCTTCAAATATTCTGTCTCTAAGATAGGAAGAGGATTTGATAATCCACAATTATTAATTAGAAAAGATTAATTTAAATTAAAATAGGTTTAGTATATTGTTGCATGAGCTAAATAGTTACATCGACTATTTATTTGTAATAGGATTTGTTAATTAAATTAGAGGCAATTTATTTCTTCATTTCTTATTTTTCCTTTGTTATTCTAAAAAAATTAGAAGATTAGATTAAAGTGATTAGATTGTTTTTTATTACTTTATTTCTTCTATATGAACATACAAAAACATAGTGTAGATTTCATTTACTTAGATTAGCTTGTTACTTTCTTTTGGATATTAAAATGGCATAAATGCATACATGACCACTCTTGGACCACAACAAGAATGAACATATGGTTGTTATCCACGGGTCCCCCAACCGAATGGGCCCAAACTTCTCACAGACATAGATACTAGATTTCGTATGATTGACCTCAAAACACCATCATGGTACTCTGGTCACATTACACAACTAAACACTTTAAACATCAAAGCTGACAAGACTTAAAAATATTGGATTTCCCCTAATAATAGAGTCTAGATCAAATACATATGACCATACAAGGAACACGACCAGAGAGAGTTTACGAGTTATGATCCAGTGGTACCCCAACCAAATGGGCTCAAAAACTAACTAGACTTAGACATCGGATTACATGCACTAGACTTTATAACATCCCCATTTCTACCAGATATCGTAAGATAGATGAACATCCCGAATGAATAATCTCATCGATCCCTTGTGTTCTAGAATTTACCAACTAACCATGCATAGATCTAGTGGAACCATGCCTCTCTCATTTATTCCATGACCTTGTCTGGACATCATTACGAGGCACCCACTAGTTTTCCATGTATCCCACAACCATTAGAGAGGATTTCCGTGGAGCTCAAAATTTATTGGAGTCTTTGTGTGGCTATTCTTTCGACCCATCCATTAGACCCATTCAGGTTAGAAGGTCGTTTCTTACCCTTGATGAGTAGATCCTAATATTGTGCGTCAAGGAAATCATTTTTCCTTGATAGATTTTTCATCACATTTCCACATATTTTCATCTACATATCATATATTCTTTATATTTCTATAAATATAGACATCCACTCATTCTACATCGGTTGTCTAGGCATGACCTTGGGAGGTTGAGTGTGAATGAAGGTAACGTGTTGATTTTCAATCATATAGACACTAAAAAAATTAGAATGTTTTGGCATGGATCTAAAAGTGTTTTTTAAAAATAATGCATTTATTTGGTCATCACATCTTTATGAATAATCATTAAGAAGTAGAGATGGTCTAAAAACCTTGTTAAACCCTAGTTCTAAAGTGATGGAGGAAAGCTGAATTATTTGAGTGTAATGCCTCTTCCATGATTGATATATTAACCTTTTATTTGGTGAAGTTTGCAAACGTTGATATGTGATTACTATTTTGAGATGGTATACTCTTTTGAACTATTGATCATGTTTATTGTAGATGATACGACTTACCTTATGAATCTGTTGTAAATCATACATTGGAAAAATTGTACTAACATGGATTAGTTATAATGTAATCACTAAATGCAATTTTGACGTACAATCTGTGAATCTAGGTAATATCAGGTAAATGTAGTCTTATGGACTATGCGGGTAAGTTACCTAAGTTGCAATGCTAAACTTGTACCTTAGTCTATTGCATTACTATAAAAAGGAATAGTCATACCTTGGATCAATTTCAGTGATCCAAGGAATGCCTTTGATCGATATGTTGCTACGGTCATTTTTTTAGTCCAATTGAATTCATTTTTATTGCTAAAATATTATCTTGCACAGGATCAAAGAAGTAATTTCGCTAGAGCACCTAGTGGCATCCAGTGAATGCACTCTTTTTGTGTGATCTAATTACTTTGATTTGTTAGTTTTTGTAAGTAATGTTCATGTTAAATATTTAAATGGACCTAACTAAAACTACACTAAGGTGATAGTTAAATTAGTATGAGAACCTAACTATGTTAGATGCATTTAGCCTAAGCTAAGTTGGATGCATTTTTGTAAGGGTGTCCTAATCCCTAAACTATCCAAAAAGATTCAACATTAAAGTTACCTAAGAAATGGTGGTTCATTTAAGGGGTACTTATCCTAACCTAACTATGAACCTAACCTAAGGATAACTAAGGGTGGCACTCGTGATTAAGGCTAGGTTAAAGAAGGGTGGTGGTGCCATTCCAAAGGAGTACTTGGAGAACTTATTTTGTTAATAAATATTTTATCGACCATATTTGGTAGTGAAATTGTCTATTTTTGTATTCACACTAAAATGCATCACTAAAATCTTGGAATTATTTATTAGAACCGATAGCTATCACTTAGTTCGAATGGGCGGTAGTGGCGAGATTCTTGGTGGATTATCAAAATGTCCTGGAATTAAATGTTCTTGATCAATGAGAAGAAAACCACCTTGGGAAATGCCGAGATGGATTGGTGGAAAGGAAATAGTGTCGGTTTTACTTTGTATTTGAGCATTTTGAGCTCAATGGCTCTGCACGTTGATTTTATGTTTTTCAAACTGCTAGTTTGATTTTGTTTCATATTCAATATTACCATTTCATGGAAGAAATAGAGGAATAAATTTAATACAAAAGTTATAAAAATGAAGAAAGAGGGGATTATGGGTTCTCCGGGCATTTTGTTGAATTGTTTATGGAGATCTTGCTCGGGAAAATTCACAAAAAAATTGAATCTTGGAGGAAGAGTTTGAGAGCGCTACCAGGAATGATATGCTCTAACTCATTATGATATTATTCTTTGTTTAACAGTTTCATGAAAAGAACTCTACTCATTTTTGGAATTGCATTCTGAGTTTAGGTACTTATGGTTGGCTTACTATTTTGCTTTTCTGATTTTTGTCATAGAGAATGATTTTGTTTATATAAATGACTCTGTGAGTGTTTTTTTGAATGGATATTACGAGATTAATTTATATTGGTTGCATATCTATGAATGCATTCAATCCATTTTTCTTTTTTGAAAGTACTGGTTTTGGGTGAAACCCACAAGTAGATAAGGGTTACAAACAAAGGAAAATTGTAAATCTAGGCATTACACAATGTATTATTGTGTTGTTTTCATAATATCTTCTTGCAGGATTTTGTTTCGAATTTGATGAATTTTATTTCTATGAATCATGGTTCGATTCTTTTAAGTCTCAAATATTGATGTAAACCCATTTTGGGATGTTGATAGTTTCCTATGTTATGAATCTTTCCTTAAGGGGAGGGTAAAGGATTCTTGGTAAGGGCTATTAGTCTCCTCCAAGGTTTTGATTAACTGTTCTTGTTTATTTTAAAACTACCCTTCCATGGTTGGTTCAAATCTTGATCAAATGTGGGTAATGATTTTCTTCCGATCTTCTTTAATATTACATTTTTGGGTTGCGTTTTTTTACCACTCGGGGACTATACTTGAATTAGAAGTTTAGAGTTGTTCTCTTTTGTTGGTATCCTATATCTTGATGAATGTTACTTGACTTGATCTCTAAATAGGTTTCATATATGGGCATTTTTTTGAATATGATCTATTCGTATATTGATTTTGTATCATTTTAAGGAGGATATTGGTTTTAATTCTTTTAGTTTTTCTTTATTATCAAGGAAACCTCTTTCTTGTATCAAACTAGGTTTGATGTCTTTCCTCACATTCATTTTTCGAATGACTAACCTATGAATAAACTTGATAATTTGTTGTTTATTACTTTTTAAATGGTTAGAGGGATTTGTGTGAACTAGTTAGAGGGAATTTCAATCACCGAGAATACTAGTTCAAGATCTTATACTTTTGATGATTGACTTGTATTCGAATTTACCTTAACTGTACTTACCTTATTTTCATCCTCTTAAGAGAGGTGGGTCTTACAATTGATCGATATCAACAAATGCAAATAATACCCTTTACGGTGCATAGAAATTTTTCAGTTATCACGGTTTACTCGGTGGATAAATTATGGCTGAATAATTTAGTTGAAGCTCCTGTTTGATTTTGGTGCAATAGTCTTAATTTTCAGTTTTATATTGAATTATTCTCAAATGTTATTGGGTTAACATTAGTTTTAATCCTTTTAGTTGCACTGGTTCATATATAACTAGACTAATTAGATATTAGTAAAACTATAATATCCTTTTGAGGGGAAATTGGTTAGAAAACCTAGAAAGGAAATGAACACTGTTAAATCAAGTTATCTTTGATTGTTTCATGGATATTGGTATATTTGTTATTCCTTGTCTTTACTCGACTCTTTTATTAATGTTATCAGTAGGCTAACTACTGAATTTTATACCTGCCATGTATGGTCTTAAATTGATCTTTGACTTACATATTGATTGAGTATTATGCTTGTTGAAATAATTTACTTAGATAAGTAAATAATAAAGGAAGGAAATAGTTTTATGTTTCAATCATGTAATCTATAATATTATATGATTGAAACCCTAACACACTTGTTCTCCTATTTTAAATTTTTAGTGTAAAGGTACTTAAATATGTTTGAGTAGTGATACTTTGTTTATCTATATTAAATTGATTCATAGTTTTGACTAATTTTGTCTTCTTTTCTTATGTGGACATTGTGGCCCCTTGGGCATGCTTTTATGAGTTGTTCTATTTATGGAACTTAGAACAATTTCAGTAATTAGTAGTGTTTCTTTCACGAAATTGTTAGGTAAAATCATGTTGTTTTAATGTTTTAGTTCTTATCATGCTCAGTTCTCATGAATTGACACATGCTAACAATTGTGCAGATGGATTTTGTGAAAAGTGAAAGGAGAAAGACTTATATAAATTTACATTTATTTTATTAATGAATTTCATTTTATTCAGATGCTTAAATGTATTGAAAGGATCTTGAAAGGAATTTTTGGAAAATCTTTGAGGACATAGTGCCTTAGCATTTTGTAATTGTTTAGAAATGTTGTCATTATTGACTGAAAAACTTATGAAATACTTATTATGTATGGAATAAAGGAGTTTTGCTTTTGCTAGTAATTATTGTATAATTGGTATTTGATAATTGACTTATCTATTTAGTATGATTATTTTAGGTTCAATTGATATTCCTAAGTCTTAAACATTCTTGACTTACTAGTTATCTAAGTAATTGAGTGTTGTTTGGATAAGGAACTATATGTATAAGGCAATTAATTTAAGGGATAATAGTAAACTATTATGAGTTATGATCCTAATATGTCAAACCTTATTCAGAAATGGGAAGTAGTATAATAATATGTTGTAAAGAATGATGTTGCATTCTTATCAAGTTTATACCCCTTATGTTTTCATGAACTTATGATTAAGATATTAGTCCTTAATTAGGAAAAAGGGAAAACTTCCTTGTCATAATTAATAAGGACATAGTTTATGATCCTTACTTATGTTGATAAATTATATCAATAATGTTGAATGGTTGTATGTTCTATTATAATGGGAACTAAAACATGGTAATTAGAAAGATAATAGGGTTAAGTAAGATGGGTTGAATGATAAAGAAATCACTAAATCTAATTTATCAGATATACAACCTGAATTGTATACATTTGATGAACTTAAACAAAAGAGACTTGATGATGTTCTTACTTATGTAATTCAGACTGGATATTAATGTTATCAGACTAATGGTTAATGAATAGTAAATTCATTGGAATATATAGCAGACATGAAACTGAATACCTTCAATTATGTAAGGTGTCCCTTAATATGTTATTTAAGGATTATTAATATCAAAATTAGTTGATCCATATGTATGACACTTAAGGTTAAATTAAAATCATTTAACAAGCTAAGGATCAATTAATGAATGAACTTGAATGTATGACAGATGTGTTTATAGAAAATAAGTGGAATTCCACAACATATTCATTACTTCTTAGTACCAACTTAATGACCCTGGTCATTAGATGGATACTGCAGAGCAACCACTATGGCACGAAATTTCAATTAGCTCTTATAAATGCATCTTCCATAAAGTGAAATTTCTAATCATTTTCGCACTCTAAACTATGAAAAGGCATACGAGTCTAGCGCATTTGATGTCAAATTATTTTTACCTAGGGTGAGTAAACACACCCAAATGAACATAAGTCAATTTGATTATGTCTTCTTATCCTTAGTCACCATAAGTGGACTATCCACACTAGTTTATGTGATTTTTCCCTCTTTAGTTTGAAACATTAATCTAGAATTTGGTTAATGAAGTCAAGGAAGTCTACTATAGATGAAATTTTTGAGTGGGGTGAATGACATATTCCATTTGACGAGTATGCCATCTAGGAATAAAGGCATGGGAAAATTATTGTGAACTTTTGGTTGCATTTTCTTATGTCACCTAGTCTAAGGTTGCAGAGATTTTAGATGAGTATCAGTAATAAATACTCATATAGGCTTCTTAGAAAGTAACACTTGAATGAACTGTAAATGATAAAGAAACAAAATTATACTTCGTATAAACAAGAACAATTTAAACATGAGAGAAAGGTTTAATACTTGATTGATGTAATGAGAGATCGTATAACACTGAGCAATTATAGCTGCATATGGTTTTCTATTATGTGATGGATTAGCAAAGGAATGTGTGTTCTAAATTATGTGAATTTAGAACAATGAACATTATGTTAAAAAAATCCCTCTGTTTTCTAAAGTTATAAATGAGGATGTTACATTTTGGTATCAGAGTTGAAGGTTGTATCTCTTAGACCTATTTGAGTCCATATCTGATAAAAACTTAATTTCTTGTTAACATAAAATGGTTAGAACAAGGGCACGTGTTGTAAATAACCAGCCTCTAGTTGGTGAGGAAATTACAACACAAAAATGGATGAGATCCTTTCTTCCTTGTTGGACACAAGATATCGTCTTGTTGTACTTGAACAAAAGGTAGTGGAAAATTAAGAGGAAGAGGATGATATTGATAATAAAATCAGCCACCTCCGTAGAAAACAATTTAAATGACATAAATATTGGTGGAGATAACAACAACAATAATGTAATAAATAGAAATTCTACACATGCCAAGTATTAACCCTACAAATGTAAATACAAATGCACCTAATCATTTTGAAAACAAGAAGGCAATATTGACAATTTTAAATCACTAATGAGATTAAAATAATAATTCCACCAAATTTTGATGGCACTACACTGGGAGTGGGGCTGAAGAGCTGCTCGAGATAAATGGAGAATTAATTTTCAATAAGGAACTTATCAGAAGAAACCAAAGTAGTATGAGGAGCTTACCATCTTTCCCATGAAGCATCATCATAGTGGGATAGCCGCAAGGGTAAATTGAATGTTGATGAGGTCAGCATAACTTGGGATCAATTTAAAGGCTATTTCAAGCAATGTTGGTTGCCACATCTCTATTACAATCAAAAGATGTCGAGTTTCAGAATTTAGTTCAAGGAAAACTGAACTGTAACTTAATATTGGGAGAAGTTTACCAAGATTGTCAAGTATGTACTGTAGTACCAAACTGATGGGAAGTTCGGAATAGACAAGTTCATTATGGGGCTGAATATTTTCATTAGTGGAGAAGTATATGTACACATCCCAACCACCATCTAAGGAGTTGTAGAAAAGGCCATAAGGAAAGAACAAAAGTTAAAGGAAATTTTTGTGCATAAGGAGGATAATAGAAAGAAAATCTCCAACTCTTCTTCATCACTTGCACCCAAAAAGGTGGCATGGAAAAATTTTAGCACTAAAAACAGGTTTGTGGCTAATAATAGTAAGAAAACAACAAGTGAATAAACCTATTGCAAATAATAGAAATAATTTTGCAAGGAATAATAACAATGGACAAAAAACTTATGGAGGCCAAAATAGTAATTTCAAGGCTGAAAATAAGTTTGAACCAAAAAGGGGACCTATAGGGGGCTATTACAACTGTGGAAAAGATCATTACACAAATCAGTTCCCTCTAAAGAAAAATGACAGCAACCAACAACACAAGATACATGTTGTAGTAGCTGATAAACAAGTTGAAAAGAAAGCTACACCAATAGAGGTGTTAGGTAAACTATTCGGTATACTTGTAACCATAATTTTTGATACTGGTGCTACAAAATGTTTCATTTCTAACAAATTAGCTACAAAATTAAAAATAAAATATGGAATAATGGAAAAATCATGGACTGTTCATTATGGTAATAATGTTGTCCATACTGGTAATAAATGTCTTTGTATCACATCCTTCAAATTACCAAGTTTTACTACAGGAGTAGACCCATATGTTGGACCTTTAGGGTTATATTATGTCATAATTGGTATAAATTGGATTTTTGATCATAAATAAAAAGTAGACTATTTTGAAAAACACATTATGTGCCTTGATGATCTACAGAAAACAACAGTCATCCAAGGAATAAAAAGAGAAATTTCAGTCAGGAAACTATCAACTATGCAACTTAAAAAGGCCAAGAATAAGGGTTTTATGTTTTATGGAGTAAAAATATCTGAAACAACATAAGAAAATAGTGTTTTTATGAAAAATACTCATTTTTACAAGAGTACAATGATGTGTTTCACAAAATAACTACCTGGTCTTCCGCCAAAACAATAATTTGACTTCATAATAGAAATCAAACCTGGAACTGAACCTATTTCCAAGGCACCTTACCGCATGACTACAACTGAATTAGTGGAACTTAAGGCACAATTACAATAAATGTTATCTAAAGGTTTGATAAGACCGAGTGTCTCACCTTGGGGAGCACCGGTAATCTTTGTTAAAAAGAAAGACAAAACACTTAGACTTTGTATTGATTATCGAATGTTAAATAAAGTAACAATAAAAAACAAATATCCTCTTCCTAGGATTGATGATCTATTTGATTAGATGCATGGTACATCATTTTATTCAAATATATATATGTGATCTGAATATCATCAATTGATAATTAAAGAAGAGGATATTCATAAAACAACTTTCAAAACAAGGTATGGACACTATGAATTCACTGTTTTACCTTTTGGTTTAACAAATGCACTGCAGTCTTTCATGAATTTGATAAATAATATCTTTCAATAATACTTGGACAATTTTTTTCTTGTATTCTTGGATGATATTCTTATCTATTCTAGGATCATATAGGGGCACAATGAGCATTTAAGGATTGTACTTGATATATTAAGAAAGAGAAAATTATGTGGTAAATTGTCAAAATGTTCCTTTTACGAAATTGAAGTATATTATTTGTGGCATGTTATAAGCGAAGATGGAATATCAGTTGATCCATAAAATATTTCAGCCATAATTTATTGTCTTGTACCTAATAATGTTCATGAAGTTAGAAGCTTCATGGGACTTGTAGTGATATTACAGAAAGTTCTTTAAGGAATTTTCAAAATTTGTTGCCCCAATTACTTCACTACAAAATAAAGACAATTTTTTTTGGAGTGACAAATGCGAAGCATAATTTAAAAATTAAAATAAAAACTAACTACAACACCTATATTGACTATTCTAGATCTAAAGAAGCTTTATACTAATTATAGATACTTCCAGAGAAGGATTAGGGGTATATTACTTCAAAATGATCATGTTATAACTTATGAAAGTAGAAAACTCAAGTTACATGAGTTGAATTATGCTCCCCATGATCTAGAGCTTGTTTCCATAGTTCATTCACTTCAAGTATGGAGACATTATCTCTTAGGTAGACCCTTTGAGCTAAAAACTAACCACCTTGGGCTGAAATATATTTTCACACAGCCAAATATGAATGCAAGACAGTGAAGATGGTTAGAGTTTCTATCTCAATATGATTTTGACATAAGTTACATTAAAGGTAAGGAAATAGAGTGGATGATACACTAAGTCATAGGAAACATATTTCCGCACTTGTAACTTTGAGAACTCAGTTTAAAGATGAGGTAAAGAATGCAATGTTTTCTTATTCACATTTTTAACAAGTAAAAACAACACTTATCGTAGATACCGATGATGCAAGATACAAAGGTTTCATCTTTAATAACAAAGGAATTTTAAGATATGAGAATCGGTTGTATGTACCCTCAAAAATGAGTTAAGGAAGAAGTTAATGACAAAATTTCATAACTCACCTTACTTAGGACATCCTGGAGTGACAAAAATGCTTACTGATGTAAAAAAGCAATATTTTTGGAAGGGGATGAAGAAAGACAAAAAAATTGTTTCACATTGTCTTGAATGTCAGTGTGTTAAGGCTAAACATATACATCCATCTAGTTTATTGTACCCTCATATTATACCGTAGTATAAATGGCAAGTTATAAGTATGGATTTTGTTCAGGGGTTTCCTATGTCTAGAAATAAGCATGAAGTTATTTTAGTTGTGGATGAAAAATTAACTAAGGTAGAAAATTTTATTGTTGGAAATCTAAAAGATGATTCACATGTTCTTGCAAAATATTTGTTCATGAAATTTTCAAATTGCATGGTGTACCTGAGTTAATTATATTTGATAGAGACCCAAGAATGACATCACATTTTTGGAAAACACTGAATGTATCCTTAGGAATGAAATTGATTTTAAGTTCTGTATATCATCCATAAAAAAATGGGAAAATAGAAAGATTAAATTAGGTAATGGAAGATATGTTAAGAATGTATTGTATAGACCAAATGGTACAAATGGGAAGAATATCTTCAACTAGTTGAATTTACATACAATAATACTTATCATTCCTCTCTAAAAATGGCAATTTTTGAAGCATTATATGGAAGAAAGTGCAGAACTCTAGTTAGTTGGGATAACATCAAAGATAGAGAGGTAATTAGACCTGAAATGCTTACTAAAATGGAACAATAAGTAAAATTAATCTGTGAACAATTAAAGGAAGATGTTGATAGGCAAAAATCTATGCAGACTTGAAAAGGGTTGATAGAAAATTCAAACTTGGTGAAAAATTCTTTTTACTGTCAAGCCTAAAAAGAGCTCGATTACTTTTGGTAAGGTAGCTAAATTATCACCTTGTTTTATGGGTCCTTTCAAAATTGTAGAAGTGATAAGTCATGTAGCTTACTACTTAGTATTGCCTCCCTCATTGACACAAATGCATGATTTTTCCATGTTTCTTTTCTTAAGAAATATGTTTTAGATTTATCAAATGTATTAAATTGGAATTCCTTGTAGGTGCAAGACCTAGGAATAATAGTGGTTGAACCTAGAAGGGTGCTTTGTAAAATCCCGATTTGCACTTGCCAAATTATGAAATCAGTCAATGCAAGGTCCAAAGTGGGACTAGTTTAATGAAGAAAGTGCAACATGGGAAAACCTTGAGGACATAAAAACTTCTTTTCCTCATCTGTTTGAATAGAATTAATTTTGATTTTTGTGATATTTGAAGACTTCGATTGAAAAATATCTTTAATTTCTGTCGATTTTGGACAAGTACTAGTGCAACAAATTTGATGTTGTAATAAGTTTTGAAAAACTTGAATTTCTACAAATTTGTTATCTGTTTGAGAATTTTATGGATGAATAAGTTATATTTATGCCTACATTCTTAAATATGTATGTGGACTAAGTTAATCATTGGGACAATGATGCTTTTTAGAGGGGAGGTATGTAATGCCTCTGCCATGATTGATATCTTAACCTGCTTCTTTGACTAAATTTTGTAAACATTGATATGTGATTTTGTTCTGAGATGGTATACTCTTCTAAACTGTTGATCATGTTTGTTATAGATGATATGATTTACCTTCTGAATCTGATGTAAATCATACTTTGGAAAAATTGTGCTAACATGGATTGGTTATAATGTACTCACTAAATGTAGTTTTGAAGTACAATCTATGAATCTAGGTAATATCAGGTAAATGTAGTCTTATGGACTATGCTAGTAAGTTACCTAAGTTACAATGTTGAACTTGTACCTTAGTCTATTACATTATTATAAAAAGTAATAGTCATACCTTGGATAGATTTCAGTGATCCAAGGCATAGATTTGATCGATATGTTGTTACGATCATTTTGTTGGTCTAATTGACTTCATTTTTATTGCTAAAATATTAACTTCCTAGGCTCAAAGAAGCAATTTCGCTAGAGTACCTAGTGGCATCCAGTGAATGCACTCATTTCATGATTTGTTAGTTTTTGTAAGTAATGTTCATGTTAAATATTTAAATGGACCTAACTAAAACTACACTAAGGTGATAGTGAATTTGGTATGAGAACCTAACTATGTTAGATGCATTTAGCCTAAGCTAAATAGGATGCATTTTTGTAAGGGTGTCCTAATCCCTAAACTATCCTAAAGGATTCAACATTAAAATTACCTAAGAAATGGTGGTTCATTTAAGGGGTACCTATCCTTAAACCTAACTATGAACCTAACATAAGGTCAACTAAGGTTGGCATTTGTGGTTAGAAATGGGTTAAACAAGGGAAATGGCGCCATTCCAAAGGAGTACTTGGAGAAGTTAATTTGTTAATAAATGTTCTATCGGGCCATATTTGGCAATGACATTTTCTATTTTGGCATTCACACTAAAATGCATCACTAAAAAGTTGGCATTGTTTATTAGAAGTGATAGTTATAAGTTAGTTCAAATAGGTGGTTGGTGGGATTCTTGGTGGACTGTCAAACCATCCTGGCATTTAATGTTATTGATCAATGAGCAAAAACTACCTTAGGAAACAAAATATGGATTGGTGGAAAGGAGATAGGTTTGGTTTTATTTTGCATTTGGACTTTTTGAGTTCAATGGCTCTACATGTTGATTATATGTTTTTCAAACTGTTAGTTCAATTTTTTGCATATTCAATCTCGCCATTGCATGGTAGAAATAGAGGAAGAAATATAATATAGAAGTTATAAAAATGAAGGAAGATGGGATTATGGGTTCTCTGGGCATTTTGGTGAATTTTTTGTGGAGATCTTGCTGGGGAAACTTTACATGAAAGTTTGGAAGCTTGGAGGAAGTTTTTGAGAGCACTACCAGGCATGATAGGATCTAACTCATTATGATATTCTACTCTATTTAACAGTTTCATGAAAATAACTCTACTCCTTTTTGGAATTGCATTCTGATTTTAGGTCCTTATGGTTGGCTTATTGTTTTGCTTTTTTGAATTTTTTTGTATATAATGATTCAATTTATATAAATGACTCTATGAGTGTTTTTGTGAATGGATATTGTGATATTAATTGTTATTGGTTACATATCTATGAATGCATACAACCCATTTTTTCTTTAGTGAAAGTATCTAGTTAGGGGTGAAACCCACAAGTAGATAAGGGTTGAAAGAAAAGGAAACTTGTAAAGCAAGGCATTATGCAATGTAATATTGTGTTGTTTTCATAATATCTTCTTGTAATTTTTTGTTTCGTATTTGATGACTTTTCTTTCTGTGAATCATGGTTCGATTCTTTTTAAGTCTTAAAATCAATGTAAACCCATTTTGGGATGTTAATAGTTTCCTATGTTATGAATCTCTCCTTAAGGGAAGGGTGAAGAGTTACTAGTAAGTGATTTCAGTCTCCTCCATAATTTTTATTAATTGTTCTTATTTATTTTAAAACTTTCCTTTCCAAGTTTGTGTGAATCTTGATCAAATGCGGGTAATGATTTTCTCCTGATCTTCTTTAATATTAAATTTATGGGTTGTGTGTTTTTGCCACTCGGGGACTATACTCGAATTTGAAGTTTAGAGTTGTTCTCTTTTGTTAGTATCTTGTATTTTAATGACTGTTACTTGACTTGATCTCTGAAAAGGTGTCATGTATGGGTATTTTTTGTTGACTATGATCTATTCATTTATTGATTCTATATCATTTCAAGGAGGAAACTAGTTTTAGTTCTTTTAGTTTTTCTTTATTATCAATGAAACCTCTTTCTTGTATTGAAATAGGTTCGATATCTTTCTTGGCATTCATTTTTCAAATGACTAACCTATGATTGAACTTGACAACTTGGTCTGTATTATTTTTAATTGGTTAGGAGGCATTTTTGTGAACAAGTTCGTGGGAATTTCAATCCCTAAGAATACCAATTTGAGATATTATACTTTTGATGATTGAGTTGTATTCAACTTTACCTTGATTGTACTTACCTTATTTTTTTCCTCCTATAGGAGGTGGGTCTTACAATTGATCAATATTATAAACTACAAATAATACCCTTTCTAGTGTATAGAACTATTGAGTTATCACAGTTGACTCAATCAATAAATTATGGTTGAATAATTTAGTTGAAGCTCTCTATTTGTTTTTGGTGCAACAATATTCCTTTTCGGTTTTATATTGAATTCTTATCAACTGTTATTCGATTGACATTAGTTTTAATCCTTTCTATTGCACCGGTTCATATAGAACCATACCAATTGGATATTAGTAAAACTATAATAGTATTTTGAGGGGAATTTGGTTAGAAAATCTAGAAAGTAAATTAACATGACTGTTAAATCAAGTTATCTTTGATTGTTTCATAGATATTGGTATATTTTGTATTCCTTGTCTTTACTCGACTTTTTTATTAATATTATCAGTAGGATAATTACTGAATTTAATGCATGTCATGTATGGTCTTAAATTGATCTTTGACTTGTATATTGATCTAGTATTATGCTTGTTGAAATTATTTACTTAGGTAAGTAAATAATAAAGGAAGGAAATAGTGTTAGGTTTCAATCATATAATCTATAACATTATATGATTGAAACCCTAACACACTTATGCTCTTGTTTTGACTTTTTAGGGTAAAAGGTACTTAACTATGTTTGAGTAGTGAGAATTTTTTTATCTATATTAAATTGATTCATAGTTGTGACCAATTTTGTCTTCTTTTCTTATGTGGACATTGTGGCCTTTTGGGCATGATTTTATGAATTGTTCATTTTATGGAACTTAGAAAATTTTTAGTAATTAGTAGTTTTGCTTTCAAGAAATTGTTAGGTAGAAGCATGTTGTTTTAATTTTTAGTTCTTATCATGCTCAATTCTCTTGAACTAACACATGCAAACAATTGTGCAGATGGATTTTGTGAAAAGTTAAAGGAGAAATACTTATAGAAAGTTGCATTTGTTTTATTAATGAAGTTAATTTTATTTAGATGCTTAAATGTATTGAAAGGATCTTGAAAGGAATTTTTGGAAAAGCTATGAGGACATAGTGCCTTAGTATTTTGTAATTGTTGAGAAATGTTGTCATTATTGACTGAAAAACTTATGAAATACTTATTATGTATGGAATAAAGTGAATTCTACTTTTTTGAATTGTTGTATGATTGGTATTTGATAATTGGCTTATCTATTTAGTATGATTATTGTAGGTTCAATTGATATTCCTAAGTCTTAAACATTCTTGACTTACTAGTTATCTAAGTAATTGAGCATTGTTTGGATAAGGAACTATATGTATAATTCAATTAATTTAAGGGATAACAACAAACTATTATGAGCTATGATCCTAATATGTCAAACCTTATTTAGAAATGGGAAGTAGTATGATAATATGTTGTAAATAATGATGTTGAATTCTTATCAATTTTATACTCCTTATGTTTGCTTGAACTTATGATTAAGATATTAGTCCTTAATTAGGAAAAAGGAAAAGCTTCCTTGTCATAATTAGTAAGTACATAGTTTATGATCCTTACTTATGTTGATATATTATATCAATAATGTTGAATGGTTGTAAGTTCTATTATAATGGGAACTAAAACATGGTAATTAGAAAGATAACATGGTTAAGTAAGATGGGTTGAATGATAAAGAAAACACTAAATCTATTTTATCAGATATACAATCTGAATTGTATACATTTGATGAACTTAAACAAAAGATACTTGATGATGTTATTACTAATTTAGACTCAATATTAATTCTATCGGACTAATGGTTAATGAATAGTAAATTCATTAGAATATATAGCAGACATGAACTCGCATACCTTTAATTATGTAAGGTGTCCCTTAATCCAATTTTTTAAGGATTATTAGTTTTGAAATTAGTTGATCCCTAGGTATGATGCTTAACGTTAAATTAAAATCAATTAAGAAGTTAAGGATCAATTAATGAATGAACTTTTACGTATGACATATTTGTTTATAGAAACTAAGATTGTCAGAAGATAGTCATTATTGCACAATACCAACTTAATGACCCCGGTCATTAGGTGGATATTGTGGAGAAGCCACTATGGCATGACATTTTACTTATCTCTTATAAACACAACTTCCATAAATCTGAATTTCTTATCATTTTCGCACTCTAAACTATGAACGACATATAGTTTAGCATTGATGTCAACTTATGTTGACCTAGGGTGAGTAAACACACCCAAATCAACATAAGTTGATTCGAGTATGTCTCCTTATCCTTAGTCACCATAAGTGGATTTTCCACACTATTTTATGTGAGTTATCCCTATTTAGTGTGAAACATTGATCTAGAATTTGGTTGGCGAAGTCAAGGAAGTCTACTTTAGATGACAGTTTTCAGTGGGTGAAGGACATATTCTATTCGATGACTACATCGTCTAGGAATAAAGGCATGGGATATATGACCTTAAACTTTGGCCTAAGTATCACAAACTTCTGGTTGTGTTTTATTATGTCACTTGGTCTAAGGTTGCATGAGATTTTAGATGAGTATCAGTAACAGATACTCAAATAGGCTTCTTAGACACTAACACTTGAATGACCCGTAAAGGGTAAAGGAACCAAAGTATACTTTGTATACATAAGAACAAGTTAAACATGAGAGATCAGTGTAATCTGAGTCATGAAATGAGATATTGGTATAACACCGAGTCATTACATTGTATATGGTTTTCTATTATGTGATGGATTAGTAATGGAATGTGTGTTCTAAATTATGTGAATTTAGAACACAACATTATGTTAAAAAAATTCCCTGTTTTCTAAATTCATAAATGAGGATGTTACATTGGGCTCCAAATGGATTGGGAAAAAATATGATGAATCAAGGTTGTAGAGAATTATTCAGGGCTCATGATGGATGTTGTTTCATATTCCAAGTCAGATGGCAAAGTGGAGATAAATCCTTATTTTATGGAAATTTATTATTTCAGTGTTGAGATTGAAGTTTCATGAAGAAATGTGAACTGTTCTAGAAATACTTTGGGAGGTTCTCTAAATGATTATCAAAATTTCATATAAGTAGAATGCAGAAAATTGAAGATACATGTAACGAAAGTTACCCAACCGTTAAAGGGCTAGAAGGTGTAAAACTAGTCATGATGGACTGAGTTGAGTTGAGTTGTTTTGAATGTTGTAGCTGAGTTAGATGGTTATGGTTAGAATTTATGAGTCTCATATGATGTGTTTGAGGCCTTAGAGTGATCATTAAATATGTATTTTTTCTTAAGTCCTAATATCCAAATTAGCCCTAATAGGTTTGCCATGAAAGTGTGATGAACGGGTGTGTAAGAAAGGATTTATCCATGTGACATAGGCTTACAATTACTTGAGAATGTTGGAAACTATGATATTGAAGTGTTCCATGTGGTTTTATTTCTTGTAAGTTTTATTTTATGTGTTGGAGCTTGTTGTATTGAAAACTAGTTCTTTAGGACTAAAACACAATTTTGACCGGTTTCAGAGATTGAGTTTTTGGAGGCCTTAGTGTTATTTTTCGATGATTGAAATGATTTTTTTAAATTTGATTACTTCATGATATTTCCATTGATATAAGAATTTTTCCATGATAAGGTTATTTACTATGTGAATTTTCTTGTATTTTGGGACCGTTTTCTGGGTTCTTGAGACCTAATTGGAGGTGCTTACAAATTGGTGTGCTTCATTATGAAGATGAAGGTTACAATGGTTCCTGATTTTTGGTGATGCTGAGAGGATGTTCTTGAATTTTTTATGGATTTTAGTTCCATGATTAAGTTTTTTTTTCCTTTTTATTCATGATGCATTCATTGGTGAAGAATACCTTGTTTTAGGCCTATTTGAGATGCCTTAAGCTATTTCTTAATGGTGCGACCTTTACCGACCTACTTGGTCCTTTTGAATGATTTTATATGATTTTTTAGGTGTTTTTTCAAGTTTATAAGATTGAATTATATGGTCTTTTCCTACCTAATGTTTTTTGAATCTAAAGTCATGTATATAAAGGCTAGTGTGTTTGATCATTTATTGTAGTAGAGATGATGGATGTTTAAGCGAGATAAAGGAGAAGTTGAAGAGGTGTAAGCAGTCAAGGGAAATATAAGGATATCCATGAATATTTTAGAGGAATATGTTTCAGGTCATATGACCTAATCATCAAATGAAGGAGTAGATTTGAGTGAAGTAGGAGAAGAGCTTGTTTGAGAGGGTTTGATGTGCATGGAGCTGAATTTGTGATCACTATTTGTCATATGAGAAAAAAATTCATTAGTGATTTAATCATCAATTGATTTATTGGGTTCTTAATCATATAAGGGGTTGTATCCTTCTTGTATAATGGATGTTCCTTCTAATGTGGGTTCTTCACTAAAAAAATCTTGTGTGATGTGTAATATTCATGAAAGTATTTTGGATTGAGTAATATATTCAAAAGTTTTAGTGGGTTTTCTTCCCCTTGAGGGTTTCCCACTTTACATATTGTGTTCATGTGTTATCTCCTTTATTTCATGTACTTTTGAATGAATGATACACATCTAATAAGCTCATAATTGCATATGTATGTTGAATGGTTGGTTTTGGATGATGTTATAAGCTATGGAAAATGAAATGAAAGTTTTTCAAGACTAATTTACCCCCTCTTAGTCTATGTTATTCTAAAAATTGGTATCATAATAAGGTCCTTGTGGAGAAATTTTAATAGCTTAGAGGATATCTTAGAAGTATAATGGAAAAATAATCTAGTGTTGAGACTAAATTGATGAATTTAAAGAAGAAGTATGAAATTGTAGAGTCCTTGATCCATGGTTTGTAAGAGAAAACCAATTGTATGGAGGTTGAGCATGATCAATTAATCAACAAACTAGAATCCCAAGTGAATAATGGGATAAAAACCCTAAGTGATAAATAATAAGATTGCAGTAGGTATGAATATGTAGTGAGATCATTAAAATTAGAGTTAGAGCAAGCATATAATAGGTTGAAGAACTATGAAAGGTTGGAAAAGAGCTATGAAGACCTAGATGATATGTTGAATAATCATAGGATAGCTAGTGAAAAAATTGGTCTAGGCTTTAAAAGAGAATGCATGGAATATTGTGAAGACAACAAGGATGGTTATTTCTATACCTGTCATGAATTTGGTCATAGAGCTAGACATTACAAGAAGAGGTCCTTAAGAAGTGAGTACTCATGGAATTATGAATTTTATTTCAAATCCCAGTGGTAATCATGTTGTGGATATGTTCATAAGGCTATAAAATGTAATTGGAATCTTAGTTCATTTTAGTCTAGAATTATGAATGGTGTCTTTGTGTGCTATAATTTTCATAAATCAGGTCTTGTTACAAGATTTTACTATCAAAATAAGTTTTGCAGGGTATAACAAAAGGTTTGGGCACCCAAAATGAAAGACAAGAAGGTGTTCAAAAGGAAGATTAGTCCTAAGAGTGAATTTAAGACAATCATTTTTTATTCTATGGATAAAAAGGATTACCCTAAGTATAAGGATAATAAATAAGACCCAAATCATGTCATAAATATCAAGAGTGAAAATAAACAAGATCCTGTGGTACATAGTTCGGATACATATTTCAGCAAAGGTGAAGTGGTCATAAATTTTTTTCCAAGGCTAAAAAGGAATAAATCAAGGCTATTAAGCCTAAATATGATACAAGAAAAAGAGGTTTATTAGATTCTAATTAAGGTTAGGACTAGGGTTAAATAAATCTATATGTGTTTTTCTAGTCTCTAATCAGAAGATGAAGGGATAACATATGAATTTCTCATGCCCGAAAATTCATCCAAGAAGAATTAGAGGTAATCACAGGCTTGCTACAAGATAGAAAAAAATAAAGTGGATTCCTTGGGCTCTTTTCATGATTTTATACCATTTCTAATACCTTAAGAATCTTGAAGTATATTCATTAAGATTCTTGAAGATATTATTCTATTAAAGGAAGCATGGGTGTTTGACTTATGAAGGTATAATTTCTAAGTTCCTAGAAGTTATTTGAATACCTAATAGATCATTCTTGAAAATATATGATCTTAATTAGTCTTTCAGGTATATGTTGTCCATAAAAGGTTACAATTTTTTTTTGTTGTCATCTTGTTGATGATGATCCTTGGAAGATCATACCTTTGAGTCGTGGGAATCCTTAGGTTAGTGGGAAGTGAGCCCTAAGGAAACCTCTATATTTTAAATAAGATGGATCTTCTCTTAAACGTGAGATGAGGGTTAGAAAAACTTTAATTAAAAGGGGGCGATGTGCCAAAAAGCCTTCCAAGAGATCAATCGAGACCACAATGTATCGAAAAGGAAACAATGAACAACTGAAAAGGGTGGTTGAAATTGCACCACAAAGTGCTAGAAAATATTCATGTAGAACACTAATTCAAACTACTTAAGCATAGCTTTGAAGATAGCAACAACATTAGAAGATGCATAGTTTCTACATGAAAATAAAGGCAATTAGAGTCAATAAATATATGTAAATGATGAAGAAATCACCACAGAACATATATATTACTCCAACAATTGTGCATAGTATTACATTAGAAAAGAGGCAAGATTGTTGTTACAAAACCTAGGAAGAAGGTTAGAGCTCCAAGACCCCTATCTTTTACAAAAGAGGGACTTAAGATAGAGAAGAAAATTGGTGACTCATAGAACTATCTCTAACTCTTATATCTATATCCTTCTATATCTTCAACTTTGTCTTTATTTCGTTTCCGTACCATATATATAGGAGGAAGAGAAGATAAGAAGCCCTCCTACACTCCTTTTCAACTGCTTTTAATTATGACAAATGGAGTGAAGTGACAGGAAAATATTTCTAGAGATCTTTCTCACACTTTCCATTATCTACCCCTTCTAAAAGGTGAGATCCATGCCTATTTAATGCATATTTACTATCCTACAACCAAATTCTTTAAAATGGACTCACCTTTTAAGGAACATCCCTTCAGCTCTTTATTACATAACAAAATATTTCGATCTTTTGTGCATTGGTTTCCGGCCTCATGACTCAAATGGCACATATTTTGTCGCTACACTGAAATGACCCTTTGAATGTAGATGAATTTCTTGAGTCTTTATAGGTTGGCATTATTCACATGAGGCTACGCATTAATTCATTACTAAAATGAAAATCTAGATGACCCTTCACCTTCGATATTTTGAAAAATTCTTGAGCATTTAGATCTTACAGATAAGTCTCGTAATCACTCATATGTGATACATGGTTTGTCACCCATTTTTGGGTTATGCTTCAAACTTGGAGTCCATTTTTGTGAGATCCACATGGGAAGCCCACACATCCTTAATATTTATGCTTCCCTTCAGGATTATGGGAATGTGTTTTGCTGACACTTGGCACCATCTGTGAGCACACTATTAGTTCCTCTGGTGAGTAAAAAGGCCCCACTATATATAATGTCACACCTCTTTTTGGGTGGGACCTTTGTAATTAGCTCCATGTGGAAACCCTGTGGGATTCCGAGACTCCACTCCCTCCTTTGACTCTTGAAGTTGTGACGGTTGGACATTTGGCATCATTCGCGATCCCTGCTCTACTTCCTTTGTGTTTTGGCAAAGTCCCTTCTATTTAGCAAATATTCAACTTTGAATAGGCTTCGAAATGTAGGAATATTTTGGTCATGTGGAATTTTAGATAACATATCTATGGTGGAAGTTAAGGAGTCGTGACTATAAATGGTCTATATATGTAAGTATTCAAAAGTATTTCAAGATAGTATAGGTAAAAGGAATTGTGTTTCGAATTCATGAGAGTCATAGATGTCCTTTACATAATCAGTTTTTCCCAAATAAATCATAGATATGATTGGCATGTTATCATAATTCCCGGTTGTTGAGAAGAGTTATAGAGTTAGTATCATTATGAGTGTTGTATAGTTATGATGTCTCATGAAATTATATGGCTGGGCCAAGTATATCATGGAGAAGTCTTGAGAGAAGCATTAAAAGATATAAATAGTGAATGATGTCTGGTTTGGGATTATATTTAAAGATGTTATCATGATAAGTAGATGGTTTGACCTTAGTGAGGTTTGTAGATACTAACAACAAGTGTTAATCAACATAATTTTACATCAATAATGCTTCAAGAAGTAGTATAGGTTCAATGTGAATGTGCCACATGAGAATTACATCATGTATTGATTTTGTTGAGTTCAGTATCATTGTGAAGAAGAATTAGGGTAATAAATGATTTAGAGATTATAACAAGGCTTGTTACTCAAGATTGTGAAGCGTTAAAGACACCAAAATAATGGCTACATGAAAGAAGACTTGGTCATATCATTAAATAGATGAAGTTTTGAAAAGGATTTGGGTATGTAATTTTTGTGATTTAAGTGCTTTAAAAAAATGTGTTAACCCAACAAGTGAGTAAATGGAGTATAAAGATCCTGCGAATTGTGTATTTTAGTGTTTTGACCATGAAAGAGTGAGGTAGTATTAATTCATCAAAAGAAGGTATGCGTGTGTGTGCTTTCGCAGAGCTAAGAAAGGAAGTCTTAAAGTACAGTTATGTGATGTATCAAAAGATCAGGTATTTGATGCTCTTACTCTATTTTGTATGATGAAGAAGGTATCAATATCAAGGGGATCAGTGATAGTCTTAAGATATTAAATCTCTAAGATATGGTTTATTTTGAATGTAAATTATTTCAAATATGTTCTAATGATTTGTTAACTATGTATTATGAGTTCAAGATTTCATTATGGATTTACAAATCATGATTTAGAATCTTGAGACCTACAATGATCTATACTAGCGAAGAAAGTCACAAATTAGAAATGTATGGTTTTTGAAAATTACGTCATTAGTAGAGGTATGTGTCATATCATGTGTGATGCCTTAGAGTTTGTATGAGAAAATATATAAGTGTGAAAAAGTGGATGTTTGTTCCACGATCATGAAATTAAGGTATTTAAGGTATTGAGAAGAGTAAGTTTGGTAGATTTTATTGATTGATTATAGATATACTAAAAGGGGGATATTTTCATAAAATGTTGCAGGTGAGTTGAAAGGAAAATAATACATCATACACTAAAGTTGCTTTAGGATTGTGATGCTAGTTTTTATCTATCTCCATGGCATTATCTCAAGGTATGTACTTCTAAATTTACATAAACAGTTAAATAATGATTTTATGTTTCTAGGGAGATATTTAGATTGTGTTTCTTATGATTGGTATGATTCTGTTGTAATGAGAAATTTGTTATGTTTTTTTGAAAAATAGATTCAAGGATCTTATTCTAAGGTATATTATGCTAATGATTGGAGGTAGATCTCGTGTTCTTGATATTATTTTCAATGACACAAATTTAGAAGATGGTGTACAAAAAGAGTGAATCCAAACAAGTAAAATACATATTCTACAAGATTTGAAACAATGTTGAGAATGCACCATTCAAGGGAGAGTTGTGTGTTAAGTCCATGGGCAGTCATTAATCCTATGATGAGTAAGTCTTCTTTGAAGAAATGGATTAAGACATGGGGATCATGAACTAAAGTGATTGGTTTAAAGAGATCCTTGTTGGAAAAACTTATTCAAGAAGAAATCTTCATGAATAAGATGGTTATACACAATATATAGGTTAGTTTCATTGAAAGTGGGGTTATGGTTATGATCAAGAAGAAAAGTTTCAAGGGGAGCTTGTCCAAAGATGAAGATGCATGGTCCATTGTTCTTGAAAGGAGGATGTATCATATTAGCTAAGATGGTCTCAGTAATGCAAGTAAAGGAGGAGTAATAATGGATTAGAGGTTTGTGAAGATGAGCTAGGTCATTTAGTATGAAGCCAAGATGTGGTATGTTGATGATGTATAGGTCCATGAATCATATGTTACATTAGTTGAAGTCAAGAAGGCAGTTGAATACAAGAAGCTAGCAAGTGAGAGTTGATTTATTTTCATCTTTGCATTGATTTATTATTGTCATGTTTTTTTTTCATGTTGATTTATCTTGTATCCTTTTTCATAGATTTCAAAGGGGAGAGTAGAATTAGAAACATGAAAAAGAGGTCTTGTAGGTCTTTACATTTTTGGTTACCATAAATGTTTCAAGATGGTTTCCATCAATAAGAAAGGGGAGTTTTTAGCCTTATGAATATTTTTTTCATTGATTTCAAGTTTCAAATTGATGTCAAATGGTGTCAAGTTGGTTCAGGTATCTCCATGATTTAATTTGAAGGTTGATTGATAATTCCCTATTGTGTTATCTTTCCATATGTTATCTTGGTGCATCTTCATGGTTTTAGGAATGGTAAAGCTATTATGAGTACTCAAAATGTGTTATGAGGTATTTATAAGTTCAAGTATGGTTAGTATGATATGTTAGAGGTGTTAGTGAGTTTTTAAGAGGTCAAAATTGTCGATCATGAGAGCCAAGTGTTGATTCAGGTTATTGTAGGCCTAATCCTAGACCTAGTCTAAGAAGGTGATGTAGTAGCATGCAATATGAGGTAGAGAAGGTCAGTATTAAGCATGGTGCATGTGTTTGGAGGTGGCATAGCATGTTTATATTTTGTAATAGGTCACTATTCAGATTTATGAGGCATGATGAAAGTCCTTTGAAAGCAAGCTCTTGAGAACAATGTATGAAGACACAAGTAAGTCTTAGTGCATGGAGATTTTTAGATGTAGTTGAGAATGGATGAGAGTTATAAATCATTTAGGAGGTCATCATAGTGCTCTGGGTCAAATTTTAGGTCAAGGAATTGAAGAAATTGCAAGAAAATCTATTTTTGGTCATATCGAGTTCCTAGGAAGGCAAAATCCAGCTCTATAGGTGAAGTTCATTTACTCACCCACACGTGTCATCTCTATATGGAACCATGAGGATTTCATGTATGTTTTGGCATAGAGATAAGAGTGTTTTTAAAAATAATGGATTGATTTGGTAGTCACATCTTTATGAATAATCATTAAGAAGAAAAGGTGGTCTAAAACCATAGTTAAACCCTAGTTCAAAAGAGATGGAGGAAATATGAATTGTTTAGACTCAAAATGGATTGGGAAAGAAAATATGATGACTTAAGGTTGTAGATAATTCTTAAGGGATCCTGATGGTGGTGGTTTCATGTTCTAGGTCAGTTGGCAAGGTGGAGAAAAATCCTTCTTTTATGGAAAAAAAAAATTCGAATTTGAGATGGAAGTTTCATGAAAAAAAGTGAATTGTTCCATAAATCTTATGAGGTTTTATAAATTACCATTTTATTTTTCATTCGGGTATAGTGGAGAAAATTGAAGATATAGGTCTCCAAATTTTCCCTACCGCTAAAGGGTTGCAAGGTGTAAAACTACTCATGATGGTTTGAGTTGAGTTGATTTAGATGGTCATGGATAGAATGTAAGAGTATCATATGATGTGTTTGAGGCCTTTGAATGATCAGAAAAATGTATTTTTTATTAATCCCTAATGTCCTGATTATCCCTATTAGGATTGCAAGAAAGTGTGATGGAGCAGTGTGTAAGCCAAAATTTATCCATGTTACGTAGGTTTATGAATGCTTGAGCATTTTGGAAGGGATGATAATGAAGCTTTCCAAGTGGTTTTAGTTCTTGGAAGTCATATTTGAGGTTTTGGATCTTTTTGTACTTAAGACTAGTTCTTTTTGGCTAAAACATAATTTTGACTAGTTTCATAGATTTAGTTTTTGGAATCCTTGTGATTTGTTTTAGTGAATGAAATGAGTTGTTTCAATTACAATAATTCATGATCTTTTGTTGATGTTATTTTTGTGACATTAAAAATTGATTTTCTATGTGAAGTTTCTGTTTTACGGTGTAGACACCTAAAATCTACTTACACAGTTTTAATACTAAAATTGCACTAATTATCCTCTTTCCCATCATTTCCATAATAATTAGCACTTTTTCACTAATTATCTAACATTCCCCTTCTTATTCATTAATTAACGACCTTTTGTTAATTAATTAACTCTTCCCCATTCTAGAATGCCAATTAATGACCTTTTGTTAGTTATAATCCACTTCTAAGTGATTAATTAAACATTATTAGTTAATTATGCCTTCTATTTTAATCAATAAACCCCTTTTATTGGTCAAATTTCCCTCTTACATCCCCCAAATCATGTTAATTTTCCTCTAAATCCCCTCTAAATAGCTTCTATAAGCTTATCCCTACCTATTAATTAATCACATTTGATTAATTAGACCCCTCTCAATTCCCATAAAGTGCACATCCTTTATTAATTCTTCTAAACATGCATATCCTTTGCATTTATTCTTTGGTATTTGTCCCACATCCACCAAATTACAAGCCTTGCACAAACAAGAAAGATATATAAATAACCCTCCTCCTTTCTTCTCAACACATACCTCATTTGCACTAGTGAAAACTATAGGCATTTTGATTTTGAGCCATTATCCATTGTTGGAAATAGCTTCTCCATCTTGCATCCATTCTCTCAAATTGAGGAGCATGGGAAGATCCAAAGATGGCCTTGTAGCCATTTCTTGGTGAGATCTCATCCTCAATTCTTGAGGAAAAAAACACCAATTTGATTGTTAGATGATCTAATTAGGTTCATACTTTAAGTAGCAATCACAAAGAGTAGGAATGGATTAACATTTAATGGTTTTATCATGTTTATGCATTAAAGAAGTTATTTTCGGTTAAGCTCTTATCTTGATGGTTCTATAGTAGATTTAGCTTTGCTTTGAGAGTACTAGGTGTTATTTTCTTTCAAATATCATTGTATGTTTATTATGTTCACATTTGGCATGCCCGGTGGGACTTACCCCATGCATTTGATTTCAAGATTTGTTAGTTTTGTTCTAATTTTTACTAACCTTTATTTTACACATGTTAAATAAATTTAATTCCTTGACATATTTTGTTAACTTTACATGTTTTGAGTCTCTCTTGTATGTCCAGAGGAGATGGATTATTACTAAATTTGGGTTAAAGTTACAAAGTTTTGACCTTTTTGAGTTTTTCCATGTCAGAATTATGTGTTCATGACATCATACAAATGCCTTACATCACAGTGTGAAGATGCCTCACGCTACTATTAAAAGGGTTGTATTACCATTATCCTAGTTGTGCTAGTGTTACTAGGGTCACACTACCATCATTATGGTTGTGTTACTATAATGCTTTTGTCTGTCAATTTCTTCTCTATCTCATACCCAAGTTAGTGTGAACCCTAGCATGTTTTACCGTCTCTTTTGTCGTGTAATTGTAACTTTGTTTTCTCGCGAGTCCATGTTTTCTCATACCCACACTTTGGTGTCTCTAAGGTCGTGTTATTGTCTCTCTCACTGCGTTAGTGTTACTATGTTTTCTGCTAATCTGTGTTTTGTCTTAGACCCACATTATTGTTGTTTGGGCCACGATGGTGTTACCAAGCCCATGCTACTTTCTAAAAACCTGAATTAATGTGATTTATTCAAATTTGATCTCTATTTTTGAGGTTTACGAGGATTTGGTCTTTGATATTTCTAACATTTCACGGGGTTTTAGTGCTAACTTTTGTTCACGGGGTATCTTGAATCATTTATTTTCTAACTTGTTTAATGGTTTTTAATGAATTTCATGCTTTCATATATTAGGATAGAGTTGTGTATGCTTTTACCTCACACCTTTTAGGTGATCTTGGGAATCAGAAACAATTCTAAGCCTTCTTGCATTTACAAACACTTCATTAAATTCATGGTTAAGGGAATGAACAACAAATGGTTAAAACAAGTTGCCTAGTCATTTGATTCACAAGATTTTCCTTTTTTAAAATAGTTGGGTTACTTGTTGTGTATGCTCTTCTCTTGCATCTTAGGATGATCTTGAGAATCAAAAGAAACATTTAATCCTCTTTCATGATGTTTTAGATCTTATGGAAAATTACTAATTTTTGAGTGTATGACCTTATTTTTCTTGTCAAAGAATCAAGATCTAAACAAATACTAATACAATTTGTTGCAGGTTGCCAATGGTGTGCAAAACCAAACTAAGACAAAAGATAAAAAAACACACCACTATTCAAAACATTGTATTTGTAGGTTTGGATAAGAGCTACTGACTTGTCCACTTTAACTAGGGGAAGTATCTTGAAGCCATAAAATACAATATGAGGATTACCCCATGAAACCCAAAGTAATCCACACCTTGAGGGAACTTGTGGATGAAACAGGAAGTGCCCCACTACCCACTTGTATAGTAAATTCCTTGTGATAAAATCTTCAAGCTACCAAAGATGAGGCCTCGTTCATTAATTTAATTTGGGGTAATGGTCAACCTCTCTAGAAGAAATTATAGATGTGCATACCTCTCTTAGGTAAGAATTGGCGAGTGTTACAAAAAAATAACAATATGGAGCCATTTGGCATTGGGGCCAACCTTACCTTAACCAATCATATTTCAAAGATCTCTCACAAAGTGACAAATTTTTCAGACTCAAATTTTTTTATTCGAACAAGGGGAGAGTCCATCAAAGTTGGACCCACGTGTTATTCATCAAAAAACTTACTATGTGTTAATTTTTCTTAGTTTCCACTTTGTACTTTAAATAACGTGAAAATATGCGTGAAGCTAGGTTTGTTTCATCACCAATTTGTCTACTCCTTTTTTTTCTTGTTTCCCTTTTGGGATAAAAGAAAGAAAACATACAAAGTGTTACTCAAGATTGTGTTCATCACTTTTGCACCCGCTTACATCCTTCCTTATTACGACTACGATAGTAAGCATTTAAATTATGTTGGTATGTCCTCATATCTTGAGTAGCCTTATCTTAATACCCATGTCAAGACGTTTCATTTATAGTTAGGATTTCTTCATCATCGATCTTCCCTTGAGTTGTTACGTTGCTCACATCATCTTGATACAATTTTGATACTTACATCTTGTTTTTCATAAACTTAATATAAGTTTCTAGATTGTATTGTTACGCTTCTTACGAAATAACAAATCCTTTTTATACTTTGACCTTGTTTTATTAAAAACATTTCCTTGAGTTTGAAAAGTGTTTTGTTATGTTGTTTGCATCGTATCAATATTATTTTTATACTAATATCTTTCTTTTACACAAATCTTGATTAACGTATCCAAGTGGTATTATTGTGTTACTTGTATTTGTAACATCCAATTTTTGGGATTTAGGCCTTATTTGTATCTAGACTTGTTTTAGTATACCTTGAGTTAGAAGTCACTTCAACCCATTGTTAATACTTACATCTTGTTTATTTTAAACTTGACTTAAGTGTTGACATTGTGTTGATCATTTTTCATCAACCTATCATTGAGACATGTTTACATAGGGACCAATTTCTTATAGATTGGATTTATGTTCTGAACTTACGTGATTGTTCCTTGTGACCTTCCATCTTGTAGAATTGTTTCCTAGGAAAATCCTTTTGATCCTTTGGTTCTTTATTATTTTCCATTGGACATTCTTTGGCCATTGTTTAACATTCATAGAAACCTTCGCAAACTATCATGCTACTTGATTTTTCCTAGGTGCATTATAGTCTTTGTACACATTTTTCAAACCTTATAAAAATGTTTCCTATTAATAAACTATTGAGATAATCTGAACATTGGAAATTTTTCCTTTGTATCCATTATGTTGCTAAATTTTGATCAATCATTCAAACATTTACACTGAAAAATTGTTGTCCAAACCTTATTGGATTATCAAAATTATGTCATCAATATGTTTGTTTTCCTTAGATACCCTTTAGAACATCACATAAGAATCCCTTATTTGTTTGTAAAATGTCTATTTGTTCTTGTTATGATGCCCAAATTGACATGGAACTTCCTTACGTTTAAATGATTCCAATCATACTATTTAGGTCTAGGCATTTGGACCCAATGATGCCAACCATGACTGACTATCGCATGGTTCCTCATACTTACGACAATAGGGAACCTAACTTTCAACATTCCCATCAAAATATTCCCATCATGACTAAACCTCATTTGGTTCTTCATGCTATAGAACCCGTTCAATTACCCCTTTCCCCACCTTCATCTCATAGTTGGTGGTATGATTTTGATGATTCTAATCCAAACTATTCTTCTAATTTCCCACAGACTCCTGATAATTCTAATCCAAACTATTCTTCTAATTCCCCATAGTCTTCTGATGATTCTAATCCAAGATATTCTTCTGATTCCCCCTAGTCTCCTAATTATTCTGATCCAAACTATTTTTGGATTCCCCTTAGTCTCCCGAGCCTCATCCAATCGAATTTCTTCTAAGGATTAGCAACTCTTCTAAAAATGTTTCCTCCTCCAAGGGTTTGTGTCACCAAAAATTATCCCCATCAAACATATAATTCAACTCTTGAGTTGTGGTCCTCCATTTCTTCGCAAGACCCCCTTTATCAATCACCTCAACAACATCTTCCTCCTTTGAAGATCCATGTGACTCTCCCAATTCCTTCAATAAAAATATAATTTGATTCTGATTCAGAGGTCCTCCCTTTCTTCACAGGACCCCCTTTATCATTTTCCTCAACAACTTCTTCATATGTTGAAGATACGTGTGACTAAAAATTATTCTAATAAATCATCTAAGGCAACCCCTATGTCATAATCTACTGACATTCTATGTGATCCTCCTTTTCTACCTACACTATGTCATCTTATAGGCAACCAAGTACCAACCAATTCCAAATCCATATCTTCTTCCACTCGTGAGACATATAAATGCAAATCTACTTCGTCTCTTGAATCATATTCTTCTATCAATCAAAATCCAATCCCTCTTTGGCCCTTGGTTCATTTCGATCATTCCTTATTCTATCTTCATCAATCTTCTAAAGATCAATGTTTGCATCCACAGAGAAAAATTCACAAGAAATGATGTGCTAAGATATCTTTTTGAAGCATTATCCCATTAATTTATGGAAAAAATAAGGTCAATCCTTCCCATCATATCCATCATCAAACATATTATAAATCTTCAACGCTTTTGGACCTCTTCTATCCAATCAACTGGTATCACGAAACCGAACAAACCATACCGATCAATGTATTTCAGAATGAAGAAGTAATCAAATAATTCATGGGGCTACACAATGAAATTTCTCTAGAGGATCATGAGAAATGATTATCTTTTGACCTTCATGTGTTCTTGTATTGTGGGGAAGAAGTTGATTCCTTTTTCAGAAAATAGAGGAAGATCCTAAGATCATCAAACTCAATCCTCCTCTTATTCTTCCATCTTCTTAGTCCTTATTGCATGACCAAAGAGATGGGTTTATCCTTGATCCATATTCTATCATATCATCACCCTATCGAACTTTGCATATCACAATTCCTCAATCACAATTTCTCTATTGGTCACCTTCTAGGATCCCATCATCTTTTATATTTGTTAGACACCTCCTAGTATCCCTCCATCTTCTATTTTTGGTAGCCCATTATCCTCTAATCTTGGGCCATGTCCTAGTATCCCCTCATCTTCTATACTTGGGCCACGCCTTGGTATCCCATTATCTTCTATACTTGGGCCACATCCTAGTATCCCCTCATCTTCTATCTATGGGACACCTCTTGGTAGCCCTTCATCTTCTATACTTGGGCCACGCCCTAGTATTCCTTTATCTTCCATCTATGGGAAACCTCTTGGTAGCCCATTATCTTCTATATTTGGGCCATGTCCTATTATCCCTTCATCTTCTATCTATGGCTCACCTCCTGGTATCCCATTCTCTTCTATCCTTGGGTCATATACTATTTTCCCTTCATCTTCTATCTGTGACTCACCTCCAGATAGCCCGTCCTCTTCTATTCTTTGACCATATCCTTTGTGTCTCATTATATCATCCTTCTATCAACAATTGTGGAAATCCCACCATCATTCCTAATATTCCTATCATCAATCCTAAACATTCACTTTCTTCTCCCATTTCTCAGGATCAGAAAAATCATACATTAGCTTATAGGAAACACCAACAGTTTCTTCATCAAGATAAAATAAAAAATTCAAAGAGCTCCAAAGCTCCCAACAATTCAAACAACCACAAAGTTAAAAATCAAATGCGATTCAAGAATGCACACCAACACAATCATAAAGCATGGCACAAATCACATAAACCTATATATAGGAAAATCAAATTCCCACATTAAAAATCCATGTTTCAAGATAATCGAAGAAATATGTTAACTATGAGCTCACTACAATCATCGAGATTGGAGATAATATGACTCTTGATAAGTAAACACTCCTAGTCTCCCTTATCAAATAAATCATAAACATTATGGTTGGATATTATCACGTAGAGTGACATATTTGGTCCTAATTTCCCAAAATCTAAAAAAACATGAAAAAAAATTCAAAACTTACAAAAATGAGAAAAGGTTACAGAAAAAATAAAAGGTACAAAGATAAAACATTGTAATTAGGTATTGCATGAAAATGGATGTTCTTTCTTCCCTTTCTTTCCATTCCTCTGCTAGTCATCCACCATGTTCATGTTAATGCACAAAAGTAGTTGTTATCCAAATAACTCTCTTAGTTATTTGGATAACTTATATTTTATCCTCGACTCTGATGTTTCACATTTTAGGTTACACACACTAAGGCTTTCTCCTTGGCACAATTTTTTTGGTTGTAGTTCTATCGCATTCCCTACGCACATTGTTTCCTTCTTGCTTTTTTCCCCTTCTCTCTGCATTATGTTATCTCCTTCCATTTCCCCTTTGTTCCTTTCCTTTACACACCTTCTTTCTTTCCTATCTTATTGTGCACTCCTTGCATGCACCCCTATAGACTTTCCTTCCAAAATGGCTAAGTCCTTGGCTTCCTCCTACGTACTTGCATACACTTAGCTCCACTATATGCCCTTCCTTAGTTGAACGCTTATGCCCCGCTCACATACTTGCCTCTTGCAACTGTGCATCCTTCCTCCCACATGCATTTCATTTGCACACACATTCCTTCTTTTTTCCTTTTACACCTTCTTCTTCCACGTGTACACATTTTCATCTTCCTTTGCACCATTTTATGCCATGTCATTATATGTCATACTTGAGTGTGCCACATGTAACCTATTAAAGCATGTTAACATGGTGCCGAATTTGGACGATCAACCAATGTGTGACACATGGTAGAAAAGACAAAACAAATGAACAGGTTGGCCAATTTCCTTAGTCAATCGGTGTGTGTCATGTGTCATTGTGTGTCGAGAAACCTATCAACTTATGACAACCATAACTTACATTTGTAGTGCTCGAGATTCCCACGCGTCCAGTCTCTTATGAAAGTTGTTGACATGGTCTACATGTTGGACTATTCAAAATCAGATTTAGGTGGTATTTGGTAGGCAAAAAATAGGGAAATTCCATTCTCATCATCAATGAACATTTCTAATCGATCTAACCACCCAAATTTCTTCAGATCTCACCTTTTTCTTTCTTCTACATACCAAATAAACATGGGAAGGAACATCCGACAACATTGTAGAATGTTTGTAGGAATTTATCACTTCTTGTTGGTGTTTGAAGATTTGAATTTGAGTTTCTCTCTCTTCCTCCTCTTTTATCATTCTTCTTCTATAAATAACAAAGTTCTACTTTGTAAAATGGATCCTCTATGTTGTAGTGGCACCATGTAAAAATGGTGGCCAACAACTGTAAGTTTCAGACCTTGACTTGGTCTCTATAATGTATTCTCGCCTCCCACAATGAATGTAAATGACTATGCTTCCCTTGAGAAATAAAATCATGTTATGTGGAACTCTTGTCTTCCCTTTCTCATTTTCATTACATTCTCACCAAACTGTTTGCATACCTAGCATGTTGTGCATATTTCCCACTTGCATTCCTTATGTTCATGTGTTGTGCATGCTAGAAGTATGATCTTGTGTGTTGATCTATGACACGTGTCACCTTCCCTCTTCTCCAATGACCTCTTTGTTTCCTTAGCCACTCATGGAGAGTGATTGACCCCCTTTCCTTGGTGTTATCACCTTCTTTAGCTTAGGATTTCCCCTTTCTTCACATCCTCCTATCCCTAGTCCCTTGGCTTGATTTTTTTAGGATTCTCTTTCGAATTAGGAGTAGAAGTTGTGTTAGAGATAGGAAGAGGAAGGCCTTCTCAGAGGTCTCTCCACACACAGGATCCCACAACTTGGAGATGGTTCCCATTGTTTCCTAAATTTTTGGATTTATCACAATCATATTAAGGGTGCAATTTCAAGCACCAACAGGTTTTCGGCATGCACGATGGGTCTAGTTTACTGAGTTATACATCTTCATCTGAACAAGTTTGGTGTATTATTGTTGATATCTATCCTTTCGAGGCATATTTCAATACATCTAGCAACTCCACTGATTCAAACACACCCATTATCTAATTTGTATACCATTTCTCCCCTTCTTCTTTCATTCATATTCCTTTTACCATTGTTCCACCTTCCTCTTTCGAATTCATGCAATCATGCCTCATTTCACCTCCTAGAATTATCATTTACAGTAGCAAAATTATTTTCCTTTGTCCCAACAGTTTCAAAATCCTCCTCCAAATCAATCATATAAGCCCTATCATCCTAAATATGCATATAATCTTACCTCCACTGACCCACATGGTTATTTCTCTAACAAAAATATTTATGAATAACATGTGTATGCATATGATGGTGGAGATTCTATGATAGAAGTTTATTTTGAGAGGTGAGTATAAAAATGGAGATGGACATGATGCAACTTAGAGTCAAGTGCTCCATAAATACAACTGAATTTTGTTACAAGGTCCCTTGTCCATGGGTCGCCTGTACTAAGTTGGTTTAGCACCCAACAAAAGCTACACTTTGTCACCGAGATGTTTCCCAGTTACGAGAATAGGATGAAGTAATGGAGGTTCACAAACCTAATGTTGATCAACCCTATCATTGGGGTAACTCTACACTATCATCCTACATCCATACCACTCCTCCACATCAAAGATATTCTGCGTGTTGTCCCCATTGAGAATTCCTCTTCTCTATCCTCTCCCCTTAAGTTCTATGTCATTTCCCCTTTCATTTGTGCCTCCTTTCCTTCGAGATCATGCATGCCTTCCATTCCTTCTCTTGTTCCCATCTTCCTACCTTCATTTGATTCCCCTCTGTCTAACTATACCATAAACGAACAACCTCAAACCTATGTGCCAAACCCAACCAATGTCATCATGATCGACTGACTATAGAAAATTTAAAGAATGGTATGACTCATGTGACTTTGATTTGGGATGATAAGATCATCGAGTGGTGCCTATTCCAAAAGAAAATCAATTAGTTCTAGAGGGCACATTTCCGAAGGAGACCAAGTTGCTTATAGAGGAAGAACCATACATGCCCCATCTTTGCATGACATATCCTATGAGAAATCTCATTTAGGAGGAATGTCTACAAGAAAATCCCATTTATGGGGTTAAGCTTTAAAGTATTGGGAAAATCACAACAATTAGGTCATGCCCAATCGATACTTGGCTAATATAGAGCCAAAAATAGAGTTACCACCGGTCATGCTCATTTCAGAGCATGAGGTTGAACTTCAGTGTGCCAAAGGTCAAAAATAATGTCTCCACGAATCCAAGTGTAGATAAAATTCGGGAGGTATATGTTATGTTCATTGATACTTTGAGGAGGGTGAAACACCATCTACAAGTAGGTTTTTCACTCTTATTTTTACCATGCTCGGTGCAAATCGTTACATGGTTGCAATTTGTGAGGAAAGGTTCTTACTTCTCCCCGCATGTTGCAGGTTTCACTTGAGAACTTGTTATCCCAATTTTTCCCCCAAATAAAATTGATCAGCCACGACCCTGCACAGAAGAAACTAGAGAAATCACATTCAAATCTTACAATCAGGCAACAAAGGGACTCTACAATGGAGTGGTAGGGCCAGCGAAGGATCAAACAACCTCGTGCAAGAAGAAATTCAAGAAAACAGATCCATCGAATGAACACATGCTTCAAATCCAGCAAACAGATTGCAGCGGGCTCTAAAATGGAATAGTAGGGTCGGGGAAGGAGAAGACAGTGTCAAAGAAACCAGAGGCTCAAAGGAGAAGGAACAACAAAGGTTCAAAGTCTTTGGGCTCTACAAATGGTTTAGAATGACCCCAAAAATGAATAAGTATGGAGGAGACAGTGGACGTTGCCAAGTGTCCAAACGGCACACATCCAAATATTGAATCCAAAAGGGTAGACTCAAACAAGTGTCAAACCCCCATGTGTCCCAGGCCCAAAGAGGAGAGTCAATAGTTAAAAGTCAAAAGAATGGATTGGGCGGGCCTAAAAAATACTAAGTATAAAGGTGCTAGTGGAAACTACCATGTGTTAACTCGGCACATCTTCAAAGCATGGCCCAAAAGGTGATTCCCAAACAAGTGCCATCTCACCATGTATTCAGGGCCTGAAAAAGTAAGAGTGGCCATTGAAAATTTCAAGAGCTTGTGGAGGCTTCCATGTGTCAACCCGATGCTCCTTCAGAGGTAAAATTGAGTGGGTTTCCAAATGAGCGCGGACCCTCCACATGTCCTAGGTCCAAAAAAGGGACATGGTCGGGGTTGAATAGTCAAAAAGAGATAGGCCAGCGAGAGGGTGCCAAGTGTCAGCACAACACTATTTCAAAAGTAATAGTTGGGGAAGGTTTCTAAACAAGCGCCAAGCCTCCACATGTCCCCTGGTAAGATGTATGGCTCCACCGAGTAAAATGTATTATCAAAACATGAGGAAGGCGAGGAAGCCATTTGAAGATGCCATGTATCTGGATGACACAACTTCAAAAGTAAAATCCAAAAGTGGTCCCCAAACATGCGCCATCCCTCCATGTGTCCAATTTCCAAAGACCCATTTTGACAACTGGTTGCCACCATTTCTATACGGACCCGATTCAAATTTCAAATGGGCATATCTTTTGACTCAGTGCTTGAAATCTGAAAAATCGGCACCGTTGGAAAGATCTCAGCCTCGTCTACGCCATGAAGATCTGAAACTTTAATTTTTGAGAGGATTAGTGGGGAAAATGAAGAAACATATTCATGCCATTAATACAAGATCCATTTTCCCCAACAACTAGATCGGATTCGATCTGATTTGTCATTTTCCTCCTTTGAGGCATCGAACAAGTAATTGATGTAGACACGACAGATTTGGGGTGGATTTGTAGGAGGCATTGATGATAGTGGTTGAGCTTCAAACTATTTTTCCCACCTCTCTCTCTCCTTCTTCCCTTTGTGCGAATCTATAAAGAAAGGGTCGGGGCTCATTGTAAAAGGTTGGATGTTTCTGTTTTGCACCCTCCCTTCTTCTTTTGTTCACAGAAGGATTTGTGGAGCTTTTCTAACCTCTCCTTTGGGTTGTAATGCAATTTTTGCTTCTTGGCCACTATAATATATTGTATCAACTCCTGAGCAATAATATATATGTTTGTGGATGTTTCTCGACCCTCTCATGTATTTTTGTTGTCTCCTTATCTCCTATTGCATTTTGGTTATTTGTGCATAGTGTTTGTATTAAATTTTGTGGTCTATGTTGAATTACAAAATGATTGTATAACATTCCTTTGGTTCATCACCTCATTAGCTTAGGTTTATTCCCTTGCATCTCTTTAACCATGTCTCCTTGGAAAGATATAGTAGATTAAAAATAGATCCTCCACAATCTATTTTTATGAACTCGAATAGAGGAATATGAACTCGGCCTTAATCCAGTGCTCTCTCAACTCGCAAGGTCCAATAATTTGAGAGATGCTCAATGTTGTGCAATCACACAGAGAATATCAACCCATCTAGTTGCAGGAATTTAGGGGTGTTGTGATTACGCACTAACATCGCCCTTTTCCTTTAGTTAGTTTAGGTTAGATTAGGTTGTATTTCTATAACACAAGTGCTCACACACACTCTACATATTCCCCTTGGGACATGTATGATCTTCAAATTTTAAAAATTGTTTTGATTATATTTCGGTGTGCTCCCTATGGTGCCTTTTTTTTCTGTTGCACTGCATGCCCCTTTTGTTTCTCTTTGAGCTAATATTTGCAATAGTCTATGCATAACTTTCAACTCTCATGAATCTAAGTCATAAAAATTCACATGAGAGAAACAATTCAGATGGTGTTTTCAAAGGTAACTCCAAGGGTGTTCCTCAAGTTGTAGATCAAGTCTTCAAAGTTACAAGCTCAACTCCATGCCCAATGGATGCTTCTAAGGCTACTGATCTCTTCATCTAGCAGGTAGATGGCCCCTGAAAGTCACTAAAATTTTTATCCAAATAAATCTCCTAGTTATCTAAATAACTTATATTTTATCATGACTCTAATGTTTCACATTTCAGGTTGCACACACTCAAGTTTTCTCCCTTGGCACTATTTTCTTGGCTACAATTCTATAGCGCACCCTATGCCTTGCTTCCTTCGTACTTTTGTCCCCCTTCTCTCTGCATTCTGCTATCTCCTTCTATTTCCCATTTGTGCCTTCCCTCTACACACTTGATTTCTTTCCTATCTTATTGTGCACTCCTTGTGCGCACCCCTACTGAACTTGCCTTCCAAAATGGTTAAGTTCTTGGCTTCCTCCTATGCACTTGTATACACTTATCTCCATCGTATGCCCTTCCTCAGTTGAATGATTGTACCCCACTCAAATACTTTTCTCTTACAAGTGTGCATCCTTCCTCCCACGCGTGTTTCATTTGCACGTACCTTCCTTCTTCTTCCCTTTCACGCCTTCTACTTCTACGCACACACATTTGCATTATTGTGTGCCACATCATTATATGTCGAATTAAGTGTGCTACACAAAACCTATCAAAGCACACCAACAAGGTGCAAAATTTGGATAGCCAATCGGTGTGTAACACATGGAGGAAAAGACAAAACAAATAAACAATTGGTCAATTTCTCTGTCAATCGAACATGCCACATGTCATTGCAGTCGAGTGACCTATAGACTTCGATAGCCATAAATTGTTGCGAGTGCTTAGATTCCCCGCGCCTAGTTTCGTTTAAAAGATGTTGCCATGGGCTGCACATTGGACTATTCAAAATCAGATTTAGGTGGAATTTGGTAGGTAGAAAACATGGAAACGTCATTCGGTTATTAATGCATATGTCTAATTGATCCAACCACCCAAATTTCTTCAGATCTCACCTTCTTCCTTCTTCTACATGCCAAATAGACTTGGGAAGGCACATTTGATAGCATTGTAGGTGGGCATGGGCATTTATCACTTGTTATTGGTGGTTGAAGATTTGAATTTGAGTTTCTCTATATTTATCCTTCTCTTCTCTTCTCCTTCTTCTTCTATAAATACTAGAGTTCTTTTTTGTAAAATGGATCCCTCGTGTTATAACGAGACCATTTCAAAATGGTGGTTGACATGCTATGATTTTCAGACCTTGACTTGGTCTCTGCAATGTATTCTTGCCTCCCACCATGAATTTAAATGACTGTCCATCCCTTGAGTAATAAAATCATGTTTTATGGAACTTTTGTCTTCCCTTTCTCATTTTCATGGCATTCTCACCTTTGTGTTTATGTTCTTGGCGTGTTGTGCATATTTCCTACTTGTAATCCACATGTTCATGTGTTGTGTGTGCTAGAATTCCAAGCATGTATGTTTATCTTTGGCGCACATGGTATGTCCTATTCTCTAACACCCTCTTTGTTTCCTTAGCCATAAATGGAGAGGGATCAACCCCCTTTCTTTGGCGCTATCACCTTCCTTAGCTTAGGATTTCCCCTTTCTACACATCCTCCTATCTTTGGTCCCTTGACTTGATTAGTTTAGGATTATCTTTCGCATTAGCAAAGAAAGCAAAAAAGTGATGAGTGTTAGAGATAGAAAGAGGAACCATCCTTCTCTAAAGGTACGTATCCATGCATAGGGTACCACAACCGGAGACACTTCCCATTGTTGCCTTAGAATTCGGATCCATCACAATCACATCGAGGGTGTAATTTCCAGCAATAATAGTAGCACCCTAGGATTTTTGCATTATAAAACCCTACTTTTGACTAACATGGGCTGTCTCGAGGTGTGGGACCCATGCGACTAAGACATACCTCCATAGAAGGTTGGTTCCTCTACCTAACCCTAAAAGCTAACAAAGACCTCTAGAAATAAAAAATGTGACTATCCTACACCTAACCTAGACTTCGAAGTGACCAGGGAAGAGAAAAGTTAATAAAATGTAAATCCTAAGCTAATGAGGGTGATAACACCAAGAAAAGGGGTGGAGAAATTTCCTAGTGAGTGAAAACAAGGATGAAATGAGGTGAGAGAGGGAAAACAGATGTGCCACAGTCCAAAACCACACTTAAATATCCATTTCCTTGGAGAACAACAAATCTGGTCCTGTAAGGGAACAAGACATGCACAAGATACCTACAAATATAATGGAAAAGAAAAATAATACAATATAACTGAAGAAAGGACGAAAAAGGTCACAAAAAAAAATTTATTGAATAAAATTACATAATACATTACAATGTAATCGGGAGGAAAGAATCCTTCACAAAATGCTTGGATTTGAGGCTTATAACTCATAGAAAAAATCAATGAGTTTCTCTGCAAATTCTCATAAAATATCCCGAAAAATGAGGGGGTTGAGTCCTTTATATAGCAATTTTTGCCCTAATTTCTTGCATTAAATTCTGACAGGTAGTTGAACCACCTCAACTACCACCATTAATGCTCTACTCGTAGCTTTGGTTGTTGAGTTGTCTTGTCACGCTTAAATTCCTAACAGGAGCATTAAATATTCTGATAGGTAGCATTAAATGTTCGGCAGGTAATTGAGTTGTATTTTCATGTCTTCCTTTACATAATCTATAACTCATCCATCTTGTGAGTTGCTTGATTATCGGGACCGTGAGCCATCCAACTAGGTTGGGTTGGATGTCATCTAACCACACTAGGCCATACAACTCAAACAACCACCAAACTAGATGATTGTTGACATTTCATTTTCGTTCATCCAACCTAGGGGGTTGGATGTCGTCTAACCTCCGTATAACACCACATCGGGATGCCTTTCTCTACAAACTTTGAGCCATCCAACATATGTTTGTATGAACCATACAACCTAGGTTGGATGACCTGTCTATCTTTGTTCGTAGAAATAGACATTGGGTCGTCCATCTTACCCATCCAACCTTGTCATACCACCTTTGTCAAGCTAATCAACTTAGTGACCCAACCAACCATGTGGCTAACCCTTTTCCATCCAACCCTAGGGGGATTGGATGTCTTCCAACCCTAGGGGGATTGGATGTCATCCAACCTATCTGTACACCGCTGACCCATCCAACCTTGAGCCTATCATTATGCTACCACAACATCACCGACCAACTGGTCATCCATCCTGCATCCAACCTAACCGATCAAGCCCCGGGTATCCCAAGCGCCGGCTAACACGGTCGTCTATCCCAGAGTCTAACCATTGAAAAATCGATAAATTTTCCTCAAATTCAACCAATTTTAAGATGAACCTGGTCACCAATTCCACTATTTTTCATGGCTTGTCAGCTTGCCGCAATTTAAGACCAACTCAACTGAGCCAAAACATGAGTTACCCTAAATATTGCAAAGATTTTTTTCCCCATCAACTACCAGTACTCAACCTATTAAGTTGTCCATTTTCACGGGTGTAAAAAATGGATAAAAATTGGTGACTTGCAGGATGATTTGCTAGCTAGATCTGAAGGACCGGTGACCTTAGAGGATCCATTGGGCATGAAGTCATGTTGATTGTTGAAATTGTCTGACACTTGGGAATTCAACCTGTAAACTCCTAGAACACTGTTGGGGCATGTCATTTCTAAAAAAACCTTGGGTTGGAGACTGGATGTTCCATCATGATACCTTTCTGAAACTAGAAAGTGCAAGAGAAAAAAATGCAGCTATGTACAAATAAAAAGTCATACACATCCCAAATGGAACACACAGATAGTGACTAAGAACTTATTATAAAATCAACCCTACACTACAAAATAGAAATGTGCCACAACACTTGGAGGAATTACAAATTCTAAACTAATATATATATATATATATATATATATATATATATATATATATATATATATATATATATATGGGTGGGAATTTTATCTCCGAGAATAATACTTGAGGTAGATCCCATTAACCGGAATATGCACTTCAATTTTCAACTTAGATAGCTGGAAAAAATTATTCCTCTTGCATCATGTGACCATGTAGGGGCCACTCCATATGGCATCAAATTTGGAATGATTTCTTTGGTGTTTCTTGTTCTACATCCCACTTTAGAACTAGGTTTCCCTCTTGGAAGGTTTTGTTTTTCCTTTCTGTCAAATGACCTCTTGATTAAGGCATGATCCTTTTCAAGGTTTTCATTGTATATTTTCTTAATTTCATAAGCTTCGTATACCTCACTTCCATGGGCTTGAATTCAGATAGCTCTAGCTTCTTCAGGAGCTCCAATGCTGACAACTCCAATGATATGGGAAACATTACTTCTCTCCCATAGACCATCTTGTAAGGTGAGTTTCTTGTTGACCTCCTCGGTGTTATTGTGTCATCCCATAAGGATGATTTGAGATTTGTATACCGCATCCTTTTATTTTCATCCAAATTCCTGATGATCTTCAACAGATTCTTATTTTTTTATTCTTCCTTCCCGTTACCCTAGGGGTAATAGTTTGAGGAGGTGCTCAAATATATGTCATTCCTAACAGCCCATTCTGTGATGTTTGATCCCAGAAATGCCAAATCATTATCTGATATAATAGTGGTCGGGACTCTAAATCTTGTCACTATTCCTTCATAGAAGTCTAGTATGCTAGACTCGTTCACCTCCTTGAGCACTACCACCTCGGTCCACTTGGTGAAATAATTTTTCCCATTATAATCCATTTATAACCTTAGCTTGAATGTGGATTGATGACCCCGATGAAGTCTAATCCCCATTGCATGAAAGGTTGTTTGGATTGAGACAGGATGCAATGGAAGTGCTACTAGCTTCTCCTTGCCTGTGAAGAATGCACACTTTTTACACTTCTTGACCCAAGTGTAGCAATATCACTAATAGTATCCTTCTTTCATTATTTTGAGATTTGTTACCTACAAATTTAAATGACCTCCATCCTCTCCATCATGAAACTCCGGAGTATCTTTTCAATCTGGTTTTTCTAATGCACCTCAATAAGATTCCGTTTATGTCCTTTTTGAATAGAACACTATCTAAAACCACATATGGAATGGCTTGGATTCTGAAATATCTCCTCTTTTCCCTTCTCAACTCCAGAGGACATAGACCTATTTGAATAAATTGTATCATATTTTGAGTCCAACAAGGCGTGATATACACTCTGCATCCTGTTCTTGGCCTTCCTGCAACACCAAAACAACTTTTTCACCATGATTTGACTTAGCATGTTGGCTGGAAGCTAGTTGTTCACACAATCCCTTACCATAGACCAATTTAGTGACCTTTATCTCTATGTCATACTCCATTACGCGGGTGATCCATCCTTCCCATTTTTCATTTAGATCTTTATTTAAGAGGAAATATTTCACCCGACATGAGATACTAATAACTAGATTTTATTATTCAAGACCAAATGCTTGAACTTATTCAAACTCCTTATAACAGTAAGAACATGTTTTTCAATGAAAGAGTATCTTACCTCATTATATTACAGCTGCTCGTTGAAGAAAGATATGGGATTCTCGGATCCCTCCTTATTTTGTTGCATCAGAATGGAAAGAATAGTTTTCGAACCTCGAAGGCATAGATCATGAAGTCCTTGGAGAAGTCCATATTTATGAGTGTCGAGGCTTGAGATATGGCATTCTTGATAGCTTCAAAACTCACCTTTCCCTCTTTTGTCCACCTAAATGCTAGGTTCTTCTTTAGCATCATAGTTATTAGCTTGACAAGGGTGGAAAAATTTGGCACAAATCTATGAACAAAGTTGATTCTTCCCAAGAAGCTTTGGAGATCCTTCTTGTGACTTGGTAGTGGCAATGTGTGAATGGATTCTACCCTCTCCAAATCAATCGTCGGCCCCTCCTTAGACACAATGTGACCTAGAAACTTTCCTTCATGATCCAAGAATATGCATTTTTGGGTTCAAGGACACTTCATATCTCTTGCATCTTTGGAATAATTTCCTGAGGTGGAAGAGGTGGTCTGCTACATTTTTGGAAAACATAGTGATGTCGTCCAAGTACACAAGAACTATCTTGTTCAAAAATCCTTTGAATGCCATGTCCATAGCCCTCTGAAATGTTTCTCTAATGTTCGATAACCCAAATGGAATTTTTCTATAGGTGTAAGTGCCCCATTTTTTAGTGAAGGCCATTTTGAATTGGTCTTCCTCTTTTACCATGACCTAATTGTAGCGAATATCCATCTAAGAGAGATAATATCTACGAAATGGATACCACCTGTAATATCAATTCCATGGAGGGAAAAAGATAGTGATATTTGAGAGATGTCATGTTTAGGTCCCCAAAGTCCACACACAACCTGATTTCTCCATTCTTTTTCCTAACTAGTACTAGATTTGTAACCCATCTTGAGTGCTTGATCGCAAAGATGATGCACACCTCAATGAGAATTTTTAGCTCCTTCATGAGAGGTTTGATATGAGGGTTGGATTTCCTTTTTGTTGGGGTTAGCACACCAGTTATATAGATAATATATCATATCTAAGCATACATGCAAATAAAAGTGGATATTCTACCAGAAGAAATATACAAAAAAAGAGACATAAATCAACACCAGATTTAACATGGTTCACCCAGTGTGGACTACGTCTACCAAGAAATAAGTCAATATATTATTCAAATCTTTGACAAGATATACAATGAATATTTACAATCTTCCACACCTCTCGATTTTCAATATTTTCTTGCTCTCAATATTTTGCTTCATCACCAAGAATTCTCTCTCTCATCAACTTTTTAAAGTTATTCTTAATTCTTGTTAATTCTCTAATTCTAAACCCTAGCTTTTATGATTATATAGACTTAGGGAACTTATCCATGCAAGTACAATAAATAGATATATTTTAATGCTAAAAATAGATCTAATTCCCGAGAGTTAATTAAAACATCCTCACACAATTAATTGACGTTAGTTCACCCTAATCGATGTTAGTTCCTCCTTGTGTAATCGAGTCCGATCCTAGGTGAGCGATGTCGGTTCCCCCTAACCGATGACAAGCATTCTTGTATTTTCCGAGAAAATTTCACATTGCATGTTAAACCGAAGTAATTCAGCTCCAGAACTCAACAATCTCCCACTTGGAGATTAAGTACTACACCATACATGTACAACATCATGCTTATATCCTTCCTTAGCTTTGTTTCTTCCTCTTCAATTCTTAAACTCAAAGACCAATAGAAGTGGAGTGTAGCTCCAACTTATCCTTTGCTAATGGCTTCATTAACATATCCATGCAGGGTTCTTGTGCGTATGAATTTTTTCCGATTCAATTGTCCATCCTCCAATATCTATCATATGAAGTGATACCTCAACTAAATATGTTTCATTCTCGAATGAAATGTTGAGTTCTTTTCCAAATGAATTACACTCTACGATTGTCTTTGACAGTTTACAATCACCTTTATCCTTTCCCAAATCTTCCGTGAACCTACTCATCCATATCATTTCCTTGCTAGCCTCTCGTAGATGCAACATACTCTACCCCTATATTAGACAAAGCCACAACCTTCTAAAATCTTAAAATCCAACTAACTAACGGCCCTCCTACTATGAAAATATATCCAGTAGTGCTCCTTCTACCATTTAGATCTCCACCATATACGAGTCAACATAGCCACATAATGAAATATCCAAACCTCCATAGCATAATTTTATGCTAGATGTCCCTTTCAAATACATGAGTATCCATTGGACTGCTTTCAATGCTCTTTACCTAGATTGGCCATATATCTACTCACAACTCCCACTACCTGTGTAATGTCTGGTCTGGTACAAACCATAACATACATGAGACTTCCAACTGTTGAAGCATATGGCACTCATGTCATGTATTTGACCTCCTCATGTGATGAAGGACACTGATCTTTGCTCAATTTGAAGTGTCCAACCATAGGTGTACTAATAGGTTTTGCATTCTACATGTTGAACCTTTCTAACACCTTGTAGATATAATCCTCCTGAGACAAATACAATTTCTTGTTTTTCTTATCTCTATGTATTTGCATGCTAAGGATTCTTTTTACAGCTCCTAAATCCTTCATAGCAAATGTGTGAGCTATCTTTCCTTAAGCTCACCAATGTCTTGCATAATAGATCCTGCAATAAGAATATCATCCACATATAGTAACAAAATCATATAGCTTCCATTTTCAAGCTTCTTGAAATAAACACACCTGGGTAGATTCACATATCAAGTAACCATGTTGTTGCATAAAACTATAAAACCTCATGTACCATTGCCTTGGAGCTTGCTTGAGCCCATATAGACTCTTTTTCAACCTATACACTAATTTCTCCTTACCCTTGACTTCATACCCAAGCGATTCTGCATATAAATCTCTTCATCTAAATCACCATGAAGGAAATCCTTCTTCACATCTAGTTTCTCTAAATACAAATCCTCTACTGCAACTAAACTCAATACAATACAAATAGAACTCATCTTAACAACAAGAGAAAATATTTCACCAAAGTCAATACCTACTTTCTGTGCAAATCCCTTTACTACAAGATTTTCCTTGTGCCTTCTATGTCCACCCTTTTCTTTCTTGATCCCGTAAACCCACTTGTTCTACAATGTTTTCTTACTTGCTTTGTGCAACTTAAATGAATCCCAAGTCTGGTTTTGTTCCAAGGATTCCATCTCCCCATCTATGTCATGCTCCCACTTTGGACGTGGGTCTTATCCTACATTGATTCTTTAAAGATCTCTCGGTTCACCATTATCATCAATAATTATTTGGGAATAAGGGATAAAATATGTGGAATAATCCCTCACAGAATCGCAACAGTAGAAACTAATATGCAGAAAATATTACAGATCTCAAATAAAAGTGTAGAATAAAATAACACAACACAAAGAGACAATATTTAACGTGGTTCACCCAATTTTGTCTATGTCCACCAAGAATCACTTGCTCGATTTATTACAAGCCACCGCTATCTCAATACAATACCTAGATCTCGTTTGGAGCTATGCTCAACAAACTCTACAAATTCACACCCAAATTCAAAGCACATCTGTAATGTTTTTCATCCTTCTATCATATGCATAAAGCCATATAAATAGACAACTTCTTAAGAAGTTTTACAAAACCATGGGCAAAAACCATCCCATAAAACCTATGGGTCAAAATCCCGCCCATATGAGAAAATCATGTTTCCCAAACCCCAGTGAGGATACATGAAAAGTGTATAGTATTCTTAGTGTACGGTATTCAACACTTTCACACATGAAAATAGGCTCCACAACCTAACAATATCCCACTTGGAGATTAGTTTTCTCTCCACCAAGCTTCTCAACCCTTCACTAGTTTCCGTGAATACCAACCAAAGTTGAACACAACTTCAATTTTTCCCTTGTGACCACCTTGGTCATCATGTCTGCAGGATTCTAACTAGTATGGATCTTCTCCAGCTTCAACTTATCTTCCTCCAAAGCTGTCCTGATGAAATGGTACCTTAACTGTATATGCTTCATCCGAGAGTGGAAAGCATAGTTCTTAGCTAGGTGTATAACACTCTGACTATCACTATGTAGATTTCCTTCCTCCTTCTTATGCCCCAACTCCTCAAGAAATTGTTGTAACCAAATCATTTCTTTGTTTTACTATGTGGAAGCAACATACTCGGCCTCTGCGGTTGACAAATCCACTAGCTTCGGTAGTCATGAAATCCAGATCACCGATGTCCCACATACGGTGTAAACATAACTTGTCGTACTCTCTTGTTTTCTACATCTCCACCATATTCGAATCTACATAACCACACAAAATTGTGTATGATCTACTATAACACAAAATTGTCCCCATGGTCCCTCTCAAATACTAAAGGATCCACTTTACTACTGTCAGTGATCTCTACCTAGATCACTCATAAATATACTCACCGCTCCCACTGCATGGGAAATATCAGGCCTAGTACACACCATGGCATACATCAAACTACCAACTGCTGATAAGTAAGGCACCTTGGACATTTGGTTTCTCTCCTGATCTATCTTGGGACATTGCTCCTTTGATAACTTGAAATGGCCTACCAAAGGAGTCCCAACTGGTTTAGCATCCTGCATATTAAACCTCTCCAAGACTATCTTAATGTACTCTTCCTAAGATAAATTTAGGTTCTATTCCTTCCTATCCCAAGATATCCTCATACCAAGGATTTTTTTGGCTGCCCCAAAATCCTTCATAGTAAAGGATTCACTTAGCTGCTTCTTGAGTACTTTTATTTCCTATATGTTTTTACTTGCAACCAACATGTCATCCACATACGAGACACGAGGATAATATAACCGCCATCCTCAATTTTCTTTATATACACGTAATGGTCAAAATGAAATCTAATATAACCTTGCTCCATCATGAAGCTATCAAATTTCTTATACCATTGACGTGGACCTTGTTTCAATCCATACAAACACTTCTTCGGTTTGCACACCATCTCATCTTTACCTTTGACCTCAGCCCCCTCTGGTTGCTACATATATAGTTCCTCCTCCAAATCACCATGGAGAAATGAAATCTTTACATCAAGTCTGTTTCTAAGTGCAAATCTTCTCACTGTAACTATTCCTAGAATAGTTCTAATAGAATTGATTTTTACTACGGGAGAAAAAATCTCATCAAAATCTATACCTTTTTTCTATGCAAACCCCTTGACCACCAACCGGGACTTGCATATTTTCTTGCCTCCTTCCTCTTTGACTTTGAACACCCACTTGTTCTGTAATACTCTTTTCCTTTAGGTAACTTCACCAAATCCCATGTCCGGTTCTCCATGAGAGCATGATGCTTCTCATCAATGGCTTGCTCGCACTTCTTCTTGGCATTTACCTACATTTCTTCATCAAATCTCTCTATCTCTCCACTATCAGTGAGTAATAAATAATAAAGAGAAGGAGAAAAACGTTGGTTCTCTTCTTACCCTATAATACCTCCTCAATATAGGAGTTTGGGGTTCTTGTTGAGGAGGTTCCTGAACCGATTCATGTGTCACTTTTCCATCTGGAAGATCCTCTACCACTATATATTCTTTCTTGGATTCTTCCCTTTTTTCCTAAAACTGCTGCTTATACATGACTTTCTCATTAAAGACCACATCCCTAGATCGAATGATTTTCTTGTCCTTAATACTCCAACATTTATATCCAAATTCATCACCACCATAACCAATGAAAGTACATTTTTTCAACTTAGCCTCTAGCTTGGTCCTATCATCCTTGTCTATATGAACAAACACCTCACATCCAAAGACTCTAAGAAATGAATAATCAACTTTCTTACCATACCAAGCCTCCTCAGGTATGCCTCCATCCAAGGCACTTGAGGGTCCTTTGTTTATCAAGTACACAACTGTGCTCACCGCTTCTACCCAAAAAGAAAGAGGTGGTCCTGTATGTAACCTCATGCCCTAAAGACGTTCCATTATTGTTTTGTTCATCCTTTCTAATACCCCATTCTGTTGTGGAGTTCTTGGAACCATATTTTGCATGCAGATTCCATTCTTAGAACAATAATCATGAAATTCATTGCTGCAATACTCCCCTCCATTATCTGACTTGAGACATTTTAGCTTAAGACTGTTTCATTCTCTACCAAAGCTTTCCATTTAACAAAAGTGTCAAATACATCATATTTGTTTCTAATACAATAAACCCAAACTTTCCTTGTTGCATAATCAATAAAAGCAACATAATAACTTGAACCCCCAAGAAATGATACATGAGCCTCCCCCCACACATCAGAATGCACTAGCTCTAACTTACTCTCTTTCTTTATAGGTCCAACCTTAAGAAACCTTACTCAATTTTGTTTCCCATATATGAAGTCCTCACGAGGTAAGTCCAAACCTATTTCGTATATCCAGGAAAATCCTTCTTTATTATCTCCATGCCCTTATGGCTCATATGACCGAGCCTATAGTGCCATAATGTTGTATCTACTTCTAAAGCCACAAGATTACAAACATTAGTGCTATAAGTGGTTAAATACAAGGTTCCAACCTTCTTACCTCTTGCCACCATAAGAGCACCCTTGGTAACCTTCCAAGAGTCCACTGTAAATATCACAAGACAAATATCACTTCCCAATTACCCTGTCGATATCAAATTTCATCTTAATGTAGGCACATGTCTGACATCCTTCAATAGCCAAGTATTCACATTTTGCATCTTAACCTGAATAGAACCTTTTCCAACTATGCTGCAAGGCTCATCATCACCAAGAAAAACATGCCCAAAATCTCCTTGAACATAATCAACAAAATAATGTCTATGTGGAGAAGCATGGAAAGAAGCCCCCGAATCTAAAACATAAGATTCAGTAATATTATGCAAAGAAAGAATCAAAGAATCCTGACATACATTACCCGTTGCCACATTTACCTCCTTGTTTTCTTCCTATTGTTTCTTCTTGTCCCAAAGCTCCCAACAATCCTTCTTTACATGCCTAGACTTTCCACAGTGCCATCATACCATATTGCTTTTGGATTTTGACCTTGCCTAATCCTTTGATTTTCCATGGTTTCCTCTATTCTTTGTCTCCCTCTAGTTTCCATTTGTCAAAGCATTCCATAAAGTAGAAGATTCACTAGAGATTTTTATTCACATTTCCTCACTTAGAATCACCCCTACAACATCCTCAAACTTCAACTTTGAGTTATTAGGAACCAAGTTGCTTACTGCCATTACAGGGTATTCCAACTCTTAGGTAAAGAGCACATAACTAATAAAGCCCTAATTTCTTCATCAAATTATATTGTAACCAAAGCTAGTATATTTACAACCGTATTAAAATCATTTAGATGATTTGCTACTAAACCATTCTCAGTCATCTTCATATTAAAAAAAAAATTCATTAAAAATATCTTATTAGAGGCAGAGGGTTTTTCATATAACTTCCCTAATGCGTCCATCAATTCTTTTGTAGTCTTTTCCTTTGAAACATTAAATAATATCGAAGATGCAAGGCATCATAGCTACCACTCAAGATACAACTTTCCCTACAATTAAACACTTCAACAAACCAAACCAGGCTCTAATACCAATTGTTGGGGAATAAGGGATAAAATATACGGAATAATCCCTCATGAGAATCGCAACAATAGAGACTAATATGCAGAAAATATTACAGATCTCAAATAAAATTGCAAAATAAAATAACACAACACAAAGAGACAAAGTATTTAACGTGGTTCACCCAATTTGGGATACGTCCACCAAGAATCACTTGCTTAGATTTATTACAAGCCACCACTATCTCAATACAATACCCAGATCTGTTTGGAGCTATGCTCAACAAACTCTACAGAATTCACACCGAATTCAAAGCACATCTGTAATGTTTTTCATCCTTCTATCATATGCATAAAACCATATAAATAGACAACTGCTTAAGTAGTTTTACAAAACCATGGGTATCAAAACCATGGGAAAAACTGTCCCATAAACCTATGGGTCAAAATCCCACCCATATGAGAAAATCACGTTTCCCAAACCTCGACAAGGATACATGAAAAGTATATAGTACTCTTAGTGTATAGTCTTCAACACATTCACACATGAAAAAAGCTCCACAACCTAACAATAATAAATAAAATAGAGGTGGAAATATTTATGGAGGTTTACTTACCCTTTGTGACCTTCTCACGGGAGTTTTGGGTACCGAAGGCTCAATCTAGACCTCTTGGACATTTGTATCCAAATAGAACAGTGGTGACACGGTCACCTGTCAGAATCGATGTTGATTCTACTAACCGATGTCGGTTTGGCTCTTCTATAACCAATACCAGGTTCTATTGACCGATGTCGGTTAGGGTTAAACCAACACCGGTTACTGTGTAACCCTGTAGGTATGACTTTTAAATATGAGAGTTCATTTTCATTCACAAACTTCTCAACCGGTTCATCCTTGAGTACCAAAATTTGATCCTGTACATTCTCTTTTCATTCCATTCAACATCACAACTTCTAATTATGTTAGAATTCTCTAAGTCCCAAAAACAAAAACTAAAATCACCAGATCCATAGCCAATGAAAGTGCACCTCTTGGATTTTGCATCTAACTTTTTCCTATTTTTCTTATCAACATGCATAAAAGCTTCGAACCAAAAACTATATGAAAAGAAATATCTACCTCTTTTCCGGTCCAAGATTCCTATGGTATTCCTCAAACTAGTGAACTTGAAGGCCCACGGTTAATCAAATAAAATTTTGTATCAACTACTTATTCCCAAAACTATAAGGGTAGTCTAGAATGTATTCTCATACTTCTAGCACATTCCATGATTTTCTTGTTCATTCTTTTTGCAACACCATTCTCATGTGGTGTTCTTAGAACAATTCTTTCTCTACGTATCCCATTCACTTAACAATAATCATTGAAATCCTTACTACAGTATTCACCACCATTGTCAGATCTAAGGCACTTTAACTTAGAATTTGATTCATTCTCAACAAGGGATTTTCATCTTTTAAAAGTCTCAAAAACATCATATTTTCATTTAATACAATAAATGCATACCTTTCTTGTAGTATCATCAAAGAAAGTAACATAATACTAGGATCCTCCATGAGAAGCTACCCGAGTGGTCCCCACACATCTAAGTGTACAAGCTCCACTTTATGATCCTTCTTAGTTGCACCAACTTTGAGAAATCTCACTCTCTTTTTCTTTCCCAAGATACAATGCTCACAGAAATCAAGATCTAAATCTTGCAAATCTGATAACTTACCATTAGCCTTTAAGATCTACATTCATTTTTCACTCATATGGTCCAACTGGTTATGCCACATGCATGCATTTGAATCTAAAGTAGATAATGTAGAAAAGGAATGAGTAATACAAGTAGATAAATATAACGTTCCTACCTTCTTACCTGATCGAGAGGATTTCCCTACAAAAATGTTTTGATCAATTTTAGAAGTCTATGAAAACCATTGGCAAAGTCAAGAGCTTGGTAAGAGCTTTCGACACCTTTTTAACGGGCAGAAATTGAGTCCGTGAGAAAAAGTTATGCATTTCAAAAGTTGATTCTTGACCGCCGTAATTATTTTTAATCTTCAAATTTTCAAATTATTTATGCTAACTAGTGATATTATGTAGGTGGAACATCTGGCCAATATTCCAACTACAAGATACCCTTAGTTGACATATTTTATTAATTCATAAATTAATCCTAAGATATCCATTTAATTAATCCTAATAAAACACCTTAAATTTATCAATTTTTGACCAAATCTCCTCTCCCAAGTTTTGGCACATTTTTCCAAGGCAAGCCAATTTACAACCAAGAAAATCTCCATGAGAGAAGGAGGAGGGTGGTTAGCATTATGTGGACTTAGTACACACATTAAATGGAGGATTTGAAGGCTTTGATAAAGTCTAAAATTGGTAATATCCCATTATATGTGGGATTATTCCTCTATTTTTATGCTATAATCCACTCATATGGATGAGAGAAAATCATGGGCTTTGGGAGGATTATTGGGAGATTTAAATGGGATTAAATTTAATAAATATACACTTAAGTGTGTATATATATACGGGTATTTTTAAGGTTTGAAGAAGAAAGAGTAAACACATGTGTATTAATATTTGATTCTTTGAGACAAAACACGAAGGTAGAATTTTGACAGAGGAGGATTTTATTTTCTTACAAGGAATTTCTTCTACTGATAATCACCAGACATAGGTTTATTGTAAGCTTACTCTGAGGAGTTGTATTGTTATTCTGAAGATTTTTAATTAATTTATTAGAACACTCATAGAGTGGACCCAAGGACGTAGCCAATTAGTGAACCTTGTAAACAAACTTATGTGTCTCTCGTGTTTTATTTTCTTATTGCTGCAAATTTTATGCCATTGAGTTTTAATTTGTGTGATTTTTTAAATTTAAAATTGCTGCATTTTGGATATAATTTGAGAGCAATTATTCGGTTAAATCCATTTCAAGTTACTGTGAAGTTTATTAAACTTGAATTTTTGGATCAGTTTGGTATCAGAGCCAGTGATCAAGGCTATAACATTATTTGGCACAAGCACAGTATTGTATGTTAATCAGTCCAGATCAAGGCGTGGTGAAGGAGAACTTGCAGAGATTGATCTGGAAATTGGTACAAGACGTGCAAGCCAACAGTCAAGTATGGGAATGGAAATGTCTGAGGTAGAGTTTCAACGTGCTTTTTTGCAGATGAAAACCATGGTTGAGGAAATGTATGAGGAACATCAGAAGGTGAAGGAAGAGGAAATTCCTTCTTCTCCTTCCAAGAAATCCTCTTCTTCTACAACTGGTAACACCATTCCACACTTGAAATTAGATGTTAAATTTGATTTTCCCATTTATAATGGTGAGCTAAATGCAGAAAAACTAGACAACTGGGTCAAGCAGATTGAGATATACTGTAGGATTCAAAAGATTGAAAATGAGGAAGTAATAATCTAGTTAGCTACTCTCGTATGGGTGGTACAACACTTATATGGTGGGAGAGTAAGATTCAGGAAGATCTCAAACAACATGGTAAGTTGATATCTTCTTGGAGTATTTTTGTGTTTGAGCTCAGGAAGCAATTTTATCCATTAGGATACATGCAACAGAAACTATGGATTGGAAAAATTTAAGGAAAAATAAAGGAAAAAGTGTGCAAGACTATACTCAGGAGTTTAGAAAGAAGGAATTGATGTTAGGAATTCCTCTTTACAGTCCTGAGACTCTGATTAAATATATTGGAGGTTTGCACAGTTATTTAAAACATATTGTTTTAATGTTTAATCCTTCTAACCTTGATGAAGTTTGTGTTCAAGCTACCCACATGGAAGCCAGGGGTAAGATGAGAAAAGAAGGATATGGGAAGAAGTCTCATAAGCCTTTTGAAAACAAAGACAAAGGTAAAGGAAAGGGTAAGACAAAATTCACTTCTACTGTGAAACAAGAAGAAGGAAAACCCTTCTGTAACCATTGCAAGAAAAACCATGATGAAGCTAAATGTTGGAAGCTTCATCCAGAACTTAAACCAAAGAGGTTCTGGAATAAGAAAGAGAAGAAAGCTAATGTTGTGGTACAACATGACTTGGGATCCGATTCGGGTGATGAAACAAAAGTGACTGCCATGGGTCTTCAAGGTTTTGTTTCTTCCTCTTCTAAACCTTCTATTATTGCTTCTTCAAAAACTAAATCTAAATATGTTGAAAGGAAAAGAAATGAGTTGTTCCACATAAGAGTAATAACTAAGTCATACCAAAATAGACACTCTTTTTTATAGTGGTTCACAAGCTAATTTGATTTCTGAAGAAGTTGTTAAAAAGTTGGGACTCAAAACTAACTTACATCCGAAACCATATCCTTTGGGATGGGTGTGTGATGATGCAAAATTGCAAGTCACGAAAACATGCACTTTGAGATTTGCTATTACTTCTAAATTTATTGATGAAGTAGAGCTAGATGTGGTTCCCTTGGATATTTGTGGAATTGTTTTGGGTAGTCCTTACTTATTTGATAGAAAAGAAATATTTTATAGAGAAGAGAACAAAATACTGCTAAAGAAAGATGGGATTGAATACATCATAAGATCCCATCATGTTAAAAACAACTTGACTTTAGTTTCTACAGGACAAATGAAACGGTTAGTAAACTCAAGTAAGAGTTTTGTTCTCATGGTTATAAAAGCCACGAGATGAGGGAAAATCCAAGGCATTAGAAGGTTGTGATCCTAAACATAAATTTGAGATAGAAAATATTATTTCTAACTTCAATGATGTTTTTCAGGACCCACAAGGTTTACCTCCTAAAAGGGAGATTCAACATGAGATTCAGTTGCAGCAGGATGCCTCCCTACCTAACATTGGCATGTATAGGTTATCAGTGATAGAGAATGAAGAAATAAAGAAGCAGGTGATGGAGTTGCTTGAGAAAGGAATCATTCGGCCAAGTACCTCTCCATGCGGTTTACCTATTGTCCTAGTACCAAAGAAGGATGGTATGTGGCGGATGTGTGTGGATTTATGAGATTTGAATAAAATAACGGTTAAAAACCGCTACCCTTTGCCTCGTATTGATGATTTACTAGATCAGTTGAAAAATGCAAAGTATTTTACTAAGTTAGATTTGAGAAGTGGTTATCACCAAGTTAGAATAAATGAAGGTGATAGTTGGAAAACTGCTTTTAAAACTAAGCAAGGCCTATTTGAATGGCTTGTTATGCCTTTTGGTCTTTGTAATGCACCTGCCACTTTTATGAGAGTTATGAATGATGTGTTAAGATCCTTTTTGGATGACTTCGTAATTGTTTATTTGGATGATATACTAATCTTTAGAATTCATGGGAAGATCATCTTAAACACATCAAGAAAGTGCTAGATACTTTGTAGAAATAGAAGCTATTTTTGAAATTTTCAAAATGTGAATTTGTAAAACAATATTTGGTTTACTTAGGCTATGTTGTAGGGAATGGTTCATTGAAAATAGACCCTGCAAAAGTTTCAGCCATAGTTAATTGGCCAAGGCCTAATAATGCAACAGAGGTTAGGAGTTTTCTTGGAGCAGTCCAATTCTGGAGAAAATTTATTTCTAACTTCTCTTATATTGCATCCCCTTTACATGCATTAACCAAGTGTTAAACAGGTCTTTCAATGGGGAAGGAAGCATGAAGAATCTTTCGAAACTCTGAAAGGAAAAATAAGCACCGCACCAGTTCTTGCATTACTAGATTTACAACAGTCATTCGAAATTGAGATGGATGCTAGTGGTTATGCAATGGGAGTAGTGTTGATGCAGAATAGAAAACCAGTATGTTTCCACTCGGAAACGTTTACAAGTGTAGTTAAGAATTATCCTACTTATGATAAGGAATTGTATGCATTGGTAAAAAGTGTGAAAAAATGGAAGCACTATCTGATGGGTAAAGAAACAATCATCCATACGGATCATCAACCTTTACAGTATCTTCAGTCACAGTCCAAGCTACAACAATCATGGCACTTCAGATGGATGGGATTTCTACAACAATTCCATCTAGTCGTCAGGTATAAAAAGGGGTAAATAATAAAGTTGTTGATATGCTCTCTAGACCTCCTATTATAGCATCTACTATTTTACAACATAGTCCTTTTGTGAATGAAATTTATAAGGAACAATATGCTAGGGATGATGATTTTAAGGACGTCTATGAAGATTTATTAAATGGAAAATCAGTAGAGTCATTTGACTATCATGTGCATAATGGAATACTTTATCATTTGGGTAAAATTTGTATCCCACAAGATGAAAGAGTTCACATGATTAGAGAAGCTCACACTTCTCTTGTTTCAAGTCATTTTGGCATTGGAAAAATAGTTTCCCAATTGCAAAGATATTGTTACTGGCCATGCATGACTGAAAATGTATCTAGATATATCAAAGGTTGTATTCTTTGTTCTACAAGTAAACCTAGTAATCGGAAGTTAGGATTGTATACACCTCTTCCTATTCCTAACCATCCTTGGGAAAGTATTTCTATGGATTTTGTAGGTGGTTTACCTATATCACGAAGAAAACATGATTATCTATATGTGGTTGTTGATAGGTTCAGAAAAATGTGTATTTTGGTTCCTTGTACTAAACAGGTTTCAGGTGAGGATACTGCACATTTGTTCTTCAAAAATGTTTGGATCCATTTCAGGCTTCCCACTTCTATCATTTTTGATCGTGATTCTTGTTTTATCAGATAATTTTGGTCAGATTTGTGGGGCTTGATGGATACTAAGCTTAAGAAAATTACTTCCTTTCATCCACAAACTGATGGTCAAACAAAAGTGGTCAATCGAACAAAGTGGTACATTTTCTTAGAGGGTACTGTGGAAAACATCCTAAAATTTGGGATGAACATTTGTATTATGTACAACATTCTTATAATCGTGCTTTACATTCTTCTACTTTAAAATATCCTTTCGAAACTTGTTTTGGTTATTTTCCTAAGTCTCCTTTAGACTTCTTTTTGGAAAAGAATCAGAATCAATGGTTGATGGAAACAATGATGCTCAAAAAGCTCAAAAGTTCATTCAGAGGATTCAGATGATTCAGAAAGTTGTCCAAGAATAGTTAGAGAAAATTCAAGCAAAGTATAAGGCTAGGCATGACAAACATCGAGTTGATCATCAATTCAAAGTCGATGATCAAGTTTGGCTTCATATCAGCAAGGAAAGATTGAAAGGTGAAGGTAGAAAGTTAAAACCAATCAGGTATGGTCCTTTTAGGATTTTGGAAAAGATTGGTACAAATGCTTTCCAATTAGATTTTCCTTCTTACATGCAAATTTATTCAAGTGGTTAATGTGGAAAACTTGAAACTATATGAACCTCCTATGATCATAGATCAGGATGAAAGTATTCAAGTTCCTAATGTTGATGATTTTTCTCCTGAATTTCTTCATGAGTTACAGGAAGATGCTATTATTGATAGGAAAACCAGGACCTCGTGAAGGGGTGATGTTGAGTACCTTTGTGTGGGATTAAAAGGAATGCATCCAAACAAGGAAAAATGGATGGAAATTGGACAAGTGAGGGAAAAATACCCTCACCTTGTTGATAATTAAGTCAACTTTTGGAGGTCCAAAAGCTCTAAGTGGGGAGGAATGATCCAGAGGATTTCCCTACAAAAATGTTTTGATCAATTTCAGAAGTCTACAAAAACCATTGGAAAATTCAAGAGCTTGGTAAGAGCTTTCTAACACCTTTTTAACGGGAAGAAACTGAGTCCATGAGAAAAATTTATGCATTTCAGAAGTTGATTCTTGACCGCCGTAATTATTTTTAATCTTCAAATTTTCGAATTATTTATGCTAACTAGTGATATTATGTAGGTGGAACATTTGGCCAATATTCCAACTACAAGATACCCTTAGTTGACATATTTTATTAATTCATAAATTAATCCTAAGATATCCATTTAAATTAATCCTAAAAAACAACTTAAATTTATCAAATTCGACCAAATCTCCTCTCCCAAGTTTTGGCACATTTTTCCAAGGCAAGCCATTTTCCAACCAAGAAAATCTCCACAAGAGAAGGAGGAGGGTGGTTAGCATTATGTGGACTTGGTATGCACATTAAATGGAGGATTTGAAGGCTTTGATAAAGTCTAAAATTGGTAATATCCCATTATACGTGGGATTATTCCTCCATTTTTATGTTAAATCCACTCATATGGATGAGATAAAATCATGGGCTTTGGGAGGATTATTGGGATATTTAAATGGGATTAAATTTACTAAATATACACTTAAGTGTGTATATATATACGGGTATTTGTAAGGTTTGAAGAAGAAAGAATACACACATGTGTATTATTATTTGATTGCAGAGACAGAATACGGAAGGCAAAATTTGACAGAGGAGGATTTTATTTTCTTACAGGGAATTTCTTCTACTGATAATCGCCAGACACAGGTTTATTGTAAGCTTACTCTGAGGAGTTGTATTGTTATTCTGAAGAGTTTTAATTAATTGATCGGAACACTCATAGAGTGGACCCGGGACGTAGCCAATTGGTGAACCCCGTAAACAAACTTTTGTGTCACCGTGTTTTATTTTCTTATTGCTACAAATTTTATGTCGTTGAGTTTTAATCTGTGTGATTATTTTAATTAAAATTGCTGCATTTTGGATATAATTTGAGAGCAATTATTTGGTTAAATCCATTTCAAGTTACTGTGAAGTTTATTAAACTTGAATTTTGGATCATTACCTCTTGCCACAACAAAATCAATATTGGTGACATTCCAAGAGTCTCTCGTAAAAGTAACCATGCAACAAGATTCACCTAGTTTCCCTGTACAAATAAGATTCCTCCTAAGGCTTGGCACATGCCTCACATATTTTAATACCCATGTATTTCCATTCCACAATTTTAGATGAACTTCCCTTTACCATTAATACTACAAGGTTTATCATCACCCAAATAAACATGCCCAAAATTGCCCTGGACATAATTTTTGAAATAACCCTTATTAGGGGTTACATGGAAAGAAGCTCCGAATCTAAAACCCATGATTCAATTCTATTATCTAAAGAAAGAATAAGAGCATCTTGCATTACCTCCGATGTAGAAATATTTTCTTCCTTACCTTGGTATGGTTGGTTCTCTTTATCCTTTGACCAATAATATTTCTTTGCATGTCCTTTCTTTCCACATTTCCAACAAGTAATTCCCTTACTTCTAGATTTAGATCTACTATCCCTTGAATTTGATTTCCCATTACTCTTACTCTTGGATCTCTCCTTCTGTTTGCCCCTACTTTCTACATTCAAATAATTTCCAGATGATGATTCCTTTGTACTCTTCCTGCAAATTTATTCATTCAATATTATACTAACCACATCATCAAACTTCAAAATATTATTAGCAGATGTTGTATTACTAATAGCCATTACCAAGTTATCCCAACTATTAGGAAAAGAACATAATAATAAAAGTGCTTTTACTTCATCATCAAATGGTATTTCAACCGATTTTAACTGATTTACAATAGATCATAAATCATTCAAATGACTAGATGCAGATCCACCTTCATGCATCTTATAACTAAATAGTTTCTTCATCAAATAAAATTTATTTGAAGCACTAGGTTTTTCATATAAATTAGCAAGAGATTTCATTAACTCTACCGTAGAATTCACTTCTGTAATATTGGAAGCCACGGATGTCTGCCAGGCACAATTTTATAGATCGTAAAGCCTTTCTATCAAGAATCTTCCATTCTTCATCAGGCATCTTCGTAGGTCTAGAATTCTCATCCAACGGTAAATATAAATATCTTTGATACAAATAATCATCAATCTGCATCTTCCATTATTGATAATTTCAGCCGTCAAACTTCTCTACCTTGTATTTTTTTTCTTCTGCCATTGTTGTAGCTCCCACTCAATCAGAAAACCCTCTATGAGTAAATCTTTCAACACACAATAGCCTCAAAAAAATATCGATACCATTTGTTGAGGTTAGCACACCAGTTGTACAAATAATATATCATATATAAGCATACATGTAAATAAAATCAGATATTCTACTAGAAGAAATATACAAAACAAGAGACATAAATCAACACCATATTTAACGTGGTTCACCCAGTGTGGGCTACGTCCACCAAGAAATAAGAAAATCTATTATCCAAAGCTTTGACAAGATATACAATGAATATTTACAATCTTCCACACCTATCAGATGTACAGTACTTTATTTCTCTCAAGCTTTTGCTTCATCACCAAGAATTTTCTCTCTCACCAACTTTTTCAAGTTCTTAATTCTTGTTAATTCTCTACTTCTAGACCCTAGCTTTTATGCTTATATAGACTTAGGGCACTTAGTCATGCAATTACAATCAATAGATATATTTTAATGTTAAAAATAGATCTAATTCCCAAGATTTAATTAAAACATCCTCACAGTGTAACCGACGTCGAGTTCACCCTAAGCGATGTCGAAAAGTGACAAGCGAGCGTGGGAATCTACAGGTAACTCTTCCGCGTACCCGACCTCCCGAGGTCGTGCCGAGACAGCCGGTGGGGATGGAATATGCGTGGTATATAGACAGACTAGTTAGGCAATCTGATGTCTTCGACACGCACTAATGGAATCTGTGAATCTAAGGAAAAGAAGGCCCTTCTAACCTGGACTGGTGTGATAGATCGGTCAGCAAGGATGACTACTCGAAGGCTCCAATCAATATCAAGCTCTAGCGTGATTCGATCTATGGGTTGTGGAATACGTGGGAAATGACCTGGGATAGTTTCGTGTATGTCTCCAAGATAAGGTCATATGGTGGATGGGGAAACAATTGACTCTATGGACGATTCTCTGGCCTAGTCTAGAATTCTCTAGCTTCGTTAGCCACTATATCTAGTAAGGACAATTGTTCGATGATAATAGGTGGAAGTGGAGTAGACTGAAATACTAGTGTGCATAGGCCAGTGTCTATATCTAATTCTCTTATGGATTCGTTGGGTTGCGGGATCTGTGGGTCACAACCATAGGTTCGTGGTTGTTGTGGACCAGCTATGGTCATGCGTGGAGTCAAGTCCTGATCCCTAGTATCCAATAATCATACGCTTTCTCAGCTTCTATGTTTAGAATCAATAGTTGTGCGATCTTCTCAGAATACCTCAGGCGTTCTTGCAACCTGGATTCTTAGGCCGGTATCTATGTCTGTGAGGGTGTCTCCTGCGTCTGGTTGTGGAACTAAAGGGTCACACCCGAATGTTTGTTCTCTTTCAAACCCTTCTACAGTCATGTAGATGTTTTTCTAGGGTAGTCTGTAGTTTGGCTGATTTGACCAAAACGTATGTGCTTGGTCATCTTCTATGTTTAATCCTCTTAACTGAGATCTGATCTGCTGGAAGTCTGTTGTTGTTTGGAAGACTTGGATTCTAAGATTCTGGTCAATATCAGTTATTGCTGTTATGAGATTGGGCTGAGACACGATTGGCTTGAAAACGTATTCTCTGGGCTCCCTAGGTCCCGTAATTGTCATACAAATGCAATAATATAAACAAACTGTAATAAAGTGAACTCTAAGTATACGAAATGTATTTATAGCATATATGACTTCTTTTTGTATTTTTTGATGATTTATAAGAATTTAAGAAAGCAGCTATTTAAAATATTTAGAATTGATAGCTAAACTAATAATTTAAAACAAACAAAATAGCCGAGTGTAGCTATTTGTCCTGTGTAATTTGTATATCTATTCTAAACAATGAAATAACTATTCTATTTGCAATATTCTTGCTCCTACCTCGAAGTGAGGATTGAATCATAGTTTCTCGTAAACTATCAATCGCTGACTTTCCCCGGCAATATCGAGAATATAATTTCTGAAATAAAGTGATTAACTACTCTATTTGATATGATTCTAACTAGAACTTTGAAAGCTAGAACCTGGATTCCCAGAACAGTGGCGAATCTGATGGTGTGTGTGATCTTGTCCCCTCAGTATGATCTCTTTGTTCTTTGTGCTCACATAGATCCAGAAAAGTGTGTAATGCTTGCATCAACAGGAGTAGGTGTTGGAACAAGGGACAACCTTTAGAATACAGACTGAATAGAACGCGAATAGGAGAGGGATAGCGCAAGAGTACAGAGCTTGGCTTATGTAATTCCTAGTGGGATCTATTGCAAATCATGCAACATAATGCATCCAGAACCTGAAACTATCCTGTTTGAAGAGCAAAACCTGTAACTTTAATGGCTTCCTAAGCTATTCTACTCTAATGGATTAGATAAAATAGCAACACTGTTTGCACAAGCTAGATATGTGGCTTACCAACAGTTGGACAATGCTAACTAAGCATGCAAGGAATTAAAACTATGGCTTTAAAAAGAATAAAAGACTCGACCTATGAAAACTAGAGCATGAAAGTGAATGAGGGCCGACCTTTTGTTTGAGCACAAGCCATGCATTTATAGGAATTCAATCACCCAAAGATCAAAACCAAACTGAACTCCTAAACAATAAACAAAGGAAAAACACTATTCCAGGGGACCAAAAACATAAATGCCAACCTAAGTCGGTAAGGAAAGCTGGAGAAACATTGACATTTCACGTGAGTCGTGTCAAAAGAACGTTCGGAAAACACGTAAAGGACCGCCCCCGCTGTGGTGGCGGTTCACAGACCGCCACCCAGCTGGGCGGCGGTTTTGTTACTAAAGAGAAAAGGGGCAAGAAAAGAGAGGGAAAAGAGGAAAAAAAAGCACGCGGGGGCTAAGCGGGGTATGCGGGATGTTAATGCATATTCGAGAGCTTTTCCGGACCCGAACACCTTGCGAAGAGACCTGTATCATCATTGGGGAGCTTGTTACACTTTGTTCGGCAAAGACAAGACCTTTACAATTTTGGGTACGTACATATTGCCCCCTCGGAGAAGCGTTTTAGCCATGAAGAGGCATAAAACGGTGGGTCCAAGTATGGCAGTCCCGAAATGGGAAGTTTGGAAGTTATACCTTACACGTCCGTGTGTTGAAATGACGCCATCCAAAATTCCCGCTACCTGCAAAATGAAAAGAGAACTCAAGTGCAGATAGATACAATAGTTTGGAAAATAAACGCTAAAATAATAGGGAATGAGAACGTACCATTCACGCGGGGATAGGGACTTACCTCCATCAGCGCTCCAAACCTGTGAAAAGTCATTTTAAAATAAAACCGAGTGCTATATATATGAAAGTGGGCCCAATTTCCTATTCATTTACGCGAGTTGATTTGATTGTTTTTGAGCTTTGGGACCCACGGCGACAGTTTCTCGCGTGAGTATAGTCAAAATGTCCGCAGCGAGATCGTGATCATGCCTCCACACGTGGAACACCACCCTGCTAGATCACAGGTTGGTTTTCTTCAATTTTGTGTTTTTCCCCCTTTAAATTTGAAATGCTAATTTTTTTGTAATGGGGGGGTTATTTTTGAAAATATTAGGTTCAAAAGGTCCACCTAGGGGGGGCGCCTACTGGGTAGGCTCCATTTTTAGGTCAAATGGTCATTTTTTGCTTGTTTTAGGCTTTTTAAGATTAAAAACCCGCGTGGGTTTTCGGACCACGACCGCTGCCACGGACGGGGCGGCGGTTCTGCGGCATGACCACCGCCCGCTCGTATGGCGGGTTACACGACCACCACCTTTAAGGTGGCGGTTACAAAACCACCTCCCTGCTCGGGGTGGCGGTTTGTCACGTAATGCAAAAGAACTATTATTTGAGATTGCACTTGTATTTTTTTACACTTCTATGCATTTTTATGACCTTCTCGGTATTGCTCGGATATTAACTTGCTCTGCTTTTTGTGTGTTTTTGGGTGTATGCAGGTGAGAGAGGAGTATATTAGATGGGAGAGAGAGAGAGAGTGTGATTGGCTCTCAGGAGTACTGGATGCCCTCTCGCAAGACGAGGAGGACACACTTCAGAGGGCTGGTATACTGCGTATATCACGTGTGCCTCATGTTGCACCATCTAGTCACATCCTTTGTGACTTATTCTCTTCTTGGGATGAGATCGTAACACCTTACGACTACTGTGGTTCCGTGGTGAGTGGACCATCACATTCGACGATGTCTACCATATTTTGGGGTCCCAATCATCGGGAGGAGACTTACATTAGAGACAAGAGCTCACAGCACGTATTGCACAAAGGGCAAGCATATATGGGAGATGCGATTATTTCCACGGGGTGAAGAAGGGAGTGAGAGTTTGATCCATTCCTTCTTTGCCTATCCCCGTACTTCGACAGGTCGTCATGGGGATCCTTGCCTCGAGACTGATCGGGGACAAGGGAGGGGATACATTGTTATACTGCTGGGCCCCCATCATTGTACAGATAGAGGGGCACGGCCGGATATACGCCTGGGGTGCAGATATTCTGGGGACCACCTACCATGATTTATACAGGGTGGTCCGTTTACAGGGACAGTCATTGAGCCACCCAACTTTAGTCATGAGTTGGGTGTATGAGCATTTTATCCCTTATGGCAGAGGCGTGGAGGTGGCAGATCCTGGGGCTGTGAGGGCAGCCAGATGGATAGATATGTCGGTGCTTAGAGCACCTCACCAGCCAGTTTCCTCCCTTACTACTGCAGACATGGAGGCGACACCGTACCGGCTTATGGCTAGCATATGGGGAGAGGAGACTCTTACCTTGATCTCTTGCTCCACCACAGGGCAGCTCATTGATCGAGTGGGACGAGTGGAGGTGCATCCTTTTGGCAGAGTTCCTCAGCAGTTTGGCCTACCGTATATGGGCATGCTTCCCCCAGTGGCGCCAGTTTACAGATCAGTTCGCGAGGCCAGAGGGGGGCCTAGAGGCCGTGGTTGGACAGTGATCACTCCTGGCATTCCCATTGCAGCCAGGAGGATAGTTCGTGCTAGAGGGAGAGCTGGTGCACCTCGGGCACCTTTACTTCAGATTGCTGCGGGTCCTGCTCATAGTAGCGATGACCCCATAGATATTGACTCCGACTCTGAGGAGCTTACAGAGGGAGGGTCGGAGGAGCAGACTGATGACAGTGATCCTGAGTGGCATGACACTCAGGACATTATGCAGGCAGAGAGGGCTGAGCAGAGCGCAGAGAAGGACACTCTAGTTTCAGAGGAGCCACTCTCTCAGGGCCATGGTGGAGAGGATGAGTCAGTTGCAGGGCGACATGTTGCCCCTGCCACAGGAGCAGCCCCTCAGTCGGCAGCGGCATCCGCGGTAGGTGCCGGTCCCAGCGATCCATCTTGGAGGCCCGGTGATCCGAGTAAGTTATCCTTTCTTCCTTCTTTAACGTTTGTTTAATTTAGGATTTGTTTTAATTGCTATCTCTCCTTGTGTTTTTATCTTGTATCTTTTAGCCTCTTGCTTGGTTTCTGATTCGTTTTTCTTCTTTGTTTACAGAGACTATTGACGAGTGGCGGGATCTGATCCCGCAGGTATGTACCGATTCCCTGATGATCCCCATGGATAGGACTCGCGCGGAGCTGTCCGTAGACGCCGGGGAGCCCTCAGCAGCTGGTAGACATACCGATGTCTTCGCTCCCATTTGGCACGTGGCCAGGATGGTGTCGACCCTGCGCACAGAGTTAGCAGGCTACAGGATGGCTGAGCGCCTTATGAGGAGCCATTCTCGTGGTGAGATCGTGGCTGCCCTCGAGACCCCGAGCCCTCTCGTACATTCAGAGCGTTGGCATAGCCGGAGTCCTAGGCGAGGGCGTGCACCTTCGGAGGGGTCGCGTAGGGGTTGAGAGGCCATTTGGCCCTTGTGTATTTTGTACTATTGTGTATCACGGGCTCTTTGAGCATTTTGACCATGCCTAGTGCATGATGGCATTGTATATAAACATTGATTATTTATATATATGCATTTGTCTTTGGATCAAAAGCTTGTCACTCATGTTTTCCCTTTCTATTTCCAGCTTCTTTGTGTATACTACGATGTATGTTTGTATGCTTTTTAGAATGTATGCAATGGTGAACAAATGATGTAAATGCTTGTTTTCTTTTTGTGTTTCATGATGCTGATACATGATAATGTAGATATATTGTGATTTTGAATCTTAGCTTCTGTGAGCAATATGGATACCTCATGTTTGTTTTGGCAAAGTGATGAAAATAACCAGTATGATGAACAGATTAACTTGCCCCACTCCTAACTCCACGCAACTAGTAAGATGCGAGGGCTCATCACCAAGAGCCAAGAAGGGCGCAAGTTATGAAATGTGGTGAAATGATAGTGATGAAAGACAGACAAAGCTTTGGCGGAACCAAATTGGAAGCTACAAGCCAACTCCACTCGAGTGACTTCATAGTTTTGGATGCAACTTGCTTTGCGGTTTATCCAGACTTAGACCCGTAGATGGCCACATAGTAGACAAAATCTGGGTTTTTAGGATTTTAACTCTTTTGGGATTTTGAACATCTGTTTCATTTGTTTTTGACTCAAAGTTTGAAAATTTGAATTGTTTGCGTATGACCATTTGTACTTATTTGTCAAGAAGACCCCCTACACTTTGCCCCATGCTACTAGTAAGAAGCGTGGGTTTATCACCGTGGGCAAGGTATAGGTGAGTAAGGGCATTTCCATCCTTTCCCAACCCTACGTCACTAGTAAGAGACGCAAGCTCATCACCGAAGGTTGGTGGGGCAAGGAAATGTGTAAAATTAAAATTTTCTGTTTAATTACTTGTTGACTTGTTTTCTTGAGTAAAATGTCAGTATGTGCTTATTCCCAAAGAGATATGCATATGGGATAGATGTGACACCATGAAGCTTCTAGAATAGACCATAGGCAAGACACCTATCCTAAGAAGAAATCAAAGCGAGAATAAACTTGCAGATCTTGGTATGGTTACCGTTAAGACTTTGTCATGTCTATCTTTATTTGATAAAAGATTCCGAGATGATTCGATGATATATGAAGATGGAGAGGTATGATTAAAGAGCTTTATGCCAACAACATCATGAGTTTGTAGTGAATTGCTTTGAGAATAGATTCCTTGATCACAATTTATGTAAGAAACAAGTGGACAAAATGATCTTAATCTGTATGAAGATGCAATGTAGATAATTATACAAGTAGTGCTAGTTGCTTATGCGTAGAACCGCTTGAGGTGCAGGGAATTGACTGTTTCACCAAATTCCTCACCTTCTAGCATACATAAGAGGTAAGCACCATTTCCGTATTCCTTCATGACTTGGTATGGGCCCAACCATTTGGACCGGAATTTCCTTCCTTCGCCGATCTTCTTGTCGATCCGGCTGTCTAGTCTTAGAACTAGATCACCTTCGTATATATCGCATTCATAGACCTTCTTGTTTTTCACCGCTTTGGCACATCCGGTCAAGATAGACTCTATGCGCTGCTTAGTGTCTAACCTAGTTTCATCTAGGCTTTCTAGCTGGGAAAGACGTGCTTCTCTGTAAGCGTCTTCATCCAGAATCCCTTGTAATGAAATGCGGAGACTGGGTATTTCAACCTCAAGTGGGAGAATTACTTCTGCCCCAAATACCAATGAGAAAGGAGTTGCTCCCGTTGGTGTTCTTATTGAGGTTCGGTGGGCCCATAAGGCCGGATATAACTTCAAATGCCAATCTCATTTGTTTTCTTTTACCGTTTTAAGGAGAATGGCTTTCAATGTCTTGTTTGTTGCTTCAGCCTGCCCGTTGGCTTGGGGATAATACAAGGAAGCCGTATGATGGCTTATTTTAAATTTATTGCATAGCTCATGAACCTCTTCATTCTTAAAAGAAGTTCCATTATCGAGATAATGATTTATGGATACTTGTATCAGTAAATGATTTGGTTCAAAATGAACTTGGCGATTACATGTAACTGTAGTGCACGGTGGTAAGAGGCATAGCCTCTACCCATTTGGTGAAATATTCAGTGGCCGTGATTATAAAATTATGGCCGTCTGTGGATGAGGGAGAGAATTTCCCTATTAAGTCTAGGCCCCATGTAGAAAAGGGCCATGGAGTAGCGATTGGTTGCAGGACTTGTGCCGACATGTGGATCTCATGGGAGAATTCTTGGCATTTACGACACTGCGCACAAACTCTATTGCGTCATGTTCTAGAGTGGGCTAGAAATAGCCCATTCGATGTATATTTTCAAGCAAAGAGCGTGGCCACCAAGTGACCTCCACATATTCCATTTGTGAGATTCATGGAGAATCTTCTTGGATTCCTCCGTGTCGACACATCTTAGGAGCATTCCATCAAACACCTTTCGATAGAGAACTTGCTCTATAATGACGTATTTAGCTACGATTATGCGTAACCACCTTCTTTGTTGTGGTGTAGCTCCTTCTGGATATGTATGGTCCATGATATAGTTAATGATATCAGCGTACCAGGGACACTCAGAGATAGCGGGTCGGGTTTTGATGTAGTATACGCACTCATCTGGAAAACTTAAATCTACTAGATCGCCTCCATCTAATGGGTTGTCAGCTAACCAATCCGCAATGATTTGTCCCTTAACTGACTTCTGATTTATAAATGTTAATTTGAATTCTCCCATTAAGGTTATAAAATGTCCAACCTTTTTAGACAAGGACCCTTGTGTGAGGAAAGTTCGTAAGTGGTCTGTTTTTACCACGACCCTTATTTCTTGATTTAGCATATAGTGTCTTAGGCGTTTGGTTGCAAATACTATGGCGAGACATTCTCGTTCTACTTGTGTATAGCGTGTTTCATAGTCGAGAAGTGTTCGACTAATGAAATAAATCGCGCGTTCTCTTTTGTCATCGTCTTTTTGGGCCAACATGCAAGCTAACGAGACATTAGTAGCTCGTGAGTATAAAATCAACGGGCGGTCTAGCTTAGGTGGCATTAGTGTAGGTGGTGACAGCAAGAAACGCTTAACTGTGTTAAAAAGCTTCGTTGCAGTCTTTGGTCCAATCAATGCTATAGTCTTTCTTGAGTAAATTATTAATTGGATGAATAGCAAAGCTCAAGTCCGGGATGAATCTTTGATTGCACCTAGCTTTCTGAGAAATGACCTGATTCCAGATTCATCCGAAGGTGGAACCATTTCGAGGACAGCCCGAATTTTGGTTGGGTCAACATCTATCCCTTGTGACGATATGATATAACCTAGGAGCTTCCCTCCTGTTACACCAAAGACACATTTCTCTGGGTTTAGTGTGACTCCGTATTCTATTAGACGTGAAAGAATGATGCGGAGTACTTCGGGATGGTCACAACACTTCTTGGCTTTAGCCAATAAGTCATCTATGTAAGATTCCATGATTTTATGAATTAGATCGTGAAATATGTATGTCATGGCCCGCTGGTACGTAGCACCGGCGTTCTTGAGACCGAATGGCATAACAGCGTAGCAATAGGTTCCCCAAGGAGTTATAAACGTGGTTTTAGCTTGATCTTGCTCAGATATTCTGATTTGATTATATCCCGAGAATCCATCCATGAGAGACAAAAGTTCAAAACCAGTTGTTGCATCAACAATAACATCGATGGATGGTAACGGGAAGTCGTCCTTAGGACATGCTTTGTTGATATCTCGAAAATCTATGCAGATGCGTATCTTCCCATTCTTCTTGAGAATGGGGACGATATTAGATACCCATTGGGAGTAGTCGACTGGCTTGATGAATCCTACCTGAAGGAGTTTTATTACCTCTTCTTTTACCATGAGGGCTACTTTGGGTTTCATAGGTCTTGATTTTTGCTTAACTGGCTTTGCATCTGATTTAGTGATGAGGTTGTGCACCATGAATGTAGGTGCAACTCCTGTCATTTCCTTATAATTAAATGCAAACACCTTCGATGTTCTTTGAGGATCCACGTATGTATTTCCACTTCTTCTGGTGTTAACGAAGATCCTAATTTTAAAATTCTCGGTTCATCTTCCGTTCCGATGTTGACATCGATCATTTCTTCGATCAAAGAGGCGTTACCCTCTTCGAACTCAGGTGGTGCTGGAGGTAAATCCAAATCATCCCCATTTTCTACTGTGTATATGCTAGGTTCTTTTGTGAGGGGAGATCCATCATGGGATTCCCGAAATAGGAAGATGAATGTGGAATTAAGGACAAATCTAGCATATGATAGGAGAGATGTAATGCCGCATAGGCGTTTAAGTAATCCAAGGTAGCCACATCACTATCAATACGGTCTAAGATGGTAGATTTACTTTCGCTTGAAAGGGGATTTGTCATTATTTTTATCAATGGTTCATCACGAATGGACACCGTGAACTGGGTGTCTTCTAACTCATTACTTGGAGTAAAACGTGATGCTGAAGTTGCTATTGAATCGGCGAGAAGATTTTTCTCTCGCGGGATTGCTTCAATGGATATGAAGTTAAATGCCTTGCTTAAATTTAATACGGCTTCTTTGTAAAGCTGCAAGTGTTCGGCTTTAGTTTCATATACTTCAGAAACTTGGTTTTCCACTAATTGCGAGTCTCCCAAGACTCTGATGTTATCAATACCAATTCTTTTGGCTAAGGTGAGGCCAAGGAGGAGGGCTTCGTACTCAGCGCCATTGTTTGTGCATTCAAAGTTTAACTTAAAGGCGAATGGGAGGACTTTCTCCTCGGGCGAAGTAAGAATTATACCTGCCCCCGCTCCATAACGGCATTTAGCTCCATCGAAATGGAGAGTCCAATACTTAGTCGGGAGTATAGATGTTGGGGCATCTGCTGCGTTTGCGCACTCTACTTCTACCATACAGAGGTCCTCTGCTGGAAGGGAACCAACACCTAGGGAATATCCTATGCCTACTGAATCAAATGGTAAGAACATTGGTGAATCTTGTTCTATCAACTCAACGATTTTCGCAGTAGTCCCTAATGATACTGTTTCTTTAGTTTTATCTTTGGGGGTTGGGATTGTTTTGGCTATGCTGATAGTTTCAAGATCCGTCGTAGGTACCAACTTTTCCTCTGGTTTTGGGTCAGTGGGTTTATTAAGTTGGTTTGTTGGAAGTTCAAATTTTGAGTGTACACCTGGTCTTTTCTTTAAATCAGCTAGGTGCAAATCGAAAGGTTTTGGATCACCTTTGGCTACAAATACCTTTCCTAGATGCAAAAATATCACTTCTTGAAATAACGTAGAAGGGATTGCCTTCATTCGGTGTATCCATGGTCGGCCGAGTATCATATTATAATTAGTTTCCCGATCTATAATATAAAACTCAGTTGGGATTGTTTTGGGCCCTAAGGTGACCGGCAACGTTATAGTTCCTATCAAAGTGGCTTTAAGGCTATCATAGCCTCTCAATGCATTTCGAGTGGTGGAACAGTTTGTTTCCCATATCCTAGTTTTTGGAGGAAAGAGAAAGGGACTATGTTAACTCGCGGCCCCATCATCAACCATTGCCCGCTTTTACATAGTTATTGTAAACCCATACTTGTAAGTGTAAGGTCGGGTCACCTTGGCGTGCGATCTCAAAGATCTCGTAGGCATTTTACTTATTTTGAATATGAATTCGACATCCTTGTCCGGCTGCCCCGGAGGGTGGATATCAAAATCTACGTGATTTACTTGTGTTTCAGGAGGTGGAGTGATGTTAATTAGATGACCTAGACCTAATGATTCTAAAAGAGAAGCTCTATGAGGAGGAGATTTCTTTAGTAAATCCAAGAATGAAATGTGCGAGAAGGTTTTGTTAGGTCACTAATTAAATCATAGGCACCTACGGGTTTTTCTACTGTTTGTTGACTCTTATCTATTTCTGGCAAATGACTTGGGCTCGGTTGAGAGAAATATTCTCGTGTTCTTATTATAGCTTCGAAAGGTAGTTCAGCGTCTAGCTCTACCAAACTAACTATCTTGGGTCTCGGTTGACTTCCCAACCGTGGGCGCAATCGATGGATTTAGTGAAGTCAAGGCTTCATGATCATTGTTTCTGTCATTGCACTTTTGTTTGTTCCAGTTGGATTCAACCTATTGCTATCATGATTTGGGAGTGGATCGTTAAAGATCTTGAGAGGAGCATTCGAGGGAAACCGCCCGTGATCGTATTTGGTGGTGATGATACGGGATCTCGCTAAAAACAAATTTGTGAAGAACCTGTCTTTGTTCTTCCTAGGTAAATGTGCATGAATTTATGTAGTCACGACACGTTAAGTATCATGACCCCGAATTTTGTGGAAGCCACAATAATAATTGGGATTGTAATTCTGTTTTGTTGGTTTAGTGTATATTGTGGCCTAAAATTTGATAAAACTATTGCCTTTTAGGATTAAAATTTTGCATTTGTTGTTTCTGGCTTTGGTTTTGATAACCAAATGAGTTTTGTCTTGGCCCTTGTATAGGATTTTTCCATTGTTGTTGTTGTTGTTGTGGATGGTTAAAATCCACTGTATTGATTGTCGGGGTAAAGTTGTTGTTTCGTTGGTTGTTTGTTTGTGATGGAGTATTGACAACATTTACCTTCTTGGGCTGGTCGGTTACTCCATCTGTTGTTACACCCCGATTTTTGTTAAGGATTTTAGGTCCTTGGTTGACATTTGTGGTAGCGGGATAATTTGTAGTGTTCTGGCTGGAGATGATTAACCTCCCGTTTGCTCCATATGTCTTACGACCACTATCTATCACTGCTTGGTCTATTCGAAGAGCGCTCTCAAGTACTTCATTGTAAGTTCTTAATGGGAACTTCTGGACTTCTTCTTTCACCTCTCTACTAAGAGAATGAAGGAATAAATCACATAGTTCCATTTGATCCATGTTTGGAGCACTTGTTGAAGAATAAAGAACTGTGCGCCACCATTGGATGAAATGGCGGCATGATTCGTTATGTTCTTGTTTGATGTGTAAGAACTCCCCGATTCTGTCCTTAGCAGTTTGTTCATGTCAAGGCCTTGATGAACTCAGACACAAGTTGTTTAAATGAATGGATGGAGGCCTCAGGTATTCTATAATACCAGTCGAGAGTGATGCCTTCCAAAGTTTTGGGGAATATTTTAGCAACAACCCCATCCCATGGGAGTAGCTCTCGAATGGCTGTAGCGTAAGCTTTGATATGTGTGTTTGGATCTCCCTCACCTTTGAACTTGGGTAAATCGAAGGGGTCTTGGAAGCATGATGCTTCGTATGGTGAAATCTAAGGGCTCTTTTAAATATTCTGAGTAAGTCCCTATCGCATATGTTTCAACCATTGATGGTGGTTGCTGAGGGAGTGGTGGTGGGATGGGTTGTTGATATGGCGCAGCGTATGCGTTGGCAGGGGCATAGGGAAGTCCCTGCGTTTGAGCAAAAAGGCCGGGAGAGGAGAACATATCTCCTTGTGGTGATTTGGAGTACATGTTTAAGTATGACGGGATATTGTCTAGTAATGGATTGTTTGATACTAGACCGGGAGGAATAGTGTTAGAGATGATGGGCCTTGTTGGCGTTTGTTGTGGATAGTGAGGCGGCATGCCTAACGTGCCTACTCCTGTGAGGAGATCTACTTGGCCAGGGTGGTATGGAGGATTGGAACTTCCTGCTTGCATGAACTGAGGATTTTGACTTGCTTGAGCAAGTTCTAACCCTCTCACTTTTTCTACTAACGTTGAAATGACTTCATTTGGTGAAGTCTCGGGAATTTAGTCAATCAAAACAATACAATTTTATTATTTTTGAGAGAGATATTTATACAGATATTGATCCACAATATATGGGATCTAATCCCTATCCTTATCCTCCCACAAATCACTCCAAACCGTACAAACAAATAACAAACTACCCATTTATTTACCTCATGGTATATTACTAATTTACCATGGAAACTCTAATTTCCCAACATTCCCTCCCTTAGAGTTGACATGGGTAGATACAAAACACAAACAACTCAAAAAAGATAATCCTCATCGCTTGAAAAACCTTCAGTATTAGCATTTGTGTTTTGTTCTTCAGTATCATCTTCTTCAGTAGCCATGGCCTTGTCAGATAGTTTTCCATCAAGTAGATCTTTTGCTCTTTTCATGCAGTTGAGAATAACATGTCCTGGCTTCCTACAATAAAAACATATACAGTTTTTGATATGTTTTGATCTTTTATAGGAATTACTTGATTGACTAGCTAATGCTGCTTCTTCTTCTTCATCATCCTTGCTTTCCGTATCGAGTAGCGTTGCTATTATGCTCTCCAAGCTTGGATTTAGTTTACTTAAAGTAAACACCATATTGGACATACTTTTAGGCATGCTATTTAGTAATATGGCCTTTGCATCATTGGGTTTCACCTTTTCATTAATGCCATCCAGTTGGGCCATTAGAGAGCGGAACTTGCTGATATGAGATACAATATCTCCTCCTTCTTCCATTTTCAACCCATATAATTTCTGCTTCATATTTATCTCTGCATTGTCAGTTTTTGATCCAAATAATTGATTCAATGCTTCCCATATTTCTTTGGATGATTTTTTGAAATCTACATGATGTAGATACGGTTTGGATAATCCGAGGCCAATAATGGCCAAAGCTTTTTTATCTTTGACTTTCCATTTTTGGAGTGCGTCTACATCTGTTGGTGCAACCGATCCTCCATCAACAATGTCCCAAAGATCCTTTTCAATCAGCAACAGTTGGATTTGGATTTGCCATGTATGGAAATCCTTTCCATCGAATTTTTCTATCTGGTTCATTTTTTCCATTACCAAATCACCAATGAAAAATAAGAAAGTAATCTTTAACAACTCAGAGAATTGATTTGAAAGATACACGTCCAAATCTAGTAGATCTGTCCTCTGGATCCGCCTTTCATGCACAGCTGGAACAGGTCGCTGCAGATCTGATATGTGGATGTCAGATCATTCAAGGAACACGTGAAGAATGAATATCTTGGACGGTGAACCTCAGAACTCCATGCATGCAGTGAACTCGCCAAAAAAAAAGACAAATACAAGCTCGCCAAATCCAATCTGCGGAATATATATATTCAAATATCAAAAAGAAGAAGTTGTGGGACGCTGATCTCAAGATGCAATGTACATAATGAAACCACGTAGATCCAGATCTGACCAATGGAATGCGATGTACATAAATAGCAGGAGCTTGATATTCATTCAACCATAGGAAATTGGAATGACCAATGTATTCCTTAAACCACGTAGATCCAGATCTGAGATAACAAACACGTCAGGCACCAAACAGACTTAGCAAAAACGCCTCTGACAGATTTAACAGCCAATCAGGCTTTGTCTCTTCTTTGACTGACTTGGAGGAGGAACCAAGGTTCAAGACGCAGCCGCAGATCAAAGGTGGATCGGTAGAGATCCAGTTACTGTGAGGGATAATATTACAATACCAAATACAAAGCATGAATCTCGGTGCGAACACTATCTCCCCTTCCTCATTAAACGCTTCAATTGATGGCGGATCAGCTTGATTTTGTGATCTGAAATAATAAACACATGTACGCAGCTAACACAGAATGAAGAATGATGGACGAATTTCAAAAAACATACGCCTGCAATTTAATTTTTTTTTTTTTTTTTTTTTGAAAATAATATAGCCTCCATGCAAAATAATATATCAATAAATAATATTTCTAAACATCCTTTTCGAATGTGAATGGGATCAGCACATGGTCCACATTACATTACCATTGACAAGGAAAAGGAAGACCTTTCGTATATGAAGAGCCTTCACACGTGGTCTACACTGCTGAACTCTATGAAGATCAAGGCCTGAAAAAAATTTAGAACAGAAGCCTGCTCTGATACCAAATCAGGGAATTTAGTCAATCAAAACAATACAATTTTATTATTTTTGAGAGAGATATTTATACAGATATTGATCCACAATATATGGGATCTAATCCCTATCCTTATCCTCCCACAAATCACTCCAAACCGTACAAACAAATAACAAACTACCCATTTATTTACCTCATGGTATATTACTAATTTACCATGGAAACTCTAATTTCCCAACAAAGTCACGGTGCTTTGCCCGAGCGGTGTTTGTTATATACTCTGGTGTTGTATAGGCATGTGATATCCTGTCATGAACTGATCACTATCTTGCCAAGTTTCTCCGAGAGTATTTCCTATATGCAGTGGCATAGAGGTATTTTCTTGAAAAGAGACCTCGGGTTGTATTTGTAAACCTCCTATAGGTGGGTACATACCCCGAGAATGTTGTTCACTCCTAGGATAACGTATTGACTGTTCATCATCTAAGACCAGATATGGGTCTGATTGTCTACTAATTTGTGGTCTAAGTAGCATTTGAGGAGACGAACCTGATTCTCCAGTAAACGTCATATTGTTCGAGCCCGAAGGCTCTGTTTGTTGCGTTCGAGGAGGTTGATCTAACTCCCCGTTTGAAAAGACGAGTTATATCTGATTCTTGGGGTTTGTGTTGACAACTGATTAGTTGAATAGTTGTCGCCCCATACTGAGAGCGAGGGTGATGATTGCCTATTCTGTTGGGCATAGTATGCCTCGAGACCCAAGAGGGGTCTGCCATATTCATCGAATCCCGACATATTCGGGGGGTATATGAATACCCGCAGAATAATGGGAAGGAACGAAGGTGATTTGTGAAAGAACACGTGATACTATGACTCCGAACGAGAAAGTAGGAAGTTTACGTCAGCTTCACTAATTTTGTTTGCTTCACGTCGGGTTCACCAATTTTGTACGCCGGAAAAGTGACAAGTGAGCATGGGAATCTACAGGTAACTCTTCCGCGTACCCGACCTCCCGAGGTCGTGCCGAGACAGCCGGTGGGGATGGAATATGCGTGGTATATAGACAGAATAGTTAGGCAGTCTGATGTCTTCGACACACACTAATGGAATCTGTGAATCTAAGACAAAGAAGGCCCTTCTAACCTGGACTAGTGTGATAGATCGGTCGTGCCAAGGATGATTGCTTGAAGGATCCAATCAATATCAAGCTCTGGCGTGATTCGATCTATGGGTTGTGGAATACGTGGGAAATGACCTGGGATAGTTTCGTGTATGTCTCCAGATAAGGTCATATGGTGGATGGTGGAAACAATTGACTCTATGGATGATTCTCTGGCCTAGTCCAGAATTCTCTAGCTTCGTTAGCCGCTATATCTAGTAAGGACAATTGTTCGATGATAATAGGTGGAAGTGGAGTAGACTGAAATACTAGTGTGCGTAGGCCAGTGTCTATGTCTAATTCTCTTATGGATTCGTTGGGCTGCGGGATCTGTGGGTCACAACCATAGGTTCGTGGTTGTTGTGGACCAGCTATGGTCATGCATGGAGTCAAGTCCTGATCCCTAGTATCCAATAATCATACACTTTCTCAGCTTCTATGTTTAGAATCAACAGTTGTGCGATCTTCTCAGAATACCTCACAGGCGTTCTTGCAACCTGGATTCTTAGGCCGGTATCTATGTCTGTGAGGGTGTCTCCTGCATCTGGTTGTGGAACTAAAGGGTCACACCCGAATGTTTGTTCTCTTTCAAACCCTTCTACAGTCATGTAGATGTTTTTCTAGGGTAGTCTGTAGTTTGGCTGATTTGACCAAAACGTATGTGCTTGGTCGTCTTCTATGTTTAATCCTCTTAACTGAGATCTGATCTGCTGGAAGTCTATTGTTGTTTGGAAGACTTGGATTCTAAGATTCTGGTCAATATCAGTTATTGCTGTTATGAGATTGGGCTGAGACACGATTGGCTCGAAAACGTATTCTCTGGGCTCCCTAGGTCCCGTAATTGTCATACAAACGCAATAATATAAACAAACTGTAATAAAGTGAACTCTAAGTATACGAAATGTATTTATAGCATATATGACTTCTTTTTGTATTTTTTGATGATTTATAAGAATTTAAGAAGGCAACTATTTAAAATATTTAGAATTGACAACTAAACTAATAATTTAAAACAAACAAAATAGCCGAGTGTAGCTATTTGTCTGTGCAATTTGTATATCTATTCTAAACAATGAAATAACTATTCTATTTGCAAGATTCTTGCTCCTACCTCAGAAGTGAGGAGTGAATCATAGTTTCTCAGAAAATATCAATCCCCACAGCTTCCCTGGCAATATCGAGAATAGAATTTATTGAAATAAAGCGATTAACTACTCTATTTAATATGATTCTAACTAGAACTTTGAAAGCTAGAACCTGGATTCCACATAACGGTGGTGAATCCGATGGTGTGTGTGATCTTGTCCCCTCAAAGTATGATCTCTTCGTTCTTTGTGCTTATGTAGATCCAAAAATGCGTGTAATGCTTGCATCAACAGGAGTGGGTGTTTGGAACAAGGGACAACCTTTAGAATACAAACTTAATAGAATGCGAATAGGAGAGGGATAGCGCGAGAGTACGAGCTTGGCTTATGTAATTCCTAGCGGGATCTATTGCAAATCATGCAACATAATGCGTCCGTAACACTGAAACTATCCTGTTTGAAGAGAAAAACCTGTAACTTTAATGGCTTCCTAAGCTATTCTACTCTAATGGATTAGATAAAATAGCAACACTGTTTGCACAAGCTAGATATGTGGCTTACCAACAGGTTGGACAATGCTAACTAAGCATGAAAGGAATTAAAACTATGGCTTCTAAACAGAATAAAAGACTCGAACTATGAAAACCAGAGCATGAAAGTGAATGAGGGGCCAACCTTTTGTTTGAACACAAGCCATGCATTTATAGGAATTCAATCACCCAAAGATCAAAACCAAACTAAACTCCTAAACAATAAACAAAGGAAAAACACTATTTTAGGGGACCAAAAACATAAATGCAAGCCTAAGTCGGTAAGGAAAGCTGGTGAAACGCTGATATTTCACGTGAGTCGCGTCAAAATAACGTTCTGGAAAACACGTAAAGGACCGCCGCCTCAGGCGGCGGTTTCATACATTAAAGAGAAAAGGGGCAAGAAAAGAGGGGAAAAGAGGAAAACAAAGCACGTGGGGGCTAAGCGGGGTATGTAGGATGTTAACGCATATTTGGAGAGCTTTTCCGAACCCCGAACACCTTGCAAAGAGACTGTATCATCATTGGGGAGCTTGTTACACTGCTCCGGTAGTAGTGACAAGACCTTACAATTTTGGGTACGCATAGTTCCTCCTTGCTCGACTAATGTCGGTCCTGGGTGACCAATGCTTTGGTTCCCCCTAACAAATGACAAGCATTCTTGTATTTTACAAAGCAAGTTTCACATTACATGCTAAATTGAATTAATTGAGCTCCACAACTCAACACTTTTCTTCGCCTAACGGGCTTGGCCTCCAGATTCATCTCAATTGTGTGTTGTGCCACCTTTGGATTAAACCCTCTCAAGTCTTCATAGCTCCAAGAAAAGACATCTAGGAATTCTTGGCAAAGTCTGCACGAAATCAAAATTCTCTTGTTCAATATTCACCCTACCAATTTGGAGCACTTTACCTTCTCCAACTGAAATAGGCTCTAAATCTTCTCTTTTGACCTGAATGTTTTCCTTTTCTTTTCTTAACTAGTCATTTGGGTTGAAAATCGACTCCAAATTCACCAATCCTTTAGGAAACTTGTTCATCCACATTTGCACTATCTGATCCCCATATTGTTGCTCTAATTTGTCCTGATTCTTGGCGGAGAACTCAACTTCTTCTTGTAGAAAATTGATGATTTGTTGATCGTTCTTGAACACCTGCCAACTTGTGTTATTGTCTGGGACTGTAGGCCTCACAACTACCTTGATATGGGGTTGTGTTTTGTCTCTCTTAATGTTGTCAGCAACATCAAATGTCGCCCCAATTGCTACAAGTCTATTTGCAGCCTCATTCTTCTTTCTTGGTATGGAAACAATATTAAATGCTTTGAAATATTCAATCGATCCCATACCCTATTCTTATAACTCTTAAGAAGATAATTTTTGCAGCACTTTGTCCTCTGACTTAATTTACAATCAACTTGTTATCTCCAAAAACCTACAAATTTCTGATACCCCTTCTTCTCGCCCAATGTAGTCCATGAATTAATGCTTCGTACTCTACTGCATTGTTTGAGAAAGAAAATTGAAAATGGAAAGCTAAGTAGTACTTGATTCCCTGTGGTGATACCAACATGGCACCCCCTCCCCGCACCTGCATGCTCCTTGAACCGTTAAAAACAACTTCCACACTTCATTATCATCCTTGTTTTTCGGCTTGTTAATGCTAGGGGAAGTGGATTTTCTTCATGCAAGCAATATACGCCTAGCCCAACTTCCTCCATTTCCATATATGGATCAAAAGAATGCATCTTGTTTTCCCATTCATCTAATGTCAAATATGGGATGCCTCCGACCTTAGTACCTATTTCTGGAGTGCCTGGACAATCTTCTTGGTCAAAAGCTGAGTAGTCGACGTTGATTGTACTCAACACATGAGGCTCAATGTGGAAGTTAGCAATTGGTTCTGATATGATTGTAGCTTTGGCTCTATATCTTGTTCTAAAAAGCATGTGGGACCCATATGCCAACAAATAGCCTCCTATTTTAGTAGTGGAGTCTCTTGATAGGGAAAGGATGAAGAGTGGTGGCAAGTCAATAATAGACACATCTTGTAAGACTTTCACGTTAGGACCACTCCTTTGGAGACCAATTCATACTTTAAACCTAATTGATCGTTATCTACTTTGGCATTATCAAGTTTCTTGCTCTGAATCGATCATGCAATTATGCACAAGGCTATCCCCTATAATTAAAGACACATAAAATGGTGGAGGCTTCAAATTTTTGTTTGACTTACCTCCCTCTTGTTGCACTATATTAGTGAGAACCTTCTCCTAATTTTTAGATGACTCGTTTGAGGCTAACCAATTCACCATGGTTGTTTGTAATAGGTCTCGTTGTCTTGGAATAGCCAGTGACTCCCACATGGAAATTCTCATGTTCATCTTCTTCATTTGATCAATAATGTTGAATGGAGGTGGACTCTCCTTTTGCTTCCCCTTGCTTGGTACAATTTTCTTTGACACCTGAACTGACACGTGGGTTGTTACACTTGGTGCCTTGGGATGTCTTTGCACATTCGGGGCTGCTCTTGCATTGTTGACTCCCTTCTATGCAAGAGTAGGTTAAGGAATGATTGGATTGGATGAATTCCCCTCCTCAATATTCCTCTTTTCGATCATGTATTGGTTGTTACACCTTAGAAAGGAGACTGATTAACTCCACAAAATTATTTTGTCCGCCAATTCACCAACATGGTCTCAGTTTGGGGAGCCTCTCTTGGACCTACTTACTACTGATTTTACTCTTCACTTGCTTCTTGAGACACACTTACATCCGCACCATCAAGGACCGATTCGTGAGCACCATTGAAGCATGTTACTTTGTTGTGAGGCTGATTACAAGGGAAACACCAATCATACTCTTATGTCATGTTGTTTTATACTGGAACCAAATCCCTTGATGTTAAAGTTGTATTAGGAATGTGACTTCCACCACTGGTCTCACAACCATTGGAATATTGTCCCATGTCCTTTGAAATCTAAAGTTGAAATCAGCCATCTACTCATTAGGGGCTCTCTTGATTGTAGTCGATGCTCTAAAAGTGACAAGTTGTCTTCCCTTTCTCCAAACTGGTTACAGAGGGTTGAACAAAATGCATCCTAGTCTATAATCGATCGCATTGTTAAACTCTTAAACCACTGCATCGCCTTACCTTTGAGAGAAGAAGCAAGGATCTTGATTGCAACATCCATCTCGTTGATCTCATGAATGGCGCAGACATTTGCAATGTCCTGAATATGATCAATAGGAGTTGTATGATTCTCCCTAGTGAAGTAGGGAATGTTCTTCAGTGTTGTCACTAGAATAGGGTTTTGTGCATTGAGCGTGAGTGGACTGCTACCCATGAAATGAAAAAATGGGTTTGTTGGTAGCGGTTGTTGTTGATGTGCCATCCTGATTGGCCTAAGGACCCTAGTTGATTGGAAAAATGGCCTACCAGGTGGAGGCGTAGACAAGGTCCTGTTTGGTGGAGATGGAGACCTCTAGACTCGTCTTCCTCTTCTACTTATTCCTAGAGATAGCTACAAATACTCAAAGGCACCTTCCTCTATCATCCTTGATCAAGTCTGGATCCTTCTCATATGCTTGAGGAACTTGGGCTGCTACACCACTGAGTTCTTCTTCTTGGGAGTCATAGGTGTGCTTCACAAAACCTCCAAAGGCTATAAATCACAACAAGAGCACACTAGTCTTGCTGCAATGAAAGATTCAAATAAGATGTTATGCAAGAACACCGAAAAATGACTTCTGTCCCATTGGGCATGCCAAAATTGTTAGTGCAGAAAAGTAGCACCCTAGGATTTGTGCATTACAAAACCCTACTTTTGACTAACATGGGCCTATCTCGAGGTGTGGGACCTGTGTGACTGAGACAAGCCTCCAGAGAAGGTTGGTTCCTCTACCTAACCTTGAATGCTAACACTACCTCTAGAAAGACAAAATGTGACTATCCTACAACTAACCTAGACTTCCAAGTGACCAGGGAAGAGAGAAGTGCATAAAATGTAAATCCTAAGCTAATGAGGGTGATAACACCAAGAAAAGGGGTGGAGAAATTTCCTAGTGAGTGAAAACAGGATGAAATGAGGCAAGAGAGGGAAAAAAATATGCCACAGTCCAAAACCACACTTAAATATCCATTTCCTTGGAGCACAATAGATCTAGGCCCTGCAAGGGAATAATACATGCACAAGATACATGCAAAGATAATGAAAAATAATACAATATTACTGAAGAAAGGGAGAAAAAGGCCAAAAAAATCAATTTTATTGATTAAAATGATGCATAATCCATTACAATGCAAGCAAGAATCAAGAATCCTTCATAAAATGCCCTGATTTGAGGCTTACACCACAAGAAAAAAATTGGAAAAATTCTAGTAGAGTTGCTTTACAAATTCTTAGAAAATATCCTCGAAAAATGAGGGGGTTAAGTCCTTTATATATAATTTTTTCCCTAATTTCTTGCATTAAATGCTCGACAGCAGTTGATCAACCTCAACTACTACCATTAATGCTCTTCTCACAACTTTGGTTGTTGATTTGTCTTATCACGCTTAAATGCCCGACATGGAGCATTAAATGTTCTGACAGTGGCTTGAGCTATCTTTTCACATCTGCCTTTTCCCGATCCATAACCCATCCATCCTGCGAGGTGCTTGATTCTCGAGACCATGATTTATCCAACTAGGTTGGGTTTGGCGTCGTCCAATTGTATCGGGTCATACAACTCAAGCAACCACCCAACTAGATGATTGTTGTCCTTTCACCATGGGTTGTCTAACCTAGGAGTTAGATGTTGTCTAACCTCTGCATACAACACCACGTCGGGATGCCTTTCTCTCGTGAATCTGCGAGTTGTCCAACCTATTTTTGTACGACCCGCCCAACCTAGGTTGGATGATCATCTATCTTTGTTCCGCATAAATAGAGCAGTGGGCCAATCTTACTCATCTAACCTTTCCATACCACTGTTGGGACAACCAACCTAGTGACCCGACCAACCATGCATCTAACCCCGTGTTGTCCAACCCTGGGGGGTTTGGACACCGTCCAACCTATCCATACGCCACCGACCCATCCAACCTTGAGCTTGCCATCACGTTGCCACAACAAATCAACCGACCTACCTAGCTAAACAACCGGTCATCCATCCCAAGCATCCTACTTGACCGACCAATCCCTAGGCGCCTAACCGCATATCCACCCGATCGTCCATCCCATGCATCCAATAGTCGACCAACTCATGACTTTTCCTCGAATTTAACCAATTTTAAGATGAGCCCGATCGTAAATTCCACCATTCACCGTGGCGAGACATCTCACCGCTAGTTAATACCAACTCAACTGAGCCAAAACATGAGCTACCCTGAAGATTGCAAAGCATTTGTTTTCCCCATCAACTACTAGTACTCCAACCTATTAAGTATTCCATTTTGCACGGGTGTAAAAATGGATGACAGTTCATCCCTTTGATGATATTTTGGTTATTCTATTTGCATTCATTTTACAATATTTATCTCTATGGTATCTATTTTACCTTGGTGTTTCATCACATTGGTAAATTAAAGAATGACTGACCTATTAGAGATCCTATCACTATCTACATCTAATAAATTTTTGCAAAGAAATTTTGGCTATATTTGTTGACACTTTCCATTGTTGTCATCACAATCACTTCCACATCCTTCCATCAAGCCATCTGTGATTCTTAACCCCTTATCAAAACAAATCGAGAGAGCTGAAATAAATTTTCAGAAAGCAAAAATAAAATCAATTAAAAAATCAAAAATCAAATCAATATATAACTTTCTCTTGGGATATTTCCAAATACATCTCCATCAAAGTTATGGATTCCTAGCTAGAAACAAAGCAATGTAAGGCTCTCCTTCAATCCTCCATTTACAAATCACCTTTGAAATAAATCATTCCTACAAATTGGCTAGCATGTCTTCACTTATTGTCTATCAAATCTCCCCTTCAAGAAATAATTAATTTCCACATGCACACGTTGGGTCTCTATGAGAAAATAGGATTATTATGCTACCAGGTGTTGTTTAGACCTTGTTCAAACTCTTACTTTAGTCCTTATTTTTACTCACGATTTGTGCCTTTAGCTAATCACCTTTTCATTGGATGGCTTCTAGCTAAATTTTCCATACCTTTCCATAGCATTCACACTGTTCTTATGCTTTGTTTAGAACATCCATGTGGATAAGATTTGTTTTGTACCATGTTTGCAGGAACCTTTGTCCCCTTCTCATAAAACAATCTTCTACTTCTTTTCTATCATATGTTTCTTTGTTAACTTGCATTGGAGGCATGCTCGCTCCTTTTTAGCACTTCATTGGTTTGAGTTCATCATCATGTTGAACCTATCATTTGTGGCCTTGATCCAACATATCTTCTTCTTGTATATATGCACAAAGATTTTCCCTTGTATATTCCCATCTCTCGCTAGGGGCATATTTGCATCTTCATTTTTCCTGTACATAGCTTCGGAAAACTTTCAAAAACATTGTCAAAAATCATTAAAATTTTCAAAAATTTGGTATAATTCCCAAAACTCAAAAAATTAGTAAAAATTTCAAAAAAACAAAAAAATGGTAAACAATACAACCTAAACATTCACAAAATCCTAGAAAATCCAAAAAAATGGTAAATTTAAAAAAAAAAATCCAAAAATTTGGTAAATTTCAAAAATTTGAAAAAATTGGAAAATTTCAAAAATCTTTAAAAATTGGGAAATTTCAAAAAATACAAAAAAATTGGTAAAAAACTCAAAATCCAAAAATTGGTATAATTCCAAAAACTCAAAACATTAGTAAAACAATCAAAAATTCAAAAATTGGTTAGAAGCATGTATGCAATGAAGCATTTATCAAACACATTGGTCCTCAATTGTTTTCACAAACATTTAGGAACCGAAGCTCGATAACAAAATGATGTAGGAGGATCTTCATAGAACATGGAGGACATGAATAAGTTGAAGTCAAACTTCTATATGCATGAAAATATGTATTAGGTGTTGTTTCAGTTTCCCTCCAAATTCAAGTTTGAATTTGTGAATTGTAATGGTTTTTACCATAGGTTAAGAGTGAAAAGTGAGTGGTTAGGTGACTTGAGTGGATGTGAGTTGTTATAGCTAGGTAGGAGGAGAATTTGTATTATTATTATAAGGATCATGTTTAGTTGTTATAACAATAAGCAAGCTGCCCAAAATAGCTCTAGCTATTCTAGCATGTAGTCGAGAAATTATCTCAACTAGAAGATGAAGTCAAAGCCTTGATTTGTAAATAAGATCATCTTGTTAACTAGCTGGTATTAGAAAGGAGATATCTATGCATGCTCCATCATAGGAAAGGAGTAGGAGTAAACAATTGCATGGACCGTTGATATTGAAAATATGTGTGCAACAAATGTGAAGGGATGGTATTGTATGACAGGTTTGGATATGGATTAAAGTTAATTTGAATTCCTTGAGCACGTATTTCTCTGTTTTACAATATGAGGATGCATGATTCTTAAGAAAGAAACTCAGTTTTCTTGATTCTTAACTAATACTCTATTTTTAGAAGCTAAGAATCTATAATGTGTACAAGATTGTAATTATATTTTCCATGGCGTTTATATGATGTTCATTTAGGTTGAGCACGTGAAGTGCATGACAATAATTGACAAAATTGAGGTATTTGTGGGGTGCACGAGATAGATGAGACCATCAAAATAATTGTGTTGATAGCTATTTAATCAAATCATAATCTTCTCTCAGGTAAGAATGTCCAATTTGGAATGGAATGAAGTAGAGTGTGTTGATTGAGAAGAAAACAGTGTCATGTTTGTCATTTTTGAGTGTTTTCTTACATTCTGCCATTTGATCTGTTGTGACGGGGCAGCAACTAAGGAAGTTACAGTGGATTTTAATATGCTCCTTCCTCTTCACTGCAAGTTCAAACACCAAGGGGAAGGTTTTAAAAGCTCATCAAAATTTGGATTGGATTTTGAAAGTCAAATTTTAAGTTTTTATAGCAATTTATAAGCACGCAGGCTCGAACTAGGGCACACATAGAAAATTGATCATATCTCGAAAATTAACGAACAAAAAATCCAAAATTTGAACAGCAGAAGCGAATTAGAAATAAAAATCAAACGAATCTGGTATGAGATCAACTGGATATGTATGGAGAAAGTTATGATTAAATTACCGACCTGCAGTTCTGAGACAACTCAAAAGAAAAACTTGTTTCAGGAAGTAAAATCACCATAAAGTGAAAAATAATCAGCCAAATCGTCTAAAAATTTGTAATAATCTCTGCCATATCATCAAAAAGTATCCCTCATATTTTCAGGAAGAATGGGCACGTGGAGAAAGAGCAGTTAATGACAGAAATTTTGGGGTTCGTTGGAGCAATACAGTGAACTGGTAAGTGGAATTTAATGCAAATTTTGATAATTCATTATGCCCCAAGGCTCAAGCATGAAATGAGGATATATTGGAATCATTTCAACGTCTTCATGAAGGTTATTATGGTGTAATAAGTTCCTTTCACTCAACTGTTACAGTACAGTCCCAACTTAGGCTCCTGAGAAGACTACAAATTTGATTTATTCCGAGTTTTGGTATAGGGAACCTAAATTGGAGGACATCTATGTTTTAAACCCCTTAAAGGAGATTAGAATAATATGAATTTTCTTGAAGAGGAGTGGGAACAGTGAAGTCTAGAACCACGATGATGAAAATTTCCCTTAATATCCTACATGAGCCTCCAATAAGTAGAGATCAGGTTATCTACAATATATGAAATTTGGAATAAACCTACATTGCATGAAGGTAATGGTTTAAATATGATATTTGCCAATATGATCATAAGAACGTACAGATGGAAGGACTATGGGCATGGAGAAAAAATCATAGCATTGTTTAATGATCAAGAGAATTATGGTATTGGCAATGTTGCTCCCCATGAAGGATATACTTACCATATTGTCATAAGATCCATTTAAGAACTCAATATGCAGAGACGTCAAGATATATGAATCTGATCATAATTTCTATATCATAGAGACTAAACTTGCATTGATGGTAGAGATAGCTGCATGAAGCTAGATACAATCAAGAAACATGCACTTTGTGGCCATAAAGATAACTGAGCTAGATGGTGCATCACAAAAATATTTGTGCAACTGTCTTGAACGTTATTTGTTTGAGTATGTGTGTTTGTACTTGTTTCCCTATCAGGTTAGCTTGTTTACTTTCTCGTATTGCATTACGTTATGTATGTTGCATTGAGTTAGTGTTTTGGCAATGAACAAATGTTAGTATTATAGTTTTTCATGTTATTTTACACTTTTGTTGTATGCTTATATTATAATAAAGGGTTGATGACATAGATCATAAAGAAAAATGATGAAACAAAGTTTCTCTTGAGCTAAGCTGATGAAAGCTATTTCCATTCTCTTCGTCTTCATTCTTCTTCATTATCATTTTCTTCAACAACACTTGGGGCAATAGGGATTATATTTATCCCCCTCCCCATCCTTTTGATTCTATCCATTTCCTTCATATTTTTAGCATCGATCAACCTCTTTCCTCACCCCATTGACACTCGAGGGGGCGTACTTCATTCTACTAATTTTTCTTCTATCCCTTCAATTTTTCTACTTGTATGTAATTGTCTACTATCTATGAAGTGGCATCGATTATGCCACCCCAAAGACTGAAAAATGTAAACACCTAAAATCTGCTAAAATTACATTAATTATCCTTTTTCCTACCATTTCCGTAATAATTATTGTTTTTCTGAATTAGCTAACATTCCCCTTCTTATTCATTAATTAACGATCTTTTTAATTAATTAACCCTTCCCCCATTCTGGATGTCAATTAATGACCTTTCGTTAGTTATAATCCACTTCTAAGTGATTAATTAAACATTATTAGTTAATTACATCTATTTTAATCAATAAACCCCTTTTATTGGTCAAATTCCCCTCTTACATCCCCCAAATCATGCTAATTTTCCTCTAAATCCCCTCTAAATAGCTTCTACAAGCTTATCCCTACTTATTAATTAATCACATTTGATTAATTAGACCCTCTCAATTCCCATAAAGTGCACATCCTTTATTAATTCTTCTAAACATGCATATCCTTTGCATTTCTTCTTTGGGCTTTGTCCCACATCCACCAAATTGTAAGCCTTGCCCAAATAGGAAAGCTATATAAAGAACCCTCCTCCTTCCTTCTCAACACACACCTCATTTGCACTAGTGAAAACTATAGGCATTTTTATTTTGAGTCATTCTTCATTGTTGGAAGTAGCTTCTCCATCTGGCATCCATTCTCTCAAATTGAGGAGCACAAGAAGATCCAAATATAACCTTGCGGCCATTTTTTGGTGAGATCTCATCCTCAATTCTTGAAGCAAACAACACCAATTTGATTGCTAGGTGATCTAATTAGGTTCATACTTTAAGTAGCAATCACAAAGAGTAGGAATGGCTTAACATTTAATGGTTTTATCATGTATATGAATTGAAAAAGTTATTTTCCCTTAAGCTCTTATCTTGATGGTTATATAGTAGATTTAGCTTTTCTTTGAGACTACTAGGTGTTAGTTTATTTCAAATAGCACTGCAAGTTTATTATGTTCACATTTGGGACTATTTTTCTGAGTACTTGAGACCTAACTGGAGGTGCTTGTAAATTGGCATGTTTCATGATGAAGATGAAGGTTGTATTGGTTCCTGAGATTGTTGGTGATGCTAAGAGGATGTACTTGAAGTGTTTAGGTATTTTTGTGCCTTGATGAATTTGTTTTATTCCCTTGTTATTCATGATGTATTCATCGGTGAAGAAGACCTTGTTTTAGTCCTATTTGAGATGCCTTGAGCTAGTTCTTGATGGTACGACCTTTACTGACCTACTTGGTCCTTTTAAGTGATTTTATATGATGTTGTAGGTGTGTTTTCAAGCTGATAAGAATGACCTATATGGTCTTAGCTGACATAGGGTGTTTTGAATCTAGATTCATGCATATAAAGGCTAGTGTATTTTATCATTTGTTGTAGTAGAGATGATGGATATTTAAGCGAGCTAAAGGAGGAATTTGAAGAGGTGTAAGGGGTCAAGGGAAGATCTAAGAAGATTCATGAACATTTGAGAAGATTTGAGAAGTAGATGTTGAAGGTCATATGACCTAATCAACAAATGAAGGAGTAGATTAGAGCGAAGTAGGAGAAGAGCTTGTTTGAGAGGGTTTGATGTGCATGGAAATAACTTTGTGATCACAATTTGTTGTAGGAGAAACAATTCATAAGTGATATTTATCATTAGGTGAATGAGTGTGTGCTTGATCATATTAGCGGGTGGTAGCCTCCTTATACAAAGTGGTTGATATACTAAATAGGGGTGGTTACTACTTATGAAGTGGGTGCTTAACTAAAAAAATCTTGTGTGATGTGTAATATTTTTGAAATTATTTTGGATTACGTAATATATTCAAAGTTTTATGTGGGTTTTCTTCCCCTTTAGGGTTTTCCACTTTACATATGGTGTTCATTTGTTCTATCATTTGTTTCATGTAATTTTGAATGAACGTACGCATGTAATAAGCTCACAATTTCATATGTATGTTGAATGGCTGGTTTTGGATGATATTATAAGCTATGGAAAATGAAATCATAGTTTTATAAGAATGATTCGCCACCTCTCGGTGTTTATTCTTCTAACAATGAAATGTGTTAGGAATATCACATTAGCACTCACATTATATAGGTGGTTTATTATGTGATATAATTATAAGAGAGAAATTAGTTTGGTGTGATATTTTTGGTGTTGACTGAACTCGCGTGAATAAGATATTGTTAAATAGTTAAATCTAACTCCTTATTTCTAGGAGTGTCTTGACCTATAAATATGTAATGCGTTTCATATGAAATCAATGAAGAACATTTTTGTGTTAACTCTGTCCAAATTCAAGATTTGGTATCGAGAGAATATTTATAGGTGCAATATGGAGTTTTGAAGTTGGATAAGGGGCATCTATTGTTATTTTATCATGAAAATGAAAGTTTATATATTGTAATTTGTGAAGGTAGATTTGGAGGAGTTTAGAACTAGTCTGTTCATGCATTGTATTAAATATAGATCTTTGTGCACATTCATATCAATATTCATCACATCCCTTCACTCTTGGTGCCTTGGCTCGTCTTCTTGGTGGATTTCTTCATGCAAGTGTATATTCTTAGAAGTGGACATCAACCAGTCTAATCCATATGCTACACGTGATCAGGTATTGTTATATTGCATTCAATTCAATACAATGATATTTCTTTGCACATGATTGAAATGAAAATCATTGCCTTATTTCCATCATTCGAAGAAACTCTTCTTGAATTTTTGGCCAAGCTATTTCTATCTATTCTCCTTGCCATTAATATTCCTTGTGTAGATTCACACTTATTTATAGTGTGTAGTAGCTTCATATTCAAAAATATGTTCTTCAGAATTATTTGGTCATTGGTTCTTTTTATATCCTCATTTTTGTAATATGCAATTATTAAGTTTCTTTAATTAAAAATCCCTACCACTACCTATATCCCATCTCAGCCCAACATATATTATTATATGGTATACTATATGTATGGGTACCCAAGGAGAGTCTTTGTTTAGATGTGATTCTATTCACATTGTGGAATTTGGTATTCCCCATGTCGTTCAAGTCGATACTTTCTTTCATTCGATTTTTTGTGCCCAACTACTGAAGCATGTGGTGAACAACATGGCATCAACCAATTTATGTCATTAAAAAAGGTAAATTCTTTGTTTATTCAAGTCTCTTTCCAATAGCCAATTGGATTTTATGCTTAGTTTTTATAGTATTGCTTTGTTAGAGTAGGTATTTACCTTAGCTCATGTTCACCTAAGTACTTTATTTACCTTTATCGTATTTATCCTCACCCACTTATGTGTGTGGATATTTCTTTTATCTTATTTAGATATTAGGAGATATTATCTAGTTGTTAGGTATAGTTCTTTCCTTGATCTATGGTATTGACTAGATCCTTGATGTCTAGTTCTCTCCTAAATCTATGGTCTTGACTAGTTCTTTGATGACTAGTTATTTCCTTGATTTATGGCTTGATCTACGACCTTGATTAGTTCTTAGATTGTTATTCTTTGCCTATTTAAGCAAGGCACATTCTCAATGTATTGCATTGAGTTCCATAATAATATATAATATTGTTGCTCATTTGTTTGCAAATGTTTTATGTAAAGTTATTTTGGTGAATTGCTTTCATCTTATTGATCGTGGTGTTTGATTAGCATATGTGTTCTTGGCTTGGTACAATCTGGTTATCGTTCCTTTCAATTCCTTGAGTGTAGGTGTCAAGTGTTTAAACTTTTGTGTCAAATAACATTTTAATGTCATACTTCTTGTATTACCATCTTATGTAAATAGTGATTGTTAATAGGTGATTTGTCATGTCTTGGTCATATTGTTGTCACGAGTATGAAAATTCATTTTATAATCTCTATAGTGTTCATCATAGTGTCTCCCATGTTGTAGTGTCATTCACCAGTCAAAAGTATTTTTCGTTTATCTCATCTATATTTTTAGTTGAGTCTAATCTTTATATCGTATTAATAGTTTTCAAAAATGTCATTGTATTGTAAGTTAGTCAAATAGGTGATTTTAGGATATTTTTATTATAATTTTGTCAAACATTAAAATATTGTAAAATTTTAAAAATAAAAATTCCTTATAAACACATTTTTGGTGTTACTTGACATCCAAAAAAATCAAGTGTATCACATTGCGGGAAAATAAAAAATAAAGTACAATGTGGAAACCATTTAGCGATATGGTATCATTCCGCTGAGGTAAAGCAACATCATTAATCGGAGGCTAGAGGCATCGAGGTTGGAGGTCGATCAACGACCTCTTGTCGATCGCTAATGACAGGGGCCACATTTTGTTGTGGTGAAATTATTATGGTGTGAGTATTTGATTTCAATTTTTACAGTTTATTTTCAGAGTTTTGTTTTGTGTGGTTCTGGATGCTAGAAAAAGAGTTGTGTAGGAGCGCATATGACTGTCAGTGATCCTCTGACTGTCGTATTTCATTAGAAGATGGTCCACTTGTGAATACATTCACTTACAATGGTGACCATATGCAACAAGATATAACTAACAAGATCCGGCCATTGGAGAATGTACTTTGATGCAATTTTCTTCTCAATGTTTATGTGTGGAAATTTCACATTGTGGGGGAACATGACACCAATTTTCCATTTCCATTATGCACCCAAAATGACTAAATTCAAAGTAGGATTCCAATGGCAGTGGTAGTTTCCTATGTTGTTTGAGATTGAGTGGCAGCCATCAACTACAATGGCTAGAATTAAGAACATTACGATTCTTATAGGAAGTAATGTGAAATATCTTTCTTGTATATGTTCTATTTTGTATTTTTGTAATAAGAAAGCTATGATTCCTATATAATTACCTGATGTATAAGCATGGTGGAAAAAAAAATCACAAAAGTAAGTCAGTTCATGGATCCTCAAAAGGTTTGTGGGAGGATCCAAAAACCACATGAGGTGGACAGTTGATGGGGCTTGTTCATGTCAAGGTTTTTGGTAAGTCTGTTTAAAACCATGGGAGGAGAGAGACTTTATTTTGATTAAGATCATGAGTCACATTTTAGGACATGTTTCACAGGGGTGATCATACTATAGTTGAGAGTGTGTATGTTTTTCTACCATGTTCACACTAAGGGGAGGGGGATTTTGGAATATCACATTAGCGCTCACATTATATGGGTGGTTTATTATGTGATATAATTATAAGAGAGATAAATTAGTTTGGTGTGAGTTGTTTGGTTGTTGACCAAACTCACATGAATAGGATATTGTTGAATAGTTAAAGCTAACTCCTTATTTCTAGGAGCAAATCTGACCTATAAATATGTAATATGTTTCATATGAAATCAATGAAGAACATTATTGTGTTAACTATGTCTAAATTCAAGATTTCTGATGAAATAGTTACCCCAACCAATTAAATAGTATGCCTATATGAGATGATAGAATCACAAATATCCATAGTGGTGACCCCAAATTGATCCTTTGAGTGGAGTAAAATCTAACTTATCATATTAGGGGGTAAAGTAAAGTTGGAAACTAGAAATAGTACCACACTCACTTAGATATAATGCTGACACCTAGGGAGAGAACTTATTTTAGGAAGCCACACCTTGTCTAAGGAAATCTAAGGTAGAGGCACAAACATCCATAAACAAACTTTATTTTTTCTTTTTATTTTATTTTTTTTTGTATTAGTGATTTGTGTTCCACACTCTTATCATACATTATCATTTTCATCTCTTTTCCCCTAACTTCCAAACACTCCTTATTTGGATTCATTTTGTCTCTTTCCAAACTTCCAAATACTTCTTATTTGGACTTATTTTTCATATCTTTTCAAATTTTCCATTTCCTTCATTTGGAATCATTCACTATCTCTCTTTCAAACTTTTACAAATCTTCATTTGGATATTTTGTCTCTTTTCCATCACTTCCAAATTTCCTTTATTTGGAATCATTTTTTCATCCTTGTCAAACTTTCTAAATATCCCTTATTTGGATCTCTCATCATCTTTCTTTGTGGTTTCCTAATAATATTTACTTGGGTCCTATCTTTCATATTTTTTTATTTGAAATCCATATATCTCTTATTTGGATCTTTCATCATTTTATTTCATCCCTTTCCAAATATCCTTTATTTGGAACTCTCTTTCATCTCTTTTATTTGGATCTTGCATCCTTTCTTTGGAATTTTCATTCTCTCTTTTTAATCTTCCATTCACCTCTTTTCCTTTTCGAAATCATGAAATTTCTACCTTTATATTTTTCTCATCTCAAACTTTTTCTTATTTTATCTTATTCTTAAATCTTGATTCAATTTTGAAAGTTTAGCTTTCTCTTTCCCTTTGAAATTAAGTCTTGAGTTATGGATATCCACGTCCTCACTCGAGTATTTTCATTCATGACTTAAGTCTTGACATCGTTATATCCATTTTATCATGATCAAGTCTTTCAAATCTTATCTTCCATCAAGATTTCATATTTTCATATTTCTCTTACGTATTTTAGTTTGACATTGACATTGTTGAACTGTAGGCATTCATCCATTTTGTATTTATAAATTTAGCAATCCCTTTGTTAAATTTTAGGCATTGTCATTTCCATCATCTCTTTTCTCAACTTTCACGTTGTTGATACTTGAGTCTTATCTTTTCATACCCTCTTACATTTTAGCATTCACTTTGCTAGAGGTCAAGTACAATTAAATATTTTCATCACCCTCCTCCATTCTATCATTCATTTTTCTAGAGGTTGAGTATGTTCAAACAAATCAAAAACCCTCTTCCATCTTAGCATTCACTATTCTAAGGGTTGAGCTACCTTCAAACTTAATTGTTAAAATCTCTTCCATCTTAGCATTCACTTTGCTAAGGATTGAGTGGTCTAACACACCTCTCTCCATTCCTCCCTCTTTTAAAAATGGTGGGAATGAGACGTCAAGAATATATTCTCAAAATCCCTTTTCATCTTAGTTCGACAAAGAAGATGAAGAATAGTAAAATAATGTTTATCTAGAGGAAAAATCCCAAATCAAAAATATTTTATGCACAAACAAAGAACAATTTTTCTTCACCTCCTCGAGATGGGAGAAAAATTACCTTTCAAATTTGACGAGGATGTTTTGAGAACCTTACTTAGTAAACCTAATCCCAAAAAGGATATACCATCCACACTAAATAAAAATGATGAATCTAGACTAATAAAAATTACTACAAAGGATAAAGGAAAATCTAGTGTTTCAACCCTCGATCCTAATCAAGCCTTAATTAATCAAATCAATGTGATGGAAAGAAAAATAGCTCTCATATCTTCTAAAGTCACTACCAAACCTAATGATAAAGATTCATCAAAGAAAAGTGATGATCCATATAAAACCTATACTATGCCAAATAAAGAGAACAACAATTTGAAGAATGATAATACTTCCTTTATCCCACAAAATAATTCACCATTTGCTCAAGAATGGAAAATGATGAAAGACACAATTTTAGGTATACAACACCAACACAAAAAATTCAAATTTGATGAATTATGTCCTTACCCCTTCGATAAGGACATATTATGCATACCCTTTCCATGATATTTTGAGACACCCAAATTTGATAAATATAAGGGCAAGAATGACCCACAAGAGCACATTAAGGATTTTTTCATGACATGCCAAGAAGTGGTATATAATGATATATTTTTATCGTGTATATTCCCACAAAGTCTAGGATGAAAATCCTTTGATTGGTTCCTACACCTTCCCAAGGGTTCAATAAAATCCTTCATGAGACCTCTCGGAGAAGTTTGTTAAAAACATTTCCTTAAACCTAGACTCGAGATCACCATGATGGATTTTCGCAATGCCAAGAAACACTCAAATAAAATCTTTACAAAATTCCTACAATTATGGTGGGGAATTTCTAGTTGATTCCCATGCTCTATCACAAAAATAACTAGTGAGCATCTTTGTTCCAAACCTTACCAATGAATTATCCTTTCATATGCAAATTCATTACCTCAATAGCTTTGAGGAAGTCATCGAAAAAGGATCCCAAATCAAAAAGGCCCTTATCACCAAAGTTTTAATCAAACATCATTCAAAATATAGTGGGCATCATAGTAACAATAATAGTGGTCCTCATCATGAAAAATCTAAAAGCATCAACAGAAACCACAATGTTGTTAATGATGGTGTCATAGAAAATCGTAATTTTCATAATGTCCAAAATAGTCATCCTAAGAAAAAAAAAAAAACCTATTGTTGTTCCAAGTAGAGAGGCTCCCCCACCATGCGACTAAAAATGATGCGATTCACACATTTGGGAGAGCCCCTCTCTAATGTCTTACAATAACTAGCCAATGCCAATATGGTCGTGTACCCTATTACAAAAACTTTCAGTTGAAGGGGAACCTAAACCCACTTGGTATAAAGATAAAACATATTGTTATTTTCATCACATCAATGGTCACCAAATGAGAGATGTATCTAACTCTGCAATTACATTCAAGATGTTTGTCAAAATGGACATATAATGGTTAAAGACCCTACATCAAACAAAACACCCAAAGATAATCTTAAAGTTTTTTCCAATCCGTTCCCTAAACATGGTGCAAATAACAAAACTACTGAACAAGGTCAATCTTCAAATAATGTCTATTTTAACTCGGTTATTTCATTTGTTGAAGAAATGCCTCCTACTATTTCTACCATTAAGTGTAAAATTCAAAATAATGTGGTAGCCACATATCAATTTTTGTTTCAGTTCCTACAACAAACCAACCATCCATGTCGTCCAACAAGCCTCAAGTGTCTAACCCTACGTCTCCATCAAACAAGATTTCAACATCAAATGCTAAAAATTCTACTTCTAGTCCATAAGATCTATTAAAATAGTTAGTGAAAACGCCGCAAACATATCTCTTATGGAGTTATTAAAATAATCACCTAACTTCCAATAGATTCTTACTCATTATATTTTTAAGTACTTGTTCCTAAGGATCTTAATTTCCAATAATTCAAGCCATGATTGCTAACCTTTCACCAGATAGTCCCATCTTATCATTCGGTCCCCAAGACTTGTTGAACCCAAATCTTCAAAACAATAACACTTTATACATTAAAGCATACATAACTAGCCATAAAGTCAAAATAGTTCTCATCGATAATGGCACATCCCTAAAAATTTATTCCATGAAAATGTTATGTTGTCTTGATCATATAGAGGAAAAATTAGGAGCTAATGTTATCACCATTCGTGGTTATGACAATAGTGAGTGATAATCCTTTGACACCATTACCCTTCCCATACAAGTGGGCCCTCAGCTTCTTGAAACCCTCTATCATGTGGTTGATGTAGAAACATCATACAATATCCTTTTGGGTAGACCTTGGATACATGCAATGTAAGTTGTTCCCTCCACCTTCCATCAATGCATTAAATTCTCGCATAATGGAAAAGATTTCACCTTGTTTTCTGAAAAAAAAACCTTTGAGTATTGCAAAAATTTAGAAGAAAGGTATAATAGTGTTAATTAGTGTCTATCTACTGATAGTTCCAATAAACGTCATGTTATTCTAATTGATCACACTCGCATTGACCCCGAAATGTTTTTGTACTCACATGCCTCTGCATCTACTTTGCAATAATCTACATACAAGAATTCACCTGAATTTAAATTCTCCCATCAAGGTCTTGGAAAGTATACCCTTGAAAATTATTTTCATGTTGGCCAACTCCCATTATCCCCTCATAGTTATGGACGTCCTGATTCCCCCCATTTACAGAGAACCTACAACTTATTATTGGACATACTCTTTAGAGGCAATATAAATTTTTGGAGGATGAACATATTCAAGGATCTGATAACTCTTGGCTATATGAAGATATGATGGATGAATGTTTTGAATCCATAGATTATACAAAGGCACACAAAATAATAAAGAATATGAATTGGAAAGGTAGAATAGGAATTGGCCCACAAAAACAAGGTAGTCTCAAACTTGTCTTATGAAAATAAAATCTATACCAATACAATCTAGGATATGAGACTTTAAAAAGAGGCCTATAATATTTGATGTCTTGACTAGTGATGAGGACTTAGACTCGAAGTTGAGACCGATTCCACACATAGCCTCTTCGAGAACCTTGCTGAAACCACCCTCTTTCTTGAATACTTATCCATTTGTACCCTTTATATTGTCTACCCTTCCCTCATTAATCAAGATCAACAATGTCATATTTCCATGGACCTCTTTCAGAATGATGAGGCCATCGAAGATTTCCTCGGGAATATAGACTCTTTTCCCTTGTCATATCATAATAATGGTTTTGATATGAACCTTGACATTACTACATACTTTGGTGAAGAACTTGAGTTCTCCAGTCCAAAAATCATAAAATAATTCAAAAATAGAAAAAGAAAAATCAAATCTCGCATAGTGAAAACCCTTATGGGGTGCTATGTAAGAAGAAAAAATTGAAAAAGAAAGGAAAAAAGATACATCTCCTAGTGAAAACATTTATGAGGTGCTAGAGAGAGGATACTATAATAAAAAAATATAAGAAGATCTACATAAACCTATGACATCATTTTAGGAAAATGATACTTCTAAGTTATTGGTAGAAGAGACCACCACTATCAACATTGGGACAAATGATCAACCTAGATTGTTGTAGCTTGGTGTGAGCCTATCAGAGGTAGAAATTAAGGTATTCATAACACTTCTCATATAATTTCAAGATATTTTTCTTGCTATTACAAATATATGCCAGGCGTGGACCCATCCCTTGTGGTCCATCACCTTGTGGTTCTCTCAAATGTAAAATCTATTAAGAAAAAAATCCAAAAATTCATCCTAAGGTTGCTTTACTTGTCAAGATAGAACTCCAAAAATTTCTAGAGGTTGGTTTCATATGGTCCATAGACTATTATGAATGGATATCTAACATGGTACTTATTGCTAAGAAAACTCTTGGAATTTGAATTTGTACTAATTTTCGTGACATCAACAAGGCTTGTCCTAAAGATGACTTCCCTCTTCCTAATATCGACATGATCATTGTGTCTATGATAGACCATGATATGTTATCTCTTATGGGAATTTTTTTAGGTTATAATTAGATTCAGATCATTAAGGAAGATCAACACAAAAAAACATTCACAACCCCATGGGGGACTTTCTATTACAAGGTCATTTCTTTTAGCCATAAAAACAAAGGTGCTACATACCAACGTGCAATTATTGTTGTCTTTCATGAAATAATTCATGACATCATGGAGGATTATGTTGATGACATACTCACCGAATCAAAAACTAGATCCGAGTGGCATATCTTCAAATAGTTCAGGGAATACAAGGTTCACCTTAATCCTAAAAAGTGTGTCTTTGGTATCACTTCAGGAAAATTTCTAGGATTCATTATCTCACAAAGGGGAATTGAAGTGGACCCTACCAAAGTTAATAAAATAATGGACATTCCACCTCTAAAAATAATATCTATCGGTGATAAGGAAAAAGTCAATTTATTAGGTGCTTCATTTCTCAACTTGCAGATAAGTTCCATAATTTCAATCAATTGATAAAAAATAATGTCTAATTCAAGTGGACACATGAATTATAATATTATTTAACCAAGTTGAAAGATTAACTGTCAACTCCACCAATTCTCATGTCCCCACTCTAAGGTAAACCTATTTTATTGTACAATTTTGCAACTAACCATGCCATTGAGACATTACTAGCATAACATAATGATAAGGGAGAAGAACAAGTAGTATGCTACTTAAAAAAGACTCTCCTTGAGCATGAAATCAAATAATCATAGGTTGAGAAAGTTTTTTTGGTAGTTGTATTCTCTTCTCAAAAGTTGCGACACTATTTGTTAAACCATACTACGAATCTTATCGCCAAAGTCAATCCTCTTAAGTATATACTATCAAGACCAATTCTAACAGGATGAATGTCTTGCTAGATCATGCTCCTAATAAATTTGTATATTGAATTCATTAATTAGAAGGATGCTAAAGGGAAAACATTGGCAGATAAACTGGCCGCAACACCACTTCTATGTTCTCAACCACTACACTTTGAATTCCTAGAAAAATATTTTTTGTACATAGATGCGATACCTTCATGGACTCTTTTATTTGATAGTTCCTATAACATACATGGCTCAGGAGCTAGAATCATATTACATACACATGATGGGGATGTTATCCCCAAATCATATAACATAGAATTTCCATGTACAAATAATATTTTCAAGTATGAAGCATTAATAACAGGTTTAGGATTTAATATTTGATGGCGAATACAAGAGTTGATAGTCTTCAGTGACTCCATACTAATCATAAAATAGGTAAATGGTGAATATCAAGTTAAATATGATAAGATCATTCCCTATAAGCATATGGTTGATATTCTAAATGTGTATTTCTGGATAATCACATTTGAGAAAGTTCCTCATTTACAAAATAAAGCAATGAATGTCATGGAAACTATTGCATCCCTTCTCGTATTTGACACAAACCAAACTCACAAGTGAGTTTTTCATAGAACATATTTTTGTTTCCCGCATACAATTTTTCAGATTCCACCATGGTTTGAGAGATTTTTGGTACTGAAAATCCTTAGTATCATGATATTTATACCTTCATCTAAACCAAAACATATCCTCCTAATATGAATTCAGCCAACAAAAGATCCCTAGAACAACGTGTTTCACACTATACTATCCTTTTTAACACCTTATACTAAAGAGGCTATGATAGGAATATCTTAAGATGTCTCAACTAAGACAAAGTTAATTAGACACTCACAAAGTACATTCAAGAATTTTCAAAATGCACATAAGAATAATGGTTCTATCTAAGAAGATCTTGCGTGTTGGATTATTGGCCTCGCATGGAGACCAACACATATAACTTTATTAAAAATTTCATGCGTGTCAATGACAAGGTAATGTAGTTCATACACCTTCCCAAGTTTCGCATCCTATCACTTCATCCTGTACTTTTTCTAAATGGGGGCTTGACTTGATTGCAGTAATAAATCCCACCTCCTCTAATGTCTATACCTTTATAATAACCACCATTGAATATTTCACCAAGTGGATCGAGGCTATTCCTCTTACTTACATCACTGGGTGTAATATTTCCAAATTCATATTCAACCATAACATTCTCCATTTTTGGTATTCCCACTGATATTGTCACTGACAATGGTATCTCATTCAAAAATAAAAATTTCATATTGTTAGCCAAGAGAAATCATATCTACCTACGGTTGGAAAATCCTTATTACCTGCAATACAATGGCCATTCTGAATCTTCTAATAAGGCCATCAAATCCATACTAGAAAAGATAGTTGATAAACATGAATGCAACTGGCATAAATAAATATGTCCCTCCCTCTGGGTCTACCGTAAATCCTTTCACACTCCTACTGGAGCCACCCATTTTTCCTTGGTATATGGCTCTGAATCCATACTCCATATCAAAGTTGAACTCCCTTTCCTTTTTGTATCCCTCAAATACCTATTTCATGAAGAGTATTATCATTGAGCACACCTTTTAGATCTTGAAATTCTAGATGAAAGATTATTTCATTCCCTCGATCATCTACAAGTATCAAAATCAAAGGTATTGCAACTACAATAAAAATATAAAATTTTGGTAGTTCAAGATTGGTGACCTAGTATTAAAATAAAATTAAAAGAATACTGCAAAGCCACATGAGAGTTAGGGAAAACTTGAACCTAATTAGTTAGGGCCCTACATCATCACTGTTAAGTATGGATCTAGAGCATACATATTTTTCGATGAGGATGAAAAAGATCTTAAAGATAATATAAATGTTATTATTCTAAAAAAATTCTATTCCCAAGCTTACAAATAATATCCCTAGTGCTAGGGGCATATCAAAGTCTGCAAACCAACTACTTCATACCTCACATTGTTCCATATATGATGAGGGTCATCAATACTCTTCATTAAATATTTTCAATCCAATGCTGGTTTTCGAAGGTTGTATGCAAAAGGAGAAAGAGATATATGTTAATGGTCCCTTCTAGAAAAAATCCACACTTGCATAAAGGTAAACACACTTTGCAGGAATTGAAAGACACTTTGTATGAAATTGAAACACACTTTGTAGAAATTGAAATGTCACACTTGCATAAAATTAAAGCACACTTGCAAGAATTAGAAACACACTTTGCAATAAATTAAATGTCATGCTTACATGAAAGGAAAATCACACATTGCAAGAAAGGAAATAAAACTTACAAGAAATAAAAATTACTGAAATGGAAAGAAAGAATAAACATAAAATACACCTGCAGGTTTACAATAAACTATACATCACAAAATATTTACAAGACATAAAGAAAAATACAAAAACAAATATAATTATAGAATGGAAAAATAAACATAAATATACATATCCATCTTCCTTAGAATGAGTGGCCAACTCATTCTTCATAAGAGGATTTTACTCAATACTATTTACAAATGGACAAAATGAAATCTTGAATTGACTAGAAAAATGGTGATTACATTCTTTGGTTTGGAAGGTTGCATTTATAATTCCATTATTCCAACCACCTCCTTATTTTAAGGAATACATCTCTATCAAATCTTATCAACTATGATTTCAATCTATCTAAAAAACATCAATCTCCAAAAATATGGAGAGATCTTATCTAAATCCAACTCTATTAATTTATTGTTTGAGAATCAAAATGAATATTGATTATCATTTATTTTACAATAATAAAATACTTATAGAAATATCTATTTTTAGAATGGATTCCAAAAATAGATAACAATGTCACCCTTGGAGTTATGCTCATCTTTATAACTCTAGTATTCATCCTCATAGATCTAATATCCAACTCCGAAGCTATAATAATCAACTCTGAAGTGATCCTAAAGAGCCTTGAAGAATTCCAAAGATACTCATAAGCAAGTTGGAGGAACTTGAAGTGAGATGGGAATTCTAGGAAGACTCTGAAGAATTCTGAAAACAGCTATAAGTTTTGCATACGAACTTGAATCAAGATGGTTTATTTTTGAACTTGCATAATTTTTTGAGAGGAATCTGAATATGTAATCAGATTTGGGTTTGGGTATATTCTTGATGAATATTTTTCACTATTTCCCAAACATATGCTTAAGGAGCCACTCATAGAACTACTGAACATTTCAGAGCTAGTGAAAGAACCTTTGGAGCTAATGCAATGATGAAATAACAATCTCTAGAGATGATATGAGAGATTTTGAAGATATTCTAAGGCTGGTTGTAGCTGGTGCTTAATGCTCAAAATGCCTTATTCAACAATGATAGCAAAGTATGGACTACATATGCACAAATTGACATATTTTTCCCAATAATCATTAGAAATAGCTAACAAAAATATAACAATGAATTCTAAATAAATAACCATGATATATACTCTCTATTTCATCCTAAATAAACCATAAGTTTAGAGATTACACTTAGATCCACTTTATATATGCAGAGAAAAAGAATGTCAAATATTGTATAAAATGGGCTATTTCTTGGGCTCATCGGTATGTTTGCATCGTGTGTTCTTTCGGGTCAATTGTGGAATCATTTGTTTCATCCCTCTTGTTCATCCTCTTCCCTTACATTTCACAAATTTTTTTCAAAAAAATCGTCACTTATACCATGCGTGTGCATGAAATCAAAAATCCCAAAACATTCAAATATGTCTTAAAATAACAAAAAAACATTGAAATATCTCTAAAACACAAAAACAATGTAAAACTGATAAAAACTTTTAAAATTAAAAAAATAAAAATACAAAAAAAATTAGAAAACATTCTATAAAACCTCAACAATTGAATAACCAATTCAGTAATCTTTCCTTTTTGAAACCCTATTGATCGTTCCAGATCATCTTCACTTTTCTTGCTCATAGTGTATATCTATGCTCGAGGAAACACCAATCATGTAACCCTTCACAATATAACTTTTCATGGGGTAACAATTGTCTTCAACCACTACAAATCAATTAATTCCTCTCATGTTTCTAATCCATCTCTTGGGGGCAATCGACTTTATCTATTATTCAATGTGGAACACATTAGGGGTGTCTTTAGACATTGTTATTAAAAATTGTGTTATATTGTTTCTTTGTTTGTTAACTTTGAAAAAATTACTTTTGGTAGGTTTTCTTTTTGTGACTAACCTCATTTTCTACATGTGCATGTAAGATTTTTTTTACACATTCTTGGCCCTATTTCTTGTTCAGATAACTATTTTAATCCATGTTCTTTGTATCTAGAATTTTGTTGTGTTTATAGACCAATTGCAGACAAATTATTATGAACTTCTTTGGCATGGTGTTTTCATTGATGTCAAAGCATGATGTTTTCAAGTATTTTCTTGGATTGCATTGATGTCAAAAGGAGTATGATATATGAAGGTTGATTGGTAGTGTTGAATGTCTTGTAGAGATTGTTTGGTCCTGATGATGATGCATTGGTTTTTGAGTCAATTTGAGGGATTTTAAAGTGATTAAGTATATGTATGATGTTTTTATTATCTCATCTAGTGTGTTGAAGGTGTGAAATTGTTCCAAGGTGACAAGGAAGTCAGATTCAGTGAAATAAGCATGTTAAATGTGCTTGTTCTTAAGGCCTAAAGAGCATAATGAGGTAATTCATGATGAAGTGAAGCACGTAGAAGTTAGATATGCATGGTGAGAGCATGGGATTCTTGATTATGATGTGTAGATACACTCAAAAGTGTCTTATAGTGTTGGTTCAAGTGTTAGATAGTGGTTTAAGATATGCTCATAGAATTAATTCTTAAGAAAACATGCCCTAGAGTGGTGAAGTTAGAATTTTTGAGAATATTTTGGAAAATGTGAGAATTGGATATGTATTATAAGGTTGATATGATGGTGTGGTCCAAATTTCAGGTTCAGGTGATGAATATTTTGTGAGATATTGCATTTTTACTAAAATTGAGTTCCTAAAGGTGAGATTTTGAGCTAAAATTTGACTTTCGATGCTCGTTGGAGAGTGTTTGCTTTGCATGGGGACCAATATCTTGGGGATATTTTAATAGGTATATTATGAATATTTTACAAGTGTAATGAGGTAATTTGATTGTTAGGTTTTATGGACAATCGTTAAGAAGGTAAACATGTTTTAAACCCTCTAAAAACCCTATATGTATAATGACTTGAGAGAAATTATTTTATAATGAAAATAATTGATTGTTTACAAAAATGTGATGATTTTAGGTTGTAGATAACTCCTCTATATTTCTCCAGGTGTAAGTTAGAGGTCTTGGCTATGTGTGGGCCCCACTAAAAAATGCAAGTTTTTAGAAAAGTTCGATTCTCTCCAAAGTTGTTCATAAGACATAATGAATAAATTGGCAATTAGATAATTATGGGAGTTTTTATAAATATTAATTATGGTTTCAGATCATGGTGGAGCTTGTTAGGAATACTTATATCAAAGTGCTCTCATTATTATATATTGTAATATTATTAATATGAGTTATATTATAACTCATTATTAATAATATAAGTTTCTTATATTGTTTCAACAATATATTTTTGTTATACCCGTAATGATATTAACGGGTTGTTTTGTTGTGTGACTTCCTGGTTTGTAGGAGGTCAGTTTTCTATTTCCATGGATATTTATTAGCCTCAGTATTATTTGTAATTCATATTGAATACAATATCGATAATTATTTTCCTGTGTGACAATATTGCTGTACCAATATTTGGTATCAGAGCGACATGAATCCTATGCCTGTTACATGAAAGAATAATATTCAAAGGGGCGGATCCTTTAGTACTTGCAGCTTGATGGTGTCCTAAATATTTTGCAAGGGAAATTTAATTACTCTTTGTCCGTTGATGAGTTCTATGTAGATCCATGCACTTCATTCAGGCGTCTTATTCAAGACCAGAGAAGGAGCAATTAAAATCAATTATTTATATCTGGATTCGTTCATTTCAAATCACATCTTAGCCTGCTATACTCGTGCATTGAATTCTAAGTACCTGCATGTTATCCTGACACCTTGTTTTCAACTACTCACGAGTTCCAACAAATTCTTTCTAATTTCTCAAAGACGTCTCCAAGATCTGAGCATATTGCTTGGGGGATCAGTTTTGTTTTGATCCATTTTTAATTGCATTGATTCGGTATTCAATTGGTCTTCCATCAATTATTGAATCGAGTGATTTGGTCCGAGTTTCGTGAGCTCTCACTTTGGTCCACGACATCCATTCATGGGTCGACACAAATTTTGGGTGAAGAGATATACGTTGGAAGTTTTTCTAATATAGTGCATTGTATGTGCATTCAATCAAATCCTCACCTTCATTCGCCATTAGATCGCTGTCAAGCAATTGAATTTGTATCACTTTGTTTGTCATGATTTTCTCGGATCGTGGAGTTGAATTCGGTCTTTCGCACAAGATTGACCAGGGCATTCCGCCATCAATTTAGCCTAATAACAACTAAATACACTAAAGTCATTTGTGAGTCTTATTTAAAGTTTTTATTAGTCATTTTGTTATGTAAAAGTATTGGTATAGATTCTTGACATTATTTTTGGATCGGTTTTATAGTCTTATGTCAAAATCTATTTTAAGATATTAGTATTATTGTTTTATTGTTTAAATCCAAAATTCATAGTTAAGTTTTTGTGTCAGTCAAAGTTAATAATAAAAGTCTTTGTGTTGTATGTGTAAAAAGTAATTGAATATTACTTTTTAATTACCGGTTTTCTCAAAAGTATGTCTCTTAAAAGTCATGAAAATCCAATCTTTAATTGGATTTTATCGTCAATATAGTCTCCATCATTGATGTCGTTTTATTTTAGTCTTTATAGTGTCATTATTTATTGTCAGTCTGTCTAGGTCAATAATTTTGTTAAAAAAGGGTGCATTTTCGGTTGTATCGACACCTATCTCACAATGGTCAAGAAAAGAAGAAAACAATGTATTCTCATGGAACCAATTACCATGGAGAGAGACATAAAAAATATACAAGATCAAGAAAATTCAGCTATGCTAAATTTAGAAGAAGGATATGAAGGTGACAGTGAATTTGAACCACCTAGATCTCTAAAAAGAAAAAGGTTGACAGCTAAAGAATACAAAGACCATCTTTTACAAAAAATGAGAAGTTCGGAAAAGAAGTCTGAGCACATTTCTCTGACCTAAGCGGTATGTACTATTGGAGGATGGAGGCAACGGAGGTAGGAGGACAATCAGCGTCCTCGAGTTTGTCACTACCTCAGAGGCCGCAAACTGCTTTAGTGACATCTTTGTGTCTTGTGTGATGAATAAGAACAGATGAGCATCCCTGTTCCTGTGTGCAGTGCAGTGCTTGTGTGTCCCCCATGATGATAAATTGTACCATTGATACTATTGCAGGAAGTGTTCTTGATCAAACTGATTTGATGGTTGATGTGAATTGGTTGAACGGTCCCAATTCATGTATTCATCTAATAGGTTGAACGGTCCCTGGATGATGTAGTTCCCACAGTCAGTGTTGAGGATCGAGACCATGTGCAAGCTACGGAGCGGCATGCTTGCTTGGTTGAAGATGGTGTTTTCCCCATGTTCACACTAAGGGGGGGAATGTTAGGAATACTTATATCATAGTGCTCTCATTATTATATATTGTCATATTATTAATATGAGTTATATTATAACTCATTATTAATAATATAAGTTTCTTATATTGTTTCAACAATATATTTTTGTTATACCCGTAATGATATTAACGGGTTGTTTTGTTGTGTGACTTCCTGGTTTGTAGGAGGTCAGTTTTCTATTTCCATGGCTATTTATTAGCCTCAGTATTATTTGTAATTCATGCTGAATACAATATCAGATAATTATTTTCCTGTGTGACAATATTGTTATACCAATAGAGCTTATAGGAGGTCTTTTGTGCCCTATTTTGCAAGACTGGTTTTTGGGTATAGTTTTGGGAAGTTTGAGGTAATCTGGTTGCGAGAGAAGTTTTGGAGATGTTAAAGTTTGATTTGTTGCATGAGTTAAGTTTTTTTACCCTGATGTCATTATATTTCCATTGGTATATCAAAATTTTGTTTATGATACCATTTAAGGAAGTTTTGGCGAGTTTACTCAAGACTAGTTTTGAGGGTGCCTAGTTGTGCATGGTCTCAAGTAGGTTTCATAGAATGAGAATTTTTACATAATTTTTTATGGTTTCGAAGACTTATAAAAAAATTATAAGTATGATTGATGAGTGATTAAATTCCTTTTATAAACAACTCATCATGTGTACTTTTGTTAAGCCTTTGCGATTATGTCGATGTATTTCCTGTTATATCTTTGTTGACCATTATCATCATAACTGAACTTATTAGCATGAATATTAATTAATATAGTTATGGCTAGTTATATTTATTTTATGGTATTTTGAGTATGCATTTATTATTATGGTTGTAATAATTTGTTTGAATGATGCTTTGTGTGATGCCACTCTTTTTATGAGCAACTTGTTATATGCAATAACCTGTATACAACAAAAGGCCCATCTGTAGAAAATATTCCGTAGCCAAATGGACTCACCTACAGCCAAAGGACCTATCCACAAGAACCCGTCTCGCAGCCAAATAATATCACCTATAGAAAAGGAGCCATGATTATGAATATATGGGAACATGAAGGACGACACTCAAAGCATGTACATGTCATGGAATAGCGTTACAAAATGAAACATAAGAATTGAAGATAAATAAGAAGAATATACCCGACTACTTATTACAACTCATTGAAGAACCGATTGATTGGTAAAATACGTAATTTCAGGAACTTGGCGGTTACTTGAGTTATGTATTTGATATCGGGATAGCTAGTATCTAGCTCTATTGCACGTGTTTAAACTCTTGTTTTTCCGTTTAAGATCTTCCACTTGTTTTCATTTAAGATATTTTACTTAGTATGTTTGAACTCCTAGTTGAACTCTTCTTCTCACGTTTTACTATAATTGAGGAATATAAAAGATAAGTATTAATGTTGGGAATGTATCGTATGTAGAGATCTAGATGGAGAATCAAAGAGTAGAGGATACACAGATAGAGAAGTTACTTTTTGTGATCTTCATGCCAATTCAATAATGTTTAGTAAATTTTAGTTACAATACTTAGGAGGGATTAACACCCAATGCAAGGCCCACTTGTGGTCCTGTTAATCCCCTCTATAGCTTTATTTCTATGTTTTATTGCATGGATAGACTAGAAAACAATTCATTCATTTATCTGCATTCAAAATTTATAAGTTTTTCTTGAGTTGTAGTATTTGGAAGATATTTACTTTCAAGCTGAGTTTAGTTTATTTCAAGCATTGTTGTGACATCAATTTCTTTCCATACCTCTGAAATACTTGTAAATGTGCATACAACACTGGCATTATTGAAAGTTTACGTCCCTTGGTTTGATTTTCAAATGATTGTGGATTAGTGAACAACATATTAATTGTTGTAAGTTAATTTGCACCATCATTTTTGGCGCCATTTCCAGGGATATTGCCAATTTAAAAAGTTTTTGAGAGTTTTTTCATTTCTTAGAAGCAAATTAGGTTTAGGAAAATTCCACCTCCGAACCCCCTCTAACTTCCATTGATTGAGTTGAGCTAGTTGATGCATGCACCGTCCAAGGGATGCCCGTAATATATTTTTACCCAATCTGCAAGTAACACAAATTTCTATATCTGATTTTGAAGAAGACATACTTTCCTCTGTACAAGGTTTGTTGTCAAAAGATCCCTTTTCAAGTGAAATTTCTGAAGCTCCTCTTGATCAGCAAGACATGGAAGAAGTAAACCAAAGTGTTGAAGATAGGGAAACTACCTTTGAGTTTCCCATTTATAACAATGATGAGCATGTTGCTATGAAGAATATTTCTCCATCAACCCTTCCAAACTTCCATGGATCCATAACTAAAGACCCAAATGTGAACATGTTAAAATTTTGCAATAGCTAACTAAAATAGACTAACACCTAGTAGTCTAGAGCTAAGCTCAAATTTATCAATGAACCATCAAGATCATAGCTTATTGAAATGCCTACAATGAATTAACATGAAATTATTCATCTAATTACAACATTTCTACTTAGTATATGATTGCATTCTAAAAATGGACCTAAGAAGATCACAAGAAATCAAATTAGATGTTGTTACTTCAATATGGTGAAGAGATATCACTAAAATGGAAACAAGGCCATGTTTAGATCTTCTCTTACTAACCAAGCATGAAGAAATGGATGCAAAAGGATGATGCAAGCTATTCCATTAATGGAGTAAGGCTCTTGATCATATGTTTTATATGAGATACTATTCAAAGTATGGTGTAAGGTGTGAAGGTAGGAGCTTGGTCCTTTTTATAGCTTTCTATTTGGGAAAATCTTGAATCACAATGAATGTGGGATAAAGGTAAAGTAGATTTAGACTAATTAACCATGATTAGATGATTTAACTAGTGAGTTAACAACTCATGGGAGTTGGAGATGCTTTAATTAATCAATTAGGATTAATTAATAGGCTAGAATAAGCTTTTTAGGCTATTTGGAGGTGATTTAGGAGGAATTTGATATTATTTGAAGCATTTGAAGAGAGATTTAGCCAATAAGAGGGTTTATTGATTAAATACAAGGGTAAATAGGCTTAATTAACTAATAATAGTTAATTAATTAATTTAAATAGGATTATAACTAACAAAGTGTTGTTAATTAGCATTCATAAATGATAAGAGCTAGTTAATTAACGAAATGTTGTTAATTGACCAAAATAGAGGGAAACATTAATTAATTAGTAGAGATCACTAATTATAAAAGAAATGGTGAGATAAAGGATAATTGGTACCATTTTTTAACATTAAAACTACGGAAGTAAATTTTAGGTGTTTACATTTTCTCCTCTTTTAGGTGGTGTAAATGATTTACACTTCAAAGATAGTAGAGAAGTATAAACAAGAAAATTTTGAAGAAAAATTAGTAGAATGAAGGATTCCCCCTCGAGTGTTGATGGGGTGATAGAATAAGTCGATCAACGATTGAAAATATGAAGGAAACAAATAGAAGAATCCAGGTGGAAGAAACCTTACTAGTAATGAGAATTGATAGATGAAAATGGAAATAGCTTGTGCATCTAGCTCGTTCAATAAACAACTTTGTTTCATCACTTTTCTTAAATGATCAACATCATCGACCCTTATTAAAATGTACGCATACAAAAAAGTGTAAAATAACATGAAAATATATAATACTAACATTTGTTCATTGCTAAAAATGCTTAACTCCATGCAACATACATAATGCAATGCAATACGAGAAATTAAACAAGCTAACCTGACAGGAAACAAGTACAAACACACATACTCAAACAAACAATGTTCAAGATAGTTGCACCAATGTTTTTGTTATCAAGATTTAGTTCCCAAATGTTTGTGTTTAACGAAAAGGGTTGAAAATGGTGCCCCAAACAAGGATACATGCGAGGGGAATAAAAGGAGGACATAGGGGTCCTATGAAAAATCATTCATGCGCTATGAAATAGTACTAGGAAACTTGTTGTGCCAAGATAGTACAAACATAGCAAGCAAACCAACTTTGTTAATGGAGGTAGATCCAGATGATTTGCAAGTTGTTGGCGAGAATAGATGAGGACAAAATAAAGATGTTTTGTAGGAAAAATTTTTATGTTCAAGGAAAATGCATCCGATACGGGTTTCAAATTGTGTGCATGATTTTTACCAATTTTTGAAAAAAATGAATTTTATATTTTTTTGGATTTTTGAATGTTTACTAATTTTTTGGATTCTTTTATTATTTTACTAATGTTTTGAATTTTTGATATTTTATGAATGTTTAGGGTATTTTTGAAAGTTTTCCGAAGCTATGTACATGAAAATGAAGAAACGTGAATTCCTCGGTGATAGATGAGATGTACGAGTGTAGAATGCCATGCGTATGTGTAAGAAGGTGAAGATGTAAAGTTTCCCCCATCGTTATATGGGAATATACAAAGGCAAAATCTTCACACACAGAAGTTGGATCAAGGACAATATGGATAGGTTCAACATGATGATGAGATTAAACCAATGACATGCTAGGAAGGAGCAAACATGCACCCCAATGTAAACATGGCCAAGAAACACATGATAGAGAAAAGTAAAATATTATTTTAGTGAAATAAGGGAAAAAGTTTCCATCAAACATGGAAAAAAGATAATATTATACACATGGATGTTGTGAAAAAAGTATAAGAACAATGAATGTTATCAAAGGATATGGAAAATGTAGTGAGAACATTGGCTATGAAAAGGTGATTAGCCTAAGGCACAAATCACGAGACAAGATACAAACTAAAGCAAGATTTTAAACACGATCCAACTAATACTTGGTAACATACTAATTATGTTTACTCATTGAGATCCAATGTGTGCACATGAAAATTAATTACCTCTTGGAGGGAATATTTGATAGACAAGTGAAGACACCCTAGCCAATGTGTATGAATGATTTATTTTCAAAGTTGATTTATGAATGGAGGGTGGAAGGAGAGTCGTACATTGATTTGATTCTAACTAGGCGTCCATAGCCCCAATGGAGATGTATTTAATTCTAATCACAACATTTTTCTACTACCAACCAGTGTTCGTAGCTCGATAGAGATATTGGAAATACTCAAAGAGAGAGTTATATATCAATTTTCTTTTTATTTTCGATTGATTTTTTTACTTTCTGAAAATTTATTTCAGCTCTCTCAATTTGTTTTAACAAGGGGTTAAGAACCACTGATGGCTTGATGGAAGGATGCGGAAGTGATTGTGATGATGACATTGGCTAGTGTCAACAAATACATCCAAAAGTTCTCCACAACAATTTTATTAGATGTAGATAGTGATAGGATCTCTATGAGGTCAGTCATTCTTTAATTTACCAAGGTGATGAAAGACCAAGGTCAAATGGATACCATAGAGATAAATGTCACAAAATGCATGTGAATAGACTAACCAAAATATCATTGAAGGTATGAAAATGGTGGATTACTTGTAGAGGAATAACAAGAAAGGGAAGAAAGAACATCCATGTGTATGCAATACCTGATTGTAATGTTTGATATTTGTACCTTTTATTTTTAATGTTTTCTCATATTTTTTGTATTTTGGGAAAGTAGGACCAACAATGTCACTTAGCGTGATAAGATCCAACAATTTTTTTTTTGGGATTTCCTTGATAAGGTAGACTAGGTATGTTTTATTCTCAAGATTCATATTATCACCAATCTCAATGATTGTAGTGATCTCATACTCAACAAATGATTACGATTTATCTTGAAACATGGATTTCGTAAGTGGGAACTTGATTTCCCTGTCCAAAGGTTTATGCACTTTGTTCCATACTTGATGGTTGCATTGATGTGAATTTTTGAACTGCGTTTGATTATTAACTTTATGATCATTTAAATTGTTGGGAGATTTGGAGCTCTTGGAATTTTTTTATCTTAGCTTGATAAAGAAACTATTTGGGTTTCCTAAAAGCTAATGCTTGAATTGTATGATCCTAAGAAGTGGGAGAAGAAAGTGAATGAAGAATACATAGTCTAAGATTGAAGAGGATAGGATAGCAAGAGGTGTACCATAGATTGAAGATGAAGGACTACTAGGATATGGCACAAGTATAGAAGATTAGGGGCTACGGATGTGTCCCATATATAGAAGATGATGGTCTACCTAGACATGTCCTATATATAAAAGATGATAGGCTACTAGGATGTTCCGTAAGTATAGAAGATCAGGGGATAATATAACGTGCCCTAAGTATATAAGAGGATGAAGGGATATTAGGATGAGGACCAAGAATAGAGGATAAAGGGATACCTTCAGAGAAGACCCACCAATAGAAGATGGAGGGATACTAGGACATGGCCCAAGAATAAAAGATAATGGGCTACCAAGAGGTGACCCTCAAATAGATGATAATGGAATACCTAGAGGTGGCCCACATATAGAAGAAGATGATGGATACCAAGTGGTGACCTAAGGTGAGATTGTGATTGAGGAATCAAGATAGATAAAGAATGATTGGGTGATGAGAATATAGGTTATGGATCAATACCAGACCCATGCATTTCATCACACAATGAATAATGTGAAGACAAAAGAATAAGAAGAGGATCAATTTTGATGATCCTAGGGTCTTCCTCTATTTCTTGATAAAAGGAATGAACCTCTTCCCCATAATACATGAATGTATCAAGTCTAAATATAATCCTTACTCATGGTCCTCTAAAGGAATGTCATCATGTAACCCCATGAATTCTTTGATCGCTTCTTCATCAACCATAGTAGATTGATTAGAAGAAAGGGGTCCAACTGGTGTGGAATACTTAGAAGATGATAATGACTCAAGAGACAGAGTAGATTTGGATATAAATGTCTCACGAGTGGAAGAATATGGTATTGATTTACCTATAAGATGATATAGTTTTGGTAAACAAATAGGATTGAGTATAAAGTCCATAGATTGTGATGTAGGTGTTGACTTAGATGATTGACTAGAAGGAATTTGATTCACATGAATCTTCAAAGGAGGAATAATTTGTTGATGTGACTGATAAAGGATGTCCTTTAGAGAAATGGAGGAACATAACTCAAGATTCGAATTAGAGGAACTTTGAATAATAGTTCGAGATAAAAATCATTAGAAAACCGAGGGGAATCGAGAAGAATTAGAATCATGCCACTGACTATGAGATGAAAAGTGGGGAAATGGGTAACCGAACAGGTTTCCTTAATGGGAAGAACTAAATGAGGTTTAGTCATGATGGGCATCCTTTTATGGGAATGCCAAAACCTAGGTTCCCTATTTTCGTAAATGTGAGGAATAATGTGATAATTGGTCATTGTTGTTATTTATGGGGTACAAATTACTAGACCTATATAGTGTGATTGAACTCTTTCAAATGAAATGAAGTTCCATGTCAATTTGGGAAGCATAATGGTAACCAACTAGACATTATGATCCGCAAAGAATCAAGGAAAATAATCCTAAAGAATTAAGGAAAATAAATAATAAAGAATGACACACCGATAAGGTATGCATAACAACAAGTATCTAGGACACAAAAATCAAGTACAAGAATATGATCCAATCACAAGAATAGTTACTCCCTACATTTTTCAAGTATAGGTTTGGTGCAAATAGTGACAACACAATATCACCACTTAGGTCAAGTTTAAAATAAACAAGACCTAAATACTAAGAAGGTGTTGACGTGATCTCCTAACAAGGTATACTAAAACAAGTTTTAAATACAAACAAAGTCCAAGTCTTGAAAATGGAGGCTACAAATGTGAGCAACACAACAACACTATTTAGACACGTTAATCAAGATTTATGGAAAAAGCAAGATTTTAGTATCAAAATTATGTTACCAAAATGTGATAGCATAACATCGAAACTTTTCAAAACTCAAGGCAATGTTGGGATCAAAACTAAGTCTAAGTATAGCAAGAAGTTGTTATTTATGCAAGCAACATAACAATACAACTTAGAGACTTAGATCAAGTTTCATAAAGGAAATAAGATGTAAGTATAAAAATTATATTGATATGATATGAGAAGTGTAAAAACTCAAAGGAATTCAATGAAAATATAATCTAACTACAATGAATTCTTAATATGCGTATTAAGATGATGGCTACCAAGATATAAAGTTGTACTAACACACTTTAAACACTTACTATGCATAGTCACAATATGGAAGGATGAAAGCGGGTGTAAAAGTGATAGACATAATATTTGATAACACTACATATGTATGTTATGTTTTGCCCCAAAATGGGAAACAAGAAAACAAAGGAGTAGACCAAGTGGTGATGAAAAATACTTGGCATGACTTTGGCAGAGTTTTACCTTGTCTTAAGACAAGTGAAAAACTAGGACAAAGTAACACTTTGTAAATTTTGTGATGAAATAACACATGACTTCAACTTTAATGGACTCTCCCCTTATTCAAATAACAAGGTTTTGACTTTGAAAAAGTTTTCACATTGTGAGAGCTCTTTGGAACATGATGGATAAATTCAAGTTGGCTCCAAGCCAAAAGATTCTTATTAGTTCACTCTCTAGGTGTCACAAACTATATCATGAGTGCGGTTTTCCAAGAAAGTCACACTGACTAATCAAGGAGTATCCCAAATTTACTTTACCCACTTTGATATAATGAGCAATAAATTATGTTTAGTTTTATTTAACTGGGGTTTCATGAAGATAATTTTTATGCTAATCTCACAAAGGCGTACTAGTCAATTGGGTAGCGGAGCACTTCCCGTTTCGTTCACCATTTCTCTCAAGGTGTGAACTACTTTAGGGTTCTTGGGGTAATCCTCATAATGATTTTTATGGATTATGCCAAGATACTTCCTCCATTTTGAAGCGATGAGTATTAGTTCTTAACTGAAACATTTAAATATAGTGTGTTGAATAAAATGGTTTATTTTTTATCTTTTGGATTAAGAAATGAGGTTTAGTACACCATTGGAAACCTGCACCACTTGTAGTTAGATTTTTTTAGATCCCAATTCTTTGAGAAGATTTTTGAGGTACACAAATGATTTTAGTAATTTCTAATAGAAAGTGAATCAAAGTTTCTTTTGATTCTCAAGATCATCCAAGCATGCAAGAGAAGAGCATACACAATAATTTGATCCAAATAGTTAAATGCAAAGGAAAAATTTAAACCAAATGACTCTGTAAACAAGGCTTGATAATTTTGTCATTTTTTAAGCTAAAAAAATGAAAGATTAAGTTTCCAATTTAACTAGAATGTTAGAAAATGAAAACTAAAAGTTGCTTTTGATTCTCAAGATCAGCCTAAGGTGTAAGAGAAGAGAATACACAAAATTTTTCCTAACTTTTATAAAGCATGAAAATAAAAGCATTCATAAAAACTTAAGAAAATTTATTAGAAATATGATTAGAAATGTTAAATCCCTGTAAACAATAGAAAAACAAAAAATTAGAAACTAAAGCCTCGAAATTAGTGCAAAAATCCACATAAAACGTAGTAGTGTGAGCCCATGTAGTAGTAGAGCAAGCCAAAGAGTGGTAATGTGAGCCTAAGTGCGTAGCATGGGACTTAAAGTAGTAGCTTTAAGAGGATTAAATTAGTAGTGCATGCTTGTGTAAAAAAAAAATAGTAAGTCTTGCGGTAGTGTGACCCGAGAGGTAGTAGTGTGGGCCTATCAAATAGTAGCGCGGACTAGGTAGTGCGAGTAGAAAAACACAATGTTACACCAGTGTGGAAAAAACAACGATAGCATGAATAGAATCATAGTAGCGTGTCCCTAGTAGTAGTAGCGTGAGATACTTCAGCAAAGAGCGCATACCAGTTATGTAGTAGCGTGAGCTTCTTATAGATCACTAAAACACATGAATTTTGATAAAAAAATTGTCAAAAATCTCAAAAAAATTCTATTTGATCCAAATTTGACAGCACCTCACCTCTTTTGATCCTACAAAGATAAAAAATAAAGCAATCCTAACCAAACTAGTTAAGAAACTTTGTATTTATAAAAAAATGCAAAATATTGTTAGTAAAATCAAAAATTGAAACTAATCTAAAAATATTGAAAATAAATGCAAAGGAAAATGGAGTATGTCCCACCGAACATGCCAAATGTGAACATTTTAAACTTTTTCGATATCTAACTAAAATAGAATAACACCTAGTATTCTAGAGATAAGCTCAAATTTATCAATGAACTATCAAGATCATAGCTTATTGAAATGCCTACAATGAATTGAAATGAAAATTTTCATCTAATTACAACATTTCTAATTAGTATATGATTGCATTCTAAAAATGGACCTAAGAAGATCACAAGTAATCAAATTAGATGTTGCTACTTCAATATGGTGAAGAGATCTCACTAAAATGGCAACAAGTCCATGTTTAGATATTCTCTTACCAACCAAGCATAAAGAAATGGATGTAAAATGATTATGCAAGCTATTCCATTAATGGAGTAAGGCTCTTGATCATATATTTTATATGAGATACTATTCAAAGTATGGTGTAAGGTGTGAAGGTAGGAGCTTGGTCCTTTTTATAGCTTTCTATTTGGGGAAAGATTGAATCATAATGAATGTGGGATAAGGGATAAAGTAGATTTAGACTAATTAACCATGATTAGATGATTTAACTAGTGAGTTAGCAACCCATGGGAGTTGGAGGTGCTTTAATTAATCAACTAGGATTAATTAATAGGATAGAATAAAATTTTTAGGCTATTTAGAGGTGATTTAGGAGGAATTTGATATGATTTGAAGAATTTAGCCGATAAGAGGGTTTATTGATTAAATACAAGGGTAAATAGGCTTAATTAACTAATATTAGTTAATTAATTGATTTGAATAAGATTATAACTAATGAAGTGTCATTAATTGGCATTTGGAATGTCATAGGATCTAGTTAATGTTATCCAAAATAAGCCCCTTGATTATTTTTTGGTGACTCCTTCATTCTTTCCTCCCTTGTGCCTCAATCAATTTTTTTATCTTTTAAGCACTCAAAACCTTCTAGAAATGGCACCATTAGATAGAGCTCCTTCTCATCTTTCCAGAAAGGTAAAGTTTTCCTCCTAACTCCATGTATTTTTGAAGTTATGACTCGGCGGATTTTTTGTGGGAAATTTTCCTTAGACAGTCCAGTTGGCCAATCAGAGAGTGCCACGTTAGTAAAGGGATGGCAGAAGGTGGAAGAAACTTGGAAAATTTTCCAAAGTGTTTGGTGGGGGTGCAAAGGAGAAATTTTGGCCCGTAGGCCCGTTAATGAATAAGATTGTGCCACGTGTCGAGGCATCAAGGGTCGAGAGGCGAGAGGATTTTTTCCTTTTTGCCCAAGTTTAGAAAATTTGAAAAAGAAGGCCTTCCCCCCAAAGCCCAAACTAATAATATCATGCCACGTGTCCATGTGGCGGAAAAAACACAAGGCAAGCCTGCAGGGAAAAATGAACATGAAAGGCTGCGTCAATGGAATTCTACCATGTGTCAGCCGGGGAGGATGGTTAGTAGTAGTGAGAAAAGTTGAGAGCAAAGGCCCATGGCGAATCAAATCATGCCATGTGTCCTCGGGTCATTCAAATCGGCGGAGAATTTTTGGAAAATTTTCCAAAGGCCAAAACAATGGAAAATGAAGCGGAGAGAGCCCGCAACCAATCAAAATGTGCCATGTGGCACCAGGACGATGGGGTGTGAAGATTTTTGGGAAATTTTCCCAAATGCAAAAAGGTGGGAAAATTTTGAATTTTCACCCGCCAACCCATTTTTGGCCTTGTTTTTCCCTAAATGTTTAGAGGGGCATAACTTTCAATCCAGAGCTTGGTTTCTTGTGTTCTTTATATCAATGGAAAGATGGTGAAATTCTCTACATGATTATGGGCTCAATTTTTTGTTTTGGTGGAGTTTAGAGGAGAAAATTGGAAAACTCCTCTGGCACGTGGAAATCAACAAAACTGACATTTCAACCACCATTTTTAATGAAGTATGGCATGCATTCTCTCCCAGCATGGTTAAAAACATCAGGGAATGGAATTTTGAGGGTGCCCATGCTATTTTAATACCATTTGGTTAGTGGTTGAAGCATCTTTCATGTTTTCCTGTGTTTCTCTCTCCTGAGTTCAAATGGGCATTGTAAAAGCCAGAATGGGCTCATTTTTGAAAGGGTTAGACAATCTTCTAGCTCTGCAACTTCCCTTTTCTTCCTCATCAGGTAGATTTATGGAAGTTTTACCTTTTTATGAAAATTCAGCATCTCTTTTTTGCCTCTTGGTCATTGTAATGCACATTATTGGACTGGAATGATAATGTATACTCATGTAATTAAAACTTTCTCAATCCTTTCATATGTTTATCATTATTTCGATCTTTCATTACATTTTGAAAATTTGTGCATGTTTTGTGTTGTATCTTTGATGTATTTTGTATGTTTTGCAAGTAGCAACCTGTCTACTACTCCTCCGGTGCATCACCTTAATTAGACTAGGTTTATTCTTTGTATCTTCTCAACCCTATCTCCTTGGAAAAGTTTGATTAAAATATAGGTAAAACCTCTACAAAATGTTATGCACACTTGAACAGAGGAGTTGAGGAACCAACCTCTAATATGGAGACTCTTTTCCCACTTTTACAAGAGCCACACTTGGGGAAATGATTCAATGTTGTGTAATCATACTTGGATGCTAAAATATCAAACTAGAAATCGATAGAACATCCGAGAGGGTGCTTTAATTTGCACCAACAGTTTTGGCATGCCCGGTGGGACCTCAGAGGTTTTCATATTCATTGTAACAAAATAGATGTGCATTTGTTGTAAGTTTCTTGCTTAAAAGAGCCCTGAATTGCACATCCGGTGACTCCAAGGAAGAAGAATCACTGGTTTTAGTAGTCCAGGACACTGAAAAACTCCCGAGAAGAATCACCACAAGGTTAAGAGTTGGAGAAGAAGAAGTATTGTTTGAGTATCTACAATTATCTCCAAGAAGAAGACAAAGAGGGAGAAGAATTCAAAGGTCTCCATCTCCACCGACAGAACTCTATCAACTCCTCCACACAGTAGACCTTTCATCCAATCAACAAGGGTTCTAAGGCCAATTAGAATGGCACAACACAACCCATATGTTAATTTCACTATCAACACCCCACTTTCTCTCAATGCATAAAATCTAATCCCGGTAAAGTATTGAAGAACATTCCATACTTTCTTGGAGAGAATCGGACCACTCCTAGTGATCACGTCAAGGATATTGCTAATATTTGTGCAATCCATGAGATTGATGAGATGCAAGCAATTCTTGCTGTCAAACTGCTGGCATATTCATTCAAAGGGAAAGATTTGCAATGGTTTAGGAGCCTTGCTTCAGGCTCTATCCAAAATTGGAACCAGTTATGTATAGCCCTCCATGAGCAGTTCGGAGAAAAGGGAGACAACTTGTCCCTTTTGGAACAATTGACAACTATTAAGAGAGCTCCTAATGAGCAGCTGACTGACTTCAACTTCAGATTCCAAAGGACTTGGGAGATAATTCCAATGGCAAGTAAGGCCAACAACAGAAGGTGCTTTTCTATATTACCTTAAAGCTTTAAATTATGATATTTCTATGTTGATTCAATCCATGGGAGGCACAACTATCCCTGTTGCTTATAGCATTGCCATTAGAGCTGAAAATTGTCTGATTCAAGCTGGTAAGCTAGCTCCTAGGCCTCCAATGCCATTGTATCCAAATTTAGAAAGTCCAAGCACTAGTCAAGTGCCTAATTTAGCTCCTGTTCCCACTCCTAGAAATCAGAGTTCAAATGAAGCTTCTACTTCATCTTCTAGTGCCTCAAATGAACTTCAAGAAGTCATGAAGCAATTGCAAAATTTAGGTAATGAGTTGGTTACACTCAAGAGGCGAAAGCCCAAAGTTTTAGACCTTCTTATTAGCCTCAAGCTTAGCCTAACAGGTAGCCATATCAGCCTCAAAGACCACCCAATCCAGCTACAAATCAAAATCAAGCAAGGCCTCCTGCCAATAGACCATTTCAGCCCTATAATCCCAATGCTACATCTGCCTCTAAAGCACTAGTGCCAGTACAAAACAACATAGCTCAAGAGTATGACTGGTGTTTCCCATGCAATGAACCTCACAACCAGTCTATGTGCTTCAATGGTGCTCTAAATCAAGCCTTAATGGTAACAACAACTGGTGTGGAGGGTGAAGGGAGTCAAGGAAATAACCAACAACAAGAAACATCCCAACAATAATCAGCTCCAAATGATACCACACTTGTAAACTGGCAGGCATAAGACTTTTGTGGCATGAATCAACCAATCTCTCAAAGTGTTGCAGCCAACACAAGGTCAAAAAGGAGAAATTTGGGTGAAGGACAGCCATTGGCTCTAAGTAATCCACAACCTTCTACCACTCCATAGACTGTTGGCAAACAAAATACGATTTCAAACATGCAAGGGACCCCCAAACCAGCTCCTAGACCAACTCGGATGCTAGTTGTTGCTGCCCATGTGTAAGGAATGAATGTGCTAGGCCAAAGGGAAGTAGAGAGATGCTTCATATCCATTCAACATCATTGATCAGATGAAGAAGACAAATGTAAACATATCAATGTGGGAATCACTATCCATCCCAGGCCAAAGAGATTTGCTACAAGCTGCCATGAAGGACTGGTCAACTTCAAATCATCAGGTCCAAATGTAAGAGAAGGTACTCAAAAATGCTGCCCATCTTGAAGGGAATCATAGAGGACAACAAGGTAAAATGTTGAAGCCCCCTCCATTCTATGTTTCATTGATCATTGGGGACCAATTAGTGCACAATTGCATGATTGATTCTGGGGCAAGTAGTTCAGTAATGCCCAAGAAAATAGATGATCAGTTGGGGCTCCAATATGAAATCATATCCAAAGGGGTGGTGAAATTGGATGGGACAGTGGTGACAACAGTAGGAGTGATTAAAAACTTGAGTCTTACCTTGCATGCATTCCCCAACATTGTTGTTTTGTAAGATGTCTCAATGATAGATCTTCCACCACTCTTTTCCCTATGTTTGTCAAGGGATTTCATAGCTAAGATTTGAGGTTAATTATCTGCTGATTGGTCACACATGTTGTTTAGAACAAGATATGGAACCAAAGCCACAATCATATCTGAGCCTATTGCAAACTTTCACATTGAGCCTCACACTCCAAGCCAAATCAATACCAACTGCTCATTGGCGTTTGACAAATAATATTATCCAAGCAATGATGAAGCTAACACCAAGGTTAGAAGCATCCCAGATTTGACTCTTGATGAATGGGAAAGCAAGGTGCATGATTTTGATCCTTATCAAGAAATAGAAGAATCTGAGCTAGGAGTCTATTGCATGCATGAAGAAAATCAGCCTATTCCTAGCATCACCAAGCCAGACCACAAGGATGACAATGAGGTATGGCAATTGTTCTTTGATGGATCAAGAAGTAGACAAGGTGCAAGAGGGGGAGTTAGGCTTGTTTCACTGAAGCGATTAAGTACTATTCAACTTTTAGATTTTAGTTTGCATGTTCTAATAACACTACTGAGTATGAAGCTTTGATATAAGGATTGCATTGGTCAATCAAGAGAGGAATAAAGAACTTGCAAGTCTTTGGTGACAAGTGAGCTGATTGTCAACCAAGTTAAAGGGAAACATGCTACCAAGAATGATCTTCTCAAGTGTTACAAAAACAGGGTGTGGGACCTCATTGAAGATTTTGAGGGCTTTAGCATCAAGTCCATCCCTAGAAAAGAGAACCAAGCTGCTGATAGGCTTGCAGCAGTTGGAGCAGCCTTTGATGTTGTTAAAAGCATCAAGAAAGACAAAGTACAACCAAAAATTCATGTGATTGTAAGGCCTTCAGTTCCAGACAACAATGTAAGTTGGAAAGTGTTTGAAAATGATCAACAAATCATCCATTTCTTACAAGAAGAGGCTAAGTTCTTAGCTAAAAATCAAGAAAAGTTAGAACAACAGTATGGTGATCAAGTGGTACAGCTGAGAACCAACAAAATACCAAAGGGACTTGTCACTTTGGAGTCCATTTTCAATCCTAATGATCAGTTTAGGAAGGAGAAAGCAAACATCCAAGTCAAGGGAGAAGATTCAGTGCCCATCTTGGTGGAAGAAGGCAAGTCACTCCAAATTGGTAAAGTGACAACTGAGCAAGAAAGGTATGAGTTCATACAGCTTTGTCAAGAATTCCCTGATGTGTTTTCTTGGAGCTATGAATATTTGAAAGGCTTCAATCCCAAGTTAGCTCAACACACTATTGAATTGGACCCAAGTGCTAAACCCATCAGGCAAAAACAAAGGCCAGTCAATCCACACATGGAGCCTCTCATGAGAAAAGAATTGAATAAGTTGATAGAGTCAAGTATCATATTCCCTATCAAGCATTCTAGTTGGGTAGCCAACTTGGTTCCAGTTAGAAAGAAGAGTGGAGAAATCAGATTGTGTGTTGACTTCAGAGATTTGAATAGAGCATCTCTCAAGGATCATTACCCACTTCCTTCTATGGAGAAGATTTTACAAGTTGTTCTTTGGCTCTCAAAGGTTTTCATTGCTCGATGTCTATTCAGTGTACAATTAGATTATGGTGAAGGAAGAGGATTAGTTCAAGATAGCCTTCACAACCAAATGGGGGACCTATGCATATAGGAAAATGTCATTTGGGTTGTCCAACGTTGGAGCTACATTCCAAAGGGCAATGGACATGGCGTTCAAGGATTTGATTAACAAAATGGTGCTGATATATCTAGATGATATCACTATTTTTTCAAAAAATGCAGCAGACCATCTCTTTCATTTGAGACAAGTGTTCCAAAGGTGCAGAAGATTTGGGGTATCGTTGAATCCCAAAAAGTGTATTTTTCTAGCTCATGAAGGAAAGCTCCTTGGCCACATTGTCTCCAAAGAAGGGTTAGAAATTGATCCAAAAAGAGTTGAAGCCATAAGAGCACTACCATTGCCAAGCCACAAGAAAGCCCTCCAAAGTTTCTTGGGAAGGATAAATTTTGTTCGGAGGTTTGTCCCAAATTTTTCAGCCCTAGTCAAGCCTATCACCAAGATGTTAAAGAAAATCATAGCTTTCAAATGGACAATGAAGGCAAGGCAAGTTTTGAAGCAATCAAAGAGGCCATCTCACAAGCTCCAAATCTCATTAACCCAGATTTCTCCAAGGATTTCATCCTCTATGCATTTAGAGGTGATGATACTATTTCTATAATGTTGGTACAGCATAACAAAGACAATGATGAGCAGCCACTCGCTTTCTTCAGCCAAATCTGGAGGACTATGAGGTGAGAAATTCCTTCATTAAGAAGCATGTTCTTGCAATGATTAGGAGCTTAAAGAAATTTAAGCATCTAGTTTCAAACAACAAGGCTCAACTACTAGTTTCTCATGTGGGAGTTAAAGACTTCCTCCTTAATAAAGACCTAAATGAAAAGAGAGCAGGTGGATTACTCGTGTGATGGAATATGACATTGAGATTAAAGTCACCAATTTGGTCGGAGGAAAAGGATTGTGTGAGAAGCTGGTCTTGAACAAACAAACGGAAGCATATAATGAGAAAGAGGTTTTTGACGTTACAAGACAACCATGAACAAGGAAGCCCTCAAGAAGAAAATGACAGTTCCCTCACTCCTTGCTGGACTGAGATATAATGCACTTTCTACACACATGCATATGCCCTCTAGAAATGAATAAAATCAAAAGGAGACACTTCAGATTGTAGGTTGTCCCATAAGCCCTTGTTGATGGTGTTTTATTCAAAAGGGATGTGAATGGAGTGTTGTTGAGATGCATTGGTACAAATCAGATTCATAGAGTGTTAGAAGAGTTCCATGGTGGATCAGTGGGGTTTTTTTTGCACCAAGAGTGATAGCTCTCAAGACCATGAGGGCTAGCTATTATCGGCCCAAGATTTTCAAAGTGATCTGTTATGCATGGATCAAGAGGTGAAAGAATTTTGAATTCTTCACAGGTAAGGAGAGACTAGCCGCCCTTCCATTGCATCCAATTTCAGTTGACCAACCATTCATGTAGTGGGGTTTGGACTTCATTAGAGTCATTAACCCAAATTCAAGCCAAGGACACAAATGGATTCTAACAACAACAAATTATTTCACCAAGTGGATTGAGGCAGTGACACTCAAGGAAGCAAATGAATCTAGCATCCTAGACTTCTATGAAGGCATAACAACCAGATTTGGCATACCTGCTACAATAATATCAGATAATGCATTGGTATTCATTGGATCTAAGGTAACTGAATGGGCTGTCAAGAATGGGATCTACCTAAGCACTTCATCAAATTATTATCCTCAGGGTAATGGCCAAGTTGAATCTACAAAAATGAACTTGCTAAGGATCATCAAGAGGACTCTTGATGAAAATCAGATGTCTTGGCATACTAAATTGAAATCATCCTTGTGGGTTGATAGGATAACCCCCAAGAGATCTATAGGTAATTCTCCATTCAAGCTTGTTTATGGAAGAGAGTCAATTTTTCCCATGTCACTTGAGTTGCCAACATTGGAACTCATGAATTAGTATGAGTTATTGGATTTTGGACCCATGGAAGTTAGATATGCAGAATTGATGGAGCTCTAAGAAATCAAAACCATGCATCCCAAGCAATGGAGAAAGATCAAGCTTTGATCAATAAAACTTTTGATATAAAGGCCAAGGATAGATCTTTCAAAGTTGGGGATCTAGTGTTAAAATGGGATGCATACAAAGCAAAATCGGGGAGGCATTCAAAATTTGATGCCATTTGGAGTGGCCCCTACATGGTTACGAAGTGTAAAGACAACAATGCCTCCAATTGTCTACATTGGATGGTGAAGAATTGCATATTCCAATCAATGGAATCCATTTGAAGCATTACTACTGAGGGAAATTCTCCACCTTGTACATATTAGCTTAGTTTTTCATTCCTCCAAGTGCTTATGCACATTGTTGTATTGTAGTTTATCTTTTCTTTCCCTAAGTGCTTTGGCACATGCTTATTGTTCCAAGAATGTGTTTTACAAGCCTTACTCCAAATCAGGTGGTGTTTTACCCTCCATCTTCCTCCTTGCATTGTTCTAATCAGTTGGGGTACCAAGTAAAGAATTTGATGACTCCATGCCCAATGGATTGTTTCATGTAACTGGTAACTTCATCCAGCAGCAGATGACCCCTCTGAGTCACCAAAATTGTTATCCAAAATAAGCCCCTTGCTTTTTTTTTGGCTAACTCCCTTCATTCTTTCCTCCCTTGTGCCTCAGAATTTTTTTATCTTTCAGGCACTCAAAACCTTCTAGAAATGGCACCATTGGATAGAGCTCCTTCTCAGATTTCTAGAAAGGTAAATTTTTCCTCCTAACTCCATGTATTTTTGAAGTTATGACTCGGTGGAGTTTTTGTGGGAAATTTTCCCTAGACAGTCCCGCCGCCAATCAGAGAGTGCCACATCAGCAAAGGGATGGTAGAAGGTGGAAAAACTTGGAGAATTTGCTGAAGTGTTTGGTGGGGGTGCAAAGGAGAAATTTTGGCCCGTAGGACCGCTAACGAATAGGATTGTGCGATGTGTCACCGAGGCATCGGGGTTGGGAGGTGCGAGAAGAATTTTTCCTTTTACCGAAGGGGTGAGACATAATGCACTTTCTACACACATGCATATGCCCTCTAGAAATGAATAAAACCAAAAGGAGACACTTCAGATTGTAGGTTGTCCCATAAGCCCTTGTTGATGGTGTTTTATTCAAAAGGGATGTGAATGGAGTGTTGTTGAGATGCATTGGTACAAATCAGATTCATAGAGTGTTAGAAGAGTTCCATGGTGGATCAACTGGGGGTTATTTTGCACCAAGAGTGATAGCTCTCAAGACCATGAGGGCTAGCTATTATCGGCCCAAGATTTTCAGTGACTGTTATGCATGGATCAAGAGGTGCAAGAATTTTGAATTCTTCACAGGTAAGGAGAGACTAGCCGCCCTTCCATTGCATCCAATTTCAGTTGACCAACCATTCATGTAGTGGGGTTTGGACTTCATTAGAGTCATTAACCCAAATTCAAGCCAAGGACACAAATGGATTCTAACAGCAACAAATTATTTCACCAAGTGGATTGAGGCAGTGGCACTCAAGGAAGAAAATGAATCTAGCATCCTAGACTTCTATGAAGGGATAACAACAGATTTGGCATACCTGCTACAATAATATCAGATAATGCATTGGTATTCATTGGATCTAAGGTAACTGAATGGGCTGTCAAGAATGGGATCTACCTAAGCACTTCATCAAATTATTATCCTCAGGGTAATGGCCAAGTTGAATCTACAAAAATGAACTTGCTAAGGATCATCAAGAGGACTCTTGATGAAAATCGATGTCTTGGCATACTAAATTGAAATCAGCCTTGTGGGCTGATAGGATAACCCCAAGAGATCTATAGGTAATTCTCCATTCAAGCTTGTTTATGGAAGAGAGTCAATTTTTCCCATGTCACTTGAGTTGCCAACATTGGAACTCATGAAGTAGTATGAGTTATTGGATTTTGCACCCATGGAAGTTAGATATGCGAGAATTGATGGAGCTCTAAGAAATCAAAACCATGCATCCCAAGCAATGGAGAAAGATCAAGCTTTGATCAATAAAACTTTTGATATAAAGGCCAAGGATAGATCTTTCAAAGTTGGGGATCTAGTGTTAAAATGGGATGCGATAAAGCAAAATCGGGAGGCATTCAAAATTTGATGCCATTTGGAGTGGCCCCTACATGGTTACGAAGTGTAAAGACAACAATGCCTCCAATTGTCTACATTGGATGGTGAAGAATTGCATATTCCAATCAATGGAATCCATTTGAAGCATTGCTTTCGAGGGAAATTCTCCACCTTGTACATATTAGCTTAGTTTTTCATTCCTCCAAGTGCTTATGCATATTGTTGTATTGTAGTTTATCTTTTCTTTCCCTAAGTACTTTGGCACATGCTTATTGTTCCAAGAATGTGTTTTACAAGCCTTACTCCAAATCAGGTGGTGTTTTTCCCTCCATCTTCCTCCTTGCATTTTCTAATCGGTTGGGGTACCAAGTAAAGAATTTGATGAATCCATGCCCAATGGATTGTTTCGTAATGTAGTAACTTCATCCAAGAGTGAGATGACCCCTCTCGGTCACCAAAATTGTTATCCAAAATAAGCCCCTTGCTATTTTTTTGGCTAACTCCCTTCATTCTTTCCTCCCTTGTGCTCGAGAATTTTTTTATCTTTCAGGCACTCAAAACCTTCTGGAAATGGCACCATTGGATAGAGCTCCTTCTCAGATTTCTAGAAAGGTAAATTTTTCCTCCTAACTCCATGTATTTTTGAAGTTATGACTCGGCGAAGTTTTTGTGGGAAATTTTCCCTAGACAGTCCCGTTGGCCAATCAGAGAGTGCCACATTAGCAAAGGGATGGTAGAAGGTAGACAAAACTTGGAGAATTTGCTGAAGTGTTTGGCGGGGGCGCAAAGGAGAAATTTTGGCCCGTAGGCCCGCCAACGAATAGGATTGTGCGATGTGTCACCGAGGCATCAGGGGTTGGAGGTGCGAGAAGAATTTTTCCTTTTTACCCAAGTTTGGAAAATTTGAAAAGGAAGGCCCGCCCCAAAGCCGAGCTAATAAGATCATGCCACATGTCCATGCGGCGGCAAAAACACAAGGCAAGCCTGTAGGGAAAAATGAACATGAAAGGCCCACATCTAATGGAATTCTACCACATGTCTAGCCCAGGGAAGATGGTCACAGCGACGATGGAAAATTTGAGAGCAAAGGCCCACGGTGAATCAAATCGTGCCACGTGTCCTCGGGTCATTCGGCTGACGGAGAATTTTGGAAAATTTTCCAAAGGCCAAAATGATGGAAAATGAAGTGAAGAGAGCCCGCAACCAATCAAATCATGCCACATGGCACCAGGATGGTGGGGCACGGAGATTTTTGGGGAAATTTTCCCAAATGCAAAAAGGTGGGAAAATTTTGAATTTTTTTCCCCGTCAACCCATTTTTGGCCATGTTTTGCCCTAAATGTTTAGAGGGGCATAACTTTCAATCCAGAGCTCGGTTTCTTGCATTCTTTATATCAATGGAAAGCTAGTGAAATTATCTACATGATTATAGGCTCAATTTTGTGTTTTAGTGGAGTTTAGAGGGAGAAAATTGGAAAACACCTCTTGCACGTGGAAATCAATAAACTGACATTTCAACCACCATTTTTAATGAAGTATGGCATGCATTCTCTCCCAGCATGGTTAAAAACGTCAAGGAATGGACTTTTGAGGGTGCCCATGCTGTTTTAATACCATTTGGTTGGTGGTTGAAGCATCTTTCATGTTTTCCCATGTTTCTCTCTCCTGAGTTTGAATGGGCATTGTAAAAGCTAGAATGGGCTCATTTTTGAAAGAGTTAGACAATCTTCTGGCTCTGCAACTTCCCTTTTCTTCCTCATTAGGTAGATTTGTGGAAATTTTACCTTTTCATGCAAATACAACATCTCTTTTTGCCTCTTGGTCATTGTAATGCACTTGTATTAGACCTAGAATGATAGTGTATGCTCTGTGATTACAAATTTCTCAATCCTTTCATACGTTTATCATTGTTTCCTGATCTTTCATTAAATTTTGGCAATTAGTGCATGTTTTTTGTTGTATCTTCTTCTGGATTGTGTATTTTTTTGCAATAACAAGTGTCTACTACTCCTCCGGTGCATCACCTTAATTAGACTAGGTTTATTCTTTGTATCTTCTCAACCCTGTCTCCTTGGCAAAGTTTGATTAAAATATAGGTAAACCCTCTGCAGAATTTTATGCACACTTGAATAGAGGAGTTGAGGAACCAGCCTCTAATCTAGAGATTCTTTTCCCACTTTTACAAGTCCCACACTTGGGGAAAAGATTCAATGTTGTGCAATCATACTGGATGCTAAAATATCAAACTAGAAATCTGATAGAACATCCAGAGGGTGCTTTGATTTGCACCAACAATTAATTAATGAAATGTTGTTAATTGACCAAAATAAAGGGAAACATCAGTTTATTAGTGGAAATCACTAATTATAACATAAATGATGAGATAGAGGATAATTGGTACCACTTTAGCATTAAAACTACATATATAGATATTAGGTGTCTACACCGGACATTTTTTTTTCAAGTTTGAGGTTCTATATGGGAGCTATGATTATACCATTGATGTACATAAAATGAATTTGTTTCCTGCTACACTCAAGGATGTAGTCTTAAGATGGTTCATTGGTTTAAGAAGAGATGTTGTTACCACCGGGCAAAGATGAAGGAGAAATTTCTCACCAAGTACCAAGACTACTACAAAAAAATAGCGGGGAGGTGATGAAATATTCAAGATTACACTGAAGGATGATGAGCCACTGGGATACTATCTAGAAAGATTCATGTTCTACATTTAGAATATAAGGAACACAAGACTACCTCTGAATCTCTCAAATTACTCTTTTTAAGGGAATCAGTGAGGAGGACATGGATTCTCTAGATATGATAGGAGTTAGAGACATTTCAAAAGCTACCTTTGATGATATTTGTGAAGCTTGCAGCAATTAATCTATAGCCACTATGAAGAGAATAAGAAATTTAAGATCAATGGGTATATCAACTACTAAAACAATTGAGGACATATCCAAGTCAAAGATTGTCAACATGTTCAAGAACATGAAGTAGGAGATTGTCAATGACATGGCCACTCAACTGGATGCTCTACATGCCAAGAAGAAAAGAGAAGATGTAGAGGCAACACTTATAGAGCTCTAACATGCATGGAGAAGGAAGAAAGTTGACTACAAATGAAGACGATTGACCAACATTGCATAAGAAAGGGAGGCTTCACCTGAATTAAATATGTTGGAGACAGAGGATGGGAAGCATTCTATGTTAATCAAAGGAAACCATGTCCACCAAGACAAGAAGGTATGTCACAAGAATCTATGTCATCATTTCATAATTGGTCTAGTAATCCATATATGAAACCCCAATTTGGGGTAATCTGCAGTAAGGTTGGGATCCATACCCTAGCCAATACAAACAAGAATTATAACCTCAATTTTCAGACCAAAAAAATGGAAACAACACCCTCAATCATGACAACGGTATTCATTGTGAGGAGTGAAACAATGGAATAACCCACATCCTAATTAGAAAACATCTTACTAAAAACCTCCTTATCCATAGCATCAAGCTCGATGTCGAATCCCCAATTTGGATCTCAACTAAAAGTAACTCGGCTACTATCTCAACCAACGGCTAATACCAACAATAAAGCTAATCAGCTTAGCCTATTCCACTAAACCAACTCAATACCCTACATATTCCATTGATGTTAATAACATCCATCTCTGCTTAGGAAGAACACTTCCTCCACCAAGTGGACCCACCATTACAGAGATTGCAGATGAACCACACGGTTATTACAGATCTGGTCTACGTAAAAGTGAAAACACGCTACAATTATATCTATAGCAACTGTATAGAACTCTAGCAAGGATAAAGTGCAAGCTGATGAACCACCATTTCAAGAGAGATTATAAGAAAATAAGATTGACCTCAAATCAGAATCTGATTCTGATTTTTTCAATCAGCTTAGGGATATTTATGTCAAAATTCCTCTGATTCAAGAAATCAAGGATGTTCCCATCTATAACAAGTTGGTTAAGGATATATGTATTAAAAACCAGGTAGAAAGAGAAAGGATCTATATACTATTCAAGTTATTGGACAATTGGCTGATATTATGCTTGGAAATTTAATTTTACCCAAGTACATAGATCTAGAAAATCCTTTGGTAAACATTACAATTAATGGCACAACAATAAAGAATACTCTGATTGACTTGGGGGAAACCATTAACGTCATGAAAAAGTAAATTATGGATGATATGAAATTAGAAGGACTAAGGCCAACAACTACAGTCTTAAAACTTGCAGATAGATCAATAGTGAGACTTGAAGGAGTCATTGAGGACATAGTTGTGCTGGTATACTTTTAGGAATACCCTACTGAATTTATTGTTCTACAACCCAAGTCAAGTTTAGGAGGATATCCTATCATCCTAAGAAGGCCATGGTTGGCCACTACGGATGCATTCATAGGTTGCATGTCTGAAAAAATGATTATTTATAATGGAAGTGGTAATAACAAGATGATTCTCTATCCTCTTGCCCAACCATTGAATGATGAAGATCAAACCATTTGGGTAGAACAATTGGAAGCAAATGATAATTTTGTGTAAGAGATCATGATCTGGAGAAGTCTTGTACAATTGAAGGACAAGAAGAGGAGGTTTTCTCTCCAATTTCCTCTAGAATAACTATGGAATAAACAAAGAAGTGGATGACATATTAAGGTGTTTAATCTATGTCTTGAACCAAGCTCTAACGTAACAAAGCACCATGGACATTCCAGGTAATAATTGTATTCTTCATGAACTCCTTCCCCATGATTACATACTGAATTATGTCAACATAAATGTATATTCAATGATTGATCACTCCAAGCAGGTGGAAATAACTCTAGGAATGCCACCTAATGTAAACAAGATGCCAGACATGTACCAAAAACAATTTATGATTTCCCTTCGTAAAAACCATAAAGAAACTTTTTCATGGGATTATGGTGATATGCATGGAATTAATTCTAGGCTCTACACACATAATGTTTATATCAAAGAAAATTCTAAACCCATTAGAAGCCACAAAGAAGAATTACCCCACCAATAAGGGAGTTTGTAAAATGAGAATTGAAGAAGTTACTAGATGTTGGATTTATATACCCAATATCAGATAGTCAGTGGGTGTCACCCCTTGTCATTGTGCCAAAGAAAAATAGAAAATGGAGGATCTACGTAGATTATAGAGAGTTGGATACATCAACAAATAAAGATCATTGCCACTTCCTTTCATTGATCAAGTACTTAACACTTTATTTGGTAAGAATTATTTCTTGTTTCTTGATGGATATAGTGGTTATAATAAAATCCAGATTGCACCGAGAGGACTGGACAAAACTACCTTCAAATTCCCATGGGGAACATTTTCATATTTAGTTCTTCCATTTGGATTGTGTAATGCATCTGCTACATTCCAAAGAGCAAGCTTGAGCATCTTTTCATTTCTAACAAATGAATGCATGGAGGTCTACATGGATGATTTCATTGTACATGGTATCACTTTTTAAGAAACCATGAAAAATTTGGATAAAGTCTTCAAGAGATGTAAAGAGCATAATATATCCTTAAGTAATCAAAAATGCTACATGATGATGTCTAAAGGTATAGTTTTAGGAAACTATATTTCTTCTGATGGAATTCAGGTTGATTCAAGCCAAGATATAAGATATTGTAAATCTACCAACACCAAGGAAGAAAAAGGATATTATGATATTTCTAGGCCATGCTAGTTATTATAAGAAATTCATACAATATTTCAACAATATTACAACACCATTGTTTGTATTATTAGGAAAGGATGTTGCCTTTGAGTGGACTGAAAAATGTGAGACTACATTCCAAAATTTGAAGAAAATGTTAACTATTGCCCATGTATTAAGAGGACCTGATTGGAACCTGCCTTTCCACATCCATACTAATGCATCAAACCATACCATTAGAACCGTCTTAGGACAAAAATATGGAGTTTTGAATTATGCAATTTATTATTTCATCAAGAATTTGTAGCATGCTTTGAACTAAACTACATAGTATCAGAGAAAGAGTTCTTGGAAGTTTTGTATCTTATCAATAAATTTAGACACTACGTCATAGGTTCATTCACACTGACCATGCTGAAATAAAATATTTGATAAACAAACCGGTAGTAAGAAACATAATCATCATATGGTTGTTCCTTCTACAAGAATTTGATGTCACAATATTGGATAAGATTGGAAAGGACAACGTGGTAGCAGATTTCCTTTCAAGAATGGAGAATAATGATGAAGAATAGGTAGTTGATGACTCTTTCCCTAATGAGAACTTATTTTTTATCTCTAAAAAAGAACCTTATTATGCAGACATAAAAACTATCTGGTTTCAGGTAAAACACCTCCACACTACTTATACTCTGAGAATAAATATATAGTTGAAAAGAGTGTGAATTTTTCTTGGATAGCTATATTTCTATTTCATACATTGAAAGATCATGTCATGAGAATATGTATAGATGATGAGGAAATATATGATGTCCTCAAATCCTACCACAATGGTGCTTGTGGAGGACATTTTTATGAAAAAAGAACAACGAAAAAGGTATTGATAAGTAGTTATTATTGGCCAAAACTTCATAAAGATATAACACTTTACACCAGGAGATGTGATAAGTGTCAAAGAATGGGTAAGCATACCAGATCTGATGAAATTACACTGTAACCTTAGTTTCTCTTAAAACCTTTTAACAAATGGGGTCTATACTTAATTGGCCCCATATATCCTAAATCTCAGCAGAAGGAATACATCTTGGTATGCATAGATTATCTAACTAAGTGGACAAAGGTGAAAGCACTACAAAGTCGAAAAGTCGAGAAAGTAGCCAAGTTTCCAAATGATCATATCTTCACCAGATATGTAGTTCGAAGGGATATTATCATTGATCAAGGTACACACTTTACTATTGATGTAATTTATAATCTACCTAAATATTATGAAATGAGTCATAGGAAGTCTACACCATAACATCCCCAATCTAATGGCTAGGTAGAGGTGATAAACAGAGAGATAAATGCTATATTTACAAAGACCATTTCACTTTACGTAAAGGATTGGAAAGTTAGAATTCCAAAGGTAGTATGGGCATTCAATACAACATGGAAAACAACAATTGGATTCAAACCATTTGAACTCTTATATGGTAAGAATATTTTTTTCCAATTGAATTTGAGCAAAAAACATAAAGGAAAACACTTGAACTGGGTATAGATTTATCTTAAGATCAAAGGAAAAGGATTCTCCAATTCAATGAGTTTTATGAAATGAGAAGACAAGATGCGTATACTATAGAGGTAGTGTAGAATAAATGAATCAAATGGCATGACAGGTACATCAAGACAATACAATTTCAAGAAGGATATTGGGCACTCTTGTTTGAATCTAAGTATAAGGACCATATGGGAAAAATCAGACAAGGTGGTTAGGCCCCTATGAGATTGAGAAAATATTTCCCAATGGAGCTATAAAAATCACCACCATATATCTTGTGAGGTTCAAGTTATTGGTGAATGTCCATAGGTTGAGGTTATACAAAACCCAATCGATGAAGTACCCTCATCTAGCGATTCGAGAGGAGGAAAAATCATGATGGAAGTAAGGACATCATAATTGAAATCAAAATTTGAGCTTGTTGGTTCATCTTCTGAGATTCTAGAGGATTGAGAAATTTTAGTGGCCTTGGTATATTCATCTTGCTAACTATTCCAAGGAAAAATAAAAGTGTTGTGATCATCCCTTTTGGTGATCAACAACACTCAACTAACACATTTTATTTTCTTAGAATTTTATTTTGCAGGTTTTGATGTTAGATGATTGCAAGAGTGCATGATCTCCATCACAAGGAGAGCATGTAATGACTAAAGGTCCACTTGCAACAACATGCAAAAAGACCATGTTTTTATTTAATGTATGGTAGAGCTCATTATTGCATGAAGAAGATCAAATATATATGCATGTGTGAAAGATAAAAAAAAGACAGCTAGTACCCCAATAGATCGAGTGTTCCCTCTCTGAGAGTTAGCTGATTGTAGTAAGGAGTAGCCAACATAAATTCAACACATGCATGCAACATCATAGCAACGTCTACAACATGATAGAAATATTACATGCATCAACGGTGTAAATTTAATAAAGCACGCACAATCATCATTCTAAACATACATCGAGATAAGTACACTTGACTACCACTTTATTAAAGTATAATTAGAATGATTATTATTAATTTGTATTTATGCCAAGTCATCAAGTATTCAATGAATTTAAAATACCACTGTAATTTATGTTATGAGATGCCTTACATATCAGTCCATACTATCATATCACTTTACCTCACATGTAACCATGTGCTTTGGTCTCAAAGTTCAAAAATACTCAAAACAATCCCAGTGACTCAATTTTGCATTATTTCTTCAAACAAAACTATGTGATTTTTTGTTAAGATCAGAGAAAACATTAGGATCACAATGAAAGGATACTTTATTCACCATGAAACCATAAAGCACTCTCATCTTCTTAGAAAACCTCAAACTTCACAATATTTTCAAGATAACATGTGGCTACACTACATAAACCGATTCAAGGGTTTTAATGAATCAATGGTTAAAGAGTTTGCTAATATATTCAGAGATGGAGAAGAAAAGATAAAGGGTTTATCAATAATAATTAATGATGATATATTGATAGAGGTAACTGGAATTCTTGCATAAGGTGAACTATTTCCCAACAAAGAAAATCCATAGGCAACTAGAAGGGAATTTACCGATGAAGATGATGTATTCATCAATGATAGACAAGGTACACATATAAATTCTCTAAACCCTTTCGGTTCGAAGTTATAAATTATATTATCAAGTATTTTACATGTGAGGGAAGATACTCTAGGCTAAATATAATTCACTTTAAATTGCTCAATCATCTGAAGAACAATAGACAAGTGAATGTGCCCAATTTCTTGAATGAGATAATAAAAAGGATGAGTAGGGAGGCAAAAATGGTCGGTATGAACTCTCACACCACTTCCTCATAACTATGATAGTAAATAATACCCTACAGAGGGATCATCCTGAAATAAGGTGGGAGGATTTTTCAAAGTCAAAAGATATAAAAATATTTTTTGGGAAAAAGGAGAAAGAAGAGAAAGAGTACTAAGAGTACCTTTGAGCCCATCACAGAGGATGTACCATCAACCTCCCAACCTAAACAACAACCTGAAGAACACCTTACCTCTAAAAATTTACCACCTGCTAAAGAAAATCATGTTCTTGTCTCCCCTGAAAGAATCTTTATTGTTGAAACCCTCCTTAAATTTTCTACTCCTAAATCATCCACCTCAAAGGGTAAAATAAAATCTTCTAAGTCCACCCCTACACCACAGAGGTGCTCTCATAGGCTAAAAACTAAAATACCAAAAACCTCCAAGCCAACAAAATCCCATACCATATCACTTGATAGTGATGTGGAAGTCACTGAGAGGAAAAATTGAGTCCACACCAATGGAAACAATGCAGGGAGGTATTGATGCTACATTTTATGAAAAACATTCCCTAAAGAGCATATGGAGGGATAAGAAGACCAAGCCTAGAATTTGGAGATTGTGTGTGTGTGTGTGTGTGTGTGAAGGAGAGTCATGTAGAGAAAGAGGAAGAAGAGGTTGGAGGATAAATTATACAAGAGTACCTTAAGGAGTGCATGGAGGAGCATGCAAATAGTAATTCATAATGATGAGATCGTTTTTGAAATGGAAGGATCTAAGGAGAAAATGGGAGAATAAATTAGCAAGAAAGATGAAAAAATATTTCATGTATCAGAAGGTACTGAGGAAGACAAAGAAGGAGAAATTGGTGAGCCAATTGAACTTAAACACATGCCCCAATATATTGAGGAGGTCATTAAGAACTTGGTCCATGGAATTGAGGAAGAGTAGATGTCTATGGGAGTTGAACAAGTACCAAAACATACCCATTTAGTTGTGGCTAATATAATTGAACAATTTACACACCCATTTTTACCATATGCTAACATACAACACGTAAATTTCACCCCATTACAGCCACAAATTGTAATCGAGGAAGTTATACGAGAGCCTATCGACTAGTTTGTAGGGAAATGACAACACAAACAACGATGAATGATTACGGGGTGAATTTAATTTGAATCATATGTAAATAGGCTAAAAATAAAGTATGAAAGAGAAAAATAATAACTCATCTTCCAACACAAGCAAGAAATTGAGGAAAAAGATAAAGAAATTGAAAGGATAAAGAAAAATAAAGAAGAGACACTTAAGGTGGCCCATGAGATATTCAAATACAAGACTCCTTCCAATGTCTATGTTATTTTAATAAAAAAATATGTTGTAGCTCAAACTTACATGTATCAACTCTGACATGCCATTTAACATCATTGGAGATGGGAGCTTCTTCAGGTTGTACCTGAACAACCCTCATGAAATTCAACTTCTACTTTATGAACTATACCTTTATAATTATTCTCTTGAGTATGGTAGGGATTGGATTCCAATCCTATACATTGGAGATGTCTAGGTTAAATCACTTTTCTCTTATTTTCTAAATGAGTTGGATTGAGAAAGGAAGATGGAAGAATATCAAATTTTGGAAAAGGTGCAGCCACTGATGGTTAGGGATGAAGCTGGTAACACTAAAGAAATTGTAGAGAAATATGGAAAGTATATGCAAAAGAAGGAAATTAGAATAAAGGTGTGGTAGATGAGGAAATAATATCATGAGGAGGCCAGAGATATGATTAAATATCATGGAATTCGAGATATTTCAAACCTACGTAATGCACTTTGGAATGAAATGTCTCCGAACCGAAACAAAAGGAAACAAATTCATAAAATAGCATAATACCAACTCTAAGAAGAGTGAATGCATACATTGACATTGCCACTGGTTGTGCAGAAAAATGGTTCCCAATTGGCTATCACCCACCAATCTTCCACTTTTGATACCACATTGGTCAGGTGATCAACCATTGAATGAAATAATACAGGATAAAGTCATGAACATGCTCAGGATGAATGGAGGTTACTTCTTCACAAAACTAGAAGGGATGGATACTCCAATGGATTTCAGATGAGTATGCAACACCATTCAGATGAACCTAAGGAAATTGAATGAGGACATTCAAGAAATTAAGCCTGGGGATGTGATGAGTTGATTAAATTCCCTTTATAAATAACTCATCCTCTTTACTTTTGTTAAGCCATTGAGACTATGTCCTTGTATTTCCCTGTTATAATATTGACCATTATCATCATAACCTGAACTTATTGACATGAATATTAATTAATATAGTTATGGCTAGTTATGTTTATTTTTGTTATTTTGATTATGCATTTATTCTTATGGTTGCAATAAGTTGTTTGAATGATGCTTTGTGTGATGCCACTCTTGTTTGTGAGCAACTTGTTATATGTAGAAACTTGTATACAACAAAGGAACCATTTTTAGTAACTCATTTGCATCCAAAAGGACTCACCTATAGCCAAATGACCTGTTTGCAGCAACCCATCCATAGCCAAAGAATATCATTTATAACAAAGGATATGTGATTATGAAGATCTCTGGGAACATGAATGATGACACTTCAATCTGTAAATTTCGTGGAAGAGGAAGCTAAAAAGTGGAACCTGAGATTTGAAGATAACTCAATAATAGATTTGAATACTTATTACAACTCACTTAAGAGCTGATTGATCAGTTAAATACATGATTTCTAGAACTTGAAAGTTACTTGAGTTATGTATTTGATATCGAGGACAACTAGTAGCTAGTTCCATTGCATGTGTTTAAACTCTTGTTATTTTGTTTAAGATCTTCCACTTGTTTTCATTGAAGATATTTTACTCTGTTTGTTTTAAATCCTAGTTGAACTCTTCTTCTCACATTTTTTTGTAATTGAGGAATATAAAAGAGAAGGATTAATGTTGGGAATGTATCAGATGTAGAGATCTAAATAGAGAATTATAGAGTAGATGATACATAGATAGAGAAGTTATTTTTGTAATCTTCATGCCAATTCAATAAAGAATTTTATTTTTGTTCAATAAATACTAGTTATAATCCTTATGAGGGATTAACACCCAAGGCAGGGCCCACTTGTGGTCTTCTAAGGCCCTCCATAGTTTTGTTGCTCTATTTTATTGCATGGATAGACTAACAAGCAATCCATTCCTTTATCTACATCTTGAATTAGTAATATTTTCTTTAGTTGTATTATTTTGAAGCTATTTAATTTTAGTATGAGTTTATTTTGTTTCCAAGCATTTTTATTTCAAGCATTGTTGTGACAGAAATTTATTTCCATACCTCTTGAAATCCTTGTAACTGTGCATACAAAACTGACATTATTGAAAGTTTACGTCCCTTGGTTTGATGATTAAATGAATGTGGATTAGTGAAAAAATATTAATTACTGAAATTTAATTTTCACCATCAATGTTCCATGTGTTTGTGAAGTTGGTTTTTCTCTAGAACATTTCCTTTGTGGCGTGTTGCTTGTTTTGGAGTTTTAGGGCTTGAGTCCTAATGGAGGTCTAGATGGTTCAAGGTGATGGTGGCGACCTATATGGTCCTATAAATGATATTTTTATCAAGTTATTATAATGTGGGAAGTTATTTTATTCTATTATGGCCTACCTAGGTGAGTTATAATGAAGAAATAGGTATAAAAGTAAGTTAGAAAGCTCATTTGAGCTAGGGGTTGCTTGTGAAGATGAAGGAGGTATTTGTGACCATGATGAGAGGGAAATGAATATGTGAAATTTTTGTTTTGTGTGATATGATCTAGTAGACCTAGGGTATATGATCAAATCATCTTGAAGGAAGTTCTTGAGAATGGAGGTTAAACAAGTGTTTTGAGAGAGAGATATGAGAGTGAGATTCATGGTGTCATCATCAATTTTTGAAGAAACATGTCAGAGATAGAAATTTTTTTAGATGTATTTTGTTGGTGCTAAGTCATATTTTGGGATTATTTCCTCCTTAAAGGGTTGGTGCTCTACTAAACTAGGGGTTGGTGTTACTTGTTGAGTTGGTGCTCAACTAAATTTGAAATAATGGCTATATAAATTTTTGTTTAATTGATTCTTCTTCCCTTTGAGGGTTACACATTAACTTTGGTGTACTTGTGTCATATTTTTTCTCATGGTGCAGGTTTATGTGTTTAGTTAATCATTTCTCAATCTATATGTTGTTGAATGGTTGATAAATTATTTGAATGTTTGATGGATGTGAATGTTTAAGAGAATGAAATTTTTAATGGCTCTCTGATTCACCCCCTCTCAGTTATTGTGCTTTCAACACACTTTAGTTCACATATAAATTTGGTGTAACTAATTCCTGTTCATATTGGGTTTTTATGTCTTGTTTTCTTTTAAATTTTGTGTTTATGTACTCGTTTATTATATAAGCCATGATTTATTTTACTTATTTAACATGTGTTTTTATTAGATTTATTAATTTTTCTTTGTACTTGTGTTGATTGTGTGTACTTTATTTGTTATCATTTAATCACCATCATCCCATTTATCCCATATCTTCTATCTCTATATCATCATACATCATCAAAATCAATGCTAAGCTAATAACACACAAGATAAGCTACATCTAACATCATCATCATCAAATATGAAATAATTATCTATTCTAAAATCATGACAATATATCATATAAATCACTACATCATATGAAAAAAGAGTTTCTCATCATCAAATGTGGTTTCCAATATTTACATCATATACATCATCAAACAATAAAATGTCCATGTACACTCTATATCAAAAAATGTCATATACATCTCAATATGCAATCATGGGAATCAATCTACGAAATGTGCCTTCATCTCTAGGCTATAAAAAAACACAATTACAATCCCATATAGCCGCAGAGTCATCCCCGACTTCCTCCTACACTAGGACTATCTCGACATACCTCAATGTGGGGGTATTTATACCGACCTCACCGATATCGAAAAACTTTATGACCTCGGTAGATTGGCTTCCTAAATGATGTCTATAAGTTTGCACTATCTAACCTTCTCGTAATGCAATATGATATAATTCTTTGTAGTATGTTATCAGCTAATTTTGACTTCGCAAAATTATTTAAAAATAAAAATAAAATTGGAAATGTCGAAATTTTCAAAAATGTTATTTTGTGTGGTTTATCACCCTCATGATGACCATCTCCTTTTTGTGATTAATTTGGTCTTTGTTTCATCCTTTTCAGGCGAGAACTCCTCCTGCCAGGCTTTAAATCACATTAACATACATTAAAATTAATTAATTAATTGCTCCTTGTTTGATAAAATTAATTTTTAAATAACTTGGGAGTATTTCATTAAATAAATTACTAATTGAAAGCTCATTCGATAATTTTTTATTCTTTGGGAAGTAAGCTTATGCTTCCAATTGCCGGGAATGACAATTTGGCTTCTTGAACCCAAATTTCCCCTTTCCTGGCAATCTTCTTTTAATTTCCCACTTGTGGGATTTTCTCCACCAATTGCCAAATCATGGATTGGCTAACGGGAAAGAAATTTCCCAATTTCCCACATGGGGAAATTGAACGGGGATTGCCAGCCCACTTTGCCATTCCCATTGGCAATTGGCCGTTGCTTTCCCCATTTCCCCTAGCACTTAATTCCACTACCCGGGAAGAGAGGAAGTTGGATTAATCCTCATAACTTCCTCCATCAAAATCATTAGAAAGAGTCATGCGAAGCTTTCCGATTGCTTCTTATTTCTTCTGAAGGACATAATATTTTGTCACATCCCACAATACTGTGAACGCCAAGTAAGAATATTTTTGTATTACAGAGAATTCCATTCCGAGAATATAGCAAAGAAGTAAAGAAGGAACAATTTTTCCAATGCCATTGTGAAGGAAATACAAAAAGATCATTACCCACGTTTTTGAAGAGAAGCATGTCCAAAATTAAAAAAATAGAAATTCCTATGCACCCCAAGGGAAAACTACCAAGGAGAAATTATTCTCACATGTGAGGGTAGCAGGAAATACACCACACCTAGGGGGGAGGAAAAGACAATAGGAAGTCTAATAAAATAAAATTCAAACAAAATATCCACGCATTCTCCTGGGAAGAGTCCAAGACCACATGGAAAAGGAGAAAGGAAGTTGGAAAGTTTTAAAAAAGAGGGTCTTTAAATTCCAATGCACTTTCCAAAGAAGATCCCACGTATAGAAAAGGAGATAAAATAAGTTAAAATACAGTTCGAACGCCTGGAGGGGAACAAAAAAAAAACAAATCCCACGCATGGAGTAAATCCCATACATTTTGCTTTAATTTTTATTTGATTTTTACAGCAGAGGCCATACTAAGGAGAAGGAATACACAATGAGCAGGCAGTTTGGAAATTTTTATAGAGAAGAAATTCCACACATTGAAAGAAAAGGCCACGTGGAGAACAATTTTCAAATCCCATGCATTGGCAAAGAGGGAAAGACAAGCGGGGGTGAAAGAAAATAGTTTTTCAAAAAAACACAGAATAGTCCAAAAATCGAAGAAAATTATTTCCATGCCTAGCCTAAATGAATCACCATGCACTCATCAAAATTTAATCTCCATGCACTGTCAAACAAGATCCCATGTAAGGAGAGAGAAAAGATCATTTCACGCATTTGTCGGGAAGGAGGAAAAATGAAGATAAGATCACCATTTCAACACATTTTCCAAGGAAGCGACCACATGCCAAGAGTAGAAGAGCTCTATGCACAACCAATGAAAATAATAAATTTTGCAGAGAAGAACATTAAATATTTCCTATTTCCGCCACAAGGAATCACACGTTCTCAGGAGGATTCACGCATTGACCTATAGATCACACCGAAGAAGTAAATATCAAATTGCGGGATTATTAGAATCGGGTGATTTTCACATACCAAAGAGAAATTTGATTCCAAAGCAAATTTAATAAAAAATCGGGATATTAAAATCGAGTGATTTTGTTTATTTTAAATTAAAAATAAATAAATAATCGTCAGGAATAAGAAATTGTAACCTAATCAAGTTATTGTCATTATTATTATTATTATTATTATTATTATTATTATTTTGAAATAATAATAATATTATAACGAAACATATTGTTATTGCATCAATGGGGTTTTGGAGACTAAGACCAGACCCCACTTGCATTGTTTTACGTGCTGAATCATTTTTCTGTTAAATTCATAATGGCGAAAAATATAATAAATCTGTAGGAAGATCGAGGAAGCTAGTGGAGAAATCAAACAAATCTGCCTGAAGTATGAATTTCAAGGAATTATCCCTCCCAGTTCCATTAAGTCAGCATATGACAACATCACTAATACAAATTTGGGTCACATCAATGTGCAATAGTTCTGCGAGTGGGTGAAAACTGAAGGTAAAACCATTTTCTCAGATAGACTTTACCATAGTGGTCTACCCCAAGAAACAACACTTCTTGTCTCTGTAGTGTCAGGAACAAGTTATTGCTTGCGCGAATCATTATGAAACTAAGAGACGAGGAATTTTTAAAGATAATCGTGAGCCTTTCCTCTTAATCACACCAGAGCACATTGAGGAATTTCTCGGCATACCCGACTTTCCCGAGAATGCGGATATCACTCGCCAGTCAGCACAAGAATTCTAGGATGAAGAACCCCTGAGATGGAGCAAGATGGTTAACAACAACTTGTCAGTGACCAAGAGACTTTGAATTGACATGCTTTCCAAAGAACTATACCGCATTGAGTTCGTGGAAGAAATCGAGACATGATCACTCTCCTAAGTCGAGTTTTAGGCCTACCTTCCGGGATTTTCCACCCATGGATGCATTAATTTATCGTATCGCCCTAGCCAAGAAAGAGTTTGTGGATTGGGTCACCATCATCAGAAACAACCTTCACAAACAATTGATAGAAGTTAAGATGACTGGATGTTTCTACATGAATTTGTATCTAACTTATGCGGTAGCAAGAAGAAAGCTATTTTTGAGACTTGAAACGAGAGGAGTCATGGGGCTGTCAAATAATATTTTTCATTATTACCCTCAAATCAGTTTCAAAAATAGTTCTCACCATTTTAGAAGAGTCAACAATGTATTCACCTTCCACATGATCCAAAACGTGAATTGGAATACTGAGGAAAGGTTTTCTAAATAATCCATGAGTTTCATTTCCCAATGGGGAACTTGGTTTATTCAATTTTCATATTTTTCCTACATTCGCGTGAGTGGCTTTGCTAGTACCCCATGGAAAATTCCTAAGTACGTCAGTGATAGATGGGCATTAATGGAGCTAGCATGACAATTATTCCAAGTTCACTACCTTCTTAGTGACAAGCACCGTTCAGGAATTCATTTCCCAATCCAAATCGGGGAATACCAATGTCCAAATATTTTTAGTGCACAACTCATGGAAAAATAGTTCGCTCTCATAACCATCCATCCATATGTGAAGAGAGCCTAGTTTGATATCAATGGATATATGCAAAATATTCTGGGAGCAAAGTACCAACATAATCCTACCATGGAAGATTTCTGGGCTACTTGTTCGGATGAACATGGGGTAAGAAGACATGAGTAATATCACCTAGCACTTGCTCAGATCAAGGCCTTCTGCATCAAGAGTCCTCCTAATTCATTCATAAATGATGATGAGGATGTCATTGGTACCTCATATGATGCAGTTACTTTTACCCCATTGCCTCAAATCGACTGGACCAAAAGAGATGAATTTTCTCTTGATAGCAAGAATCAACCAATTATTGAAAGAAGCATATCTTGGTATGACAGAGAACTTGCCAAATTGCAATCAATTCTAGATCATGTTTTGGGATCACAAAAATTACCAATACGAGGGGGCCTCCATTTAACCAAAGTCTCTTCTCGATCAACCTCATTACCATCCAATCATACACAACAAGCAAGAAAAGAGTGGTTTCCAAAATCCACTAAGCCAAGTAACGTGTCACAAGGAGAGAGATCTAAAGATCCTAACTCGAAAGAAGGAAGAGAACGTGTGTCCAGATTTTCTACTTCGAGTAGAGGTTCTTCTACCCACACCTGTTAATAGTGCTCGAAGCTAGTAACAAATGATCCTCACCATGCTTCATACAAGCATCCACTCAAAGTGCGAGATAACTCAAATATCAAACACTTTGAGCATGTAGTTCATGAAGGGATTTCCCAAAATCTCCCGAATAATTAGGAAGTGGATATTGAGGTTGTGTCTCCTCAAATCGAGGTCGTAGATAGGATTCAAGTAGGATCTCATGATGTCGAGAATAATGAGAATATTTATTCGAGCTCTAGGATTTTGTATGCTGAAATAGTGAATGATACTCCTTCCTGGGTTGATTCCAAAGTAAAGAAAAGGAAGAGAGTTATCAAGCCAATTGACATTGATTTTGAGGCCCTTTTTAAACTTTCAAATGACACCATTCCTAAGAAGCTTAAGGTGCTTTCTCGAATAATGGTGGAAACAAATTTACTGACCTTGCCATTCCACAAGTGCATAAAGAGTGCGATGTTATGACACCTACCGATTATGAAGTTTCCAAACTTGGACTTGGAAGATCTACGTTAGAAATTGATATGGCGATGGCTTGAAATTCAATTGATATTATGCTAAAGAGACTTGAGAAATACAAGTCTCAAAACTCTCAGCTCAAGGCCAAAAAGAATCAATTGGTGGAATATGTTCAACATTTGATAAATCCCATATCATCCACCTTCCCAGTACTTGATGTAGTGGCTGCCCCAAATGAAGATACTCTCAAATTGTCAAAGGAAATAAACACATTGGGCCATGTCACTAAAACTTGGCTTTTAGAGATTCTTGTTTTAGGCCAGGGATGATCAAGACCATAGTTAAGCTTTATGAAGATGTCCATGCGTATCTTGATCCAATTCTTTCTTTCAAATAAACTTTTGTTCCTACTATATCAAATTTGGATGAGATATTTGCATGCATTTACGAGGAGATGACAAGTATGGAATCTTCAATTTTAGCTATTGAAGGAATTCTCGAATTTGAACATCAAGGGACATGTTTTCTTTGGTGTCTGCATCTCAAATCAAGAAAAATGCTTCTCGAGGATTCTATGATCCATTATGAAAGCATGTGCAATGAAGCCTTCACTTCACTCTCCTTGATTCAGGAATTCATGGCTGAGATTCCTTGTAGCCTCGTAAATGAGCATAATCAAAGGTGTTCATCGGAGCAGGTCGAAGAGCAATTTTCACAAATGTTTAAGGACATGTACACTCCCGACAACAATTTCTTGTTAGTTTCAATGGAGTGATGCATCAAGTTAAATAACTTATTTGAGAGCGCTCAATCCAAAATTGTTAATTTAAATGATATGCCAAGTAGAATTCTTGAATTGCAAGTATTTTTGAGGCTATTCTTCGACCAAGTGAACCTCTAGAAGAAGAAAAGATGTTTGAAACTTTGGGAAGGTTTAGATCCTTTCAAATGGAAAAAACTGTAGATCCTAATTTCACCGGTGGTTCAGGGAGTTGATTTTCTTGGTATCTAATGAAGTGGGAGAGTCCATTTCTCATACGCTTGAGATAGACGGACCCCATTTCAATGGATAAGGCACTAGTTATTATTGTATATTTTAAAAGGAGTTATTTGTTTTTAGGAAACTATGGATATTTTAAGTAATTTCTATTTTTGGGTTGTCTTTAATAAAGTTGTTGAAAAAGTCGAGGGTCACTTAAGTGTGTTATTTAATGATCATGTAAACCCTAACTACTTTGTAACCAAATTTTGGGTTATAAAAGGAAGTGAGGGGCTCATTTGTAAAGGGTGACTTTGAGAGAGGAGAAGAAAATAATTTTGTGTAAGCTTTGTTTCAGGAAGAAACTTTGTGTTCTTTGTGAAAACATTTTGGAGTTAATGAAATACAAACTTTGTGTCTCATTTATTATCTCTTGTAACATTTTATGTTCTTATGTTCATTAGATGTTAGGTGTTTGAATCTTGCATGCAAATATTGTCTTTGATCTTATTGTCAATGTTATTAATCAGTTGTTCTAGTTCACAGTGATCAAGCTCTGATTATCTACTTGCTCATGTGTGTTCCCTTTTACACATTCTTGTTTGGCTAACTTAAAATCCATTTTTTTTGTTGGTTATTCATCTTTCCTCTTTATGCAATATTAGGCTCTATTTCTACCTAACTCTTACATGTTCTTTCAGTTCATTCCATTCCACTCCTTTCGTTCATTCCATTCCATCTCCCTCATTCACTTTTCTTTCCATTGATGTTCCAAAACACCCCACAACATACAATTTTGAATTTTCAAATGTAAATACAATTTTGGTTTTCAATTAAGGCAACCTCACCTTCATTGAGGAGGGACTTCATTCCCACACTATGGTATGTCATTTTCATGCGTGTAAATCCATATGCTAACAGTTTTTGGAAACTCTACTGGGGATTTAGGAATTGTTAACTAGTGCTTGGTTAAATCTTTATGACTATCCCCTCTGCACAAGCTCCAGTTCTTCAACTGAACCTTGTGCCCGATGAATATTTTCAAGGATACATTGCTGCCAACCTTTGAACAAAGTAGCTTGGGAAAACCGTGAAAGTTTGCAGCAATTTGTGGTTGTTGATAGAGCCATTGACAGAGAAATCTACATCAAAGACCTTAGAAGAAGAGCACCCACACTTGTGGCAAGAAGACCTCCTAGACACGTGTTGATCATTGTTCATCGACGCGGTCCTCTTCCACCAAGGTAAAAATTTTATGACTATTACAAGTAACCCACCTATCTTGTAACCAAATCTTGTTTTTGTAGATACTCAAGAAGACATATCATCATATTTGAGGCAAGCTATTTGGGAAAATCACACGAGTAACTATCATTTTCATCTCACCGCATCAGTACTAGATAACAAAAAGAGGAATCCATGAGAGTTGCTAGAGCTATTTAGGGGCAAATAGCTCAAGAAAGAGAGTGAAGAGAAAAGGCTAGAGCTGGTCGGAACACGCCAGTAATCCCTTCACAATAAAGATCTAAAACTAGAAGGGAAGAGGTTTACGCGAGGAGAAAAAGCTAAAGGTTGATCTGACCCCACTTTTGACTTTCAAGGAAAATTTGGTTTCAAGTTATCTCCTCCAAAGAAGAACACACCTCATAGATCTGCAAGCCTTGCATCAAGTCCTGAAAGAATAAGCAAGGAAGGAATCACTACCAGTCAAGTACTCATCCTTGCTCACATTGTTTTACCTTCACATACCACCTTTCCCAAAATGGTAGTCAACATACCATGGGGAAATTCCATAGGCCCATTGGCCTTACCTGCTCGACATGAACTCCCACGAGGATCAAGAAAGATTCTTCCCAAGTTTGACGGAGATGGGAAGACATCACTAGATGACCATATTTCTACCTTTTTCACTACATGTGTTGTTTTGTCGATAGAATATGAAGATGTTTCTATTCACCTCTTCGTCGAAACATTGCATGATGTTGCTATAGATTGGTTTCATCATTTTCCCAATGGATGTATCAAAAATTAGAATGATATGAAAACTAAGTTTGAAAATCGATTCAAAACGGAAGAAGATGAACATGCTCTTCTTGCCCAACTATCTCAAGCGAAGAAAGAGCCAACATAACCCATGAGGAATTTCATGGCTAAATTCAACAAAATGGTGAACAAAGTTCCCACCGGGATTCATCCCAACCTTGATGGACAAAAATGTTTCTTTACTAACGCACAACAACTATAAGTGTGCTATCAAGCTGAGAAGGGCTAGGGTGGCTACTTTGGAACTTGCTCAATCTTTGGCCATAGAAATTGAAGATGACTTAATCATGGTAGGAAAATTCAAGAAAAATTCCCTCAAAGGAAAGGGTCAAGAAACCCCCAATGCTTCAGAAACTATACTCACTAAGTTGGCTAATGATGTGTTGGCTTTGAAAAAGCAAGTTGCTTAAAGTAGTAAACCTACTCCTTACAAAGACATCCCAAGAAAAGGATACATTCCCAAAAAATCCAAGATTGCAGGTGCTCCAACGAGGCTTGCTATTGAAGCAGCTCCCACAACTAATTCAAAATGTGATGTCATTGAAGAAAGTGATGATGAGATTGAAGTCATCGAGGTTGATGAGGAAGAGCCGGATTTCGAGACATCGAATCTGAAGTTGAAGATCCCGAGGGGGAAATTAATATTCATTTCTTTAAGTATTGTTCGAGAGGAAGAAGACGGATATGAAGAAATTATAGAAGATATGAATAGTCAATCCTTTGTTGTCTTCACGCACTCTCGAAAAAGGAGCAAGATACCACTAAGGCAGAGATAAAGAGGTTTCCAAGGAAACTCCCAAAGAATCCAAGACATTAGGCTCCTAAAGAGTCCAAGGTGATTGATATTTCAAAGGTCAAAACTATTTTAAAGAAAGGAGGGTCTTTGTTAGATCAATCGGTTGTTAAATCAACTGCGAAGAAATCTTCTTCTTCCACATCAATTTCAACCAATCTTGAGGCCAAGGTCAAAAGTGTGCCATCATCAAGTTTGAAAGAAATTATATCTGAGACTTCAAGTATGGTTACTTTTCCTAAATTTGATATCATTGATCATATCAATAAAACAAAAATTTCCATGTTACAGGCAGAGTACTTGAAGTCCAATAAGGATCAACTCAAAAAATTGGTCCATTTTATCAATGATGACTCTACTTTTCATTCCTCCAAAGGAATTCTAAAAACTCCTAAAGATGGGAAAACTCAAAATATTGTGGTGGCCACTACACCTTCAAATGAAAAGATTGAACCTTTCTTTGTGTCCTTTCTGATCAATGGATGCAAATTAAGTAATTGCATTATAGACTCTAGAGCCTCGAATAATGTGATGCTGGAAAAAGTAGCACATGCTCTTGGTTTGAATTGTATGAGAACATTTGGATCATGTTACTCCATGGAAACCAAGCAAGTTCCTCTAATTGGGCAGATTAAAGACACCCAAATGGTTTTATCCCAATTCTCTCAAAAGTGAGTTAAGGTAACTATTTTAGTTGCTGATATTCCCACCTCATATGGAATGTTGTTGAGTAGGAAATTTTGTAGAGATTTTGGTGGTGAGATTCAAATGGAATGGTCTCATGCCATGATTCCTATCAATGGAGAAATGAAAAGCTTATGCCTAAGCTCAGAAAAGTTCACGGTAACTAAAACTGAAGATCCTCGTGCAAAAATACTTTTCCAAGGCTCAAGTATGGGTAATTATATGATGACTATAGAAATTCATACCCCTGAGATCACTTGCCAAGATTCCAATGAGATTTGGACTCTTGAGTTCGATGGAAGTTGTTGCTCAACGGGCTCTAGTGAAGGAGTGGTGCTCATATCTCCAAATGGTAAAATATTTCCTTTTTCCTACAAACGTGAATTTTCAATAGTAATAAAACTACAGAGTATGAGGCATTAATCCTTGGCCTCTAAGTTACTGAGAGGAGAAAGGGATAAAAAATTTGGAAGTCTTTGGAGATGTGGAATTGATCGTGAAATAGGTAAGAAATCAGTTCCAAGTAAAAAATGATTGTTTGAGACACTACAGAAATAAAGTGTGGGATGCAATAGAAGTCTTGAAGCTTTTTTCATAAAATCTATCCCTCATGAAAAGAATCACAAAGCAGATTCTCTAAGAGCCTTAGCTTCATTAATGATTCCTCATTCGAGTTTGATCAAGACAAATACATCATTGAAATGGTTTTAGGCCAAGTGTCACTGACAATGTAGAAAATTGGCAAGTATTTAATGATGATCAACAAATTATTGCCTTCTTGGAAAAGAGAGAGAATTTTGAATAGTTGTACTTTTAAGGAAGTGATTCTACATTTCACGAATCAACTACCTCACCGATTCGGGAAGGAGTTGAGAACAAATATCCCGGTGATGGCATTATTGAACTCAAAGGAAATAAGATTCCCAAAGGATTGGTTTCACTTGAAGAAATTTTTGAAAAACATGACAAATTTATCAAAGAGAAAGAGTAGGTAGGACCTACAAATTCTGCTGACTATGAGCAAGTTAACATTGGTACCAAGGATAAACCTCACCTAATCAATATTGGCAAGTGTTGCTCACCTAAGGAGGACATGGGAAATTCATAAGTTTACTTACCAAATATTATGATTTTTTGGCTTATTAATACAAAGACTTGAAGTATTTCCAACCTGTGGGAAATGGAGCATGCCATACCCTTGAAGCCTAGTGCAGTTCCATTTAGGAAAAATTAAAGACAATATAATCCCAAGATTGCAAGGACAATATTTCATGAAGTTCAAAAGATGCTAGATGCACGAATAGTGTTTCCTATTCGACATTCAACCTGGATAGCTAATATTGTACCGGTTTGCAAGAAAAATGGAGAAATTAGGATTTGCGTGGATTTCCGCAATCTTAATCAGGCTTCCTTGAAGGATAACTACTCATTACCAGTGATGGAACATATTTTGTAGGTAGTAACTGGATCGGAAATGTTGTCTATGCTAGATGGTTTCTCTGGCTATAATCAAATTGAAGTGGCTAGATAAGATCAACATAAAACCACATTCACTACCCCCGGGGTACGTTCACGTATAGAAGAATGCCCTTCGGTTTGATCAATGCCGGCACAAATTTTCAAAGGGCCATGGATATGGCATTTTCGGATTATAAAGACAAGATCATTGTGATAAACCTAGATGACTTGACGGTGTTCTCTAAGAAACAAGGAGATCACCTAAGGGATTTAGAGAAAATATTGCAAAGGTGCAGACTTTATAAGATTTCTCTGAATCCAAAAAAGTCTATGTTCGGAGTTACAAAAGGAAACTCCTAGGTCATATTGTTTCTATGGAAGGAACTACGATTGATCATGAACACATTCAAGCTATCAAGAATCTTTCCTTGCCTATAAGTAAGCCTGGGGTCCACTCCTTCTTTGGGAAGGTGAAATTTTTGAGAAGATTCGTGCTAGATTTTACCGAGCTAACTAAAGAAATCATTGATATGATGAAAGGGAAAGAATCCTTCAAATGGTCAAAGGAAGGTAGAGAGGCATTTGAGAAAATCAAGAGTGCTATTGCAAAAGCTCCTACATTGGTGTGTCCCAATTTTAAAAAGGATTTTATAATCTATTGCTATGCTTCGCCACACACAATCTCTGCCATCCTGACGTAACATAATCAAGAGGGGATCGAATCTCCTATCACATTCATGAGTTCAGATTCAAGAAACATGAACTTAATTACACTCCTCTTGAGAGACATGTGTACATGGTGGTGAGATCCTGAAACACTTCAGGTATTACATGTTGAATTCTCACACCAAAGTTTTAGTTCCGGACACTGCAGTGAAATAAATGTTGATGCAATAGGAACCAGGATCTAAAATAGGTAATTGGGTCTCCAAGATCTAAGAATATGATTTGGACATCAAGCCTACCAAGTTGGTTCGAGAAAGAGGACTCTACTAACTCATTGTAGAGAATGAACCACAAGATAACTCTGAAGAAGAACCAGTTGAAGAAAATTTACCATTGGTAGTTTTTGTCAGTACCACAAATGATTGGTATTTTGATATTGCCTACTTTCTCACATATGGCAAGTGTCCAGAGAATTTGATAGCTAAGGAGAAATGAGCTATCAAACTAAGAGTTTCTAGGTATGTCATTTGGGATAACACGTTGTTTAAGAAAGGAATTGATGGCATGTTCCTCAGATGTGTTGATAAAGAACAACAGCCTAGATTGTTGGAAGCTTTCCACAATCATGCTTGTGGTTGTCATTTCTCTAGCCCAGTAACAACCCATAAAATTCTGAGAGCACATTATTACTGGTCCACTATGTTTTCCAATGCTCAGAAATGGGTGATAAAATGTGAAGCATGTCAACAATTTGTTGGAAGACCAAAGTTGGCAACTTTGCCTTTGAAGCCAGTTGTCATTGAAGAACCCTTTCAATAATGGGGTTTAGATTTCATCGGGGTTTTGAATCCTAATTCTAGCATTGGTCATACTCATGTGCTCACCACCACTTATTACTTTACAAAGTGGGTGGAAGCTATACCGGTGAAACAAACATCTACTGCAGTAATCTGTGATTTCATCAAAGAAAATATATTGGTTCATTATGGAATTCCACACAAGATCGTGATGAGACAATGCCTCAAATTTTTCTTCTGCAGAGATGATAGGTTTTTGTTATGGATATGGGATATCCTTGTCTCATTCATCAGATTACTACCCTCAGGGAAATGGTCAGGCTGAATCCAGTAACAAAAACCTCATTACTATTGTGCGTAAGTTAGTCGAAGAAAATCAAAGAACTTGGCACAAAAAGTTATACGATGCATTTTGGGCTGACCGCATAACTCACAAAAGGGAAATTGGGATGTCTCCATTTCAACTTTTGTATGGAACCGATGCTCAAATTCCTGTCACACTAGAGTTACCAACATTAAAATTAGCTCAGTCAATTGATGATGAATGCTTCACCAATGCATTAGATAAAAGGATCATGTTCCTAAACAAGCTCGAGGAAAAAAGAAGTCAAGTGGAAAACATGATCGAGGAACATGAATCTAAGGTAAAGAAGTTGTTTGACAGGAAAACTAGGGAGAGACAATTTCAAATCAATGACTTAGTTCTTCTCTGGGACAAAAGACATGAGCCGAAAGGAAAGCATGGGAAGTTTGACTCGCTATGGCTAGGCCCATTCAAAATAAGACACTTCTATGGAGATAGTACCTATTACTTGGCATATCCTGATGGAAATCATTTTCCTTTTCGCTACAGTGGGAAATATCTCAAGCATTATCAAAGTTGAAAACGGGTTGTTCCCCGTATGTACATAGGTAATTAGGATTTTGGTTTGTTTGTTTTTTCCTATTTTTCGGTCTCCCCATTTTTGTGCCCCATCATTTTGAGATCATGCTCATGAATATTTTGGTCTAGGTTCGTTGTCTTTGTTTCCATGAATTCCTTGTACCCAATTAGAGCGGTTTGTTATCAACTAATTTTGACTTCACAAAATTATTTAAAAATAAAAATAAAAAATGGAAATGTTGAAATTTTCAAAAATGTTACTTTACATGGTTTATCACCCTCATGACGACCGTCTCCTTTTTGTGATTGTTTCAAAGTATTCATTTCATCATTTTCAGTGAGAACTCCTCCCACTGAAGCTTTAAATCGCATTAAATACACTAAAATTAATTAATTAATTGCTCCTTGTTTGATAAAATTAATTTTTAAATAACTTGGGAGTATTTAATTAAATAAATATTAATTGAAATTTCATTCGATAAATTTTTATTGTCGGGGAAGTAAACTTATGCTTCCAATTGCTAGGAATGCCAATTTGGCTTCCCAAACCCGGATTTCCCCTTTCCTGGCAATCTTTTTTAATTTCCGCTTGTGGGATTTTCTCCACCAATTGCCAAATCATGGATTGGCTAATAGGAAAGAAATCTCCCAATTTCCCACATGGGGAAATTAAATGGGGATTGCCAGCCCACTTTGTCATTCCCATTGGAAATTGGCCGTTGCTTTCCTCATTTCCCCCTGACACTTAATTCCACTACCCAAGAAGAGAGGAAGTTGGATTAATCCTCATAACTTCCTCCGTCAAACTCGTTGGAAAGAGTCGTGCAAAGCTTTCCGATTGCTTCTTATTTCTTCTGAAGGACATAATATTTTGTCACATCCCACAATACTGCGAACGCCAAGTAAGAAGGTTTTTGTATTACAGAGAAATCCATGCCTGAGAATACAACAAAGAAGTAAAGAAGGAACAGTTTTTCCAATGCCATTGTGAAGGAAATACAAAAAGATCATTACCCACGTTTTTGAAGAGGAGCTGTCCAAAATAAAAATAAAAGTAGAAATTTCCCACACACAGCCCAAGGGAAAACTGCCAAGGAGAAATCATTCTCACACGTGAGGGTAGCAGGAAATACACCACGCCTTGGGGGGAGAAAAAGACAGCAGGAAGTCTAATCAAAGCAAATTCAAACCAAATCTCCACGGATTCTACTGAGAAGATTCCAAGACCACGTGGAAAAGGAGAAAGGAAGTTGGAAATTTTTAAAAAGAGGGTCTTTAAATTCCAACGCATTTTCCAAGGAAGCTCCCACACATAGAAAAGGAGATAAAATCAGTTAAAATATAGTTCCAACGCTGAGGGGAACAAAAAAAAACCAAATCCCACGCATGGAGTAAATTCCATACATTTTGCTTTACTTTTTATTTGATTTTTGCAGCAGAGGTCATGCCAGGGAGAAGGAATACACAAGCAGAAGTTTGGAAATTTTTATAAAGAAGAAATTCCACGCATTGAAAGAAAAGGCCATGTGGAGAACAATTTTTAAATCCCACGCCTTGGCCAAAGAGGAAAAGACAACAGGGGTGAAAGAAAATAGTTTTTAAAAAAACGCAGGAACAGTCCAAAAATTAGAAGAAAAGGATTTCCATGCCCAAAGCCTAAAGGAATTGCCATGAACTCATCAAAATTTAATCTCCATGCACCTATCAAACAAGCTCCCATGCAAGGAGAGAGAAAAGATCATTTCCACGCATTTGTCAGGAAGGAGGAAAATGAAGATAAGATCACCCTTTCAATGCATTTTCCAAGGAAGCAGCCACAACCCAAGAGCAGAAGAGATCTACGCACAACCAAAGAAAATAATACATTTTGTAGAGAAGAACATTAAATATTTCCTATTTCTGCCACAAGGAATCACACGTTCTCAGGAGGATTCACGCATTGACCTATAGATCACACCGAAGAAGTAAATATCAAATTGCGAGATTATTAGAATCGGGTGATTTTCACATACCAAAGAGAAATTTGGTTCTAGCAAATTTAATAAAAATTGGGATACTAAAATCAGGTGATTTTATTTATTTTAAATTAAAAATAAATAAATAATCGTCACCGAATCGAAAATTGTAACCTGATCATGTTATTTTCATTATTATTATTTTAAAATAATAATAATAATATTATAACGGAACATATTTTCTTGCATCGACGGGGTTTCTGAGATCGAGACCCAACCCCCTTGCATTTTTTTGCATGCCTAAATAATTTTCCGTTAAATTCATAATGGCCAAAAATATAACAAATCAGAGGGAGATCGAGGAAGCTAGTAGAGAAATAAAAAAATACACCCCGACGTATGAATTTCAAGGAAGTATCCCTCCTGGGCCCATTAAGTCAAGCATATGAAAACATCAACGATACAAATCTGGGTCACATTAATGTGTGATTCATGCGAGTGGGTGAAAATCAAGGCAAAACCATTTTCTTAGATAGACTTTACCATAGTGGTCTACCCCAAGAAACAACATTTCGTGTCTCGGTGCAAAGTTGTCTAGAATTGATTATTGCTTACATGAAGCATTATGACCCTGAGAGATGAGGAATTTTTAAAGATAATCACGAGCCTTTCCTCTTAATCACACAAAAGCACATTGAGGAATTTCTCGGCATACTTGACTTTCCGAGAATGTGGATATCACTCGCTAGTCAAAGACAAGAATTATGGGATGAAGAACCCCGAGATGGAGCAAGATGGTTAACAATAACTAGTTAGTGACCAAGAGACCTTGAATTGACAGATTTCCAAAGAACTCGTACGTGTTGAGTTCATGGAAGAAATCAGAGACATGACCACTCTCCTAAGTCGAGTTTTCGGCCTACCTTCTGCTAGTATTTTCCACCCATGGATGTATAAGTTTATCTGTATCATCCTAGCCAAGAAAGAGTTTGTGGATTGGGCCACCATCATCAGTAACACCCTTCAAAAACAATTGATAGAAGTTAAGATGACATGATTCTTCTACATGACTTCGTATCTAACTTATGCGGTAGCAAGAAGAAAGCTATTTTCGGGACTTGAAATGAGAGGAGTCATGGGGCCATCAAACAATGTTTTTCATTATTACCCTCAACTCAGTTTCAAAAATAGTTCTCATGATTTTTGAAGATTCAAAATGCATTCACCTTTGCGTGATCCGGAACCTAAATCAGAATACCGAGGAAAGGTTTTCTAAAGAAGCTATGAGTGTTATTTCCCAATGGGGAACCTAGTTTATTCAATTTTCATCTTTTTCCTACATTCGCGTGAGTGGATTTTTTTGTACCTCATGGAAACTTCCTAAGTACATCAGTGAGATGGGCATTAATGGAGTGGCGAGATATTTATTCCTAGTTCATCGCCCTCTTAGTGACAAGCACCATTCAGGAATTCATTTCCCAATCCAAATCGGGAATACCAATGTCCAAATATTTTTAGTGCATAACTCATGGAAAAAGTGTTCTCTCTCATAACCATCCATCCATATGTGAAGAGATCCTAGTTTGATATCAATGGATATATGAAAAATATTCTAGGAGAAAAGTACCAACATAATCCTACCATGGAAGATTTATGGGTTGCTTCTTTGAATGAACATGAGGTAAGAAGACGGGAGTACTCTCGCCTAACACTTGCTCGATCAATGCCTTCCGCATAGAGAGTCCTCTCAATTCATTCATAAATGATGATGAGGATGTCATTGATACCTCATATGATGTAGTTTATTTTACCCTATTGCCTCAAATCGACTGGACAAAAAGAGATGAATTTTCTCTTGATAGCAAGAATCAACCAATTATTGAAAGAAGCATATCTTGGTATGATAGAGAACTTGCCAAATTGCAATCAATTCTAGATCATGTTTTGGGATCAAAAAAATTTCCAATACGAGGGGGCCTCCATTCAACCAAAGTCTCTTCTCGATCAACCTCATTACCATCCAATCATACACAACAAGCAAGAAAAGAGTGGTTGCCAAAATCCACTTCGCCAAGTAACATGTCACAAGGAGAGAGATCTAAAGATCCTAACCCCAAAGAAGGAAGAGAGTGTGTGTCCATATTTTCTACCTTGAGTAGAGATTCTTCTACCCACATCATTAATAGTGCTCAGAAGCTAGTAGTAAATGATCCTCAGCCATGCTTCAAACAAGCATCCACTCAGGTGCAGGTAATTCAAATATCAAACACTTCGGAGCATGTAGTTCATGAAGGGATTTCCCAAAATCTCCTGAATAATCAAGAAGTGGATATTGAGATTTTTTCTCCTCAAATCAAGGTCATAGATAGGATTCAATCAGAATCTCATTATGTTGAGAATAATGAGAATATTGATTCGAGCTCAAGGATTATGTATGCTGAAATAGTGAATGATACTGCTCTGGGTTGATTTCAAGTAAAGAAAAGGAAGAGAGTTGTCAAGCCAATTCACATTGATTTTGATGCCCTTTTCAAAGTTTCGAATGGTGTCATTCCTAAGAATCCTAAGGTGCTTTCTCGAATAATGGTGGATAATGATGGAAACAAATTTGCAGACCTTGTCATTGCATAAGTGGATAAAGAGTGCGATGCTTAAGACACACCGTCGATTATGAAGTTTCCAGACTTGGACTTGGAAGATGTACATTAGAAATTGATATGGCGATGGCTCAAGATTCAATTTATATCGTGCTAAAGAGACTTGAGAAATACAAGTCTCAAAACTCTCACCAAGGCCGAAAAGAATCAATTGGTGGAATATGTTCAACATTTTATAAATCCCATATCATCCACCTTCCCAAAGACTCGATGCAATGGCTGCCCTGATGAAGATACTCTCAAATTGTCAAAGGAAATAAACACATTGGGCCATATCACTAAAAATTTGCTTTCAGAGATTCTCGTTTTAGGCTAGGGGATGATCAAGACTATGGTTAAGATTTATGAAGATGTCGGTGCGTATATTGATCCAATTCTTTCTTTCAAAGAAACTTTTGTTTCTACTAGATCAAATTTGGATGAGATATCATACTGTTTACTGAGGAGATGACAAGTACGGAATCTTTAGTTTTAGCTATTGAAGGAATTCTCAAATTTGAACATTGAGGGACACATTTTCTTTGGTGTCTACATCTCAAATCAAGAAAAATGATTCTCGAGGATTCTATGATCCATTATGAAATCATGTGCAATGAAGCCTTCACTTCACTCTCCTTGATTCGGGAATTCATGGCGGAGATTCCTTGTAGTCTCGTAAATGAGCATAATCAAAGGTGTTCATGGGATTAGGTGGAAGAGAAATTTTCACAACTATTTTAGGACATGTACACCCCCACCAATAATTTCTTGTCGGTTTCAATGGAGCGGTGCATCAAGTTAAAGAACTTATTTGAGAATGCTCAATCCAAAATTGTTAATTTAAATGATATGCCAAGTAGAATTCTTGAATCGAAGGTATTTTGTGAGGCTATTCTTTGACCAAGTGAACCTCTAGAAGAAGAAAAGATGTTTAAAACTTTGGGAAGGTTTAGATCCTTTCAACTAGAAAAAACTACAGATCCTAATTTCACCGGCGGTTCAGGGAGTTGATTTTCTTGGTATCTAAAGAAGTGGGAGAGTCCATTTCTCATATGCTTGAGATAGGCAGCCCCATTTCTATAGATGAGGCACTAGTTATTATTGTATATTTTAAAAGGTGTTGTTATTTGTTTTGGAAAACTATGGATATTTTAAGTAATTTATATTTTTGGGTTGTCTTTAATAAATTTGTTGAAAAAGTCGAGGGTCACTTAAGTGTGTTATTTAATGATCATGTAAAACCCTAACTACTTTGTAACCAAATTTTGGGTTATAAGGAAGTGAGGGGCTCATTTGTAAAGGGTGACTTTGAGAGAGGAGAAGAAAATACTTTTGTGTAAGCTTTGTTTGTGAAGAAACTTTGTGTTCTTTGTGAAAACATTTTGGAGTTAATGAAATACAAACTTTGTGTCTCATTCATTGTCTCTTGTAACATTTGATGTTCCTATGTTCATTAGATGTTAGGTGTTTGAATCTTGCATGAAAATATTATCTTTGATCTTATTGTCAACATTATTAATTAGTTTTTCTAGTTCACAGTGATCAAGTTCATATTATCTACTTGCTCATGTGTGTTCCCTTTTACACGTTCTTATTTGGCTAACTTAAACTCCATTTTTTTGTGTTGGTTATTCATATTTCCTCTTTATGCAATATTAGGCTTTGTTTCTACCTAACTCTTGCATGTTCTTTCAGTTCATTCCATTCCACTCATTTCCTTCATTCCATTCCATCTCCCTCATTCACTTTTCTTTCCATTGATGTTCTAAAACACCCTCCACATACAATTTTGAATGTTCAGATGTAAATACAATTTTGGTTTTCAATTAAGGCAGCCTCACCTTCATTGAGGAGAGGACTTCATTCCCACACTATTGCATGTCATTTTCATGCATAAAAATCCATATGTTAACATAGTACCCAACCTCCCCAAATACCGCCACAAGATCCGGAATCACATATCTAATGTTACTAGCTACTTCCACATAGTGTAAAGTATCACACTCTTCTATAGCCTATTGTGGATTTATCCTCGGTTGGTCCCTCTTGTAAATCACTTGATATCTCTCCGCAGTCCTCTCGCTACACTTGGTGTCTCAGGATACCCCGATGATATCTTGAGGAGTAAAACTTCAGATAGTGACAAATTAGGTCTTGGTTTCAATGGATATGATGAGAAGTCTAATCTGCTAATTCAAGAAGTTGGTCTTAGTTCAAATGGAGATCTTAACTAGGATGCAAGTACAAGAAAGGTCAAGAAGACAAACTCGGTGAGACAATTGAATGCCATGAGGTATGCTAGTTATTTTCATGGTTATTACTACTCATATATTATGTTCATTCATAAAGCAAGGGGTTGTAGAATTTCTTTCAAACTTATGTATCAATGGATAAATAAAAGAGATCAAAATCTTCATACGTCAAGAGATATGCATAATTGTTTTTTCTACAATTGTCACTAAGAAGGTTATTGTAAGGTATTGTCATCATGTTGCTCCAAGTCAAGGAAAGAAGTTTTTTTCCCAAAATCAAGGAAGCATGGTTACCAAAGTATAATTGTTATCTAATTTTGCACACCTTGCAAGATTGGACAAGGGGGTCCTATCACGTTCAAAATGAAAATAGTAGTCCCGGAACCCATCTCTGGTTATTATCAAGATACAAAAATTAAAAATAATTCTTAAATTACATATGAGAGATCACCTAAAGCATCAAAAGGCACCCCTGTTTATCTCAACTCAGTGAAGAGTTCGGGGTCAATTTTATAGAGAATCCAAAGTGTCAAATTGATAGTCATCTTGGAAATCATCTCGGTAGAGACTCTCGGTTGTAAGAGCTCGACGATGGTCTTGTTAATACAAAATATAGCTCGTTGAAAATTGATGAATGAAAGGAGCTGTACAAGGATCTCAGTGGAGATCGATGCAAAAAGACCTGAAGGCCAAGTCAGGGAGATTCAAAGTCAACATGATGCCAAGTTTAATCCATTAAGACAGTGCTCGACCAACCACTTGGGAGAATTATCTTGTTTGACCGAGATGATATGAAATTATGCAGATATGGGAGGTTCAACATCATTGAATCTCGGGTTTGTAATTACATAATGGAAGGACTTCTATCGACCCAAGAAGATAGTATAAGCACCATAGAATACCAATGTAAAATTGAGTCAAACCGACATTTTAAAAATATCTACGAATTATAATGGTGTTCAGACCTTCCTCGGCTGAGTGTTCGGTGCATGCAGTAGCTAGTGAGGATGTCAGTAAAGATAGTAAGAGTTCTTTTGAGCACTTCCAACAAGCAGGTTGTCTAACTATGTTGTTATCTGATCAGCATCGAATGCATCCTCAAATTCAGGATTTTCCTTCAATATATTTTTATGAAAATCGATTAAGTGACAGTGAGAGTGTTACCGGGAGGCCTGATGAAATTTATTACAAAGATTCTCTATCGAGACCTTACTGGTTTTACAATGTAACTCATGGAAACGGATCTCATAGAGGTGAAACTGTTTCATATCAGACTATTCATGAAGCATAATTTTCTTTGCAATTATATGAGCATCTTCAATGAGTCACCAAGTTGTCAAGCATAAACGTTTCTATTGGAACTATCACACCTTATAAGCTACAACTGAAATGTTTGCACCGAGAAAATGATGTCTCCTCACGCTGAGTGGAAAAGTGGAAATCGATGGCCATCTGTCCAAAATGAAATATGGCCAAATAATGCCAAAACCCTGCACTCCAATCCCAAACAAGGAAAATAAGGCGAGTGTTGCCAAGGGAAATGATGTGATGTCAAGCCATCGAAAAGATTCCAGGCGTGGGAGAATTTTGAGTCTACTGCCAAAAATCGGGAGCACGATCATGGCAAGCCGCAGGTAATTCCGCGCATGGGAAACATTTCACTATCTTGCCAAGTTTGCGTGGTGAAGCTGAGGCCGGGGCCCATGGATTAATGTGTCCAAGCCGTTATGCGGGGATTTGGAGCTAGTATGCCAAGCGTGGAAATATTACGATGGCAGTCCAAGCTGTTAATCCTGTCGCTGAGGTATGAACGTGGAAAATAAGGCAAACACCGCCAAGCATGGAAATATTGGTTTGGCAAACCATAATCAAACTTCCATGAATGGGAGAAATCGGATCAAACTACCAAGTGAAGACAATATGATGGCTATCCGTCATGAAAACCCGTGCAGTTTGGAGTGGTCCGAGTCTTTGTGCGAGTTACCAGGAGAATTAAAGTGGCAGTTGAAAATTGGGCGTTGAGTAATCTTCCAAGTGATAAGGGAGGATGATGGTGAGATGGTTGAAGATGGGTCGACATTGGAAAAAGTATCTAGTTTCAGGCTCACAAGAAAGAAACACCTTCTCATGGAATACCACAAATGTAGCTTACAGAAGACACGGGTTTCCTCACGAGGTGTTGATATTGTTTCACCGAATGCAACAAATAGATGTCCGACCTGATCAGTTAGCCTTTGCCAGCATACTTCTAGCCTGTGCCACGATAAGAGCTTTGGAACAGGGTATGGACATACATTGAGTTCTACGCTCAAAGCTCCCACGCATTCGATGCACAGGCATGTTGCAGTATAGTAGAAGCCGTTTTTAGCGCTTCAAGCGAAAACTCCAGAAACAAATATTCACATGGGTGGTACGATGGATTGGAGTCACGCTATTTAAGGATTCATAGAATTTCCATGAACCCAGAGATGAAGGTTTATTACGGTGCAGAATGAAATGATTCATATTGCTCAGCATTTCTTCTCCTAGAAATGAATTGAATGTGAAGGTCAACTCTGAAATACCTGGTCGGCCATTTTGTATGCCACATCCTTGTCACTTGTAAATGGTCTCTTTGAGAAACTCTGAGGGTAGAAGTAATATTTATACCCTTCCATTATGTATGTCCAATCAGACAATAAAAGTATTCTTTTACCAAGTTCAGAGAAGCTTGTTTTTTACAATGGACGATTATACTATAGTTTCAAGCTAATTTTATCTAGCTTATTTCTATTAGCTTTGATCCATGACTAAGGAAGAATTCATATGGTTGTTACCTGTACATTTTTCCAAGGTTCTTTTGGTTGCCCCAGTTGTTCAACGTATTTTTGAAGGGCTTCTTTTATGTGTTGCAAATTGTAACATAAAGGATCTTTTAGTTTCTTGAAAAATGAGTATATGGTTTAGCTCACAGCTACCTATGCCATACTAAGATCCCAATAGTGGCATAATTGTTGATTGGAGCCGAGATTGCTGAGTGCACTACCAAAATACCAAAGGGCTCTTTGGCCAAAAATCAGTCTTAAGGGTGTCTATCGACATGTTATGGGCATGAGCCTGGGTCATCATCATGGCAGCATTAGGTCTTTATTGATAATGGCATTTTCTCATCATTTGGAAGGTACAAATTGTGCTTATTATGGAAAATCCAAAACATTCTTACTACAAGTGTTATATGATGAGGAAGAATCCTGAGCATTGTGGTAAAACCATTCTTTTTAGAAATATTGGGTTAAGCTCAATATTTAAGTGAGTTTGAGCCCGTGAAAGGTAAGATCATTTCTTTGGATGAAGAGCTCGGTGACTTGCAGGAGCTCGTGGTGATGTTTCATGAAGTTTGAACGTGGAATGCATAAATGGCCTCAAGTTAACTAGAGGAAAATGATAAGAATCGAGTTTGATAGCTCACCATTTGAAGGACTCAATGCAAAAGAGCCCGATTACCAAAGCAAGGAAAGAGTTAGTGTGGGGTTCAAAATCGAGTGCAACACCGAGTTAGAGGATTCGAAGCTCATCGAGTTTGGCTATGTGCAGATTCTATCCACATGGACCCCCCTCCTCTTCAAGTCAAACGGGTCAACGGGGGGGTCCCGACATTATGTTAATTAAATTAATATTTTTATTTAAATATTTTAATAATAATATTTATTATTATTATTTAAATATTTTATTTAAATATTCTTTTAATTAATTGAGAAGACTAGGTCATCAGGAAATTAATGACCCATGATGGAACCTTCTCAGGTGGTTCAACTAACTGTAATAAATACATCATGGGCCTTCATTTTAGGAATGTAATTATGACCATTTCCTCTTCTTTCTCACATATTCTTCTATAAATGTAAGTTGGAAGCTCATTTCAAAGGGTTCCAACAGTTCAGACAAGTTGGACAGTTAGATATCTCAAAGCGAGTGTATAATTTTCAAGAATCTCTCTCTCTTGCAAGTTGTTCTTGTGTGTTGAGAGAAATTTCAAGCCTCCTCTTCAAGACTGTAATGGAAACTATTTCCTCTTCTGAATGTATGATGCATTGTGCATGTTATTGAAGAAATAAAAGTGTGTGTTTTGTGACTAATCTCGGTCCTTTCATCCTTCTATGCTTCTTTGTGCCTTTCTCGTACTTGTAGGTACACTTTGTGCAAGTTTAAGTTCTATGCGGAGTTCTTGGAGTTACATTATTATTGAGTGGTGGAGTATTGCATGCAGTTGAGTTGTGGTGTCCATTCACCCTTCTTGAGTTCATCCTTCTTCATTGGGAAACTGGTATATTTCTCAGTCTGATAGAGTTTAACAAAGGGAATGTGTGTCTCTTAGTACGTGGTATCATGTACCCTCTCTAAGTTGCAGTAGGTGAAGTTGACCTGTGGTGCACACACCCTCTTCAAATTAACCCTTCCTGAGTCTGGAAACACTCTTTATTTTGTGCATCACCATCCCTAGTATAGTTTCATTTCTATAAATCTCTTTCCCTAAAGACCCATGAAAATGTTAGCATAGGACTAGATAATCATTTTTGTTACACTAGGAGTAGTACATCACTTAGTTTAGGAAGAGGAAGCCGGCCTTCTCGGAGGTTCACCTCGAGCCCAAGTCCCACAGCTTGAGAGGTGATCCCATGTGTCCCAATCACACCAAACATCCTATTCACATCCTGGCCATTCGGAGGGTGCAGTGATTTGGCGACAACAATAATCATACAAACAAGGTCAAGAAAGATGGATCTTATTTTTTCAAGCATTATAAAGAATATGATCCTATTGATACAATCAAGAAGTGTTTCTCTAGACAAGGCTAATAAAGAGAATGTGAAAATCAAGAAGCAAGACATGGTAGTATGTAAGGAAGGTATGCTTTCCATGATAAAGATTAATCCATTGGTTGCATAAAATCATATGTGTTTGATAGATAAATAGTCAAAAGATGTGAATTTGGATATTTGGTAATATCCTGAACTTATGATGCCCTAAGATCCTATAAAAAGTGGAGTGTCTCTTCTATTCTTCATAGAGGAATACTCCAAGTCTTTTGAAGCAAGAGGAAATTTTGGTTGATGGTGACATAGAGGTTGCATGAAGGTATTCAAAAGTGTGTTCATAATATTTTTGTGCCTTGAGAAGAGTGTTTTGGTGAGTTTGAATCATCAAAAGTATTAGAACACAAAATGAGGTATATTTGTGTTGTTTCAATATATTTTGTTCAAGTTAGAAATTCATGCTACTAATAGTGGGCATCATGGTGGTATGTAGACCAAGAATTTTTAGTGTTGGTTGTGATTATTTGAAGCTTTCTTGAAGAATTTTTGGACCCTTTTTGGGACTCAATACTATTGTGAAAAGGCTAGACAATGTTAAAAATCATGATTGGAATCAATTTTTGTGTAAGGAAGTCAGTGGTTGGTAGATCTTAAAGAAGGCTCAATCATCCACTAATAAGGTATAATTGATCTACTCAGTTTCATTTATGAGGTTATGTCAATCTTGGTGTTATGTTGGAAGGTCTAAAGTTATGAGAAGTATATGTTTTTGTGCCTTAGAATGTCTTCCAGTTGGTGAAAAATTTTCAAAGAAGGTAATAATCTCATTGAAGGTGATTAGGTATGTTTTTCATATATTAAGATGCATTATTTGTATCTACTGTGAGTATGGTCAAATATGGTCTTGTTTGTTGGAGTTACGTTTCATCATAAATCCCTAAGGTCTTCAGGATCGTTTGAGCTCTCATGGAGTTATTGACATCAAAATGGTTCATGGAGACCCAACTAGTAGTCAAAATGAAAAAAAGGTTTGCTAACTGGTACATTCATGAAGGAATGATGCCCTATTCTTGTCATGTTCCATAGTAAAGGGTTTTATGAAGGAAATTTTTTTGTGTTTAAGGCATGCCTCGTATGAAATTGATCAAAGTGTATCATCAATCTTAATGGTGGTTTGGAATCTTAAATGATTAATAAAGGTATTGCAGAGGTGTTTTAACATATAAAAAATAATAAAACTTTGTGAAGGACTATTAAGGTATGAAAACTCTTGAAGATTATTACAAGGACTGGGTATGTTGTGGTTCTTGGTGAAATCCATATTAGAGGGAGCCTGAAAGATTTATTTCTTACTATATTAAGTCATGGTTAGTGTTGGAATTTTTTTGAGAATACCTTGAAGGTGTGTTGAGAGTTGTGTGTGTGTGTCAAGAATATGGTTCCATGCTTCAATGGAGACCTAGTAGGTATATATCCAAGTTGTAGATGCAAGGTAAGTATTTCATTTCCTAAGACTATATTTGAAGACCTAATTTTGGTCTATCTCTTGAGAAGTAAAGAGTGGTATTTTAAGAACAACATGCCTTGAGTTATAGAATTTTATAAAATTTTGAGTACTATGATGGCCTAATGGATCTATTGAAGAAGTATTTCATATTTGACAAGCATTGAAAAACAGGTTGTATACCTTGAGAATGTCCTAATTTGCAAGATCGAGATTTCAAATTCTAGGCAGAGTGATCATGCCTTATGAAAATATGAGAGTGATGATTGAAGATTTAAATTTCTCTGGGATTTTTGGTCTAACCTAGGTAGCATGGTGAAATATTGGTGTAATCAGTGATATGAGGACATGATGACTTTTGGCAATGTTGCATAAATATATAAAGAAATATGCAAACAATCAAACAAGTCAAGGAGTGTAATATTCTTGTGGATGAAATCATGGAAAAAATGGGTCCATATGAGTGTTATATCATATTTGTTATAGTCATGTTATAAAGGAGTATGATAAAAAAATATTTGTATTATCTTAGGGAGAGTTTTCTAAGTTCATTATGATGGTTCAAGGTATGAAGATGATATTGTTTCTCCTATAAGATAGTTCAAGTAATGTTTGTGATGATAAAGTAATTATATTTCATGCATGAGTATGATTTTATGGCCTTAAGTGGAATTTGACGATCCTAAACAAGGTATGTAAAGAATTCTTGGTTTATTTTTTCATACATTAGTCTAATTTAGAATAGTTAATGAGGTTCTTGAAGTGAAAGATAATGCTCTCCAACACTATTTTGAGATTTTTGATGAGTCAAAAGTCTACAATATGTTTGTATCGAGATCTCTTGTAAGAGTGCAAGATTGAGGTGAAGTAGACAAGGGATCTTATCTTGATGGTTCATGACATAATATGAGAATGTGAGGATTCATGAAAAAGAGTGAAATGTGCTTGTTTTCGGGGGATATGGCAAGTACAATTGATATGAAAAATGTAAGCACCTAGGAAGAGTGTGGTCAAAACTAGGTTTGATGATGTTATTGCATTGAAAGAAGATTATGTTAATAGATATTTAGTCTCAAAAAGGAAGAGCAATGTAAAAACTAGTCTTGAAAGATGTCTAAAACCGTGGTCCGAGTGTCAAGGCCTCTTGTTTGGGTCTAAACAAGAATGTGGAAAATACACTAAATAATATGGGTATGCAAGGTTCAATGTTGATCATTAATATGAAAATGTGTAGTTTCTTGAGAAACATAGAAGTTGTTACATGAAGATTACTAAGGTATGCTTAAGAGATAATTTGACACTATGGAAGAGATGATGATTCATGAATCATGACTTGGTATTGCATGAGAGAAAGAGGTTCATTGGTATGACTATACTTTGTTTTGGTAAAATCTTGCATATGAAGACCTAGTTGGACCTATATAGGTGTGTGTGTGTGTGTGAAATATTAATGATTATGGCATGCATTGGAATATTTTTGAGACCTTAAAGAGGTATGTGCATATTTGATAGAATTATTGGAAGCACAAGTGAGTGTATGAAGATGGTTAAAGATTTGAAAATAGGGTAGGATGGTATGAATACTTCAAGATGCTTGTAAGGTAGCATGGACCAAGAAATGAATTACAAGGAGTGTTATAGTTTCTTCAAGAAGGTTTAGGATTATTGCAGAGGAAAAAAACATCAAGAGGATTATATGATTCATATGACTCAAGGAGAGCATGAACATGTATAAGGTAATATCCCCATGAGTTAGTATACTGTGAAAAGTTTGTAATCATGATGGGTACCTGGTCATGATGTTACATGTTCCTCAATACAGATATCTCTAATATCAAGTATGCATTTTCCAAAGGAATTTTGAAATTCCTAAGTAGAAGAATGATAATTTTATTGGAGATGTGTAGTGGTAAGATGGCATGGAAGTTTATAGAGAAATGTAATATTTGAGTATCTTTAAGAAAGTAGGTCTATTTTCATTAAAATGTAAGATGTTTTAAAAGAGCATATGACTCAAGGGGAGCTTGTGAACACATTCAAAAAATGTATGGTTGTTCTAGAAAAGGTGACGATGACTAAGTTTCTTTGAAAGATCTGATTAGGATCTAGTAGTTAGTAGAAGGTGTAAGTGAGCTAAGAAAGACAAGGGAAGTAAGTTGAGCAATTTCAAATTCATCAAGGGAGTTAATCAGGTATGAAGGTAGGCAAGTAAGTTATGGAAGGCATGAATGAAGATAAGACTATAATAAAGTGGCATGATGAGCTCAAGGTGTCATCTAAAGGTAAGCGATTGTTCGTTGTTTCTTATGTTGAGTTTGGTATATTTACATCAGTTGTGAAGTGAGAAGGGCATGGTCAAGGTTTGTGTAAGAGTTGGAAGGCTTGTCACATATGCATTATCTTAGGGGAGAAAAGTTTCTCAAGAATGTCAAAATCATATTTGAAGATGAAGAATTGGACTTGAAAGGTTTAGTTGATGTTTCCAACCAAAAGGTGAGTATAATATAATCATAAGAAGTTGTTAAAGGTATTTTTATTTTTCATTAATGTCAAAAGAGGGAGAATGATACTATATCATGTGAATTCCATAGGAAAGAATGAGTATTATGTTTTTCCATCAATGGGTTTGTCATCAATGAAAAAGGGGAGATTGTTGGCATGGTGTTTTCATTTATGTCAAAGCATGATGTTTTCAAGTATTGGCATGATCGCATTGTTTTCAAAAGGAGTATGAGACATGAAGGTTGATTGGTAGTGTTGATTGTCTTATAGAGATTACCTAGAATCGATGATGATGCATGGGTTCTTGAGTCAGTTTGAGGGCTTGTAGAGGTGATGAAGTATATGGATGATGTTGTGATGATTTCATGTAGTGTGTTAAAGGTACTTGTAGGTGTGAAAGTGTGCTAAGGTGATGAGGAAGTTAGATTCAGTGAAACATGCTTGTTCTTTAGGCATAGAGATAAGAAAGAGGTAAGTCATGATGAAGTGAAGAATGTAGTCGTAGGATATGCATGGTGATAGCATGGGGATCTTGATTATGATGTGTAGAGACACTCACAATTATCTTATATTGTTGGTTCAGGTGTTAAATAGTGGTTTCAAGTCTATTCCTAGACCTAACCATTAAGAAAACATGCTATGGTGTGGTGAAGTTAGAATTTGCAAGCATATTTGGGAAAAGGTTATCATTTAATATGTATTTTCAGGTTGATATGATGGTGTGGTCCAAATTTCGGATTTAGGTGATGAAGATTTTGTGAGATATGGTATTTTACTAAAATATAGTTCCCAAAGGTGAGATTTTGAGTTAAAATTGACTTTTTGATGCTCGTTGGAGAGTGTGGGATTAACATGGGGACCCAATATCCTAAAAATATTTTAATAGGTCCATTATAATATTTTCCAAGTTTAATGAGGTCATTTTATAGTCACGTTTTTATGGAAAATCGTTAAGAAGGTAAACTTGTTTTAAACCCTCTTAAAACCCTAATTATATAATGACTTGAGACAAAAAATTGTATCATACCTAGAATTGATTACTTTTGATATTTTTTTTAGTGGAGGTTGTAGAGTAATCTTACAAATTTCTCTAGGTATAAGTTAGATGTCCTAGCTATGTGTGGGCCCCAATCAACAATGTAAGTTTATGGAAAAGTTGTGTTTTCTCCAAAGTTGTCCATTGGACCTGATGAATAAATTATAATTTAAGGAATTATGGGAGTTTTTATACACATATATGATGGTTTTATATCATGGTGGGTATTCTAGGAGGTCGGTTGTGCCCTGTTTTACAAGACTAGATTTTGGGTAATTTTTGGGTAGCTTGAGGTTATCTTGTTGTAGAGATGTTTTGGAGGTGATGAATTATAATTTGTGGCATTAATTTAGGTTTTTGAGCATGATATCATTATATTTCCATTGGTATATCACACTTGTGTTTTTGAGTTAATTTGATGAAGTTATGGTTTGTTTACTGAAGGCTAATTTTGAGGGTGCTTGGTTGTGCATGGTCTGAAGTAGGTTTCATGGCATGAGAAGTTGTTGTAGTTCTTTCCATAGTTTTTTGAGGTTTATGAAGGATTAAAAAAACATTTATAAGTATGTTCCATATTTTTTGATTTTTTCTCTCAAGAACATTCCCTTTGTGGCAAGTTGCTTGTTTTGGGGTTTTAAGGATTCTTGAGTCCTAATGCAGGTCTAGATGGTTTTAGGTGATGGTGGTGACCTATATGGTACTATAAATGATATTTTTATCATGTTATTATAATTTGGGGAGTGATTATACTCTATTATGGATTACTTAGGTGAGTTATAATAGAGAAACAAGTATAAAAACAAGTTAGAAAGATCATTTGATTTAGTTGTGCAAGAGAGGGAAAAGTGTGAGCTAAGGGGTTGTTTGTGAAGGTGAATGAGGTATTTTTGACCATGATGAGAGGGAAATGAAGATGAGAAAATTTAATATAGTTTTATACAATATAGGTGAGCTATGGCAGATGATCAAATCAGCTTGAAGGAAGAATTTCTTGAGCATGGAGGCTAGAGAGATGGTTTGAGAAAGATAGAGAGGATAGCGAGCTTCATGGTGTCATCATCAGTTGTTGAAGAAACATATTAGAGATGGTAAAATTTTTATATGGATTTGGTTTGTGTTGAGTCATCTTGTGGGTTTGTTTCTTCCTTATAGGGTTAGTGCTCTACTAAACTAGGGGTTGGTGCTCATGTATGAGTTGGTGCACAACTAAATTTGAAACAATGGCTATATAAAGTTTTGTTTCAGTATATTTTATTCCCCTTGAGTGTTTCTAACTTCAAGTTGGTGTAAATGTGTCATTTTATTTTCTCATATAGCATGCTTATGTGTATGATTAATCATTACTTAATCTATATGTTTTTGAATGGTTGATAAATTCTTATAATGGTTATGGATGTGAATGTTTAAGAGAATGAAAGTTTTAATGGATCACCGATTCACTCCCCTCTCAATGATTTTCCTTCCAAAAAACTTTAGTTCACATATAACTTTGGTGTAGCTAATTCCTATACATATTGGTGTTTTCTAACTTGCTTGCCTTTAAAATTTGGTGTTGCCATCTTGGTTTATTATATAAGCCATTATTTGTTTTACTTATTTAGCATGTACGTGTATTAAATTTGTTAAGTTTTCTTTGTACTTGTGTTGATTGTGTGTACTTTATTTGTTATCATTTACTCATCATCATCACATTTATCTCATAACATCTATCTTTGTATCATCGAAATCAATGATAAGATCCGAACATGAAAGTTAAGCTACATATCCCATCATCATCATCAAAAATCAAATAATAATATATTCTACAATCATGACATCATATCATATAAATCAATACATCATACAAAAATAAAAACATCTCATCATCAAATGTGGTATCCAAAATTTCTATCAATACATCAAACAAAAAAATCTATATACTCTATATCAAAAAATCTCAAATATATCTCGATATGTCATCATAAAAATAAATAATTATATGTGACTTCATCATGAGGCATATACAAAAAAATAAATATACAATCCCATGTAGTTGGATTCATCCCTAACTCTCTCCTATGTTGGGACTTCCTAGCATACCTTTAGGCGGGGGCATTTGCACCGACCTCACCAATATCGATGACCTTTATGACCTAGTATATTGGCTTCCTGAATACTGCGACATGATACAATTCTATGTAGTACTTAGCCTCCCCACATGACACACAAGATTTGGAATCACATCACCAATGCTGCTAGTTAATTCCATATGGTGTAAAACATCTCACTCTACTATAACCTATTGTGGTTGTATCCTTAGTTGGTCCCTCTTAACAGCCACCTAATCTCTCTCTACATTCCTTTGTTGCACCTACTATCTCAAAGCTACCTTGCTCCATTGCTCTCTAGTCTAGCTACCTTTGTAGAGTCTACATGATGATAAAAGTAACATCACCTCAAAGCATGACCATGTCTCTCTCATCCTATAATGTGTCTACTAATAACCTTGGAGGTGATTCTTATGGTCACACCTATAACCCCGATCCCCTGTATCTTCCATCTCCTCCATGTACTTCCAAAAACCTAGACTCACTAGTCTAAGTGGTGAGGATGACATCTATAAAGGTCTGCATTTAGGTATTTGCAACTATCTCATTGGTGCCTATAGTGGAATCTTTTATATAACTAATTGTAATACCTATTTTTTTAGGTGAAATGGAACTTGATGTGCCGCCTATATCTTTTGTCACATGTACAACATGTGCTACTAGTTCCCGTGTAACATGTGCAACTAAAATGTGTTCATAATGTACCTACACTAGTGGCTCATATACTACCTAAACCTATGGACCCCGTGCATGTTCCTGTGCATGGCCCCGAACCTCTAGCTCTACCTCCTCCGTCCTAATCGCCTTTGTATCTCCTCCAAGTATGGTCCGCTCATCACCAATCCCATTATACATGCCACTAGAGTTTCTTATGGAATATTAATCCATGTCAACATGATCATTGCATACCATGCAACATAATCAGGAGTAGTGCCTAGATCTAGTATTTATGCCTAAGCATGCCATGCTTATAGGATGACCCCAGAGAAGCTCTTCCTTTCCACCCGCACTTTGATACTTGGACCAAAATCATATCTCTCATGTGTTACACATGTGTACCACTAGTCTTCACTAGGTATACACTGTACCACACCGATATGTCACTAGAATGTTTCTAATCTATACATATACATGATGTGGTTGTGGCTACCAATAATAAAGTGATATATCTCGCCACATTCCACAATTTTGTTATGATTTGTCACAATAATTGAGTTATGTTATGTAAAGTGGGTTACAAAGGCCGAATATAGGAAGAATTACTCAACTAGGACTACAATCTGAATGTATGTACATATACCTTGAAAAGGATATACATACTTACACATAGTTGTAAACCCAAGCACATAACTATTTTTTTGCCAAGCACTCGTAACATACATTAACTTTATAACTTATTGTTATTTTCTTGGTTGTATGAGTTTACTTTACATTGTTATGTGTGATGATTTTGATGAATTGGAATATTTCTTGGTTGTTGTACTTGTTATTTATATTCGGGTCGTCATGTTGCTAGAAATAATGATTTGAAAATATGATGAATCTATACATAGTTGTAATATATTATTTCATAAATTAGAAATAAAAATGATTGTTTAAAAGATACTAACTTTTTTGACAATATGACATTCATTGATTGTACAATGATAAGATGGTATTCAATTTGAAATAGGTAAAGCTTGGTATCATAAAGGTAAAATTAAAATTTGTCTTAATGGTATTTTTATATGTAAGGAAAAGGTAATCCTTTATATTTCAAGAGAATGTTGATTTGGTTTAAATAGTCATGTGATTACTTAACTGTTTTATAGCTTGATCATAGCATATACAACGTTTAATGGATGATCAGATTCATCACCATTCATTTTGAATAAACTTATTGGTTTAACAAATTGTCTTCGACTGATCATGCTCCTATTGAGTGATTATCGATTTTGAATGGTCAAGTTAGACTTAGACATTTTTAATGAGCATTTAAATTGTTTAAAAAATTATGGAATACTCCATTGCATTGTTAATTGAGTTAGAAAAAGGTTAATTAGTTGGCATATTATGGTTAAGTTGATTTTCTAATACTCCATTGGATGGGAAAATGGAATGGCTAAGTGTTGGAAGGTAATTTGTTTGTGTTATTGGTAAGGCTAGTATTATGGTCTTATACCATATACCATTGACTTCTTGTATGTTTTGGTAAGCCATATGGTCATAGACCATACTCATTGGCTTTTTATTAGAGGATAATAATATGATTTTTACCATATTTGAATGGAAATTATTTGTTTAATGGTTTAATTGGCTGGTTAACGACCCACAAAAGTGATTATGGTTTTATTTAATTTAATCTTCGACCGATCGATTGACCACCACTAGTGGTTTTGGAGGGAATTGGAGATGGTGGTGTTAATAAAATTTCCAGCCACTACGTGACACCGCTAAATGAAATTACATTGAATATCTTGGGAAACCTAAAGCTTCCTCAACAAGATACTATGCATGGTTTGTAATTCTATTTTTATTGTTCACATTTCAATTGTGAGCTCTTTTCCCTCCTCTCGATCTCCATTTCTCGCATGAGATTTGCATTGGGGTTTATTGAGATATTTATGGGATATAAGAGTAGGATAATAATGGAAGAGTTATCTTTATTAAAGGACTATTTTTCATGGTTTATTGGGTTGAAATTTCTCAAAATTGGGTCGCGTAGTATGGTTTTTTTATTGGAAAAAATGTTAAATAATATTTTGGAAGCGTGAAGATTTTAGCGGGGACTTTATCTTTCACATGAATGGTTATAATTTTCCTTGTCTAGTTATTTTAGTTCAAAATGGTGGAACAACTTACGTGTGAACTTTTAGGTGGATGTTGATGTTCTTATCATTGTATGTTGCAAAAATTTATAGATCTTACATTGGGTTGTCTTCTTTTATGGTTGCTTGGTATATTTAAATTTTTGGAGTTTTTAGCATGGCATTATTAGTCCTTGAACTCAAATGAGTTCTATAAAATTGTGTTTGTGATACCCTTGCTCGAAATAAGATAAGGGTACTATTTATTTTGGGTTTATTTGTGGGGATAGAGTTTATTTTGAATACACCGACGCTTGAATACAATATGTGTGACTTGAATATCACCATGGATTCCTTTCATTGATTGATATTCATGAGCATATGTGTTCTTCCTATTATGGACACACATTTCCTTTTGTTAATTGGCGTTATGAAAAGAGGTATACATAGGGAAGGTTTAATCTCTCTCTTATCAAGCTTCAGAACGACCTTGGAATTTTGAATAGTTTAAGTAAAATTTGTCTTTGAAATATCTAGGTTAGTCGGTTGAACCTCGTCGTTCCATAATGATATATTCTCCTTGAAAGTTTACTTGTGAAAGGGTCATGGTTATATTTTAAGTATTTAATATTTTTGTAACTTCTCTAGAGGAAGGAAGACATGTTTATCATTGAGACTAATTAATGAACATTGTCTCATATAACTATTTTAAGTAATGTTATAGTTTGAAGAACATGCATAAAATACCCCGTAGGGTGTGTGATTAAGTTATTACTTGTCCATTCGAATGAGATAATGGTTACATCATTTTTATTATCATCACTAGTCTGAAAGGATGACATAGGTTGTATACATAATAGGGAAGTTGTTTATTGATTCTCTGCATGGTAAACCCTTTAATGTGTGTTTAGATAAAATGGAAGAAATATGTACAAATGTGTTTTACCATAACTATAAAATTTGTTAGCTTGGAAATAAACTCTTGATTGTGAAAAACATGTTGTAGAAATTACTTGTTAGTTTAAATTTGAACTTGGAAGCTTGGTTTATGAAGGAAAATCATGTATTCATCTTAATGTTTGGCTATTATCAAGAAATCCTACTATTTATTATTGTCAATTACATATCATAACATTATTTAGTTATTGGATAAAAAGATATTGGGTTAAATTTGGATGTGTCTTGTGCATAGGACATATTTTTGTTGGGTTGATGAACTACAACCTAAGTACAAAATGTGCATAAGGATTAGACGTGTAGACATGGGGCACATAGAAGCATGGGGAAGTGTAGTAGAAAAGGGCCCACTCGGGAAATTATGAATTTAGGACTTAGCCATTTTGTTTACCACGAGCTAAAAATAGGATTGAGTGTTGAGAACACAAAGGTTTGAAGACTTGGAGACTAAGAAAAGTCTATTTTGGACAAGTGGGAGATCAAACGACATGCATATTTTTGGGCTAATAATATGATTAGATCTATAGTTATTATTAGATAATCTATTATTAGTGAGCTTGCATGCTTTTGTATTTATCTTGTAGCGGCACATGGTTATTCTTAGCATGCAACCTATTTTGAGGATGCTTAGGCGGTGAAGGGAAAGTCCCCACTCCTATAAATATGTATTGATTTGCATGGTTTGAGAGACCCATGATTACTTATAAGGTTATGTTGTTAATTTATGAGTACACGTGACTATGATGATACTCTTATGTATGTATTTGGCTTCGTGTTTTACAGTGATTAATACAATGGTTCTATGTGGTTGGATAATGGTTGTTGATATTAATATGGATGGATCTTGTATGGTGAATCTGATATTAGTTCTTGTCTAATTCTTTATGCACTATGGTTAAGATCTAGATCTATTTATGGTTTTTCCTTGCATTGTTATTATGGATCTGGAATATATCTATATATGTGTTAATCATGTTAAATCCTTGACAAAGGTTCCATAAAAGAGAGACCTGGTACCCTTGCGTGCTTCAGGTGACCTCTTAGTTCTGGCTGAGTGATGTGTCAGTGCGTCTTGGGTTGTTTGGTAAAATAAAATACTACATTTTGGTTCCATTGTCAGGACCTATTTTCAATATATTTTCAAGGATGTTGCATGATGAAGACGTATCTAGTTGAATTTGACCAGTATTGAATATTTTGTAGAGAATTTAGAGGAAGAGTATTCTGCAACTCTAAGATTGGGCCTGAATTTGATGCACACCCATGGGTTAAATAAAATCTGTATTGTTAGCTCCATGAGACATTCTTCTCCTATTTTCCTATAGATCTATATGAGTGGCTAGTAGCATACACATCAAAGAGAAATTAGAGATATAGAGAACTTGTTTGGACCCAAGAAGATTACCGAGAATTTATATGATGCCGATATGACTTGAACACACATGGTCGATCATTGGTGGAGTGGTGTTTTATAGAGTTACACCTTGGAGTACATTATTTCTACTTATTCATGTCCTGACGTATTTAATTTTTAGTTCTTATGTGAACCTAGAGGATCTTATTTGTATGTTATCCCTTTAAAATATTAAGATCTTGATTGTGATTGTGGATTTGGAAGAGTTTCCTATGGCTAGATAAACCCCACCACGTGTGAGGGTAGGAGTAGGTGTGGTAAAAGATGGAAGACTTGGTGGTAGAGAGACATAGAGAAGAAATTTGGCGTAAGTTTAATGAGGTATGTGAGAGGGTTTTGGAAAATCAGCGTGATTTTGTGGAATGAATGGTCATTGTGGAGAGAGATGGCTCACGAAGGATTTGGAGCTCATGTAGAAGACATGGAGCTGGAGCATTTGGAACTCCCCCATTTTGGTAAGCATGGCAGAGAACCCTCTTTAACCTTAGATGAGAGTGCACCATTTGAAACTACAAGAACCATGGGTGCACATTTGATCCCTCATGGTGACCTAGCCCTTGCACTTGGTTTTCTAGTTTTTGTGACAGTTATTGATAAGCAAGCTAGTGTGGGTGGTAGAGTAGTGATAGATAGGTTTCACTTTCTGGTAATTTTAGAAGTTAGTCGATGGTACATTCATCTATGGTAACGCAGAATCATCTGTGTTGTTTGGGGGTGTCTGGTTGGAGGTATATTTTCTATCACGTCATCAACATAGAACGTGGGTGCAAAGAACATTGGTATTACCTCTGGAAGTAGAAAAAATTCACATAATGTGGTAGTTCAATTTAGTAAAAATGTTGGAACAAAAGGCAACACATCCTCTGGTCCGGTGCACGCCACAAGAGGGGGATAAGGAGGATCAAGATATAGTGGTTCTAGTGGTTATAGAGGAGGAGGGAATACAAGAGGTAATACATGTTCTTGATCAGGTGGGCATGGTTAGCACCATCCCCAGAAAATTTATTTTGAGATGTCCCTTTGCCTACCCAGTACGTGAGAGGAATTGAAGATGCAGATGAACATGTGCATATGTGTGAGATACTATGGCATGATAAGGGGATCATAGCTCCTGAGCGTAAGGCAAGTCATTTTTAACTACTTTGCAAGGGTGCATACATAGTTGGTATAAGAAGTATGATCCAAACTAGAATTTTGTAGATTATATCACATTGCATGATGCTTTCTTAGAAAAGTTCCATATACATGAGTTCAAATAGAAGAGCATTAGTGTGCTAAAGGACATCAAGTAGGGCATGGATGAGAGTGTAAGGGAGTATGATGCATGATTTAAAACTTTTTTTATCAAATTTGTCTTATGATATTCACCCTAGTCAACATGCTTAATGGTTCATTGGAGGTTTAATCACACCTTTCGAAGGGCAATCTCACACAAGACTTTTATAGATCCACATGAGGCCCTTGAGGTAGATTTACATGTTGAGGCAGTTGGGAGCATAGACATTGGAGTTAGCCCATTTTTGGAAGCTAAAAATTACATCTATGGAAAAACAGTTAGAGAAAATGTTAGCTAATTCATCTCATGAGACACGTAGTGGTATTTGGTGCATAAATTGTGAAGTAGAAGGACATAATAAGGGTATTTTCCCTCGTAAATCAGTGTGCGCCATGTTGTTGGATTCTACAATCTATCACTTAGATCATGATTCACGTAAGTTCCCCTTATTTCAGTGTCCAATAAGAAAGAATGTGTCTTGCTATTGTAATATTTTTATTTCTACCACTCATGATACAAAAAATTGTAGAATTATTGATAAGATTCATGATTCCATCAAAACTGGTGTATGCTAGACTAGTGATGCAAAAAAATTCAAAGGAACAGGTGAGAAACATGATCTTAATCACAATGAAGAGTGCTCGATGGAGGTGGTAGAGGTAGAGGTTACCATGGAGGATTCAGAGGATGAGGTCGCAATGGTGGAAGAGGTGAATTTCCATGAGGAACATGTTATACATGTGGGTCCCCTGATCATTATAAGCATGAATTCCATGAGAATGTTATTTGCCCCTGGTGTGAGAAGAATCATAATTATGAAGAGTGCCTAGATTTGTATGAGCACCTAAGAAAGGAGCATAAGTAGGATAAGGAGCGAGAATGGTTAGAGTGCATCATGTTGTGGAATATCATTGGATTCCTAAGTTAACACCTAACCCTAAGATAATCCCAATGTTAGTTCCTACATGTGCTAAGGTGATGAGCATGTGAGAGACTCTAAAGTAGACACTGTAACTACAAAACAAGAAGTATTGAATGTAAAGTATCTAGATCATGCCCATTAGAAGGAATTTTTTCAAGAGACCATGAAGGTCATTAGAAACCTATAGGGAGATATAATGCTTGAAGGAGAAGTCACAGAAAGCTGGAGTAGGAAAAAGTGATTGATATTTTCAGAAAGATATTGATGACTTGAAGGAGGTTTGTAAGTTTTTGTGCCAAGAGAACATCATTCCTTTATTGGGAATACCACGTGCTAGATTTGAGTGTGAGAGGAAGAAAATGCATGCAAACTTACCCCCTTACGGTCTTGATTATGATAAGGAGATCATGTGGAATGTAGTTATTGATGGATGATTCGACCTTGGATGCGTGGAATCGGATGGGGAGACCACTATTACAACCATCTTAAAAAAATTTCTATATGGATAACAAAACCAAATCCATGCCCATTGGAGTGTTGAAGGATGCCATTATTACCATAAAAGGGGAAAAGTTTACTAGGGACTTTGAGGTCTTGGTGCTTGCAGAAGTAGACAATTTTCCAGTTTTACTTGGGTTCCCTTGGTGTTATACAAATAATGACAATCTACTGAGTTTAATAAAGGTTATATAATTTTTGATAACAAAGAGGAGCATGTAATCATCCATTTGATAGATGGAAAAGTTACACCTTATGTGGAACCTTTAAGTGAAGAGGATTTGAACATAATTTATATGTGCTTTGTTAGAGATCATGAAGCACTTGAGCCACAACACGAAAGAGTTATTCAATGGGATGATGCATAGTCTATGAGTGATACAACCAACATTTCTTGTGACAATTAGGCACATGAGACCTATTAAATTGTTGGGCATGAGATGAATAATGAAGTTACATGCATAATCAAGTCGTCTTGCTATATTAGACACTTAGGTAGTAACCGGGTACCAAGGTACACTAGAAAAGGAAATCTTGACGTATTTCTACGCGCTATGAAATCCCAGTGGACAAATCAAGTGGAAAGAAGGAATATTATTATGTATACCTTGCATGGGACAAAAACACGCTAGTGGATGGTTCACACAGAGATAGACTTCTAGAGTGGTGGGAAGTGAGAATCTCCTTCTCTACTAGATTTCTTCAAAATAATGAGCCTACCAAGACATATGAATTCCATGGGAAGGATTACGCTTCACACCATGTTCGAAGTGTGAGAGACTCTTGACAGAGGGGCAGGAGGCCTTACCACCTTCACTGTGGGTGCAAAATTTCTACTTCACCTTGTGAGGCTACGCATGTGCATGGTATGTTTATGCAAAGTTGAATAGAGAAACAAGGAATTGGTAAGAATTGACTACAAGTATGATTCAGACATTTAACTATTTTTCTACTAAACCTCTAGTGAATGAGGCATTACAAGTTATGAAGTGCTTGACTATGGGAGATAGTGCAAAGGCGACAAACTTATTCAAGAATTACTAGGTGAGTTAGATCTAGAGGCATGTTTTGAAGAAGAGACAAATGAAAAACACATTGGATGCGCCTTCCTAGAAAAGGAAAAATGAAAGTGGCTTACATAATTGATGATGAGGAAGTGGAAAATATAGATGTTGATCATACTATGGGAATGCATGTGGTCTTAGATAGTGTAGATGAGAAAGTGCGCATGTATCACGAGCCTATGAAAACAAAGAAGGTTAACATTAGAATATATGTTGAGCCTAAGGAGGCCATCATTGGTGATTATTGGTTTGACTCAAATATTACAAAGATAATTGAGTTGTTGAATGATTTCGAGGACTTATTTCCTAGAAGCTATCACACATTAAAAGGGGTACATTATTCTTTGGGCAAGATGAGGATAAAGTTAAAGGAAGGTGCGCACTTGGTTAGGAAGAGGCCTTAAAGGATGAATCCTAATCTGCATGTCAAGATAAAGGAAGAAATTGATAAGATGTTGAAGTCTAGGATCATTGAGTCCATTGAGGAGTCAAAATGGGTTATCCCTATGGTGATAAGAATAAAGAAGGATGACAGGATAAGGATCAATGTGGATTATAGGGAGTTGACTACTACATGCGTAATAGATCCCTTTCCCATAATTTTTACAAAGGAGATCCGGAAGGCATTGCAAGGTGCAAAATCTACTCCTTCATTGATGGATTTTTTGGATATAATAAAGTGTGGATAGCTAAAGAAGATCAGGAAAATATGACTTTCACCACTAAATGGGGAATTTTTTCATACACAATTATGCCTTTTGGATTGAAGAATGCACCTATAGTATTTTCGCGTATTGTTGTACAAGCATTCCAGGACTTCATTCATAAGTTTTTGCAGGTTTACTTGGATGATTGGACAATTTATGGGCTAGTAAAAGATCATTGTGACAATTTAAGACTTATGTTTGAGAGGTGTTGGCAATTGAGCATCTCTTTAAACATTAAGAAGTGTGTTTTTCTACACCCTTTGGGACTTTGTTGGGACATATTATCTATAAAGAAGGCTTGTTGGTAGACCCGATAAGGTTGTTGTTATTTTTTTCTTAGAGGAACCTACTAACCAAAGTGAGGTACATGGATTCTTGGGGCACATAGGTTATTATAAGAAGTTTATCAAAGGTTATGCTAGGATTTCCATGCCCTTGGAAGAATTGTTGAAGAGTAAGGGAAATTTCCATTGGGGTGAGGTGCAACAACACACATTTGAGAAATTGAAGGAATGGATTATTATTGCACCTATTTTGTGCTTTCCTTCATGGACCAGACCATTCCATGTGCATGTGGATGCCTTTGGCATGGCCATTGACATAATGTTATCCCAATCTAGAGAAGGTATTGTTGATCATCCTATTTTATTTGCAAGAAGGAAGTTGACACTAGCTAAGAATAATTATACATCTACAGAGAACGAAGTGTTATCCATGATTTATGCATATCATATGTTTCAACAATACTTTCGAGTAAATCCTTTTATCTTCTATAAATATCACATGGTACTTAAGTACTTGGTAAACAAGGCCGTTTTGCAGGGGTGCATATGTCATTGGATTATGTTGTTTCAAGAATTTGAATTTACATTTGTAGTAAAGCTAGGAAAGAGTAACTCAGGACTAGATCATTTGTCAATAATTAAATCTGGTGAGGATGTGTAGAGCATTGAGGACATAATTTCAGATGCACAGTTGTTTAGATTGAATCACACACCCTCTGACTTAGAATATATTGTTGTTTTTTTGCGTTTTGGTGTGGCACATGAAGGGATGAAGAGCTTAGAAAAAACAACTTATTAAACATGTCGTGCCCTATATGTTAATTAGTGGGGATTTATACAAGTTAGGATGAGATGAGGTTTTGTGCAGGTGTGTAATGGAGCATGAGCGTAATGCTATTATGGAAGAAGCTCAGGGTGGAATTACAAGTGGACATTATGTAGAAAATGCCACCGCTTTGTGCGTGATATTTTATTGGTAGGCTGTGGTGGGAAAAAATTTATAAGGATTACACTGAATATTGTAAGGCCTATGACCACTGTTAGCACCTTGGAAAGCCTGGGCATAGAGATTAAATGCCTTTGAGGATTATTACTAGTGTAGAACCTTTGAAAAAGTGGGAAATTGAATTTTTGGGTCCTATTTTCCCACTTGCTCTCGGGACTGGGTCACTCTACATTATAAGTTGTATAATTTCTCTTGCAAGGTGGGTGAAAGTGACGCCTAAAAATGATTGCATGAAAGATACAACAATAAGGTTTTTGTGAGAGAACACAATCAACATGTATGGATTTCCACTAAGTCTAACAAGTGATAGGGGCACTCATTTTGTTAATGAGACCATCAGGATACTATTGGTAGAATTTATGGTAGCACACCATAAAATAACACTCTATCACCCACATGGAAATGACACTATTGAGGCATTTAACAAGATATTGGGACATACATTAAACATATTTGTGACGTTCGAAGGAAGGACTGGGATGATAATGTCTCTGCTGTAGTTTGGGCATACAAGGTAACTTAGAAGAGGTTGAATAAGGCCACACCCTTTTAGTTGGTGTTTGGATCATAGGTTATTTTACTAGTGGAATTCATGTTACCCTCTTTGCGTATTGTGCACGTAGGAGTTCGGATGATGAAAAATAATTAGAAGAGTGCATTGATAAATTGATGCAATTGGATGAAAGGCACACCATTTCTAGATGGAGTTAGAATGCGAGAGAGAAGGCTAGGAAAAGAGCATGGCATGATAGGCATATTAAAAATAAAAAAATTGAAGTTAGGAAGATGGTACTTCTATATGATTCAATGTTTTTGTGCCACCCTAGAAATTTCAAGTGCATTGGTTGGGACTGTATGTTTTGACGTACATACTTGACTCAGACACTTACTAGTTATAGGCGTTGGATGGGTCATGGTTTCTTAGTTACTTTAATGGGATTAGGAAGAAGCCCTACTATAAATAAGTCTTCTTGGTCTTTGTAATGAGGTATTATTGCCATTAGATTAGATTTATTTTATTACATTCCTTTATATGTGTTTCATTTCATCTTCTTTATGTTTTGTTAGTTTAGTTCAATGTTTTATGTAATAAGCGAACTTGCAGACCAAATGTTAATTATTATATATTAAATTCATGCGTAGAGGAATGCATATAATTTTAGTGTGGGATGGAGTGTATACAAGATAAATGGGTCAAGATTTAATGTTCTCTAGAAGATGGGTATGCATAGAGAAATATTGTGCAGGTGCTTGAAGTAAGGGTGTGGATAAAGAAAAATTTCTCATGAATAAAGACCATGTGAGGATGAATGGACGCATAGTGTAATGCAAGGTAGGCTGCAACATGGGAAACTAATTGGTTTGAGGCACATTGGATGAGAAATTTAGTGCATAAATATGCATGTAAGGTAATCTATGGATGAATAGTAGTGGGTGCACCAGAAGCTTATGATTGGGGCACACGAGAGAAAACACTGATGAGGGAAAGGAATGAAAACATCATAAAATGTTGAGTATGGTGGTAGGTGGAGAGAAATAAATGTAGAATATTTTGTAAAGGCTATAAAATGTGGGTTTTTGAAGTCATTTTTACCTTGCGATTGTGAAGAAGAAGCGTTTGAGTGAGTTAAAGAATGAGTTAACGAGCCAATTGCATGAAAAAGTGTTAAAGAACTATGATAAGTGACTAAACCCCGGACAAATTTTTGCATGGGATTGATTTGAAATACATTGAAGATAGTGTTTGAGTGAAGAAAAGGCATGCAAGGAGATAGATCTACAAGTTAGGGTTTAGAGAAGAGATAGGGCACAAAAGTTTGAATCTAGGGCACACACGTTATAGTCATAAAGCTTGAATCGACTACAAGAACACTCTTTTATCATCATTATGGAACCTAAGCAAGAACCCGGAGTGACTACAAGGGGCAGGAAGTAAAAATAAAAGTGGAAGATGCCCCCAAAATTTAAATTTCTAAGATGCAAGTATCCAAAAGGTGTGTACATGGGCTGTGATTGGGAGTCACACATCAAGCAAAGTAAAGTGAGTGACTACAATCATAGGAATAAGGAAAATAAAGATGAATTGGAAAAATTGTTGGTCATAAAAACCTCATTGTGAATAGAAAATGACATGGCTATTTAGGACGACGCAAGTGAGAAACTGTTGTCATAAGTGGGAGTTTTACACCTCTATGATCTCCCATACTTTGGAAAACTAGAAAAAAATTACCAGTGGCTGATGAGTCAAGTCCATGAGGACTTATTTTATTTTTTTGGGTGGTAGATGAGACTTACCACACCCTTGATTGGGAGGTTGACAAGGTTGAGAATCTCGGGCACCAAGGTTAGTAGTGATCTTATTGACAACGAAGGAATAAATACAACTAGGAAAGTGTTATCATACATGAAGGAAGGACGTGGAATGGATATTTGTAAGTTACAAAAATACCATGTTATTCAGGAAGCAATGCACCTCCTCACCAAGCTAAATAATCAAGAGCATTGGTCACAAGTGAACAAGATGTGGTTACACATTGCTAATAAGATGATAGAAGGTGTCATGTACAATTTATCTAACTTCATTGTTGAGACTATAATTATAGAGGTGCATGAATAATATAATATAGGTTTTGGTGCTATCCTCTTGTCCATTATGTTTATAGAGATTAGGGTGCCCGATGGTCCGAAAGATAATATGTGGCAATACCCTGCAAAGAAGAAGTCCCTAGTAGATAGATTTGCAAAGTATACATGTGATGGATCCATGAGTGGACCCTATAAGCAAAGGACATAACTTTGGTATGAGTGCTTGTGTGCTGCATTTGAATATGAGTGGAGGATACCCAAGGATATACCTTCAGTATTAGACAAGCAGGCTTAGTTTGTTGTTTACCAACATTTTTGCATAGGACATTTTGGAATGAAGGATGGAAAATGGGGTCCTTGGTACAAGATCACATATGCCTTCAATGCGTGCTATTTCCATGCATCTATACAGGAGTTTTCAATGTGCACTGAGACTAATTTTTAATGTAGAAAAAGTGGATTGTGACTATCATACACTCAGAAAGACATATGTCTACCCAAGTAAGTCTGCTTACATTGAGAAGTTGATTTTAGATGATATTAATATCAAGGCTATGAGTTTGGAAATTGGGAAGTATGGAGTAGCTCTGGTATACATCTACCTTAAGCCTAGGTTAGAGAATGGAAAATATGTTGAAAATGAATTCAAGCTCCCTGATCTACCCAAGGGGAAACATACTATGGGCACATTACAGGAGGAGGATTATACTTTTCCCCATGATGATGAAGAATAAGAAGAAGAGGAATTGAAGGAATAAAATGGTGGCTTGGATCATGGAAAAACAAAGCAACCAAATGTAGGAGAAAAATTAATGCATGACCCTACTCCTACGTGAAAAGAAGAAGGTGAGGAAGAAGAAGTGGTGGAAACGAGTGCGGTAGGGACATATATAAAACAAGGAATTGAGAACTAGAAACATAGGTTATTATTAAGGAGAAAAAGGAATCAAGGTGTGGGGCCATCACAACCACCAAGGAGGTTTCTAAGAAAAATATCATGTGAGAGTAGAACTAGAGAAGAAGAGAAGGCGCAAGTACATTCCCACTAAGGATAGTGAGGGTGAGAAATCTAAGGATTACATGCAGAACACTCCCTTTAACATTGAGGAGGTTGAGTAACCTAAGGAATTAGAATTGAGACATGATTCATGAGGGTAAAAAGAATAAGAAGTGAGGGATGACACTATTGATTAAGAGAAGAGTGAAGATAAGGGTGAACAATCTGGTGTGCTCTTGCTACACAAATAGGTGAAGGACTAGTGCTTGATGTGGGCATTCACATTCCAAAAGGTAATCACTATGATAAGGAGAAGGATGTAGAAAAATATAAAACTCCTACAATAGGTTATGTCAATGGCCCTACCAAGATCATCGCACTAGGTTCCAAAGTACCTTGGAACCTAAGGACCTTTATGGCTAGGAATTGATGGATTTTGATATGGCGACCATGCACACCCATAAATAGTTGTCATGGACTATGCAGAATCAAATGGATGAGACTGAATTTGATGTATGCAAAGAATCATGTGTGTCATGAATAATGAAAAAAGCACCGTATTCACACCTTGTAATAGTCAAGCTGACTCAAATGTTGGATGAGTAGGTGAGTAATACACTAAAAAAGGTATCTACATAAATTACATGTAGAAACATAGATAAAGTGGCAACTATATGTTCTTTGTTAGAATATATAAAAGATAAAGAAACAAATTAAGTGCATGAAAAAGGAAAATGAGACAACTGAGGTGAAGGCGCGAGTGGTACTTAGTATGGTAGAGCAGATAGGTGATGAAATTTTGAAGGCAAGGCCGCATCTGGAAGAGAAAGTGGTAGAGAGATTTCCATCTGCTATGCATTACTTGTGCACACTAGTTCATATGGTGATGGATGAAATTACAATAAGTATTTTGAAACCAAAGCATTTTTGGCATAGGTGGAAAAGGAAAAGGCAACCATCGCATGCAAGATAAGTGGGTATGAGTCTTTATTACAAGAATTGAAAGATGAGTTGAAAAAGGAAGATTTGGGTTTAAACATTTGCATGGAACCTGAGACAATAACCAAAATAAGGACTATGTTGGATGAGAATACAATCCTTGCAACAAAACAATATGAGACACTTGTGCATGAGGAGAGGATCACTTTAGTAGCAAAAAATTGCAACGTGATTACAACTGCCCATGAACCTCACAAGGAGAAGATCAAGGAAATTGGGAAACTCATCACATGATGGATGGATGGGATGGAAGGTATAGTCTCATGTCTGGTGAGCATCCTTAGAGTATTAGAGAATGAGGGTGAGAAAATTAACCTAGATTATATGGACGGGTTACTCACGGACATCCCAGATAAAACAAATAAGGCACTTAGTGATTGGAACAAGTTAGAGGCAGAAATTAAAAGTACATATCTAGAGTTGATTCTTCCTTCGAAGGGTAGTGCACCAATGTATTCTTTATTTCTTTTTGTATAATTATTATTTTGTTCCTTATTATTTATTCATGGAGAGATAATTCATGGTTATCCATTTCGAGGGTGGAAATGAAGAAAATGTGGGGTAATGTTGGGCTAATAAGCTACGGCTGAGTATCGAAGGCACATAAGGATTGAGCGTGCTGAAATGGAGTGCGTAGGAGTGTGCGAAGTGTAGCGAGAAAAGGCCATGTCCATAAAGGTATGACTTTAGGACTTAGCTATTTTGTTTACCATGGTATAAAAATAGGATTGAGTGTTGATCACGCAAAGGTTTGAAGACTTGGAGACTAAGCAAAGTCTATTTTGGACAAGTGGGAGATCAAGAGACAAACATAGTTTTTGGGCTGATAATAGGATTAGATCGTAGTTAACAAAAAGGTCTACAAATGAGAAATGTATGAGGGACATCTAGTTCTAAGACTAGACAACTGGATTGATAAGAAAACCGGTGAAGGAAGGATATTCCGGCCAAAGTGGTTGGGCCTATACTGAGTCATGAAAGACTATGGAAATGGTGTGTATCTCTTGTGTACACTAGAGGGTGAGGAGTTCAATGAAACTGTCAATTCCTTGCATCTTAAATGGTTTTATGCATAGGTCATCAACATCACCATTTGTATATTATATCTACCTACATTACATTTAGTCACTTAGTTGTTTCATAAATTTTGTGGTCAAGGAACTTATTCTTAAGAAATTTATCATAAGCTCCTAAAAATATTGGCAAAAGCATTCAAATCATATCTCTTCAATTTTCATAATATCATCAAATGGTTCCAAAATCATCTCATCAATTTGTGAGACAAAGTCTTGACAAAAAGCATACCAAGGCCTCGCATACTTGGTCATACTCATTCTTTTCTACTAAGTTGAGTTGTTCTTACTGCAAACTGCATTCTAGAAGCTTCTTGGTGTCACATTTATCCTTCTTACATCTCTTGGAAACAAGGATACTCCAAAATCACAGATCATAAATGTCAAAATAAATCAAAATACTAAACAAAATAGAATATTTTATTTTACACACTTCTTTTCCCCACCAACCTTCAATGATAAGCCTGCATCTCTTACTAGTGATGCAAGGTTGAGAAAGGAAATAAGTTCCCTTACTCATCTATGTCTTGCCTTTGGTGATGAGCCCATGCTTCCTGCCAATAGCATGAAACAGGGCATAGGGGGTTTATTCACTCAAATCAATGAAATTTAGCATCTTAAAAATTCAAAGAAAATGTGTTAAGTGAAATTAAGTATCTAAATTCCAAAGAGATTAAATCCTTAAAACCATATTTTTTCAACCAAGTTTTCATCCATGGATCTAAGTCTAGATAAATTGGAAAGTAAGTTACATTCTAAACTATGTAGTAGTTTTGAGTAGGAGTAAAGTACGCAGGTTTAAATTTGATTTCTATTAATACCTTGTCTTTCTCTCATCATTTCCATTCAGTCAAACTCATATAGTTTGCACCCTTCCCAAATCCTTGTGTTGAACCCTCACATCTTACTAGTTGCATGGAGTTAGGAATGGGGCAAGTTCATCTCATTATCACTATAAATTCAACACATTTTTCGAAAACAAAAAGAAGCAACAAAAATTTCCCAAAGAATCCAAAAGTTCAAGCTTCTACAATATGTTCGCATCATCACATATCAGCATTACAAAAACAAATAAAAGAGAAACATTTTGTTTAAACATTTGTTATCACTTGTCATCCATTGCATACATTCTAAAAGCATATAAAAACATAGATTCTAAAACGTCTAGTATACACATGGGAAATGAATAACAAAAACTCTAGATACAAAGAAGATCTAGATACAAATATATATATATATATATATATATATATGTAGGAATCGTGTTCTAGATATAATGTCATCATGCACTAGGCATAATAAAAACTCTCAAAGTGAGCTCAAAAATACAAAAAAACACATATAAACATCTAGCAGAATCACTACAAAAAGACCAAATGGCCTCTCAATCCCTGTGGGATCCCTCAGAGGATGCACGATCGTGTCTAGGAATCCTACTACGACGACGCTCTAAATGAACTGAGTGCTCACGATCATGACCACTGGCTATGGTCTCACTATGAGAATGACTCTACCTCATCGGGCGCTCGTAGCTCTATATCTAGCTACCTTAGCATGAAGGGAGTTCACTAACTTTTCCACCTTCCAAATAGGGGCAAACACATCAAGTATATGCCCGGTTGTTGAAGGATCTCCAACGTCTGCAATAACCTCAAATCTTGAGTACTCTCGAGGGGAGCAACATTGTGTCTGCACACACTTGGTGAATCAAGTCTTGCCATCCCTCAGTAGTCAGTACAAATAAAAAGAGAAATAACAAGTTATAAAATCATCAAAAATAAAGTAAAAAACAAACGAAACAACAAAAGAGAAATATCAACTAAACATTTCTAGCTAAAACAAAATCGAGAAAAGAGTGGTAACTAACTTAGATCTTCAGGCATCCAGGTAGGGTCTCTAGGATCTTCTCTTGCTATTGATGCTGCTGTGGACTACGAACCTCACCCACATCGGAAAGAGATGACGTTCTACCAAGGACTCATCATCTCCCCTAATGTCCTGAGAAGGCAACTCCTCTGAGATCAGGGTCACCTTCTCTACACTCTCCTCCGCCCTCTCGGCCCTCAAGATATCTTGAGCATCATACCACTTAGAATCTCTCTCATCCTCCTCGGTTGTCCCACCGGTCTCACCTCCCACCATCTCCTCCTTTGTCTCCCCTCCTATGAACTCCTCGGAGTATGAGTCCACATCAATGGGCTCATCCTCCCACATTGAAGGGAGGAGCGGCTCGATATGAAGTAAAGGTTCTTGAGGAGCACTGGCTTCCCCTTGGGCCCAAACCACCCACCTAACCATGATAGGAACTCCAAGAGTAACCGTGGTCCAACCCTGATCTCCTCTAGGGCCTCCCGGGCCTCATGAATAGTCCTATATACTGCCCCCGCTAGAGGAAGCATATCAATGTAGGGGAGACCAAACTACTGAGGGACTCAGTCAAATGGGTGGACCTCCACCCTCTCTACCCTATCTACTAACTGACTTGTAGTAGAGTAGGTGATCAATGTAAGTGTCTCCTCTCCCCATACTCCTGCCATGGCCTGATAAGGAGTGGCCTCCATATTTGCGGTAGTCAATGAAGCCACTGGCTGATGTGGCATCCTGAGCACTATCATCCCCATCCACCTCACTACTCTAATAGCCCCCAAATCCTCTACTAGTACACCCCTTCCATAAGGGATGATACTCTCATACACCCAAATCATAACTAGAGTGGGGAGATTCAAAGACTGCCCTTGTATCCTGACCACCTTGTATAAGTCATGGTATAAGGTCCCAAGAATATCTGATCCCAAGCGTAAAAGTACGCCCATGGCCTCAATCTATGCAATAATGGGAGCCCAACAGTATAAGAGAGTATCCCCTCCCTTGTCCCCAATTAACCGTGAGGCCAAGATACCCATAATAGCCTTACAGATCACAGGGATAGGAGAAGTAGCAATGGATCGGACCTTCACCCCCTTCTTTGAGCTAAGGGAGACAACAACATCTCCCATATAGGTGGGCCACTAAACCATCTGAGATATGGATCCTACTGTTTTGAGAGAAAACGCCTCCCAAGAATCATAACCCCAAGTATGCGATAGACGTCCTCCAGGGTAATATTCCACTCACCCCTAACACCTAGAAATCAGAAAGTGTTTTGATCCACATCCTAATATGAGAACAAGTCACACAATATGTGACTAGCAGGAGCAACATGAGGGACTGAAGAGATCCTCAGAATACCAGCCCTCTGCAAAGTATCTCTCTCTTCCTGGGTCAACATATCCAACACTTTCAGGAGAAAATCACACTCTCTTTGCTCCATCTAATATACTCCTCCTTCTGCATCCACCCAAAACATTGAAAAAAAGCAAGTTAACAATATAACACCATAGATAGATCATTAAAAACATAGGAAAATATAAAAAATGCAAAAACATTTGACTAAGGCATCTATTTTAGCTTTCTTTCTTGAACCGCTTCCTGTGTAGAGTGGCATTTTCATGACCACCTCCATCCAAGGGAAGAGATCCTATAACCGCCACCCTACTTAGGTGGTGGTCTTGTGACCACCGCTATGTGCGGGGTGGCGATCCATGCCGATTCGACGTGCGCCCATTAGCCCTAAAAATGCCTAAAAATAAGCAAAATAAACCATTTCAACTGAAATAAAGACACGCCCTAAGGGCACCCCCTAGAGACTCATTTAACACTATTTTTTTTTAAAATAACCCCCAAGACAAATATTTCAACATTTCTATATTTTAGGTTTAAAAGCAATGAATTGAGAAAAACTAACTTGAGACTTCGCAAGTCGATGTCTTACTCTCGGAGGCATGATCACGATCTCGCAACGAATGTTTTGACTATACTCTCGTCGAAAATGGTTACCGTGGGTCCTAGAGCTCAAAAATTACCAAATCAACACATGTAAATGAATAGGAAAATGAGCTCATTATATATATATATATATATATATAATATTCTAACTTGTTTTGAAAGTTCTTTCACAAATTTGGAGCACCGACGGAGGTAAGTTCTTATCCCGTGCAAATGGTAAGTCCTCATTTCATCTTAATATAGTATTTATTTTTCAATTTCTTTATCTATCTACACTTGAGTCCTCTTTTCATTTTATAGATAATGGGAATCTGGATGGTGACATTGCGACACATGGGTATGTTAGGTATAGCTTCTAACTCCCCATTTCAGGACCTCCATACTCAAACCCACCATTTTATGCCCCTTCATGGCTAAAATGCTTCTCTCGAGGGGGCAATATGTATGTACCCAAAATTGTAGGTATTGTACTACCGGAAAGAGGTTACATAAACCCTAATGATGATTTAGATCTCTTCGCAAGGTGTTCGGAATCTAGAAAATCTTTCGAGTATACATTTACATCCCAAAATGCCTTATCCAGCCTCCACATGCTTTGTTCTAACCCGTTCCACTCTTTGCTTGCATTTTGGTCTTTAGTTTGGGGCCATCACCCTGCTTGCCGGTGGTCCCATGACCGCCGCCAGGATAGGGAGGTGGTCTTGTAACCGCCCTACGCACAAGGCGGAAGTCTGTGCAAGTTTTCTATAATTTTTGACGCTTTCGTCAACGTGAAAAATTCAAGTGGCACTCGCATTCTTCAACCACTCTTGCTTGCATTTATGTTTTAGCCCACGATAAATAGTGATTTCTCTTTGTTTATGATAAAAGAGTTCAATTCAAACTTACCCTCTGGTAAATCCAAATTCTATAAATACCAAGCTTGTTTACAAGTAAATGGCCCCTCTCCCTCTATGAATTATTATTTAGTGTGTTTTGAAGTTCTTCCATAAGTTTCAATAGGTTTAGATTTTGTATGAATTCTCAACCTCTCAGTTCAAGGCTCCTTTCTTCCTTTCTGATTTAGAAATCATCGATCTTCACACTTTCATTTTTCTCCATTGTTATCCTACATAGTCAGCTTAGCATAAGATAGTTTTAGTTCTAGATTAGAGTTCATTTAATAGTTTTAGATTTGTAGGTTTTCGTTTTGTCACAAGAAATAGATCCCAGAAATATTTGTATATTTACGTTGTATCCCTGCAATAAATCCTACTAGGAATCACATAGTCAAGCTCTTTTCACTTGTACTATCCCTCTCTTACTTGCATTTTATTTGGTTTATATCCAAATATGTCATTGTTTGAGTATCTTCTTCTACTGATGCTATCACATTCACACTTTTTGGATTCACGAGGACATGAAGGAACAAAGAGATCACACTGAGGGGACAAGTCACGACACAACTGGATTTACCACTATTCTATAAAACTCTAGGTTTGAACTATCAAAGTTGTAGTTACAATATATCAAATAGAGTAGCAAATCATTTTATTTCAGTTAAGCTTGCTTTCAAAGTATTACTAGGAAGTGTGATTTATTCCTCACTTCTGAGGTAAGATTGAAGGTCTTTCAATTAAATTAGTTAGTTATTTAAATATTTAGGATAAATTCACAAGTGCACAGGAAAATAGCTACATCAGGATAACTTTCTTGTTTTAATTCTGTTATTAGATTAATTGTTCATTTTCTAAATATATTAGAATAGTTGCTCTTTAAATTTCATTCAAATATACATCATCAAAAATACAAAAATAAAAGGAATATAAGCATAGTGTAGATATATCTTTCATAGTTAGTTTACTCATTTCAGTTAAGGTTGAATCATCTTTTGCATGAAAATTACGGAACCCAAAGAGCCCAAGGATTACGTATTCGAACCAGTAGTACCTCAGCCAAATCTCTTCACAATGTTAATGGATATAGATCAAGGGCTTAGGATTCAGGTCATTGAAATGACAAAAACCCACAAGAAATTAGTAAACAATTGAGACAGGTTGAATATTGAAGATGACAAAGCATACACATTATGGTAAAGTCAACCCAACTATAGATTGCCTTGATAGGATATCCACATGACCATACAAGAACTTGAAAGATAAAAAATATTTGGTTATGATACATTAGTTGTGCAGCCAAACGCGGGAGACCTTCTCATCAAGATAGACACATGGTTACGTATATAAGTTGCCAGAACACCCATAAGGTATTCTAAGAAGATCGCACAACTCCTGGTATTAAACATAGAAGCTGAAAAGGCTTATGACCATTGGATAATTGGAAGAAGAGATTGATTCTTCACATGACCATAATAGGTCCACAACAACCACAAAATCATGGTTGTGATCCCCATGTCCCATAATCCAATGGGCCTATAAGTCAGTTAAATATTGACACCAATTTACGTACGGTTCTATTTAGATCCTCACCACTCCCGCCAGATATCATAACACAATTTTCCACATTAAACATAGAAGCCAATCAATCCAACATTTTCTGGGCTAGACTAGAAAACCACCCATAGTTTCCTACAAATCCACTACACCTCTCATTACCATTTTCCATGACCTTGTCTAGAAATATACACGAAGCACCTATAGGTCATTTTCCACGTATCCAACAGCCAATAGATAGGATCTTGATAGAGCTCGACATTGATTGGAGCCTCCAAGCAGCTATTATATCTGAATGATCCATTACACCAATTTAGGTTAGGAGAGATTTCTTTTCCTTAGATTCACAGATCCCATTATTGCATGTTGAGGATATAAGATTGCCCAACTAGTTTGTCTATATCCACATATATTTCATTTTCAACCAACTATCTTGGCATGACCTTGGGAGGTTGGGTACGAAGAAGGGCTACTTGTATATTTTCATACTCTCATGTCACTTTTCTATCGTACAATTACAATGTTATCGAGATAGATTTAAACTATATATCTTGCTAGATTATTACTATTTTCAGTTAAAATCATTAAAGGCATTAAATGGAGTTAATGGGTTTGTTTTAAAATTATAAAATCTTTAATTTGGAGTTATTATAACATGGGTGTTACATTTTGGTATCGAGTTCAAGTTTTATATCTCTTGGACACAATGGGTCCTTACACTAACACTAAGTTTAATTCTTGTATAACATAACATAATGGTTAGGACAAGAGGTAATGTTGTGAACAACCAACTTGTTGAGGATGACACAACAACAACACATAAATTAGATGAGATACTGTTATCATGCAATAATATTGCAATCACATTAGTGTTCGGAACAAAGAATTTTGGTTGAGGATGATGACGATAAAAGTGATGAAAGTGTGCAGCCTCAGAGACCAAAAAATGTAGTGGATCCTAACACTAATAATAATAATGTGAACACATCGGATCCTAATACTGTAAATCATAATGAAAATTTTGCGAATAAAAATGTTAATGCTACGAGATCCTATCATTCTAGATCTAAACCAAACTAAAAATAAAAGAGCATGTTTGGAAGCAAAGATGTCAAATGATATTAAGCTTATTAGTCCCCCAAAAGTTTATGGGAAAACTCTAGGTGGTGTAGCTAAGAGTTGGCTCAATGATATGGAGAAATATTTCACGATCAAGAAATTTTTGGAAGGAACTAAAGGAACTTAAGGTGCATATCAAAGCACTCAAATGAGACTTCCTCATGGCGGGATAGACGGAACGTAGGGCGGGGTTGATGTAGCTAACATCACCTGGGATTAGTTCAATTTCTATTTTAGACAAAACTGGTTGCCATAACTATACTATGACAAAAATATGTCAGAATGTTAGACCTTAATATATGGAAATTTGACTGTAATAGAGTACTGGGGAAAGTTTACTATATTGTTGAAATATGTTCCTGAGTACCGATGATGGGAAGTTCTGCGTAAGAAATTTTATCATGGGATTTAATCCCATCATAGGTGACGAAGTGGATGTACATGGTCCTTCAACCATAGAGGTAGTTTTCAAGAAATCCATCTGTCAAGAGAAAAATCATGGGCTATATCTGCTCACTATGGCGAGAAACAAAAAAAGATTTTTAACTCGCCATCATGGCTTGCACCAAAGAATACTTGGTGGAAGTAGGTGGGAAATAAAGAGAAAATTTGGAATAAATTTACTGAAGCTACCCTACTCATGTAAATCATAATAAAAATGGTCAAAACAATGCAACGTTCAATGAAAATAAAACTAAAAGGAAATGGCCATTTTATGGATGCTTTAAGTTTGGTATTTATCATGATATAAACAATTGTCCTTTGAGAAATAAATATAACAACCAGAAGTAGAGAATTCATGCTACAATAGTAAATAGGTAAGATGAAAATCAAGGCAAACCTATTGAAGTCTTGGGTAAGTTATACGGTTTACCCATAACTATTATTTTTGATACTAGTGCTCTTTGAATGTTTAATTTAAAATAAGTTAGCTAAAAAATTAAAAAGAGAAGTTGTATACATGAAGAACTCATGGAATGTGTAATACGGGATCAACATAGTTTTTCATGTATTTTTTCATTCCCTTCTAGAAGTATTGTTGTTTTATATCAGCAAGCATCTTTGTCACTCCTAGATGTCTTGAATAAGGAGCATCATGGAATTATTTCATGAATTTTATCATTAAGTCATTTCTGAAGGTACATAGACTCTAATTTCATATTTCAATATTCCTTCATTGTAAAATTTAAATCCTTTGTACCTTTTATCATTAGGATATGTTGTTAACACAACCTTAACATGTTTATAGTATGAATCAGTTAACATTTGTTTCTTTACCTCATCCTTGAATTGAGTCCTAAGGGTCACAATCGTGGAAACATGCTTCCTAAGATTTAGTGTATATGCCACTCTATTCTCATTTCATTTTATGTAACTTATATCAAAATCACACCATGATAAAAATTAAAGCCACCTACATTGTATTGCATTTAGGTTAGGCCACATGAAGATATAACTAAGCCCTAAGTGGCCTATTTTTAGTTCAAAAGGTTTTCCTAACAGGTAATGCCTCCAAAATTATAATGCATGAACTATGGTAGCAATCTCTAAATCATGGATAACATAGTTTATCTCATGTAACTTCAATTTTTCACTCTCATATGCAATCACATGGTCATTTTGCATAATTATTCCACCCAAAATTTCGCTAGAGGCATTAGTTACCAAGGTAAAGCTTCCATTAGGGTCTGAAACCTTTAAAATAGGTGTTGTAGTGAATATATCTTTCGAAAAATTAAATGCATTTTTGCATTTATTAGACCAAACAAATTTCTTATCTTTTTTTGTAGTGAAGTTATTGGAGCAACAACTCAAGAGAAGTATTTTAAAAATATTCTGTAGTAACCAACCAACCCCATGAAGCTTCTAACTTCATGAACATTCTCAAGATCTGGCCATTCTATTATGGCCTTGATTTTAGATGGATCTAATTATATTCCTTCCTTATTTATTATGTGATAGAGGTATTACACATCATTCTTCTAGAAGGAACAATTTTAAATTTTTCCATACAATATATTTTTTTCTAAGTACGTCCAACACTATTATCAAGTGCTCATTATGTTATTCCATGTTTTTAGAATAGATCAGTATGTCATCTAAGGAAACCAACACAAAATTATCTAGGTATTATTGAAAAATGTTATTCATCAAATTCATGAATGCAGTAGGTGCATTCATGATTCCAAATGGTAATATTGTGAACTCATAGTGACCATACCTTTTCCTAAAAGTAGTCTTTTATATGCCTTCCTCTTGTATTCTCATTTTATGGTAACCCAATCTTGAATAAATCTTGGAATAGAATAATGTATCTCGCATCCTATCAAAGTGACCATCTATCCTTGTAAAAGGATATCTATTCTAGATTGTGGCTTTGTTAAGCATGCGATAGTCAATACATAACCTTAACGTGTCATTTTTATTTTTGACAATAATGATTGGTGCTCCCCAAGGAGACACACTCAGTCTTATCAATCCTTTGGATAAAAACTCATGTAATTTTTCCTTAAGATCCACTAGTTTAGTTGTAGTCATACGGTAAAGATTCTTATAAATAGGTTTTGTACCAGGACTTGATATTAATTGCAAAGTCAAATTCACATCTCATAGGAATTCAAGGTAGCTCCTCCCGAGAAAGACATCATTGTAATCTTGTAAACATATATTATTTGAAGGAAGTATTACCTTCCTCACTGAAATATGATATTTTTATTAAGTAAAGAATGTGGCCTTTATTCTTAGATTGTTTGAGATACATTGCAGAAATCTTCCTTACCTTAATATTTATTTTTATGCCTTGAATGACTGTTGTTTTCTACAAGTCATCCAAGCATTTGATTTTCTTTTCAAACAAGTTCACAATTTTTTTGTGTTGTGACAACTAGTTCACACCTATTATAACATCATATGAACCTAAAAGAGCTACGTACATATCTAATTATGTGGTAAAACTAGGAAGATCGAATGTTTTTTCAAACAAACATTATTTTATTGTGTGAACACTATTGTTCCCATATTACACGTCCATTATTTCTTCATATAACTAGCTTTTATTTTTAATTTTTCAGCTAACTTATTTGAAATGAAACATTCAATAGCACTAGTATCAAAAAGAATAGTTATAAGTAGTCCATATAACTTACCTGATACTTCAATAGGTGTGACTTGCTTTTCAGCTTGTCGGTTTACTAGTGCATCATGAATTATTTTCTACGAGTTGTTCTCTTTGTTCCTCAAAGGAAAATTGTTTGCGTAGTGATCACCACCACACTTAAAGCATCCATTGAATGGTCCTTTTCTTTTAGTTTTGTTTTCACTAGCCGCTATACTATTTTTACCAATTTTCTTAAAATTTACAGTAGGATTTGTTGACGAACCTTTCTTTCCATTTTTGGCCTTATTTCCAACATTTTTCCAATAATTTTTTCTTGGTGCTAGTGGTGATGGTGAACTGAAATTCTTATTTTTTTCCTCAAATCTCTAAGAAAATATACTTTGCATCTTCTCCTCTTGGCGGATGGCCTTTTCAAATACCGCTTCCATGTTTGAAGGACCATGCACATCCACTTCCCCACCTATGATGGGATTAATTCCGATGATGAAATTTTGTATACTGAGAAATTCTCATTAGTCTAATCTTGAAGAACATATTTCATCAGTTTTGTAAATTTTTCCTAGTTTTTTTTTACCGTCATCTTACCTTATACCAAGGTTTGGAATTCGGACATCTTCTAGTTATAATACGAGTTTTGGTAACCAAAATTGTCTAAAATAGAGTTTGAATTGATTCCAAGTTATGATGGTTGTAATAACCCCAAATTATACCTTTAGCTATCCCACCATGAGGAAGCCTCATTTGAGAGCTGATAACACCCCAAAAAACCTTAGTTTCTTCATAAAAGTTCTTAATTGTAAAAAAATTCTCCATCGCATTGAGCCATTTCTCGGTTCCATCACATAAAGATATCTTGTCAAATTTAGGTGGTTGATACATTTAATGTCATTTGATAGTTCTGTTTCCAAACATGTTCTTTTTTTTTCAGGTTGGTTAGGATTTGCATCATTAGGATCTTTCGTGTTAGCATTCACAATGTTAACATTCGATTTGTAACATTAACATTCCGATTTGTAACATTACTATTCTGATTTGTAGCATTAGGCTACCCATGAGATTGGGAATTTCCACCACTATCAATACTACTATCTTTAGCCAATATTTTTTGTTCAAGGATAACTATTCAATTGTGAGTTTCTCACATGACAACAAGTATCTTGCCAATATTTTTTATTCAAGGATAACTATTCAATTGGTTGTTTGCAACATTGCCTCATGTCCTAACCATTTTGTGTTAGATAAGAATAAAATTTAGTGTTAGCCTAAGGACCCATTATATTCAAGAGTTGTAAACCTTCATCTATGATACCAAAATGTAACACCCATGTTATAATAACTCCAAATTAAGGGAAAATTATTTTCTTTTAATAAAACACCCCTTAATCCCATTAAATAACTTCAATGATTTTAACTAGCTGAAATTATAATCCAGAAGAAATATAGTTTACAATCCACATGATAAAAAATAACCATGTGTAGTTGTAAAGGTCAATTAGATCTACCTAATCCCCTTTATCATCACTCTATTTGAGTCTACATAACATGTATGCAAATCAAGTTAACCTTTTCATTTAGGTATGAGAACCGATACGGTTATTAAGTGTCTATGTTAAAATAAGTAACCAAGTTTCAACTATCATCTCACACTGTTAGATTGGAACTTGGTGAACTGACATTACATTCAGATAGTACACTACTTAGGACAATTTTTTCAAGCTATGCTTTGCATGCTTAGTTTTGTGACTACACATAAGCCAAATGAAACTTGTTCCATCAATGCACTGATCATCTCTACACCGTTATACTGATCATGTATTGTTAATTAAAAGTTTAAGTTCTTTTTATTAAGAAGGTATAAAATATAGGTCTCACCTCTCGACTCAAGAGTACGTTATCAGTCCCAGCTTAAGACCCCTATGGGAAAGATAGTAATTAACTAATGAATTTCATCACTATATAATTATTACCCTTCCTGTATCCATCATAAGATGGTATGGATAAAGAATGATAAAATAGATAGGAGGGACTTAGAGTACATGCTTTCATTGTACATGTTGTTTTATTACAAGGTATAATTCATTGTTTAAAGACTAAGTCAAGTTATAATTTTAACGAAAAGATCTATAATAATGTACTAGTTACTTTCAAATGAAGCATCTTAATTTCGTAGTGTCGCTTTACAATTTTTGTTGTTAGGACTAGGTTTAGTTTAACCATGTATTTTTAAATTGATAATGATCCAATCCCATTTAGATTGTATCGTAATTCCACCAAATTATTAACTATCGTTAAGTATCTCTCTAAGAAAGAGATATAATACTTTTAAGTAATAAGATAAGGTTTAGATTAATGATAATCGTAAATGTATCATTCACATATCATATTACCATCTTAATTCATAGTTAAAGGTATAACACTTATGCATTTATGACATCATTATGTCATTTATATAAGGTATTGTTGTAAGGGTACAACTTTCATCAATGTACTTTTAGAGTTGTACTACATAATGAATTAATTATTTAATTAATCTCTTTACGACTGAGTTAAAGGAAATGTCATTATTTCATAACTCTATGTCATTGTCCATAACAATGTTATTTATTTAACTTATTAATTTATATACATTAGTGATGATGTCGTAAGTACTATTGTAATAATTTCCATTCAATAATTAAGAGTAACAATTTTCGTAAAGTACAATCATATAATTCAAGTACAATTTTATAATCAATTTCAAAGTACATATCGTTGTTAAAAACAACGTAAATCATTATTACATCTCATAAGAGGTATTCAAGTAATAAATGTATTTATTGAAACTCATTAAGGATAAATCCTTATTATTTTATAAAATATTACAATAATTTCATATTAATACAATTAGGCCAATTACCTTATGAAATTATACGAAATTATGTTTCAATTTTCAATAAATACAATAATCCATAATATGGATGTTCAACATAAAAAATATTTGAAATCAGATAAACAAAGTCATCGCATGATGAACATGCATGGAATCAATCCGATTAGAGCCTCATAATAATTATTCCATCCTAAAATTTGTATGATAAAATAAAATAATATACATGGTAATTTTATCAAAATGGAATGAATTAACAACTCTCAATCAAGTTGTTTCATTATGAATTAATTGAACATCCAAGGTTTTATTTAAAATATAACTTAAATAAAACAATTGTTATATTAAATATACATATCAGCTGTAATGAAGTGATCTAATAATGTATACTAGGTTCCATCAAAACAATTAGAAACCGGTTAAGAAGATCATTATGCATCTACCAAATTAGTTCCATTTTAAACTATTGACATGTCAACATCCGAAACAATATTCATATTCATAAGACTATCTTAATAATCAACTTGCACTCAAACTACATTCTTCTATCCTTAATCATGTTTGTCTTAAACTTAGAATTTGGAAGAAGATAACAAGTTTCTATCTCAAGATAATTGATGGAAAATTTCCAACTGACACTTAAATAGAAAATTGACACAATTATATTTTCATATTCTTCAGGAAACAATGTCAAAAATTATCATTATCTTAATAGTGAAAAACGTTGTTTATTGTCATAGATATAGAAGCTGAAATAAAAAATATCAAGTCACACCTAGATAATATATCATTCACATTGACATTATTTAATTAAAATGAAAAAATGTTAACTATATAGGTCTTTAATAGTCCCTATCGATAAAACTAGTCAAATCAACCAAGGATAATGCATACCCACTATGATAATTTTTTCTATATAGGTATTATTCAGATAAACTGTCTTAACTCATTCATCAATTCATAACCAATTACCACTAAAATAAATAAATTATACCTAATAACATATTTTACAAATATGGTTAAAAATAAATATGCACGAGTTAAACAAATCAAACCAGAGACAAAAACACATTAAATTCCCTCCACAAGTGATTTCCTAAAAATCCAATCAAGTATTCAACCTCTTAACAAAATATCATGTATTTTTGGCGAAACATGTAATGAAAAATTGAATACCAAAGAAATCAAACCCACAAATATATTTCATCTTTTTCATAAGAAACAACAAGAGATAGAGTCATAAATGCATGCATAAAATGGATATTATATGTGCAATTATTCTTTGATATTATTTCCTCCAAAAATTCCAGAGGTTAAGAATTTTGAGTAATAATTTCCCCAATATTTCTATAAAAAACCATCAAATAATTTGACCTAGACTTGAAAAATAATAACACCAATAACCCTGAAAAACAAGATTATATCCAACTAGATCTGCTATTATTATCTTCCTTAAAAATTTCAACAAGAATAGCTTTAAAACCTCATGCATAGTTTGTTCCAAAAATGGAGCTCCGAATGGCCAAATAAAGTGATCAAACTAACAAACAAAACAATAAAATGGAATTTCCTAATGCATGCAAGGTAGCTTCTCCTGGAAGCTTCAATTTTTTTGAGAAGAATTAAATTCTCTTAACTATTACAGGTGCCACATAGTCGCTTATCTCCACTTGCCACCGCCATCTCCAATTTCCCTCCCAAATTAGCTTGGAGGTGTTTTAACAAGTGGTCAAAGACAAAACTTTAAACCATAAACCTTTGCATAGGTCATTCAATGAACAACTTCAAATCATTTCCAATCAACTAAATATTTGACCATTTTAATAATTAATCCCCTTATTTCATTTACCATGATCAAGGGTTTTTAAAACAACTAAACAATATTTTAATTTTTCCTTGTGGTCTTAGACCAATACACCCAACACAAATAATAACCTCTTTACATGGAGCAACCGATCATCAAAGACAATAATCAACAAAACAAGTTTTGATTCAATGCATGGTGTGGTCAATTGACCATCTAATAAAACATCATATGATTTATGGTTAAAATACATTAGAAAAGTTTAAAAATATGAAAATTATATAATCTATGACCAATAAAACTAATATAATTTTATCTTGCAATACTTTTCCTTAGTCTAGTTCTTTTAAGAAATATATTTACATTACTAATAAAAATATCATTAAGTCAACCTCATAAAAATTTACCTTGATGATCTCAAATTTACCTGTTCCTTTTTGAAGACCATATTAATGATTTATGGTACATGATCATCATAATAAAAAAATAAGGTTAGTATCATTAAATAGAAAATTATTTCCCAATACTCAAATAATACAAATACAACCATGTATAGATTTATCATATTAACAACTGATTACTTCAACAATAAAGATGAAATAGAGTCACATAAATTGGTATAACAACATAATAGTACACAATGTCATGAAATCATCGCACACAACAAGGTAATGTAAATTCATACAATTAATCAAAACAAAAATCAGTTATAAATCAGGGTATGGCCCCCTTAAAAACCATTTACCAATAATAATAACAAAAAGTTATAAATTTCAAGTACTCCATGAATGCTTGGTGACAATTTTTGTTACGTGGTTGGGCTTACAACTACTTATAAGTATGTAGATCCTTTTCAGGGTATAGATATGTATGTATATCTATAAACACAGCTAAGTAACAATACCTTTCCCCTTTCCTTCGTAAACCAATTTTCATATTATAACTTATCCTTATGAAAAAATAGAATGAAAATGAGGGATGTGACACATTGCGCTCACTTCCATGTGGTTCTTCAAATTTTTGTTATCCTTGTTACATTCTCGCACGTATCCTCCTATGTGCAAATTCCTTCACACATGGCCATTACTTAGCCAATTTATTTGACCAACATCAACTTTCCCGCCTCCGGAATGCAAACAAAGCTTAACACCTAGGTCCATGCTCCAGAACCTCATTGACCTTCTTACATTGGACTGAGCCATCTTTCAAGACCTTTTACAATTTCATAAATGGAGTTTCTAATGTTGGACAGAGACTCTAAGGTGTCTTCATTAAAGGAGAGAAGGTCTCCGATTCTTTCTTGACCAAATCTTGGAAGGGAGTAATAATTTCTTCGATGATGAATTATCAATGAGTGGAAGGAACGAAAGTTTCATAACACAACATTGTAGGATTCATTAAAAATAATGAAAGCTTGTTTTTCACTATAGTGGAGTTCAAATATGACATCTACTATCATATCGTATCTTTCATCAATGATGCAGACCCAAATCAAAGATAAGTTCTCAACAACTAATGCAAACACATTCTTACTCACAAGGCTATGAGGTTCAAAGGAGATTGTCTCTAAACAAGTGCGAACACTTCATTCTAATGTATATTATATTTCACAATCTCCTCCTTTGATTTATTTACTTTTGACAAGATGGAAAGAATGAAATTGATTAGAGAGATGACCTCTGACAACATTTTCTTAACTCTCTTGATGATCTTCTCAATCTACCTCTCATTATCCATACCTTACATCATGTAACCTTGTGCTTTCTTGGTCACGTTAGGATAAATATTATTTATTGGATGAATGTATTCACTTTAGTTCACTCTTAGTAATTTATTTGTTCCATGAAATGAGGTGTGCAGAGGATTCCTTGAACAAATGGGAATCACCGTCATGTGAAACTTGACCCAATGAGATGTGGATCAACTCATAGTTTGACAGAGTCATCTCCTCAATAGGATTTTAATTATTAGGCCTAAAAATTCTACATATTGGTTACCGAGGTGCCATTGAAGAATCGATAATTGTTTTGGGCCTTCTTCCTTCACTTCAATATCAAATTTCTTAACATAACTCCAAGGTTAGGCATGATAGCTTGTTGCATTATCCTTGGCTCACTTTGGGAATTTATTGAATCCATGGAAATGGATCTTCAGGAGCTTACATGATGTTTTTCACTAAATAATTTTCAATATCTTGTTGTGGAATCACCTCCTTATCATTGTAGGAAAGTTCCTTCATTGAGGAATACATACATAGATACTCTCAAAGGGAGGAATGCTATGATGGATCACCCTTACTTGAATCACGATGCTCTATGAGATGTTCAATAGAATCTTCTTCCTTATGAGCTCTCATGGAATATGGGATCAATTTTTACCCTTTTTTCATTACCTAAAGTTTGAAAACTCATACTTGCAATGATTTACCTCAATCGGCTCACCTTGGCTCACTTATCTCACATCACCTTGACTCACTTAGTTCACTAAGCTCAACTCAACCAGCTCTCCAGCTCAACCAAATCATTGGAGAGATGATGGTGGATATGATTTCAATAATTTTTATGGTGAACCACTTAGATTTAATTTCAATATAACTCTTGACTCTTTTTTAATATTTTCCAACCGTACAAAGTCTCTAACTTTTACCTATTGTGCCCCGCCTTGCTCCTAGACACACTTGTGATCAAAATTATGAATCAAGACCTTTTGAGGGATGAATTTATTTTTTTGAGCTATGAACCACCTTAAAACCCTATTAATATGTCAAAAATCAATGAGATGAGTGATATAAGAGCCAATTGCAACTTTATACATCTAAAATTGAGACTTTCTATTTTTTAAAAGGTAGGACCATGACCCGCTATTTCAGGATGTTTCACTTGTTTTACTAAAATTTGACTTTATAAAAGTTATGTAACCTTAAATTATCCTTAGATGATGATGTATTGATATTTTTATCAAGTTTACATTTTTAGATTATTATTTTTCTTTTTTGTTTTTTCGGTAAAATTGCCAATTTTGTTCGCATGTAGTTTTGTCTTGTTTCCAAATGATATGAGTGATTGGACCTTAAATTTGAAGGAATTAATATTTTTTAGGATTTGGATGGGAATGAAGTATGATATTTTTTTAAATTTTCATTCTATCCTCGGTTTGCATTGAAAACATTATTTTTGAATTCGGCTCCTCGCTTTGATCTTGTGCTCCAATTTTCACTTTGTATTATGCCCGCTATAATTGTTGAAAATCAATAAAGAAAATTTAATTAGTTATGGTTTCAGGTATTAATATTTTATGAAAGCCATTAATGGAGTCTCTAAGCTTTATTTATCACGGGGATGATTAGGAGAAGAAAAATCAGTGAAAAGCTTAGTAGAATCAATTTTTCGGCTATCTAAAGAATGAGAATAGATATGTTATTGCAATCATGGATTCCATGGAAGGATTTTAAAAACATGTTATTTATGTTTCCAGATAAATTTAAGTTTTTATATTTAAATATGGAGTCTTGGTCGAGTTGGGAGGAATAAATGAGGTAAAATGCAACTTCTTGTCTTTTATAGCTCTCGACAGGCGTATTTTGAGTAACAAATGTAATATCAACAAATAGGTTGAAAAGTAAAGTTATAAATTATTGGAATGGGTGAATTTTATTTTAACCTATTTCCCCTTGGTAATTTTGACAATAGGGACATAAAATTTTCCCTTATGTGGTGATGACAAGTGTCGACACGTGATTCGGTGAGGAAATGAGGAAAGACTAGCTTAAACACTCAGGGGCTTGAACTTGGTCGTATGAAAAACCATGGAAGGAGACAGAGAGGGGTGAATTTTTGTGTCCCCTCTATCCCCTTGGCAATGGGGATAAGAGGTACACCAAAATTCACCCTCACCTAGTGATGACAAGTGGCACAACGTGGATGTAAGATATGGATAGAGTGAAATGAGCCAAATAAGCCCTCTCGATTGTTGTAAGTTGGTCACATGGAAGACCAATGGGAAAATAATGAAGAGGAGAAAAAATTTAGTCCCATATTTCCCCTTGGTAATGGGGAAAATAGTTACATAAAAATCCTCCTCAACCCAGAGGTGACAAGTATCTGCTTGCAAAATTGGCTAATTGTGAGAAGTGTACATGTGAGAGAGAACTTGTCGATGCGATTACTAGAGCTCCAAGAGTTTTTTCGATTAATTATTATATTATTTTAAATACCAATATAATTATAATAACCATGGGATGGTTATCATCCTTAAATTATTCCTGAAACTCCATGAAATAGTTCCTAATTCTTCGGGACAACATGGTATGTTTGCAAAGATTGAGCTTCTCTGAGAGATACTTGATTCTTGTGAAATATTTGAAACTTAAATCATGTATATATGTTAAATATTTCCAATTAGTATTTTATTGGCTTATAAATCCTTACAAAGCTAATGGACTCATCCGGTGAAGGACAGGCTCCATTTTTTACTATACACTCCTTGTACCTTAGAAACCCATTGTCAGACAAGTTCCTAAACCTCCAAAACTTCCCTAAATATTCCAAAAAAATTCCAAAAACTTAATATCTATTGAATACCACCTCCATATGAGTATGGGATTTTAATTATGTCCCAAAGAGAGGAAAACTATCCTATAATGGCGTAATTGGCATCTTCTAGGTTGTTGAGAAACTAGCCATTGGAAGTATCTTATTGAATGGAATGAATGATCTTGCTACCTCATCTAAAATGATTGAAAAATATTTTTCAACACATGGGAATCAATGAAAAGGTAAGGGTGAGCATGATAAAAATATAAATTGATCTAAAGAGGGGTTTGGGAAGACTTGGGATAAAATATTTCACATTTAGGTTAGGTTTTACTACATGAAAGTTTTAAACTTTCATGCTACATATTTTCATGAAAACACCTCTATACGCTAGAAAGTGGAGTTAAAATTCAGAAAAACATTGAGGAGGATTTTTGGTGGTGGGTTACTTCCTTTTCCTAGATTTATCCTATTTTTGTGGGTTACTTCCTTTTCCTAGATTTATCGTATTTAGGGAGGATCAGATCTTAACCTTGAACATCCACTAGGATTTCTTCTACTTGGGGAGGACCAACCTCTCAAGCATCATGTCACTAGAAATCTCATACGCATGCTTTGGGAATAACTAATCTGCATTCCAACACTTTTTCCTAGTGTTGTTACTATAGTGCTACTTCCATAAAGTAGTGTGCCAACATTCCATCTTTGTGTTACGCCTATAGTACTATTCCGAATAAACATTTTCCTACAGTTTAGTGTATGATGAGTAGTAGAAACCATTACCATGTGTGTTGATTTTATTTGTTTCAACTCCTAAGTTGATACTAGTATTCATATGCCTATATCTCCATCCTAATGTGGAGATCCCTAATTACCTTCTTGTTCTCCATCACTATGATGATCCTCTATATGAACCTGTTTCCTAAGTACCATGCATAAGGATAAGGTTCTAGGGTGGTCCAGATGCACACCAATGGATCCCGAATATTCACTCTAATTAATTCCTCTAGATGACAAGTGGGTCTTGTGTCCTCTCACTCTCCTCAAGGTTTTCAAAACTTCGCTCAACCCTAGTCTCAATGCCTCTTCAACCACCATTTCTTTGGCATAATTATATTTTTGAAGTATTTCTTCTCTATTTGCATCTATCTGACTCAATTCCATCCTTTCCAACTCATTCCATTTTCCTTACATATGAAAGGTGTTTACCTAAACATTGATAAATTCTCAAGTTTGATTTTAACCATTAGAATCTTTATAGCAAGTGAACTCGAATGTCAAGACAATCCTCTAGGCTAACCAAAAACCTAAACCCAAATTACTCCTAACACAAATACGTAGAGAGCATGTGTTCTAAAGTGTAATTCCTCAAGACACCTTCTCATTAATGATATACTATGCATTTATAAGGTGTATCCAAGTCATCTAATACTTGATACCTACTCGACTCTAGATTTTATTTCTTATGATCCCACTTTCTTTATTCTTAACATATGATGATAACCACTCTTACAATTCCCAAGGAATGAATATGAAGAATGTCTCATAAATATCATAATATAGTTGTTTTTGACCCATTTGTGTGGATAGAAATCAACACCAATATTTTATCTTTGCAAACATCTCTTCTCTATCATATATTGACCTTTCAATATTCTCCAATGATAAAAAAATTTCCATAAGCTCACCACATATTGAGATCCGAACGAAATAAGGTCCTAATAATGAACCAAAATGTCAAACCGTAGTCAAGTAAATCAGTACAACATAGTTGGGTGCACTATCACCTCACTCATACATAGGTCTAAGTGCTCACCCAGATAATGTGCAACTCCTCCAAGTTCATTCTACGAAGGAAATCAAGATATGGATACTAAAAATGGTTATCCTAACATAAAAATATATACCATATGAAGGTTATGACTTATTGCATTATGCAAAAGATGATGTTCAACTAAAGGATATTTTATTCATTATACTCATGATGCATTACAATATGATAGTTTCATCAAACCTCTAATTATATACTTTGTGTAAGGTAAGACTCATACATAGACTCAAACTCTATTTTTATTGTCTTAGACTCCCTCACACACACTCGATTACATGAATATCTATACTATATATAAAGTGGAAACTTGCCCACCACCGACATGATTTAATCTAAACTTAGACCAATCATATTCATAGCTTGCATGCATTCCTAACTCACACTTTCAATATTTAGATGTCTTGTCTATGATTCTCTTTAAATGGCATGCTCTATAACTGGAAGTTCCATCTTTATCTTGTGTTCTATAATTAGCTTATGTTGCATGTGCTATAATTAGATATTCCTCCTTCACGCATGCTTCACACCTATTACTATCCCTACATGTTTTTTACCCATGTTTTTTCTATTTTTATCTTTTCCTTGACAATCACATCAACCCATGTTTCTTTCCTATTTTTAGCCTACCTTGGAAATATGTCTAACTTCTAACCTTACTTATCTCTACATGCAACCGTGCATGTGTGCTACTTCATACTCCCACACATCCTTCTACACATTAATATATCCTTTATTAATACTTTTTTATGGATTCACATGCACCCTTGTGCACATCATATGACCTTCACACATGTCTCATACTTAGTCAATTTATCCGCTGAAAAACTAACTTCAATTTACAAAATAATAAATACATAAGATAAATTATTCAGACCATTGATGAACACTACGAGTTCATGATTTTCCCTTTTGGTTTGGTTAACTCACATGTTATGCTCATGTGTCTCATGGAAGGGGTATTTAGGAACTTCTAAGGCCATTTTGTATTGGTATTTGTCAATGATATTTTAATTTACCCCTACCCGGTTGAAGAACAAAAGGACTATTTTAGCTAGGTTTTGTAGATGTTGAGGGTGAGTTTTTTTATGAGAACCTAGAGAAGTTTTCATTCTTTTAGATAGATGTTCATTACTTTAGGAATGTAATTTTAGGTGAGGGTATCTATATCGATCCCTCACATATTCATTCAACCATTGAGTTACCTTTTTCAAACTAAAATTATTAAGGTCAAGATTTTTATGGGGTTGGTATCCTATTATAATAGGTTTGTTTAGGATTTCTATAGGATTTACATCCCTTTTATGAAAAGTGAATAATTTTTATTGGTTAGATAAGTGTGATAGTGCCTTCTTGTTTCTTAATAAGTTATTTACTAGTGCATCAATATTAGTAGTCCCAAATACACATTTAAATTTTTTATGTGCATGGAAGATCATTTAGAGGGCCTTAAAACAATTATTATACATGATCACCATGTAATCATTTGAATAATGTAAGCTCAGGGATTATGAGATTAGCCACCCTACTCAAAACCTTGATCTCACTTTAGTTGTTCATGCACTTGTGTATTGGGTACATTTTGTCCTTGGATGGTATTTTATGATGGGGACTGATAATTTAAGTCAGTAACATATATTATTTCATCCTAATATTAATACCTAGTAAAGGTGTTGGATGGAGCTCCTATGTGAGTATGAAATGGATATGAATTACATTAAGGGAAAGGAGAATGTAGTTTTTAACACCTTGATTAGGATACATAATGATCATTCAACATTGGAGTGGAGGATAGATCTATGAATTCGGATTCTTAAAATTTTTCTAAAAGATGATTTGTATGAGGAATTTACATGTGAAATTTAGTATCATAAGACATTGAAGGGAAAATTAGTGGGATAGTTTATTGAGCCATAAGGTATTATTTGTCATAGGGGGAACTTTTTTATGCCCAATGTAGGTGATTTTCTAGATTAGTTATTTTAGAGGCTCATTGGGAACCTAATGTAATACATCCTAGGTAAATTTGATATTTATACCTTTTTCTTGGGTTGTGTCGGGATATATTAGGTTTTCTTTCTCATTTCCTTGAATTTTAGAGAGCCAATCAAGACCACTCTCATCTAATTAGTATTTTGTACCTATATAAGAGTACATAGTGGAAGTGAGAGATGATTTTAGTGGATTTCATAGCAGGTATCCCCACTTTTTCCTATCATAATGAAATGATCATGGTGATAGAGACAAGTTAACAAGGTTTCCAACTTCTTGCTAATGAAGATCACCTAATGTGGTTTTAACTCAACTTTTTTATATGACATTGTGAGACTATTGTCTTGTGAATGTTGAGTTTTCATTTATATAAAAGGAACATGAATGAAAAGTTTGGATTAATAAGAGAAAGAGGAAGCTTGGAGTGTGTGTGACAAGGTAGGACACGACATGACATGAGATCAATTGATTGAGACTTGACTTCTTAAGGAGCTAGTGGCTTGTACAGTCAGGATGGTGATGTGATAGCATGTAAAGATGATATCTTAAATGGTATAGAAAATATGTGATGAGGGAATAAATTCTTCATGATGAACAAAAATGTGCATGAGTGGAATTAGTGTGACTAACTTAGTCCAGTATGCCTAATCCTTAGGCCTAGTCAGCTAGATGACTTAGAATGGTGGAATGAATGCATGAGGCAGATGGAGAAGCATAGTCAAGGGATGGAAAGAATGAATAGGTCATGTTAAGTCTCATACATGATGCAAACATGAAAAGTTCATGAATTATGAGGTGAAAAAGGATCAACTAGGAATAATTCATAGATCTGTGTGCAAGCATACCATGGATTATAGTGTAAAGAAAGATAAGGAATATGAGTCCAATCATGAGGATAATGTTGTGAAATTGTAAACAACACATGGAGGGAGTCTTAGCCCACAAATAATATAGTAGAAACATGTTCAATGTCATTTGAAGACATGTTCTTAAGAACAAACAAGGTAAGCACATAAAAACCTAGGTAGATGATGAATTTTAGACAAGAACAGACCTAACCAAGCATTGGGAAATGTGAAGGAGGTCCATAAAATGTTGTGCACAAAATTTCAAATCACAATTCAAAATAAAATAGTTGGAAATTTGAGTTTAAGTCCTATTGATTTCTCTAAATGGGCATTTTTAGCTTGAGGGTTGACATTGTGAGCTCATTAACACGTGAAATATATTTTCAAAAATGTTAGGGCATTGAGTCTAGATATTTTTTCAAGTAGAATGAGTTAAAATGATGTTCTATGCTTTATGAACAAAAGTTAAGAAACTAAGTAGGTTCCAAACTGTCACAAAACTCTCCCTCTAGAGAGAGATAAAAAATCAAGTGTTTGGTCATCAAATTAACTTGTAAAGATAATTTGATGATTTGTGCATGTAGAGGAATCCTTTTCCATCAGTTTAGTGGTATTTTTTTGCTTTATGTTAGTTGGTAAGATGCTCAAATAACTTTGTTTTGCTAGAATTTTCTTGTACATTCATGTATAGAGTGTCTCATGATGAAAGGATTGGTGTGAGATAAATATTGGGAGGTTCTTCTAATACTCATGAAAATATATAGGTAATTATAGGGAAACATTTTGATGAACAATGTCAATATAGATGGCATCTTTGCTAAAGGAGTAAAGATGTAAAAACTTGTTACGGTGTTTGTGAGAGACTTGATGTGAATGATTGTTTTGGAATCCCAATATGATCATGGAAGGTTGGTAAAGGTAAAATGTGACTTGTTAAATCACATATCTTGATATGATGAAGTGTTTTAAGGTCCTAGTTTAAATGACCAAATCATTCCTAGTTGTCATGTGAAGAAGGTCAATGAAACAAAAGAGGAAATATGCTTTTATTTTCATAACTCATGCATTTCAATTTTTATATATGGAGTACGGGTCCTATATTAAATTTCCCATGTATTTATTTACATGAAGGTTAATTTTATAACGGTTGAATCCATCTAGGGAAAAAATAGTTTTTTGGTGTCTTAAAACCAAACTAAGCAACCTCTAAAAATCAAGCATATCTAATCTCTATGCATTTAAATGAATCATGTCATGGACCTAGTGATTTTCCCAAGACCTATATATTTCTATAAATGTTCCTTAGAAGTCATGAAAATATGTGTGAGTGAATGAACTTTCTCAATATATGAAGACTTTTTTTCTGGGCATGAAAATCAGCTAGTACCTTGTGTTAATATGAGGTTTATAAAGAGAATGAAGGTGATAGTTCTTATCTATGACCTTGAATATGATATAGAAATAAAAACACACACTCTCAATATTTATAAGGTTTTATAAGTGCATGTATCATGTATGATTGATCATCCTTGTGACTATGTTTTTATCCTCTATGACTATGAAAAGCAAGTTGAGATGAAAAGAATAAATGGAATCTTATGCCTTGATATGAAGTATCCCATGAATGTGATGATTTATTGGACATATTGGAGAGTATTCCATCTAGTTTTTTTCATTACATGATCCTAGAATGTGATCCAAACATCAAAGTTCAAGATTACATTTTTGTTGACCATAGTCCTAATGAAGCTCTTGATTTTTTATGAATGCTTGGTGAGTGAATGACGAGATGTAAGGGTTTTCAAGTGTGTAGAGGAAAAGGAGAGGATTTTCTTAACTCATTTAAAACTTAATAACAATTGTTACATTACCTATTCTTATAGAATACAAAGAAGAGTACACCGAGAGGAAGAAGACAAAAGGAATGACCATTACACAAGAACATGTCATATTTCAGGTTGTAAGAGGAATATATTCAGTTGTGTCATAAGTGTAGAGAATTCAAGAGTGATTTGGTGATCCTCATAGATGTTATAACTACCATTGTAGAGTCATGTAAGGTCTAGATCTGAAACTCACACCTCTGTAAGTATAATGATGACTTTTCATCGATTTAGATGATTTCATCCAAACTTTTATATGATTTAAATGGTCAAGAAGATGAAGGGGTGAATGTGTAAGGAATTTGAAGTGGAATAATTTTTATCCTCATGTATTTTGTGCCTAATTGTGCATGGAAATAAGGTTATTAATGACCATGTTGTTGAGGTAATATGAGGACATGAAAAACAAGGTAAATCAAGGAGCATGTGAGAAGACTTCATGACTGCAATTTTACATCATTATGTATGCATGAGAGAGTAAATTTTTGATGGTGTTATCCAAGGAGAGAAGCCTGAAAAGAATATGTGTGTTAAATAATCCTTCTATGAATTAAGGAGATAAGAAAAGAGATGAATAAGGGTGAGAAGGAGGCGAAAAGAGAAGGTAGAGGAGCTGAATAAGAGATCAATTTTTTTGTGAAGACAACTGAATGAAGCTAATCAAAACCTAGTAAAAATTATAAGTTGTTTCTTAGAAAATAGGGAGTTAAATATTCCTTGTAAGTTATAGCTTGCAGAAGGTCAAGTAGGATCTTGACTAAATTTTTAGGAGTTGGAGCTTCCATACAAAAAGAAGCTTGCTAAAGATCAAGTAGAATCTTGGATAAATTTTGGAGTGGGGCTTCAAGTGGAGTGGATGCTCAAAAAATGAAATCCTTTTAATATTTATAGGAATTTTTTTCCACACAGAGCATTAAATTCAAAGTGGTTTTTATATCTTTAAGGGTTTCCCACATTAAACCTTTTTTCATGTGTGTTTTCTTACTACTTGCTCATGTTTGAATGTCATTAGTCCCTCATATTTAATGGTGATCAATATTAAATAGACTATTGAGTTTATGAAGAGTTTTCAAAGTTTTGAGGATAACTGATCCACCCCTCCCCTCTTAGTGTTTGTGTTTTCCAACAATTGGTATCATATCCAGGTCCTCTTGGAACAAGTTTGAAAACTTAGAGGAGATGCTTGAAGCAAAATCATGAGTAGATTGTGAGTAGAAATTATTAAAAGGAAGTTTCAAATTTTGAGTCATTGATTGGTTGATTGAAAAAGGAAATTAAGTATATGGAAGATGAACATGGCCAAGCCCTCAAGGAGATGGAATCCCTAGTTGAGATTGTGTCAAAAGCCTTAAAATACAAACAAGATTATTGCCTCAAACATGAAGGGGAATTGAGAACCTTGAAAACTAAATTAGAAGAAGAAAATTACAGGTTAAAGATGTATGGAAATCTTGAAAAGAGATCTGAAGTACTTGATGGAATTTTGGAGATTCAAAGAGCAACAAGTGATAACACAGGACTAGGCTTCAAAAGAGAGCCTATGAAGAAGTGTGAGGATGACAAGGCTAGTCGTAGTAGTCAAGTAAACATGAATAAGGCCTAGGAAGAAATCTCAATAAGGTGTAACTATGTTAGAAAACATAATGCAATAAAGTATGGTGCTTCTTTCAATGGGTATTACTTTATTTGTCATAATTTTGGATGCATGAGACACTCACTAAAAAGAAGGTTGTTGAGCATAAAATTAAGGTTAAAGAATCCGATTCTAGGTTTGAAGAAGCAAAGAATAAAAAAATACATGTGAATATGGTAGAGATGAAAATCAATCAAGAACAATCATAGGAGAGTCTAATACAATCAAGGTATCAAAAAGTGTTGATCGACCTAAGAAGAAAGAAAGAAAGCCTAAGACTAATCGGGAATAAATTTTACCCGTAGTTGTGATAGAACAAGTGAATGAGGTGCATCATGTATGTTTGTCAGGAATTCAATTAAATGAAGAAGATATAAGAGATGAAATTGTGACACCTAAAGGGACATTCAAGAAGAATTATAAATTCTTAATGGTAAAAAGAGATAATATAGAGTCATCTAGCTCTTTTGATGACTATTTATTGTTTTAGCAGTGTTACAAGCATGATGAGCATTCTCTAGAATTTTAGAAGGAATTTACTACTTGAAATAATAATGGTGTGTTCTTGGAGGTGAGTTACCATTAGTAGGCATTGATCAAAGTCTTATCATGTTCTAAATTTATGATTGGTCAAAAGACATGTTTTCTCAATCCCTTTCTTAAAGTCTATATGCAAGTTTAATCTGTGTATAGTTATTAAAGGTCATAGTTTATCACTCAAGTAAAGAACAATGTTTCCATACTCTTATATAATTGTCAAGGTCTGATATCAAGCATATTTGGTCTATATAAAATGTTTGGGGGTATTTTTTGATTGATCAAGAAAAGGAAAGACTGCATCTTGTTAGTCATTAGGTATGTGATGCCATATATAGTTAATGTTTCCAAAGATTCATTTGTTGTAGTGTGCATAGAGGCTATGAGAGGTCCTTAAGAGAATGTAAGGTTGTAAAAGGAGGCTTGTAATTATGCCTTTGTATAATATTGTTAAATGTTTCATGTTGGTTTGTGTCATCTATCCTAGCCTTCAAGTGTGGAGTCATGAAAAAATGAACATTAAGAGGTTTGCTACAAGTCCTTTTGAGTCTTAATCAAGATTGACCTAGACATGAAGAGGCTACATACAAGAAAGGAACATTTAAACACCCCCAAAAAATTGTAGAAATTTGTTAGTGACTATGTGAAAATTGAATTTCACATTAATGGCGAATATGAATAAAATACAAATATGCTATCGGCCGGTAGCATTTTGTATGCTACCACCAATAATTTATATTATGTTGTCAATCGATAGTATATGATATCAGCAAAATCCTTTGTATTTTTTGAAAAAATATTTATTGACAATATAAGTTAAAATGACCGGCTCGATGAGAAATTTGTCCTCACAAAATATGACGTAAACAAAAAAATTCAAAAAAGTGATTTTTATGGAAAAAATACAGATAAAACTAATTTTGATTGGAAATAAATTTTATTTTTTATGTTCGCATTAAAATGGTCATCCCAATGAGAAATCTATCCTCCCAAAATATGGTGCGAGAAAAAAAAATCACATACTATTTTTTAACAACACCACTATAAAATGCTACAGTCTAGTAGCTTTTTTGTATACTACCAACAGGTAGCATAAAATATGTTGTCATCCAGTAGCATATTCTATGCTACCAATAAACAACATATATTATGTTGTTGTCCAGAGCATAGTTTATCCTACCGGCCAACAACATATATTATGATGTCAGCGAATAACATAAAAATTCTCTTGTTTGGTAGCATATTTTATGCTATCGGCTGAAAACATATATTATGTTGTTGACCGATAGTATAAAAAATTGCTTCCGAATGACAACATGAAGGAAAATATCACGATTTTCTATTTCGTGGGAATTCTGAATTGAACCCTAAAATTAACTTATACCCATAAATGTTTTCTGTAAGCCAATCCTAATTCCTACCCAAAAAATTCACCAATTTCAAATTTTAAAAACCGAAATATTCATGAATTAACAAATATTCACCACTAAAATTTCTCCTGCATACAAGGTTATAGTATCCATCAAGGAAAAATACTTTAGGGTATGGTGATAGAATAAGGAGCATGTGTCTAACTAGATGTGAATATGATTATCTAAGTTTTCCTTATGCTCTGCCAGGGAATGAAGTTAGAACCCAACGCGAGGGAGAAAAAAATTATATTAAGGGATCGGTAAACAAGTATGAATCCTACTCGGGAACATCAAGCCATCGAGAGAACATCAAATAACATCAAGTCTTATCTAGAAGAAAGTACACAGTCAAATTTATATTAAAAATGAAGTAATCCTTAATCAACATGGATTAGTTTTCAAGCCTTTTAATACAAAAATGAAGGATAAAAAGATATGATGGTACTCAAGGTATCCTTGGATCATTGGAGAAGTCAATTCATCATGAGGTATGGTTTTTCCATCCATAATATCATATCATTCAATGAATAAGAAGTCATGTTATGAGTCTAAGTTTGAAAGGAATATGGAAATGATGGTGTGTCATGTTTATTCAAGTGGATTAGATGGTAAATGAGTGAACCTTAAGTTTTTTTGGTCAAGTCGTTGTGCTAACTCGTAAGTATAGGCTAAGTGTCAAACCCATAAGTTTGTATCTATCATAATGTATGTGAGTCATTTGTAAATTCTGCAAGAGAGTGTAGGATGTTATTATAGTCTGTGAAAGATGAAGATTATGTTGTCACCAAGGTATATCATCCATAAGCTTTGTGCTCTTCATAAGGATATTAAAAAGGTGGTCATGTGTTAAAGTATGTAGTATTATCTTAAGTTGGTTAAAAATGTTGTGTTCTCTATCTATCATAGAGTTCGAGAAGGAATGTATCAAGAGAATAAAATGATTCTTTTTCATGAATTTAAAATGGTCTAAGTATATTATGGATCAAAGACCTTGTTTTCCTAATATTTTGACTTCATGTGATCACTAGTCTTGATTAATGATGCTCTCTAGGATTATGTAAAATAAAACTGATATTCTCTGTGATTTAAGAGTGGTGTAAATTTGTGTGTGAGGTATCTTCTAGGAACATTTATGAGAATAAAAATGCTAGATGTGATATTAACATGTGCTATCAAGATGAAAATGGTTGATGCACTACCATGTTAGAAGAATGATACCTTCGTGACATAAAACTCATTCAAATTGTATGGTTAAATTTTCAGAGGCAAAGAATTGACGCTTTCTAGGTGTGTTTTCCTATAGAATGATATTATTTGTGATCATTTCAAACATTCCCCTTCTCATTTAAAAGCGTGCCTCAAAAAATATGTGGAACTGTTTACGAGAATAATATTCATATGAAATTTGTTAAAATAGTCGTATCAATCCTTGCACAAGTTTCCTAATGTGCTATATTTTGTTAATCCTTGTGCAAACTACATTATGTCTCCGAAACCCAAAAAAAAGTGGGGTATTATTGGTTTGATTCACTATATCAGAATTAATTTGGATGTTTGTATAAGTAATGTAAATGTGCATAACACAAGATAGTTCTCGAAAGTGTGATAAAGTATTCCAAGGACTATTCATGTAAAATATGGAGACATCGTTGTTCGCCAAAAGGAAAATACATGTAAAGGTATTATTAGAGTGGGGAGATGGGATTTTATTTTCTGGGCACCTTACATCCGATAAAGTACAAGATGAAGTTGTAAGTATGAAACCTGAAGGAAGATGTATGCTATCTCATTGGTCAAAGTCAACATGAAGAGAAAAGGCGGGAAGCTAGGAAAAAGGGGAACAAAGTCTCATGATTCTTTGGGTGTGCAGTTAATAAAAACAAACCTGAAGTTTGAGCTAATTGGGAACATAAAAAAAGTATGTAGCATACACAGGGGCAGAGAACAAAGTGCATCTCCCATGTTACAGTAATAGTGTGCAGATCATTTTACAAAAATCTCCCAAAATCTTGTTAGCGAGAAAAAGGAACCGGTTCATTAATGCACTAGCCATAAGAGAATAAGGTCCATTAATGTGAAGGATTCATGTAAGGTAGATATGCGGATGATATGATGTGAAAATATTAAAAATCTTGGAACTACAAAAACTTCCCATGAATGCAATATTTTGCATTAATGCAAAAATCTATTAGCCATTAATAAGGTAACTTGGTTTTGAATCTATCTAGATATTCAAAAATTTTGATATTTTGAAGATACGATTACTAAAGGATAGTCCAAGAAAAAATCAAACCCAAAGCTCATAATTGTGTCGCATAATTTTTTGGTCAAACTATGAGCATCAACCAAAACGTTTTTAAAAAGGTGAGTTCCTCAGTCCTCATATCTTTTGTGATATTTTGAAAGTTGGTCCGAGAATTTTGAAATATTTTAAAAAGAGGTGTGATAGAACTAAAGCTGAAAACATGAAGATTCTTGTGTTATCCTAAAAACAAGTTCCAGTCTCGGCTCCCCTCTAGATAGAATTGCAAACTCGATATTACATCTCGTAGACTTAGAATATTTTAAATAGAGATTACATTGCTCTGAAAGAAGTAATTCCATGATCCAAATAGCTAAGCTACCTCACTTTTGCCTTCCCTCCCACTACGCCATGCCCAGAAATTATGTGGGTATGTGCCCAAAATTACAATCTTGAAACCAGAGAAGTACGAGATGGAACATGAGAGCTGGTTTTATCTTTCCAAGGTTAGGCATTTGAAGAATGTTGGGTTTTCCTCCCGCAAGGGAAGAGGGGGCTATTACCAAAGATTCATCATAAGAGTACTAGAAATATCATTTTAAAAAATGGAAAAAATTTATGAATGACCATTGGTTGAATAATCCTCGAACTTCTACCCTAAAATGAAAAATAAATTAAATAGGGCTGAATTTATTGAGGAAGTTGGGGATGTAATTACATTTTTGAATAGAGTAATGGGTATTGAATCTACTAACTTTTTTAGGAATGGATGTTCCAATTCATTTAGGTGATACTTTCTAACAAATAGCCCTCCCCGGGATGAGATCATAAGCACTGTATTCATGAGTAAATGATGTGAGATACCCGGATAGTGAGAGGAGAAAGGCCTGGAACGGGTGAATTTTTCATGACCTCTTACCTTATTTATAATATTTCTTTTCATAGAAATTTTCTTGAATTACTAATGGATGGGGAGCTTAATATTTCCAAGGTCTATGATGTTTTCTATTAGTTGAAGTTAGCAAGTTATGAAATGCACTACATAAATATTTCCAATCACTTATTTGCACCTACAATTTTCTTATATCACCCAGATTGGGAGATTGAAAGGTTTTCCCCGATGCTAAGAGAGTCATTACTTAGTATGGGTGTTATTTCATTTAGTTCAAAACTTACTCATATATCAGGGTTAGTGGTTTTGATGGGAAACCCTATGTGTTACCCAGATGTGTCAATGAAAAATGGGCATTAATGGAATTAGTTAGACAATTGTTCTCAGTACATCATTTCATTTCCCAGAAGCATGTAACATCCCCAATCAAATTTCCCATAGTCATAGGGAATTATACATGTCCTCATATCTAGAAGGAAAAAATGTTGGAAGGAGAGATGAACATATGCATGATAGATAAGTTTGAGGATAGAAAACATTATGATATAAAGCATATCCTACACAGTGTTGTTCCCACTCAATTAAAGCAAAAATCTCATTTTGAGGATTTCTGGATGAACTGTGAAGATGAAAGAGAAGTTAGACAAAGAGAATATTCAAGAATGAATTTATCTCAGATGATTGATTTTGGGGTCATCCAAACTCTTGAAGGGTTAGAGGATGATGGTAATATAATTAGTGAAGAATACATCTAAAACAACATTTCTTCTCAACCTTTGCCACTAATTAATTAGAACCTCAATGAGAATAAATATAACCAGGAGAAGACTGTAGATCCCATGCAACTCTCCATAAGGTGATTATTTTCAAAAGAAGTGGATATAAGTTACCACCAAACCCCATTGTTGATAGAATATAGGAACAACCAGCTCATTGATGATGTTATTCCCACATTTTGGATGGTTTATACCACTAAATAGGTTTCATGGAGACAAACGAGTACGAGGTTGGACTCATTTCTAATAACATGTGATGTAGGTGCTTAGGATAGAATATTTAGAACTCCCCTTCTTCAAGCAACAAGAAAAATCAGAGAGGTGCTTCAAGAAGGTATGGTTGAAAGTGTTATTGTTCATACTACTTTACAAATTATTCCAACATCTACTTTAGGATCTAAAGGAAAAGGGAAAGTGATGAAACCACTTTGAAGAGGCATAACTAAGAAAAATTGTTTGAGACTCCCCATACTAGCCTGTAGGTATCAGAGGAGAAGGAGAAAGTACAATTTGAAGAAGAAAAAGAACTAAAATTGCTGAATGGGTTGATTTAGAGGAGGAGGAGACCCCTAAATAGGTAATGAATCTTGATGTTCATGTTGACTTATCTGCTATCACCCAGTCTCCTACAACTTTACCCATTGAGAAAATTGAACCTATGATGGTAACCCTTTCCATTCTGACAACTACAGTTGCTTCACACACCAAGGAAAAACCCCTCATGAATGTTCTTGCACTTGATGCTTCAACTACTCCACAACAACATGTTGAGACTACCCCAGAAACAAATCTAAGTACACAACCTCATGCTTTGAAGAGATCCCACTACATGCCTCAGGGGAAGAAACTTTAGATGTCATAATTGTAGTAGTACCTCATGACACTGAAGTGATTACAAAGGTATTTGAAGATCACATTCCCACAACTGAAGCCATTTCCCAAGGATTCGGTGGAATAATCTCTAGTCATTTTGAGAGAGCGAGCGAAGACTTAGTACAAGAAGAAAAGAGAGATGATGACTAGCATCCCCTAGAAGATGAGAAAATTGGAGGTCATTTTGAACCTATGTAAGGAATTTAAAGTCAGGATGGACCTATTGGACAAAGTATCTAGGAGGAATCAGTGTTTGCAATTTCAAAATATATGTCAATGCCTTCATCTTCCCCAAGCCCTTATAGTTTTACCCGAGACCCCAGTTCTACAATCACTTGATGAACACGAGTCTCCTATAAGAGAGTGGATCAACAGTACTCTCCCAAAGAAAAAGAAGGTAGAAATATAACTGAATGATGATGATTTACAAATTTTGGATCTCCTCACTTTAGCAAGATTACCTAAAAATAAAAAATTCATCTCTAGGCAGCCCTGAGCAAGAAAGGAGAAATATTTGTAGATGTTGCAATCCCCAAAGATAATGTGCCATGAGGGAAAGCATCCCCATTTGATTTCTAGGTCTCCAGGATCTTATTAGGTATGCATTCTACTGAAGAAATGAAGTATGATTTTTCTGTAGTAGTAGAAGGATTATTCCCAAGGATTAATGAGTTTAAAGAAACAAAAAGTATTTAAAGGCCAAAAATGAATCACTATTTAACTTGGTCATGAAATGGACTAGAACTCACTAGGAAGGACGAATTGACGTCCTAGAAATCACTAGTTAAGACATCTTGATGGTAAGTGAATTGAGTGGAAGAGGATAGGCTACTATCCAATGGGAAAATAATTTGGTTGCAAGAGGAGAACCAATAATCATAAACTTTGTGAGACGGTATTCCCGTAATTTTGAGAAGGTCTAAGAAACCAAGTCATTAATGGATAAATGTGGGGATGAGAAGTTAATGTGGACTGATATGTTACCTAAAATGGAAGCTATCAAAAAATTGGATGATGACCTCATTGCTGAAGAAGGTATTGTATCCCCTGATTTTGTGGGTAGTTAGTATGAATATTACAACATGAAAAAAGTAAGAGTGGAAATCGTAGCAAATTATCTTAAAATTCTGGACAAAGTGAGACATAAGATAATATATTATATCAATCTTCTTCACGCTCTAGTATAAAAATTTATTGGGATAGAATGTGGAGAAATAATTAGAATGGAGGAAACTGACAATTTGATCAGATTTTTTAGAGAATATATTATGGGTAAACCAAGAGAGCCTAGAACTTTCAATGTAGCTCTCATGTGTAGACTGGGAAAGTATTAAATTAACAATTGATAAATTGATAAGAATATTGAAGAAAGAAAGACCAATCTTTAATGAGATTAATGAAACAAGTATGAAACATGAATTAATCTTCAACTACTAGTCTGGACTTGAAAAAGAAGTTGTAATAATTGTTTTTGAAAGGTATGATACCTAAAAAAACAAGGTAGGGGAGAGATCAAGTCAATTCACTAATACATGCCATAAAAAGTAAAGAGAAGAATGACAGAGTTAGTTATAAGTAAAAGAATATCCTCTTTGCTTATTTTAGGTGTCATCACATGTTTTTTCACTTGTCCCAATTAGAAGCAAAAGGGAATATTTTCAGTTAGTAGATATTACCTTTGTAGATTTTGAATTATGAGGAGCAAGGATTCAACGGAATCTCTAAAATGTTGTTTTGAGGGAAATCATAAAGAATAGAAGTACAAATATGGGGGTTTGTCCTTATATTAGGGGATGGTTTTCTGAATATTTTGAAAAAGACAAGAATTGATATATTTTATTGTGACACTACTTATTTGTTTCCTAGAAATATATTTTAAGTTTTTACTCTTTCAAATTCAGGTGTTAAGATGATTACAATGTATAGTCATTAACAGACATTGAGATCAGTCATTGTCTTGTTCCTTGTCAAGAATTTGGTGGATTTTAAATGAAATTTTTCTAACTATGGGTTTGGTTTTTAAGTTTTAGATTTTGAGTACTAAACACCTAGTTGATCAATTGTATTTTCTATTGCAATTATGTGTTTCTTGCTTCTCTGAAGTACACTAGTTTTTCCTTAGTGATTAAACTTTAGTTATTTGTTTAATATTTGCATGAGAATTTTTCTAAATATTTTGAGGATTTTGTGAAATATTTTTCTTAATTGAGTATCAATGAATTCAATAATTTATTTAAGTGGAAATTGCGATGAATTGATGAATTGTTCTTTACTATCTGGAATGTCATATGCACACGAACGAGTATTGTGAGAAGTTTTATTTGAAGAATTATCATTTTTGGATCCCCATCCATATAAAAAAATTGAGTCTCATCACACTATACAAATGTTTCATTAGTCATCTTGTTGTATCATTTACAAGAATTATTGAAATAAAACCTTGATTTTACTTCATCCTTTCATAGTTATGTAAGAGCAAACAAAACTTTCTAGTGTCTAGAGTAGCTTAAGTACTGCTCAAGTGAAATTTACACTGCCAAAGGTGTGAAAACTCATAGGAGTTAAATAGTTCATATATTGACCATGTTCACTCAGGACTGATACTTAATTTTTTAAGGAAAAGATAAGAAACTATGACTACATCTATCTTTTTAACAAATACGGAGTTACAAAATGGGTTCTCTCACCCTGGTCGAAGACATGACCTAAATTAGTAAGGAAGGTCATACCCTTTACACGTGTCACCTGATCCATCTAAGTTCATGTCCAAAAAAAAATTTCATACTTCTTCCCTAGCTACAAATGACATACATTTCTCATCTATCATCCTCAAAGTTCATCAACTCACCTGTTGAAAACTGCCTGGCCCCAAGTGGGTGTAATTTTTGGCACCAACATTCTTATAACACCATTTTTAGTGACAATATCCTAAAATTGAGTTAATACATGTCTTTAGTAATGTTTATTATGTGTCCGATATAAATACATGTCCGGAACCCAATCCTTTATCTATATTTTCTAAAATAGAGCCTAATTTATACTTGTTTTCTCGTATATTTTCCTAGTGCAAGCAAGCTTTCCACTAATTTTGACTTCTTTGGGAAAATATTAAAAAAAGATTACAAATATTTATAAAGCTTGGTTCATTTATGTGTAAATTTATCTTCTAGTGAGTGATTTTAAGTAATCAACACATCTAAGGTGCAAAACCTTAGTGACGGCTCCGTTTTTGTTAAAACTACGATAAGAACTAGTGAAAAATATTTAAATCTTAGTTGTTTCACTTGAAAATTTTGTAAATATGGAAGGAAGAAGATCCTTTGTTAAGTCAGATCCTTCTAGAAGATTGTTCCCAAAATTGGGAAAACTAATCCAGGGAAAAAATGAGTCCTGGAAAGCCCGGGGTGATCGAAGGTTGTAAGAGAAAGTTGTACCTATTATTGAAAGTGATCAACCTTTGGTGGAAGACTATTCTAACACCTCATACAGTTTTGGATCAAGTAGTCCTTGTGCTAATTTGTATTCACCAACTCATGAGGGTCCTTCATTTACAACTGATCAAGGTATTCTTGAATCTCTCTTTTATTGATTAGAAATAATAGAGTATTTTGTGAAATTGAATCATTAAAGGATCATTACTTTGAATATCATACCCCATTGCATCAAATACCCTAATTCCCAAATCATTTCAATCCCCCTGTCATAACACATCCTCTAAACAATATGACACAACCTCCACCTAGACCTCCATTTGTAGTAAATACTTACAAACCCATAGATTTTTGTGGAATGATTGGTTATCCAAATGAGGTCCCCATGAGATCCGAAGTAGATTGTCCATATTTCATGGGAACAATACCATAAGTGGGGATCAAAATATTATACTAAATGTCATGGAATATTTTGAAATTAGACACGAGGATGTGTATGTGAAATTGTTTATAAATACATTAGATGAAGATGCTAGGGAATGGTACAAGTCATTTCCTAACAATTCAATTGATTCATGGTTGGAAATGAAAAATAACTTTAAGTTGTAATATGGTGACAAGATTGATCCTAGATTCCTCCTCTGTCTGATTTTGAAAACATAAATAAAAATCCTAATGAACCTATTTAGGATTTTAACACCAGAGTTTAACAAAACTTTGACAAGAATTCCTATGAATATGAGACCTAGTGATGATTCATGTTTAATTAAATACTCAGATGCATTCGACAAGAAGGCAACCTACTACCTAAGAGATAAGAATCATGGGAATCTGAGGTAGGATTTTACTATGGTAGTGCAAATTGAAAATAATATCAAAGTAGCTGGAAAACCTCTAAAGAGGGAGGGTGTCAAGTTAGTAAACCCAAAAAAACCTCATACAAGAAAATCAAGTAGAGCTAGAGGAAGTAGTTAAGACCCTAGCAGGGGTAGTTAAGGAAATATCTTACAAACTTGCTAGAGTTGAGAAAGGCATAGGGGAAAATCCTCAAGCTCAACATCAACCTCAAGGATAGAATAGATTTGGGAATCACCCCAGAGGTGATCATAGAGTTGATGATAGAGGAAAATGACCTATGGGGTTAGGGAACAAGCAGCCAAACCATAGAGAAAACAAACTAGTACTTGATCCACTAACTGCTAGGGTATCTTTGGTTGAAGAAGATCATGTCATTGACTGGTGTGATAAATGTTTTCTACCACATTCTCCTTGTAACTCTAATGTTGATGATGATGCTAATGATGAAGCTTCTTTTGGTGATGTTTGTATGTTGGAATGTTCGACACTATACAACCAAGGGCTACTTCTACTAAATTGTTGGGTACAAGGACTATCGAATCATTTTGGAATTATTTGGAATGGTTATCTTTTTCTCCTCTTACTACCAATATTGATATAGACATGGTTCATTCTATTACGTGATCACAAGCAATGCGAGGTGGGGTGAATCAGTGTAGATTAATAGTGTTACACTCTTGATTCAATTTTATATTCTTTACCAATATATATTATTTACCAATTTTATATTCAAGTAATCATCAAACACATAAACACTTAACATAAAGATTTACCATGGGAAACCCTTTTGGGAGAAAAACCCACCAAAACCATTTCTTATATTACACAAAGCAAGGACTCATAAGAATATAACACATATTACAAGATTTTTTTAGTGAGACACCAATCCCACAAGGAACACCAAACCATACACCTATGATGATATTATACACATCAAAGGACTCAAGTGAATATTACACATCACAAGAGATTATTTTTGTAGGCACCCACCTACAAGGAAGCTACAAAACCCTGAATGTACTAAGCTACAACTTAGACTTCTTTACATATATAATTTGATCATGTAGTTAAAAAAATTGCTAATACAATGGACTATGATCAATTTACTGGCTCGAGTCTATATTCTTCCTCTGTCACACTCTTCTACTCATTCAAACTACCACTTTTATGCTCTGCTTATCTGATCATGTTCTTCATTATTTTCTCAATCTCACCATTTCTCTCTTTTCCACCACTGTAGATCCTCTTAGCTTGATTGCATCGTATTTTATTATTTTCACCTATATCACTCTCTTGGATATAATGTTGTAGTTATCTCTAATGAGAAACAAAACTCGATCACTTAGAGTTTTTTTATTGCACCTTTTACTCAAAAATATTGCTTTAAGATTTACATCATGTACTCTTCCTGATCTGTCGCTTTGTGAATACGGATCATTTAATGTTCCCATTTGAGTCCAAATTTTATTCTTTCCTTATTCAGCTTCATTCCTCCTTCCACACATCTGACAAACTAATTTATTAGCTGACTTCCAAAAATAGAAAACTTGCATTGTTTAGAATTTGCATTGTGAAATTAAAACGGTGACCCATTTTCTTGCATTAGTTTAATTTGCCTTGAAATTAGGAATCTCCATTAAGCTTATAACCAAATTGCCTTGTGGTCAACATGCATTAAATGTTGGTAGCTAGAATAGATAATTTCATTGGTCTATGTGAAGTTCCAATTGTATTTGCAGTTGTAAATATCTGTCAATCAAATCTTCTTCAAAATATGAATGCAAATATTCACTCTTTCAATTTGAAATCCAATTAATTATCCTTAATCCACTCTAGTTCACTTTGATTATTCTACATATTCCTTTATCATTTTTGATTTTTTCATTCATATCACAGTTTCTCCTTATATCCTTTGGCTTTTCCCTTCATTATGTGGCTTTTTAGTTATCCACGATGTCTGTATACATTGTGTGGATTTTTCAACTTCTTGTGGCTTCCTCATTGTTTACTACCTTCCACATATTTTATCCTTCACTAGTTCTTCATGATTTCTTTCTGTTTTTAGAAATCTTCTATACTTAGTGGATTTTCTACTTATCCATGGTTTTGCATATTTTCCCATTTATACGTAATATTATCAAATTCTTCATATCCATGACTTAACCTTCTAACCTTCTTCATTTTGTGGAACTTACTTGCCTTCAGAGGATTCTTCAGGAGATTTATTTTAGTCCACGACTCTCTTATGTACTTGGATGATAGCACCTTATATCCACGGATTACAAAAATGTTTTCTAAGTCCTTTAGGACTTATCCTTGACCATCTCAAATCCTTTGTGAGTTGACACTACCAATCAACCTTCATCTTTCTTGCATGCTCACTTTACCAATTGAATCCTTTTGCCATCAATGCAACTTGATATCAACTCATCAATCTTGACATCAATGAAAACACATATAACAATGAAAAATATTCAAAAATATCCCCCTTTGTCATTGATGGCAACACTCTAACCTGTAGAAACCTGTATAACCTTATAACCTTTTGATGGAAAAATGATTGCATACTTGAATTCACCTTTCTCCTATTCTTCTATATCCACAGATTGGTTTTGGTTTCTTTATCTCTCCCCCTTTGACACAAATGACAAATTTCCATCTATGCCACACATAACTAAATATGCTTGTAAGTTGGTTTGTTCATGTGCTTACCTCAAGAAGCCCCCCGAGCTAATGCATGCATTGATAAATTTGAGCTAATAGATTAGCTCCCCCTCACTTTAGCACTGTTTAGGAGATGATATTACTTTAGAATGTTCCCTTGTATTTTCTACATGCCCTCTAGTTGTTGGTGAGATCAAGAATACCCCCAATTCATTCCTTAAGTTCTCAAATGTTGCCTTTGGTAACGACTTAGTCATTATATCTGCAATTTCTTCTTTAATGCTCACATATTCTAGACTGATCTTCCTATCATTCACTTGTTCCCTCAAGAAATGATACCTTATTGGTATATTCTTGGTTTTGAGTGGAACATTGGGTTCTTGGAGACACTAATTGCACTTATACTATCAAACATAAAGGAATTAGATTTTCAGATTTCACCTTGTAATCTTCCAATGTTTGCTTCATCCACATAACTTTTGTGCAACACATCGTGGAAGCTATGTACTCGCTTCACATGTTAAGATATCCACCGATGATTATTTCTTTCCTAACTAAGAGACTAAATGGTTTCCAACAAAGAATGCTCCTCCACTTGTGCTCTTTTTGTCATCAACACTTCCAGCCCAATCTGCATCTGTGTATGCCTTTATACTGAAGTCACTGCTTTTGGGGTACCATAGTCCATATTCAATTGTTCCCATGAGATATCTCAAGATCCTCTTGACTGCCTTGAGGTGTGTTTCCCTTGGATCTTCTTGAAATATTCCAACAAGGCCTACCACCTACATGATATCAGGTCTTGATGTTGTGGAGTAAATTAGACTTCCTATCATGGATCTGTATAGTGTTTTGTCTACCTTTGGTGAGTTATCATCTCTGCTCAACTTGCATCCAACCTCCATTGGTGTCCCAATAGGTTTATAGTCTTCCATCCTAAATATTTTCAACATCTCTTTTATATACTTTCTTTGGGAGATGAATATACCTTGATCTAATTGATTTATCTGTAGTCCTAAAAATAAAGATAGATCTCCTAGCATTGACATCTCAAATTATTCTTTCATCATGTCTGCAAACTCGTATGTCATCTTTTCATGATCTCCACCGAAAATGATGTCATCCACATATACTATTACAATGAGTAGATGTTCTCCTTCTTCTTTTATGTATATATTGTTTTCCGCAACTCCTTTCTAAAACCTTTCTCAATGAGGTATGAGTCTAATCTGTTGTACCAAGCTCTAGGAGCTTTCTTTAATCCATACAAAGCTTTCTTCAACCTACACACATAATCTTTATCTTCAATCAGTGAGAATCCATTAGGTTGTTCAATGTATACCTCTTCATTCAGGAAACCATTTAGGAAGGCTGATTTCACATCCATCTAGAACACTTTGATCTTCTTGTATGCCATGTAAGCTAGAAACAACCTTATTGCCTCCATTCTTACAATTGGTGCAAATGTCTCATCAAATTCAATCCCTTCCATTTATGTGTATCCTTTGCATACTAGTCTGGCCTTGTTATGCATAACTTATCCTTTCTCATTTATCTTATTCCTAAAGACCCACTTGGTTCCAATCACATTCTTGTCTTGTAACTTGGGTACTAGTTCCCATGTCTCATTCTTTTCGATCTGATCCAATTCTTCATTCATGACATCTACCCAATGTTGATCTTTTCTTGCTTCAGCAACATTATTGGGTTCTATCATGGACAAGAGTGTTATATCTTCATGACTCTACTACTCTCTGAGTCTCCTTCTTGTTAGGATGTCGCCATCCTTGTTTCCAATGATCTGATTTGCAGGATGATCCTTCTTGACTTTCCTAGAGGGTGCCTTAGTGTTTGGTCTTTCTTCTTCTTCTTTTGCTTCTTCACATGGACTGTTAAAGTCTTCATCATCTTCTTGTTCTTCATTTCCACCAGTATGTTGAGTGTTGGTTTTTCCATATTGTGCCTCATCCACCTTCACATTAGTGCTTTCCACTATCTTTTACAACCACTTGTTGTAGCATCTGTAGGCCACACTAACCACTGAGTATCCAAGGAATATACCTTCATCACTCCTTGAGTCAAATTTTCCTAAGTTTTCTTCATCCCTTTTGATGTAGCATTTTCTTCCAAACACTCTGATGTGCTTCACATTTGTAGGCCTCTTCTTCCATAGTTCATAGGGAGTCTTATCACTGTTTACTCTCAGTTGAGCTATTTTTATAGATAGACCATGGTATATACTTCTTCACTCCAATACATGTCTGGGAGTTTGGATTCATTTAACATGGTCCTTGCCATCTCTTGCACTGTTTTTTTCTTCCTTTCAACAACTCCATTCTATTGAGGAGTCCACATGGCTGAGAATTATCTCCTAATTCCATGTTCTTCACAAAACTCATCAAACTCATTTGACCGAATTAATCGCCTTTTGTCGATCTTAGGGATTCAATTTTCTTGTTCTTCTCATTTTCAACTAATTCCTTAAAATTATTAAATCTATCTAGGGATGATTACTTATGTTTTAAACATGTTACCTAGGTCATTCTTGTATAATCATCTATAAGCAAAATAAAATATACTTCACTTGATATTCCTCTATGAATCAATTCCAGTGGTCTTGTTGTAGAGTACTCCTTTGACTTGAATGACCTCCTTGTTTGTTTTCCATGTAGACATGCCTTGCATAGTGTATCTACGGGTTTGATAATCTTAGGCATGTGTCTCACACACCCTTTAACACTTAGTTTAACAAAATTCTCAAAGATCATATGTACAATTCTTATGTGCCACAACCAACTATAATCAATGTTACCAGTGAAGCATTTCTTATTGTTTATCTCATTCAACACATAGATTTTGTTCTTTGTGCTTGGCCTTTGCAACTCTTTTTCATGTCTTGAAATTTATGATATCACAACCTTTATCATAGAATATCATATTATATCCCATTTTACACATCTGGTTCACACTCAACAAATTATGTTTAAGACCTTAAACATATAAAACATTTTTGTGATAGTCTTTCCATTGTCTAAACTCAATGTTCCTTTTCCAACTATGTTTGCTGAGTTGTTATCACCAAATATTACAACACCTGATGCATTGTTTGATAAAGTAATGAACTTAATTTTATCACCTGTCATATGGCTTGAGCATCCACTATCTAAGTACCATATTTTATCCTCATTTTGTACATGAAATGCGGTGCACTATTGAACATGACTCTTTTCTCTTGTTCTCACCTTTCTTTGGAACATATATCCACTTTTTTTTAGGAAAATATTTCTTATTTGTTGAAACTACACAACTCTTCTTCTGATAATGATAGTTGACATTTTTATAGCTTAATCTGGTGTAAGATGGGCCAAATCTTCTCCTATAGCCTCTAGACAATTTCTTACACTTGGTGGATTTATGTCCAAATTGATTACATGAAAAACAATAACCATAAAAAGAATGTGTGTAACTCATAACATATGTGATCATAGGTGTAGTAGTTCTTCTTCTTATGGATTTTTTGAATCCTTTATTTGCATCGATGATGAGTGCTTGGATTTTCCATAAACTTGTTTCTTTTACTCTTTGTTGGCTCCTTTTATTTATTTTCTCCTTTGAATAAAATTCTAGATTTATCAGTTGTGTCTCTTTAACTGTTGAGCATGTCAGTTAGCACATTTGAGCTCTTCTCTAGCTTTTCATACATTACTAGCTTGTTGGTCATTTGTCCCATATGGGATTTCAGTTGCTCCATCTCAAAGTTCTTTTTTGTGCATTCGTCTTTTTGGACTTGTGAGACTGTGAATTCATCTCCAACCATGTCTCAAGTTCCTTAAGCTCATTAACCTCTTCTTATTATTCTATTTGAGATTGCCTCTGTTCAAAGACATGGATTTGTACTTCATAATCCTGTAGTGTGCATCTCATTTTCTAATTATTTCTTCTACATAGAATCAATTCTTCAAGAGCACATACTAGTTCTACTTCGAGATTTACCTCAGCTTCTTCTTCCTCAGAGTCTTCATCATCAACTGTGTAATTTCCTTTGGAGTTGTTTTCTTTGTTTGCATCCAAGACCATGAACAAGCATTCTAATTGATCCTCATCATTCTCATTCTCAGAAATACCATGACTATATGATTCAGAGTCACTTGATTCTTCCTTTGAGTAAAAATTTCTTTTATTTTTGAAGAATCTCTTCTTGTTATTTTTCTTTAAATGAGCAAGTCTATTTCTTATTACATTTATGATTATCTTTTTCTTATTTGGACACTTTCCGGATAAATGACCTACTTTTCCTACATGAAAAACATTTAAAGGTAAATTCTCCTTTATACTTACCTGAGCCTATTTTCAAATTTCGATGAACATTGCTTCAATATTTTCATCATCCAACCCATTTTCTCAAAGTGACTCTTCTTCTTCTTCTTGCACATTTGACTGATTTTATTTCTTGACCTTGAAGGCCACTTCTTTCTTAGTAGTCTTAGATCCAACGGTCCTCATCTCATATGTTGATAGGGTGCTTTGAAGTTCATCCATCGTGATAGACTTGATATCTTTTGATTTCTCAATGGTGAAACCTTTGCATCATACTTGTTGGTCAGGGATCTTAAGATCTTTTTGAATAACACTGACTCTTATAGTGTCTCACTTAATCCTATGATCATATTAACCACTTCATCTATTCTCTGCATGTAGAAGGATATAATCTCATCATTTTTCATTTTTCATATTCTTAAACTAAGCTTTATAGGTCTCAGAACTTTTCCATCTTAAATTTTTCATCTCCTTCATAGATATTTTATAGTTTGGTCCATATTTCCTTTGTTGTTGTGTAGTGCATCACTTTTACAAATTATATTTCAATCAGGTCACATAGAATGGCATTCATTTCTCTTGAGTTGCATTCATATTCCTCCTTATCTACTGAGGATGAAGTGATCGGTATGGCAAGAAGATTGTATCCTCTCTCAATGCATTACCATATATCAAATCCAAGCGACATCAAATATGTCTTCATCCTTATTCTCTAGAACACATAATTTGTTCTAGTGAAGAGAGGTGATCTAGATAGAGACAAACCACCTTGTGCTGGTTTTCTACCATGCTTGTGATAGGAGGATCTCCTTGAAGATGTTAAAATTCTACTTTAAGGACATTTCTATGATACCAATTGTTATAGATCAAAAGTACTGAGAGGGGGATTGAATCAGTGTAGATTAAAACATTTACACTCTTGATTCAATTTTATATTCTTTACCAATCTATATGTATGAGTAGTATACAATCAATCAAGTATTCATCAAACACATAAACAATGAACATAAATATTTACCATGGGAAACCCTTTTAGGAGAAAATCCAACCGAAACTGTTGGTTATATTACACAAAGAAAGGAATCATAAGAATATAACACATCTTACAAGATTTTTTTAGTGAGACACAAATCCTACAAGGATCACCAACCCCTAAACCTATGCTGATATTACACACAACAAAGGACTCAAGTGAATGTTACACATCACAAGAGATTCTTTTCTGCAGGAACCCATCTACAAAGAAGCTACAACTCCATGAATGTACTAAGCTAAAACTTAGAGTTTTTACATTTACAATTTGATAATGTAGTTACAACAATTGCTAATATAATGGATTATGATCACTTTTCTAGCTTGATCTGTGTTCTTCCTCTGTCACACTCTTCTACTCATTCAAACTACCACTTTTATGCTCTACTTATTTGATCATGTTATTTAAATTTTTCTTGATCTCACCCTTTCTATATTTTCCACCGATGTAGCTTTGTTTAGCTTGATTACATCATATTTTCTTTTTTTGCCTCTTTCTCTCTCATGAGAAACAACACTCGAATCACTTAGATTTTTTCTTTTATTTCACCTTTTACTCAAAAATCTTGCTTCGAGATTTGGATCATGTACTATTTCCGATCATCTCCTATGAATATGGATCATTTAATGTTCCCAATTGAGTCTAGATTTTATTATTTCCTTGTTTGGCTTCATTCCTCCTTCTTCCATGCATATGACAAAATAATTTATTAGCTGACTTCCAAAAATAGAAAACTTGCATTGTTTAGAATTTGCATCGTGAAATTAAAACAACAAACCATTTTCTTGCATTAGTTTAATTCACCTTGAAATTGGGAATCTCCATCGAGATTATAACCAAATTACCTCATGGTCAACATGCATTAAATGTTGGTAGCTGGAATAGAGAATTTCATTGGTCTATGTGAAGTTCTAGTTATATTTGTAGTTGCAAATCTCTTGTCAATCAAATCTCCTTCAAAATCAATGTAAACATTCACTCTTTCAATTTGAACTCCAACTAATTGTCCTTGATCCACTCTAGTTCACTTTGATCATTCCATGGCTTCCTTTGGCATCTTTGATCTTTTCCTTCATATCATGGCTTCTCCTTTTTTCCTTCGACTTTTCCCTTCTTTATGTGGCTTTTTAGTTATTCGCGGCATCTGTATGCATTGTGTAGCTTTTTCAACTTCTTGTGGCTTCCTCCTTGTTTTCTACCTTCCACAACTTTTCTCCTTTTCTATTTCTTCACGGCTTTCTTTCTATCTCTGTGGAAATTTTATATGTTTAGAGGATTTTCTTATTATCCATGGTTTTACATCTTTATCTCTTTATACACATAATTCTCAAATTCATCATATCCATTTCTTTACCTTATGACCTTCTTCACTTTGTGGCACTCACCTACCTCGGTAGATTCTTTTGGAGCTTTATTTTAGTCTGCGGTTCCTTCCTTGAGCTTATTTACTCCATGGTTGTCTTATGTACTTGGCAGCTAGCACCTTATATTTGGGGCTTGCAAAATGTTGTCTAAGTCCTCTAGGACTTATCCTTGGCCATATTAAATCCTTTTTGAGATGACACTACCAATCACCCTTCATATTTTTTGCATGCTCACTTTACCAATTAATTCCATTTACAATCTATGCAACTTGATATCAAATCATCAATCTTGACATCAATGACAACACATATAACAATGAAAAATATTCAACATAGTCTTCATTCAAGTTACCTAACCATGATTTTGAATATTAGAGGGCTTTAATGATTAAAAATTATGATGGAGGTACCCTTTCTGAAGAAGACAAACTTTTGATGAATGCGGTGGTTTCTCAAGAAAATGATTATAACCTCTGTAGCAGATTGGTTAAAATTTTTGTTTTGTCTTCCAAAAATAAGACACTTGTGCTAACCAATATCCCTAAGAATGTCCCCAAGAAATATTTGCCAAATAAAGGCCCTGTCTCTTGCTAATAAGCCAAATACCACTAATGTTTCTCAGGTGGAAAAAAATATCATCCCATCCTAAGTATGTCACCTGTGACATGGCTCAAATTTTGAGTCAAATTAAAATTACAGTTCCTATTGTTTGAGTTTCTTAGGATCCCTGAGCATAGAGAAAGAGTTTTTGAATATGTGGGTTTTAAAGAGGAGACAGTAGTGGTAACCAAAGATGTAAATAATGTGGATGTCTTGTCTACCATAGCTGAAATAGAAATGCCTCAAGAACAAGAAAGCATGGGGAATCCTGGAAATATATTTAGGCACTTCTCTGGTAGAATCTCAATTGGATGTTGATCCATTTTTACTTCTTTAATTATCAAAGACAAATTTATTCACAATTGCATGTTTGATTCGGGAGCTTCATGCAATATAATGCCACTTGAAGTCATGAATGAACTAGACATATAAATAATGACAACTTTTGGAAAATGTCATGTTATGGATTCAAGAGAAGTTCCAGTTATCAAGTATATGAAAGGTATAGTTATTTAGTTGACTTCTTACCTAGGTAAATATATAACTATGAATGTAGTTATTTTTATTTCCCTACTAAATGGGATATGTTGTTATCTAGGAAATGGGCTGCAAGTGTGGGTGGTAGTGTACAAATGGACATGTCTTATGCCACCATACATGTAGAAGGAAAATTGGTGAAATTGCATGGAGAGAAAAAGATGCTCCACATCATTGAAGATCCTATGAATGCCTCTTATGAGGTATTATTTGTTGACACTGATTTGGACAATTTTATAGGATATGTTGATTTTGAAGATCAATGTATAAATATTGTTACTCACTTACAAGATGTCAATATTCCTTGGACCATGTTATTTGATGGAGCATGTTCTGGTGTGGTGAATGAAGTAGGAATAGTCCTCACATCCCCTAAGAAATAATCGTATAATTTTTCATTCAAATTAAATTTTGAATGTATCAATAATATTGCAGAGTATGAAGAATTTCTCTTGGGATTAAGAGTTGTTTGGAAACATGGAATTAGGGACCTCATTGTTAAAGGAGATTCGAGTTGATTGTGAAACAAGTAAGAAAATTGTATGCAACTAAAAATAAATAGATGAAACAATATAAGCATGTGGTTTGGAACCTTATCGAAATGTTTGATTCATTTAACATATTGTATCATGAAAGGACTCGAAAATAGAAGCTTGATAAATTGGTTGTAATTGCATCACACTTTTCTAACTAAATTGTATCTATGTATTATAATTATGATGTTGAAGTATTAGCTAGACCTTATGTGCCTGATAATTCCAAACATTGGAAAGTATTTGAAGATGATGCTCAGATACAAAGATTTATGAAGAGAAATGATGAATTTTCAAATCAACATATTTATTTAGAACCAATGGTTGAACTATGTGATGGGAAAGATACTCTCTTTGGGAAAGAGGTGATCCAATAAAAAAAAAAATACAATTCCCAGAGGATTAGTTGCCCTTGAATCTAAATTTGACAAGGTCTTGAAAAGAGTGATCAACATGCCTATTTATGTTTCTAGAGATGTTGAAGAATGTAACCTGGGACTCAAGAAAACCCTAGGATGATATTGTTGGGTTACAATTTAAGTAAATAATAAAAGTAATTTTATACTAAGTTGTTAAGAGAATATCAAGATTGTTTAGCTTGGTCATATTTTGAATTAAAATCCTACAGAGAATATTTATTTCAACATGAGATACATCTAAAACCCCATTCTAAATATTTCAAGAAGAAACAAAGGCACATAAATCCCCTCCTTTCCCTAAAAATGTAAGAATAATTGATAAATTTGAGAGATGGAGGAATCATATAGCCTTCCAGGTACTCTTTGTGGGTGGAAAATCCCGTGCCGGATCAGAGACGAGAAAAATTGAGACAAGGATTTTTGTGGATTTTAGGAATCTCAACAAGGCATCAATCAAAGATAATTATCCATTGCCAATTCTGGCTTCTAGATCCTCTTTTGTTCTCAAGGGTATAATCCCTTTCAAAAAACTATTTTCCAATACAAAAAAAAAAAAAACATGTTGCATTAGTTACAGGGTCTAAATTATTGTCGACATTGGATGAATTCTTAGGGTATAATCAAGTGGTTGTGAATAAAAATGAACAGTTTAAAACTAATTTTATCACTCCATGGGAAACATATGTTTATGTTAGAATTCCCTTTGGACTTATGAATGCGGGAGAAACATTCCATAGAGATATGGATGTGGATTTCTATGGATTTATCAATGATTTTATAGTTGTATATCAGGACAATATAACGGTTTTTCCAAGAAAGAGGTGACCATTTGGGGAACCTAGAAAAATGTTCCTCAAATGTAGAGAATATGGATTTCATTGAATCTCAAGAAATGTCACTTTGGCTTCCAAAAATAAAAACTATTGGGGCATATTATATCAAGGGAAGGAGTCATAATAGACATTGAGAGAGTGGAAGTAATTGGTAAGGTGCTATCCCAAAATCAAAAAAAAGAAATTCAATATTTTTTTGTTTAATTAAATTTTATTATGAGATTTATCTATAATTTTCTTGAGATAACTATTCCTATAACAAACATGCTAAAAAAGACCAAGTCATTAAATGTGAAGGAGTTGTCCTAGCTTTCATTGGAATACAAGAAGCACTGAAAAATGATCTAATACTTGCAAGTCCTAATTATAAGAAAGATTTTCAAATATTTTGTTTGCATTCAAGAATAACATTGCATAAGTTTTACTAAGAAAGATGAGGAAGAAAATGAAATATGTATTTCTTTTTTTTAGTAAATCTATACAAGTGCTGAGTTAAAATACACTATCATGAAAAAATAGGCTTTTTCTTTGGTAAGAGCTACTAAAATCTTCAGGCCTTACATCTTGAGTTCCGATATTGTATCTTATGTTCCCCATATGATGGTTAAGGATATTTTTCCATAAATGGATGTTTTCATATAAATATGTCATTTGGTGAATAAGATACAAGAATATGATATAGAGATACAAACCACTAAATTGGTTAGAGGTTTGGGATTAGAAAAGTTAATGGCTGAAAGTAACTTTCAGGTTATGGAGGTAAATGTCATTTAAGAAGATGGTATGAATCCCCATGAAAAGTTGAGTAATTCATCTAGGTATAAGGATGTAATTTATTACTTAAATTCTTTTGAGTGCCCTAGACACCTAGATAATAATAAGAGAAGAAAACTCAAATTTTCATCCCAAAAATATGTCATGAATGATTTTGGTTTAGCATGGAAAAACCAAGAAGGGGTGTTACTCAAATGTGTAACTAAAGAAGAAGTTCTCATAATAATTTTAGAATTCCATGGAGGAGTATGTGGGGGAACTTTTCTAGAAGAGTAACTTGCTCACAAGATTTTGAGAGCAGAATATTGGTGGCCTACATTATTCAAAGATACAACCACATTAGTAAGAAAATGTGAAATTTTCCAAAGCATTTCTCTAGAAGGTTGAAAGTTGCAGGTGCCTTACCTTTGCAACCCGTATCAATTGAGGCCCCTTTTAAGAAATGGGGAATGGATTTCATTGGAGAGATATCAGACTCTTCTAGTGTTGGACATAGATGGATCCTTGGTTGCTACTGACTATTTCACTAAATGGGTTGAGGCTATTCCCACCAAAAAAATCAACTCATCAAGTGGTCATGGACTTTATTTTGAACAATATAATTTATAGATTTGGGGTTCCTACCAAAATAGTTGTAGACAATGCTATGAGATTTAGGGCTAAACCAATGGAAACTATGTGTAAGGAATATGAATTAAATTTAGTTATGCATCAAACTGAAATATTGAGGGGAATGGCCAAGTTGAGTCAAGTAATAAAATTTTTCTCAAAATAATCAAAAGAACATTGGAAGTTAATAAGAGAAAATGGGGTGAGCAACTTAAATTTTCCATTTAGGAAGACCGAGTTACTACTAAAAGAGCTACTAGAAAGATCCCTTTTGAATTAGTTTATGGAGTCCAAGATCTTTTTCCCTTACATATGCAATTATCTTCTTATCAATTCATGCAACAACTTGGGGATGAAGGGGAAGTGAAACCTTATGAAGAAAGGATGAATCAAATATTGGAATTAGATGAAGAAAGAAGGGAATCCCACTAAAGAAGCACTTAAAGTTCAGGAAAGGCTTAAAAAAATATTTGATAAGAAAGTAACCCCAAGAGAGTTTAATATTGGAGATTTAGTCTTGATGTGAGACAACATGAAAGAAGACAAGGGAAAATATGAAAGTTTGATGCCTTATGGATGGGGTTATACTCCATTGATATCTGAATTTGTGAACACACCTTTTTCTTAAAGGACCTATAAGGATATTTGTTGGAGTTTCTTGTCAATGGAAGAAATCTTAAGCACTTCTTGGACTAAACATGATCAGGTATGAATTTTGTACAATATATAATTTTGTTTGTTTGTTGTTTTTTTTTTGTTTCCTTTTTTGTTTTCTTGGTCTACATTGACCAGGTTGTCAAGTTTTCCAATCATTTATTGTGTGTATCTATTTAAAAGGCCATGTGTGTGCTTTTGTTTTGACTCTCTTTACCTAATGGATTAAGGCACCTAGTTTGTATGAAATTTTTTTTGTGTGGTTCTTGTGGCACCCACAGGGGGTGTCCATCCCCAAGTCGGAGCCGATGTTGTTTCTCATTTAAAGGTTTCACCCTTCATATCATTTAAAAATGTGGCTCCAAACATCTTCAGGCCCTATTTATGGGAATAATATTCATATGAAATTTTTAAAACAATCGTATCAATCCTTACACAAGTTTCCTAATGTGTTGTATTTTTGTTAATCCTTGTGCAAACTACATTCTATCTCCCGACACCCAAAATCAAGTGGTGTATTATTGGTTTCATTCGCTATATTAGAATTAATTTGGATGTCTACAGAAGTAATGTAAATGTGCATAACACAAGATAGTTCTTGAAATTTTGATAAAGCATTCCAAGGAGTATTCATGTAAAATATGAAGTGAAGTTCGGAGACATCCCCGTTCCTTGAAAGGAATATACGTGTAAAGGTATTATTGGAGTGGGGAGACAAGATTTTATTTTCCTAGGAACCTTACATTGATAAAGTACTAGATGAGGTTGTAAGTCCGAAACCCAAAGGAAGATGTATGTTATCTCACCGGTTAAAGTCAATAAGCAACAAGAAAGCAATACATAAAGAAAAGTCGAGAATTTGGGAAAAAGGGAACAAAGTCTCATGATTATTTAGGGTGTGTAGTTGATAAAAAAAACAAAAATTGAGATACTTGAGAAAAGTCCAATGTACATACATAGAAAAAGTGCATCTCTCATGTTAAATATCCATTTAGATCATTTTGTAAAAAATCAAATCCATTAGTGGAAAAAGGAACCAAGTTCATTAATGCACTACCCATATGGGAATAAGGCCCATTAATGTGAAGGATTCATGTAAAGTAGATACGTGGATGATACTATGTGAAAATATCGCAAAAGATGAAAAGATTAAAAATCTTGGAACTATGAAAACACCCCACGAACTCAATCTTTGACATTAATGCATAAATTTGTGAGTCATTAATAAGGTAACTTATTTTAAAACTATCTATAGATATTCCCAAATTTTGATATTTTGAAGAGACAACACTGAAGGATATTCGAAGAAAAAAAAAAACCAAAAGCTCATAATTTGGGTCAAAATTTTTTCGGTCATGCTCCGAGCATCAACCGAAAATTGTTAAAAAGGTGAGTTCCTCAGTCCTCATATATTTTTTGATCATTTTAAATTTGGTCTAAGAATTTTGAAATATTTTGAAAAGAGGTGTGATATAACTAAACCAAAATCATGAATATTCTTGTGTTTCCCTCAAAAACAAGTTCAGTCTTAGCTCCCCTCTAGATAGAATTGCAGACTCTGATATTACATCCACAGACTTAGAAGATTTTAAACAAAGGTTACATTCCTCTTGAAATAAGTAATGCCATGACCCAAATAGATAATAGTTGCATTGAATTCGCTGCTACCTTACCTCTCGCTACACCATGCCTAAAAATTGTATGGGTATGTGCCCAAAATTACAATCTTGAAACTAGAGAAGTCGGGATGGAAGAGGAGAGTTGGTTTTGTCTTTCCAGGAGTAGGAATTTGATAGAATTCTAGGTTTTCCTCCTACAAGGGAAGAGGGGGATATTACCAAAGATTCAACACAAGAGTACTTGGACTTCTCATTCTAAAAATGGAAAAAAGTTATGAACGACCATTGGTTGAATAATCCTCAAACTTCTGCCCCCATAATGACAAAGAAATTGACAAAAAAAAGGAAGTTGGGGATGTGATTACATTGTTGAACCGAGTAATGGGTATTGAATCTACTACCTTTTTTTTTCAGAATGGATGTTCCAATTCATTCAAGTGATACTAACAAACAACCTCTCCCCTAGGATGAGATCATAAGTACCCATATTCATGAGAAAATGATGGGAGTTTCTTAGATAGAGAGAGAAAAAGGCCTAGAACGGGTGATTTTTCATGACCTCTTACCTTATTTATAATATTTATTTTCATAGAAATTTTCCTAAATTACTAATGGATGGGGAGCTTAATAGTTCCAAGGTCTATGATGTTTTCTATCAGTTGAAGTTGGAAATTTATGACATGCACTACATAAATATTTCCAATCACTTATTTACACCTACAATTTGCTTATATCACCTAGATTGGGAGATGGAAAGGTTTTCCCCGATGCTAAGAGAGTCATTACTTAGTATGGGTGTTATTTCATTCAATTCAAAACTTACTTCATATATCAGGGTTAGTGGTTTTGATGGGAAACCCTATGTGTTACCTAGATGTGTAAATGACAAATGGGAATTAATGGAATTATTAAGACGATTGTTGTTAATTACATCATTTCATTTCCTAGAAGCATGTAACATCCCCAATCAAATTTCCCATAGTCATAGGGAATTATACTTGTCCTCATATCTAGAAGGAAAAAATTCTGGAAGGAGAGATGAACATATGCATGATAGATAAATTTGAGGATAATAAAACATTATGATATAAATCATATCCTACATAGTATTGTGCCCACTAAGGTAGAGCACAAACCTCATTATGAGGATTTCTGGATGAACTATGAAGATGAAAGAGAAGTTAGATGAAGAGAATATTCAAGAATGACTCTATCTCTAGATGATTGATTTTGGGGTCATCCAAACTTCTGAAGGGTTAGAGGATGATGGTTATAATTAGTGAAGAATACATCCAAAACAACATTGCTTCTCAACCTTTTCCACCAATTAATTAGAACCTCAATGAGAAGAAATATAACCAGGAGAAGACTGCACATCCCATCTAACTTTCCATAAGGTGGTTATTTTCAAAAGGAGTGGATATAAGTTACCACTAGACCCCATTATTGAGAGAATATAGGAACAACCAGCTCATTGATGATGTTCTTCCCACATTTTGGAGGGTTTATGCCACTAGAGAGGTTTCATGGAGACAAAATATTAAGAGGTTGGACTCATTGCCAACAATAGGTGATGTAGGTGCTCAGGATAGAAAATTTAAACTCCCCTTCTTCAAGCATCAAGTAAAAACTAGAGAGATGCTTCGAGAAAGTATGTTTGAAAGTCTTATTATTCATGTTACTCCCTTACAGATTATTCTAGCATTTGCTTCAGGAGCCAAAGAAAAAGAGAAAGTGATGGGAAAAACTAATAAGAATCCTAATGAGGAAACATTGTTTGAGACTCCCCATACTGACTTGCAGGGATCAAAGGAGGAGGAGAAAGTCCAATTCGAAGGAGAAACAGGACTAAAAATACTAAATGGGTTGATTTAGAGAGGAGGAGACCCCTAAATAGGTAATGAATCTTGATGTTCTTGTTGACTTATCTGCTATCAACTAGTATCCTATAACTTTACTCATTGAGCAACTTTGAACCTATGATGTAACCCTTTCCATTTCAACAACTACGACTCCTCACCCACTAAGGAAAATCCCCTCATGAATGTTCTTGCACTTGATGCTTTAACTAATCCAAAATAATATGTTGAGACTAACCCAAAAATAACTCTAAGTACACAGCCTCATGTTGAAGAGTTCCCAATACATGCCTCACTGGAGGAAACTTCAAATGTCCCAATTGTAAGTACCTCATGAAAATGAAGCGATTTCATGGTTCCTTGAATCTCACATTCCCAAATGAAGCCATTTCCCAGGGATTCAGTGGAATAATCTCTACTCATGGTGAGAGAGTGGGTGAAGAATTAGTACAAGCATAAAAGAGATTTGATGACTAGAACAACCCTGGAAGTTGAGAAAATAAGAGGTCAGTCTGAACCTATGGAAGGAATTGAAATTTAGGGTGGACCTATTGGAAAAGTATCGAGGAGGAATCAATTTTTGCAATTTCAAAAGATATTTCAATACCTTCATCTTCCTCTAGGGCTCTTATAATTGTACCCACGAGACCCCAGTTTACAATCACTTGATGAACATGAGTCTCTTATAAGAGAATGGATCAACAGTACTCTCCCAAAGAAAAATAAGGTAGAAATATAATTGAATGATGATGATTTACAAAGTTTGTCTCTCCTCACTCCAGCAAGATTACCTAAAAATACAAAATTCATCTCTAGGGAAGCCTTGAGAAAGAAAGGAGAATGATTTGTAGATGTTGTAACCCCCAAAGCTAATGTGCCCCGAGGGGAAGCATCCCCATCTGATTTCTAGGTCTCTAGGATCTCATTAGGTAGGCCTTCTAATGAAGAAATGAAGTATGATTTTTTAGTAGTAGTAGGAGTATTCCAAAGGATTGATGAGTTTAAAGAAACAAAAAAGGATTTAAAGGCCAAGAATGAAGCACTATCTAACTTGGTCAGGAAATTGACTAGAACTCACTAGGAAGGACAAACTAAAGTCCCATAAATCACTAGTGAAGACATCAAGAGGGTAAGTGATTTGAGTGGAAGAGGAGAGAATACTATCCAATGGGAAAATGATTTGGTTTCTAGAGGTAAACCAATAATCATAAACTTTGTAAGATGGTATTCCCATAATTTTGAGAAGGTCAAAAAAACCAAGGCATTAATGGATAAATTTGGGTAAGAGAAGTTAATGTGGACTGATATGTTACCTAAAATGGAAGTTATCAAAAACTTAGATGATGACCTAGTTTTAAAGAAGGTATTGTATCCCTTGATTATGTGGGTAGTCAACATGAATATTACAACATGGAAAAATTAAGAGTGGAAATATTAGCAAATTCTCTTAAAATTCTTGACAAAGTGAGACATAAGACAATATATTATATCAATCTTATTTCACTCTAGATAGAAAAATTAATTAGGATAGATAAAGTGGAGAAAGAATTAGAATGGAGGACACTGACAATTTGATCAAAATTTTTAGAGAATATATTATGGGTAAACTAGGAGAGCCTATAACTTTCAATGTAGCTCTCATGCGTAATCGGGAAAGTATTGAATTAACAATTGATAAATTGATAAAAATATTGAAGAAAGAAAAACCAATATTTAATGAGATTGATGAAACAAGTATGAAACATGAAGTAATCTTCAACTACCACTCAAGACTTGATGAAGAAGATGTAACACAAATGTTTGAAAGGTATGATGCCTACAAAAATAAGGTAGGGGAGAGTTCAATTCAATTCACTAGGATAGGACATAAAAAGTAAAGAGAATAATGAAAGAGTTAGTTAGAAGGAAAAGAATATCCTTTTTTCTTCTTCCTAGGTATCATCACATGTTTTTCACTCAGCCCAATCAGAAGAAAAAGGGAATCTTTTCAGTTAGTAGATATTTCCTCTATAGATTTTGAATTACGAGGAGCAAGGATTCAAGGGACTCTCTAAAATGTTTTTTTGGGGGAAATCATATAGAATAGTATTATAAGTATGAGGGGTTTGTCCTCATACTAGGGGTTTTTCTTAAGCTTTTGAAAAAGACAATAATTGATATATTTTACTTTGACACTACTTATTTGTTTCCCTAAAAATACATTTTAAGTTTTCTACTCTTTCTAATTTAGGTATTAAGATGATTTCAATGTATAGTAATTAACACACATTGAGATTAGTCACTTTATTTTCCCTTGTCAAGAATTTGGTGGATTTTAAATGCATTTTTTCTAGCTATGGTTTTTGTTTTAATGTTCTATATTTTGAGTATTGAACAGTTAATTGATCATTTCACATTTTTCTACTACAATTTTTTTGTTTCTTTTTCTTTGAAATACACTAGTTTTTTCCTTAGTGATTAATATTTGGTTATTTGTTTAATATTGTGTTGTGAGATTTTACTTTATAATATTGAATACAATTATAAAATCCTTTTAAAATTGTTTTGTTGATGGACCTTTGTAATCTTTTGAGTGTATCTAAGCATATGAGATTAGGAGCAAGAAATGATTCATTGAAATATTTGCATGAGAATTTGTGCTAAATATTTTGAGGATTGTGTGAAATATTTTTCTTAATTGAGTATCAATGAATGCAAATATTTCTTTAAGTGAAAATTGTGATGAATTGATGAATTGTTCTTTACTTGTTTGGAATGTCATATGTGTCTAAACAAGTATTGTGAGTAGTGTTATCTGAATATTTTCATTTTGTGGATCCCCATCCTTATAAAACAAAATATGAGTCTCATCACACTATACAAATGTTTTTAGTCATCTGTTGTATCATTTGCAAGCACTATTGAAAGGAAACCTTGATTTCACTTCATCCTTTCATAATTATGCAGAGAAAACAAAAATTTCCACTATCTAGTAGCCTAAGTCCTGCTCAAGTGAAATTTTCACTACTTAGTGTGACAACTCATAGGAGTTAAATAGTGCATATATTGACCATGTTCACTCAGGAATGATACTTAATTTCTGAAGAAAAGGATAAGAAATTGTGACTACATCTATCTTTTTTACAAATACAAGCTACAAAATGGGTTCTCTCACCCTGGTCGAAGGCAAGACCTAAAGTAGTAGGGAAGGTCATCTCCTTTTGCACATGTCACCTGATCCATCTAAGGTCAGGTCCAAACAAGTTTTTCAGACTTCTTCCCGGCTACAAATGACATACATTTCCAATCTTCCATCCTCAAAGTTCATAAACTCACATGTTGAAAATTGTTTGACCCTAAGTGGGTGTAATTTTGGGTACCAACAGATGCTAAACATGTACAAAATTATTTGGATCATCTATAAGACAAATCAAGGTTAGTTATACTTCTTAAAGGATGTGTGAAGAAGTGTAATTGGGAGTGTGAAGAGTAAAAATGAGTCTACTAGTTGATATATATTATGTCAAAAACGTATATGGTACTCGGGGTAGGTACTATTGTCTCAAGTAGAATTTTTAGGTCCCAAGAGAATTTTCTAAGTTTCACGGGCATAAAATGGAGATTTAAAGCTGGATGAAGGATTGTAAGGACTATGTAAGATGTATTACATTTCTAGGTATGTCTTGTTGAGCTCATCATTGAGTTTATTATAGGGTTTCTACGGTCATGAATAAATAATTACAATGTGTATCTAATAATTCATGATGGTTTAAGAGTGATGCATGAGGATGAAAGAGACCTAGCATGATATTCAATCCTAGGAGTTGATGTATATAAAGGGTACAAAACTAGGGTGATAAAAAATTTTACTATATCAAGATGGTGAAGATTTTTGAAACCTAAAACAATCACCTACATGTTTGAAATGTTAATCTATAGGTATGAGAGATATATTTAAGGTGGGGAGTTGTCTTAAACCCTTAAGAAAGAGTGATAAGTTCTTAAGAAGACTTGAATGAAATATTTTTTATGAATTCATGACTACTCCAAGAGGGAGCATGTTCTTAACTCAATAAGTTGAATTGAAAAGTAATAAAAGTAAAGATAACTGAAAATATACTTCAGGAAAAAGGTACTATGACTGATCCTTCTCTATGGAACATATACTAGGTAGGAGGGATTATTATTGCATAGTTATTCAGCTAGAGGTAAATAATCCTAGGGAGAGTAATAAGGTATTGTTTTATGATGTATATGGGCTTCTATGGATGGAAAAATTTGTGCCAAGTTGCATTGAACGTTTAGTTTAGGGAGCTAAGGCCTAAATGATGCTTATAACAAGTACATAACAACATTAATCCTAATTTTGAGTCTCTTGAGATGAGATAGACATATTTTTGAGTTAGGAGGATGTTATCACTCAAATTTTATTTAGTTGGCATGTGTATGTGCCATGAATTCATCTACTTAGGGGGAGTAAAAGTGATCTCAATGCATGAAGAAGACCAAAAGAAGGTCAAGGAAGAAGAAACAATATAGTGAGCTTGAAGTAATGAGTTTATTTGAAGTTTCCAACCAAGAAGGGGTTCAAAAAAATTATGAAGAATAATACCAGGAGATAAAGGCATGTAATCTTTCATTAATGCTAAAAGAGGGAGAAGAACAAGTAGGTTTTCCATCAATGAAAAAGGGGGATATTGTAGGCATATTAATCTTGAGTTTTCATTGATGTAAAATTAACATTAATGAAAAATTAGGATGAAGAAGAGAAATAGGAATCTTAGAGTGTGTGTGATAAGGTAGGACAAGGCATGACATGTGAACACCTGATTGAGACTTGAATTCTTAAGGAGCTAGTGGCTTATACAGTAGGATGGTGATATGATAACATATAAAGATAATATTATAGATGGTATAGAATATGTATCACGAGGGAATATAGTCATCACCATGAATACAAAGGTGCATGAGTGGAATTAGTGGGACTATCTAAGTCCAAGAGGGTCTTATCCTTAGGCCAAGATGAGTAGATGACCTAGAATGGTGGAATGAAGGCATGAGGAAGATGGAGAAGCATGGTAAATGTATTTTAATCATGAAGAGGTAATTTTAAGATAGGTAGATGATGAAAATAGGGAAATTTCATGAAGTATGAGGTGAAACAAGATCAACTAGGCCTAATACAGAGACTTAGTGCAAACACAAAGCATGTAGTATGATGAAAATCAAGATAACAAAGAATATTTCAAGCATGAGGATAATGTTGTGACATTGTAAAGGACATGTGGAAGATGTTTCACACCACAACTTAGATGGTAGATGCATGTTTAAGGTCATTTGAATGCATGTTATATATAATAAGTAAGGTAAACATGTGAAAACATAGATAGATGATGAATTTTAGATAAGAATAGAACTAACCAAGCATTAGGACATGTGAAGGAGGTCCATAAAGTATTTTTGAAAAGAATTCAAATCACAAGTCAAAATTAAAAGTAAGAAATTCAAGTTTAAGTATTACCTAGTTCTCCAAATGGCCATTTCTAGCTCGAGGGTTGATTTTGATGAGCTCATTAATGCATGAAATATATGTATAGTGGCCTAAGATTTTCACCAATGTTATGGAATTGAGTCTATATAATTATTCAAGTGAAATGAGTTAAAATGATGGTCTATGATTTATGAATGAATGTTAAGAACCTAAGTAGGTTCCAAACCCTCACAAAACCCTCCCTTTAGAGTGATGGAGAAAAGCTTAAGTTTTTGGTCATGAAATGAACTTGGAAAGATAATTTGATGCTTTGGGAATGTAGTGGACTCCTTGTGATTTAGTTTGGTATTATGTTTTTGCTTCAGGTCTATTAGTATCCAAATTGATTCTTCCTTTGAAACCGAGAAACATCACAAGTTGATCAGGATGCTTAGAGACAAACAAATCATAATATGAGTCATTTTGTAGTCGGGGATGGATTTTAAATGAATCTTTATTACTCTGGCTTGGAAAGGAGTGGATAACACCATGTTAAGGGATTGAACTAACCTCACTACTTTAGGTTGTGCCTACAACCAGTGGTGAGAGAACCCATTTTGTAACTCATATTGATGAATAATATCAATGAATTAACAATATTTAACTCTCCCTTTGCAATATTTGAAGAAGACCTTGAAAAAACATGGTCAATGCAACATAATCTAACTCTCACGAGTTATCACCCTAGAGAATGAAGATGTTTTCTAGACAAGGTCCAGGTTACTAAAGACAACAATAAAAATTGATTGCATCTGCATATTTTGGTAAAGGATAGGAAAACTCAACAAATTTCTTCAGCATTTATGGATATATAGTATAATAAGGGTTGGTTCATGTAGGATTCATTACTTAATTTATAATTTTTTGTTGGGAAGTTAAGAAGGATAAAGTTGATTACACCAAATTCTTGAGAACTTTTAAATTTTTTTGGAACATCTACAAAGCAAAATGACAAAAGGCTTCAAGTAGTCAGAATGAACCTTCAACTAGAAGATGTGCATCTATGAAAGCTCAAAGACACATGGTTTCACACATTATTCAAGGATTCAACACAAAAGCTCATGTTAAATACTTAATTAAACATTAGAAGTCCCTGATTCATCATGCCTAAGATACACTCATAGACTAACAAACAATCTATATCATCATAATGAAAGTAGAGTGAATTTAAATTGTTTATTACATCATGAAATGAAATCTCTCTTCATGATGTAATTGAAAATGCCATAATACTATCACAAGGAAAAGATCTTATGTGATTCAGAGAAAATCCTAACATAAGATTGCAACAAGAACATGGATAACTATTTGAAGATATCTCAAAATGAAAGTGAACACAACTATGTTCATGATTAACATGATTTACTCAAGGTTCTTTGAATTGATCAGCAAGGGAAAGTTTATTTACAATCTCAAAGCTTGTCAATGGATGGACACTTGTAACCATCTTGACGTGATCAAATTTAAAGATACATAGGAAATAACAGTTTCTCAGATAAGTTATTTGGGAAAATGGCTTCTCTTGGCTTTCTCTCCTCTTTTCTTTGAATAATTATCAAAAAAATTAATCCCCACTTTTTTGCATGATTACCTTTAAATTTTCCCCCCAAAAGCATGAATATTCCAGGGAATATTTCCTTTTACAAAACTTGTTCTAGAACATGACATTTAAAATTTTTCCTTTAAACTACCAGATGTACAAAATGCAAGTCTTTTCAATCAGTTCCACTTGTGCTCGACTGGGATATCAGGTCATCATTTCTAGCAAATTAATTTAATCATTCTTTCCTAATATTGATTAGATAATCATTTCAAATAATCTCTGAACACTTCCAGATGACTCTGATATGACATATATCCACATTCAATTTTCAAGAATCCACCTTGGGCACTACACACTCTATTTTATGTCTTATTTGCTTAATTTCCACACATAGTTCCTGTTGAATCACTTTGATTTACCAGCTTTACTCATTCCTAATCTCTTCCAACTCTTTAATTATTTTTGTGCTAACTTAAAAAAATATTCCTCATGTAATGTGAAATATTTTACTAAATCAAAAACATATGTCCCCTTTTTATTATAAAACCTGGTTCAACTTCATTATCATTATGTATTTCCTTCTTATTCCAAATATAAGGAATTTCATCATAAAAATGGTGAAGGTACTTGTAGCACACATTCTGAAGGAAATTTCCTCATAATATTTAAATTAGATCTTAGATTTCAAAGTGGTCCTAATGAATCCTTTTTAGGGCCTTATTTGATGTAGAGTGTGTAGGTGATACCAGAGGACCCTTGACATATCAAATTATGATTAGCACTTCTTACAAGGCTAATAAAGATTAATCCTATATTTGTAGCCTTTCAGGTTATGTATTTTCATCTTTTCAAATGGGAACACTTGAAATCTCCTAAATATTTAAAGAGATACTAGGTCGAGAGAAGACCTCAGGTATCTGGGAAAACCAGTTTTCAATGTCCCTTTTTATGTGATGAGGGATTTGTATCAAAAGAGATTCCCAAGGAATCATATGTGCTATATGATAAATCCTCTATCGACATTGTGCCTATCATTTCCCATAAAATAGATGAGTTAGAGTGGAGAATCAACTCCTGGAGAAAAAAAGTAGAGACTGTGTCTTCACAACTAGTTTCAAGCACCAACATCATCTTCAGGTAAGAGAAAGGGTGAACCACAACCTCAACTTCCAATCATTATCTCAGATGGAGAAGAGGACCAATCATTATCTGCTTGCCATTCAAGGGAAATAATATCCTCCACTCGGGACAATAGGGGAAGATTTTCAATTTGGTCATCCACCGCTTAATGCTTCATGTTACTCTATCTCGAGCATGATTTTTTGGGACCTCAACCCATTCCTTCTCCAAGAGACAATCCACCCCTCACAAGGAAATGGGAGGTTGGGTCAAGCTCAAGACCTCACAATATGCCCAATCAACAACATGTAGTGCTTTCCCTTCTAATCACCTCGGGTATCCCCTCTCAAACCACTCCTAGCAAGTTGACCCTTCACAAGGGGAAAGGAAAAATAGTGTTATTCATAGGTGGTTTGGATATTTTGGATTGGGTATCGTCATAATAGAATAAAATCGAGCTTGAAAAAATCATGAGTCATCCTAGAATGACTCTGGAAGCATTGATGGACATGGGAATGTCTCGGGACCTAGCAGGGTTAGTCATTTTTGTTCAGAAAATGCAAGGTTCAAGAGAGTTTGTTCTAAGGAAAAATAATCTTTTGAATAAGCTTACCTATTGGGAGGAAACTATGAAACAAGACTGAAAAATGTCTGAATGTTTATTTCCTTTCATTTTCTCTACTTGGCATGTGTATATATTTATTTATCATGGGAAGGGGCCCCTATAGAACCCCATTTTGTTCCTTATTCAAAATTCAAGAAGCACAAAATATCAATCATTTACATGCTTATCCAAATGTATGTAAAACTTTATCTAAGTAAATATGACACTATTGCATTCTTCCACTTTACAATTGAAATAAGGGAACAATAAAGTTCAGAAAAAAATTACATCCCATGTAACAAAAGTATTTATTTTAAAGTATCAGTTTAAAGAAGGAATATGAAAAGAGAATACAACTTAAGGAACAATGCCTAAGCATGTTCATCATCTTTTGTATCTGCATTCTTTTCTTCCTCAGCTTCCATTTCGTATCTTGTTCTTTTGGCAACCTTGCTACATATGCATCATACCTTTGGAATAACTCATTTACCTCATCCTCATATGGTCCCATATGATGTTGGAAGATTAGTGTTTTCCTAGATATTGCATCAATGCAATGGCCCATTTTATGTTTGTATTCTAGTGGTATGGCTTTTAACTCTGTAATTTTGTTCTCAATCTTTCTCATTATTTTAATGATTTCATAGGAGAAATCATTCTTCTAAATATTATTTTCAAAGGAATTAAGAAAAATTCAATCTTCAGATCCCCGTAGCTCTTTTTGAATTTATCAGCTACCATATCCTCTAACTTCAAGTCAATGGCATCAAGAGTGTCATCAACCCAATTTCTCTTGATTTCAAGCTTTTCCTTGATCCCATTCAAGGTTTCCACTATAATATTTGATAAATATTCTATGGCATGTTGTATTCCTTTGAGTGATAGTGACACAATGTTTTCCTTCTCAAATAATTCGTCAGTTGGGTTGGGTTATGTGGTCTAGTTTGGTAAGAATTACCTCAAAATAGAAAATCTCATTGTCATATTGTTTAATTATCTCATCAATTTCATTGAGTCTGTTCTTGAGCTCTTCATACTTTGATATGGCCTCTATAATTTCTTCCTTTCCCCTTTTGGTTAATTTTTCAATCCATGTGTCCACCGCTTTGGACCTTCTTGACAACTTTGTTTATCTTATCCATTCCCTCAGGGGTATCTATAGAGGCACTTGTCTGAGTTTGACTAGGTTTCTCAATCAACTACTGCAAACTAGAGCTCGGGGCTCTAACTTGTTCTTTTAACTACCTTTTTGTCATTCTATCTTCATCCACCTTTTATAAAAGGTCATTCACTACTTCGATACCACTTGTTTTGGTCATGGGGGTTCATTAGCTAGGCACTATCCTAGCATGTGGGTTCATATTGAGGTAATTAAAATTAATAAAAGTGAAGTCAATATATCGGTAGACATGAGGGGATGAAAGGGTTTAATTTATTAATATTTTGAATCAGGTATTGGGGGCAAGTTAGAGAGGTGGGCCAAAGGAAAGGGATATTTAATTTTAATATAAAACTAAAACATTTAAACCCTAGTTTTTAAAACTAAATACCTTAAAATTACAATTTAATGAGTGTGTTCATAAAGTTAAATTATAATCTCTTTTTGAATAAAGAAAACTCAATTAAGATATTCTTAACCAAGAAATAATAAGATGGTAGAAAACTAGGATTCAATATGCTATTAAACACAAGTGATATTATTTCACCATCTTAATTATTTAAAGAACTAATCATAAATGATTAAATCTTAACATTTATAAGGTAATTGGTAATAGGTTTTTAATGGCTTCAAACTATATTTTGAGAGAAAATGCATATTTAATAAACTTGAGTGAGACATATGATATATTTTCTGTTTAATATATTAGGGTAGAAATAACAAGGGGTAAATAAAATTGTCATGCAAAAATGGGTGGCTAAGGTACATGTAAAAATTAGGGGGTATTTTTCATTCTAATAATATAATGGAAGGGGGTATTATCAATTGAATAATTAGAGGTAAAAACTAGAATTAAGGGTATTCTTTAATACCCTTCGAATGAATGTGCTATACCATTAATTTACTAAGTGAACCCCCCATGGTTTTAGTTGGTCTCTTGAGGGTTTTCCTAAGGGAATGATCTGAACATTATAATCATTGGTTGTTATATATTCTCTAGTTTTTCCTTCAAAGGGGATTGCTACTTCCAAAGTCTTAGCTCCTAATGAATTAGTGTGGGTTTTGGTGATAATCCTATCCATTTTTGAGGCTCTTACTACCTTTGGAAAAGATAGAGCAAGTAAGGTCAATAGCTTGAACAGGGAGGACCTCCTTTTCCTCATTTGAAATTAATTCACCAATCCACCCTTTTACCAAACTTGTTCCAACCTTTACTTCTTTTGATTATTATTGGGGTTCTTGTGTACAACCATCAATTGTTTGAATACCCCTTGTTCATCTTGAACTAGTGATTATGCCTATTCTTCATTATTTATTTCGATAACCACCTTGTTTTTTATTAGATAAGGCAAAAATAGGAACGACTCCGGGGCCTTACAAAAGGAGGAACAAGAACCAATGAGCAAGAAAGAAACATAAAATTCCTCTAAAGGAGGTAAACGTGCTTAACTAAGAAAATGGATATCAGGACTTTAACCAAAAAGGACAAAGAGCATAATAGAGAAAAAAACAACCCTAAAACATCAAGCTGCAAAAGTTTTCCAAAAGTCGCAATAGTCTAGAAATGCCCGGTTAATTTTAGGAAAAACTTCACTACTTATGGCATGACTTTCTTTGATCATAGCACCCTCAAGCACCCTTTTCATTCATGTCTTCCTCCATCTTGTCCTTGGAACTACTAATGTGTAAATTAAAATTCCTCCTTTTAGTGCCTTCCTCCATCCCTTCCAACCTAGAACTCAAATTTTTGACCTTAAACTCCAGCTCCAGAACCTTTTGTTTTGGGTTAACTTGCAGGCTAAGACAATTTTTATTTGAAACATTAATGACATCCAACATGGTTTCCCTTTGACCAACATTGGTTTCCTCCATCTCTGAAATACCCCCTCTAAATACTGCACCTTTCTACTCCACTCGTCGAAGCCCTTAAAATTTCCATCACAACCCCTCTTTCTTGAGGTGCTCACTTCACCATGACCTTCCTCACTCTTCTCCTTTTTAGAATCCTCCCCACATTTTTACATTTCCTAGCCTTCATCTTAGTAAGGCATTCCACAAGAGTAAGATCATCCTCCTCCACCTTATCTTTTGGGAAGAGTTCAGAATAGGTTTCCCATTTTCAAACAACATGAGGATGAGCCCTTCATGCAAATTCATCTTCACCTTCTCCTAATAGAATGCCATCAAAGAATTTTCATTGACATAAATAGGAAAACAGGAATATTAACCATGACCTTATGACGAAACATATTCAGAAGGGTCATATGATGAGTATAGATTTTTTAGTATTTTCCTTCTAGAGTGATATAATTCATGATTTGAAGGCACACTTATCTCCATATTCTTGGAATACATGACTTGAAAATACCATCAGTAAAGAAAGAGCACCTTTCCTTACCCACAAAGAACAACTCAATTTCATGCTCTCTGCAGGTTCTATCCTTAAATATTTTGAGCCCATCCATTTTCATCTCCATCACAAGGGCAATGGTGGACTCTGAAACCTCAATTTCCATACCTATGACCTTGAACTTTCCCTATTTCCAAGATCTACCAAATTCCTTTGACAGGAAGGGTCATGACCATGTAATTTAGCAATGAAATTATTGAAACCCCTAATCTTAAGCTTGTTCCACAAATGTTGATTAAAAGATTTAATGTTCTGGCTAACTGGTTCAAGCCTGATTCTATCACCACCCATCTTCAAAAATCCAAAATTCCCTTATTCGCTAACACTTCTCAAATTCATATTCCCTTTCACACTAACAAAACCCGAGGAGTAGATCTTTTTATGTAAGTTGTCACAAGATGCACGAGATCACTTGTGTCATCATCATCAAACTTAGTGCTCACTATCTCTAATAATGACATCATTAATGTTTATGGGAAAATTATCTCCTTTACACCAGATATTATAATCATAACTATGAACTCCATAATTATCCATCTTATCGATAACCACCTTGTTATTCTCACCCTATGTTAATAATTATTTCAAATGTTCTTCTCCTTGTTCTGGAACCTGAGATTGATCATTATTTTCTTGATTTGTATCAACAGTCAGGGGATATTCCTTCCTTATTTCTCCAATTGATGCCATATTGGACCCAACTTCTCCTCCAACATTTTCTTGTACCAATGACTAGCTTGCAAGCTCTTCTTTCCTCAAAATTTTCGAGTTGGAATCCTACCCTCCTCATGTTTTGATGATGCACCTGGTAATGACATGGTAGGTTGTTCATCTGAAGCCAACTTCATGTTTCCATCTAGAGGTTGTATGTCTTTATCAACAATGCTTTTCTCACTGTGATTGTGGCTTGTGCCACTTCTAATTTCTCTTCAAAAACATATTTTCCTTCTTGAGAAAGTTCATCAACTTTAGTAACTTTAACAGAAATAGAAACAATATCTTCTACTAACATCTCTACATTAACATCTTCTCCACCAAACAATTCTGGTTTATCTGATTCTAAAACCACTTATCTTATAGAAAGAGTTTTTGTTGCTTAGAATTTTTATTTACTAATTAATGGATGAGTATTTCTCTCCATTTCCTTACTTTTTGGAGGTCATCTACTGGTGTCATCAATGGTTCACTCATAGATAATTTAAGTGAATCTAACATAGAAAATACCTCACTAGTATCAACATCAATCACATCATCTTGGGTCTTTGCAGATTTGTACAATGTTCAAAACGAAGGAATACTTATATCCCTAGTAACAGTGGTCTCGATGTTTTCATACGGAATTGAAAATTGGTTGCTTACTAAACTATCTGCAACATTTTCCTGGGTTACTTGATCTTGAGTTCCTTTCATTGTTGTTTCCTCCACAGATATAGGTGGGAATAGAATCTCTGATTATTCCACTTGTGGCAGTGATGGAGCATGTTGTGCCTGATAAACATCATTCCTTTCAAAATTAGGAGGATCGATTACCACATCTCTATGCTTATGATTTTTGGGCATGTGGGCACCTACTCTCACCAAAATTGGTACATGAGAAACCTTGTGTTTCTTGTGTGCCCTTTCAAAAAATTTCAGATCAGGTGTTGCTCTTTTCTCCTCCTTATGTGGCTTAGATTGAGTATGACCACTTGCTATAGCTCCACTCATTAGTTTCTCAGTACTATGAGGTTTTGGTGAAACACCTGAGCAAACCACATGGGATGATAAACCCTTCCCTTTTCTTGGATTGGCATTGCAAAATTAATGGGGAATTTTCCATAGATTTTAAGAGCATGTCTTCAGTCTTTTTATGAGAAATGACATAGAGGTATCAGTCCCACTAGTGGTTGAATTCCACTCATCTATGAGTTCAGAAGTGGCATTTTTAGGAAATTGAGGGGCCTTTCCTCCCAAATGATCCATTCTATCTGCTCCTTCCTCGGGGTGGAATATCATCACTCAAGTTTCCTAAACTCTTGAAGTTGTTTAAGATTCTGGTATTCTAAATTGACAAGTCAATGTTCTTTTGGGTTAACCAATTCACAGTCCTCCTCATTACATCAGTTATCCTTATATAAGAATCATCAGATTCTGTCTCATTCCAATCTAGAGGGATTATAGGTTGTCCTTCCACCTTCTGATCAATATAATATTTACTTATTGTATGTGGATCATCCACAATTCCTTCTGGGATAACTATAATTTTGAAGTCTATTATTTGTGAGATGGTCATTCCACAAAAATCCCTTAATCTGATGTCTTCTTCATCCCTACAATTCATCCAATAATCTTCAAAATGATGCTCAAGCTCAAAATTATTTGAAATGTTGTTGAATACCCATCTAATGTCATAATTGGTCCTTTTATAAAACTTTTCCATGTTAAAATTATGCATTTCATCTAGAATTTTATGATGGAAGGGTATGAATACCTTCCAATTCTAATGGGGAATTTGATATTTGTCTTATGTCTTCTAGAAATCAATTTGTGCATAGGTGTTAGCTACCTTTCCAATTCACATAAAGCCAATTTATCATCTAAATATCTAGGCAATTTACAAGGTTTTCCCTCAAAACCACTAACCCTTATGTATGTGAACTTTTTATATTGAATGAAGTAACATCCATCCTTCTAAATAACTTGTCATGCCTTCTCGAAATTCTATACTATCCCCACTCTGGTTTGAAAAGACAAATGATTGGGGAAAATAAATCATCATTAACCAACCTCACATTCCCACTCCAATTGACCAGTTGCAGTTGAGGGAATATCTCATGCATTTGGCACTACTTAAAATCTGCATGTGGTAACAAACTGGAAACATCTATGCCCTGCAACATTGTAAATTAAGTAGGTCATCATGTAGAATTCTAGCTCTAAAGTGTCACCCATCTCAATTTTCTCGCTAAGGTGACCATGTGGCCATGAAGTGCTTCTGCAATGAAAGTAGCCAGAAAATGCTCCCCTTTCTTTCCAAAATGATCCACATGTAAGTAATCATCCACTCCTTGAATTCATTTGTGGTTTCCAACCCCACCATTCGACTCAATAACACAATGATATCTTCAACCTCTTCAAAAAATTGTGCCCTAACTAGCCTTTTAGGGATTCTAGTTGTTGCCTTTTTCGTGAGGAGCCACTTTGTATTTATGATCTTGGCATAATCCTTTTCTTTGCTTCATAATCACATAAATATAATTTGATACCAATGGTGATTGGGTTTGTGATTACATGAAATTTTAGCATTATTCTAATGGTCGCAGGTGTCAATTTCAAAACTGCATCCCCACTCCCATCTAATACTTCCCTCTTTTCAGGATCATAATTCATAGCACAATGCCACACCAATTTTGGGAAATGAACTGATGGTGGGATAGCACTAGCTAGAGCAATGCGGCTATCTTGAATTGCCTTTAGGGACTCACTCTTATGGGGGCTATTCAGTCTCTGAAGAAAATCATTTAGATCAACACTCATCAGGTTTGTGTCTGTAATTTTGTCTAAATTACTTGTGACCCCTGACACAACCAAGAATGAAGATGGCATGGTCTTCATCTTCAAAAACCCTAACTTTACTTAAAACTAACTTGCCAATGAAAGAGAAACACATGAGTTTCTAAGTTCTTACCAAATCAACCTATGAGTTCCTGAGTAGTTTAAATCTAAATTGACAGACCATTTAGTCCTCTGGTTCCCAATTAAAGCTCCATAGTTAAACTCACGATAATTCTCAATGAAAATCACAAAATTAACAAAAAAAATCAACAAAATTGATAATAAAAGATGAAGGCATTTGTAGACTTTAAAATGTCCTTGATTTGCATAGTAACATTGATGGTGATATAAATAAATGCATTGTATCGTAATCATTCATTCTACCATTCTCAATTTTGAAAGTGATCCGTCCACATGGAAAATACTTTCGCTAATGTGGGCTCGAGGGCACTTTTTGTATTTTTACAATGTTTTAAAACTTACACACTTTTGGCTATTTTGACCCGCCCATCCGAATTTGACTTTCAACACGGGCTTGACACGTGGTCACATTTGGGTGATAGTGGAGCTGCGGGCCTTTTCTGTAATTTTATTTCTTTTCCAATTCAAAACCAAAAGTGTTAGAGTACTTCGGTGACCCACATCCCCACTTTTTGCATGAAAGGATCCACATGTCCTTTGTGGGTCTTGAGAACCTTTTTACACTTTTACACTTTTCTCCTTAGTGCACAAAAATACAAATATGTGTCACTTCCCACATCCATTCAATTTGTGACAAATGTACACCCTTGGATGTGAATTGAGAAATTACTTGCGTCACTTTATGATTGTGAATATTTGAAGAATATTCATCGGGTCACGGGGCTGATTTTGCATTTTGTGAATGTGATAGAAAGTTACAAGTTTACAAATTAAACCCGTCATGCTACAATTAATTAGAACTACCACATACAAACATGAGATGGGATAAAAATGCAAATAAAAAAATGACCAAGGAACATTTTACAATGGGCGATCCTTCCAATTTCAAACTTAAAACACAACTGGTTCCCCATAAGAAACTTCAAAATAATGCACATCTAGACATGATCCTCGACCAAAAAGAGGAAAGAAAAATCCATATACATTGAAAACCAAAAGGCCAACTCGCACCCCCACAGGAAAATAGAAAAATATAACAGACAATGAAGGAAAAGCTTAACCAAATAGGGGTAAGATTAATTTGAGCACCAACACTAGCTCGACTCGGGGATGGGCACTCCTTGTGAGTGCCTCAAGAACAAACCATGGTGAAAATAAAAGCAGACCATGTGCCAAAATCCATTGGGCTATGGAGTCAAAAAATATCGTACAAAAATAATTGATAACAACACACTCCCGTGACAAAAACACCAAGAAACCCAAGACAACACGTCACCAAAGACCGGGACAAACAAAGAAAAAAACTAAAAAAACAAACAAAAACAAACAGAAAAAACTATACACTGTACAATAATGCGTACCTCGATTTGAGATATCAATCAAGAAAGTGTTTCAAGTGCCTACCATTAATAGGCAACTCAAGTAGTTCTCCATCTAGATCCTTTAGGAAGAAAGTATGCTCACCAATTATGATGTCAATGGAGTAAGGAACTTTCCATGTTTTCCCTTGTCCTCATGTCTGCTATCCCATAGTAACACAAGATCTCCTACACTAAAAACTCGAGGAGTCACCTTTTTATCAAATATTTTTTCATCTTTTCCCTAAATTTCAAATGTCTCTAGTGGGACTCTCTTCTTTCTTCATCCAATTCAACAATTTGATTTATCCTTGCATCATACAAACTAACTTCTTGATCCTCAAGTTGTTGAATAAATTGGTAGGAAGATAGTTGCATGTGTAGGGGAAGGAGGGATTGAGTTCCATATACCAATTCAAAAGGAATTTTTCCAGTAGCTCTCTTAGTAGTGATTCTATCAGCCCAAACAAAAACTTCAATTGTTCACCCCATCTTTGTTTATTTATCTCCAATGTCCTCCTAATTATTTTCAACAAATTTTTATTGCTTGACTCAGCTTGTCCATTACCTTGGGGATTTTAATTAGATGCATATGTGAGATTTATTCCATACTCTTGACACATGGCCACCAAGGGTTTAGCTCAAAACTCATAGCATTGTCAGCAATTATTTTGGCAGGCACTCCAAACCTGCAAATTATGTGATTTAAGATAAAATCCATAACAATCTAGTGAGTTGCTTTCTTAGTAGGGATTTCCTCAACCCATTTGGTGAAGTAATCAGTAGCCACCAATATCCATCTGTGGCCTACACTTGAAGGATCTGAAATTTCCCCAACAAATTCCATACCCCACTACTTAAAAGGGGCTTCAATTGATACTAGTTGTAAAGGGAGAGCTCTTGAAGCTTTCAATCTTCCTGAAAAATGTTGGAAACTTTCACATTTTCTTACTAACAAAGTTGTATCTTTAAAAAGTGTGGGCCACCAATAACCAGCCCTTAAAATCTTGTGAGTAGTTACCCTTCCAGAAAAATTCCCCCACAAACTCCTCCATGAAAATATGCAATTAGTTTAGGGGCTTCATCTTCAATAATGCATCTTAAGAGAATCCCTTCAGGATTCTTCCATGCCAATCCATAATCAGTGATAATATATTTTTGGGAAGCTAACCTGAGCACCCTCTTTTATTTTTACTTAAATGTCCAGGACATTCCAAATGTTTAAGATAAAACATGATGTCCTTGTACCATGCCAAATTGATCAATCTTTCATGGACATTCATATCTCCTTCCTCAACTTCATTTATCTCCATTACTTATAGGTTGCTCTCTGCCATTATCTTTTCCAACCCTAAACCCCTAACTAACTTGGTGGTTTGAATATCCATGTCATACTCTTGTAATTTGTTTACCCATCGACATATTTTACTTGATATTTCCATTTCTGACAAGATGTCCTTGACCATAGTATGAGGAACATAGGCTATGATCTTAGAACTCAAGATATATGGTCTGAAATTTTTGTTTCTCTTACCAAAGAGAAGGCTTGATTTTCCATGATAGTATATCTCAATTCTGCTCCTTGAAGTGCTTTACTAAAGAAAGCAATTGGCCTTTCATTTCCTTCTTCATCCTTTTGCAATAGTACAGATGCAATAGTGTTTTCAGAAGAAAAAGAAAACATTTGAAAATATTTCTTGTAATCAGGAGCTGCCAAAATAGGGGCATTCTTTAATGCTTCCTTAATTCTAGTAAAATATTGGATAACTTCTTCCTCCCATTTGATAATCTGATCCTTTTTTAGCATACTCATAATGGGGATAGTCATTTCAACAAAGTTAGAAATAAATCTCCTGATGAAATTTATTTGTCCAAAAAGGATTGAATTCCTTTTTTGGTTTTGGGTATAGGAACTTTGCCAATAGCTTCCACTCTTTCAGGATCAATCATGACCCCTTCTTTAGATACAATGTGTCCCAACAACTTTTCCTTTTGAACCCCAAAGTGACATTTTTAGGATTCAGTGAAATTCCATATTCTCTACACCTTAACAACATTTTCTCTAGATGTTGCAAGTGATCACTCCTTTTCCTTGAGAATATTGTCACATCATCTTGGTATACAAAAATGAAATCATTTATGTATCCTAAGAATGCTACATCCATAGCTCTTTGAAATGTTTCTCTAGCATTCATCAGGACAAATGGCATTTTCACATACACATAAGTACCCCATGGAGTGGTGAAAGTGGTTTTCATTCTTTCTGATTGTTTCACTACTACTTGGTTATATCCTGAGAATCCATCTAGAGTAGAAAATAACTCAGAGCCAGTAACTAACTACAGCATATTATCCATATTGGGAAGGGGATAATTATATTTTATTGATGCCTTATTAAAATTCCTAAAATCCACACACAACCTTATATATCCATTCTTCTTTCAAACTGGTACTAGATTTTCCACCCATGAAGAATACCTTGTGGGTTGTATGATGCCTCCATCCCTTAACTTATTTAATTATTCTTGCATTTTGAGGGAAATAAGTGGATTGATTGGTCTTTGATTTTTCTTGAATGGTTTGGCATTAGCTTCCAATGGTATCTCATGTTGGAAAAGGTCTTCCCTATATGCCTTTAATTCTGAATATGACCATGCCAAGCAGTCCTAGTACTTTTTCAACAAGTTGGACATATGATTTCTTTTCTTCTTTACTCAGGTTACTACCTAGCCATATTTTTCTAGGTTTATTATCTATCCCAGGTTGTGTTCCTCCACATCTCTTGAAGCTAACATATGCCTATTAATAATGTAATCAACATTATCAAATTTTGAATCTAATACAACAAAACCTCTTGGAATAGTATTTGTCTTCAACTGAATAATATCCTTACCAAATAGGGTCTCTTTACCCTCATTAACACAAACCATTGGCTCCCAATCCACATTTTGATTTGTGAATTATCCTTTGTTTTGTAAAAACATCTGAATTTGGGCATCATCTTCAAAAATTTCTAATGTTTGACATTATCAAGGACAGACGATGGTCTTGTCAATATTTCAATGTCATACTCACAATAAGGAGACACTGTACAATTTTCAAACCTAGATCCCAATACTGCCAATCTATCTGCTATAGTATTCTACTTTCTTTCATGGTATACTATGTTGAAGGAATCAAACATTTCAATGAAATCCCAAACTGCATGCTTATATTGTTTCATTCTTTGATTTTTTGTTGCATACAACTTTCAAACTTGCTTGACTACCAATTCTAAATCCCCTTTAACAATAATGTCCCTAATACCATACCTCCAAGAAATCCTTAAACCCAAAATCAATGCCTCATATTTTGCAATATTGTTTGTGCATTTGAACTTGAGTTTAAAATAAAAATTGAATTCTTCCTTATTTGGAGATATCAAGACAACACCAGCACCATTCCCAAATTTAGAACAAGCTCCATCAAACATCAAAGTCCAAGGGGAACTAGGTTGCTCAAGATATTTACATTTGTCAATTTCATGCTCCTTAAAATCTGCATAACCAAAAAAATTATCAACATCTACATCTGTATATAATACTTCATAAGAAGCATTGTTAGGATCTTCAATCAAATGTAACATATTCTTTTCACCATACAATTTTACAAGGTTTCCTTCCACTGGTATGGTTACATATGACATATCCATTTGCACACTTCCCCCACACTAGTAGCCCATTTCCTTGATAATAGAATTCCCCATTTGGTCGGGAAATCCACAATAACCACATTCATAGTTAAGGATTTGACCGTAAGCTGCCAATTGCACTATTAACCCTTTAACATATCCAATCACTGACACTTCCCTTGAATCCATAGTTGTGCACTTTCCAAAGGCTATTGTTACTTTGATATTTAATTCATTCATTACCTCAAGAGGCATCACATTACATGAAGCTCCTAAATCGAACATACAGTTGTGCACCAACCTATCCTTGATGATTAAAGTAGTATAAAAAGGATCAACATCAAGTTGAGACTCAACAAGTGAAGTACCCAAGTATACTTCTAGTGATTCTCCCAATTCTTCCAAGGCCTGTGGTATTTCCAGCTCTGCAATGATAGGAGGAACATCCACACCATTCACATTATTGCCTTGGGTTTTTATCTCTTCTTTAAATCCCAAATACTCAAATGCCTCGTTTTCTATGCTCAGGGATTTTGAGCAATTCAACAATAGGCACAATAACTTTGATTTGACTCAAAATATGGGCTATATCACATGGAACATATTTGGGTAAGGTAGTGTTGGGTGGGAGATTTATGGTTCCTTCCGGTGGTATAAGAGTCTTTACAATTTGGGCATGAGTTGGGGTACAAGTTTTATTTGGAACAACATGGCCTTTGTTAAGTGTATCCTTCTTAAGGGGTTCCTTTGGGATATTAGTGAGAAGTGGAGTTTTTGGTTTAGCTTGAGGTCTCCCCTTTGACAACTCTACTTCTGGTATTATATTCCTTTTCCTGAGAAACTATTGCATTCATCAAAATTTTCCTATCTTCCTCAGAAGGTATTCCCCCATCATATTTCTTAATCATTAAAGCCCTTAAATATTCAAAATCATGATTAGGTAAATCAAATGCTTGCACCATATCAATCTCAACACCATCATCATGAGGGAGAGGTAGTACTAGTGAATGTAATCCCAGAAACCTTGAACAATTCTTGTTAGGTTAATTTACGCATTAGATAATTAATTATTAATTATAATATTTAATTACATGCTCATGTAGAACCATATTTGTCATTTAATCACGTATGCTTAATTTTGTGATAGTTTAAACTATTTATTTGTCTCTACTGTACGGGTACATTTTGTTGCACTATTATTTATATTCATTCAAATATTCACGAATTATTGTTGCACTACTACAACAATATTTGTACCTACATTGTTGTACAATTCCTATAAGAATTGCAGCATTCTATTATATAAGTTAGTGATTTGATATTAATATAATATATTAGGCTTCCACCCCTGTTGCTTAGATTACATTTGGTACTAGAGAGATAATTTGGACTTGTGAAGTAGAGAAGGTTGGAGAGAGGAAGAAAAAGTTTTGGAGAATATTCTATGCTCTAGGAGATCCTGTGTTGCCTCCAACAACTTCCTAGAACATCCCGCATCACCACAGTCTCCTGCCATTCTCTAGGTTTTTGTAAGGGGAAAATGTTTTTACCTTGGTGCCCCCTGCACTAGGCAAAATTTTCTCCCTAGAAGTTAAATTTTTTTTTTTCCCTAGTAGGGGTTTTACCTCTAATATTAGAGGTGCATTTGGTGATAGTATTAGCTATATCTCATACTAGTTGAATTTCATATTTGGAGGTATGCCCCACCCTTCTCTAGCTCCTAACCGGGTCAAGCCATTACATAGACAAGTTGAAGGGTTGTGTTGCTTATGAGAGGTCAAGTTGAGTTGCATTCATTTCAACCGAGTTGGCTTTTGGATCGTCCACATTAAGATTGATTTGCTTTTCATTGGTGTACAACCTCACTCCCATCCATCTAAGCCCCGGGTGAGTCGAAAATTTGTGTGCATTAGCTTGGATGAACCAATCATTCCACCAAGCAAGTGGAACCATGTGCATTATACATACATGGGCCAAACCTCGTTTTACTACGTGGTGAGTTGAAAATTGAAGGACCGAGTTGCTCGCATTTCACTGTCGAGCCCAAATGAGGGCCTTTCTCCATTCAAACAGATCCAAGCTCTTCCCCATGGTTTGGATCTCACTAATGATTCAAGATTTTTATTGAGGAGAAAACTTGTAATAACAAATCAATAAAAGCAATAAAGAAGGGATAAAACAACACAAAAGTAGATCACCAAAATAAAAAGCAAGCAAAGTGAAAGCGGTAAAGAAAACAAAAATTTAGAGAGCAGAGTAAGAAGTGGCGAAGATAGAAGCTTCAGATCCATTTTTCAAGTGGAAAATCCTAAACCGACCTCCAACTCAAGCATTTCCATGTCATTTTTTTACTAGGTCGCATTTTTAAAAAGGTTAGTCAATCGATTTGACTTTAAATTTCTGCATTTCGATTTATTGCATATGCAATTGAAGTGCTATAGTGGATAGTTGGAGAGTGGGTGTGGTAGGTTTGAGGTTAGACCTCCACCCCCAACTTTTATTTTAAAACGATTTTGAAATTTAGTGGCTCTCCCCCAAATCTGGTGGCAAAAATAGCCAAAAACCACCACTAAAATCCTTGGTAATGACTAAATAGGATTCTAAAACTTTTAGTGAGAAAAACCCTATTTTAGGGAAAATAATTTCTCCTAGACCTCCTATTTTTTCAATTTGATAAACTTTTGTTGAAGGGGGTATACCTAAAAATTACATTTTCAGCTATTTTTTTGCATGTTTTTGGCACAGAGGGTTGTATTAGGCTATGGAGACCACTAGGACCCCAAAACCAAAAACAAATTACTTGTCATTCAATTATTTCAATTATTTCAATTTTTGAATGTAATTTGTATACTTCCATATATTTTACTAATTTGTAGGTTGCCATAGTCAACCGAAAAATTTGTAACTTCTCAGAAACTAGCACAATATTTTACTCAAAAATAATAAAATTTGGTTCAAAAAAACTCACGATATCCTAGATCTCATTTGCAGTGTTCGGTATATACAGTGCCTTTGGGAAGTGCTTACGGGTAAAGCCATCATGACTACTACTACACTTAATGCCTGATATAGCTGGAATAACGTCATCTAGGCATCAACCCTTTAAATTGATGGGAGTAATAAGGACACAATGCACACACTATGAGCCATCCCATCCATCTATGAATGATTGCACAACATAAATCTAGACTGAGAAATTATCCGAGTATATAGTGAAGTTACATGCACATATGAGGATATTTATTTGAGCCAATGTCAATAATCACACAGAACCCTTGCAGTACTATCTTGGTACCACATATTGAATTCTTTCACATATGTTAATGCCTCTTTCATGTACCGTTGGGTATATAGAAAAGGAGAGCTTCTTCCACATATCGTCAGGTATATTGGAAGGGTATGTATATAGAAAGGTTTGGTATATCAGACTGATGGTATATAGATTGGGAGACCTTATACCTAGAGTGACAAGAGCCTAACACTGTCAATGATTTTTGTAAAATGGGCACAAATTCCCCAAATTTTTCTTGCTGATTCAAAACTACTCAGAGGAAACAACTATGTTGCATGAAAGATTAAAATCAAGACACAACTCAAGTTTGAAGAGATCTAGACTATTGTGAATGGTACTCTGACAAGATCAATTACTGATACAACACAACAATAATAGTTTGATAAATTAGATCAGAAATCCAAGTTCATCATCTTGTTTGAGTGTATGATGATGTGCAACCCCATATTCGAGATGCCAAAACAACCAAAAAAACATGGGATAAGTTGATCACAGTATATGAGGGAAAAAACAAGAAAGTCATTCTGAATTTGCAGATTCAGGCTTACACACACTAAAGTTCAAGCAAAATGAGAAAATCAAATATTTCTTGAGAAGAGTTTCAGAGTTGAGGGCTTCACTTCTAGCCCTGGGAGAAGTGATCATAGATGAAGCTCTCATTCCCATTATTCTGATATCTCTCCCTTCTTCTTACCACATTTTTGTAACAACACTAAACTTGTCAGATACGACAGTTAGTTTTGACAAGCTGGTAAACCTACTGTAGAAAGAGGAAGATATGCATAATAAGGATGATGAATAGGAGTAAGCACTTTATTCACATCAAAAAGGAAAGGAAAAGGTAAAGGAAAACCTAATTCCTATCAAAATTCCCAAAATCAATATCAACATCAAGGGGACAATCAACAAAAGAAGAAATGTCCAATTTGTAAAAGAGGACATGACTTAAAAGATTATTGGTATAATACTTACAAGAAAGGTTCATCAAGTAACTTTGGACCTCCACAACAACAATCTCACAAGGGAAATTCTAACTACAATCAAGGGCGAAAATGGTAACTGGAAAAGAAAACCCTATTAGCAAGGAAATATTACTAAGCAACAAGAACAATTAGATAATGAAGACTATTTGTACACTACTCGATCAAGAGAACCTTCCATGTCATCTAGTGATGTATGGTATGTTGATTTGGGAGCCACTCGACACATTACTAGACACAGAGACTTGTTTACTTCAATGAGAAACATGCCTTTGAAAAACCATGTTTCATTGGGTGATGATTCTTCATATATAGTTCAGGGGATTGGGAACATTTCTCTACCCCTTGGTTCACGTAAATGTAGACTATTAGATGTCTTATATGTCCCTAGGTTGACTAAAAATATGCTATCATTCAGTCAAATCCTAGATCAAAACTTAAAAATTGACTTTGATAGTCATTCGGTAAGAAAACATGTTTAATTTGAGACAAATCATGAGGCTCAAAAATAGTTGCAAAAGCCTCCAATGTGGGACACATGTTCCAGCTTGATTTTGTCCACATAGATGATTAGGAACTTGTGGCTAAGAACTCTACCTCTGCATAGTTGTGGCATCGAGAGACTTGGTCATGTTAGTTTCAAGTATCTCAATACACTTCATCGATGTAATATGGTACATGGTTTACCATATCTTTATAAGGATACATATAAGTGTCCTCACTACCTCATAGAAAAAAACATAGAGCTTCATTCCAAAAGAGTACATATCAAGCTCATGGTAAGATTGATCTGGTTCATACCAATATTTGTGGTCCGATGCAACCGAGTCATTCCAATATCGTAACTCATGCTTTGTGTTAATGACTATTCAAGAAAAATGTGGATTTTTTTTTCTTCCCAAGAAAAGTGAAGCTTTTGAAACCTTCAAGAGGTTCAAATTAGCATTGAGAATGAAACTCGGTCATCACATCGAACTCTCTGTGAAGATCGGGGGAAATCACCAATAATGAATTAAAATACTACCTATAAGCTCATGGGATTCATCAAAAATCCTCCTCCACCACACACATTGCAATAGAATGGTTTTGTTGAGAGAAGAAATCGTACTATCATGAAAATGGTGCGATGCATGATCGATGACTCTAGACTAGTAAAGACATTCTCAGCAGAAGTAATAAAGACAACAATATTTGTTGAACAGAGTGCCCACAGATTTGCTCTTGATGGAGTAACACCACATGAAGCATGGTCAAAATTGAAACCATCTATTGTCACACCTTAGATTATTTGGGTGCAAAGAAAGTATGCATATACCCAAGTAGAACAAAATAAATTGGACATGAAGTCATAGAAAATCATTTTTATCGGCTATAGTGAAGAAAATTCTGGGTACAGATTGATGGATCTAAAGAACAAGAGAGTCTACACTAGCAGAGATGTTGATTTCTTTGAGAAGAAGGAAGCAGAGTCTCCTCCTCCAGAATCACCTGATGTAGATTCTTCACCAGTTGTAATAACTGAAGCTAATGTTTCCATAGAGGATGAAAGTGATGATGGGGATGTTGGTGATGATCACATAGAACCACAACCCACGGGAATAGTTTAGCATATGCCCAAGTGGTATACTAGCACGTTACGAGATGAAAAATGGATGTTGTACTGAATACATCCATCCTTAGACCACATAATCACATTAAAGAAAGAGAAGAAGTTAACTTTGCTTTGTTGAGTAGACTTATTGAATCTGATGAGACCTCTACAATCTAGAAAGCCCTACAGTCAAAATTTTGTAAAGATTCCATGGATTCTAAATATCCACTAGGAAAGAAACCTATTAGATGTAGATGGATATTCAAAATGAAGTACAAAGAAGATGGGATAGTGGAAAAGTATAAAGTGAGAATAGTAGCAAAGGGTTATGCATAAAAATAAGGCATTGACTACGAGGAGAAATTTTCTCCCATAGAAAAGATCAAAATGCTCAAGATGATCTTTTCTCTAGGTTCACAGTTTGGTTAGAAATTCCATCAGATGGATGTAAAAAGTGCCTTCTTGAATGAATATTTACAAGAAGTCTATATGACTCAACCTGAGGGTTATGATGTACTTGGTCAAAAAACAAAGGTATGCATACTCAAGAAATATTTGTATGACCTCAAAGAGGCACTCGAGCATGGTACATCAAAATTGATGATCATCTCGTATAACATGGATTTTTTATAAATCCATACGATCCCAATATTTACCTCAAAAAAGAAAAGGGGGAGATTGTGATTTTTTTGTCTATGTCGACGATCTAGAAATAATTAGCAGTTCAATGAGGATGATTGATGCAACGAAGAAAGATCTTAATCGATCATTTGACATGACATATCTCGGGCTAATACACTATTATCTTGTATTGGAAGTATGGAAGAAAGATAATCACATCTTTGTTTCTTAGATGAAATATACCAAGACGACGCTCAAGAAATTCAGGATGATGGATTACACATCGATTTCTATACCTATAGAGAAAAAATTGTAGTTATCTCATTTAGATCCATCTCCTGAGGTAAATGCCACTCTTTATCGTAGTTGATTGGGATTCTCATTTGCTTGACATATACTAGACCATATATTAGCTTGCAATGAGCTATCTATCCAGGTTCATGTAGGAACCCAAAGTTTATCATTGGAAAGCAACAAGGTTCATCTTGAGATATCTCAAAGGATCAATGAATCTTGGTCTAGAATACAAGAAGAACTATAAATTATTGTTTTTAGGATATTCGTATTCAAATCACACAGAAAATATTGATGACAAACAATCCACTTCAGCGTTTGATTTCTTTATGGAATCTGGACCAATATCATGGGAAGAAAAAAACAAAACTTTATTTCTCATTCTTCCACAGAAGTTGAGTGTCGTTATACAGAGAAGTTTTCTATGAATTTATTTTTCTATGTTGCATACTCGAAGGACTTGGAATACCACATGAAAACTGACCACCATGTATGTTGACAATGAAGGTGTTCTCAAACTTCTTCACAATCTGGTTTTTCATGAAAGAACAAAACACATTGAGGTACATAAAAATTTCATACGTGAGCATGTCTTGAAGAACAATATACAACTTCAATTGTGTCCAACAACTGAACAATGAGCAAATATCTTCATGAAGTCACTTGCACATGAGAAGTTCAAGTTGTTTAGAGACTTCATCTTCTCATCCCTCGAGGCAATGAAAATTATGGGGGAAACGTTAGGTTAATTTATGCATTATATAATTAATTATTAATTATAATAATTAATTATATGGTTATGTAGAACCATATTTTTCATTTAATCACGTATGATTAATTTTTTGGTAGTTTAAACTATTTATTTGTCTCTACCTATACACGGGGTACATTTTTTTGCATTGTTATTTGTATTCATTCAAATATTTACAGAATTATTATTGCACTATTGTAAAACTATTTGTACCTACATTGTTGTACGATTCCTATAATAATTTCAGCATTTTATTGTACAAGTTAATGATTTGATATTAATAAAATCTATCGTGATTCCGCCCTATTGCTCATATTACGCTTCGACACTTATTAACTTAGTTTAAGTAGCCCTCTTTGTGAATTTTTAGGGCATTCCATCATACATACATCACCATAAGCTTCATCATCATTTTCTTCTTCAAACTCCTTACTTAAATCACATGGGGAATGTGGAAAAAATACTTATCACACCAATCAATAACATGGGCCTCTTCTATCTGTAGCAACCCTAGTAGTCAAAGGATCAGGGACCAATCTATTCTCTCTAAGTTGTGGTTGTTTATTACCTGATCCCATGGGCCCCTTTCCTCTGTCATCTAATCTATGATCACTCCTAGGATGATTTCCAAATCTATCCTAGCCTTGTGGCTTATGCTGACCTTGGGAACTCTATCCTATTCCCTTTTTCTCTAGCTAACTTGTAAGATATTTCTTTAATTTCCTAGAAAACTTCTTCACAACTTCCTCCATACCAACTACTTTTTTTTACTAAGGTCTATCAAGATTAATCAATTTCACACCCTCTCTCTCGGGGGTTTCCAATTGCCTTGATAATATTTTTTATTTTCAAGGCCATGGTGAAAGCTTTCCTTAACATTCTAGGGTTCTTATCTCTTAAGTAGTAGGTGGCCTTTTTGTCAAAAGCATCAAAATATTTGATTAAGAAAGACTCATCACTTGGCCTTAGGATTATGGGTAATCTATTCAAAGTCTTATTGAATATGGTATTAAAATCTTGGATCAGACTCATTGGGATTCTTTTTTTATATTCTCAAACTCAGACAAAGGAACCTTGGGTTAGTCTTATCCCCATATTGTAATCTGAAAGCATTCTTCATCTTGGTCCATGAATCTATTGAATTGTCTGGTAGATATTTATACCAATCACGTGCATCCTCTTTGAGAGTATGAATGAATAATTTTATATACACATCCTCATATTCAATTTCAAAATATTCCATCATATTAATGAAGAGTCTCAAATGTTGATCACCAGTGATGGCATTATTTCCCTGAAATTTAGGCAACCTATTTCTCACATCTTGAGGTACAACATTAGGATACCCAACCATTCCTCTAAAATTTATTGGTCCAAATGTATTGACAACAAAAGGAGGTCTAGGTGGAGGATGAGCCATGTTGTTTTGGGAAGGTGATCTTATAGGGGAATTAAAATGGTGTGGGATAAGGGATCTTTGGGACATAGGTGTATGATCTTCAAAGTAAGTATCCTCCAGTGACTTGGTTTCACAAACCACCCTATCAATTTTTAATGACAAAGAAAAGAAATGAGGAACACTTATCCCAGATACAAATGATGGCCCCTCACCAGCTGGAGTAATTAAATTTATATGAGGGATACTCGACTCTGAATTATTTGAAGATATTGGACAATCCTCAACTATAGGTTGGTCACTTTCCACAACTGGTACTTCTCTCTCGCTTGACTCTTGATCCCCAATGCTTTCTAGACTTGTCTTCCCTTTAGATTTGTTTTCCCAAGCTCTAGAAACAATATTCTAGTAGGATATTTATTAAAGAAAGACCTTCTTCCTTCCATCTTTGTGAATATTAATGACAAAACTTACTTGACAAAGATTAAGACACTGGTAATTGCCAAAAATTTAAACTAACACAGAGTCACCACTAAGGATTTTCACCTTAGATATGCTAAAGCACTATAAGTAATTTTTCAATTGTCTATCAACACTCAATTTCTACAAAGATCAATAGATCTGATCATCCTTTATCGATATTTATCAAGTATCCATATGATCTAGTGCAACATTTACTAAAACTAGAAAATATTGCACAACAAACTCTTGATCTCATACAATTCTCACAAATCTTAACAAAGGATAATGTTTAAACAACGTATTTGCATTCAAATCATTACCAGATGTCTATGTGCATATGTATTTACACAAATAGTCCATGAAAATAACACCAAATCAGTGTTGGTATCCAAATTGATTCTTCCTTTGAAAATGAGAAACATCACAAGTTGATCAGGATGCTTAGAGACAAACAAATCATAATATGAGTCATTTTGTAGCCAGGATGGATTTTAAATGACTCTTTATTACTATGGCTTGGAAAGGAGTGGATAACACCATGCTAAGGGTTTGACCTACCCTCACTACTTTAGGTTGTGCCTTCAACTAGGGTGAGAGGACCCATTTTGTAACCTATGTTGGTGAATATATCAACGGATCAACAATATTTGACTCTCCCTTTGCAATATTTGAAGGAGACCTTGAGAAAACATGGTCAATGCAACATAATCTAACTCTCATGAGTTTTCACCCTAGAGAATGAAGATGTTTTCTAGAAAAGGTCTAGGTTACTAAAGAAAATGATAAAAACTGATTGCACCTACATATTTTGGTAAAGGATAGGAAAACTCAACAAATTTCTTTAGCATTTATGGATATATAGTGCAAGAAGGGGTGGTTCATGTAGGATTCATTACTTAATGTATAATTTTTGTTGGGAAGTTAAGCAAGATAAAGTTGATTATACCAAATTCTTGAGAAATTTTAACAAATGTTGGAACATCTACAAAGAAAAATGACAAAAGGCTTCAAGTAGTCAGAATGAACCTTCAACTAGAAGATGTGCATCTATGAAATCCCAAAGACACATGGTTTCACACATTCTTCAAGGATTCAACACAAAAGATCATGTTAAAGACTTAATTAAACATTAGAAGTCCCTGATTCATCACGCCTAAGATACACTCATAGACTAACAAACAATTTGTATCATCATAATGAAAGTAAAGTGAATTTAAATTGTTTATTGCATCATGAAATGAAAGCTCTCTTCATGATGTAATTAAAAATGCCACAATATTATCACAAGGACAAGATCTTGTGTGATTCAGAGGAACTCCTAACATAAGATTGCAACAAGAACACAGATAACTACTTGAAGATATCTCAAAATGAAAGAAAACACAACTATGTTCATGATTAACATGATTTACTCAAGGTTCTTCAAATTGATCAGCAAGGGAAAGTTTATTTACAATCTCAAATATTTTCAATGGTTGGACACTTACAACCATCTTGACATGATCAAATTTAAAGATACATAGGAAATAATAGGTTTCTCAGATAAGTTCCTTGGGAAAATGGCTTCTCTCGATTTCTCTCCTTCTCTTTTCTTTGAATAATTCTCAGAAAAATTAACCCCCTTTTTTGTGTGATTATATTTTTCTTTTATATCACCCCATTCACTTGCTAACCTTCAAATTTTTTCCCCCAAAATCATGAATATTCAGGGAATATTTCCTTTTACAAAACTTTTTCTAGAACATGATATTTAAAATGGTTTCTTTAAACTTCCAGATGTACAAAATTCAAGTATTTTCAATTGGTTCCACTTGTGCTCGACTAGGATATCAGGTCATCATTTATGGAAAATTACTTTAATCGTTCTTTCCTAATATTGATTAGATAATCATTTCAAATAATCTCTAAACACTTCCAGATGACTCTAATATGACATATATCCACATTCACTTTTCAATAATCCACCTTGGGTGTTATGCACTCTATTTTATGTCTTATTGGCTTAATTGCCACACATATTTCTGTCGAATCACTTTTATTTACCATCTCTGCTCATTCCTAATCTCTTCCAACTCTTAAATTCCTTTTTGTGTGAACTAAACAAAATCTCCCTCATCTCATGGGAAATATTTTACTAAATCAAAAACATATGTCCCCTTTTTATTATAAAACTTGGTTCAACTTCATTATCATTATGTATTTCCCTTCTTATTCTGAATATAAGGAATTTCATCTAGAAAAATGGTGAAGGTACTTGTAGCACATAGTTGAAGGAAATTTCCTCAGAATATTTAAATCAAATCTTCGATTTGAGTGGTCTTGATGAAGCCTTTGTTAGGGCCTTGTTTGATGTAGAGTGTGTAGGTGATACCAAAGGACCCTTGACATATCAGAAAGTCTGATTAGCACTTCTTACAAGGCTAATCAAGATTAATCCTGTATTTGTAGCCTTTCAAGTTATGTATTTTCATCTTTTCAAATGGGAACACTTGAAATCTCCCAAATATTTAAAGAGATACTAAAATTAATGATAACCATATCATACTAAGCTGATAAAATAGATGTTAATCAAACACCATGATCTATAAGATGAAATCAATTCACTAGAAAAACTTTACTTAAAACCTTTGCAAAAAAATGAGCAGCAATATCATATATTATTATGGAACTCAATGAATTACAATGAGAATGGACCTTTCTTATACAGCAAAGAATAAAAATCTAAGAATCGGTCAAGGTCATAGATCAAGCCATAAATCAAGGAAAAAACTAGTCATAAAAGAACTAATCGGGACCATATATTTAGGATTGAACTAGACATCAAGGATCTAGTCAATACCATAGATCAACGAAAGAACTATACCTAACAACTAGATAATATATTCTAGTATCTAAATAAGAAAAATAAATATCCACACACATAAGTGGGTGAGGATAAATACAATAAAGGTAAATAAAGTACCTAGGTGAACATGAGCTAAGGTAAATACCTACTCTAACAAATATTGGGTGAGAAGACCACGGTATCTCTGGTGAAACTAGTTTTTAATGTCCCTTTTTATGCAATGAGGGATTTGTATCAAATGAGATTCCCAAAAAAGATTCATATGTGCTATATGATAGATCCTCTATCGACAATGTGCCTATCATTTCCCATAAAATAGATGAGTTGGAGAGGAGAATCAACTCCTTGGAGAAAAAAAAGTAGAGATTGTGTCTTCACAACTAGTTTCAGCACCAACGTCATCTTCAGGTAAGAGAAAGGGTGAACCACAACCTCAACTTCCAATCATTATCTTTGATGGAGAAGAGGACCAATCATTATCTACTCATCATTCAAGGGAAACAATCTCCTCCACACAGGACAATAGGGAATATTTTCAATTCGGTCATCCACCCACTTAATGCATCTTACTCCTCAAACTGAGCATGATTTTTGGGGCCTCAACCCATTCATTTTCCAAGAGACAATCCACCCCTCACAAGGAAATGGGAGGTTGGGTCAAACTCAAGACCTCATAATTTTTCTAGTAAACAACATGCAGTGCTTTCCCTTCTAATCACCCCGGGTATCCCCTCTCAAACTGCTCCTAGCAATTTGACCCTTCATAAGGGGAAAGGAAAAATGGTGTTCTTCACAGGTGGTTTGGATCTTTTGGATTGGGTATCGTCACAACAAAATAAAATTGAGCTCAAGAAAATCATGAGTCATCCTAGAATGAATCTGGAAGCATTGATGGACATGGGAATGTCTCGGGACCTGGCAGGGTCAGTCATTTTTGTTCAAACAACACAAGGTTCAAGTGAGTTTGTGCTGAGGAAAAATAAGATTTTGAATAAGCTTCCCCTACTGGGAGGAAACTATGAAATAGGACTGAAAAATGTATGAATGTTTCTTTCCTTTCATTGTCTCTACTTTTGGCATGTGTATATATTTCTTTATCATGGGAAGGGGCCCCTATAGAACCCCATTTTGTTCCTTATTCAAAATGCAAGAAGCACAAAAATATCAATCATTTACATGCTTATCCAAATGTATGTAAAATTTTATCTAAGTAAATATGACGCTACTACATTCTTCCACTTTACAATTGAAATAAGGGAACAATAAAGTTAAGAAAAACAATTACATCCCATGTAACAGAAGTATTTATTTTAAAGTATCAGTTTAAAGAAGGAATATGAAAAGAGAATACAACTTAAGGAACCACAACACCTAAGCATGTTCATCATCTTTTGTATTTGCATTCTTTTCTTCCTCGTCTTCCATTTATGCATCTTTTTCCTTTGACAACCTTGTTACGTATGCATCATACCTTTGGAACAACTCATTTACCTCATCCTCATCTGGTCTTGTATGATGCTGGAAGATTAGTGTTTTCCTAGCTATTACATCAATGCAATGGCCCATTTTTTGTTTGTACTCCAGTGGTCTAGATTTTAACTCTATAATTTTGTTCTCAATATTTCTCATCGTTTTAATGATTTCAAAGGAGAAATCATTCTTCTGAATATTCTTTTCAAAGGAATTAAGAAAAAATTCAATCTTCGAGATCCTGGTAGATATTTTTGAATATATTAGCTACCATATCCTCTAACTTCAATTCAATGGAATAAAGAGTGTCATCAACCCAATTTCTCTTGATTTCAAGCTTTTCCTTGATCACATTCAAGGTTTCCACTCTGATCTTTGATAACTATTCTATGGCATGCGGGCTTCCTTTGACTATTACTGGCACAATGTTTTCCTGCTCAACTAATTCATCACTGAGTTGGGTTATGCGGTCTAGTTTGGGAAGAATTCCCTCAAAATAGAAAATCTCATTGTCACATTGTTCAATTATCTCATCAATTTCATTGAGTCTATTCTTGAGCTCTTCATACTTTGATCTGGCCTCGAAATTTCTTCCTTTCCCCTTTTGGTTAATTTTTCAATCCATGTGTCCACCACCTGGACCTTCTTGATAGCTTTTTTTATCTTATCCATTCCCTCAGGGGTATCTATGGAGGCACTTGTTTGAGCTTGACTAGGTTTCCCAATCAACTACTGCAAACTAGAGCTCAGGGCTCTAACTTGTTCTTTTAACTACCTTTTCATCATTCTATCTTCATCCACCTTTTGTAAAAGGTCATTCACTACTTTAGATACCCCTTGTTTTAGTTGGTCTCTTGAGGGATTTCCTAAGGGAATGATCTGAACATTATAATCATTGGTTGTTATATCTTCTCTAGTTTTTCCTTCAAAGGGGATTGCTACTTCCAAAGTCTTGGTTCTGATGAATCAATGTGGGTTTCTTGATAGTCCTAGCCTTTTTGAAGCTCTTACTTCCTTTGGAAAAGACAAAGCAGTAAGGTCAATAGCTTGAATAAGGAGGACCTCCTTTTCCTCATTTGAAATTAATTCACCAATCCACCCTTTTCCCAACTTGTTCCAGCCTTTGCCTCTTGTGATTCCTGTTGGGGTTCCTTAGGGACAACCATCAATTGTTTGAATACCCCTTGTTCATCCTAAATAGTGATTCTTCCTATTCTTCATTATTTATTTCGATAACCACCTTGTTATTCTCACCTGTGCTAATAATTCTTTCAAATGTTCTTCTCCTTGGTCTAGAACTTGGGATTGATCATTATTTTCTTGATTTGTATCAATAGTCAGGGGAGATTCCTTCCTTATTTCTCTAATTGATGTCATACTAGACCCAAATTATCCTCCAAAATTTTCTTGTACTAATGATTGGCTTGCAAGCTCTTCTTTCCTCAAAATTTGTTGAGTTGGCATCCTACCCTCCTCATGTTCTGATGATGCACTTGGTAATGACATGGTAGGTTGTTCATTTGAAGCCAACTTCACATTTCCATCTAGAGGTTGTATGTATTTATCAATAATGCTTTTCTCACCAATGGTTATGGCTTGTGCAGCAACTTCTAATTTCTCTTAGAAAACATATTTTCCTTCTTGAGAAAGTTCATCAACTTTAGTAACTTTAACAGAAATAGAAACAATCTCTTCTACTAACATCTCTGCATTAACATATTCTCCACCAAGCAATTCTAGTTTATCTAATTCTGAAACCACTTGTCTTATAGAAGGAACTTTTGTTGCTTGGAATTTTTCTTTACTAATTAATGGATGAGTATTTCTCCTATTTCCTTACTTGTTTGGAGGTCATCTACAGTGTCATCAATGGTTCACTCATAGATAATTTAAGTGCATCTAACATAGAAAATACCTCACCAATATCAACATCAATCACATCAGCTTGGGTCTTTGCAGATTCATACAATGTTCCAAACGAAGGCATACTTATATCCCTAGTAAGAAGGGTCTCAAATGTTTTCATACTGGAGTTAAAAATTGGCTACTTACTGAACTATCTGCAACATTTTCTGGGTTACTTGATCTTGAGTGCCTTTCATTGTTGTTTCCTCCACAGATAGAGGTGGGAATAGAAGCTCTGATTGTTCCACTTATGGTAGTGATGGAGCATGTTGTTCCTGATAAACATCATTCCTTTCAAACTCAGGAGGATTGATTACCACATCTCTATGCTTATGATTTTTGGGCGTGTGGGCACCTACTCTCACCAAAACTAGTACATGAGCAACATTTTGTTTTTTTGCGTGCCCTTTCAAAAAATTTCAGATCAAGTGTTTCTCTTTTCGTCTCCTTATCCGGCTTAGATTGAGTATGACCACTTGTTATAGCTCCACTCATTAGTTTCTCAGTACTATGAGGTTTTGGTGAAACACCTAAGAAAACCACATGGGATGCTAAACCCTTCCCCTTTGCTTGGATTGGCATTGAAAAATTAATGGGGGAATTTTCCATAGATTTTAAGAGCATGTCTTTAGTCTTTTTACGAGAACTAACATAGAGGTACTAGTCCCACTAGTGGCTGAATTCCACTCATCTATGAGTTCAAAAGTGGGCCTTTTTGAGGGAAAGGGCCTTTCCTCCCAAAGGATCCATTCTATCTACTCCTTCCCTCAGGGGTGGAATATCATCACTCAAGTTTCCTAAACTCCTAAAGTTGTTTAAGATTTTGGTATTTTGAATTGACAAGTCAATGTTCTTTTGGGTTAACCAATTCATAGTCCTCCTCATTACATCTAGTTATCCTTATATAAGAATCATCATATTTTGTCTCATTCCAATCTGGAGGGATTATAGGTTGTCCTTCCACCTTCTGATCAACATAATATTTGCTTATTGTATGTGGATCATCCACAATTCCTTCTGGGATAACTGCAATTTTGAAGTCTATTATTTGTGAAAGGGTCATTCTAGAGAAATCCCTTAATCTGACCTCTTCTTCATCCCTACAATTCATCCAATAATCTTCAAAATGAGGCTCATGCTCAAAAGTATTTGTAATGTTGTTGAATACCCATCTGATGTCATAATTGGCCCTTGCCTCAAACTTTTCCATGTCAAAATTTTGCATTTCATCTTCAATCAACTGGATTTTATGATGGAAGGGCATGAATACCTTCTAATTCTAATGGGGAATTTGATATTTTTCTTATGTCTTCCAGCAATCAATTTGTGCACAGGTGTTAGTTGCCTTTCCAATTCACATAAATCCAATTTATCATCTAAATATCTAGGCAATTTACAAGGTTTTCCCTCAAAACCACTAACCCTTATGTATGTGAATTTTTATATTGAATGAAGTAACATCCATACTCCAAAATCACTTGTCTGGCCTGTTTGGAAATTCTATATTATCCCCACTCTAGTTTGAAAAGACAAATGATTAGGGAAAAGAAAGCATCATTAACCAACCTCACATTCCCACTCCAATTGACCAGTTGTAGTTGAGGGAATATCTCATGCATTTGGCATTGCTTAAAATCTGCATGTGGTAACAAACCCGAGAAACATCTATGCCCTACAACATTGTAAATTAAGTAGGTCATCATGTAGAATTCCAGCTCTGAAGTGTCACCCATCTTAATTTTCACTGTTAAGGTGACCATGTGGCCATGGAGTGCTTCTGCAATGAAAGTAGCCCAAAAAATTCTCCCTTTCTTTCCAAAATGATCCACATGTAAGTAATCATCCACTCCTTGAATTCATTTGTGGTTTCCAACCTGCCATTTGACTCAATAACACAATGATATCTTTAACCTCTTCAACAAACTATTCCTAACTAGCCTTTTAGGGATTCTAGTTGTTGCCTTTTTTGTGAGGAGCCACTTTGTATTTATGATCTTGGCATAATCATTTTTCTTCACTTCATAATCTCGTAAAGCTAATTTTATACCAATGGTGATTGGGTTTGTGATTACAGGAAATTTTAGCATTATTCTAATGGCCACAGGTGTCAATGTCAAAACTGCATCCCCACTCCTGTCTAATACTTCCCTCTTTTCAGGATCATAATTCATAGCACAATGCCACACCAATTCTAGGCAATGAACCGATGGTGGGATAACACCCGCTAGAGCAATGTGGCTATCTTGAATTTCCTTTAGGGACTCACTCTTATGGGGGTTATTAAGTCTCTGAATAAAATCATTTAGATCAGCACTCATCAAGTCTATGTCTGTAATTTTTTCTAAATCGCTTGTGACCCTTGACGCAACTAAGAACAAAGATGGCATGGTCTTCATCTTCAAAAACCCTAACTTACTTACAACTAACTGTCAATGAAATAGAAACATCAAATTTTCCTAGTTATTACCAATCAACCTATGAGTGCCTGAGAAGTTTAAATCCAAATCGACAGCCCTTCATTCCTCACGGTTTCTAATTTAAGATCCATAGTTAAACTCGCATGATAATTCTCAATGAAAATAACAAAAAGTAACAACAAAAATATAACAAATTGATAATAAAATATGAAGGCATTTGTAGACTTTAAAACGTCCTTGATTTTTGTAGCAGCATTGATGGTGGAAAAAATAAATGCATTGTATCGTAACCATTCATTCTACCATTCTCAATTTTGAAAGTGATCCGTCCACGTGGAAAAGAATTTCACTAACGCGGGCTCGGGGGAATTTTTTGTATTTTTGCAATGTTTTAAAACTTACACACTTTTAGATATTTTAACCCACCCATCCACTTTTGAATTTCAACATGGGCTTGACACATGGTCACATTTTGGTGATAAGCGGAGCTGTGTGCCTTTTCTGCAATTTAATTTATTTTCCAATTCAAAACAAAAAGTATCAAAGTTCTCCAATGACATGCATCCTCAATTTTTGCATGAAAGGAGCCATGTGTCCTTTGTGGGTCTCGAGAACCTTTTTACACTTTTACACTTTTCTCCTTAGTGTGAAAAAAATACAAATATGCATTGCTTCCCACATCCACTCAATTTGTGAAAAATGTACACCCTTGGATACAAATTGAGAAATTGCTTGCATTGCTTTATGATTGCGAATATTCGAAGAATATTCATCGGGTCACGGGGCTGATTTTACATTTTGTGAATGTGATAGAAAGTTACAAGTTTGTAAATTAGACCCTCCATACCAAAATCAATTGGGAATTTTCATGTACTAATTGACGATGGGAGAAAAAATGTAAATAAAAACATGACCAAGGAACATTTTACAATGGGTGATCCTTCCAATTTCAAACCTAAAACACAATTGGTTCCCCACAAGAAACTTCAAAATAATGCACATCCAGACATGATCCTCGACTAAAAAGAGGAAATACAAATACATATAAATTCAAAACCAAAAGTCCAAATCGCACCCCCACAATAAAATAGAAAATTATAACAGACAATGAGGCAAAGCTTAACCAAATAGGGGTGAGATTAATTCAAGCACCAACAAGGTCAATTTGGTAGGGTTCTAAAATAGCTCTATTTTACAAGAATTTTCTTGTAAATTCATGTATATAGGGTCTCATCATGAAAATATTGGTGTGGGAGAAACATTTGGAGGTTCCCCAACTTCCCATGAATATATATATAGGTAAGTATAGTTCAAAATTTTGATGAACAATGTTAATATAGATGGCCTACCACTAAAGGAGTAAATATGTAAAAATAGTCATGGTGTTTGAGAGAGACATGATGTGAATGCTTGTTGTGAAAGCACAATATCAACATGGAATGTTTTTATAAGTCCAATGTGAATTGTTGAAGCACATATCTTGATATTATTAAGTGTTTTAAGGTCCTAGTTCAAATGACCAAATCGGTCCTAGTTGTCATGTCAAGAAGGTCTAGAGAAACAAGAGAGTAAATGTGCTTTTGTCCTCATAACTCATGCATGTGAATATTTTTAGATGGATTAAAGGTCCCATATAAAGTTTCACATGCATTTATTTCCATGAAAGTGAAGTTTCGAGTGGTTGAAGCCATCCAAGTTAAAATTAGTTTTTGGTGTCTTAAAACTAGAGTTAGAAGCCTCGAAAATCAAGTATATCTAAGATATATACAATAAATTGAATCATGCCATGGAACTGGTGATTTTTCGAAGACCTATATATTTTTTTTATAAATTTTCCTTAGAAGTCATGAAAAGATGGATAAGTTAACGACCTTACTCAATCTATGAATATTTTTTTTCTAGGAATGCAAATCGTTAGTACCTTATTTTGATCCAAGGTTTATGAAGAGAATGAATGTGATAGTACTTATCCGTGACCTTGAATATGATATAGAGATCAAAAATGACAATGTAAGATTTATAATGTTTTACAAGTGCATGCATAAGGTATGATTGATCATCCTTTTGATTGTGTTTTTTTATCCTCCATGACAATGAAACTCAAGCTGAGATGAAAAGAAGAAAGGGAATATTATGCCTTGATTTGGAGTATCTCATGCATGTGATGATGTCTTGGAAATATTTGAGTGTCTTCCATATTTTTTTTTATATGACATGATCTTAGAGTGTGCTCCATGCATCAAAGTTCAAGACTAGTTTTTTGGACCATAGTCCTGATGAAGCTCTTGAGTCCTAATGAATTCTTCTTGAGTGAATTGAGACTTCCAAGGGTTTTAAAGTGTGTAGATCATAAGGAGATGATTTTTTTAAATAACACAAACCTTCATGAAAATTGGTCCATTTTCTATTTTACTAGAATGCAAATAATTGTGTGTTGAGACAAAGAAGACAAATGGAATGACTATTACATAAGAACAAGTCGATTTCAGGTTGTAAGAGGAATATATTAAGTTGTGTCAAAAGTGTAGTGAATTTAGGAATGATTTGGTGATCCTCATAGATGGTATAACTACCATGATAGATTCATGTAAGTTTTGGATTTGAAACTGACACCTATGCAAGTATAATGATGACTTTGCATCAGTTTTAGATGATGTCATCCACACTCTTGTACAAGTTGAATGACCAATAATATGAAGGGGTGAATGTGTAAGGAATGTGAAGTGGAAGAGGTTATATCCTCATGTATTTTTGTACCTAATTGTGCATGGAAATAAGGTTTTTATTTACCATGTTGTTAAGGTAATATGATGACATGAAAAACAAGGTAAATCAAGGAGCATGTGAGAAGACTTCATGACTACAATTTTTCAGTTGTATGTATGCATGAAAGAATAGATGTTTGAGGATATTATCTAAGGCAATAATCCTAACAAGAATGTGTGTGTAAAGTAATCCTTCTATGATAGTGTTTTGAAGTAGAATAAGGAGATGAATTAAGGTAAGAAGAAGGGTGAAAAAATAAGATATAGGAGATGAATATGAGATCAGAAATTTTAATGTGAAGAAAAATAAATAAAGGTGATTTTAAAAAAAAAAATTCTAATATTTTCTTAGAAAATAGGGAGTTGAATCTTCCTTGTAAGTTGTATCTGCGAGAAGGTCAAGTAGGAGCTTGACTGAATTTTGGGAGTTGGAGCTTCCATGCAAGTAAGATCTTGCTAAAGGTCAAGTAGAAGCTTGGATAAATTTTTGATTGGGTGCTTCAAGTTGAGTGGATGCTCAACAAATGAAATCCTTATAGTCATTATAGGACAATTTATCCACACTAAGAATTGCTTTGGTGGGTTTTCTCCCTTTAAGGGTTTCCCACATCGAACCTTATATTCATGAGTATTTTCTTAGTAATTCTCATTTTTAATGTCATTAGTCCCTCATGTTTAATGGTAATCACAATTGAATAGCTTACTGATTTTATGAAGAGTTTTCCAAATTTTGAGAAGCACTTATTCACCCCTCCCCTTTCGGTGGTTGTGTTTTACAACGCAGAGACTTCATGGGATTTTTAAGAACATTATTTTAGATAAGGATCCATCATATACTTGTATATTTTTGGACCAATTTTCTTGATTTTTTTGGCACTCATCTCAACTTTAGTAAAAAAATACCACCTAGAGAGAATTGAATACACAAAGAGGGTGAAACAAGTGCTAGAGTATATGTTGATGTATGTTATGGGTTAACAAACCTAATGGGAGGATTATTTTCACTTTCTATATTTTACATTTAATAAAACTCATCAAAACTCTATTTTCATACCACATTATAAATATTTGTATGGGAGGCCATGCGAGGACACTCTTAAGTGGGATAGATTATTGATTAGGTTATCATTGATCATGATATTCTTAACGACATAGAAGATAATGTGGTTTTGATTAGGAAACACATTAATTAGGTGCATGCACATAAAAATAATTATGAGGAAACCAAGAGGGTTAATCATAATTTTTTAGTGGGTGATAAAGGTTTCTTGAGGGTGAGCTCACATAAGAGATTGATCTATTATGGAAAGGCTTTTATATTTCCACTCATTTTTGGGCCCTTTTGAGATTTTAGAATAGGTTAGGTCTATTTCATATCATATAGCCTTACCACCATGCCTATCCCACACCGACAGTTTTTCCCATGTTTTACTATTAAGAAGATATGTATCTAATATATCTTATGTATTAGATTGGTCAAAATTATAGGTGGAAGCAAACAACAAATGGAAACTAGAGCCCATACATATATTGGAGTGCATGAGTTTGGTCGTTTGGGGGTATGAGATGGACCAAGTTAGATTCTAGTGAGACATACACAATGAGATAAGTATGAATTGGGAGGATGTGACACAACTATGGGCCCGATATCCCAATCTCTTCTAGTGAATTCCAAGAGGAAGTTTATTCCTAGGGAAGAGGATGTAGTTCCCACCTTCTTAGCTCCTACCTTTTACTTGTTTAATTATATTGATGAATTGGATGGAAAGCTTTTATAGAACATGTTAATATATTAATTTCAGTATTTTTTGGGGCATAGGGTTCCTAATGGTATGTGACCTTGGACATTAGAGTATTTATATGTATTAATTTCATTGTTTTTTATGTTTTAGATTATAGTTTTAATAATTGGTTAATTTAATATTTTCTTAGATAGGTTATGAATGTTGATATTTTTCATTGAACTCTACAAAAAACTTTGCTAACCCTAAATGGTTAAACGGTTACGAACCCTAACTGGTAGATTCGGCGGCCATGGTTGTAAGAAATCTGGTGGAGGCATTGTTGACGGAGGCACATAGGCGAGAACATGTTATTTTGTGGATTGACCAGGCTTTTTGTGGTGCTAAGGTGGCCTCTTCGAATCCTAACCCTGCTAGATCCTCTCATGGGGATGGATCTCAATTGACCCCTATACAGAAGGCTCGATCACCCTTTGCTGCTAATGGTGATTGTAACAGTGGTAGAACTGTAGGTGGCGGGTCTCCTTTGTAACCTAAGAACCACTCTTCTTCAGTGGATCTACACCGAAGATCACTACGATAGGATTTCTGGATACCAGGGATGATGTGAATCATGTCCTAAATAATAACTCAAACAGATCGACTACATTTAAGGATATTTTATAGGGCAGGAGTTCACATAGGGGATGAGTCCCATCACACCCATGACCCCAGCGGTTACTAACCCTAGCGTTTCTTTTGGGGATGAAGTCCTCGATTCAGAACGTTTCTACCAAGAGCATGCCCTAATCAGGAGATTCAGTGGGCTCTGGCCAAACCTAGCTACCCTTCATGACTGGATTACAAAGCACTGGATCCTGATTCTATCTGGTAAGCTAGATCTTTATCCATGTGTGAAAGGTACATTTATTGTTTCTTTTTCCTCAATTAGGGATAAGGAAGTCATAGCTAAAAAACTTTGGGCTTCTCAATCCCACTACCTAGTTTTGAAACCTGGTTCCCATATTTTAACCCACTCACTGAATCCTTTACTTACAAACCAGTTTGGATTAGACTGCCCCATTTACTACTCCAATTCTAGGACTGTACTTTTCTAACCGCTATTGGAAATACTTTGGGTCATATCCTTTTCATTGACCCCCAAACCACGATTTCACGCACACAACCTTCACCAGAATCCTTGTTGAGCTTGACACATCCAAAAATCTCCCTGCTAATATAGAGCTTAAAGTCCAAAATAGAACTTGGACACAATCATTAGATTATGAAGGCTTTCCCTTTAGGTGTAGAAAGTGTTTTGCTACCAGACACACTGCTGATGTTTGTGGAATGGAAAAGAGAAAAAATGGAAAAAACAACTGGTGGAAAAATGCACTCTCAGAACACCTAATTTTCAAAGCCAAAGAGGATTCAAATACAGATACTGAAGATGATTTTGTCCCAGAAACCCCTCTTTCGGAAATTCCAGTTGATGAATGCACCAAAGAATCTCATTCAATTGGAGACATAAATGAAAATACAAAAGAAGATAATGATTCTGTTATCCTAGTTGGATCTATGGAGGATAAGGAAAATATGCCTCCTTTATTTAATCCTCCAATTGCGGAGGCTTCTACAGGCTGGATAACGGTGCATAAAAAGAAAAAAATTCTCCAAGAATACCACTTCTCTACCTTGTTAGTTTCCCAATGCTGCTTGGTTGCTCATTAATGCTTCACTTTCTTTGTCGGGCAGCAATTGTTTGGTCATTGTAAATCAATTGTTTTTATGCTGATTTGTTGTTGGTTTTGGGTTTTTTTCAGCGAGTTGTTTCCTGCTACATTGGGCGTTCACGTTTTACCTCGATTTTGATCTTTTTCTTTGTGCCTTATTTGTGCACATCTGGCTTTTTGAGCCTTCTTGTATAAGGGTATAGTCCCTTTCAAAAAACTATTTACCAATAATAAAAAAATTGTTGATATTTTTGATCTATTTAGTTGGTTTTGTTATTTTAAAAATTGTTAGAATTATTTGGTGACATGCATATTTAATGACATGATCAATTTGTTTTTATTATATATTATTTTTGATGTATTTAATGGGTGCATTGAGTGTGCATGTGATAAGTGAGATCATAGTGGTATGCGAGGGACTCGTAATGCCACTTACATTGCTCAATAAACCTAATCATGACATTTTTAAATCTTTATTGTATTTATTTATTGATGTAATTGAGTTGTGTATATTGTCACTTGTAAATGTGTTTAAAATTATTTATTTCCCTTACTTTTGGTTAATTCACCCACTTTGATTTATTTTCTAATCACCTATTGATCATAAAACCCTTTTAGAACCATCTAATCATGTTTAGTTAGCTCCTTCCTCAAGTAAACCCTCTTATTTTCTCTTAAAACTAGGGTTTTAACTTCTAACCAATTTTTGGATATTTTTTCAATTAATATTAACTTTTTCACTTGATAATAAGTAATTGGGTCTGTACCAATAGTATAAGAATTATTTTCCAATTTATGTTGGGATTTTAAGATTTATTGAGTCAATAAAATTCTGTAAATTTTCACCTAAAGAAAACACTTATGATTTGTTGTGAGATCCTAGAAATTTTGAAATTTAAAATTAAACCCATGTGACTTGTAAGTGGCTGTAAATGCATGTGTAAGAGGATATTTTCATGTTACAAGGAAGTGGGAGTTATTATAGGAATCATATAGATTCCTTAGTATGGGATTGGACACTTGTCTAACTCACATTGAGTGTGGCATTTGATTGGTCTTCTTACTTAATCTCTAAATCTTGGATTTGGGAAGGGTTGTTAATTATTATTTTGGGAGAGATTTTATGCTAGTTTCTTGAGAGTTTTTGAGTTGAATTCTTCTTTAATTGGTAGACTGAATTTTGGATTAGAGGACATATTTTTAGATATTTCTCAACAAGAAGATATTTTTAAGGTAGTATTTAGTTTTAACTCTTTTGAACTTGTGTATGCATGTAAAATTATAATGTCAAGTTTAAGAAGAATGGTGTTTTTCTTATTTTTATTTGAATAATTGTTTATTTATTTGTATTTCTCCATTGTTTACTTGTGTGTTTATGTTTTATTTCTTTTGGGAGAATTTATTTCTCCCATCTCACCCTTTAGGTTTAGTATAGGATTGTGTATTGGAAGATGGGATGAAATGAATACTAGCCATTGACTTGTTGTTTACATTTTTAAATTCTTACATTATGTGTTTTTCATTAACTTGTTGTTGGTGAGATTGTTATGTTATAAACAAAACCTCCTATAGGTTGAAAATATATTTTTACTTGGTGTTAAGAAATAAGAAGAGAATTGGTTATTATTGAAGTGTAAAGCTTGTGGATGAAGAAATAACTATTATGTATTGAAAATGGGTTATATGTGGTACATCCTTTTCCTTGTTGGATGCATTAGTTACATCCTGGTTTTATTTTAGTATTTATTGTACCTTGAGTGTTGTGGTTTTATTCCCTTTTACTTACTAAATTTTCCATACATTGTCATGCAAATGATTTTGGTGTGTGTATTTCCCTTGTGTTTGTTCGGAGGCTATGCAAGTATCTCATTTTTTGTGGGAATGATTAGGTTTCATGAATACGTTATAGTGTCCTCTTAGTCTCTTGGAATTGGAGAATATCTTGGAGCATGTATCCATGTGTTTATTGTTGATTGTATGTTTTCTTGGAAGCTTGGAGAAAAGGAAATTTGTTGAAAACTATTTCCAATATTATTGTTCAAGTGATCTTATCTCCATATTTTACTCTTGTATTAATGGAATAATGAGAAAAATAAGAGTAGATTAGTTTGTATAATATTTTTAATGAAATTCAATTTTGATGTGTTTTTAAATCTAAAAATAGAGAAGTGTGGAACAAATTTTTATTAAAATTTCAACAAGTCGATGTAAATAATAAAAATGTGGGCTCATTATACTTTAAATAGAATGCATGGATGAAAGTATTAACAAATATATGTTTTATTCCTCTCTCTAATTCCTACCATTAGATTTAATGATTTCTCCCTTATTATATTATGGTATGTCTTATTTCAGAGAGTGAGGTTACGATAAGGAGTGTGAGGTAATAAAGAACCCCATGAAGGAAGAAGATAGTGTATCAAATTAATTCAACAAATTTGATATATTTCCCTTTGAATGTAAGAGGAAAGGAAAGACTTCTTGTAAATAACTTATCCACTTAAATACCTTATATAAGCCCACAATCTAAGCCATTGAAAATGGATTTAGGTCTTATTCAATAAATAAGGACACATGATAGAAAATATAACGAACATTCCTTTTCCATGTGTCACATAAGTGAGTGGAAACTGAATAAAAACTATAAAATATTAAAATTTCTATGGAGAGAGGATACCCATGCTCCCAATATTCCTAAAACCTTAATTGAAACTGAGTGTCATGCTAAAGGAGTGAAGTATTTTGATCCCTATATGTGATTTGAACCCTGAGTCAAATGAATCTTAAACTATGTCAAGAATATGTGAACGTAGGTGGAAATTTGATACTACTTGGAAATTTGATGTAACTCCTTGTAGGAAAAACCATGTTAATAGGTCAAAGCCATCCATAAGGTCCTAACCAATATGAACATTTTTTAACATGTGCATATTTTTTTGAATTTCCATATTTGATGGTGTTTATAAGTACAAATACCATGTGTATACTTGTATCTTATCCAAGAAGTCTTTATGTGTCTACTATAGGTATTTAAGATACCCAGATGATTGCCCCCCTCTTTTGAGGCACATGTGATAAATCATTTTATCATGTATCTAAAAAGAATAGATGTGTAACCATGTTTGATAAGTCTAATAATTTACTTTAAAAATAATAGGAATGATGTAGTGGTGGCCATCAATGATGGGATCACAACACTGTAAAGGGGGTGCATATGGTACAAACCATGGCATGTAATAAGAGTAATTATAGAAATAATAGAAATAATAACAATATTAGTTATAATGCATGTATAAGAGAAAAATTGCAAAGGTGTAACAACAATGAAGTTATAATCAATAGTATTTAAATAGTGTCACACAAAATGCATAGAGTTGAAAACATGGGACACCCACTGATGTTATAAGAAAATCAAGGCAATTAGTCCTGAAAATAATGTGATGTAATATTAGCATAGACCCACAAATATAGGAAACACACATTGTCACAAGACAAGAAAGGATCTCAATCCATAATCAATGGAACAAGAAAGAAATAACACACACAACTAGATATCACATATAAAAACAATATCATCGAGAAGATGATGAGATAACATATCAAATGGTAAAGATAGAAACATATAAAAGAAGAGGTGTCAACACTACATAAGACATATGTATTAGTCTTGTTAACTCAAAATATAACATGTAAATAATAATATATGGAATCAATTTTGATCAAGAAATAGAAAGGAACTATAATGAGATAATAACACTTGTGTATAGTGTATAGTAGATGCCCCCAGATAGATAAGAGGTTTGGGAAAAGGGAAATCTAATACTTGTCATCATGTACCAATCTATGTATGTCTTGCATCAATATTAATATAAAACGTGAACACATGTGTGTAAATAATAAAGAGATATTCTATCTATCAAAACACGATAACAAACAACATTTATAATTTAAAGTGATAACTCTACAACCTATGTGCATAAGTCTTGGTTTTGTATTTTTGTAAATATATGAATGTTTTTGTATTTTGTAACTATACCACTATTTTAGTATTTTGGAATGTTTATATATGTATAGGGATATGGGTAACACAAGATATACCCAATGAGAACCTATTGAAGAGGAAAAGAAAGCTGTTAAGGAATACGAAGCACTAGATTCAATTGTGCCAAAGAATGTGACTTAAATGTAAGTGATACAATAGTATTTATGTATACCAAAGAATTCCTAAGATAAAAACTAAGTGAAGAAGAACCATGAGTAGTGTGTGAAGTAGAAGAGCTACACAAATAACTAGAAGAGTGAGTAGTCCTAGAAATACCATGTGCACTACATTTTTTGTGAAATTATAGAGATAGCAAGTGCACTAGAGGAATAACATGGGATCTTATGAGAGTGGGAACCCCTAGATGAAATTTGTGAAACAAAAGGCCTATCTAGAGAACTAGAATGACTATAGCTGTGAGATATAGTGTGTGTAATAAAATACATATAAGGAGACTTAGGAGTGCTAGAGATGCCGAGAGATAGTGTGTGAAACTAAAGGCCTTCCCAAAGACCTAGCGAGGACTTTGTATGCGGTACAAGAATATGTCTAAATATATTGAACTCCTAAATAGTTCATTCCACGAGGGTATAGAGGAAATGAGTAGGAAACAAACATATACTATCATACAAGTGGTATATTTAAATGGGATATACTGAGCACTAAGGTCCATATCTAGAGGGAAACAATCCCTACACTAAGTCAACCTATGGTTTTCAAGGCATGTGGTCAAGATAGAGGAATAAAGCGTATAAATATATCATTAGTTGGGTGTGGAGAGGTATGGATCAATAAACATGCATGATATAACTAAAATGAAAATTATGATAGCTAAGGAGTTGATATGGGTAAGAGTATTATGCTAACTAGCATCCAAACATGTACAATACTAAGCTAGCATAGAAAAATGAAGAAGTAAATAAACTTAGCTATGAAAAATGATAAGAGATGGTTAGAGAACTCACCTTCTTCCTATAGGTTGGTAATCGATGCATATCTCTCTATAGAAGTAGTATCTTTGAGAGAGAATTTCTATTAGGTGGAGAAGAGGAACATAGTTCATGTCCTATACTAGAGAAGAGAATTTCTATTATAGGTGACCTAATAGTACAAGAAACCCGTTATCAATTTCACGAGATAGGGAAAAATTAGACAACAAGGTCCTATTATGATCAAATTATGACATTGGTCCTAAAGGCCCATTTCTGGTCATCATGGGATAACATGATTAAAATAATTAATAAATTACATAGGCGAGCTCACCTAACATGAAAAGGGGTCAAATTGAGCTCAACTTAGTGATAATTTGGTGTTGGCTCGGTTGAGAACTCGGTCATTTATCATTGGAACTCAACTTGATGGGTCGGATGAGCTCAACATTGAAAGGAGTTGATTGAGTCAAGAAAATATGGGAAAGTTTTCAAAAAATGGAAAGAGGTTACAAAATAGGCCAAGGGCCATCAAGAAAATTTTTAGCTCTTGCAAGTAGGTCGCTGTGGTGACCTGGTCGGGGAAGGCAATATTTCAAAAAGAACTCGGTTCAAGGAATGGAGTTCAATATCGACCATAACAATTAAAGTATAATCAACATATAGGTGAACTCAAAGGGAGTTTCCTAGTTAATAGTTTGGTGAGAGATCGGTTGCTAGCTCGAAATCATCTCGATACATGATAAGAAGCTCAAAATTTGTAGTGGTAGTAGCTCGGAGAATCCATCATAGGATTTCAATCATTTCAAGTTGTGGTGATTAGTAGGAAAGTTTGAGAGGTGGCATCATCAGGTATTTAATACAAGTCAGAGCAAGCTCAATCATTCGAGCCCTTGGCAAGCTCAAAGAACACTTATTTGAAGTGATGATGTAGTGAATTTTTCTTAGAGCTCATCTCACAAGATAACATCACAAACAGTGAAGAAGCCTAATGTGTGCTAGCTCAGGTGGGATGGAAAGATATTAACTTGGTTGACCGAGGTATGGTTGAATCGCTCAGTGGCTACAAAGAAATATAGGGAGTCGGCTGATTTGGGGTACTTATCAGAGATGGCATTAAAATTTTGATGTAGTGAGTTGGATGCAGACAAGGGAATAGTTCAAACATCGAAGCAGCTTTGGGATCGGATCGAGAGTTTCAATGATTGAATAAAATATGAGGCAAGTCAAAATTTTAAACTTGGAACATGGTAAATTGAGTTAAGTGTGAGCTCGTGTGGCTCAACTTTAGGCTAAGGTGGATCATGTGAAACTAAGCTCGGTTATGACTCGCAAATAGACTCATCGAAGCATGCATTGGGGGAATAAAATTGAGTTACACTAAGCTGACAAGTTTTGGAGTATAGGGCTCAATTGAAGATAATGTCATGAATAACCAAATTCAATCTCGAGAAGAATAAGCTGAGGTTCAGAATTTTCAGACCTTTATGGCCATGGTGGAGATAACTCCTTGGCAAGACAAGCCAACAATTGTGTGTGGGGGAGGTTTTTTCTTTCTGACAAGTGGGTTTTTGGTGATGGAAATCCAACACATGGTTTCACGTGTTTAGGAATTCAATACCTTTGCAATCAGGTTAGAACAATGCCATGGAAAAAAAAACACAAGATCTTCACCATGTGGGGATCGTGAGAAGCATCGCCAAGTGGAAATAATGATGATGACAAGTCAAGAGACAAATCCCACCAAATAACCGTGCCAACCCAGGACCGAGGTTGATGCCTAAGCACCCGGCTAGTGTATTGAAGTAGAGTAATGACCAAGAAGCTTAGTGAGTCATGAGGAGTTTGAGTCCTTCACCGAGTAAATGGTGGTGATTCATCTCACGTTTCGATTATGGGAATCATTTCACCGTAAATGATTGTCATTTGTTACATCCATTTACTCAACCATTGACAATCCAGTGAATGGTTAGAGCCCGATGAAGAGTGGGAGCATAGTCACGATGATGTAAAGCTCATTTTGGTAGCTTGTCAAGGTAAGGATCCAGTCAGGTTTTGGCTGAAAATTGATCATGGTAGGGACATCCCGGGCATTAAACTTCAACATCAATTGAACAAACTAATTTTCATGTAGAAATACACCACCTCCACTAGCTCGGATGAGCTATAATTTGTATAGAGAATGCGGTGAGCTATGAAACTAGGTGCAGGGAGAGCTTCATGTAAGAATGAATTGGTGAACCTATTAAGAGGAAACAATTTGGTGGAGGTCAGTCACTACGGTCGAGTTGGGAGCTCATTGAAAACATTTGGTGATGATCGGGTTCGAGTCGCTAAATGTGAGAAATCATCGTTCGATGGAACTTGATGCAAAATAAGGAGGGCTCAATTTCGAGTTGGTAAATTGATCCCTCACCAACCTTGAACTTGGCGGTGAGCTCAGCATCATGGTGAATCTTAGTGAGAATAAGCTCGGTGCAGAGGAACAACACATTCTAGGGGATGAGATATCGTAGGATGTATATAGGATTAATGATGGAGTAAGAGGAAAGTGATGCAAGTGAGAAGTTTAACTTAGTGATAGGATGAGCTAAGGATCGGGGAACCTTGCCTCGGTGAGATTAAAAAAATTGTAGCATGGCAAGATCAATTGAAGAGTCGGTGAGTTACATAAAGACTAGTATGAGGAAGGGTGAGGTGAATATCTCATGTACCAAGTGAACCAATGAAGAAGACTCAGTCGATTCATAAGAAAGAACGATATCGGGCTTGCCATGAATGAAGTGGATTCAACCATGATAATATGAATTAGCTCACAATGTCGAGCTCATAGATCAAGTGGGAGCCGAGTAGCTCGGTCAACACATTTAGGAAAGAAGATCTCAGTTCATAATTGGAGCTCGGTCAATGGAGGAGCTCGATGCTAAATGGAATTTAGTTGCGGTTAAAATAAAAAGTCATTCAATGAAGAGCTCAAAAATTAGGAAGAACTCAGCATTTGCATAGGTGGTGAGGTCTTTCAACTTGGCTCAAGGAGAGATCTGTCAGGAGTTCATGATGAGTTTCAATGTAGAGAGCTCAACACTAAGCATGCATGTTAAAACTCATACCCAACTTGTAGCTCACGTGAATTGAAGGGAAGCTCAGCAAGTCCAAGTTGAGATCAAGCTCGAGGGCATGTTACGGTTTTGGGACATTACGATGAGTTTGCAATATGGATGATTTCTAATGTGCTCCCATCAAGTACAAGCTCGAGTCGAGATAAGGTATTATCATTTGAATTTTGGTACATTGGCAAGTAGCTCGGGGTGTTCGAATGTGAGAGATTGTGGTATATATCGATGTGATGTGGGTGATTGTTACATTAGTTGGCCAATGCATAAGGAGCGTGAAGAGATTGACTCGGTGAACCAAGTTGAAGCCAAGCCAAAATGGTAAGGTGCGGGTGAGTTTGGTAAAGGAACGCAGAAATGATGAATAAATAGAAATTTGTTTTGGTGGAGATGAAAGAGCTTGAGCCCAACTCGGTGAGGTGGCTCGGTGATCTAACCACCGAGTTGGGCTCTTTTTGTCCTTTTCCTCATGATTCCCCCTTTCAACACAAATCGGTCAATAGGGGGCCCATCAAAAATAATAATTGAATTAATATTTTTATTTTAATATTTTATTAATAATATTTATTATTATTATTAAAATATTTTATTTAAATATTCTTTTAATTAATTGAGAAAACTAGGTCAACGAAATTAATGGCACATGATGGAAGCTTCTCAAAGTGGTTCAACCAACTGTAATAAATACATCATGTGCCTTCAATTTAGGAAGGAATTTATGACTCTTTCTCTCCTCTCTCTCAACTTCTTCTATAAATGTAAGTTGGAAGCTCATTCCAAAGGGTTCCAACATGTCAGATAGGTTGGACAATTAGATATCTTAGACAAGTGCAAATTTTTCAAGAGTCCTCTCTCTTCTACAAGTTGTCCTTGTATGTTGAGGGAACTTTCAAGCCTCCTTTCCAAGACTGTAATGAAAACCATTGCCTCTTCTGAATGTATGATGCATTGTGCATGTTATTGAAGTAATAAAAGTGTGTGTTTTGTGACTAATCTCGGTCCTTTCATCCTTTTATACTTCTTTGTGCATTTTCTCATGCTTATAGGTACACTATGCAAGTTTATGTTTCTATTACAGGTTCTTGGAGTTCTGTGCTTATCAAGTGGTGGAGTATTGCATGTAGTTGAGTTATGGTGCTTGTTCACCCTTCTCAAGTTCATCCTTCTTCACTGGAAGACTGATAGATTTTTTTTCTGGTCAAGTTTAACAAAAGGAATGCATGTTTATTATTCCGTGGTATTTTGTACCCTCTCTAAGTCATAGTAGGTGAGGTTGACTTGTGGTGCACACACCCTCTTCAAATTAACCCTTCCTAAGTTTGGAAATACCCTTTATTTGGTGCATCACCATCCCTAGTATAGTTTCATTTTTACAAATCTCTTTCCCTAAAACCCATGAAAATGTTAGCATAGGTCTAGATAAACATTTTATTACACTAGGATTAGTACAACACTTAGTTTAGGAAGAGTAAGTTGGCCTTCTCCATAGGTTCACCTTGAGCCCAATTCCCACATCTTGAGAGGTGATCCCATGTGTCCCAATCACACCGAATGTCTTGTTCATATTATGGCCATTCAAAGGGTGCAATGATTTGGTGACAAATAAACCATCCAAGAAGAAGAGTATCTAATCCAATCCAATCAAAAGACGAGATTATCTAAGAGTTAAGTGAGAAAATGTGAAGATGGCACAAAAGAGTAGATATAGTGTTAGTTGGAATGATCTGTCTTCCTTTCCTTATGAGATTTCAAATGAGATGAGAGTGTATATAGGAAACCATCGAATGTGGGTGATGACATCGGCCATAATAAAATATAACACCAACATTATCTCCCACGGGCTATGACATCGACCAAAGATGATAAAAATAGGTAGTGTTTCATGAAAGGTAAAAATAATGTGTCGTAGATCATGGAAGTTTATAAAAAGATTCCAAATTGTGGGATACAAGAAGGAACCCGTGAATGTGACGTTCATGAGACCTATGAGGAAAAAGATAACTAGTTCAAGGAAAACTATAGCTCGGATGAAATAGTGAAACTCTCTCTGTGTATTGTCTCTAACCCATAATTGTTACGTGAATAACCATTCCCCATTCCTAGTAGGACCCTTAATGCACCCACTCTATAAATAGATACATCGGTGACCCATATCTCGCACAAAGGAAATTATTAGTAATTGGTATGAAACATGAAAAAGTGATAAATTAGGTGTATACATATGCCCCAGCCATTAATCACTTCATGTTGCAATAGCAAAGCATGGGGTGGTCAATGGAAAAAGATCATATGTAACAACAATACTACAAGTATTAAAGTAATGTTGAAAGGACTAGCTGAAATTAAATATACCTACCAATATGTACCTAATATTGTCACTCATCTTGTCATGTACGGGTGCAATGTTGTTAGAACCCTAGAGAAGAAAAACTAAAAGGAAAAATTATAGGATCATCAATAAAATAAGACATAAATCAGCTAGCTAGGGGACGATAAGATGGATTTCATGATATCATGATGTTGAGATGTCATGATGATATGGTGTTATAGCGTCATAGCCAAACGAATGGTAACAATGCTAAAAGCATAAAAACTATATGGTAGAACTTGTAAAGAATTTTTTTCACAAACTTATAGGTATGGATAAATAGAATATTGATGATTATCCAAAAGGGTGGATAACAATTTTGAAAAGTGAAAAATGGTGAGGTGGATGTTATAATAATAAGGTAAGTAGATATGTTCATAAATCCCAACAAAGCTATGAGCTGAAGCAAGTATGTGCATAATACCTTGGGTGATCCAATATAAAATTCTAAGGTGTACAAAGCCAAAGTGTCTATAATGTTATCAAATAAGGAGAATAAAAAGGTTGATGAAGTGGTGAATTTGAGAAAAAGGGATGAGATATGATAGCTGAGTACCAAAAATCTCGAGTTCCTTCATGCATGAAACTTCTTGAGGAATGAAGCGTTCATTAGTTCTTTGAAGATGTGGCCTTTATTGGTTTGAAGATGATATTTGTTAAGTACTATAATTTATTTTATGAGATAGGGACCCCAAAATTTCTTACTTCTAAGCATATTTTCCTTCTTTGTCATGTGTATAATCAAGTTTTACAACAAGGTCACCCACATCGAAAGTATGTGGATGAACAAGTTGGTAATGTTGTTTAGAAAGGAGTTGCTTATAATTATAATTCTGAGTGTGATCTTTTTCACATCACTATTATAATTGGTTAAGTTCATGGAGGAATTCTTCACAAATTTCCTCATACGAAATGATACTTAGTGACATGAGATGCGGAGTGATGGGAGTTTCACCTTGAGTGGAAGCACCACCACATCTCCATAAGTAAGTGTAAATGGGGTTTTTCCAATGGCCATACAAAACCTAGTGTGGTATGCTCATAATGTATGATATAACTATATATTCTAATATTTACGTGATTCATGAATCATGTTTTGTAAGATTTGTTATGGATTTTTTTAGATTTGGCTTTTCTATTTCATTATAGATGATATAGGGTAAATAATCGATGTTTGATTTTGAAATTAGTGTAAATTTTCTTCATTTATTTACATTTTAATCTCCTACCTTTTCTAGATATGATGGTGTTGGTAATTCCAAAGTGGTAAATGATTTGATTGAAGGAGAATTTAGAAATAATAAGTCTAGACATAATTATGAGAGGCATGGATTCAACCCATATAGTAAATTAATCCATCAAATGATAATTACTACAAGTGATGATGAAGACATGAACATCTTGAGATTGAGGTAATTTACCAATATAATATAATCTTCATAAGTTGAAGGGCTAAGAAATAGACATAGATTATAGTGTAGCCAAAGGGGAATGAATCAATTCATCATGAAATTGGCAAGGTCAACACTTCTTGGAGAAAACATGAGCATATAATTTTATTGTAGGCCAATAGTAACCCATATGTAGAAACTTACATGAAGTAGCATGACCACTCAAATGGCCACCACAAGTTCCCCCATGCGCTTTCTCTAAGAAAACGATAACATCATCTTGGTTAACCCATCAGAGTGGGGTACCGTTGAAGTTGCGATAGTATAAGACATCATATTTAAGTACAAATTTGAGGTCCTTTTTACATATTCATAGGTGTGTTCATTGGTCAATAACCTTTAGGTAGATCTGGTGTTGTATGAATTGGTTCACCCAATGTAGGCTACATCCACCAAAGATAGAGATCTCATATATATAATAAACAAGAGTACAAACCAACTCTTCCCACAAGAGTACAATACATGTCTCCAATAGTATATCCTCCTCTATATCTCTAAAAAATATCCATGAGTGCAATACAACCATGCCTCCAAACCACCAGAAAATATTACATAACCGGGAACTACAATGCATTTGCCACTATGCAACCAAGCTCTCTTTGTGATTCTACAATAAGACCTCTCACAAGGGTCTACCAATTTGCTGACCAAGTTCTCACCGTGAGTCTGCAAACAAGACCTCTCACAAGGGTCTACCAATGTGCAACCATATATGTGCACCAAGAAGTAAGTCTCTCCTCCATCTCATTGCATCAACTTGTGCATACAAGAAGACAACCTCCTCTACTCTATCTATATCTACATGGATCAACAATACAACATGATCTCATGGATATATGAATACAAGATAACACAAGAACCTGTGGATCTAACAATACAATATCTCATCAACATGTGGATCTATAAGAAGAAACTCTATGTGTTTTTCATACTATGCAAGCCATTACAATGAGTAAGTAAAAATACAAAGTAAATACGAGAAGAAAATACCTTATTCTTACCATTATATGTACTTGCTATTTTATTATGTCCAAATTCTCTCCATGGAAGTTTTGTCTTCATGTAACTTGTTATTTCTTTTTCTTCTTCTTCTTCATTTTCTCAATCTAGGAGAATCAAGGATCCAACTCAATCCTTATCCAAATTAACCTTCTAACCCTATATTTCATACTTATATAAGCATCTACAAACTTAGGGAACATTAGCTATGCATTTACAACCTTTAGATCACCTTTAAAATCAATCGTTAAATCAAATCCCACGTCTAAAATAAAAACATAAATTCATAGGTAACAAGTGTTGGTTCACGACCGATGTCGGTTCCCTAATGCTAAGCGGTGTTGGTTCCGGTGATGTCATTTCCTCCCATGTGGTGACATCGGTTAGCCAATCAACACTAGTTATTATGTAAACCAAGTAAACCTCAAATGTATGCCTTTGTGAAGAAATTCAGCTCCACAACCCAACATAAAAATTCACAATGAAGTTCCACTACTTTAGATAAAATCTCATTTGAGTTATATTGTTTGAGTACGTAGACATTGAATATATTAATATGGAGAATATGGAGTTTGATAATATGAGGGGGATAATGGAGGAAGGAACTCACTCTCTTAGATGGAAAGAATATTCCATATTAAAATTTATCAAGTTGATTGATTCCCCTTGGCCATTAAATAATTTGACGTCATTCTCACATGTGCGCCAAAAATTATGAATCTGAAATCCAGTCCATCACTATCGATGACGGCTCTATCATTTTTTTATTATCCCCTCAAGGGATTTTGAGATACCTCTACATTCTAAGACCTAGGAACATCATCATCCTAAGTAAGGAGGATGCATTTATTGAGTGGGAAAGAAAGGAATCATGTTTATAAAGAATGAGTATTGGAAACTGGATGAAGACACCACAAAATATTTCTTGGATGCCAAAGTCTCTTTCTATATTTGAGTTCATTGAAGAGTTATCTGATTGCATTGTTATCCTTATCCGTATTATGGGAGAAGCGTCAACCATGGATTTTCATAAATGGATGTCACAGTTCATGTTTATATCTACCGAGGATCAAAAAGAATAGAATGGAGTCATATTATCAGTGATAATTTGTATTCTCAGTTGATCAATCTCAAGAGAATGAATAAATTCACCATGGATTTATTATTGGTATATTCCATTACAACACTACAAAAGTGGCCTGGTCTAATTCCAATGAGAAATATTTTAAAAGGTTCACTATATTATCAAGTTAAACATCATGATTCTTTCATAATCATGGTGACAACTCTATTATGCAACAAAAAATAAGGTTTCTCTAAATTTCACTCTCTAAATGATGCTCATGCTACAAGAACAATCCCTCCCATCCTCCTTAAAATTCCATTCTTTCTTACTATAAAATAGTTTTCAACCACTTTTTGCATCACCCACCAACTTAAGGGGGCATTCCCTTACCATTACCGCTCGGTGGGGCAACCAAATGATTCACCGAGGCGTATTAAGCAAGCCTACCATGCTTCCTTTCCTTATGCTCGCTAGTCTACATGTGTATACTATCTTTAAAATGTTATTACTTCATAATAACACTTTAAAGAGGGGAAAATGTAGACACCCTAAAAATACATGCTTATTCCTAGTTTATCCTCAAGTTATTCACATCCCCTTTAGAATTAATTAATTAAATTAATTAATTCATACTTTGATATTTATCCCTTTTAGATTTAATTCAATTAAATCTATCATATTCCTTTAGAATTAATTCTAATTACACTTAAGTTATACTCCTACCCCCTTTAGCTAATTTAATTAAACATTTATTTAATTAAATGGTTAATTATCCTCTCATAACTCATAACTAATTAAATTAGTTATTTAAATAGAAATAATTCTATTTATCTACTCACACTCCACTCAACTCTACTTTTAGAACCCTACAAAGGTGGGGGTAGAAAATTTACACATATAACCACCTTCCCAAATAAAATCTAGACATTTATTACCTCTACAACGATACAACCGTGCGAGACCAAATCCAATGGTTATTTCATGAATTACAATCATGAACTTTTAACCCATTCAAACATTGATCCATTATTCATGGCCTCTCCCTCCATTATAAATATTAGTTAAATTCTTTGTAAATGAACCTTGTAAACTTTGTGTAATTGCAGCTATATTCTACCAAAATTACCATTTCCATCCTCATGAATATTGTCTCGTAACATTTTCATATCTACATTTGGAGATCGATTCAAGAGCATATACTGATTCAACTACACCATTTTACAAGTTTAAATACTTCAAGAAATCTTATTTAAGGTTTTGAGGAAGATATTGGAGAAAAGTTTGATGTGTTTACTGTTTGTCTTTCATTTTAGCTAAGTTTTTCTTGCACACATTCCGGCATGCCTTGTGGGACACCCAAACTTATTTAACCATTTTTAATTTACATTTTGGTAATTTAATCATTTCATTTTTTTCCTTGTGTGATTCTAACCTTGTTCAAGTTTCAAGATTTCAAGTTTAGTGAGAAGGATTAAATTCAAAAACTAGATCTCGGCCATATTTCATCCATTTTTTCCACTTCCAAGTTGTGTGCACTAATATCGTACAAACATTTTGGCATATAACTACACATGTTATTGTATCACTTTGTATGCATTAGCATAGTAATATATGCATCTCCTTAATATTAAATTTGTGAAACTATCTTTTGCACATGTTTGCATATCATTACGTTATTACCATAAAAAATAATTTGATATACTAGTGCGTCTACTAGTATGATAGTGTTTATACTTTATGCTATAAAACTTAACAAAAATCCTTTATCACGTTAGAGGGTTCAATTATATGCACTAGTGCATTAGTGAGAGTGATGGTGTAACCTATCTTTGGATGCCATAATTTTTCTCTCAAAATCGAAGCGAATCCTTTTTTGTGAGGGAAAGGTATTGAAACAAACTATGATGGAAACATAATTTTTTTATTTTTCCTTATACAAATATTATGCTTTCCTTTCTCGTAACACTTGTATTTTTTTGCAAGTTAGATTTTTTTGCTCCAAATTACTAAATGTTGTGTGTAGGCTTTCATACTTTATTTCCAAAGAAAAATTGCTTAAAATAGTTCTTACATTTGAAATATTTGTTAAACAAAATTGTAGAACAAATCAATCGTGTATTCTCTTCTCTCGTACCATCTTGGGTGATCTTGAGAATCAAAAACAATGATTTTGTATCTTTATTTTGCATTTTTTTCACCTCAAAAAAACTTCTAACTTATTGTTTGTAGAACCATATTTATGAGGATTTTTTAAAAATTCTAACTACATGTTTCCTTATTTGTGGGTCAATAAACCTTTATCACTCTTTTTTATTACACTTCTATAAAAATATCTTTAAATAATTGTTCAAATAAGGATTTATCACCCCTTGACTATAACTATTGGAATTTCATGGCCAATGGAAAGAAACTCATTATGAGGAGTACCATAGGAACCCAAAAGTAGTTGGCACCTTGAGTGAACTAGATGATGAAATGGGAACCCCCACCCACTTGACTATTACACATTTGTGAGAGATTAGAGTCAAATTTATCCATAGTGGAAACTATGGTTTTATCCTTTAAGCAGAGTAAAATCTAGTTTATCATATCAAGAGGGGTAAATTAATTCTAACAACTATAAATAGTATACAAAACTCACTCAGGTAATCTTTTGAAATTTAGGAAGAGGAGTCTTTTCTAGGAAGCCACTCCTTGACCAAGCCACCTTAAGTTAGAGGCCCTCCTTCCAAAAGCATAATTTTCATCTTTTTTACATTTTAGTGATTTTGTGTTCAACACCCATATCATATAATCTCCATCATCATCTCTCTTTGAATCCTCAAAATATCCTTTATTTGGATTTTTCATCATCTCTCTTCGGATCCTCCCAATATACTTCATTTGCATTTTTCATCTCAATTTCATTGTTTACCTTAGCCTTAAATCTTTGGATTCCTTCCCCAAAGTTTAAGAAACTTCTTCCCATCAAAGTTAATTCTTTAGTTGTGGATACCCACATCCTCACTTAAGCACATTTATTCTCAAACCTAGTCTTGAATCTTGATATTCTCTTTATCACAGTCAAGCATCATCAAAATATTTTTCTCTATCATTCTCCTACGTCTTTTAATTTAACATAGAAATTGTTAAACTCTATGCTCTCGACCATCTTCCATCTACAAATTTAACATTCACATTGTTAAATTTTAGGCATCATAATTTCTACACCTCTTATTTAAAAATTCACATTGTTCATATTTGAGTACTCCCCTTTCATTACTAATCCTCTTATATATTAACATTCACTTTGTTAATATTCGAGCACATTAATCATGTTTCCAATTCTCTTATATCGTAACATTCATGTTGTTAAGGGTCAAAAAAACAACTTTCATTTTTATCCTCTTCCATTCTAGCATTCACTTTTCTAGAGATAGAGTAAGTTTGATATTTCTATCCCCTCTTCCATCTTAGCATTCACTTTTCTAAAGGGTCAAGTTATCTTAATTTTAACCACTAAACCTCTTCCATCTTAGCATTCACCTTGTTAAGGATCTAGTATTAAAAATTTCATTTCCAACCTCTTCCATCTTAGCATTCACTTTGATAAGGGTTGAATCAAACCCCCTCCTCACTCTAGGTATTATATTTAATACAATGGTGGGTATAAACAAGGCATCAAATGACGAGCTACTCAAAACACTTGCTGAGATGAAAAAACAACTGTCTCATATGGATTTCCAACTTAATGAGAAATCAACCAAAAATCCAATCATATAACCTAGTGAAGATATTACTCTGCACAAATTCAGACGTCAATTTACACCCCTTATAAAAAGTCTCTCTAGTGTATTTCTTTAATTAGAAAAGGATAAAATGATAAAATATCTAGTCACAAGACCCTACTATGAAGAAGAACCTAAGCCTAAGTGGTATAAATAATTGGACTATTGTGAATACCACTAAATTGAATGCCACTCTCTTGATAAATGTGTGTGACTACACCATTATATCCAAGACTTAATTGAAGATGGAGACATTGAAATATAAATTGACGACGAAGCTTTCAAAATAAAAATCATTTCAGTTACTTTAACTTACAATGATAAGGTAAATGTTTTCCAAAACCTTTAAAACTCAAGGAGATCAAGATGACAAGAGTCATGTATCTATAAATCAAAACTAATCAATCTCTCCTCCATATGGTCTCCCATTAGTGAAGTCTGAAATTCAAAGTGTTTCAAAAGAGTACCTTCAAATGTACAATGAGAACTTGAACTTTCTTCAAAAATCCTTTCCAACCCATGATATAAATGCAAACTCCAACGAAGAGGGCCAATCATCAATCACCATTGAGTTTGAATCTATAATGTCAATTCTAGATCCTACGCCGGACATCCCTAGTCTTGTTGTCAAGACACAAAAACAAGTTTGGAAACTTTTGACAACACAACCTTCTATGTCCATAATACCTCAAATGATAAAAATTGAATTTAATAATGTTTCAGGATAGTTATCTGAAGAAAATTCTTCTTGTATTTTACACAACATTATTAAAAAATCACCAATGATACCTTCATGTAGAGAAATCCATGTGTGTACACTACACAATGTGTGTATTCCTAGGGGTATCATCACATAACCATTTTAATATTTAATTACTAATATATCATAAAACAAATTAATCCACTACCCAAAAGGAGAAAAAATTAACATTTTATCTCTACACCCTACAAGGCTCCTCAAATACACATCGAGGGATCAATCCTTTGCTCCTTGCATCATTTGAATCATGGTTGACTACAAACTCCACCATTTTATCCACTTTGAAAATTTACCTATAACATCACATAGGTTTTTCGATCTCATTAAAAACTTATCCAATCACATACCCATTGACTTGAACCTCATTTTCCTAAGTCTAATAAATTATCACTCATCAAATCTTTTGATTCACTCCGTTGACTTGGACCTCATATGCCAAAGTATTGTAAAGTAAGACTCTTTGAATCTTAGGTTTCTCAACAATCTTATGATTTAATCAGTTGACATGGACCTCATCCACACAAGTCTCATAAATCAGGACTCACTAAATATTAGGTTTTTTTGAAAAATCTTTTGATTCAATCCATTTACTTGGACCTCATCCACCCAAGTCTCGTATATCAAGAATCTTCAAATATTTGAATTCCATCTATTGACTTGGACCTCATTCACCCAATTATCATAAACCAGGACTCATCAAATATTTTAATTCACCTCTTCAACTTAGACCCCATTTGCAAAAGTCTCATAAATCAAGACTCCTCGAATCTTAGGATTATATCCTTTGACTTAGACCTCATCATCCCAAGCCTAAAAATCAAGACTACTTAAATTAATTATTCATCAAAAATATTTTGATCCTCTCCTTTGACTTGGGCCTCATATGCTTAAGTATTATAAATCATGACTCATCAAATATTTTGATTCACTCTATTGGCTTGTACTTCGTCCACCCAAATCTCATAAATCCATACCCATTAAATCATATATTCATTGAAAATAAATATATCTACTCTAATGAATTGGACCTTGTCTATTCAAGTCTCATAAATCAGGACCATTCAAATTTCCTAAACATGGACTTCTTCCATGATGATAAGTCCATTACAAACCCTCATCTACAAAAACTCAAAAAAATTAAAAAGTGTAAAAAGAGAATAAAAATCCATATCAAACCCCTCCTTAAAGAACTATTTGAAAATCAAAATTGGAAAAGTAATAATTTCTTTTCCATAGTTACTCTACACTAGGGAGGCCACTTACATGGTCAACTCATCTAAACAATTTTAATTATTTCATCCATTAGAATATATCTTAATCATGACATCATCATCTCTCCACATTCTTCTCCTATATGACACATGTTAATATTGTTCGTCTTAGGAATTGTGTGTCTCATCCATGTTATGGTTTCTACCATTCCAGATATTTTTACCTACAATTTTGTCTAGAAGCTCACTGATGGTAAATCCTCTTTCAAACAAGATCTCTTTTTTAAAAAAAGAACTAAACTTCTTTACCTGTATTTTTACCATCCATCTCTCTCTAATTTTTGAACCCATGCATCCTACTAGCTGCATGAGGCTAAGATTTGGGGGGGAGAAATGTTCCTTCCCAAAAAGAACACTATTAGGAAATCATAGTTAGTGTTCACATGGTTATTGATATTTACGTGTGGTAAATATTTGTATATTTGGTAAATGTTGTATTTATTACATTTATGTGGGTGAGAATATATTTTATATGTGAAGTTGTTAGACAACTCACGTATATAGCTATTTAGGTGAGAGATTGGGTTATTGGTTGAGTTGGTTGAACAACTCGTACAAGTATGGGTTTGAGTAGTTTTAGGATATTCCTTAATAACAGAATTCCTCTCCTATATATGTATATTGTTTGTATTAGAGTAATAATACGAGTGATTATTATTTGTGTTAATATTATTGATTTGTACTTGCCTTTGGTGTCAAAAGATCAATATTTGATATTAGAGTAATATTCATTACATATTATGGATTTTTAATGATTTTCTAGGGGCAGTTATATTACTCCATTTCCCCTGTAGATGGTGGCATTATTTTGTAGCTGCATTTTCTATATTTTGTTTGCATTCAATATCTTTCATTTATTGTTCATTTTGCAAGCAGATATTGGCCTGTGAGAATTCATATATTTAAGAAAGTGTGATTTTTTTCTTCCTTGGGACCATTAAAACAACATAGCTCTATAAGATAGATCCATACATGTTCTAGTTTTATTTATCTTTGTATCTCTATATAATTGTGTGCATATAGTTGTTAAAGCGAGAGAGAAAAGGATGTGGTGTGTGTAACTGACTCGGGTCGAGAACCATGCGGTGAAGGCATATTACAGTACTTTTTGATGTCATGGATATAGACCTTTCATGCATCAATTTGGAAACTTCTTTATATTCCTCTATGTCCTCTATTTTTTTATTTTAGGTTTCATTTGTGTGGTGGATCCATTCAGTCACACATACCCTCATCGAAAGACTTTTGAATTGACACCATATCATCTCACTCAGAGCGGACTTCAATAGAAAAAATCATTCTTGCTAGCACCCAACTTCTCCGTGCAACTTATTACTAGTCACACGGGAATTTGTCATCCCATGATAGGACTCTCAAAGCCATCCAATTCTGCATTCATATGAGGATTTGATCAAATAGAAGTGAATTTGTTGGCCACTATAATTCCATTCGACCTAAAGGATATATGCTAAGTTTATCTATGTGCATACATTCTTTCCAAGTTTTAATTACATTCTCATAAGAGGTTTTATATGAGTTTGATGGTTTTAGGGTTAAACCCATGATCTTAGCTTAAGTGTCATGATATTTTTGTCTAGTTTTATATTTTAGTTTTTGTATTATGTTTATTTTTCTAATTTGTGGGTTACAAGTTTGTTAGTATTCGTCTTCATCAACAAAAAGTAGTGTGTACTAGTAATTAAACATTATTTTTAAATTATAGTCATTTTAGGTCATAAGCTATTTGTTAGGGGATGATTTATAATTAAAGTAGTGTCAATAAATTAAGTCATTTATATTATTAATGTTGTCATTGTAAGTCAATAGTAGAGTTATCATAAATTTTCATTTTGTGGGGTTGTAAGTATTTGTGTGGTTAGTTGATATTGTGACTCAGAGTTATAAAATTGTCAATTTTGTGTCATTGTAAAAGTATGAAAATTAAAATAAAAAAAAATTGCCTCACGGATGTATTTTCGGTGTTACCCGACATTCAAGTCCAAATTGAGGGGGTCATTTCAAATTGAACTCCAAGATCAAATTCAGCTGAGTTAGAAGCATGAAACTAGAGGATTAAGACATAGGAGGATGGAGGAAAAACAATGTCATCTCTTGACCAAAAGTGATGGGGTCATAAAATCTTCAAATGGAAAAGAGACAACTTCACTTTCATCATTATAGCCATCAACCCTTGTTTCATGAGAGAAATAAGATTTATCATCTTGATTTGTTTCATCATGAAAATTTTTGGAATTAATTGAGGAATCAACATGATTCATACTTATCTTGATATTCCATGGCTCTCATTAGGATTTCAAGGTTGATTTTAAGATCTTCTTCTTCTTCCAAAACTCTCTGCATTTCTTTCAAATATTTTAAAGGATTATCAAAATTTTTCCTCTCTTCTCCATGGATGACATGATCAAGAAAATATTCATATTTGAATGGGAATGAGAACGTCTCTTCTTTATGAACAAATGCATGGGCTGATTTTTCATCTTGGAACTCATAAAGATTTACTTTATATTCTTCGTGGCTTGCATCATCTCAAAATTAGGGGTTGTCCTCTTATAACTCAAGACTTCGCCACTCTCTTTAATAATCAATATCCCATCAAAAATGAATGATTGGTCCTATCAAGATAGGAATTTCATCCCCCTATTTGGATGTTATGAAGTAATTCTTATTCCTATTATCTTGGTATAAGATGTTAGCTCTTGTATTTCCTGAATTTTGCACCGTATATCTCATATTTTTCATCGGGAGAAACTTTTCCATATCTCTCTTAACTGGAATGGTTGTGAAAGACCAATTCATCTAGATTTTTCCTCCCAAGTCTCAGCAAAAGCTTCTACTTAGCAACATTCCAAATGATGTTGAAATGTCTGCTACCAAGATAGTCAATAACATCTTCTTTCTTGGAAATTCAAAGAGATCCACATGAATCCTTGATCTTCCCCACAAGTGGGACTTCCTTTGACTCCATGGAGTAACAAGAGCCACTAACCCATGTCAAGGTAAGTTTGAGATCTTTGGAAACTTTTATGGGCATTACATTATTAGAAGCACTTGAATATACTATATAATTATTCAATCAAGTATCTTCTAATGAGAAGGGAGATATAGAAAGGATCAATCTTATCGGTCTCAAATGCACTCAAAGCAAGCATGTTTTTAATGGAGGAGTAGGTGGAATGGGTAGTATTCCTTTAGAACTAGGAGTTACAGTATTGGGTTTTAAACCACTACCCTTGATATGATGAACAAGCTTGTCAAATTGTTCAGGGTGAGTCCACAAATACTCAAATTCAAAAATCTACACTTTGGACTTGTTCATATGTTCTATGATATAAAAATGGGTGTATGAAGGTGAAGTAAAATGAGAAGATGCTTGAGGAGAAAAGGATGATTTTGTAGGCATACCAAAATCTATTAAGGACTATCTCTTGCAGGAATAGAATTAGAATTAGAATGAGCATTTGGAGACTTACTTAAAATAGATGGCCTCTTACTTGCCATGGGATCTAGTTTCTCCAATGTAGACTCCATGGAGGGTGGAAGTGGAGATCCTTGATTGATTATTTTATTTTGTAGAGTCACCATAGGAGGATATTCAATATTCTTATTTTTGTAGCGGTGGAGGAAGAAGCTTCCTTTTAGACTAGGAACAAGTGAATACTGCACATGAGAAACCGGGTGTATCTTCATCATCATCTTCTTCACCTCTTGAATATTCACAGAATCTGATTTGTACATCATTCTCTACTTTCTCGATCTATAGTCCATTACTATCCTCACTTTCTTGTTTTGGTCCTTCTTCATATTCTTGATTTATAAATTTTTTATTGACAGGTGGTCTTCTAAGGAAATCCTTCGAGGTGATCCTACAATCTGATTTTTATTATGATCTTGATGAGATGATCATTAGCCAACCTCCCTCTTCAACGTTGTCAATTAATTCACCAATTTCTGTAATAATTAATCATTTATCTCACCTTTGGGATGCTTGGAATTATCATGCATTGAAGGATTATTCATATTTCCTAACAAGACGAGGTCATCTTCCACTTGATAGAAATTTCTTGAGAATGGCCCAAATTTCTTGAACTCTTCGGAGGATGAATCCCACCTCATACAATTAAATGTTGATGAAGAATATTTTCATGTTTTAATCGAAGGGAAAATATTTAAAGGGTACCCTCTTAAGCAACATGTTTTAGAGATCTACGAAGTCCCTCATAATCTCATTGGGCTCCCTTTTGATCTAAACCAGCTGAACTAGGAGGACTTGAAAATCTTTAGTAGATTTTAACCTTGCTACAAATCTAGTTCTAATGTCTTCCCAATTAGTAATAGATCCTGATGGTAGGGGATAAAACCAATTTGTTTCCTTTTCTTCCAGATATTCTACAAACAATCTTACCGACACATCTTTATGTTCTAATCCTAACACTCCACATGTTGTGATGAATGTTACTACGTGTTCCTCGGGAGTTTCTTTTCATATCCTTTGAATTTAGGGAAAATCTTACGATATTCCCTTGGTAATTCATGGATAGGTAGAGGAAGGCAATTGGACATGTGTTTCTACCCCATGGCATAATTTTCGGAGGCCTTTCTCTTTCTTCTTCCATTTTTACTTATGGTTCTTCTTCTACTTCTTCTACAAATTATTCTCCAAATTCTTCCTATGGTTCTTATTTTTCTTCTTTACTAGTGAACTCAATGTTTAATGGTGATTGAAATATGGGATAATTAAGAGGATTTGTAGGAGGAGTATCAATAAGAGTTTGAATAGGATTTCCAGGTGTACCACTTGAAGAATCAGATGGAAATAAGGATTTAGAGAAGAAATATGGATTATCTTTGATTTTTTCTTTCTGATTTTGTAAATCCTCAAAAGTGTCAACAACTCTTATTAGCCTATTCAATCTAGTATATCTTCTATCACCTAGTTATTAGAAATATTGAATTCAATTCAAGAATTTTTTTCACTCTTTTTGTGGGAATTTAGAATTTAAAATTTCTGATTTTTGTTTTGTTTTTGGGATATATAAATTTTAGGATTTTGTGGTTCATATATTGGGTGAAAAATATGAAAAATATTCCCCATGGTGGGTACCAAAAACTATTGGAAAAATAATTTTTCATAAGGGAAAATTGTGGGATTTCACCAACACTCTAGGACTAGGTCCCTTTGCTTGAATGGGGCAAATCCATTTATTGAAAACATGGAAATTATATACACTATTCTATCAACTAGGGGTGGTCTTTTAACTGGGGATCACATAGGGGTACTTCCCTACACTTGTGGTAAATTTCTTGTAGAAAATACAAGGGAGGGAAAATATTAAAGGAAATATGTGAAGAGAATAAGAAAGAGGGTGTTTTTGATAATAAATAGTATAGCAAAGTTTATTTTTTCAAAACTTGAACATTACCAATGAATTCAATGAGAAGACACCATGATAATCAACAAGCGAGAAAAACAAAAAAATCACAAATTATTAATGCATAACATTCAACAAGTACATCATTCATGGAGTATAGTTGAGATGGAGAGGAAACATAAGTAAAGGAAATAGAGGAAATTTGATAACTTGTTTTTAGAGAGAGTATGGGATGTAGTAAACAAGATTAACCATCCCATGAAATGAGGAGTCTCTTCCAATTTATAACTTTATAATTCATCTCTTCATCTACCCCCACATATCTCTTCATGTCCTTATTCAACTTATGACTCTTTATCTTCCTAGGATGTGAGAAAATAAGTCCCCTTTTTTATAAATCAAAGGGACTTTTACATTTCACCATTAGAGTCACTTAAGTGAATAATAAATATTACAATGATTGCTTACAACGAAGAATTAGAAAGAGGGAGAGAAGAGGAGAAATAATGAGAGAGGAGAGGAAAGAATAAATTCTCCAAAATATGGATGAAGATGCCTCCACCTTCGATGAAGATCCACTCTAAAAAATTTAATGATGAAATAATGAACTATGATGAGTCCCCACAATGATGCACTCACAATGATATTTGATGAAGGCCAATTTGAACAATTTACCTCTTTTTAAAACTCTTGAAATTGTGAATCTATGCATGTAGACACCTAAAATACACTTATGCTAGATTAATGCTAAGATTACACTAATTATCATTTTTTCGTCATTTCCGTAATAATTAGCATTTTTCTGCTAATTAGCTAACATTTCTCTTCATATTCATTAATTAATTAGGCTTCCTATCAGTAAGGATGTCGATTAAAAACCTTTCGTTAATTAATATCCACTTCTACTTGGGTTAATTAATTATTATTAATTAATTATGCTCGTAACTCTAAATCAATAAATTACCATTTATTGGATTAAATTCCTCTCTTAAATCCCACAAATCATAATAATTTTCCTCTAATTAGTTTCTATAATATTACCACTACCTATTAATTAATCACCTTTTGTTAATTAAAGCATCCACCAACTTCCATGACTTACTAATGAAAAATTAAAATCTTCTAAATCAAGATTACCTTTTATAAAGCAACCTTATCCATTCCTAATCTTGTCTTACCTTTATCCCACATTCATCAATTTTCTAGTGTTGCCTCTTCAAAAATCTATATAAAGAACCCTCATCCTTCTTACCTTTCTTCTTACACCATGCTTTGAATAGTGAAAACTATAATCATTTTGATCTTGAGCCATTCTTCATTGTTGGAAATAGCTTCTCCATATTGCATCATTTCACTCAAAATTGAGTAATATGGGAAGATCCAAAATGGCCTTGTAGTCATTTTGGTGAGATTCCATTCTCAATCCTTGAAATCAAGTAAAAATCCACTTTGATTGCTTATGTTCTTCATAGGCTCATAGTTTAAGTTAGCAATCATAGAGAGTAGGAAATAACTTATCATGTAATTTCGTTTATGCATTAAAGAAGCATTTAATTTAAGATCTTATCTTGATGGTTCATTGTTTATTAGCATTTACTTTTGAAGCTATGTAGATATTAGTTTCAATTTATAGCTTAGTTAATAAACCATGAGCACATTTGGCATGCCTGGTGGGAATTATTCCATTTTCCTTTGCACTTAATTTCAAGTTTTTGTAGTTAAGTTTCATTTTTGGTTACTAACCCTCTTTTGCACATGTTGATCTAACTTATTTTTCTTAACTTGTTTTGTTGAGTTTTCATGTGTTGAGTCTTCCTTGTAGGTATAAAGGAGGTGAAGTGCTGTCAAAATTGGATCTTAATGGGAAAATTTCAAGATTTCTCCATGTTTTCATTTTTAGAGCTTACTTTTTCATCATTCTACATACTAGTTTTGTCAATTTCTTGAAAATCTTAAATTCTTGAGCATGTAGGTTAATGTTTGATAGTGTTGAGTCTTCTATTTACATATTAATGTGGTGGGTTACTCTTACAATTTAATCTTGATGAGAAAATTTCAAGATTTATCCATGTTTTCATTTTTAGAACTTACTTTATCAACATTCGACATGCTAGTATGTCAATTTATTTTAAATTTTAAATTCTTGAGCATGTAGGTTAGTATTTGATAGTGTTGAGTCTTATATTAATATATTAATGTGATGGGTTGTTGTCAAAATTGAATCTTGGCTAGAAACATTTGACCATTTTTACAGATTAAGGGACATTTTTTTGACATTTTTGAGTGCATGTTAAGTGCATACCTGTGAGCATAAGAGCATATGCGTAACCCATCTTCCAAAGGCCATAAATTTTGTTCCCAAACTCAAAATAACTCTGTTTATTTTGCATTGGAAAGGTATTAAAGTGAACTATGAAATGAAAACATAAATTTGGGATTTATACTTACATAAATTGTAGGGTTTTCCTTTATTGTAAAATTGGTCATTTTCTAACATGTCTAATGTTTTGATGAATGTTGTATTTTCATGTTTTATTTGATTTAGACCAAAGCTTATGTATTCTCTTCTCTTACACATTTTTGTGTTCTTGAGAATAAAAAAATTATCTCGATCTTTTTAACATTTAGATTAACATAGAAATTTGATTATTCATTTTTCTTAAGGGAATAAACCTTTTACAAAGCATTTTTTATGGTCCTTTGATTTGAAGTTTTCCATTTATATCTAGTTGGGATAAATTTTGTGTATGATATTCTCTTGCACCTTAGGGTGATCTTGAGAATCAAAAGCAACTTTAGTCTTCATTTTCTAACATTTGGTTAATTAGAAACTTCATCTTTCATTTTTGGTTTAAGGGAATGAACATTTATCAAGCTTTTTGTATGGTTCATTAATTGCAAAGTTTTCCTTTAATTTTTAGTTAGATTATTTATTTTGTATGATATTCTCTTGCATCCTTGGATGATCTTGAGAATCAAAATCAAATCTTAATCCTCTTTTAAATAATGTGATTTTCTTGGAGAACTACTAATGCTTGAGTGCATGACCTAAAAACGCTTTTCAAAGAAAGGAGTTTGAAAAAAAAATTCTAACTACACGTGTGTTGCAGGTTTCCAAATGGTGAATGACTAAACCACATTAAGTCTAAAAGATAAAAAAACACACCACATTCAAAACACTTGATTTACAGGTTTGGATAAGGGTACGCCCGTCCACTTAAAACTAGGACATAACCCTTTTGGCATAAGCCTTAAGCTACAAAAATGGGGGTGGTCCTAGGAACCCCAAAGTAGTCCACACAAGAGGGAACCTTGTGGATGAAATTGTAAGTGCTTTGCACACATAATTGACTAGTTTTACCTTTGTGAGATTTAGCATCAAAGTTATCTATATCGTGACCCTAGTGAGAGTACACAATGAATGCATTAATTTCTCACTGTACTTGAAGGGGGTAAATTAAAGCTGAGATAACCCAAGACTAGTCAGTGTGACTTTCTTGGTAAATTGATCTCACATCTAGATAACTTGTGACACCTAGTTGAGCAAACCACCTAGGAAAGCCATTCAGTATTTGGAGCTAACTTGACCAAATCATTGTTGTAAAGAGCCATCATTCATCACGAAATGTGTGAAGTGTTACTTTTCTTAGTTTTTCACTCGCCCTAAGGCGAGGTGAAACTCTGCCGAAGTGAGGCCAACATTTTTCATCCTCACTTGTACTACTTCCTTCGCTTTCTTTTGACACTTTTTTGATCAAAAGAAGAGTGACCACACATGTATTTCCAATTGATTGTGTCACCACTTTTATGTCCGTTTACACTCATCCATGTTTGTGGCTAGGTTTTTAAACATCTAAAGTGTGTGGGAACATTCTCATATCATTGGCAGCCATTTTGATCTTGATACCCATGTCAATATCATCATCATAGTTAGGATTGGTTCATCACTTGATTCTCCTTTGAATTGTTATCTTGTTTGTATCGTATCACAATAATTTTGATACTTACGTCTGATTTCTTGAAAACTTGACTTAATTGTTTATATTGTAACGTTACGCTAAGCACATCATAAAAATTCCTTGGTATACTCTATCCTTTGTTTTCTTTCAAACATTACCTCAATTTTGAAATGTGTTATTGTTACCTTTTTGCATGTCGTATTAATATTATTTTGATACTAATACCTTAATTTTTGTAAATTTTGGTTAACATATCTTAGTGGTATTTTTATGTCATTCATATTCGTAACTTCCATTTTTTTATATTTAGGTATTGGTTGGACTAAAAATTTCTTTTAGTATGCCTTGTTTGGAAATTATATCAGCATTTTTGTTATTTCTTATGTTTTGTTCATTTTTGAACTTGGCATAATTGGTGACATTATGTTGATCATTTTATGCCAACCTACCTTTGACGCTTTACATTTTAGATAAGAATAATTTCCTTGTAGATTGGTTTGTATTTTTAACTTGCGTGATTTTTCCTTGCGTTTATCCATCTTATAAACTCATTTCTAGGATAATCCTTTGGGACTTTTGATCCTCTTGATCTTCTTGTTTTTCCTAAATTTATGGTCATTTTTGAACATATCTTTTAAACATTATCAAAAATATTTCCTATCAAGAAAATTTTGTATCAATCAAACATTTGAAATATTTACTTTGTATCCTTTATCTTTGTTAAAATTTTGATCAATACTTTGACATTTACACCTCCAAACTTTTTGTCCAAACCTTATTGGATTATCAATCTTATGTCAACACAATGTATGTTTTCCTTAGCTTCTCTTTGGAAAATCACACAAGCATCCCTTATCTATTTGAAAAATGTCTAATTGGTTTTTTTATTGATCCATAGGGATCCAAAATGACTCTACTTTATCAAATCATCCAACACGAAGAAGAAGAAGAAATATACATGGAGGTTCTATCTGTTTAGTGATAGGACCACTACCCTATGTAGGGTGATGATTACAAAACGCCACCCCACCAGGGTGGCGGTCCTGGGACCACCGGTCTGCATTGGGTGGTGGTCTTGGATCTTGCGAGATAGAAAATAAAATATGACGCGAACAATCCCAGAATTCTAAAGGGTGTCCATGTCTCTTCTTCTGCATGAATTTTCCCATTCTCTAGTGCATGGGAGAACATGAGAAAGACTATAAATGCATGTTATGGAATATAAAAAAGGCATCGAAGAATGAATCAAGTGAGTAATAATCTCTTAGTGTTGGAATTGTGATTTGTAGAAGCAAGGAGTAATTGAGTCAGAGTAAGAAAGTAACTAGGAGGAAGTGTGAGATATGATCTACTTCTCTTTCATACTTATTGTAATTTTTGTACTTATTATTGAATTGGACAATAAAAGTGGGAAGAAAGAACAATTTCCCTTCCCAACTAGTTTTTCATCATTTGGAGGTTTTCCAGGATAAAATTATTGGTATATGAGTCTATATTCTTTCCCTTTCTGCAAATTGTTGATTCTAAGCACAAGTATAATTCATTCACTAGATATCTTTGTTATTTTCTAATAGAAAGTAGAATATTAGTGATTAATTATGATTTTGTGGATGATTCCAAATTTGAATAGTTTACAAATCATTTTGGTATCGTATCTAACAATTATCCAAGACTGTGGTATTCGTTCTTGTATTTATATGATAGTGACGAGATCTAAAGGTGAAGAGGATTTACCTTGAAATCCAAAAATTTCTACAAAGAAGTGGAAACAGGGAATTTGGGGACAAATGGAGGAAGAGAACTTGGTTCGTAGAATCAAGATGCTAGAGACCATGATGGATAGGATGTTTAGAAGGCAAGAAGAGCTTGCTGATTTACAAAAGACAACTTTTGTCAAACAAGACTCCATGGATCAGTTGTTCGGGGCTTAGTTGAAAATTTTGGCATAGGAAGGAGCCACAATGAGGAAATTTATGGGGAAGAACATAAATAAGAGACTTATAACACAAGAGAAAAGGTAAAATATGATCATGCTCCTTTTAAAGTTGAAACGAAAGTTGAGATTAAAAGATTTAAAGGACAAGTAGATGCAGATTTGCTTGATAAATGGTTAAAATAGTTAGAAGTCTACTTTAGCATCCATAATGTCACTGAGGCACAGAGGATCACCTTTGCACATCTCAAGATGGAGGGACATGCTCTGGTTTGGTGGGAAACCCATCTAGCCACTTGTGAAAATAAAAATCATCCTATTGTGAAATCTTGACAAGAATTTAAAGAACTACTTAGAGATAACTTCTATCCTATTGGCCATAAGACTGACCAAATGATTAAATGGCAATATTTTAGACAAGGTAGTGGTCAAAGTGTGTAGGACTATACTACAGAGTTTTGGAGGCAAGCCATGTTGCTTAACATGGACTTGGAGGATGAGGATATTCTGACCAAGTACTTGGGAGGACTTCACACTCACCTTCGAAGAAAATTCATCTCCACAAAACCCAAAGATCTCAATGAAGCATGCATACAGGCATACTACATAGATGATGAAAATAAGAAAGGAGAAGCAGAGCCAAGGGTAAAGCAGTCAACAAATCAGTAGAAGAAAGAGTTTTGAGAAATAAGTAATAAGGGTAAGTGGAAAGGGAATGGTAAACAAGCTACCAATACTTTGAATACTTGTAAAGATCCCAAGAATTTTTACAAGAACTGTTATATCAATGGTCATACTAATGCTACATGTTGGAACTTGCATCCGAAGAACCAAACCAAGGACTCAAGTAAGTCCATGAAAGCTGTGAAAACAAAAGGGGAGGTGGAAATTAAAGATGACTTTGATGTAGATGAGAGGCTTGGATGCACTGACCACCGACATGGACAGCCACAAAAAGGAGATGAGTAGACTATTCCAAATCAAAATCTATATCAAGAGAACTAAGGTAAACACTTTGGTTGATACCGGATCTCATTCTAACTTGATTTCTAAAGTATTTGTAAAGAAGCTTGGTCTTGAGACTTACGAGCATCCACACCCTTATCCTTTGGGTTGGGTGAAGAAGGGTGTTGAAATTCAGGTAATAAGAAGATGTAAGGTCAAGTTTGGGATAAATTCCCAATATATTGATGTTTTTGAAGCTGATGTTATTCCACTTGATGCTTTTGATGTTGTATTCGGGAGTCCTTACTTGTATGTTAGGGATGCTATATTTATGATGAGGGAAAACTAGTACAGATGGGTCAATGATGGGATCAACTACAACATCCGGGCACACCAACGTAAGACATAGGTTACTATGGTAAGTGCTAACCAAGTAAAATGACTTATTCAGGAAAATCATAATCAGTTTTGTTTACTTTTATTGAAGGATAAACAAGATGGGGTAGAAGTTACAGAGATTTATAACCAGGGAAAGCATGATTTGGACAGTATTGTTCATCCTTTTTAGGAAGTATTTCAGGATCCTAGCGGGTTACCACTAAAAAGGAAGTAGAGCATGATATTCAGCTATTGCTAGAATCCCCTCTACCGAACATCGGGTTGTATAGGCAATCCTTGCTCAAGAGTACTGAAGTAAAGAAACAACTCTAGGAACTACTAGACCAAGGGGTGATATGTCCGAGCACCTCACCATGTGGCTCACCTATTGTGATGGTTCCAAAGAAGGATGGTTCTTGGAGAATGTGCATCGACTACCGTGTTTTGAACAAGATCACCATAAAGAATAGATATCTACTTCCCCGCATAAATGATCTCTTGGACCAGCTTTAGGATGCCAAATTTTTCGTGAATTTGGATCTCAATTCAGAGTTATCACCAAATGAACGAGGAGGATATATTGAATACTTCCTTGAAAAAAACATGGTTTGTATGAATGGTTAGTACTTCCTTTTGGCTTATGTAATGTACCCACTACATTTTGAGATTGATGAATGATGTATTGTGGGATTTCATAGATTCATGTGGCATTGTATATCTAGATGATATCTTGATTTTTAGTGCCACATGGGAAGAACATATAACTCATTTGCATCAATTCTTGCAAGTTCTCGGGGAGAAACAACTGCTTTGTAATATGAATAAATTTGAATTTTCCAAATAGTCACTTGTCTATCTTGGGCACGTGGTTAGAGGAGAAATACGAATGGATCCAAAGAAGGTGGAATCCATCACTAATTGGCCAACACCAAAAGGAGCCACATAAATTAGGATTTTTGTGGGAGTAGTATAATACATGCAGAATTTCATTCCAGGCTTCTCCTCGATCGCAACACCTCTACACACAGTGGCCGCAAAGAGTAAGATTTTTGACTGGGGTAAGGAACAAGAAAAATCCTTTGATTTTTTTAAATACAAGATTAGTCATGCTCCAGTACTTGCTCTTCCTAATTTGCAGAAACCTTTTGAAGTAAAGACATATGCGGTGATTACGCCATGGGCGCAGTGTTGCTTCAAGGAGGTAAACCCATATATTATCATTCTGAAACTTTCACATCAGTAGTTAAAGGATATTTAGTATATGATAAGGAAATATATGTACTAGTTTAGGCAATTACAAAATGGAAGCATTATTTTTGGGTAAAGAAACTATTGTGCACACCGACCACAGAACCTCTCCAATATTTACAAACACATTCTAAATTACAGTAGGTAAGGCACTACAAATGGATGGGGTTTCTTTAGTAGTTCCATCTAGTGATTAAATACAATAAGGGTGGTATAAAATTGGTGGCATACATGTTGTCTAGACCGCCCACACAGGAGAATTTTTCCTGTTTGTCCACTATCTCTCATATCAAACCCTTCATGAAGGAAGCTTATGGAGAGGCATATGCCCAGGACAAAGACTTTGGGGTCACATTTTAGTAGTTGCACTCCCAAGGGGCTGAAAGGATAGGGATTCAAGATTGTTATCTCAAATACGGGCTTCTCTACTGATGGGGGAAGCTTTGCATGCCAAAAAAGGAGATAATTCTATTGATGAGGGAAGCACATACCTTAAAAGTAGTAGGACATTTTGGTGTTGGTAAGACCCTAGTGAACTTGCAAAGGTACATGTATTGGCCCAATATGCAAGAAGAAGTATCAAAATTTATACGGGATGTAAACTTTGTTATACTAGCAAGCCTAAGACTAGGAAGGAAGGTTTGTATATGCCTTTTCCAGTACCTACTCATCCATGGAAGGACATTTCTGTGGATTTTGTAGGAGGATTACCTATGTCTAAACATGGCCATGACTATCTCTATGTTGTTATTGATAGATTTAGTAAGATGTGTATTCTTATGGCATGTAAAAAGATAGTACAAGTACATGAGGCAATAGATCATTTATTTGCTAATGTATGGGTGCATTTTGGTTTGCCAAATTCTATTGTTTCTTATAGGGATTCTAGGTTCTTGGGAAATTTTGGACTACTTTGTGGGACAAGATGGATACTAGGTTACGAGAGGAGCACAAATTTCCATCCACAGACAGATGGACAAATAAAGGTGGTAAATAGGACTTTGGTACAGTTGATCAAAGGGTATAACAGCAAATACCCAAGGAATTGGGATGATTCCTTAGTCTACATTCAACATTCTTATAACTGGGTAGTACACACATCCACTATAAAGTCACTATTTGAAGCATGCTTGGGATATCTACCTACAAATCCACTAGACATAGCAGTTGGACAACATGATGAGAAGGATACACGAGACACAGAGGTGACTAGAGCAAACAAATTCATTGAGAGGATTTGGAAAATCCATCTCAAAGTCAAGGAACAACTAGAGAAATCTCATGCCAAGTACAAAGTTAGGCATGATCAGTATAGAAGGGAACATAAGCTTCATGTTGGAGATAGATTTTGGCTTTACTTGAGCAAGGAGAGACTACAAGATCAAGCATGGAAGCTCAAGCCATTACGATATGGAACCTTCACCATATTGGAGCAGGTTGGAGAAAATGCCTTTCAACTTCATTTTCCATCATTCATGAGGATGTAATCTGTAGTAAACTATGAGAACTTGCACCTATATGAGCCATCCATGCTAGATGAAGATGAACAAATACAGTTGCTACCTTCCATTGAGGATTGCTTCTCGGATTCACAAGTTGAATTGAAAGAGGATTTAGTATTTGCAAAAGGTCAAAGAGACTAGGAGAGGTCTGCGGGAGTCTTGACAGATTGGACTAAAAGGAAAGACACCAAGGCAGGCCCCATGGTACCCGAAGGAGTGAGTGAGGGAATTGTTTCCTCATCTAGTCCCCCACTAAGATTTTGTAGGACCAAAATCCTCCTAAGAAGGAGAGGTGTGATCCATAGGGATCCAAAATGACTCTACTTAATCAAATCAGCCAACATGAAGAAGAAAAAAATATACACGGAGGTTCTATCTATTTAGTGATAGGACCACCACCCTGCGAAGGATGGTGGTTACAGAACCACTACCCCACCAGGGCGGTGGTCCTAGGACCACCGGTCTGCATTGGGTGGTGGTCTGGCTCTTACAGATAGAAAATAAAATATGACATGAACAGTCCCAAAATTCCAAAGGGTGTCCATGTCTCTTCTTTTGCATGAATTTTCCCATTCTCCAGTGCACGGGAGAACATGAGAAAGACTATAAATGCATGTTATGGAAGAGAACAAAGGCATCAAAGCATGAAGCAAGTGAGTAAGAAGATCTTAGTGTTGGAATTGTGATTTGTAGAAGCAAGGAGTAATTGAGTCAGAGCAAGCAAGTAACTAGGAGGAAGTGTGAGATATTATCTACTTCTCTTTCATACTTATTGTAATTTTTGTACTTATTATTGAATTGGCCAATAAAAGTGGGAAGAAAGAGCAATTGCCCTTCCCGACTGGTTTTTCATCCTCTGAAGGTTTTCCAGGATAAAATTATTGGTATATGAGTCTATATTATTTCCCTTTCTGTAAATTGTTGATTCTAAGCACAAGTATAATTCATTCACTACCTATCTTTGTTATTTTCTAATAGAAAGTAGAACAACAACGATTAATTGTGATTCTATGGATAATTACAAAGTTGAATATTTTACATATCAGTTATGCTACCCTAATTGACATTGAACTCCCTTCTATTTGAAGGAGTTCAATCACACTATCTAGGTCTAGGCTTTTGGACTTAGTGAATGCCAACCATGACTGGTTATCGCGGGGTTCCTTATACATATGAAAATATAGAATCAAAATTTAGGCATTCACATAAAAAGACGCCCATCATGACTAAACCATGTTTGGTTCTTCACACTAGAGAACCCATCCAAGTAAATAGTTCCCAAAATTCATCTCACGATCGGTGGTATGGTTTGGATACTTTTTATGTAAATTATTATTCGGGTTGCCCCAAATCTTCTTATGATTCTAATCCAAACATTTCCTCTTCTTCTGAGGATTCCAATCCAAATATTTACTCTAATTATTCTGATGATTTGGGTCAAAAATACTATTTAGATTCATCTAATTTGACTCCTAAGTCATAGTCCTCCCCTTCTTTATAGGACCTCCTTCATCATACTTCTATTGTGATTCTTAAGTCCCCCATTTCTTTGCGGGACCTCCTTTATCATTCATCCAATTTGACTCCTAATTCACGGTCCTCCCCTTCTTCACAAGACCTTATTTATAAAACATCTAATGTGATTCTTCAATTGCAGTCCTCCCCTTCTTTGTAGGACCTATTTTATTAGTCACCTTAATGAACCCTTCCTCCTTTTAAGATTCATGCAACTCAAAGTCATTCTATTCAATCATCTAAGTCGAATCCTACATCATAATCTATGGAATTTTGGATACAAAATCCTCCTATTCTTCCTCCATGACATCGTCTTATAGGGAAACCTATACCAACCAATTCTAAATCCACATCTTATTCTACTCATGAGACATATATCTCTAATTCTACTTTGTCTCTTGATTCATCTTCTTCTATCAATCATCATCAAGAATCTTCTAATTCTTCAACACTAGTTGGAGCTTTTTCTTCTAATCAAACCCATGTGGTCAATCAACAACCCATATGGATTGATTTCTTTTAGAATGAAGGAGCTTTCATGGAATTTATCGGGGCACATGAATATATCCCTCTAAAAATTACAAGAAAGGATTCTCTTTATAACTTGATGTGTTCGCATATTGTGGGGAAAAGGTTTATTCCTTTTATCAAGAAATAGAGGAAGAGCCTAAGAGCATGCAACTTGATCCTCCTCTTATTCTTCCATCCTCACATTCTTCATTCTGTGATGAAATTCCTGGGTCTTGTATTGAGCCATGGTTCATGTTCTCATCACCTAATTCTTCTTTACATATCACAATTCCTCAATCCCAATTGCACTTTTTGTCATCGCTAAGTATCCCATCACCTTCTTCTATATATGGGCCACCTCCAAGTATCCCTTCATCATCTACTTGTAGGTATCCTCTGGGTAGCCCATTACCTTCTATTCTGGGTCCATGTCTAGCTAGCCCCTTTGTGTTATATATATTGGATGACTTTGGGTAGCCCCTCATATTCTATTCTTGGACCACCTCCTAGTAGTTCTTATTCCTCTATACTGGGGCCACATCTAAGTAGCCTTCCATATTTTTTTTTGGCCCACCTCCAAGTATCTCATCTTATTCAAATCTTTGATTGTATCCTGTTCTTCCATCATATTATTCTTCTGCCAATTATTTTGGCAAGCCTACCATCATTTCTCCCACCAATTCTAAACATCTACATTCTTCTCCCACTTCTTGGGATCAAAAATTCACGCATTAGCTTATAATAAACCCAAACAAGTTCTTTATCAAGATAAGATCAAAACTCCAAAGATATCCAAAGCTCCCAACAACTCAAATGATTATAAAATTCAAAATCAAATGTGATTCTAGAATGCACACTAATGTACCCATCAATTATGGCACAAAGTGAAAAAACCTATGGATAGGGAACTCAAACTCCCACATACAAAACCCATGTTTCAAAATAAATCACAATCATTTGTTGAGTGTGATCTCACCACAATCATCGAGATCGGGGATAATATTACACTTGATAAGCAAACACGCTTAGTCTCTCTTATCAAATAAATCATGAACATCATTATTAGATCTTATGACACAGAGTGACATGTTTCATTCGATAAGCATCAAAAAATCAAAAAAATCATAAAACAATTCAAAAACACAAAAATGAGAAAACATTAAACATTACAAAAACAAAATCAAAGGTACAAAGATCAAACATTGTAATTATATATTACATACACATGGATTTTCTTTCTTTCCTTTATTTCATATTCTTCTACAAGTTATCCACCATTTTCATCCGTCAATGATATTTTGGTTATCTTATTTCATACACATTTTGCAACATTTTTCTCTATGGTATCTGTATGTACCCAAAATTGTATGTACTGTATAGTCAGAAATTGGTTACGGAAACCCCAATGATGATTCAAATCTCTTCGCAAGGTGTTTAGAATCTAGAAAATATCGCCAAGTATACATTTACATCCTAAAAATCCTTGTCCAGCTTTTGCATGTTTTGTTCTAACCTCTGCCCCCTTTTCCCTTGCATTTTATTCTATAAGCTACGCGGTGGTCCTGTGACCACCGCCCAAGATAGGGTGGTGGTCCTATAATCACTACCCTACGTAGGGAGGTTGTCTATGCGTGTTTTCTAGAACGTTCAACGCTTTCATCAACGTAAAAATTCAATTTACATTCACATTTCTCAACTACTCTTGCTTGCATTTATGTTTTACTGCCTGGTAAATAGTGATTTATCTTTATTTATAATAGAAGAGTTCAATTCAAACTTACCCTCGGTAAATCTAGGTGTTATAAATAACCAACTTGTTTACAAGACAATGGCCCCTCTCCCTTTATGAATATTTATTCAAAGCATGTTTTGAAGTTCTTCCATAAGTTTCAATAGGTTTAGATTTTACATGAATTCTCAGCCTCTACTTTCTTCTTTAGAGATCACTAGATCTTCACAATTTCATTTTGCTCCATTATTATCCTACACATTCAGCTTAGCATAAAATAGTTTTATTTCTAGATTAGAGTTCATTTGATAATCTTATAACTGTAGGTTGTTGTTTTGTCACAAGAAATAGATCCCAAAATTCTCGGTATATTTGTGTTGTATCCCCACAATAAATCCTGCTAGGAATCGCATAGTCAAGATCTGTTCACTTGCACTATCCCTCTCTTACTTGCACTTTATTCGGTTTATATCCTAATTTTCCATCGTTCGAGTATCTTCTTTTGTTAACGCTATCACATTCACACTTTTATGGATTCATAAGAACATGAAGGAACAAAGAGATCACACTGAGGGGACAAGTCATGACACAACTAGATTTACCACTATTTTGTAAAACTCCAGGTTTGAGCTATCAAATTTGTAGTTACAATATATCAAATAGAGTAGTGAATCATTTTATTTCAGTTAAAGCTCGCTTTCAATATTGCCAGGGAATCTGTGGGGAATGATAGTTTCTGAAAAGCTATGATTTGTTCCTCGCTTACGAGGTAAGATGAAGGATTTTAATTAAGTCAATTAGATATCTTTCATCTAGATTCACACATTTTCACAGGTGAATAACCACACCAGGTTATCTCGCTTGTTTAGTTTTAGTATAAAAGTATTTTAATTGTTGTTTGTAATTATAATGTTTCAATCGTGTATTTTTTTAGATTAGTTTCCCTTTCAGTAGTAGTATAAATTATTATTTTCAGTTTAAGTTAATTCAGAGACTTCAAAACTAGATTAACACTTAGATCCTAGTTAGGAGGATAAACCATAGGGAATTTACGCTACCCGTTCATAGCCTCTAAATCTCCCCTTTGTCATTCCAGCTACCAGGAGATCACACTACCAGATCTTAGTCACTGATCCTCCCATAGTTAGCTTTAGGAAAGTTGCTTGTCGATTCTCATCCTCACATGTAGCTTTTCTATCGTAGAAAACTGACCATAATCCCAGTTGTGACTTCATCTAAGTCACCCACATTTCAAACCATTGGTTTTCTTGGCATGACCTCGGGAGGTCGGGTATGGGGAAGGTCACTTGTCGATTATCATCCTCACATGTCACTTTTCTATCGTACAAAATTGGTGAACCCATGAAACAAACAACTATTCCCCTTTTATTTTTCATTTCTTTCATCCATCTTCACTCTTTCCCATTATTATGTGGGTATGTATATACCCCCAAAATATTTTAGGATATGACACACATGGAAGACCTCTCTCAGGTCTCGAAGCAGATTATGGTCAAACAAATAGACAAGCGTCACCCTCACTTTCTACATGGGCTAATAAATATTCAAGTAACTACTTGTCATGACAAACTCCTCCTCAAAGAACTAGCTATACTTCTTCGTTTCAAATTTAGGAGTTGGATCAGCTCACACAAATGAAACAACTAGAACCCTCAGGCTCTAATAATATGACATTTACTGGAGAATCCATTTCATCTCCTCGGGTTTTGTTCAGACCACAAATTAGTAGATAGTCAGATCCATTCCCATTTTTGGATGAGGAGTATTTAGCACACTATTCTAGAAGCAAACAATGCTTCCAAAACATGTACCCACCTATAGGAAGTTTGCAAACACAACCTAATACCCTGCTCCAAGAAAATACCCCATTCCTCCACCTATGGGAAATACTCTCGGTGAAGCTTGTTAGGGTAATGATCAATTCATAGCAGGGTACCATACCCCTTTACAACCTCAAGGTGTACAACAACCACCATTAAGGAAAAACACTATGTCTTCACCAATCGAGGTCATCTCAGCCTTAGTTGAGAAGGTTAGAGGACTAGAAATTGCTTAAGAAAATCAAAATTCACACTTTGGGCAAGTAGAAACTTCTAACCCTTCGCATCATCCCAGCCAAGTTGACCTCCTCACAAGAACAGGCACATTAGGCATGCCTCCTCAACATTCATATAACTATCCACAACAAACACCAACTAGAATCATGTTTTCAAATGCCACTCCAGTTGAAAGTATGATACCTCTCGGATTAGCACCAAACAACCCATACCAGAGCAATGCTCCTCCCTACTTAAACATTTATTCAAAATCACCACAGGGATACATGTTCTCCTCTCTTGGGATGTTCACTCAACCACAGGGATTTTCTTATGTCCCTACAAATATATATGCTATGCCATACCAACAACCCATTCCACCCCCACCCCCTCAGCAGGCACCATCAATGGTCGAAACCTATGCAGTAGGGACTTACTCAAAATATTTAAAAGAGCCTCTAGATTTCACCATATGAAGTGTCATGCTTCCAAGACCTCTTCCTGATTTTCCCAAATACAAAGGGGAGGGAGATCCAAATGCACATATCAAGGCCTATGCCACAGCCATTCGAGAATTTCTCCCTTGGGATGTGGTTGTTGCTAAGATATTCCCTAAAACCTTAGGGTATTGCCCTTGATTGGTATTATAGAATACCTGAAGCCTCAATACACTCATTCAAACAACTTGTGTCAGATTTTATCAAATATTTTGATATGAACAAATTGTTAAGAACAAGAATCAGGGAATTCTTACATATTAAACAAGAGCACAATGAATCCACTGCTCATTTTATTCAAAGATGGCATACAGTCCTCTACTCATCAGCAAGTGCTCCAAACATGGATCAGATGGAACTATGTGACTTATTCCTTCATTCCCTCAATAGAGAGATAAAGGAAGAAGTCCAGAAGTTCCCACTAAGGACTTATGATGAAGTACTTGAGAGTGCTCTCCGAATAGATCAAGCGGCAATAGACAACGGTCGTAAGACATATGGAACAAATGGGAAATTAATCACTCCCAATCAAAACACTACGACATATCATAATTCCGGGAATACCAATCAAGGACCCAATATCCTTAACAAAAACCATGGGGTTACAATAGATGGAGTAATAAACCAGGTTAAAAGGGAAAACGTCGTAAACATTTCACCACCCATTAACAATCAAAGCAAAATAACAAATTTACTCCAACAATCAATGCGGTGGATTTTAATCGTCCATCATGACAACAACAACAACAACAATGGAAAATCCAGACACAAGGTCCAAATTGAAACCCAACTAGATATCAAAATCAAAACCAAAGGTAACAACCTCAAAATTTTAACTCTAACAACCAGTAACCTAATCAAAGTTTTGGACCACAACAGGTTTCAAACCAACAACCTCGAAACTATAATCCCAACTTGTATTGTGGTTTCCACAAGATTCAAGGCTATGATACTAGGAATTTTCGTGACTACAATGAATTCATGCAACATTTTCTAAAATATTAAAAATAACTCTTTATAGATATGTTTTTAGCAAATTTTGTAGTACCCACACCAAACACTTATACGGGAGCGGTTTCCCCTAAAAATACACCCTCAAGATTTTTAACGATCCTCTCCCAAGTCACTCTAATAATAACAAGTTAGATCTAAACGGACGAACAAGGGTGTTATGATAGGAAATAATGATCATGAAGCCTCAATTGCATTAAATCCACCACCACACCCCAATTACGAACTCGACCACAAACCAAGATAGTTGGTTTGGTAGAGTTAGATACTGAGCTACACATAGAAACCATAACAAGAACACAAGATTATTCTTCTCAACCAGTTCCAAACTATCCATTAGAACCAGACAACATTCAACAAACATTAGTAAAACCCATAGGTGCTTATGATCTAATTAATGACCTAACAAAGACCTTCTCTCACATTTCCTTCTTGGATTTGTTGAAGAACTCTCCCACCCATAGGGCTGCTCTCTTAGAAGCATTAGGTCTTGGTCATCTAATTAACATCACTCCTCCTCCTAAAATGCAAGTAAACCATGTAGACTTTGATGTCTACCCTCCAGGGCAGCTAGATAGGGATACTAAGTTTATATTTGATATAAGAAAAATGCCAACAGATGCTGAAATTGTGCATAGAGGTGACCCAACCTTACATTTATAGGTATGGGTTTACAATAATTATGTTAAGTGTGCAATGATTGACAATGGGGTAGAAGTTAACATAGTCCCCTTTGCTTTTCTTCAAAAGCTAGGATATGGAGAAACAAATTGTTCCACAACATGAAATACGCTAAGAGGTTATGATAGCCTCAAGGCCACTTCAATTGGGACCATAGTTTTACCAGTCACCTTAGGACCCAAGACAGTCCTCACCGAATTTTATATTATAGATCGGGAAACCAACTATAATATGATCCTCGATCGACCATGGATACACCGCATGAAGGAAATCCCTTCCACGTTATTCCAGGAAATAAGATTTTTGCACCTAGGGAAAATATTTGTGGCGCAAGGTGACCCAAAGCCATTTGATATATAACTAGCAGACTTCAAGAAAATACCAGAATTCACTCGAGTTTGAACTCCCAACGAATCAATATAACAAACCAATCAATTTAAAACTAGAAGAAAAATTGATACCTATAACAGAATTGGAAATTACGAATCTAATTGAAGGCATTCCAGAACTCAAAAATGATACTAACGTCATATAAATGGTATCATTAGGGACTACCGTAAAAATTATCGAGTTACTAGAGAAAGATCTACCCATTCTCCTACCATTTGATTCTATGGGTATAGGATGTACCCTAGGAATTGGCTCCCTTCCAGTGATGAAGTTTGTATGGTAGAAGTAACCAAGGTAGAAGAAACAAATGTGAGGAATGTCCCAACATCCATTTTTCCAAGCAAATATTGGACTCTCCACTTTGATGGAGCTAGATGTCATTTTGGAGCTAGGGCAGGTGTGATCTTTACTCTCTCGAGGGAAAGATCCTACCTTTTTCCTTTAAGTTAAACTTTGAATGTACAAACAACGGGGCTGAATACAAAGCCCTCCTCCTTGGCCTCATCATAGCCAAAAGGATGGGTGTTGATAACATTAGAGTGCTAGGAGACTCACAACTAGTCACAAACCAAGTCTCTAAGGTATATGAGACTAGAGTTGAACACTTACAACTCTATAAAACGACAGTATTAGATCTAACCAAAGGATTCAACTTCATATCAATCAAAGAAATCCCATGAGAACAGAACCTTCTCACTGATTCAATAGCAACCTCGCTTTCTCGTTTCACTCCAAATAGTGAGTTGGAAAATACAAGTTTCATGGTATCACTTCGTACTAAACCATTGGTGTGTAAAATACCAACAAACCCGCTCCTGACACATATAGAAGCTGAGAATGAGTTTTCTATCCTAGATCACTTTGACAATGATAGAGTCACTCTTGGATATCTAAACACCTATGTGGAGCTACATCTCACTCATCACATAGTGGATTTTTCCCTAATCCCACATTCCTCTTCCTATTTTGGAAATCCCATGATAGAATCTCCCTTGCAAAATAATCTCAATATCTATGAGGTAGAGAATGGAGAAATTTTGGAACTACCTCGGCTCCACCTGAATTTCAAGAAGGCAATGCTTCCTTAATTGAAGGAATGATTGACATAAATATTTCAACAGAGGAAGAACCAAATATTTTGAAGTTGGGATCCTTGTTAACTCTAGAGGAGATAGAAATACATACTCAGATCCTCAAGGAACATCAAAAGGCTTTTGAATTTAATTACAAAGAAATGATGGGAATTGCACCACATATCATGGTACATAATCTTGTTACCAAACTAGATGCAAATCATGTTACCAAACTAGATGCAAATCCAATCAAACAAAAGTCGAGACCAATGAAACCAAAAGTGGCTCTTATGGTGAAAGAAGAAGTAATGAAACTTCTCTAGGTGGGATTCATCAAACCAGTTGACTATTCACAATGGGTATCTAATATCATCCCTATTCTAAAAAAGAATGGGAAGATACGCATTTTCATAGACTTCCGGGACATTAATAAAGCTTGCCCCAAAGATGACTTCCCATTGCCATCCATTGACATCATTGTTGATGCAACAACTAGATTTGAGCTTTTGTCTCTCATGGATGGATTCTCAAGATATAATCAAATCAAAATATCTGAATAGGATCAAGCCAAGACCACGTTTATAACTCCTTGGGGAACTTATTGTTACGTTGTCATGCCATTCGGTCTTAAGAACACCGACGCTACATACCAGTGGGAAATGACATACATATTCCATGACCTTATTCATAAAATTGTGGAATCCTACGTGGATGACTTGTTGGCCAAGGCCAAGAAGCGTTGTGATCACCCAGAAGTACTCCGTATCATTCTCTCACGATTTATTGAATATGGTGTCACATTGAACCTAAAGAAATGTGCATTTGGTGTGACAAGAGACAATCTTTTGGGTTACATTATATCCTCACAAGGGATTTATGTTGATCCAACCAAAATTCAAGTTGTTCTTGAAATGGTTCCACCATCAGACAAGTCTGGTATCGATCATTTCTTAGAAAACTTGGTGCAATTCAAAGGTTCATTCTAGACTTAAGTTTTGTTGTTCATCCAATCAACAATTTATTAAAGAAATATTATAGCATTGATTGGACAGAAGAATGTAACGAGGCCTTTAAAGTAGTTAAATGCTTCTTGTTGTCTCCTCCCACACTAATGCCTCCTAGACCAGATCATCCTTTGATCCTGTATTTGTGGGCTACTGATGTCTCACTAGCCTGCATGTTGGCTCAAGAAGACAATGATAAATGAGAACGTGTAGTCTATTTCATTAGCCAGACGTTGCTTGATTATGAAACACGTTATACATAGGCAAAAAGAGAATGCCTTGTCATAGTCTTCAGCAACGAAACGTTTAAGACATTACATGTTAAATCAAGAAACAAGGGTCATTGTAAAGACAGATCATTTCTGAGATATTTCTCATGCAAGGGTCTTTATCTAAAAAGGTTGGATGTTTCATAACCTTAATGGGTGAGTTTGAATTAACATTTGTAAACCAAAAATCCATTAAGGGACAAATCATTGCAGACTCGTTAGATTGGGGTGATCTAGTAGATCTAGACTTTCCCAATGAATGCATATATTTTTTCGAAACCAGACCCCCATCTCTATATGTCCTTGGTACACTAACATCGTCAATTTTATCATGGACCATACATACCCAGAAGGTGCCACATCACAACAAAGAAGGCGGCTACACATTATCGCTGCTAAATATGTTATTTTAGAACAAGTGCTCTATCGTAAAGCCTTCAATGGAATGCTTTTAAGATGTGTTGACACAAAAGAATCCAAAAAGATTCTTTACAAATCCCATAGTGGGATATGTGGAGGTCACTTTGGTGGTCACGCCACCACTCACAAAATACATTGGATGGGTTATTTCGGCCCACTCTGGAACATGACGTAGTAGAATTTGTGCACAAGTGCCATAAATGCCAAGAATTCTCCCACGAGATTCACATGCCAACACAAGCTCTGCAACCAATCACAACCCCATGGCCCTTTTCCACGTGGGGCCTAGATTTGATAGGGAAATTATCTCCCTCATCAGATGGCCATAACTTTATAATCACGGCCACAGAATATTTTACCAAATGGGTAGAGGCCATGCCTCTCACCACCATACCAGGTTCTGTAATCGCTAAGTTCATTTTGAATCAAATCATTTGTAGGTATAGTGTCCCGTAAGTCATTATCTCAAGATAATGGCACATCCTTTAAGAATGATGAGGTCCATGAGTTATGCAGCAAATTCAAGATAAACCATCATACGACCTCTCTTTACTACCCTCAAGCCAACGGACAAGCTGAAGTGACAAACAAAACATTAAAATCTATTCTCCTCAAAATAGTTAAGGAGAACAAATGGGATTGGCATTTAAAATTATACCCAACCTTGTGGGCCCATCGAACCTCAATAAGAAAACCAACAAAAGAAACCCCTTTCTCATTAATATTTGGGCGTAATCAGTTCTCCCACTTGAGGTCGAAATACCCGGTCTCGTATCTCATTACAAGGGATTTTGGGAGAAGAATCCTATAGAGAGGCATGCCTCACCCAACAAGAAATCCAATGAGGCCAGGCTAAAATATGAATAATGGCACAAAGCTTATCTTGACGGATGTGCGAAATATTAAAAAATGTCTATGAATGAGAAATATACGAGGAGATCTAGTTCTAAGACTAGACGGCCAAATTGATAAGAAAACCAGCAAAGGAAAGAAATTCGCCCAAGTGGTTGGGCCCATATTGAGTCATGAAATACTACGTAAACGGTGTGTATCTCTTTCGTACACTAGAAGGTGAGGAATTCAATGAAACTATCAATTCCTTGCATCTTAAATGGTTTTACGCATAGGTCATCTATGTCACCATTTGTATATATATCTACCTACATTACATTTAGTCACTTATTTTTTTCATTTTGTTCACTTGTTTCGTAGATTTTGTGGTCAAGGAACTTATTCTTAAGAAATTCATTATAAGCTTCTGAAAATATTTGCAAAATCATTCAAATCATATCTCTTCAATTTTCATAATATCATCAAATAGTTTTAAAGTCATTTCATCAATTCAACATACAAATTATTGACAAAAACCATACCAAGGCCTACTTGGTCATGCTCATTCTTTTCTATTTGGTTAATTTGTTCTTTCCTATGGTCTTTTCTAGAAGATTCTTGGTGTCACATATATCCTTCTTACATCTCTTTGAAACAAGGATACTCCAAAATCACAAATCAAAAATGTCAAATTAAATCAAAAATACTAAACAAAATAGAATATTTTATTTTACACACTTCTTTTCCCCACCAACCTTCGGTGATTATCCCTGCATCTCTTACTAGTGATACGAGGTTGAGAAAGGAAGGAAGTTCCCTTACTCACCTATGTCTTGCCTTCGGTGATGAGCCCATGCTTCCTACCAAAGTAGCATGAGACAGCAGGGCGTAGGGGGTCCATTCATGTAAATTAGTGAATATTAATATTTTGAAGAAAAGTATATTAAGTGAAATTAAGTATCCAAATTCCAAAGACATCAATCCTTAAAACTAGAATTTTTCAACCAAATTTCCATCCATGAATCTAAGTCTAGATAAACTGGAAAGTAAGTTGCATTACGAACTATGTAGTAGTTCGAGTAGGAGTAAGTATGCAGGATTAAATTTGATTTATGTCAATATCTTGTCTTTCACTCATCAATTCCATTCAGTCAAACTCATATAATTTGTGCCCTTCCCAACTCTTGGTGTTGATCCCTCGCATCTTACTAGTTGCGTGGAGTTAGGAGTGGGGCAAGTTCATCTCATTATCACTATATATTCATCATGTTTTTCCAAAACAAGAAGAAGCAATGAACATTGCCCAAAGAAGCCAAAAGTTCAGTACTACAATATGTTTACATCATCATGTGTCAGCATTACAAAAAAAAATAAAAGAGAAACATTATGTTCAACATTTTTATCACTTGTCATCCATTGCATACATTCTGAAAAGCATATAAAAACAAAGATTCTAAAAACATCTAGTGTACACATAGGAAACGAATCACAAAATTCTAGATACAAGAAGATCTAGATCCAAAAAGATATATATATATATATCATGTTCTACATATAATGCCATCATGCACTAGGCATGGTCAAAACGCTCAATGAGCCCAAAAAGTACAAAAACACTCATATAAACATCGACAAAAATCACTACAAAAAGACACCATGATCTCTCAATCCCTATGGGATCCCTCAGAGGGTGCACGACCACATCTAGGACTCCTACTATGATGACGCTCTGAATGAACTGAGGGCTCATGATCACAGCTAGTAGTTGTGGTCTCACTATGAGAATGGATCCTCCTCATCAAGCGCTCAACAATCCTATATCCAACCAGCTTAGTACGAAGAGAGGTCACTAACTTCACCGCCTTCTAGACAGCGGAAAACACATAAGTATGTCTACTAGATACTAAAGGCTCTCCCACGTCCTCAGTAAGCTCGGCCCAAGTACTCTCTAAAGGGAGTAAAAAGGTGTCCACACACACTTAGAAAATCAAGTCTCACCATCCCTCAACAATCGCTGCAAATAAAAAAAGAGAAATAACAAGTTAGAAAATTACAAAAATAAATTCAAAAACAAACGAAACAACAAAAGGGAAATATCAACTAAAAATTTCTAGCTAAAACAAAATCGAGAAAAGAGTAGTAACTCACTTAGATCTCTAGGCATCTAGGTGGGATCTCTAGGATCTACGACTACCACCGACACTGCTTGTGGATCGTGGAACCTCTCCCAAATATGGAAAGAAGTGGCATCCTGCCCATAGACTCATCATCTCCCCTAATGTCTTGAGAAGGCAACTCCTCTGAGATCAGGGTCACCTTCTCTGCACTCTCCTCCGCCCTCTCAGCCCTCAAGATATCTTGAGTGTCATGCCACTTAGAGTCACTCTCATCCTCCTTGGTCGTCCCACCTGTCTCACCTCCCTCCATCTCCTCCTCCATCTCCTCCTCTATCTCCTCTCCTGTGAACTCCTTAGAGTCTGAGTCCACATCAATGGGCTCATCCCCCTCTCCACTATGAGCAGGAGCAGCTCTAATCTAAAGTAAAGGTGCTCGAGGAGCATTGGCTGCCCTCGAGCACGAACCACCTACCTAGCTGTAATGGGAACTCTAGGAGTAATCGTGGTCCAACCTTGGCCTCTAGGACCTCCCCTGGCCTCACAAACAGACCTGTATACTGGCCCCACTGGAGGAAACATATCAATGTAGGGGAGGCCAAACTATTGAGGTACTTTGTCAAAGGGGTGGGTCTCCAACTTCCCCGTCCCTGTCTACCGGCCGACTGTAGTATAGCAAGTAATTAGTGTATGTATCCTCTCCCCATAACCTTGCCATGGCCTGATAAGGAGTGGCCTCCATGTCTATAATAGTCAGAGAATCCACTAGCTGGTGTGGCATCCTGAGTACAGTCATCCATGTCCACCTCGCTTCCCTGACTGCCCTCGGATCCTCTGCTGTACACCTCTCCCATAGGGAATGATGCGCTCATACACCCAACTCATAACTAGAGTAGGGTGACTCAATGACTGCCCCTGTAATCTAACCACCCTATATAAATCATGGTAGGTGGTCCCAAGAATGTATACTCCCCAAGCATAAACATGTCCATGGGCCTCAATCTATGTAATAATGGGAGCCCAATAGTATAAGAGAGTATCCCCTCCCTTGTCCCCAATCAACTGCGAGGCCAAGATACCCATAATATCCTTGTGGATCACAGGGATAGGAGAAACAAAAATTGAACGGACCTTCACCCCCTTCTTCGAGCCCATGGAGACAACAACATCTCCCATGTAGGTAGCCCACTAAACTATCTAAGACCTGGATACTACTATCTTAAGAGACAAATTGCCTCCCAAGAATCGAAACCCCCAATATGTGATAGACATCCTCCGGGTGATATTCCACTCACCCCTAACACCTAGAAACCGAGAAGGTATTCTGGTTTGCATCCCAGTATGAAAATAAGTCACATAATATGTGACTAGTAGGCACAACATGAGGAACCTATGTAATCCTCCAAATACCGACCCTCTACAGAGTGTCTCGCTCTGTCTGGGTCAGTGCCTCTAACACTGCTAGGAGCCAATCACACTCCCTCTCTCTACTCCATCTGATATAATCCTCCTTCTTCTACATCCACCCAAAATAGAGAAAAAGAGTAAGTTAGTAACATAATCTAGTTGGAAAAATCATCAAGAACATATAAAAATGTCAAAAATGCAAAAACAATTAAATAATACATATTTTTTTGCATTTTGTTTAGAACCACCACTCTATGCAGAGTGACAATTCCATAACTACCACCTTCTGAGGTGGTGGTCCTATAAATTCTGCCTCATGATGTAGAGGTCATGTAACTACCACCGTCATAGGGTGGTGGTCCCGTGACCGCCACCCTGTGTAGGGTGGTGGTCTTGTCTTGAATCAATGAATGCCCCCAAAGCCCTAAAAAAACTTTAAAAAGGAAAAAAATGCATCATTTTTGACAAAATAAAGACCTACCCTATGGGCATCCCCCTTGAGACTCATTTAACACTAATATTTTTGAAAAAACCCCCAAAGACATAGATTCCAACATTTTTTCATTTTAGGTTTAAAAACAATGAATTGAGAAAAACTACCTTGAGACTTCGCAAGTCGATGTCCTTCTCTCGAGAGGCATGAACACGATCTCACAACAAACATTTTGAATGTACTCTCATCGAAAAATGATTACCGTGGGTCCCAGAGCTCAAAACCACCAAATCGATACACGTAAATGAATAGTAAAATGAGCTCATTATATATATATATATAATATTCTAATCTTATTTTGAGTGTTATTAGGCATAGTTGGAGCAATCGACAGAGGTAAGTTCTTATCCTTGGACAAATGGTAAGTCCTCATTTCATTTTAATTTATATTTATTTTTCAATTTATTTTATGTATCTACACTTGAGTACCTTTTTCATTTTGCGAGATAACGGAATTTGGATGACGACATTTCGGCACATGGGCATGTCAGGTATAGCTTCTAACTCCCCATTTCAGGACTGCCATACTCGGACCCACTATTTTATGCCTCTTCATGGCTAAAACTCTTCTCCGAGGGGGCAATATGTACATACCCAAAATTGTATGTATTGTATAGTCAGAAATTGGTTACGGAAACCCCAATGATGATTCAAATCTCTTCACAAGGTGTTCAAAATCTAGAAAAGCTCGCCAAGTATACATTTGCATCCTGAAAATCCTTTTCCAGATTTATCATGTTTTTTTCTAACCTCTACCCCCATTTTCCTTGCATTTTAGTCTTTAAGTTATATGACCACCACCCAAGATAGGGTGGTAGTCCTTTAATCACCGCCCTGCATAGGGAGGTGGTCCTGTGCACGTTTTCCAGAACATTCCAACGCTTTCGTCAATGTAAAAATTCAATTTACATCCACATTTATCAACTACTATTTCTTGCATTTATGTTTTGGCCACCTAGTAAATAGTGATTTCTCTTTATTTATAATAGAAGAGTTCAATTCAAACTTACCCTCTAGTAAATCTAGATGCTATAAATACCCAACTTTTTACAAGAAAATGGCCCTCTCCCTCTATGAATATTTATTCGGTGTGTTTTGAAGTTCTTCCATAAGTTTCAATAGGTTTAGATTTTGCATGAATTCTCAGCCTCTACTTTCGCTTTAGAGATCACTAGATCTTCACACTTTCATTTTGCTCCATTGCTATCCTACACAGTCAACTTAGCATAAGATAGTTTCAATTCTAGATTAGAGTTCATTTGATAATCTTAGAGTTGTAGGTTGTTGTTTTATCACAAGAAATAGATCCTAGAATTCTCGGTATATTTGTGTTGTATCCCCACAATAAATCCTACTAGGAATCACATAGTCAAGCTTTGTTCACTTGCACTATCCCTCTCTTACTTGCATTTTATTCAGTTTATATCCAAATCTGCCATTGTTCGAGTATCTTCTTCTGCTAATGCTATCACATTCACACTTTTCTGGATTCATGAGAACATGAAGGAACAAAGAGATCACACTGAGGGGACAAGTCACGAAACAATTGGATTTACCACTATTCTGTAAAACTCCAAGTTTGAGCTATCAAATATTCGATTACAATATATCAAATAGAGTCTGAATCATTTTATTTCGATTAAAGCTAACTTTCAATATTTCTAGGAAGTCATGGGGAATGATAGTTTCTAAAAATATATGATTTGTTCCTCACTTTTGAGGTAATATTGAATGTTTTTAATTAAGTAAATTAGATGTCTTTCATATATATTCACACATTGTCATAGGTGAATAACAACACCGAGTTATCTCGCTTGTTTAGTTTTAGTATAAAAGTATTTTAATTGTTGTTTGTAATTATAATGTTTCAATCGTGTATTTTTTTAGATTAGTTTCCCTTTCAGTAGTAGTATAAATTATTATTTTTAGTTTAAGTTAATTTGGAGACTTCAAAACTAGATTAACACTTAGATCCTAGTTAGGAGGATAAATAAATAGGAAATTTATGCTACCCGTTCATAGCCTTTAAATCTCCCCTTTTTCATTCCAGCTACCAGGAGATCACACTACCAGATCTTAGTCATTGATCCTCCCATAGTTAGCTTTAGGAAATTTGTTTGTTGATTCTCATCCTCACCTATAGCTTTTCTATCATAGAAAACTGACCATAATCGCGGCTGTGACTTCATCTAAGTCACCAACATTTTAAACCACTGGGTCAGATCGGCATGACCTCATGAGGTCAGGTATGGGGAAGGTCACTTTCTGATTATCATCCTTGCATGTCACTTTTCTATCATACAAGTATCCGTTTGATCTTTTCTTTCATCACCTTGGTAAATTAAAGAACGACCGCCTCTTAGATATCTTATCACTATCTACATATAATAAACTTGTTGGGTGCATTTTTTTACACTAACCAATGTTGTCATTACAATCACTTCCACATCCTTCCATCAATCCATTAGTGGTTCTTAACCCCTTGTCAAACAAGAGATCTGAAATAAGTTTTCAGAAAGAAAAAGAATAAAAATCAATCAATCAAAAAGCAAAAGCTAAAAGTAAAAGCAAATTGATATATAACTCTCTCTTGGGGTATTTCCAATAATCTCTACCAAGGATATGGATGCATGAATGGTAGTAGAGAAATGTTTTGATTATAATCAAATAAATATTTTTCAGGGCTATGGATGTCTGGATGACAACAGAGCAATGTATGGCTCTCCTTCCACAATCCATTCACAAATCACCTTTCAAACTAAATCATTCCTACACATTGGCTAGTGTCTTCACTTGTTGTCTATCAACTCTTTCCTTCAAGATTTAATTCATTTCCACATGCACACACGGGATATTGATAAGTAAACATGATTAAGATGTTACCAAGAGTTGCTTTTTGGACGTTGTTCAAACTCTTACTTTAGCGCATGTCTTGTCTTGAGATTTTTGCCTCAAGATAATCACTTTTTCATCGTCTCGCCTTCTAAATCTTTTCATAGCATCCTCTCTGTTCTTCAAAAATAGTTTATAACATCCATGTGGATGGGATGTCCTCTTTTCCATGTTTGCAAAAACATTTTTCCCCTTTTAATAAGATAATTTTCTATTTCCTTTCTCTCATGTGTTTCTTGTCCATCTTATGTTGGGGGCATCCTTGATCCCTCATGATTGAACCTATTTTTTATCATCCTTAATCCCCTTGAGTAGGTGAAGATTTTGCCTTTCAATACTCTCACCTAATTGCTAGGTTATTTTCACATATTCACTTTCTTGCACATACGCATGAAATTTTACCCTTGTACATCCCATCTTTGGGGAAACCCTCACTTCTTTGTCTTCCTTCATATAGTTTGAGAAAACTTTCAAAATCAAAAACATTTAAATATGTCTCTAAAAAATCAAAAATAGTAAAAATCATCCTATAAAATGTCACTCTTTGGTTCCTACATGTTATTTTATGTGAATTGAAATTCATCTTGATCTACCTCCATCAACAAAGCTAGTTTTCTTACTATGTTTCTACTCTATGGCACAACGAGTTGTTTGGTACTATTTCATAGTGCAAGATTTCTTTTCATAGGACCCAAGTGTCCTCTATTATTCCCCTTGCATATATCCTTTCTTGGGGCACCACTTTTATCCCATTTCATTAATTTTCATAGGTTGGAATCGAAGCTTGATGACAAAAACATTGCATTATGTTTCTTTATTACGTTAGCTTGTTTACTTTCTCATATTGCATTCTTTGATGTATGTTACAAGGAGTTAGGCATCTTTTACTTTCTCGTATTGCATTGCATTTTGTATGTTACATGGAGTTGGTGTTTTTATCAATGGACATTTTTTCATATATGTATTTTCATGTCATACTAGAGTTTTGTTCATTCTTATTAATAAGGACCGATGATGTCAATCATAAGAAAAATGATGAAATAAAGTTTTTTTTTACATTGGCAAGATGATAGCTATATCCATCTCTTTTCATCTTCATTTTTATTCCATATCATTCTCCTTCTATCAACATTTTTCTTCAAAAGTAACTTGGGGCAATAGGGATCAATTCTTCTACTTCTTCTTTTCTATTCTTTCATCTTTTTTATCGTCGATCGCCCTCTTTCATCGCCCCATTGACACTCAAGGGAGCATTCTTCATTCTATTAATTTTTTCTTCTATCTCTTAAAAAAATTGTACTTGTCTACTATCTTTTAAGTGGCATTACTTATGCCACCCCAAATAGGGGCAAATGTAGACATCTCAAATCCACTTACGCAGGATTTAATGCTAAGATTGTACTAATTATCCTCTTTCTCGTCATTTCCATAATAATTAGAACTTTTCCACTAATTAGCTAACATTCCTCTTCATATTTTTAATTAATGACCTTTAGTTAATTAATTAGTCTTCCTATCATTAACGATGCCGATTAACGACCTTTCGTTAATTAATATCCGCTTCTACTTGGGTTAATTAATTATTATTAATTAATTACACTCACAACTCTAAATCAATAAATCACCATTTATTGGATCAAATTCCTCTCTTACATCCTGCAAATCATACTAATTTTTCTTTCTCTAATTAGCTTCTATAATCTCACCTCTACCTATAAATTAATCACCTTTTATTAATTAAAACATCCCCCAACTCCCATGAATTACTAATGAAAAATTAAACTCTTCTAAATCAAGATTACCTTTTATAAAGTAACCTTATCCATTCCTAATCTTGCTTTACCTTTATTCCACATTCATCAATTTTCTATCCTTTTCTCTTTAGACAAGCTATATAAATAACCCTCAGTTTTACCTTTCTTCTTGCACCATGCTTTAAATAGTGAAAACTATAAGCATTTTGATCTTGAGCCATTCTCCATTGTTGGAAATAGCTTCTCCATCTTGCATCATTTCACTCAAAATTAAGTAATATGGGAGTATTCAAAATGGCCTTGTAGTCATTCTTGGTGAGATTCCATTCTCAATCCTTGATATCAAGTAACAATCCACTTTGATTTCTTATGTTCTTCATAGGTTCATAGTTTAAGTTAGCAATCATAGAGAGTATGAAATAACTTAGCATGTAATTTCATCTATACATTGAAGAATCATTTCCTTTAAGCTCTTATCTTGATGGTTCATTGTTTAATCAACATTTTATTTTGAAGTTATGTAGATATCAGTTTCAATTTATAGCTTAGTTAATAAAACATGAGCACAATGCAACACCACTTGAACACACTAAGAAGAGGAGTGATGAGAACTTGAGAAGTATACCACTAATAAAATTATAGGATGAATTTCCTCATTTATAAAATCCTTCTTATCCTTGATAAAATGCCAAAATTATGTGATCAATCATTCACATGGGAGAAATTTGTGCATTTTTCTCATACGAGCATGATCCTGATTCTGTCATTGCAGGAGCACTGATGATGAATGAGACATGAGACCAAATCCTTCTAAGTTTGGAGTAATGAAATAATAATGAAACCAAAACTAATTCCATCCAAAATTTATCATGCATTCCATGAGAAATGAATTGAAATGGCCTTCGAGAAAAAATTGGCATATTTCTCATTTTGACACTTTATGCTCACTGCATCGGGACATACGAGAATTTGCTTGAAATTTGAGCAAAAGAGCTCTTTGAGTTCCTGAATAATTATATAATGTGTGAAGGAATAAAATGTGACCACTTTTATCTCATTTCACCCATTTACTATTTTTATAATATTCATCATTATTGCCTCATTTTAGCCAATTTTTTCTTATTTTGTCAATCTTGCCAATTTTGAGTGCCTCGATCATGGTGGAATGAAATGAGGAGTATGAATGCACAATTTTCTCAGACTTAATATTTTTAGTAGGTTTTATCACGAATTATTACAAAAACATAAATTAGCGCTCCTAGTGTCATATTTGAACGAAGCCACTTGCAAATGTTTTTTTTTTTCATTTCAAACCTTTGTTCCAATTTTAAGGTGTTTTTACCCTCCAGACTTCTCTGAATATGAAAATGTAACTTTTTCTTGCTTAAAAATTAAGATAGTGATGATGAAAAAATCAGAGCATCAATGGTGATGTTATTTGGATCATCTCAAAGATGTTTACCATTAGAGTGCACAAGCAAAATTTTAGAGCAATCGGGTCAAAAACGGGTGAGATATGGGAAATTTAGTTATTTTGAGCATAGGGTATCATAGTGAAATATAATCATGACCAAGTTGTAGAATAAATGGACTGAGGATATTTTTTTTAAATGGATCCAAAAATACATAAGTAATATTTGAATATTTTAAAGTTAACCCATGTTAAGGAAACTCACCCATGGACTCACTTTTAACACTTGCACATTAACCTGGGTTGAGGGTGTGTTATGAATTACTAAATGGGTCTAGGAGGATCTCATGAACCTTACCACATTTTTTATGAGTTTAAAATTTTAATAGGTGAAACAAGATAAATAAAATATGCCATGGGGGGCATTCATCATGAGGAAGGGGATAGTGGTGTAAGAGTGAGGTGAGAAAAACATACACCTAGGAAGTAAGTTGTGAAGCTAAAGTGACAGACAAGGATGACCTCCAAGGGGGAATTTTTTTTTACTTGATGATATTTTAAAATACATTCAAATAAACAAGACCACCTGATTCTTAGAAGTTTCTTGGAATAGTAAACAGATAAGGGTAAATGGGCTAGGAGGAATACCTATAAAAGTTGGTTGAACTACGCACGTATGACTTCTTGATCCATGCTGATAGTGAGAGCTCCCTTTTGGCTAGGAGGAACTACCGAAATGAACAAGACCACCAAATAAGTTAAACATTATATACAAGTGGACTTCCTAGCATATGCTAGATTTAGGAAGTGTGATCAATCAATCCACTGTTTAAAACAATTCAATGTCAACAATAAATGAAATCCTATTGTAGTTAAAATTATTTAGGTATCTCATTCGACTACAATAAGAAAATTCATTCACAACAAGCTAGGCTATGATTGAATCTGAAGGTCAAGGTCACTGTCAAAGTGTTGGAACTGGTATGGGTCTAGTTTTGGGCTGTTTTGGGGTATTTGGTGGGGATTTTAGGCTCTATTCTTGGTCTGAGGGTAAAACATAGAGACCGACGTCTGGTCTGGTATGACCGATGTCGGTTTAAGTGAACCGGTGATGGTTATGGGTAACCGACATCAGTATGGTTGGGGTAGAGGAAAATTATTAAAATCTCGGTGTGAGGATAGATCTGAGGCAAATGGAAATGGAGAGGGCAATGGCAAGGTCTATGGAGATCTTGGATGCACTCAGAGATCTTTAAAAGTCAGGTATGGGAAATTTAATGGTGTGGGTGAAGGAATGATCAAGTTTTCATGAAGGTGAATGATGGGAGAATGGGAATGCAAGTAGAAATTGGTAACAGAGGTAACAGGACCTACTAAAACAAAAGTAGATGAATGTTGGTTAATAAAACACTTACTATTGTATGAGCTTGATGGCTGGATGGAAATGGCAGTTGATCAGATGGATGGAGTTTGATGTGGTGATGGCACTTCCTTAGATGCTTCCGTGAATGCAAATGGCTTTGTGATCACTTTTGATGCTTTGGTATGAATGCTCTGATGCATGTACGAATGCTAGTTCTGCTTGCATGCAACTTTGGTTTCATCTCTTGCTCTCAAAATGTGCCAACCTTGAAATAAGGTTTTTTGGGAATAAATGGTAACCGAACGATGGTTTTGGGTTGATTGGCGGTGGTTTAGGGTGACCAACGTCGATTAGGGAGGATTTCCTAGGTTTACTAAAATGGGTAGATCCCCTTGATTTCTTGGATCTTGTTCATTTTTTCTCCCGGATTAGAATGGAAGCTTCCTTTCTAATGGGTAGGAATGTGGTTAGAGGGAATGTAGGCTTTGATTTTTAGGGTTTAGGTAGGTCTTAGTTAGTTATGGCAACATACTAAGAATAGGTCTTAGGGTGAGGTGGCTAGGTGAGGTGGTGGTGTGGGCATTATCCCAATTAGGATATTTAAATAATAAATATTATGAGATCATGAATTAATTTAATTAATTAATTAAATTAATATTAGAGTGGGGTGTAAGGGGCCATGGTTAGGTGAGTGTGTTCAAGGTGATTATTTGATGAGGGACCAAGGGGAGTGTGACCCAATTTTGGTGTCTACATTTTTCCCTTTTTGTTGCGTAGCTTGTATTGGTAAGCGATGCTAAAAAAAATAAGATGTGGTTGCCCCATGTGTGGGTGAAGGTGATCCCCTCAAACTAGGAACTGATGAGGTAGAAGGTAGAATCGGTGAGTGGTTTGATAAAAGGTGAATGTGATAAAGGAAGGTGGGAGATGGGGTAAAGGGGTAAAAGGTCCAATCGGGTAATCTAGGTAATGGGTCAAGGTCAAAGGTAGTAACAGTCAAACACACACACATGTATAAATTGCAAAGCACTATACCAAGTTGAAGAGTAGGAAAACTCTACATTGTCTAAGGTTGATAGGTTTATCCAAACAAGGTTGAGGTGATTTCGGTATCCAAGGTATAGGATATGGTTAGGAAACACATCACAGGTTAGGTGTAGGAACATTTAGGTATGTTCCGGTACACCAAAGGTTGGGTCAGGATAAACGGTCATGGAAAAAGGCAAGGTAAGGTCATTAGGTCAAACAACATGGGTAATAGTGTCACAAGATATAGCAAGCACATGAGGTCACATGTCACTAGCAATGTTCCAGGTCTAAGTAGCTAGGTCATAGCATGGGTAGGGCCAAGGTATGGGTAAAATAATGAGTCCCCAAATGAGGATGAGGTTAAGTAGTAAATGATGAGGTCAGGAGGGTAGAGGGGAGTGTCCAAGTTAGGTGTGGGGGGGAAAAAATGATTCAGGTCAGCAAAGTAGGGGTAGTGGGTAGGAAAGAGACTAAGTAGGCTAACCAACAATAGTTATAAGGAACCGATGCTAGTCATTATGGACCAGACCATGGTAGGCTAGGGCACAAGACCGATGTCGGTCAAGGTCAAACATCCATGGTAGGTGAGGGCACAGGACCGATGTTGGTCAAGGTAAAACCATCACCGGTCAAGTCGGGTAGGCTATAAAAAGAAAAAGTGCCACATTTTTAAAATCATTTGTCATTTACCAAATTGGAGAAAATGAAAAGAGAGGAAGAACGAGGTGGAAAGTGACCAAATGACATGGAGAGCTGAGTTGGTGAGCCGCAGAGTGAGTGATCATTGGTCGATAGGTGGGTCTACGAGCGCGGTGATTGGATTGGGTGATCGATTGGATTGGATTGAGCCAAGCGGATGATCGGGGATGGCAGAGGTAGGAGAGGGATCAGGTGGACCTACGCAATGCCCGAGGTGCCACCACATAGATGGAAAGCATGATGAGGTAAGAGGCTATTCTGATTTTTTGTTTTTTGTGAGTAGGTGGAGGGTAGGAATTGGGTAGGAGGGAAAATGGGGTTTGTTTTGGGGGAAACTTTTAAAATTTGAATGTGGGGGTTGTAATGAGAAAAGGGGACAAGGGAGGGTAGATTTAGGTAAATGAGGGGTGGGAATGGGTATTGGGTAGGTATTGGTAGGGGAAATGGGTAGAAAGGAGGAGTATGGTAGAAAAAGGGTAGGGACATCATGGGTTTCATCACCGCGAAGTTGATCGACGTTGGTTTACTATTAGCCGACGTCGGTGGGTAAAGACTAGTATCACTCATAGATGCAATGACCGATGCTAATTATTGTGGGACCATGGTGGTTGGTCAATGCTGACCGATGTCGTCAAAGCAAAAAAGAGGCAAGCCCTCAAAGAGTGAAAATGGATGGGTTATAGATAGATAGGTAGGGGAGAGTTAGATAGGGGGTAGAGTTATGGGTATGGGTAGGTGAGTGAATAAGGAAGATCAGTGAGAGGAGAAAAATGGAAATAGGTGAGGGTCTGAGGCATGGGTAGATAGGTAGATAGGTAGTGTTGATTTAGGGCATAGATATAGGTGAAAGGGTGATTTAGTTAGGGTAAGTGGTGTAGTAGGGGGGGAAGCAAGGTTGCATGCAGGTGTGGTCAAGTTTGATTAATATGATTGGTTGTATGCAAGGCCAGGGACCAACACGTGGATGAGGGATAGAGTACCTCCCCTACTTGTGGAGATACGGGGGAGATGACACGTGAGGAGTGGATCCATGTTGCAGATGTGGGTCTGATTGGTGTTAGATGCTACCAACACGTAGTCTGGGAGGCAAGCTTGATGGTTTCCCTCATCGATAGATGGGATTTGGAAACCAATACATTTCATTTTCCGATAGGTGAGATCACGATCACCTTAGAGGATGTTTATAGGATCCTACTGACTACCTATAGGAGGTACATAGGTGTACTCGATCTCCTCAGAGGCATTTGAGGAGTTACTGTTACCAATTTTTGGAGAGGGGCTGGCCTTGTTAGGATTCCATAGTGCCAACATGAGCTACGGGGTGATGTACCGAGCCTACCCCGAGGAGATGAGGCTAGTAGTACTTTTGATGGAGGTAGTGTGTTGTTTTACACTACCTGATGTAGAGGGTGGGAGATTCCCATGGTCACTGATGGGGGTTCTTCATGACATGGTGGAGAGTAGGACTCGATTTGCATGGGGGCCTACATTCCTAGTATAGCTATACAGGGAGTTGTGGGCTTATGGGTGATTATGGTGGTTCAAGTCTGTGTTGCACCTTCTTGTTACATTGTTGGGCCTATGAGCACATTATGTGTGTGCACCCAGTTGGTATGCCCCGGGCCGACACATTTGAGCCTGGTTTTGTTCAAGTGGGCTACAGGTGATGGGTGCCAGTTATGGGAGAGCACGAGCGGCTAGAGTGGCACATGATGTAGCCTATTATAGGTGATTACTGGAGGGGTTGTCTAGTGGACATTATTTGGAGGCCATATGTAGGCTATCCTTCATACAGAAGATGGCAATGGAGCTGGATGGACTACAAATTTATCAGTGGATAGAGGGGAGGCGGGTCGGGAGCATGAGATGATACCGTAGACCGGGTCAGATGACAATTTGGTTTTCCATAGGATATACCTCCACCCTTCCCTCAAGTATAGGAGAGATGATGTGGAGAGGCCTATGTCTCCACCATGACCTATAGTGCCGACTCAGGTAGGAGGAGTAATATCAGTTGACCAAATAGATAGATGATGTCGGGGTGACCGATAGGTATAGTAGTGGTGGGCTGCATAACTATGAGTAGTACCACCGAGGCTAGGGGCAGCCAGATTTGGCTACCATCACAAGTGTAGAGAGACAGCCCTACAGGGGCAGGTGGCTACCCTGGTGACCAGTTGGGCATAGTACATAGGGGCATTTGAGGGTTCGAGGCATAGTCATGACCCTACAGCACAGTGTGTGTCGCTTTGTAGCACAGGGAGTACAGGGACCAACACCCACACCAGAGGGAGAGGGAGAGGGTGGGGATGGAGATGGGGAGATGGAGTGCCACCAGATGGGGTGTAGTGTACAGGTTTATAGGTTTATTGGTGCACACATGTTTATAAGGGTAGTTGGACACAGTAGGGTTTAGGCATTAGGCTACAAATTGGCAAGCACAGATTGGCCCTTGCATAGATGGCATAACATAGGCTTCTGTGCCCATGTACACCACACAAGGGTAGGGATAGGGTCCCATTATTTAGGAGGGAGTAGGGAAGGTACAGGAGGATGATGGCACCACCATAGACAAGTACCCACTACTAGATTGAGAGATGCCATGGGTGAGGTGAGATACTACCAAGATCATTTGATGGCAATGGGTATATATGTCTTATCATATGCCGAGTACAGAGCACACAGCCTCGACAAGAGGAGAAGATCCCACACACATAGTGTGGAGAGTATAGGGGGCCAGCGAGCCCAGGGGCCAGTTCAGGGTGAGGCCACTAGTGCACATGGAGGCTAGCTCCAGAGGCAGACCATCAAGGGCCTAGACTAGGGCAGGTGAGGGGGAGGAGGTCAGATGGATGCAAGTTAGAGGAGAGGGGAGGAGATAGATGAGATAGGTTTGGACATCAGATGGGGAGATGATTGAGCTCCATGTATTTTTGATATTATATTTTTGACATATATACCGGCCTACATGCCATGAAGATAGTGAGGATGTACATGAGAGTTTTTGAGATTTTGTTATATACACCGGCCTATGTGCATGTCAAAGATATTTGAGAGTTATGTATATGGATACACATGTTTGGATGTTTTTATTTATAGAGATGATGGTGATTATGGCATGATGTATACATGGTTGTGGTTATCTTGTTATTTTGATTTATATATGTGATGGAAACTAAGTAGTGTAGGTATGATAGAGCCAGGTCATAGGCATGGATCGAGTCAGTTTTTGGTTTAGGCATGGATGAGTCATGTTTTAGGCATGGATTGAGTCAGTCATAGGTTATGGATTGATTCAAGTTTGGTTTAGGCATGGATGGAGTCGGTGGTTTAGGCATGGATTGAGTCAAGTTGTGGTTTAGGCATGGATGAGGTTTAGGCATGGTTTAGGCATGGATGGAGTCAGGATTGGTTGAGTTTGTAACTCATTAATTTGTGTAATTAATGATGATATGAGTCACATTGAGATGTTTTATAGTAACATGCATGATAATGGTAAAGAAATGGTAGACATAATGAATGTATGAATGAGGATGGTAAAGATGTGAAGAAATTATTGTTTTGTTTGGTTTAATTTCTAATTATTGATATAAAAAGGGAAATTAACTAGGGTAGAATGTGATTAGAAAAGGGAAAAGGAGAATTGGTTAGGGTAGAGAGTGGCCGAGCTAACCTCCAAGGGCCCCATGCCCTCGGAGTGCTTCCTACATAGTCCCGGTGAAAAGGGACCTCAAGCTAATGTAGTTCTCCCATAAGCTAGGGAAGAATGCGAGGAGGTATGAGAATGAGTTGGTAGGTTATAGGCATGGTTGAGTCGAGGTCATTTTAGGTATGGGTGAATTGTGGGCACATTGGTATGGGTGATTTTGAGTTGATTGTGGTGAAAGAGGAAAATTACCCAAAGATAAGTGTCGAGGATCTAGTCCTGTATAGGATAATCAATACGTAATGAAGAAGGTTAAAAGATAAGAGGAGGCAAGAAAGCCACCTGATTGGTAAGGATCATAATGGGTGGGTCATACCTTGGATAGGTTGATGAATGTAAGACCCTAAAGACATTGCATGATTGATTATTCTAAAGGTGAAGAGTAGTCACATGATCACCAAATGTCATGGTTCCAGTAGGTCCCTTGAGGTGGTAGGAAATGAAAGTGTGAATGGTGAGAGGGTGAAAAGTGGTTAGTTTATATGGTATTTGGTAGCATGCCTTTTGGCGAAAGATCCAAGATCACAATGAGCAAGTCCATGACAAAAAATTTTTCTGGTTTGACTTATATTTGAGATAGACTAATCGATGTGGGAAGTCTATATGGGATGAGAAAATTAACTCCTTGAGGTCTTTGTGAAGTTGATCAATGCGGGAAGCTTTGGATTCCTCCTTTTTTTAGAGCAAGCTTTACATAGTTTTCCTTCGAGGGAGTAGTCTATTTACAACAACAATGTAGAGAGAAAGATGTCCTTTTGAGGGAGTCATATTTTTATTGGAAGTTTGACTCAAGGAGTTAGATCCCATGTGAGGGATTTTAAGTCATGGACAAGACTAAGGTGAAGAATCAGATTCTTGTTCAGAAATCAAGGTGAAATGACCATGGGATCTCATCTAAAAGTAGATGAAAAGTATCCATGAGAATCATGCCATGTGCAACGCCGTGGTACACATATTTAAGAGAGGATAAAAGAGTGATGGGTATGCACATGATTCTTGTTTAATCATTGGGGATGGCATAGTGAAAGGAGGGAAGTGAAAAGCACTCAAGGGATGAGCATGAAAAGAGGAAAAGGTGAGGTAGGACTGAAAGTCAATAGTAGAATGGTCGAAGATGCAAGGCATTAAGGGGCTCAAGTTTGGGTTTACCATCTAGTGAAGATAAACGATAAGCACCTGATCCATAAGTATGAGTCACGATGTATGGTCCAAGCCAATTAGGAGAAAATTTTCCTTGTTTACTTTTTTTTGCTTTGGTTACATGTTGATTTTCCTTCAGACAAGGTCACCGACTTGGAAAGTTTGTTCATGGACATGTTTGTCATAGGCATGCTTGATACATTTTGGTAAACTTGAAGATGGTCAAGAGCATTAAGATGATGTTCATCTAATAACTCAAGTTGTGCTAAATGGTCTTGGTGAAAGTCATCATCATTGAGCATGTCATGGAGAGAAATGTGGAGTGAGGGAATCTAGACTTGAGAGGTAACAACCTCTATACCATAGACGTAGAAAAAGGTGTGGTAGCAGTGGAAGTGTGAATACTAGTGTGGTACACCCACAGGGTGAAAGGAATGTGCATATGCCAGTCCTTCCCAATATCGTTAACCACTTTCATGAGAATTTTGTTCAAGGTTTTATTAGTGGATTCGGCTTGGCCATTGGTTTGTGGGTAATATGGTGATGAGAAACTTAGTTGAATACCAAAGGTGTCAAAATTTTTCACAAGGTTTTATTTTTGAATTGTTTTCCATTATCAGTGATGAGGTGATGTGGGACACCAAAGTGATAATGATGTGATGATTGATGAACTCACATATTTTCTCAGCTTTTGTGGAGATGAGAGGTATGGCTTCAACCCATTTGGTGTAATATTCAAGTAGTGGTGATTATCCATTGATGTTGTTGGGAAGAATGGGGATTGATCTCTCCGACAAGATCCAAACCCCATTGAGAGAAGGGCCAAAGGTCACGGGTGACCTGTAAGGCATGACTGGGTGTATGATGAAGGTTGGCATGTTGTTGGAATTTTACACAACGCTTAATGTAATCACAACAATCATGGTTAAGGGTCACAATAATAGCCTAGGTGAATAATACGCTTAGCAACAACAAGGCCACTAAAGTGACCTCCACATATGCCATCATGAACTTCCTTAATGGTATAAGGAATTTCAGAACTTGTAAGGCACCATAAGAGAATACCATCGAATTTGTGCTTATAGAGGAGGCCACCCATGATGATGTAATGAGAGACCCTTTTAAGAAAGGCATGTTGTCCATTACGAGTGAGGTTCGGGAGGAAAGATGGAGAGGGAAAGATATTCTGAGTATTGTTTATACCAAAGGTCACTCGGGTCGGGAGCAGTGGTTCCGATAGAGTAAACTTCACGAGGTAAATAAGAGGGTGATTGGATTCTTTGTATGGTGACAAATATTTTAGAATCAAGTGAAGTGGGTATTTGAGAAGCCAAGAAGGCCATGGTATCTACAAATTTGTTGGTAGAACGGGGATGGTTTGAAGGGCGTAATGGTCATGAAGGTGGTCAAAATTATGTCCACATGATGTTTATACTTTTGAAGTATCTCATTATGACATTAGTATACACCATTGACTTAGTTTATGACCAATTGAGAATCACCAAAGATGTTGATTGACTTAACATCTAAGGCATAGTAGCCTGGAGACCCAATACGAGTGCTTCATATTCAGCAATATTGTTTGTACAATCAAAATCAAGTTTGAAAGACAAAGGCATGGGTTCACCATCAAGTGGAATGAGGATAACACCAGCCCCACCCCCATGCTGACACTTGGAACCATCAAAGAAGAGTGTCATTTGGCATGGGTTCATCCAAGGAAAGGGTAGCAATAGACTCATCTGGAAAGTCAAAGTTAGAGGGTTGGTCCCGGAAATAGGTGCATCACCAATTGGTCAGTGATAGCCTGGCCCTTGATGGAATTTTGATGGGTGAATTCGAGGTCGAGGTCAACAAAAGCATAAGCTAGTGTGCAGCTCATTGATTTTGGTAAGGTTTGGCATACATGAAGTGTAAGGGGTCAGTGTTGGTCACAACATAGGTTTTGTGGTTAAGTAGATAATGGTAGAGTTTGGTGGCAAAAAACTAAGGCTAAGAAGTTTTTTTGGCATGGGTGTATCAGGTTTTGTAGTCCAAAAGAGTATGGCTTATGTAATAAACCACCTGCTCCCTATGTTGTTCATCGTGATGAGCGAGCATGGCCCCAAGGAGTGATCGAGTAGATGAGATGTATAGGTAGAAGGGTTGATCATCTTTAGGTGGAATGAGTACAGGTGGTTGGAGAAGGTATTGTTTTAAGGATTCAAAAGCTTTATGGTAGTCCTCATCCCATTTAAAGGAAACATCCTTTTTGAGAAGGTGATGAAATGGTTGACACCGATCGAAAATTGCAAAATGAAATGGTGAATAGATTGCAACTTACCTTATAGGCTATGGAGCTACCACAGATTAGTGGGTGGAGGCATTTTGAGAATGGCCTTGACTTTAGCAAGGTCAACCTCTATACCACATAAGGAAACAATAAATCCCAGGAGCTTTCCCGAGAGAACCGTGAAGATGCATTTCTTGGGCTGAAGGTGAACACAATACTTAATGAGGTGGTCAAAGATGGTTTTTAGGATGGTGAGGTTCTCGAGTGGCATTTAGATTTGGCCAGGAGATCATCTACGTAATCTTCCAATATATGGTGCATGATGTCATGGAAGATGTAAGTCATAGCCCACTGATATGTGGCACCAATGTTTTTAAGGCCAAAAGGCATGAATCGATAGCAGAAGGTCCCCCAAGGGGTGATGAATGTGGTTTTGTGTTGATCCTCTGGGGAAAGAAAGATTTGGTTATAACCCGAGAAACCATCCATGAGTGATAACATCTCATGACCAAGTAAGTAAGGTCAACCAATTGGTCAATACGTGCAGAGGAAAGTCATCTTTGGGCAAGCTAGGTTGAGGTCATGGAAATCTATGCAAATGTGGAGTCCCCCTATCACCTTAGTGATAGGGACAATGTTAGAAATCCATCGAGGATAATCAATGGGTAAGATGAAGGAAACAAAAAGAAGGCACTAAAGTTCTTCTTTGACTAGAAGAGCAATGTGAGGGTGCATTTTCCTCAGCTTTTTTTTATGGTTTGGCATCAAGAATGGTTATGATATTATGGACCACTATGGTGGGGTCAATACCGGGCATGTCTATATAAGACCAAGCAAAAAGCATGGCTATGATCTTTGAGAAAAAAAGTGATGTCTTCTTGTTCAACAGTATCTAAAGATTGGCCAATCTTTAGAATGTGTGGGTCATCCTGAGTATGGATGTTGATTTCAATCTTTGATTCATTCAACATGGTTTGCGTCTCAGATGGTAACGAATGATGAATATATGAGTCTTTTACACCAAGGTAGGTGAGTATAGATTCATCATCCTGACATTGAATGACATTAATAGAAGGTGTATCATCATCGATCATTTCAGGATACAGAAGGGAAGAGAAGAGGGAGCCTCACCCTCGCGTTGATAAGTTAGAGGCCCCAAGGAAATGGTGTTTATGAAAAAAAAAAGTTAGGAGGGATGGATTTGGATCCATCGACTCTATCTAGTGAAGGTGGTGAAGAAGGTGGAGCGGGTGAAGAAGGTGGAGAAGGGTCGATATCCTCAATGAGTTCAAGGTGAGCCCTCTTGGTAGGTAGTTCAACAAAGCCGATACCACTATGGTCATTATGTTTGTGGGTAGTACATGGAATAATAGTGTGATGACCTTGCTCATAAAATCCAAAACCAAAACCCTTCCACACACATCGTGTAGGAAGGTGTGGGTGAAATGGTGATTGGTGAGTGACTGGAGGTCGGCAAAAATGGGCGGGTTTGTGATGGTGGTTCAAGTGTATAAGTGGTAGTATCAAGTCCCCCATAGGTGAGATTGGTGTGAAGGTGGGGAGGACCATAAAGGAGATGCTCTCCTATGTGGTGATCATAATGAGGGTGTTGGTGAAGGCTTCCATACTCTTTTGGAGTAAGGAATGTGTTGACATTATATAGGTGATACTCCCCAGAGTGAGGCATTGAAAATGCCTTCCAAGGGATCAATGGTTGATATGTGGGTGGCTAGGATAGATGATGTGTTAGAGATTGGATCGAGGTGGAGCTAGCTGATTGGGAGGTTGATGGGTCGGCAATGGAAGTTGTGGTGGTGGTAGGGATGGAGGAGTTAGGTGTGGTTGATGTAGTGGCAACATTGGTGGGTGGAGGTGTAGGTGAAGAGGAAGTGGTCATGGATGAAGATGTTTTAATGGGTATGAGCACATCATTGGGTTGGTAAAGCATGTTATAGGTTTTGAAAGGTGATGGGTCAGCCAGAATGGTATAGGTGTGCCCTTCATGCTCAAACTTCACACAATGATGCAAAGTGGAAGGAACACAACCCATAACATGAATCCAGGGTCTACCAAGCAATGTTATATTGAAATTCCCCTCCAAGATGTAAAATAACTTTGGAATAGTGCGGGGGCCCACGCAAACATGGAGGATGATGGTGCCAAGTGTAGAGGTGATAGCATCATTAAATGAACGCAACATGACGAAGATGTTTATGCATGTAATTGTTGGGTATGCACATTTGGTCAAACGCATGGGAGGAGATGATGTTAATGCTAGCGCCCCCATCGATCATAACACATTGTACACATATATTATCAATGTGGATGGAGATGAAAAGGGTTGGATCTGGGTCATTGGTTTGGTGTGGTGTGATCTCTTCATCTAAAAAGCTGAGGGTGGCTACTTGGTGAGTGGGTGGAGGTGTAGAAGAAGATGGTAATTTGGTAAGAGAGGCTACATGATGAGGTGTAATAATGGAGGCTACGGGTGTAGGGTCATTGGGTAAGACCTCAATAGACTGAAGAACCTCCATGAGAGCTTGGCAATGGGATTCAGAGGTTTGGATGAGGTCATATAGGGACATTTTGAGGGAGGATTGGTGTAATTGTTTGAGCATCGCACGATGTGTAACCCCATTAGAAATAGGATATGTGGGGCCATGGATAGTGACTTTAGGTGTGGGTGTAGATGGTATGTTGGGTATAGGGTGGTGGTGGGTTGGTTGCCTTTTCTTTTGCCTTTATCCTTTTGTGCATGGGTAGCAACATGGATCATGTTGATTTGAGGTGGGGAGGTAGGTGAAGTAGGTGAGCCATGAAAGGTATAGTGACAAGAAGGGAAAAATCCAAGTGGTGGGAAGGAACCTTGTGAGATGAGTTGGGCACACCGACATTTGGGTGGAGGTTTGGCAAGTTCTCTGATGCACACCATGTTAATTTCAAATCTCGGAGGTGGCTCTAAGAGTTGTGGGGGTGGAGGTCTTGGTTGCTGAGTAGGAAATGAGGGAAGAACTATGGAAACTGGTGTTGGTGAAATGGGGTCCTCATCGAGAAGGTCATCATCGTTCAAAGTTTTCTTCAAGAGGACACAACTGGATAAGAATGGTTTTCAAAGCCTTATAGTTCTCTACATCATGTCCTGGCACACGATGGTAGGCATAAATTTTGGTTTTTTGTCAAACCCCTTTGGTTTGGGTTTGAGTGGGTCATAAGGTCTAAGAGGTGGTAATGTGATGACAAAAGTTTCAAGGAGGTTGGTTAAGATTTTGGCATAGGATCCTCGCTAGTGGATCACAATGGGAAGTGAATGTGGGTTTGGGTGCAGTGTGGCTGATTGTATAGGAAGGGTCTTTGCAAGAGGGGAGTGGGTTGAGCTATGGTTTTAGGTGTATTGGCATGGTCTTAGGTATTGGTCATGTCTTCTTGGGTAGGGGCATGGTAGATGAACGGCAATAGAGTGTGTGGTTGGCTTGACTACCTTATTAGAGGGTAGTGGATTTTTTCCTTTAGGTTGCACCTTCTTGGGTAAAGGTGATATGGGCACACGATATCTAGAGGGAAAAGTGGATGGTGGAAGAGGGTGAGTTACCCACGGGATAACCGAGGTGCTATGGAGGTAGATGGCATGGGTCATGCAGGAGGTGTGAGGGAAAGAGAATGAAGTGTCATGGGTAGTGAAGAAGTTATCGATGGTATGGGAGGTATGGGTGGTAAAAATGTTGCAGGTGTGGGTGGAAGTTGTGTCGGGCGCTTGGGTATATTAGAGGTCTGTGAGGGAGGAATGGGCTGCTGCATTTTTAGTTTACCAAATGGGTGGAGGTTTCTTAGCCTAGGATCGAGGGGTGAGGTCCTAAGATGGATAGAAGGGGTGAAGGTGATGAAGGTGTGATTGGACGAGGTTGGGGTATGAGATCTAGGGGATTGGTTCTTCTGTTTGGGGTTGGATTAAGTTTGGTGTTAGTTTTGGAGGATGTAGCTAAATCTAATTTGATGGGTGGATGAGTAAGGCTAGCCATTGGGATGACCCCTAAGGTAGTAATAGGTTTAGGAAAGGAAGATGATGTAGGTGTAGGTTTGGATGTAGAAGCATGTTGAGTTATGGGTAGAGGTGTGAGTTGAGCCATGAGTGGTATCATGGGAGAATTTGTGATAGTTTGTGGTTGTGTTTGGTTTGATGGATGAAATATTTTTGGATAGATAGTGGAAGTGTCAGTGAGTGACATCTACATTTGTGTTGAGACAAGAAGTAGAAGATGCCCCCAAAGTAAGGCTCTATCCACATAATCTAGGTGGTTGGCTAAGCATGAGAATGAACACTGCAAGTGGGTGAGGTTGATGTGGATCCAATGGTGATTCCCGTAAAATGTGTCTTAGAAATGGGAATTCGCTAGCTTTAGCCTCTGTGGGTAAGAGAGCCGAAAGTAAGTCCACAGGATCTTGGGTGGCTGATGGAGAATGGTCACCTAGAGGCAACAACATTTCTACTAGATCTTTGATAGGTGGAGGAGATGATGGGTGCTCCTCTGTGGGTGGAGGAGATAAACAAGTGTCTTCCCATGGGTCGGAGAGGTACTGTTGGTGATGGCTCTCTAGGTGGAGAAGCCAAAGGTGAAATGGTCTTGATGTTAACATAAGACTCCTTCACATGTGAGGGAGGAGATGAAGGGTGTTCCTCTGTGGGTGGAGGAATAGGTGAAGTGGGTTCATGTGTAGGTGGAGGAATTTGGGCCAAGATTTCCTCTATGGAAGGAATATGAGGTAATTGGGAAGCAACTAGTGTGTCACTAAAAATAGCATGGACCTCGTAGGTATGGATATCATTATTTGAGGTCTCTCTAGTTTGATCAGAAGAAGGGGCGTGATTAGGAAATGGTTTCTTGAAGATGTGTAGGTTTTGATTGGTAGGTGCATTAGGATTATCCAAGATTAACTCACCATTCTTGAGCATTTCCTAGACAATGTTCTTGAAAGTGATGCAATTATCGTCACTATGACCTTTACCCCCGATGATAGTGCAAAGAGGTTGTGCTCTTTATACCATGCGGGTGTGGGTGAGTAGGATCAAAACCAAGTGTGTGGTTTTATGGGAGGAAGGGTGATGGCCCCAACTTTAATGAGATTTTCTAAGACAGAAGAATAAGGCTCCCCAATTGGGGTGTATTTCCATTGTTCTTGTCTAAATTGAAAGGTCTGGATAGAGAAAGATTAGATGAGGGGTTAGCCTGATTTGATGGATGAGCTAGGCTGGCCTTGAGTACCACTACGTTAGTGGTTCCCTTGGATTTTGAATAATTATTTTGTGGTTTCAAAGAAGAAGAGGTATCATTTGACTTAAATGTCGAGTTCTTATTACGTAGTTGAATTTTATTTTCTTCGATGGCCCGAATCTCTAGCTTTCGTGCCATGGTGAATGCCTCATCAAAGGTTCAGAAAGTCTAGACCTGCAGGGTTGGTGAGATATGTCTAGCACAAGCTCGAGTGAAGATCTCTATGAGCTTGGTTTGTGGTAATTGGAATGTGAGTTGATTGATCAAAGCTATGCCAACGAGTGACAAAATCCGTGATAGACTCATTGTCATATTGATGTGTAGAGTAGAGGTCAGTCATGGTAACCTTCTTAACAATATGATGGAGAAGTGATCCAAGAAGGCTTGGGCTACCTGATTAAATGAGAAGATAGAATGTCTAGGTAACCCACTATACCAATCTAATGCGGGCCCAGTTAGAGACATGGGAAAGGTCCTCAAAAGCAAAGCATCATCATGGGTGATCAGATAACAAGATGGTTTTAAAAGACTACAAGTGCTATTATGGGTCCTCTTTGCTATTGAAGTGGTTAAATTTAGGCATTTCCCAATGTACAGGATATGGACAAATAGGAATAGATGGGTGTATGGGCTCATTGCAAATTTCATCGTAGGTGAGAGAGTTGCATGAGCCAAAACTAATGCCTCCAGTGTCTACATCTTGTCCATCATTAACTTGATTAGGTCATTGGTAGGTGGTGATGGGTGGGTACCTCCTATAGTGTAAGAGGGTTGGTGTTGGACATATGATGGAGGTGGCATTCCAATATATGGTGATGCCGCATAGGTAGGTTGGGAATGAGGGAGTGAGATAGGGGTACGTACCCCAAAGGAATGATGGATGAAATGGGAGGCTATTGATAGTACGTATATGGAGGTGGAAGGGTCGAGGTAACCCTAGTAGTGATGGGGGCTAAGGACTATGGAATAGAAAGGACAATGTTTTGAAATGGGGTAGGGGTCATTGACACCGGGATGGTTGTGTTGCTATGGGTATATGTGAGACAATAGGCGTGGATGAGGTTATGTTCTGGGTTGTGGACAAAGGTATAGTGGATTTTGTGGGTGCAATAGACGTGTCCGATGTGATGGTCATAACAGGCACAAGGCCTACCTGTAAAATTACTAGGGGTAAGGTAGATGTGGGTAACACAGAGCCAAAAGGGGATAACATAGAAGTATGAATGAGTGTCTGGGGGATAGATACGGGCATGTCTTATATATATTGACCCGAGGCATCTCAAGTGGATGAGTGGGAAAGATAAACTGTAAGGCGGCAGGGTTCTGGTCAAGGAGTCATGTAAACTCCTTGTCCCCTGTGGCAATAGTGATAGGTTGGGTAGGATCCATGGGTGATAAAATAGAAGGTGGTGAAGGACTAGGTGGGAGTGGTTGACAACTAGCATGGAATATGAGGGCGTTTTCTTGGCTATGCATTAGCACCATGTGAACAAGTACTAATGTGGTAGGACTGCTTTCTGTAAATGACACAGTAAATATAAAAAGATAGGAAAAATAGGTGGTGGTAGGTGGATTAGGTACAAAATGTCCACTAGAAATTTAAACCGGCTAACTGATGCCGGTTAGGATAAACCAACGTTGACGAGGAGTGTGTAAGGAGAAAATAAACAATATGAAGAACATGTCTTCTCACCTCAAAATGCAAGCCAAGTAGAAACACTAAGAAAAATACGATCCTAAGAGTGCTTTTTATATTATGTTTGTTCAACTTATGCTATTTAGAAGACTGACTCATGAACTTTAGAATAGAGTTTTTGGTGAGGAAGGCTTCCTACAAAGAAGGAGATCTACAAGGAGAGGTTTCAGGTATGTTATGGTGGGGGCGGGCCGTCCTCTGAGATAATGACTGATAGAAGTAATGAGCTAGGTGCCCACTATGTCGTGATCATGTGATCACCTACAACTTCTTTCCGGGTAAGATGTTGTTTAAGAATGTGTATATTTTTCAATTTTGTGATGTTTGGGTAAGACTCAGAGAGAGAAGAAGAGAAAGGAAGTGATTTTCTATGATTCGTTTGTCAACCATCAGTTGGGCATGACTTCCAGCGTATAGGTTTCCCTCATTTAATGTGAGCTAATGCAGTAAAGTAGAATGAAATGTAGTTAATTTTAAGCCCAAATCAAAATATTGAATTTGATGACATAAATAAAATGAACAGGAGAAGGAATGCTCTTTCACTAATGCGATACTAATGAAGGAAAATAAATGTTTGTTTTAAAGCACCAAAACATGATTGCTTTTAGACAATAGAAGAATAGAAGATTCCAGGGAAGAATTTTAATGTGAGAACCTTTCAGAAAGGAAACAAACATACAACTTTTCACCTAGAAATGAAGAAATTCAAGGAACCCCGAATGGGTCCCATCGGGCATGCCAAAATGTTTCACCTGATTCTTAGAGCATTTCTTTGAATATTGACGAAATAGATAAGGGTAAATGGGCTAGGAGGAATACCTGTAAAAGTTGGTTGAAGGTTGTTATACGTGTATGACTTCTTGATCCATAGTTGACCGTGAGAGCTCCCTTTTGGCTAGGAGGAACTACCTGAAATGGAAAACAAGACCACCAAATGAGAAGTTAAACAGTATATGCAGTGGATTGCCTAGTGTATGCTAGATCCAGAAGTGTGATACTCCCTAGAAGGCTATCAATCCACTATTTAAAATAATTCAATGTCAACAATAAATGAAATCCTATTGTAGTTAAAATGATTTAGGTATCTCATTCGACTACAATAAGCAAATTCGTTCACAATAGGCTAGGCTATGATTGAATCTAAAGGTCAAGGTCACTATCAGAGTGTTGGAACTGGTCTGGGTCTAGTTTTGGGCTGTTTTGGGGTATTTGGTGGGGATTTTAGGCTCTGTTCTTGGTCTAAGGGTAAAACACAGAGATCGACATCGATCTAGTATGACCGATGTCGGTTTAAGTGAACCGACGATGGTTGTGGGTAACCGCATCGGTATGGTCGGGGTAGAGGAAACTTATTAAAATCTTGGTGTGAGGATAGATCTGAGGCCAAATGGAAATGGAGAGGGCAATGGCAAGGTCTATGGAGATCTTGGATATGCACAGAGATCTTTAAAAGTTAGGTATGGGAAATTTAATGGTGTGGGTGAAGGAATGATCAAGTTTTGCATGAAGGTGAATGATGGGAGAATGGGAATGCAAGTAGAAACTAAGTAAAGAGGTAACATGATCTACTAAAATGAAAGTAGATGAATGTTGGTTAATAAAACACTTATTGTTGTATGAGCTTGATGGCTGGATGGCAATGGTAGTTGATCAGATGGATGGAGTTTGATGTGGTGATGGTGCTTCCCTGGATGCTTCCATGAATACAAATGGCTCTATGATCACTTCTAATGCTAGCTGTGAAGTCTCGATGCGTGTACAAATGCTAGTTCTACTTGCATGTAGCTCTGGTTTCATCTCTTGCTCTCAAAAATGTGCCAACCTCGAAATAAGGTTGTTTTGGGGAATAAATGGTAACCGATGATGGTTCTAGGTTGACCGGTGGTAGTTTAGGTGATCAACGTCGGTTAGGGCGGGATTTCCTAGGTTTACTAAAATGGGCATATCCCCTTGATTTCTTGGATCTTATTCATTTTTTCTCCCCAGATTAAAATGAAAGCTCCCTTTCTAACGAGCGGGAATGTGGTTAGAGGGAATGTAGGCTTTTATTTTTAGCATTTAGGTAGGTCTTAGTTATTTATGGCAACATAATAAGAATAGGTCTTAGGTGAGGTGAGGAGGTATAGGTGAGGTGGTGGTGTGGGCATTATTTCAATTAAGATATTTAAATAATAAATATTATGAGATCATGAATTAATTTGATTAAATTAATTAAATTAATATTAGAGTGGAGTGTAAGGGGCCATGGTTAGGTGAGTGTGTTCAAGGTGATTATTTGACGAGGGAAAAGGGGAGTGTGACCCGATTTTGGTGTCTACAGGTGGTCATTCCCAACACGAGGAGGGGGCCCTTTTGGCTCGGGAGTGAAACACTTTCCTAACAAAAAAAAAAACACTTTAAGTGATGAAAACTTTATGACATCATCATAATTCCTTGGTGACATATTTTTTCACACAATGCACCTTGCATAAAGTGAAAAGTTTAAAAATGCATCCAAGATGCGAAAAATGTGCCATTGACACATTTGGAATTCTCGCATTCACCAACTGCCAAAAATAAACACCGTAGAGTGATTTTTTACTCCAGAACTTCCCCGAGAGTTAACTAGGAATACATTATATAATTTTGACTTAAGTAGGTATGTTGATATAATTACAAGAGATTTTAGGATCCAATTTTTCCAAAAATTTGAAATTTACCCCATTTTATGATTTTGTTCCATCTTGTGCACTGGTGAAAGTGACTTCCACTAAAAATAATGATGACTAAAAGGAGAAAAAATTGAGTGAATATCACATTGAATAGGTAATATTTGGATTTGTATCAGGTCTCAACTCCCCATATAACTCTTGTACTACTCATTTGAATCTCCACCAAGATCAGAGATCTTCATCTCGCATGTTAGGACAATATATCAAAAATTGAATAGTAAAATATCTTGAAACATTTTTGAATGTGAAGTAGGTATTTTTATAATTCCAATGATTATTTGGTCACTTCACAAAATATCCCAAGTCTCCTGAACCATTCAAAATAATCTCACTAGCTTTTTTACTACTTTCATTTCCCTGCACCATGCTATAATCAACCCAATGTTGCATAGCTTGTTCCTAAACCTGATTTATTTTATAGAAATTACCTAAAATTCCTATAATTATCTCATAAATCTACAACACACTTCCTAGATGCATTATATATTATTGATTCATCCCTACAACATGTGTACTAGGTGTAAAACCCTTAAAAATAGGCTTGTTGGGCCTCCGGGAGTAGTTCCTTTAAAGTGGTTCAAATGAACCCATGAATTTCTTCCCACCAAATTACTTAAAAACACTTTAAAAAATTATTTATCACATCCCTCTCAGCCATGATTGGGTTTACATAGTCAACAATTGGTCGGAGGGTAGGTTTACATTACCCGGTTCAAGGATTTTTTAGTGTGGGCTTAGTTGTCATGGGAAAAATATTCAATTTTTCATGTTATACATGTATAATTACAACATATAGACACCTATTATAATAGTGATCTAGGTATCCACAACCATAACAAGCTCGAGTAGACCTCTATTTCCCTAATATACCTTTAGGACCCCTAGTACTCATAGTCAAAGATGTTGTGGGATGTTCCTTCAATGGTTATTATGGGTGTCCTCCTACCGAATGTGCCCTAGGTGGTGTTGGTTACCTCTATAGTGCTCTAGGTGGTGGTCCCACACTACAACCTCTTTATGTGTTCATTGAGACTAGGGCCTCTACTATTTTTTTGTTGTTGTGTATGGTGTACCTATTATTATGGGTACTTGTGATGGTCGAGAGGTAGATAATGCGGGTCTAAAATCACCATGAGGGGAAGGTTATGCACCCCTTGACCTACTATCTTATAGCCGCTGAAGGTGTGACCTCATCTTCTCTCTATGATGTTGTTCACTCCCTCTATTCAACTCTGTAATGGTGTCCTTCTTAATGGCCTCGGTGATTTTCTTTAGGTGTGCATCCCGATGGCTCCTCGAATCTCCAAGTTTAGACTACTAATAAATCAATGAACTCGACCGATCATCTTGCATATAGTCTACATACTGTAATAGGTCTAGGAAATTACCCTCATACTCTATTAGAGTGATATTTTTCTTCCTCGATCATGGAACTCATCGATACACTATTGCACAAAGTGTCCGGATATTTATCTAGACCTAAATCTCTCCTCAAACATGTCCCATGATATAGTCTTAGAGTCCACTAGAGCTTACATTCTTCGAGATCTCCACCATACTCTAGCTTTTTCCCCGAGTAAGTGAATAACAACATGTGTCTTGGTGTTTTGTGAGCATGGACTTAGCTTGAAGCATCTAGTCAAGCTTACAAGCCATGCCTCTTCCTGAAACCATATGGTGTCTTTGGAGTAAGATGGTGAGAAAAATGGTGGTTTCATCTTCAAGATCTCCCGATATGATTCATTGTTTGTCACTCATGAACATTGTAGTCACTCATGTAGGAGGTCTCCTATATCTCACCATGTGAAGTGAGGATCTCATGTATCGTTATCCGGCCCTATGAGTAATGATGTGAATCCTCACCCTACTCTACTAGATAGTCATAAGATCTCTCTCTCTCACAAGGCCATGACCACCTCCTATAACGCCCGTAAAATATTTGGGGCTATGGGTGTTGTGTCATATATTGGTGGTGTGTTTTCCTCTTCTCTCTCCTATGGTTCCTTTGTAACTACCTTAGGCTTTATAGCTCATCTTGCTCAATCTCCTACTCCAATCCTACCACCACCTCATTCACCCCTATCTCCCGCTATAGTATGACCTCCACAAGAACTCCTAGTCTCAACTTTTGTGGATACTCCCTTAGCTATGACTCTAGTAACCATGCCTCATCTACAACATCTGCATAGACAAGGATGTAATTATAAATTTGTATGATGATTTATTAACAAATTAAGCTTACTATTTTTAATCAATTTACAAGTTATATATGGTTTTTTAAATTATGGTTTCATTTTGTTTCCTAGATTTTGAGTGTGACATTTCTAGCTCGATACCAAGTGTAACACCCCTATTTTTTCTATTTTTTCACATCGATATGATGTTGAGTGAGTCATCCCTCAATCTATGTAGGTCAACCTTATGTAGGGGCCACACTATTCTTCTCTATATCATTCCAATTTTATCAAATGTCTCCAAAGAGATGACATTTTGTCACATCATATATAATATAGTGTAATGTTGTGATGCTATAATGATATTATATTAGGTACACAACATTAATATTATTATAATAAAACATTATCACATTGTGAATATTATAATATTAGGAATTTTACCCATTTAGTACTATAATAATCCTACGAACATTATCAATTATAACATTATAATTTTTGTAATTTATATGTTATGTACCACGTAATTGTTGGAACATAATGATTAAGTGGTTTGGCCAACCCTTAATGTATATGGGTCCATCACTAATATATAGGTTAATATTTAATAATATAAAATATTTCTATTTCTATTATTAAATATGCTAACCTATGTATATACTTTAGGTTAAATATTTAATATCATGAAATGATTATATTTCTAATATTAAATATTATAAACCTAGGTGTATGTGTCAACCATTTTAGGTTGAAAAGGTGGGTCGGGAGACATACCCGATCACCTTATATAAATAGGACTTTAGGTCCTCATTTGATATATTCGGGAAATATATCAAAGGTGTGAAAATCAAGTGATTTGGTTTTACCCTTGGTAAATAGGGTTTTAAAGGAGGAGGTGATCTTACTAGATATAAAATAAGTTCTCTGAAATAAAAGGTTATTTTCAGAGTGGTTTTTACCCTGTTGGGGTTTTCCACTATAAATATTGTGTCACATGTGTTATTTATTTCTTATAAGTATTTCTTTATTTACTTATGTTATGATGTAATCTTTATTTAAATATTTATTGTAGCATTATGTAATATGTAATTTGATTAAATCTATATTTATTATAATCCTCAAATTCTAACAAAGACTAATAATATTATATTATATATATAATAATAATATTAGTATATGTAAGACAATATTATAAATCATATAACCATTGAATTAGTATCCCTATTCTATTCATTAAATGTTAAGCTAGATTTTTTCCGAATTTATTTTGGCATTACATTTGTGCAATTAAACTCTTGGTAAAAGGAAGTAATAAATACAATTTTCAAACTTATTCCTTGCACATATAATATTGTCATCAACATTAACAAAATCCATTAAGGCTTCCCGAGATAATGTTGCAATTGAATCAACTCTCATTTCATTAGTATGTACATATTTTGCATTGTCAACAACTTCAATTCCATTGGATTCATCTTCCACTAAATCTAACATCATATTATGCAATATGCAACACACAAGAATAGTTTTCAATAGAATTTGTAAATTAGGCCAACAATTTCTATATTGTAGTGTTGAGTTGTGGCGCCAATTACTTTGTATTAGCATGCAATATGAAACTTGTTGGAAAATAGAGTAACTCGACTATGGTTATGGAAGGAATGGCATCACTCACCTATGACTGACATCGGTCGGGAAAAGAGGAATCTGTTATCGATTAGGGCTAACTGCGCCGATTACCTATGTGGGAGTGTTTTATTTAACTCTCAAGAATTATATCTATTTTAGTATTAAAGAAAATATATTTATTGTAATTGTATGGCTAAGTTCCCTAAGTTTGTATACGCCTATATAAGCATGAAAACTAGGGTTTAGAAGTAAGAATTAAGAAGAACTTACAAAAGTTGATGATTATTGTGAGAGAGAAAATTCTTAGAGAAGAAGCAAAATCTTGAGTGAAAGAAAGTACTGTACATCTGAGAGGTGTGGAATATTGTAAATTTTCAATTGTATATCTTTTTAAAGCTTTGGATAATAAATTGGATTATTTCTTGGTGGACGTAGCCCACGCTGAGTGAACCACATTAAATCTAGTTTTCATTTACATCTCTTGTTATGTATATTTCTTCTGGTAGGATATCCCCTTTTATTTGCATGTATGCTTAGATTTGATATATTATATGTATAAACATTGTGGTAACCCCAACCACCGGTATCGAGATTTGTTTGAGGGTTTTGTGTGTTGACAGATTTACTCATAGAGAGTTTTCTGATTAAGTGGAAGCTACAACAATCGAAGAAGAAAACAAATACAAGGTAGAGAAGTTTGACGACCAAAACTATCAATTATGGAAGATGTAGATTGAGGATTATCTCGTATCAAAGAGATTTCTATTTACCGTTGGATGAGAATTATAGACCTATGAATATGACTAATGAAGATTGGAATATTCTTGATAGAAAATATTTTGTATCTATAATATTGATCCTGGAAGCATATGTGGCTTCCAATATTACAAAAGAGACTTCTACGGTAGGGTTAATGAAATATTGCTAATTTACATGTAAAAACTAGTGCTTCAAATAAATTTTATTTGATGAAGAAAATATTTAGTTCTAAGATGTATGAAGGTGGATCTGCATCTAGTCATTTGAATGATTTCTGATATATTGTAAATCAATTAAAATTGGTTGATATTCCATTTGAAAATGAAGTGAAATAAGTTTTATTCTTATGTTCTTTACCTGATAGTTGGGATAACTTGGTAATGGTTATTAGTAATACAACATATACTAATAATATTTTGAAGTTTGATGATGTGGTTAGTATAATCTTAAATGAATAAATTCATAGGAAGAGTACAAAGGAATCATCATCTGGGAATGCTTTGAATGTAGAAATCAGGGGTAGGAAGAAGGAGAGATCCAAGAGTAAGAGTAATGGGAAATAAAAGTCAAGGGATAACAGATCTAAATCTAGAGGTAAGGGAATTACTTGTTGGAAATGTGGAAAGAAAGGACATGCAAAGAAAGATTGTTGGTCAAAGGATAAAGAGAACCAACAACCAGACAAAGGTAAAGAAGAAAATCTTGCTGCAACAGAGGTAATGCAAGATGCTCTTATTCTTTATTTAGATAATAGAATTGAATCATGGGTTTTAGATTCAGGATATTCTTTCCATGCAACCCCTAATAAGGGTTATTTCAGAAATTATGTCTAGGGAAATTTTGGGCATGTTTATTTGGGTGATGATGAACCTTACAATATTACTGGTAAAGGGGAAGTTCATCTAAAATTGCAGAATGAAAATACATGGGTATTAAAATATGTGAGGCATGTGTCAAGCCTCAAGAGGAATCTTATTTTTGTAGGGCAACTAGGTGAATCTGGTTGTATGGTTACATTTACAAGAGACTCTTGGAAATTCACGAACGGTGCTTTTGTTGTGGTAAGAGGTAACAAGGTAGGAACACTATATTTATCTATGTGTGTTACTTATTCCTTTTCTACATTATCTACTTTAGATTCAGATGCATGCATGTGGCATAATCAGTTGGGCCATATGAGTCAAAAAGGAATGCAGATCTTAAAGGCTAAGGGTAAGTTATTAGATTTGAAAGATTTAGATCTTGATTTTTGTGAGCATTGTGTCTTTGGAAAGCAAAAGAGAGTGAGATTTCTTGTAATTCCTAGTTAAAACAACCCACTTGAGACCCATGAACAACCTAGGTTTAGTTAGAAAATTAAGGAATAATTTTTTTATTAGGAGTTAACGACCAAAGTCTCAAAGACAATTAAATTCAACTGATAACTTTTCCCATTATAATAATTACTAATTTCCCATTATAAAGCAACAAGTGTAATAAGTCCACACCTAGCTCAAATCTCCCTAGGGATTAATTTAAATACTGATTACACTGACATTTTAGCTAAATATTCCCGATTAAAAATTTTAGGGTTAAGGGACCCAAAACAATTAAATACCCAAGGTATTTAATTCCACAAGATCAAGACAAGAGTAGGGTTAAATTACAGTGAGGAAAGGAATACCTATTTAAAACATCAGAGTAAGGTCTCACTTACCCACTCCCGAACTTGATTAAGAGTGTCTATAACCAGGTTACAAGGCAACAACTGCCACTAATAGATTTTGGAACAAGTCTAAAATTACTAAATCATACTTTTCATTTATTAACAATTATCAAGGTCACATGGTTCAAATTTTAGGGTTAGAAGTTTCAGTTAGGTTCAGGGAGTAATTTACCCCCATACCCAACTCTCTAACAGCTCAGAGTTTCAACCTAATTTTTCTCATACCTAATACTTCCAAAATTTCCCTAAATCATTCCCATTAGATAGGAAATTTTCTCACCTTTCCGGTGATATAAAGAAGTCCTCCTAACTCCTTCTGGAACTCAAGATATGAGCAAGCGGACTTTAGAGGTCAAATTTTCCCCAAGGGGGACACGTGTCAAGCAAGGGTGAAAAACCCCTTTGGTGGGTTGGCAGGTGTCGCGGGAGGCTTAAGGAAATTTTCCTCAGGCAGATAAATTTCCCAAATGTGCCTGCCCCTTCGTAGGTCCTCCAAGGACACGTGGCGGCCTCAGAGACAATGCCGAGGAACAGGGGAAAGGCGGAGCGGTGGAAGGATTTGGGGCATTTCGCCCAAAGAAGAGGAAAACCAAATAGCACTCCCACACCCGCGGGTTCACTTGGGGACATGTGGTGCTCCATGGTTGGCCATGGGGAGAAGAGAGAAGGAGGGGTGCGGAGTGGCAGGGAGATGTGGAGAATTTCACCAAAAGGGACAAAGGGGAGAAAGGGAAACATTAGGCACGCGGTCCGCGCGTCTCGTGGAGGGGTCGCACCAAGGTGAGGGCGGGAGTGCGGGGCCGCGGAGATTTTTATGGAATTTTTCCAAAGGAAAAAACTTCTAAGGTGATGAATTTCTCCCTCCTCCACTATCACCCCAAGGTGCCACGTGGCACCCTCTCGGGGGTCATGCCAAGAGGGGAAAAGAAGAAAAATTTCCAATTTTTTTAGAAAGGCTAAGGGAAAAAGAAAATGTCGCACCTCCACCGCTACCTTGTGAGGACATGTGGTAGCCTCTGATTGGTTGTGGCTGAAGGAGGAAAAGGTGAAAATTTTCCTAAGCCAAAAATTTCAAAAAAAAATTCCTAAGGATTTTTAAATGGGAATTTTTCGGGCCATCTAGGTCTGCCACCGAAAATTTTCCCAAATTTTCCCACCAAGGCCCAAAAAATTCAAAGTGCCATAACTTTTTCTAGGAAGCTCAGTTTTGGGCAAACGAGGACTTTTTGGAAATCTCTTGATGCCCTCTTTACATAGGAACCATAAAATTTACTTTTTGTTGAATTTTAAGGGGTAAATTTTGCAAAAAGGATCTGCAGGTTTTTTAATAAGCCAACTGGCAATTTCCAAATTTTCAATTTGTTTAAATTGGATCTCCTCCTTCACTCAACATACCAAACATGCATGGAGAATTGATCTAGGGAGGGTTTAAAGTGTTTTAGAGAAGTTGATTTGTTCAATTGATTCAAAATGGTTGAGGAAGAGATTAAGCTCAATTTTGCAATGGTTCAAGTTATTCTCTTAAATATTCTTTGTCAATTGAGTTCATTGCTAATATATCATGTGGAATTTTAAGGTTTCCAAGTTGATTTAAAAGTGCAGGTCTGAACTATGCATTTTTATTAAAATTAATTTCCAGTGTTAAGTTTGTGACAGAAATCCCATTTCTAGAAATTTGTTTATCAAATTCATCATTCGAGTGTGGTTTTTATTTCTAAACTAACCCAATACATTTAATTGTTTACAAACAAACCATTTCAAAGTTAAATTGAAAATTTGATTTTCCAATTTAATATATATCAAAAGAGGCAATGCAATACAATTTCTACACACGCATTACTTTTTTTTTTCATTTTCTAAACAAGGTTCCAATCCCAATTTGATATTTCCAATTTCATCACAACAATGCAAATGAGAAATGAACTTGCAATTCTTTATTGACTTCAATTAAACAACTTTACATATTTCAATGTTGGAAACCAATAACAACATTTAACTTATTTCTTTCCAATGTACAGAGTAGAATGCAAGTATCTTTCACATTTCAAATATATGACTTCATAATCAATTTACATACATCTTTCTTCACAAAAAGCATATTACAATTTCATCCACATCATGTGGGAAAAGATTACAAATGAATGGGTTTCCACAAGGGACTGTCAAACTGTATTTTCTTTTGCTCCAGGATAGCAACATGCTCATTTTATTTTTCTCCAAGTTGATCACAACAAAAGAGGGGGAAAGGTAACGCTCTCCACCCAACCAAGACATCCACTGAAAAGAGAATCCTTCCTTCATCATTGGCCCCGAGCCCCAACCAAAATACAATCAAAGGTGTAATTCAACCATGGCAACAACTAGCTTCCACAACACAACATTCTTTCACATACACATTTAAAAAAAAAACACAATGCAACACAACACAATAGTTCACAACTGCATTTAAAAATCATTTCAAAATAGAACTCGGGCTTGATCATGCAAGCCAAAGGAGAAAGGCCTATGGGGGAAGCTGCTTATGCCTCCCAATTGGGAATTGGGCATCCACCAATAACAAACCACCAAATAATTCATCACACACATTTTCTTATGCCCCCCACAAATCCCTCCTTATGCCCCCCACACATTTCCTTATGCCCCCCACAAAGTAATAAATGCAAGCTATTTCTTTTCCATGGTGGATCCCAAACCCAAACTCCCTCCAAAAACTCTCGATGCCAATGGCATTTCCTTATGCCCCCACATGGATTCCCCATAGCCTTCTCCTACACCTTCCTAAGGCAGTCTACCCAACCAGCCAAACAAATGCAATAAAACATTCTCCATACACACACAAAGAAGAAAATAATAGCAATAAAAGAAGGAATAAACTCCTACCTCTCCATGGTAACTTTGGTGTCCAAACAACAAGATTCAAGTGCCAAAACACAGTCCAAAACAGAAAAATCCAAGCATGAAAATATTTCTCCAACTTCCTCAAAAAAAAGAGCTCCAAACAGCAAAAATGCACCCCCAAGGAAGAATGCAAAAAGGTTCAACAACCCCCAAACAAGAAGAGAGTTTGAATTATATAGAAGAGGGAAAGAAGAGGATGATGTGGATCCATGTAGGATGCCACATCAAACATCCTCAAAATTCAAACACAAAAGACAATATTTCATTCTCCCAAGCACAATAAAGAGGTGGGTGAAAAATGACAAGTTACTTGCACACTCAAAAGAGCCCACACCTCAAGGAACAACAATTATTTAAAATATAAGAAAGTGCAATTAAAAACATGCACAAGATGAATAAAATACATTATAAAAAGTCACAAATCACTTCCCCAACCATAATTATAGTTTTTAACATAAATTTAGAGGCATGGGACAAGTTTTACTTGTCCCACAAGCGTCCAAAACATCCCCAAGGTCAAATTCGAATTTCCATGGAGATGGAGTATTTCTTACTCCAAAATAGACTTACACAAGCTCTTGCACATTTTACGCATCACTTAACAATTAAATACAATAGCCAAAAAATTTTATAATTACTTTCCCATATCCCAATTTAATTTATTTAAATTTTAATCATATGATTCTCACATTAATCCATCACAATCTTAATTAATTAGAAGAAGGAATACATTACTAATAAAATACATACAACAATAAATAAACATTAACCATATTAACAAAAATACACAACCCATGGTCACATATAAAGATGATTCCCCCATGGGAATCCCTAACAAAATACAACACACACACACAAGACATGTTGCCATGGTGACCTTGTTGAATTCACCTAGAATTCTATTGTGGTTGGTCTCCGATCCCCCAATGTTTGTTGTGATATTTAACCTACAAAACACAAATACCTCCTTTGGCCTCGTGGCCATATCAGAACATTCAAAATGAATATAAATAAAATTACAAAACCAACTATATAAATGAATCACAACAACATCGAAGTAACAACTACATCATTTGCATTTTTAATCAACAACTATATCATCATCAAATAATTTCCATTTTCTAAGTTTACTCCAAATATCAAACATCACATGTCCAAAAACATCTACAATATAACCATATCCGACAACATATCAAAACTATATAAAATTTCTCCAACAATCATCATGTGTCATATATGAATCGATCCAAAAATAATCCAGGATCTGACATCTAACACCATACTAAATACAAACTATAAGGATGTTCATCATATAGTCTATAGTATCATGATCAGTAATAAAAGGTGCCAAAGGGAAGTGGGCACTACATTTCTCAAAGTTGGAGAAACTAAGAAGGAGCAGAAATTAGATCTTGTACACTTAGATGTGTGGGGACCAGCTCAAGTAGCTTCTTATGGAGGATCCCAGTATTATGTTACTTTCATTGATGATGCTACAAGAAAGATATGAGTTTATTGTATTAAATGTAAATATGATTTTTTTGAGACTTTTAAAAGATGGAAATCCCTTGTTGAGAATGAATCAAATTCAAAGTTAAAGTGTATTAGATCCGAAAGTGTTGGTGAATATTGTAGAAAATATTTCAATGATTATTTTTCAGTGAATGGGATACATAGAGAAAGAACGGTTCCAAGAACACCATAGGAGAATGGTGTTGTAGAGAGAATGAACAAGACAATCATGGAACATGCTAGAAGTATGAGGATACATTCTAGATTTCCTTGCAGTTTTGGGAAGAAGAAGTTGATACAATAGTTTATTTGATTAACCATGGGCCTTCAAGTTCACTAGATGGAGGAATACCAGAGGAAGCTTAGACTGGAAAAGAGGTAGATATTTATTTTCTTAAAGTTTTTGGTTTAGAAGCTTTTGTGCATATTGATAAGGAAAATAGGAAAAAGTTGGATGCAAAATCCAAGAGATGCACTTTCATTGGTTATGGATCTGGTGATTTCAGATTCCATTTTTGGGATTTAGAGAATTCTAAAATTATTAGGAGTCGTGATGTTAAATGGAATGAAAAGAGAATGTACATGGATCAAATTTGGTACCTAAGAACGAACTGGTTGAGAAGTTTGTGAATGAAAATGAACTCTTGGATTTAAAAGTAATATCGATAGGGTTACACAATAATCGATGTTGGTTGACCCACGACCAACGTTAGTTAGAAGAACCATTATTGATTACGTAAGAAGAGTATAACCAATATCAGTTAGTAGAACCGATTTGATTACAGTGAATGGTGTCTCGTCACTAAAAATTGGATACAAATGTCTAGGAGGTCCAGGATAAGCCTTTGGTACCCCAAACTCCTATGAGAAGGTCACAAAGGGTAATTAAACCTCTAGAAATATTTACATTTTCTCTATTTTACTTATTATTTATTAATAATGGTGAACCGAGAAAGTTTTGAAGAAGCAATGATAAAGTATAAGACCCACGTGCGGGGGAGCATGGCATGAATGAAGAGATGGACTCCTTAGAATAGAACCAGACTTGGGATTTTGTTAAGTTGTCAACATGTAAGAGGACATTGTAGAACAAGTGGGTTTATATGATCAAGGAAGAATAGGGTGGACAAAAAAGGTACAAGGTAATGCTTGTAGTAAAGGGATTTACACAGAAAGTGGGTATTGAATTTAGTGAAATATTTTCTCTTATTGTTAAGATGACTTCTATTTGTACTATATTGATTTTAGTTGTAGTAGAGGATTTTCATTTAGAGAAACTATATGTGAAGATGACTTTTCTTCATGGTGATTTGGATGAAGAGATTTATATGTAATAACCACTTGGGTATGAAGTCAAGGGTAAGGAGAAATTAGTGTGCAGGTTGAAAAAGAGCCTATATGGGCTCAAAAATCTCTAAGGAAATGGTACATGAGGTTTGATAGTTTTATGCATGAGCATGGTTACTTGAAATGTGAATATGACCATTTTGTTTATTTCAAGAAACTTTAAAATGGGAGCTATCTTATTTTCTTATTGTATGTGGATGATATACTTATTGCAGGATCTAGTATGCAAGACATTGGTGGGCTTAAGGGAAAGTTAACTCACACATTTTCTATGAAGGATTTATGAGATATAAAAAGAATCCTTGACATGTAAATACATAGAGATATGAGTAAAAATAAATTTAATGTCTCAGGGGGATTATATCTACAGGGTGTTAGAAAGGTTCAAGATGTAGAATGTAAAACCTGTTAGTACACCTATGGTTGGACACTTCAATTTGAGAAAAGATCAGTTTCCATCATCACATGAGGAGGTAAAATACATGACACTAGTGCCATATGCTTAAGTAGTTGGGAGTCTCATGTATGCTATGGTTTGTACCACTGACATTGCATAGGCAGTGGGAGTTGTGAGTAGATATACGGTCAATCCATGTAAAGATCATTGGAAAGAAGTCTAATGGATACTCAGGTATTTGAAAGGGACATATAGCATGTATTTATGCTATAGAGGTTAGGATATTTCAATATGTGGCTACGTTATTCAAATATGGCTAAAGATTTGAATGGTAGGAGGAGCACTTTTGGATATATTTTCATAGTATGTGGGATGGCAAAGTTAGATGGATTTCAAGATTGTAGAAGGTTGTGGATTTTTCTACTACAGAGGTAGAGTATGTTCAGACCTACAAAGGCTATCAAGGAGATGATATAGATGAGTAGGTTCATGGAAGAGTTGGGAAAGGAGCAAGATTATTGAAAATTGTTCAAAGTGATAGTTAAAGTGCAATTTATTTGGAAAATAACTCAGTGTTTCATTTAAGAATGAAACACATTCAGTTGAGGTATCCCTTTATACAAAAAGTATTAGAGGATGGAATTTGAATCTAGAAAATATTCATATGAGTGAGAACCTAGAAGATATGCTAACGAATCCATTAGAAAAGGATAATTTGGAGCTACACTCCACTTCTATTGGTCTTCGAGTTTGAGACTTGAAGAGGAAGAAACAAAGCTAAGGATCAAAGAATGACGTCATGACGTGGTATGGTGCAGTAATTAATCTCCAAGTGGGAGATTGTTGAGTTATGGAGCTCAATTACTTAAGATTATCATGAAATATGAAACTTATTGGAAACCACAGTAATCAACATTGGTTATGTAAGGATCGGCATCGGTCACCTATGACTCGGCATCACCAGAAAGGAAGAACTTTTATCGGTTAGGGCTAACTTTCGTCGATTACTGTAAGGGAGTGTTTTATTTAACTCTCAGGAATTATATCTATTTTTAGTATTAAATAAGATCTATTGATTGTAATTTCATGGATAAGTGCCCTAAGTTTGTATACGCCTATATAAGCATGAAAGCTATGGTTTAGAAGTAAGAATTAAGAAGAACTTGCAAAAGTTGATGATTATTGTGAGAATAATTGTGAGAGAGAGAATTCTTGGAGAAGAAGCAAAAACTTGAGTGAAAGAAAGTAATGTACATCCGAGAGGTGTGGATTATTGTAAATATTCATATATATCTTGTCAAAGCTTTGATAATATATTGTCTTGTTTCTTGGTGGATGTAGCCCACACCGGGTGAACCACGTTAAATACGGTGTTGATTTATATTTATTTCTATTGTTCTATATATTTCTTTTGGTAGAATATCCAATTTTATTTGCAAGTATTCTTAGATCTGATATATTATCTATATAACCGGTGTGCTAACCCCAACATTTAGGATTCTCCACGTATTGTTTAACCTCTAAATTCACAATCAACAACAATACGTGTCAAGGACAACTTAAAGTTATATTATCTTTGACTAGTTGTCAAAGATCCACTAAAAGGTGTGATTAACCATGGCAATAATGGATATCTGCCATCACCTATAATGTACTCTCTCATGTTGGAAGAACCAATGGAAATTGAATGACCATTTAACCTTTTCCCACCTTCACACAATTTGAAGAAAGAATAATTTTGCAATAGTCTAGCATCATTAACAAAACCAGGCCATCTTGTAAAAACATATATAAAACACATATTGTTATCAACAATGGCTTGTAAGGACATGTTGTAGTTATGATCTCTATCATACCAATCAATTGAACACTCATTGGATGGAAGTTAGAATTGAATGTGAGTTACATTTATAACCCCACAACAATTCAGAAAGCCTTTTCTTTTTTGAAATCCTTCCTTCAAAGTTTCAAGATCCATTTGATTGTTTGGACATTGGATGTTCCTATTAAATCGATGTTGCATTGCATTAATAAACTTATTCATAGTTCTTACAATAGTTAACTTTCCAAACCAAAAATTTCACTAATTTTTATCATTATCATCCCAAAGGATAGTCGTTGCACTACAATGTCCACTTATTTTTCAATAGGAAACACTCTACTCTTTATAGATGTGGCAAATGAAAATGGTATATCACCTTGACTAAGGTCTTCATGCAAGGATTCACAAAGAGATTCAAATAGTTCATAAGGTAACCTAAAAATGTTGTGAAACCGTTGATCATCACATTTAACTTCAAATATATAGTGATTCCACCAATACAAGGAACAAGGTTTTACATACCATTCTCCTTCTATCATACCTCTCCTTTGATAAATTGATCAATCTGTTTCAAGAATCAAAATATCTTGCTCACTAGTAATTAAAAATGTCTCCATATTCATGTTTTCTTCCTTTAGATTGGTTGAGTGTGATGGAATAAATGAATCTAGCTTATGCCTTTTTTATATGCGTCGAATATTAGTTGAGTATTGAATATCATACCAAATTTTCAATGCTAATTGAATATTTGTTGATGCACATACTAGGAGGAATTTCATTTTTTTTCCTTAAATGATAATCCATTATGAAATTGAAGAAATCCTCTTATAAATAAGAATATAAAAAACATGAAATGCGTACTCTTCTCTACAAAAAAGATCTTTAGTCAATCATCAACTCAATTTTAATACATATACATGTAAAAACCACATAAAATTTTATTTCGAGTATTCCAAAACTAAATTTGTCTCCTTTTGTTATGATCTTCTCTTTGAATTCATATTTGTACTAATAAGAACATGAAATTAAAAATGAAATATTTATACAACGAATATTTTGATAGGAGTACTACTACACGTGATGACAGTTGAATTAATTAAATGAAAAATAACATATAGAATGACATTGAAAAATATTTTTTTTATGATATTTCAAGCAACAGGGGTTGAGAGAATTTGTTACTAAGTTAACATGGATCCAAAGTTATAACCTATAATGTAGCCTTACAATGCAAACCCACATATTAGTTATGTCAACTTCATTACCAAGCTTGGTATACATGATAAGAAATTATAAGCACAGAGTCCTTTTTATGCCAATCCTTTCCTCCATTTATTTCATACCATCCTTTGTTCTCAAAACAAACCATGCATTAAAATAAAATGCTATACAGACCAAACATTTCTAAAATAATAATCAAGTTTTAATTTATCTAATAATTTCTTCACTCCATTTATGTTTGAAAGAACCACATAGCTTCATCCAATTTTCATAAGTAAATGTGTCAGTCATTATGTTATCTATCTTAATTTATTCTATTCCCAAAAACACTATCTTGGGCTTATCTATTTTCATATAGAGATTCATCATATTATTTTATTGAGGATATTATAAAGAAAAACTCATTTCTTGAGTCGTTAACACAAGTACCTCTCCCTTTTCATTCATTTTGTTTCTTTCGTCGGAAGTGCACAATGATGTTTTGGTTCTTTACATCTATAGGAAGGTCTTAAAAATACATTTCAGCACTTGGCTATGTCACAAAATTAAACTATTAGGTAATAGAATAAAAATCCAAACCCATGAAGCCCTTTATTCCCATTTATCACTTTTAAACCTAAATTTTGTGCTTTAAATTTCCATACTTACAGAGCTCTCAATGATGCCATCAATCTCTAATAAGATGCCATTATCATCACTATTAAAATTAATATGTAAAACCATTTTAAAGAGCAAGGGATCCCTTAAATATTCACATATGAAGGCCTTCTTAAAATTCATCCTTATAATATGTCATTTTAATTGGTTGATATCATGTTGAGCATCTGAATATGATGCATATGTATTTATTTTAAAAATGAAAAACCTTAACAATTTTACCCATGCCTATCCTCATTCAATCATACAAACGTTATCCATTCCTAAAAATTGGAAACCTCTAATCCATTCTACCAATATAGGAATCTCCTTCATTGCATCCATCATGCATATTAATCTAAGTCACCAAGTGCATTTTTAACGTGGCCAACAAGACAACTATAGTAGTAAAATTTTGTAACTGTAGATAAAAATTTCTATAATGGGCTAGCTAAAACATGTGTGGCTGAATGCATACAATAATGTGGGGTACCCCATCCATCCCTAAAGAGACGTGCATCTATGGCTGAGAGTTTTGACGAAGCTAACATTCATGATTCAAAATTATTTGCATCCATATACATTCCTCAAGCCAAATAATCAGGGCCTAACTGGTTGTCCCATGACACCATTTATGAATGTGATAATCCAACAAAGGCTTACAAATATTATCTGGGGATCCTATGTTATCTTCTCGTAGTGAAGAAGGGTGGAGTGATTTTGTGATACAAATATATTGACTAAATTTTGAGACAATCCACTGGTTTCCTTATCTAGTTGGTCTATATTGTTTCAATTGCTTTCTAGACCATGAAATTAGGCCCTTCATTTTCAATATAATATATAATCATTAATTCCTTGCAGGACATGTCTACTTAGATGACCATGATCTCAAAATTTTGCAATTAAAGTGGCTTTGTTAGTAGATTGGACTATTTAACCAAGAACCTACATTGTTTGCTACAACCATACTTGAAAATATAATGTATGCTAAAGAGGATGCCACTGTGGAAGAAGGTGAAGACATGCAAATGTTGCAAATGCACACAGTTGCAAATGTTTTTATGCTAAATAGTTTTTCTTTCTTCATTGATGATTTAAATTTTCATCACAATTTTGTACTAGAAGTGTTAGCCTTCTGTGATAACTTTTCAGAAATTTTTATACCCATGCCTCTAAAACATAGATATTAGTTTTTTCAAATCATATCCCCTTTTTTTTAATACACCCTTGAGGATGTCTACGAGACTGCTCCTTATTCTAAAAATGAATATATAAATATTTGAATTGTTTGATGTAATTAAGAAGTAAAACAACATACAAACAACATAAGGAATTTTGCTAAAAATGCATATAAAAGAAGAACTTGGGATTTAAAAGAATTGGAACAAATTGGACTTTGAAGATCAAAAATTTTAACTATTGATGTCATTAGTATAACATAAAGAAAAAAAAAAACCATATATGCACGTATATGTTCTCAAGCTAACTTGAAGAATTGTCTCATTTCAAAATGAATCACTAATCTTCATCATTGCTTGTCCAATGGAATTTAAAGCTGAAACTAAGTTCAACTGCACATTGATCTTTTGCTCTTCAATTTTGATCAGCCTCTCTTCATTTAACTCTTCCTTTTGCATGCGTTGTTCAATCAAAACACAATATTTTTGTGGTGCTCTTCAATCAAAACACAATCCATTTCATGGCATTTCATATGCCCCTCTTCAGCCATCTGCAAAGTAGAAATTACCAGCTTATTATTTTCAGCAAACGTATCCTTTATAGTACTTGTTTTGCTTGTTGATTTCCATTTTTTTCCAGTAGTTTGGTTGTCCCCTTCATTGGGACTCTTCATTTGGCTTGGACATATTTTTTTGTGAGTAAGAATCCTTTTGAAAGATGCAATTGTTGTCTAAAGAATCAATGGCTATATTGTCAAGGTTGATTTTTTTATCAAGCACCAAAATTTACCTCCATTGCATCAAAAAATTCTTTTGCATAATTTGTTGGAATATTTTTATCAATTCTCTCTTGGGTTGTCATATTCCAATAACTATCATGGCCCAATGGAATATGTGATTCATAATCTCATATTCTTTTAAAATTAGGAAAAACATGTTCCCATCAATCTCGACATTGGTTTGCAGTACGATCAACACCATGACTAGAGCAATAATTTTGCACTACTTTCCATTTTTCAGTAGATGAAATGGCCTTTTCATTGCACTGCCATTGGTTTGTGTATCTCTTTCAATACCCTTTTCTTCAATAAGAATAGAATTTTCTTCAATTCTCCAACGAGATCTACTCTTTTGTCATCGGTTAGAAAACTGATTTTCAATAACACCAGGTTGCTTCACTCCAATTTCTTCTTGATTGATAGGGGCAGGTTCATATCGTGGTGTTGATTTTGGTGAGAAGTAGGATTCTTTGAGAAAAGAATTCTCTCTAGAAGTTATGACTACCTCTTCATTGTCCCCTTGTGTACTTGGAAAAAATTCTGAGAAGTTGTAATCATCTAATGAGTACACTTCTTCAGTTAATTTATCTTGGGAAAGTAATGTTGAATACCTAAAAATGCACCCTTTGTAGGAGTTGGTGGTGCATGTTTTTATCCATGGGAAGATAGATTAAATTAGTTTTACCTGAGGTAAAGAAGTGTGTCAAGATCCAACTTATTTTGGCCAAGAATAGTAACTATGTATGAAACACATTACATGCACATTACAAAATAATAATTGTAATAAAATATTGTTAACCGAGAGATGAATCACGAAGGCTGAAATAAAAATTAATTGTAGGTTCTCTACAGGAACTCTTCTTTAGGATTACAATAAGTGATTGACACAAATTGCCATGCAGTTTAAATAAGAACTTACAAAATGTTAAATTCTCACACACAAATATAATAGATTATAGAACAGTTGCAGATTATAGAACTATTATTTGTATTTGTGTGCATGATGCACTATATTTCATTGATTTTTATCATATAAAAAGCTCGTCATTTGTTTGGCTTTATTACTATGTGTTTATAGATTATAATAAACTTCCCAACTAGAAAGCAAATAGTATTTCAAAATATTCAAACTGTTTGATTTGATATGCTGCTAAAGCAGTCTATTCGTAAGCCTTTGAAAGGATGACTAGGAAACATTTGCAAGTGTTTTACTTGGAGCCTAATTCATGCAATATTTATTTATGAGATTATTGTGAAAAAACAATTGAATTTTCATTAGGGGAAACCAAAAAATTTGTCAGAAATTTGCAAAGAACTGTGAAGTTGGTATGTTTGACAGACTGAACATTAATGCTTTCACTTTCACATCTGTCATGTAGAAATGGCATATTTATGAATGTGATGAATTGAAAGCGTTGGTTATAAAGGGAACAATGTACCTTATATAGTGTATCAAGAATAAAAAAATCTAATTGCCCACCTCCATTGCCTGATATTGTTGTAAAAGAAACAGGAAAAAAATTACAATAGGGGATGAATGCTCATATCAATTGCAAGATGATTTTTTTAATAGACCTGGAAAATGAAAAATAGATCAATTGGATACCTTGATCTGTTTATTGCAGAAACCTCTTCAAAAGAGATATACAAATTTCTCTACATATTTTCTTCTTATATGTTACATCTCCTCTAAAATTATTCCTGCCAAAGACTTTTTCATGAGTTGGAAACTGTCATTTGTCAAAAGAAAAAATTTATGCGGGTGAGGGAAAATTGTAGCCCCCTTTTCCCACCCGCACAACTATTCTCCCTAAAAAGTAGGGGCTCAATTTTTTTAGGGATAGATTCATTTCCATCCCGCATAGTAGAATGTGGAGAAATCCATGGGACCCACCTGCAGAGATAATTATAAATTCCAACCTAATCCCTAAAATTCCTTGCCCACCTCATAGTTTTTAGGGTTTATTATTATTTTTCTTGATTTTTTCTAATTTTTTTGTTTAGTTTTAACAGGAATGAGGGAAGAGGTTACACACATGGAGGGGGATGAAACAGAGGGGATAAGGAGTTAAATGGGAGAGGGAGGGAGGCAAATAGGGTTAGAAGGGTGGAGGGAAAGTAGGAAATGGTTGTGAAAGACATAAGAGGGAGTGGTGGGGAAGAAACAAGGCGTAGAGAGGCATGTGGGCAATGGCTATGGTGGATTAGAGTGGTCAAGTGGATTGGTGTGTATGGCGGTTGATATGGCGGTGGGGTTTGGAAATGTGTAGTGGCTAGGGGTGGGGTGATTTATCCTTACCACCCACCAACCTTACCAAAATGTTTTTAATACCTAAAGTGTAGATTTTTAGGGCGGGGTGGGTCGACCCACCCATCAACACTATATATATATATTATTAGCATTATATATATAATAAACAAAAATAATAATATATTTTTTAAATACACATGTGCATGTAGAAATAATTATGTATTCAAAACAAGGAAGTAGTGGATATACAGCTGGTATACAGGCAATTTTAAGAAAAATACATTTATATGATCCTATTATATTCTATTAGCTATTTGCAAATAATTCTTCAAGAACAAAATTTCTAATCTAAGAGTGACTTATAAATGAAATAATTTGGGAAAAAAAAATTAACACTTTATGAGATTCATAATCCCAATGCATTAAAATTCCTTCTATTTAAAAAAATGCCAATATTATGAAAAAACAATTAAAAATTCCATTTCTAAATAAAACAACAAGTTTGCAAGAGATGCAAAATAAACAGAAAGTTAAAATTGGTAGTGGTAGTGCACCATGGATATGGTCACCCTTCCATGCAACTTTCATGGAAGAATGGACATACCCATGTGTATGCCAACTATTAAGAGCACACTCACCATGTAAGTTTCCTCTTACTAGTTGGGATGAACCAGCTGCTCCATTTGAATCTTAAAAATTTTACTCACATCATTACACTCTAAATCATGACATAAAAATGGTCTAAGGGAAGTGGGCATTACAATTTCATCATATTTTACAGCCATATTTCCACATCCCTTTTTCTATGTAGCCATCTTAACATTTTTAGGTCCCAACAATAGAACCAATATTAATATTGTTTCCAATAAAATATTACACATAAGATGTAACAGAGCTTAGATAATATTGTGAAAAATTAACATAAGGAACATAATTCAAGGAAGTTGGAGATAATATATGGGAATATAAATAAAAAATAGGGAATACGTATTCAGAACCCATACATAACTAAGAATGGAACATAAATATTCAATATTAACTTAAATAAACATCAAGGATGAAATTTCTATGTAGTATGCTTACATAGTTTTATACAATATGAGGGGACTATTGAGTTATCAGTCCCTTCTTCCTTTCTTTGAAAAAATAGATTCTTCACATTCTCTATCTACTCTAAATGAGCATTACATATTCTAAACTTTGTCTTATATAGATTAGGCATATACATTAGGATTGTGTATATATAAAAACATGTATTCATGTCACCTTTTTAACCCCTATACACTCAAAAAAAAGGATTTGTATTCATGTTATTAATTAATAAGTAACATTCACATGTGAACATCCATATAAAGCAGAAAACAATAGATCATTACAATATGTGTTAAATATAATAAAACATAAGAAGATGATTTCAATTGGCTCTTTAACTAGTCTAACAGTTTATTTAGGTGTAAAAAAGGGATGAGATGGATAGAAACTTGATGTGTTTGATTCATCTCTAATTACATAGTTGCACCTATAAAAAAGGGATGAAACCATTCACCTTAGACCGAACCATTTGGTGGTTTTATCCTATGGGATGGTTTGGTCTAGTATGAAAATCTGACTTTATAACTTCCAAAACCTCTACAAATGTATGATAAGTTCTTACCTATGGAATATTATGTCTTGATATTGTTTTAAACCCTATACAATCAATCACTTTAACCTAAAACCCTAACCTAAGGTAAAACCCATGTAAAACAATTAGTGGTTGGGTTGGATTTTCACACATTTGCTTTATTTTATTATAATATATAGTATTATGCGGGGATGTGTCCCATCATTTTTAATGATGTATCAAAATTCCAAGGATGTTTGGAATTGGATGGGACATCCCTAATTATTTTAGTTTTAGAAAACCATTTTTTTATGATTTTACTTTTAAATTTGTTTAGTTTTTACCAAAATCATTTATTCTTTATTCTTGAAATTATTTTATAAAATACTTTAAAAATTTCATACCCCCAAATTTCATTAAATAAATGTATACATATTTAAATATTAAATTGAATAAATGAAAGTGTATGGTGCTTGTATCCATAATCTTGAAAACCTTAACCCTAAACCTAACAATTTAAACCCCAATATTCAACTAATAATATTTAATTATACAACATTATATTTACTAACAAACATTACAAAATACCATATTATTAAATTAATTAACTAATTTACAACCACCAGAATAATAAAAAAATAAAAATAAAAATTACCTTGTTCTCTATCGAAATGACACCAAGTTCCTTTTTCTTTCCACTCAACTTCTCTTCACAATTGAAAATGAAAAGGGTGAAATGAAAATGGTCCTAAAGTGAAAGGGATGTATTTTTCTAATAAATATTCACATCGATTATTTTATGACACAAATCAAGCTAAAAATTGTGCCAAATTTGCATTGAAAAAATATTTAATTATTTTAAAAGAAATTAACATGGTAGTGTAAACTTATGTAGTCAATGTAATTTATACAACATGTGGTAGTGATTGGAAGAATCCTTTGAAAAATTAAAAGGTAGGATTTCCTTATGAGGGAATTTGAGAAACCTAAAAATAATCAAAAATACCTTCAAAGTAATAGCCAATAATGTCAATTCATCACAAAGTAAACCCATTACCAAAGCTAAATCAATTATTCTTTTTCATTCAAACTATTCATATTTTACTAGTTTAAATACAACTTGTGAAAACCAAAACCATTTTCCCTAACATATGCCTACATGGTATGACTATAGACACTCAAATTTGGCAATTTACCCTTCAACATTATTGGTTTTGACAATGCACTCTTGTTGAAACAAATGAACTCTTTCTATCCCCTCTTAGCACTCTCCCATACACATTAATATGTTGATGTATTTTGAGAGTTCAATGGAGAAAATATATAGACAAACTCCACCTAATAGAATTCAACCTTCAATTTTCATTTTTTTCGCGTTCATGTTTAGAAACATCCACTTTGTTTAGCTTGTTGAATCCAAGTCTGTCCTACTTGTATACTTTTGTACTAATATATCCTCCAACTAATATTTAAATTTCAAGTTCTTCATTGGGTCATTTAATACCCCTAGGCCATATTTTCCATTATAATTTACCTATGGAGCCCTATATAAGAAATTTAAACTCGCCTCATTTTATAACCAAACATTCTTATAAAATCCTATAATGAAATATGAAACTATAGGCACCCAAGGATCTCTAAATATTTTTGAATCTTATGCACAACCATTAGGGAAGCAATCACTACTGATCTCAATCATTCTACTAGGTCAAGGAATTAGTTTCCCGAATTTACAAGCACTAAAAATCCTCATCTTAAGAGAGAAAAACTCATTTTCAAGTATTATCAAAGAGGTTCCAATTTCCAAATCTATTTCCATTCATTCAAATATCACATGCTAGGTGTAGAATGAATGTGTGGTATGATACATATTTTAAGTAGTGTCGATGTTGATGGTGCAAGGATTACACTTCAACCAAACTAAATTTTCTTTTACATGGTATTATGGCCATGGCTAGGGTTTGATATCTCACTTTGAATATTCAAATGGATTCACGACATGAGTAAAATTTAGGGTTTGATAATGGAAGACATTTACAAGAGGTGAAAATCTCATAAATTTATAGAGCAAGATGCATGGCATGTTTAAAACCATATTGCAAGTGAAAAAATATATCGATGATCATCAAAGATATTTACAATCCTACACCAAGTCATTTTCTAGTTACGTTTCATAAACAAATCACTTTTAGTTTCAAATATCATATTTATAGTAATATGCACACCCATTACCTCCCAAATCCATATGTAATCAGCTAATTTCACTCGTTATCTTGTGTTTTTGACCTCATAACATATTGTATACACTAGTTTCAAGAATTAATGTGTTGTTTGGATATAACATAATTAATTTTGGTAGTTAATTAATCACAATAACCTCTTATATCTCCCCTAACATCCTTTTAGTGTAATTATTAACTAATATAAATATATTTAATAAGGGTGTAAAATATTTGGTGAACATTACTTCTCAATCAAATATTTATTGCTCATATCCTATTTATCCTAGTGTTTCACCTGATAGCATTATTGGATAAATATTTTAAGGTTGCATATGTTTTATTCCTATACCCCTCAATGTAACAATAAGCTTCACAATCATCCCATTAAGCATATTGAGATTTCTCCTCCTACTTTTAGGCATCTTAGCCTCATGCTTTCCTCTCCATCACATAGTACTACCAATCCATCTATGTTTGACCTTGCTAATGAGATACCATTGCATGAAATTGAAACTAATAGTGAACATTATTATGATTACAACCATGATGAGGATAATATAAAAATTATGAACAATTGAAACTTTTATCTCAATTTTGTGTAAATTTGTGTGTAAATCCTCATCGCACCGAGCCTATAATTGAGATTATTTTTACTTCAAGCTTGCTTGTGATTATAAAGCCAATGAAACATCACTTTTTGGGAAATATAATCAATGTATGTATAATATTCCTTTTTCCACCATGCCTACATATATGGGATCACTATGTTCCCAATGCATATTATTTCCATGTCTACATTCACTACTATCCCTAATTACGATCATAGTGGTTCTTATGTATCTTCTTCTAGCATGTAGGCCCATTTAACCCTTGTTCATACTTTTTAAGATGAAATATTACAATTAGAATAAGGTACATATTCTTATCCTCATGATACGGATTCTAATTAGTTGTTTCTCAACCCACTTGTACCTAAAGTGGATTCATGTCCTTCACCTCTTTCTTTTTTTCTCCTAATATCCATATCTATAAGGGTAAAGGGGACCCCATATAACATATTTAATAATTTAATGTGCATTAGATTGATTAGACATCCTATGCCATCTTATTTACCAAGATCTTCAATGTAATTCTTAAGGATTTTTCATTACAATGGTTTTGTGATCTCCCCACACACTCTATGCGCTCTTTTACTACCTTGGTAAATAGATTTTTGACAGAGTTCTCTATCAACATTGGGGGAAATGTTTCTTAAGCACAAATGTCTAAAGTGTAACAAGTATCAAATAAACCTATTAATTCATAGATATTTCAATACAATATCATGTTTATTAAGATGAATAATATCTTAGCCTCTAGTGAATTACAATATCTCTTCACACAAATCTTGTTTTCTCCTTTGCAATAATTGGTTGTATTTGAACATTTTCAATCATTTTACCATATATTTCACACATTCAATGAGTGTGAATATAAGTTATTAAAAATCAAGTAAATTGCTAGCACTCCTACTACATCTAATGTCGATTTTTCAAGAAAACCTACATTCAAAGGAAATATTAATGATGTTAAGGCTACTTCTAAGGAAAATATCAATTTTATTGTTGAACCTACTAAGCTACAATTAAAAACCACATAATTATATTTTACATGTTTACCTTGTGCTCCACACATTGTGTTGAAACATTTTCTTGAGTGTGATCTTATGTCTCAGCCTCCACCATTTTAGGTTGATGAAAGTAAGCCTCAAAGTCGTGGTTTTAATTTTAATGCTCACTTTGTGATTATCATAGATGTATTGGTCACCTCCCTTATCATGGTATCAGACTTCGTCACATCATTCAAGATATTATTGAATTTAATGCAACTTAATGGGATGATCCCACTGAATCTTCTAATCCATCCAATTAAAATGAAAAATTAAAAACTTTAATGATCCACTTCCTCATCATAAAAATAAAAATATACTTTATAAGTGTATAATACTTATAGTGTTATGTCACCACCACCATCTTATGATCACTCTTTGAATGTTTCACTCACCCATAATCTCCTACACCTATTAGTAATTTTAATGACTATTATATATATGAAATCCTTATTTCTAATACATTTTCCATTCCTTTTGTATTAATCAATTATATATATGTAGTGTTTTGGTTAATCCAGATAAAAATGATAATGTATTCTCTTTAATGCTACTTTACTTTTTTAGCATTTATATAAAAATATTCCATTCGATTCTAATCCTAAATATCAATACATTACCCTACCTATTATGTTTGGATTTTTACTATGGAAATTGCATTCTCTATTATTTATACTTTTATCTCTAATGCATTACATTTATGTTTCACTTGGTTACATCCTCTTAGGATTATTCCATTAGTCATTCACTAATCTGTCAAGTTTATTCATAATCGTAGGTTGTTATAGTTTGAGGTATTCCCTTTAAGGATACTTCTCACATCTTTCATATTCATTATTATTTAGTGTATATGCCTAATCTTAGTACATATACATATAGGTATTTAATTTTACACATTGTCTCTAGTAGCTCTTGTTGGCATGTTGTTACATAGGTGTTGTCATTGATGCAAAACCTCATTAATGAAAAAATGGATGATGAAGTAGGGTCATGTGATTCTTAGAGTGATTATGACATGGATATTTGGGTATGTTCATGTTTATACGAGATGATTCAATGAGGATGGTTTTTTCTTACTAGCATATTCAAGTGACCTAGCTATCCTAGGTGATGGAGCATGAAAGTTGTATATTCTTAGTTACTTTAGAAGCATCTTGAAATTATTTTGAGCATGACTAGATATTTCTTGGGAACTCATATGATATTCAGGGTGTAGATACAGGTTGATGACCATATTACAGGTGCTCACTTGGAGCAGGTATGGATTTTAGGAGGCATGAGGTTGAGCTATGGAGCTATATGAGCTCATATATGCATATATTTAGTTTTATAATGATGTATAAAGTATTTTTAGACCATTTTTAGTGCTTTATTTATGTGTTTTGAGGTTTTTTTAGTTGAACCTAGCTTATACAATGTAAAACCCTAAGTGCTAGCTATGCTAGTCTTAGTGGTTGGAAATATTGAGAAATATTTGTGGCATGGTGATGATTGGAAATAAATTTAGGGTTTTTCATTTTTTTGTGGGAAAATTTTCATGTTTCCATGATGAGTATTTTTCATGATACATCAATTTTGGTGAAACATGGTACTTGGTAGTGTGTTTTCTAGCTTGATTTGGACCTTCTGATGCTCACCCTAAATTATGTGATTTGCATGGGACCTTTTGTATTTCAGGTATGTTTATATATTTATTTTATAATGTTTCACAAAAATAATGAGGTAGTTTGATCATCTGGTTTTTATGAACAATCATTAAGAAGGTAAGTTGGTTTTAAACCCTAGTAAAACCCTAGTCAAGAGAAGTTTGTAGAAAAGTGTGTGTATTGGGTCTTTTTATTTATATTTGAAAATTTATGATTGCAACATGTATGTTAATCCTTCATATTTCCAGAAAGGTATGATATAGGCTATGGTGATGAGTGGACCCCACTTAAATAGTTCAATTTCTGAAGAAGTTCAGTTTTGGACAAGGTTGTCCAAAGGAGTTACAAAGTAAATAACCATTTTGTGATGGATGTGATTTTTTTATTGATTTCCTAAAAAAATTCAAGTCATGGTGATGAATTTTAATGGTCAAGTGTGCTTCATTTAGGTTGACTGGTCAAAGGGCGTTTTGGAGTAGTTAGAAGTAGTCTTCGGTAAAATGGACATTACAGGAGCTACAAGTGGAGTTAGGAGGTAATTAAACTTTTGTTGGAAAGAGGATTAAAATATATTTCTTTTGATATAATTTTTGTCTCATTATGATGATTTTTTATTGGTTTCTAGATTATTTTGTGGACAAGAAGATATTTGGATTTCCAGGATAGAACTATTTTTGTTGAAAATGTTAGTTTTTTTGTGCACAAAATGGATTAGGTGATTAGTTATATCACCTGTAATGTGAACAAGGATTAATTTTACATAAAATTAATCCATTTTGAGGTATTTGATTTTTTTTTAAGGGTGTAAACCAATTGAATTTTCAAAATTACTTTTTGGTCACTTTGATTTGCTAAATACAAAGGTTGATGTGGTTTGAACTAGTGGATGTTTCATGGGATATAACTTGTTTATGAGTGTTTTACAGGTCTTGAAAATTCCATGGAGTGGTCACATTCCATATTCTATGTGTTCTTGGGAGACCTTGAAGCTAAAAAGCGAAGACGTGGAGCTCGAAACAGGTGTTTTATGAAGGCAATGAGCCATTGGGCCCATTAAACGAAATAATCTGATTAGTTCATAATAATTACAACTATGGATTATGTTTAAATGTCATTTTAAACATGTGTAGTTATTTTTATAAGTTTACTAAAAATTGTTTTGGTATTAGGGAATTTTTCTCATCCCAATGATGAAATTTTTGAGGATTATTGGTGCATGGATGAAGGGTTTTTGCTAGGCCGACCTATATGGGTAAATTATGAATGTTATAGTGATTCTTATTGGATTTTTTTAGGATTTGGTGGTCATGATAAAGGAGGGAAACAAACCTATTTTTCATTTGAGTCAAGGAGAGGCTATAAAAGTGATGTTTTGGGTATGTTGTTGGTAATATTTTTGAAACCCATTTTCGCTTCTTTTAAAGAAAACTTTTCTGAAAATAAAACCCCTTGGTCCTAGCCCAAACCCTTGGAATTTCATTCTAGGTTAGTAGATGGTGTTTTTTTCATGAGGAGGATTTGAGCGAAGCAAATATGGTGATGTTTCTTTGATGACGAGTTGAAGGAGGGAAGATTTGATGTATTGTGTTTGAATGCTAGTTTCATAGCATGATTGATGTCATTGTAGGTTTCTAAAGTATTTGCAGGTCTGATATTGAGTTGAATTCATTTGAAAAGAAGTATATCTTCATATGTATTCATGAGACAAGGTTGATTGTCTTGGTAGCTCTTGATTATATCTTGTTGACTATTGTTGAAGACATCAATTCATTGTGATATGATTTGAATATCAATAAAGAGTGGTGATCTGATTTGAACATCAATAAAAGTGTTTTTTTGTTTATCTTATGATCCTTGCTTTGAGTATGTTTCATGGTGAAGTATATTTGTTTGTGATCATTCATTGATATATGTTTCATGAGGATATGTGTTTGATGTTTTGAAGTATTAGTGAAAGGTTTTATATGGGAAAGATTCACCCCCTCTCAATCCTTGTCACTTCCAAAATTTGGTATCATAGTAGGCCATTTGAAATATCCTAACAATCTAGAGGGAGATATTTTGTGAAAATTTTGATGTGTGACATTGAACACATAAGGCATATTGTTGATGATTTTGAAGACAAGTTGGACATATTGATTGTATCCAAAGAGGAAGTGTTGAATGTTTTAAAAACTTTACTTAAGGAGGCCCACACTGAGTTGAAGATCAAGAGGGAATAATATCTCAAACATGAGGCTAATAAAGAGAAACTAAAGAAAGACTCAAGCACCATGACAAGAAAGGTATTATATTTTCAAGAGATTTCATAAAAGCTAAATAAGATGTTAGAAAAAAAAGGCATATGGTGATAGAACAAGCCTAGGCTTCGTAGAGGATTTATGGAAAACAAATAAAAATGAAGAAGAAATAATTCAAGGATCTAATGAAAGAAGGAATCCAAGCAAGGGAGATATTTCAAATCTTCCATATCATGGAAGATCATCTATCAAATAACCAAATGCATATAGGTATGGTTTTTTTCATGGTAATTTTTATAAGTGTGGTGTTTATGGACATAGAGCTAGTATGTGTAGTCCTAAGGTTGAGAAGGATGATTGCAAAGGAAAAGTTCAAGAGCATCATTGTGAAGGAGAGAGTGAAGAATAATGTCAAGGAAAGAAGGAGAAAAAGATAGGTCAGAGATATGGATCTGAATGTTACATTTGTCATGCAAAGGGACATCTTGAAAAGTATTGCAAAAATGGGAAAGAAAACACTAAAAGGTATGTAATCAAGTTCAATGGATATTGTTTTACTTGAAATGGTTATGGACATAAGGATATTGAGTGCAAAAGAAGACAAGTGGAATGTTTTAGGTGCCATAAGATAGGGCACATCACAAGTTTTTGATGCAAGAAAGTTGAAGAAAGAAACTCATGGATCCAAGAAACAAATTCAGAAGTACAAGAAGAAGGAAGAGGCTAGTCAAAGTGCTCAAGAGGATTCCAAGAGTGTGATTGATCAAAAGGAGTCTTTTATGAAAATTCAAGGATCATAAAATAATGAATCATTCATGGAGCTAAAAAAGGATTTAGACCTTCTTAGGTCTCTCATCTAGCCCCTACATAATGATATATGCCTCTACTAGGATTTTTAGAGGTGTATATGCAAAAATGAAGCATTGGAGTGACGGGGGCTAGTTTATTCAATGTGTGTATTCTCCATGGTGTTAAGGTATGTTAGTTTGAGTCCTTAAGTGTGTTCTTGTGATTTTAAGAATGTCAAGTTTCATGTCCTATTATTATTTAAAATATATAAGTTAGTTATGTATAGTTGGCTAAGCTCTTGAGGTCTGAGTTTTATTTTTCAAGAACAAATTATATGTATGATATCATTCAGTATGAGTGTGGATCATGAGGAAGTCTCATATGAGATATATAATGTCATATCATCTATGTGAAATTGATTCTTGTTTTCGAATATCTAAGGTATATGGTGTTTGAAAGAGTTTTCTCCGAGTCACGTAGTGTGTCATGAGTTAGTCATGGGATTCAAAATGCAAGATTCATGCATGTCAAAATGTGTATTATATAGGTGATGGTATGAAGTAATCTCAGATCATATCTTTGAGTAAGTAGTCATTAAAAAATTTTTGGTTGATCATTGGTGTGTCACAGTCATCTTAGAAGTATTAAGTCAAATTATATATGGTAACCTATGATTATGGAAGTACATATCATGACATGTCAAGAATTCCAATGCCTTGAGATGAATAATTAAATATAGAGAGATTCATCAAGTGCTTATAAGATCAATCTATCAATTCAAAATAGGTTTGTGATTGTGTTGTGATCTAATCAGGAGGGTTTAAGTGCTAAACAAGGAGAATTCAAGTGTAAATGAATTCAAATCAAGTAAAAATTTTCTTAAGGAGTCAAATATGTTGTTAATATTTTGAGTGATTAAGTTTGAACCTCTAAAAGGAAAATGTGGAAGTTCATGATGCATCTTTTTATATATAGTTCTAAGGTTTTAATCGCTTTCAAGTAGCAAAGTATGAAGGGGATGTTGAATTTGAAGGTGGAATTGGTGGATTTGTGGGCTAAAACTTTGAACAAATAATATAGACAACATGTTATTCAAGATTCAAATTTTTTAGACCATGAAAATGCTAAATTTCTTTGAAATATCGTGAGTGTTGAGGATTGACAATGAAAGTTCTCTATAGACCTTATAAGCAAAGGTGGAACATGCAAAGTGGATTGATTTCCTCAAGTGAAAGGCTACAAGATTTTTTTGAGATGTTACTTTGGCAAAATGGGTACTCATATATATTTAACGTTCTCTCGAGAAAGTGAAAATTCAAAATTTAGATGTTTTTTCTTCATATGGAAGACTTAATTATTAGAGTGCTCTAAAAGGGTCAAGTTGATATGGTATTATGTGGAATGAAGTATGAAGGTGGTTCTCCACAATCTATTGTAGACTAAATGTTGTTGTTACAGTCATGGAAGGTTTATCATGAGGATTAGATATGTATATTAAGTGTCTCAGTCCTCATCTTGAGTCTTAATTCCCTATGTCAAAGTATGAATATTGTTATCTAGTATATCAAAGGTTTTAAGAAGATATACATGATTGAATAACCTTATTTAAGTTTAAGCTCATTGTTGGAGCTTCAATAAAGTATACATGATCATTTAAGGGAGAATACATGTGTCTTAGTGATGTGTAATACTTCAATATGTTGTCTTAAGTAAATGATATCAGGGTATCAAGTGCTAAAAAAGTTAGTCACTTCATCAAGGGTTTAAACAGTGAATGGAAGTTGGTTTCCGTACAATCAGAGGTCTATGAAGACTAAAAAATATTTTTCATTATAGGTTCTTTGGGCTCATGTGAAAATAATCATCATTTTTCAAGAGGTCAAGATCTATTAGTAAGTGATATTGATCTTCTAAGTGTTTACAAATTTCATACATCAAGTTCAAGGTATGAGTAGGTGTTAAAGATCTTACTTGGCCTAGTTTTTCAGAGGAAGTTTGTCTTTTTTTTTTTCCAAAGTGTTCAAAGTGTTTGAAAACCATACAAGGATAAGAAGATACAAGGTTATGAGACTGTGAAGAGAGATAAAATTTCAAGGTAATGACTTGCATGTGACTTGTTTTGCATTATATTAAGTCTACAAGCATGGGAAAGTTATTTCAAGATAACAAGAGACTATGTGCTAATCACCTCATGGAATTTGAGCTATATAAGCTAAATTAGATGAAAAGTATATATTTCTTTGACCTTAGGGTATGTGACTTGGATTTTTGAACTGTGACAGTGAATAGGTGCTTTACAAGTCAATGGAAGGTCTAATCAAGAAAAGGAAGTCAGTAAATAAAGGTTCAATGCATACCATTTGTGTGTGTGTGTGTGTGTGTGTGTCTTTCTCTTGGAAAATATATTGGATTTTCTCGCTTCAGGAAAATATTGAAGAAGTGTGATTGCATCTACATGTATGAGGCATGATTACATCTTCATTTGATGGGTTTGAGATTCAAGAAATTGGTAAATGCATGTGTAAAGGTTATTTGATTTTTGTAGTTGTCATTAAAATTTTTAGTTGTAAAGATGATATGTAGTACATGTTGACCAAAGATAGTGCCATCAGATCATTGTAATATCAAAAGTATTCTTTTGACTAGCTATAGGTACAATGTAAATGTGAGGAATGGAGTATGATGTCTTCTCAAGATATGTGATGTGGGTTAAGACTAACTATGAACTCTCTATATAATCAAGAAGGTGTATGTTTTCTCTAAAGAAACTTTTGAGGTATCTAGTTTACTTGGTTCTTGAAAATGGTGAATGATGGTCAAAGACATTCAATGCCAAATATCAGAGGTCTTCTCTGTGATTCTACAAGTTTGAAAGTTTATATGCATAATATTTGATGTGTATAAAGATTCAAGAAGTAGATCACGCATTTGTGAAAATGGTATGAGTTCTAAAGTTGTGCAGAGATGTTGATGTCAAATTTTGTTGGTACATTATGCTAATAGCATTCTAGAGGTATGTAGGTATTGTTTAGGTATGGGTAGAAACTCCTGAAGAAGGTTACATGATATTTAAATTTCCTCCTCAAGTTGAGAAAGTATAGTTGACAATGATTAAGCTATTGACTTGATCAATTGGTCATATTTACATGATTCAAGGGATTCAATTGGTTGATATGATACTATGAATATCCCAATTGTATGTTACAGAAGTGAGTTGTGTGTGTGTGTGTGAGCATACTAGGATATGGGGAGCATGTTGTGTGCTTATAAAATGTATTAAGAGACTTGAAGACATGAATGTTAATGCCATATTTGGTATGATTTCTTGTGTCTAGTGACAAGTAGTCTCTTGATTCAAAATAGAAAGAATTGGGTTTGTATAAGGATGGAAAGACTGAAGAAATGCTTTAGGACCTAATCAAAGTTGAAAAGTATCTTCTTAGGAAGGTTATCATAGTATGTTGGAAATTTTTTGTGTAAGGAGGATGTCTTGAGTCTAGGGGGAGTCACAATTTATTGTTTCTTTGCATATATTGTGTCTTAGAGCTCATCAAAATTGGTAGAATTAGCACTAAAATGTCTATTCAAGGATCCATGTTCTCAAGGAAAGTTGATGACTAGAAGTATGAGACTAATAAAAAAATTCCTTGACAAGGTGTGTGAGACCAAGAATGAAGATAAGGAATAATTTTTACTCTCATAGATCATTTTTGGAATGATTCACTTATAATATGCTTTAGGTATATGATCTATTACAGTGATCTCATGAAGGTAAAATAAGAGTTGGAGGTAAAAAGGACAAGTTCTTACATGCCTAAAGGTGAATGATGGTGTGATTACTCCTAGAAAGTGGTATGATGATTATTTATTAATTTTTATTGGCAAGATTAGATTATGTATATGTTTTTCCCGGGAGGCATGGTATCTTCATGATTAAAAAGAGACTAAAAACGTTTTTGAGTGAAATTTAAAGATTTTGAGCTCATTTGAGACCTTTGGTTGATGTTTCTAACCATGCAGTGATCCTCTGAAGTTTAGAGAAGTGAATATCACACAGGCATAGATATCATTTGTCATTAATGTAATAAGGGGATAATTTCAGGTGGTTTTCCATCAATGACAAAGAGGGAGATTGTTGGTTTGTTATCGCATAGGTGTTGTCATTGATGAAAATTATCATTAATGAAACATTAGATGATGAAGTATGATCAAATGATGCTGAGAGTGATGATGACATGGATATTCAAGTATGTTCATGGTTGCAAAGGATGATTCAGTGAGGATGGCTTGTTCTTGTTAGCCTATTCAGGTGACCTACCTAGCCTAGGTGATGGAACATGAAATTTGGAGTTGCTTGGTTTCTTGAGAAGAATTTTGACATGATTAGAGAGTGCTTAGGCACTCATATGAGATTCAGGGTGAAGATATAGGTTGGTGACCATATTACAGGTGCTCATTTGAAGTAGGTATGGATGTTAGGAGGCATGAGGTTGAGATATGGAGCTATATGAGCTCATGGATGAATATATTCAGTTGTATCATGATGTATGAGGTATTTTTGGACCATTTTTAGTAATTTATTGAGGTTTTTTCAGTTGACCCTTTCTTGTATAGCAAAAAAACATAAGGGATAGCTATGCTTTACTCATCGTGGCTAGAAATATTGAGAACTATTTTTGGAATGGTGATGATTGTAGATGCATGTAGGGTGTGTCCTTGTGCTGTGGGAAAAATTCATGTTGAGATGATGATAATGTTTCATGATGCATTAATTTTGGTGAAACAAGGTATTTGGTAGTCTATTTTCTAGTGCGATTTGGACCTTCGATGCTCACCCTCAACTATGTGATTTGATTGGGAACTTTTTTCTTTCAAGTATATTTATATATTAAGTTTATAAGGTTTACAAAAATAATTACATAGTTTTATCATCTATTTTTATGAACAATCATTAAGAAGGTAAGTTGGTTTTAAACCCTATTAAAACCCTAGTTAAGAGTAGTTTACACAAAAGTTTATATACTAATCCTATTTTGATTTCTAGTTTAAAATTGATGACTAAAACATGTAGAGAAATCCTTCATATTTCTAGAAATTTATGTTATAGGTTATGGTGATTAGTGGACCCCACTCAAACAGGTCATTTTCTGAAGAAGTTCAGTTTAGGACAAGGTTTTCCAAAGGAGTTACAAACTAAATAATCATTGTGTGATGTATGTAAGTTTTTATTGATTTCAAAAGAGGTTTTAAGTAATGATGATACATTTTAATGTTCAAATGTGATTCATTTAGGTTGAATGGTTAAAGGGCGTTTTGGGAGCAGTTAGAAGCAGTCTTAAGTAAAATGGACATTACAAACAAGTGGAGTTAGGAGGTGACTCAATTTTTGTTGGAAATATGATTCAAAGATATTTCCATTGATATAATTTTTGTATCATGGTGATGATATTTTATTGGTTTTCGTGTCAGTTTGTTGATAAGAAGATATTTGGATTTTTCAGGACAACTATTTTTTTTGAAATTTTGAGTTTGTTTGTGGATAAAATGGATTGGGTGATGCTTGATATAAACTAGAATGTAAATAGGGATTAATTTGGAATAAATTTAATCCATTTTTAGGTATTCAAAGGGTTAGGAAGGGTGTGAACCAGTTGGATTTTGAAAACTACTTTGTGGGCAGCTTGATTTGGTGAAGGAAAAAGTTTTGGTTTGAACAAGTGGATTTTTAATATGATCTAACTTGTTTACTAGTGTTTTAAAGGTCCTAAAATTTCCATATAGTGGTCACATTCCATATTTTATGTGTTCTTAGGTGACCTTGAAGCCAAAACGTGAAGATAGGGTGTTGGAAACATGTGTTTTGTGAAGGAAATGAACCACTAGGCCCATTAAATGAAATAATCTGATTATTTCATGATAACTATGACAATGGATGATGTTTAAATGTAATTTTAATCATGTGTGGTTATTTTTAGAACTTGATTAAAAATATTTTTAATTAGGGTATTTTTCTCATCTCAATGATATGATCTTGAGGATTGTTGGTACATGGATGAAGGGTTTGTGCTAGGCGAAACTATATGGTTTAATTGTGAATGTTCTAGTGATTTTTATGTAATTTTTTAGGATTTGTGTGGTCATGTTAAAGGAGGAAAACTGAACTCTTTTGATTTTGAGTCAAGGAGAGGCTATCAAAGTGATGTTTTGGCTACTTTGTTTCTAATCTTTTGGAACCCATTTTATCTTCTTTTGAAGAAACCCTTGTTGCAAAGAAACCACCCTTATTCCTAACCCAAAACCCATGGAATTTTATCCTAGGCCGTATCTGGTGGTTTTTTCATGAGGACGATTTGAGCAAAGAAAATATGGTGATGTTTCTTTGATGGCGAGTTGAAGAAGGAGGGAAGATTTGATGTATTGTGTTTGAATTCTAGTTTCATAGCATGATTGATGTCATTGCAGGTTTCTAAAGTATTTGCAGGTCTGATATTGAGTTGAAGACATTTGCAAAGAAGTATATCTTCATATGTATTCATGAGATAAGGTTGATTATCCTGATAGCTCTTGATTGTATCTTGTTAACTATTGTTAAAGACATCAATTCATTGTGATATGATTTCAAAATCAATAAAGAGTGGTGATCTGATTTTAACATCAATAAAACTATTTTTTTGTTTATATTATGATCATTTCTTTGAGTGTTTTTCATGGTGGAGTATATCAGCTTTTAAGCATTCATTGATAGATATGTTTCATGAGGATATGTGTTTGATTCTTTGAAGTAATTAGTGAAAGGTTTAATAGGGGAATGATTCACCCCCCCTCAGTCCTTGTCACTTATAATATCTTTAGTCCTCTTAGGTCTCCGATAGGAATTTAATTTCACATAATATCTTTGACATTTATAGCCCTCCTATGTCTCCTTATAGGCCTTTGGTTACACACATTGTATGTAACGGATCTAGTCCTCCTAAGCCTCTAGATAGGACATATATTTCACACATTTTATATAGTGGCTCTCACTCTCATAGGATATTGCATCAGTCCTTTAGTGTGTATTTTATCTAAACATTTTCTCACAAGTTTTCTAGTGTACACAGTGTGTCTATGAGTCTCTTATATTCCTTCATGCAAGTCTTCTACTTCACACACTACTCATGGATCTAGTTCACTTAGTTCTTATCTTATGCCTTCTTTGCATACATCATTGTTATTTTAAGACTTACATTTAAGTCACATTTATTTGGCACAATTGGGTCCAAAGATTTCATATTCTTTGAAATTTTCTTTACCTATTTTGGAGGCTCTCAATTGGTATCTCTTATTCTACCAGTTTCCTATACATAGCTAAACATTCCAAAATAGAAAAATAGTGACATAGCTGAAAAAAAAAACATTCATATATTTACAAAATACATAAATAGGACTAATACATAGTTTGGAGTGTTAACACTTTACATTATAATCTGTTATTTATCATTTTGGTTTGATAGAAAACATATCTCTTTACTGTCTACACACATGTATTCATGTGGTATATTGAGCTTGATGTGGGACATAAACAAAGTGGTACACAATGATAGGTGTTGGCTTTCCTTTACCCATACCTCCTATCAATTAGGGGCATCTATTATACATTATACATAGGTGTCATTATTTCATTATATTTCCTCATCACCCTTGATTACATATGTTGCATACATGTTATATTTTTAGTTAATAGGACTAACATATGTGTCTTGTGCAGAATTAAAACCTCTTATTTCAAATGTTTCCATATATATCAGTCGTTATATTATTTCATCATCTTCGATACTCTTGTTTTTTACACATGTTTGTTATTTGTGTGTGTTATTACTTTCTTGCTCCATTGATTATGGATTGAGTTCCTTGTTTTTCTTGTGACACCATCAGTGTCCCATGTTTGTGGCTTCATTCTTATCTTGCATCACATTGTTTGTAGGCCTAAGGTCCTTGATTATATTATGACACTTTGGGTGTCCCATGTTTGCAATTTTATATCTTTTTATGACACTATTTACATATTATTGACTTTGAGTTAATTGTTTTTATATATTTGGAATTTTTCACTTATGCATGTGTTATAAGTTGTTGTTTCTATTGTTTTTATCATTACTATTATTTCTCTTGTTGCATGCCATGTTTTAAACCATGTGCATCCCCTTTGCATTTCTAGAATCCCATCGTCGATGGCAACCACTATAGTGTTCTTTTTTTTTTAACGTAGATTACAAAACTTATCAGATATGGTTGCACATATATTATTTTGATCCCCATACTCAAAAAAATTATCACATGCACCTTAAAAGAGGGGGAATTCATCTAGGTATATTCCTGCACTTACAGACACAAAGATACACATCTTGGATAATATAGAAGTATAAACAAAGTGTACATGTACTTAGAAACAACATTAAATATATAAATTTAGAAAATAATACATATGTTCAAAAACTTACATCTTGGTCAAGACCTTATGGTTGGTTTTGACCTCTTCACACTGATTTTTCCCAAAGGGGAGTTATATAAACTTTATTAGCAATTTCAAATTTTCACCTACATACACACTTTCTTAAAATAGTTTTAAATTCATTTGAATCGGTTCAGGTTAGTTATATGGGCATGAAACACTTCAATCCTTCGTCATGGAACTCATTTTTAGTCATAGTTTCAAGGATCTTTGAGTAATTAATCTCATCTCTCTATCTAAATTTCAATATATTAAAGTTGTTATTCAATTTCCATTCACTTTTGTGAGACATGGGAAGAGAATGAGGACACATGTTTGCTTTTATAGTGTGAGTCCATATTTATAGAATTGGGAATAGATCCATTTGTAGTGGTGTGGCTTATGGGGTTACTGAGAAGGTATCGAAGTGGATAAGTTCTTTATAGTAAGCCCTTCCTTTCCTCTTACATTCAAAGGGTAAGATAACATGGTCATTGAATTACTTTAATACATTATCTTATTCCTTCATGGGGTGTTTCAATACATCACTCTCCTTATCACTCTCTTCATCATTCCATGTTAGGTTTAATACACCTAATACTCTAGTTTCTCCTCATAGAAATTAGGAATTGATCAAACCTAATACTTTAACAAGTTTAATAATCCAAATCTCCAAGTGCAATCCAAAAATGGGAAGTTCTCCTCCAAAATAGGTGCGTTCCTTCCATATTTTTCATCTCTTTATTTTACTTTATGTAAATGCAAAATATTTCCAAAATAAGTGTCTTGATTATTTTTGGGAAAATGGTTACAAAATATGAAGACTTGTTGGCCTTTATTGGTTTTATTAATCCATTATTGATCCTTGATGCCTTAAATATTGTTCAAATTGTTTCGTGGATTATATCTAGGATTCCACTTTTAAAAGTGGTCAAATACTTAGCCATTTTCTTCCTTTATTTGATCTTGGGATAAAAATCCATGCACATAGTAGGTCATGGATCAAAATAGTAGTAGATCACATAAAAGATTGAAAATCCACACAAAGGAAAAAACCATAAACAATTTAAGGCCATGCAACATCGGAAAACCACAAAACATTGAAAATCCATAGAAGATGGAAAATTCATGGAAGCTTGAAAATCCATGGAAGGTATAACATCTATAGAATAATCCATGATCCAATCATATGTGAACCCCTGGTCAACTAAATTAAATGCCCCGGGAATTTTCAAACTTCCATAACTTTTGATCAAGACCACAAAATTGGGAAAAATTGGAATTTTTTAAAAGGTATGGAAATGAACTACACATTGGAGGTGATTTTGGGTCATGATAAATCCATTTTTGTGATAAAATATTCAAACTAGGGTCCCACATCTATTTTTGGATCTGAGTTTGTGACTCAAACATGGGATTCATTTTTTCTCGTATCTTTTGATCCATAGCTTCATTTGACATGAGACCAGTATCATTAGAATAATTTTTTAGAGGGATTCACTCAGATATAATGTTTATAGGAAATGGTGGAGATACTTGGGATATTTTAATGGTAGATTTCGGGTCATTTTAGGTTATTTTATTAATCAATTGATTCCTTATTCAGTTACATATTTTTTATTTGATTCTTTTTGTCTTGTGATTAATTTTGGATGGTATATTCTTCTCATGCCCCCAAAACATAAAGATAATGGGTTGAATGGTATTCTTAACAATAAATAGGTTTTTATTAGTTGTATAAAGCATGAATATGACCAAAAACATACATGTGACAACTTAACTTTTATCTATCTCCCGATCTCATGGGAATTCATTGATCTCTAGGTCTTATTAGAAGTGAAGGAACCCCATGGGTATAAATCATCATGAGACTGAATATTTTCTTCTAAGTCATTTTTGGGGTATTTTGGAAGGGTCAATCAGGGTAAGCATATTTTATGGAATACTTATATGCCTTCTCCTTTATTATCGTTCTATAAATATAATGAGTTTTATCAACAAAACTATCCTCTCTTAAATACAAAGACTACCCTATTGGTTTAAGAATGTTTTGAGTATGTGTAGAACGTTATATTGAATTGTGTAATCCATCCAATATCTTCTCAATGCTTGTGATAAATTATGTATTGCTTAAGAAATAATATCTAGTTGATGTTGATGTGTGTGTGTGTGTGTGTGTGTGTGTGTGTGTGTGTGTGTGTGTGTGTGTGTGTGTGTGTGTGTGTGTGTGTGTGTGTGTGTGTGTGTTGGCTTGTGTTATTGCATATTACCTTTCTCTATTGTTATTTTATTGTGTATGAATTATAGATGCATTATTTCAGTTCATTGTGTCATTTATATAGAGGATTAAAGGATGATAGAATGTAGTGTGGATTTTGGTTCATATTTTCCTTGTGTCATTTTTTTATTATTTTTGTTTATCTCATGGAGATTGATCCCTTCATAATATATTGTATCACCATTCTTGTCAAATTTCAATACTCTTTTCCCTTTACATAGTTTCTAGTTAGATTAGAGTAGTGGTTAATATATATATATATATATATATATATATATATATATATTAAAGAAAGGGGAAAGCCCTATTTTGAGGTTTACCTCCGGGTTTAACGTCCCACAGCTTAGAGATACTCCTTTTGTTTATGTAGATACCTCTAGACACTTGAATAACTACCTAAATCAGAAGGGTGCACACAATTCTCTACCAAATGTTTTTGGTGCACCTGGTGAGACCTTTTCTCATTTTTATAGTTTTGAGATTTCTTAGTATTCTCTTAGATGTTCTAGTAAAATGTAGACAATTTTTGTTGTTGTCTTTGTTCTCTTTTCATTTTGAACATGTTTTGTTAAAAACCTGGAGACTCTATAAGCTATGATTTGTAAAGTCCAATTTCCCTTGGCTTATGAGAAGAATCAACATAAGAATTAGTGTTGTTAAACAAATTTTTGAGCTATTAAAATTTTCTTATAAAAATTGTAAGAGTAGGTCTCTATAAATATATGAGATAACCCCTAAGTCTAATAAATTCCTCTCAACTCCCCCTCCTTGTTTTCATTCAAAAATCCTACAAAGAAACCTTCATACCTTAAATACCATGGTTCATTCAAGGAAGTTTATTTCTCCATTCTTTAATGTTGGTATCCCACTAGATTTAAATGTGTGGAATGACCTCTCAGGTGTTTCTCTCAAAATCCTTCCCTATTTCATAGCTAAGAAACACGTTAATCTTAATTATCATCTTAAGGACATTACCCACTTATGTGAAGTTCACCACATAACCCAAATATATTTTACACCGAGACTATTAGCATCTTATTTCAAAGGAAAATCCCTAGCATGGTATGGGATCCTTCCTCCAAATTCTATTCACACATGGGATGAATTTGGAAAAACATTAGTAAGATAATTTTTAGACAATAGTGATCACCTGTCACTTATGGAGTAGTTGAAAACAATCAAGAAGACATAGACTGAGGATATTTTTTATTTTAACTATATATTACATAAGTCTTGAGATAGAATCCCAATTTTTGTAAGGATTTCTTCACATTTAGATTTCTTATACTATCTCAAGGATATGAATTATGATATTGTTGTTATGATCCAATATATGGGAGGTGTAGACCTTCCTAGTGTAATTAATATTACAATATGAACTGACAACAACTTGATCCAAGTTGGTAAGCTAGCTCCAATGCCCCTTATGTCATTATTCCTAAATTTAACCATTATTCATGTTATTCATCCCCAACCTATTATTATAAATCCATTATCAGTTGTCCCCGTAGCTTAACTAATGAGTTATATGAGTTTAAGGTCATGTTAAGGAATGTGGAAAATTAAGTGACTACCATCAAGAGACAATAGTCTCAACCTTCTCAAAATCCTTAGAATCCATATAAACCAACTTTTCAACCTATTATAGAACAACCCCAAAACCAAATCATCCCTCCAAGGCCTATAAATCAGACATACCCAACTCCTACTAATCCTAATAGATAAATTGTCCATATGCAAAATAACATGGCTGAAGATATGAGATGGTGTTATCTTTTCTCCCAACCCCATGAATCTAACATTTGATCTCATGGAGCAATAACACAATCTTTGGAAGTTCAGAATTATTTTGTGCATCCCAATAAAATTAATGATCCATCACATCCATCTAATTTAGTAGTTTTTAAGATATTATTCTACTAGAAAGAGGAAGATTTCTATGCCACCAATCAAGTTGAGGGAACTCAATAACCTCAAGTGTATTCTGATTATAATACAAGATCAAATAAAATACTCTTAAAGATAGGAGTTCGGGAATTTAGACATTAGGTGAAAATTGTTTCAAGTGGAGATAGCTCAAAACTTGTAGAGGTTTCACCTCACCTTCCTGAGACAAATAAGGTGTCTGTAGTTCCACACCATCCTATCATTGAGTGATGCCATATCACAACCACAACTCCTTTTATTAAAACAAACACATAAAGAACTGCATCTTAATATTTCTCTAACTTGTAATCATGTAACTTGATAACAATAGCACAGATCTGGACCAAACATAGTGACAAATATAGACCAAATATATACCCATCTTCAGACCAAATATACTAACAACTTCGGACCAAATATATGTCCCACTCTAGACCAAATATACTGATATCTTTGGACCAAATATATGCCTAGCTCTAGACCAAATACATTGACATATTTGGACCTGATATAAGTATATATCCTTATTTTTAATTTTTCACATTCAATCAACTTTTTCAATGGTATATACGAATTAAAAAAATCTTGAAATTGTGAATTTTGATTAATGGTTTTTTGGGAAATTTATCTTAATGAACTTATTCTTTAAGGATCTTTAGTTGATATTTCCAACCAATGTAATGGACTAATGTCTCTTTAAATTAAGTATACCTGCAAACACCTTCATTGGAAATATGAGTACCATATGATTATTCATCTACTTATAACAATGCGCTTACATTTGACAACTTTTCTTGTTCGACCAAACTTTATTCTAGCTTCTAAAATGAAGGAGTTTGAAATATCAACCTTGTAAATTCCATTATTTTTCTTATACTAAACATCCACCATCCACTTGTGATCTATAAACATGTAGGAATGCTCTACTATTTTGAATGTTAAAGAAAATATCAATTAAACTTATCAGCTTTTGGCCTTTATCAACTTAAACTCGATTAAAAATATGATCCAAAAATTTATTCGAATATGTTGACAAACTTATTTAAAACTGAATTTGATTGTTAAAAACTAATTCATTCCAATGTTACATTCAAATCAATTTGATTTCCATTATACTTGATTTTACTAATTTTCCAGAGAATTTTTGTTAATGATTAGAGTTACATTCAAATTAAAATCTAATTCAATATCTACAAATAATCTAAAAATTGAATGTAAAATAAAAAACATGACACAAGATTGTTTACGAGGTTCGAAAATTTTCTTTGTCCGCAAGTTCATACGAACCAATCCATTAAAGTTAATTTTGCAAATACATTTAAATAAACATGCAAATCAAATAATGAACCTCAAAACCTGAAACAAAAGACTGTGAAAACTTGGGAGATATGAAAAACTTCATCACTTTCTCTTCGTGTTTGTTCTTGTCTTTGTAAGGCGAGCTTCCTCTGTTCTCCGTCAAAAGTGACACAATGATTCACAACAATATAATAAGTACTCCAATTGTTGAAAATGAGTTTACCATAAGGATTTTCTCTAAATTTTAAGCATTTCTCTAGTTCACTTCAAGACTTGAAACTTCCCCTAAATTTCTCAAAATTTCAATTCTCCAAAATGGCCTTATTATTACAATAACACAATCATAGGAGTTAACCACTTAAAATACAAGGTCGCTCATTTATAATTTTTGAAATTCCTATACCCAAATGGTTTCATATTATTTTAGTAATTAAGTGGTTAGGGTCAATCCCCCGTAACCTCCATCACCACTTGGTTTAGCTATGTGGGGTAAAAAATCCCACATTCATTAGATAAGTGGGCACGACAAGGTTTAAAAATAGTGAAGCGGTAAGTTAAGGTTGGCTTTGGGTCATTATTTTCTTATACCACATTATATGGCTGGTGGATATTTGGGTAATTTTAGTTGTATGTTTGGTGAGGAAGTATCGATAGGAGCTAATTATAGCTTGGCGGGTTGGTTAATTGGATTCGATTAGAGTAGGTAGCTCGGGAGTTGAGTAGGATGAGGTAGGTCAATGGATGATCTAGAGTTTGAGATGATAGTTGGTGAGGTGGTAGATCAGATAAGCTATTAGTGACTCGAGTAAGTTGAGCCTACTCACATGGTCTAAATGCATGGAACATTGTATAACATAATTTACAATACACTAATTAATATCCCACATGCATGATGTGGTCAGTTATGTGAGCACTTAAATACAAAATTTTGAATAAAGTGATATGAAGAAATGGAGGTAGAAGAAACCCTCCACAAAAAGAGTGTGTTAACCCTGGATGAGGGCACTAGCTAGTAAATAGTAAGGCCCACCCATTCAATAACAAGTTTCAAAGACCAGACGCACAAAATAAATTTTTCTTCCATACCACATTACCACTTGTCATTTATTGATTAGTCCACATGGCGAGTGTGCATACATCCAAGTCATATCGAACTGTGTATAGTCCCATACTTTTTACCAGATAGGAAAAATTTCAATGTGTAATAACTTCTTCATACGACATCCTTTTCCAACGCTCAATATACCACCAAAAATCTCTTGACCTTCTCTTTAATTTTATAATGATTCCGGGAGATCTAGGAAACTTTTTCCATTAAATTGATCTCCATATCAAAGTGCAATCAGACTATGAGTTCTAACTACTCTTCATAAATTATATTTTGATTATATTTAAACAATGTTGTTGATTGTCTTTTCATCCTGTGCATAATAAATCATTCAAATAATGAAAACTCTTTATTAATCGTGATATCAAGATGAATCTCCATATATTTATAGTATCTATGATTCTTGACTCGGATAGTAGATATACCCATTTCTTGCAGATCGAAGACCATTACACTACAAAATGCTCTTACAAAATTAATAAAATTATAGCCATAATTCTAAATGAAAATATCCAATATTTCACTCCCTTAACCAACCTATCGGACTAAATCTCTTAATATATGATTCTTATTTCTTCTCACAATCCCAATTTCATTCACATTTTCAATATTGATTAGTGTCTTAGTAATAATGTTTCAAATTTCCTTTAACAAGGCTAGAATATAAATATCTTACAAATAAAACAACACACAATAAGTTCAATAAGTTGATCTCATCCTTGTTATCATGTTCTTTCAGGTAGAAACCCTAGTTGGAGTCTACTAGATCAAGATACTCATGTTCTTTTTATTGCTCTACCTTCTTGTATCAATTAGGCCTATTTTTAGCTAAATTTAGGTCTATATTTCAATCTACTCAACCTATTTCTTCACTTTTAACTTTTTTAAATACACTTTATCATGTTTATGAATGTCCCAAAGTTTCAAATTTCAATTTTTGAGGGATTTTATCTAGTTCACATTTGTGTAGGTTTAATTAGGCCTCTAGCATATTATAACCCACTTCTCCAAGAATGTCAAGAAAATATTGTGCTTTAGGGAAGAAAATCTCATAAAACCTTTTTCAACATGAATAAGACCCCTGAATATTATTTTTTCCAATTTATAGCTCCTAAAACCATAATTTTACCGAGATATACTAAATTTTCTACAAGACCCTAAATCGGGGTTTACTGAGAACCCAATAGGAAGAAAAATGTCTTTTTATTTCTTTATAGTCCTTTTCATCACCTCAAATCAGTTCTATAAACTTTGTATCCATCTTCTACAAGTTTTCCCTATCTTGATCTAGGCCTGAAAGTCCTTCTCCAACTCTCACAATAAGCTTTTAGTTGGGAATGCATGGTAGTCAACAAGAACACGTGCATATTTAAAGAATATTGCAGGATGTTATGAATAATCATGATATATTTAATCTCCATTTCCATAATACACATCATTCCATATCAATACAACTAAAATAATTTAAAAACGTTGATAATTCTTCAAACAACTAATCTAAGTCCAAAGACAAACTTTATTGTGTACAAAGATCCTACTAGAGGCTTATTTCATTAAGAAAATATCTTATTCAACTTACCAACACTTACTCAAATGAATCTCTTCACTTAAATTATATTAATTTAACTCTCCTAGAAAAATGGGTTGATTTCCTTCATAATGTGAACAATTTTTCCAAGTTTAGGAGTTGTTGAAACAATCGCTTAAGTCTTCTCAACTTCTCTTACTTTATTATTTTTTTCTTATCAAGCTTCTCCCACATAATCGTATCCTTATTTCAGTTTATTAAGGAGTTTTTATGATAAAAATGTTTTGAATAATTTTTCAAACTTCTAGGACCCTTCTCTAAGGTCTCACACATGACCATATCCCTCATAACATTTAAATTTTCAAATCCTTCAATTTGGAGGGAAAACTCAAAATATTCTAGTAAAAACTATTTAAGAACAAATGAAGCTTCCAATGGCTTCTTATTGACTCTGAAATACCTCCTAAGACACCCTTACATCATGAATGAGTACAAATTATAATATTTACATCATGAATATAAGCCATATCTTGATGCTTCTACATCATTGAGAAACCAAAGAATGTTATGGATACTCACAATTCACAAAGACATGTAGCAAAAACCCTTGATATTATTGAGTAAACAAAGAGAAAAAGTATTCATATCTCCTTATGGGATTATTTGGAACTTCCACACAGTAGATGGATCTACTACAAGAAGGATTAAGGCAATTCAACATTATTCCTATGACTCAAAATGAGGTAGGTCTAACCCCAATCAATCAATCAATCAATCAATCAATCAATCAATATATATATATATATATATATATATATATATATATATATATATATATATATATATATATATATATATATATATATATATATATATATATATATATATATATATATATATATAAGTATAATGTTAGTAACACAAGATTTTCTCCTAAACCCCTCCATTTTACATATCATTAGTCATTATGAATAATCTGACCATAATTCTATAATTGATTATGGGGCTAGTAGAATATTCATGCAAAAGAAAGTTGTTGAAACACTTGGCTTTAATTTTATCCTGTTAATAAAAAAATTTCCAGCTAGATGGTGTTGTGAAAATTTTGGGTGTCATAAAAACATTAATATAGTCTCATGCCTTCTCCAATATCATTTTTCCTCAATATATATAACGTATATAACTTCTCATGTCTTTTCTTTGTGTTTATCTATAGATTTTATTGCCGAAGTATAGGGATAAATATCATCGATTGGTCTCACATGTTCCTTAAGATTATGTATGGAACTCATATCATAATAAAGGCTAATCCAATTATCCAATTCCATATGGAAACATATGATCCAAATCCTAATGAGATAAATTGTGCCATAACCTATGAAATTGAGGGATTAGAATCTTACCCTAAACCTTTTGAATTGAAAGATAAAGTTCCACTAATAAATGGATTAAAAGGAAAAATAAATATGGTGTTATGATCCTTATGAGTTATTTGAGGAGACCAGAATTGGAACATATTATCTAATAGATGAATAAATTTTCATCCCTATCCTACTGAAATAAGAGAATGACTCGGATGGATTAAGGACAAAATTTGACGGTTCAAAGTGCAAATTTGGAGTTGGTGCAGGTGTCATCTTATCTTCCCCAAAGGAAGATAAATTATTATTTTCCCATATGTTATAGTTCGATTGTACCAATAATGTTGTTAAATATGAATCCTTTATTCAAGGGATAATAATTTCTAAAAGTAAAGGGCTCAATAAACTTATGATATTTTGATATGTGCAATTACTTATTCAAAAAGTCATGTTACAATGCATATCAGATAAACCTCTTCTCAAAGCCTACAAACATAGATTTTGGGACCTCCTAGAATATTTTGATGTCATAAATTTTCAATATATACCAAGAGATAAAAATATAGCTTCAGATAGGATGGATTTTATTAGATTTCAATTTGATCCTTCCAAATATATCATGAATGTTGTAGATCAGCATGCCAATCCTCAGTAATCAAACTAACAATACCTAATAATGACTGGTATTGGCATATTTTTATAGTGATGGGAAAATTTCCTTCTTCATTCAGAATGAAGTTGATATTTCCTAGGTTTTACAACTAAGGTTACAATAATGTTTTGGTGATTAAATCATTTAGCTTAAGAATAATAAGCTACCCAAAGTTTTAATCACTTTGGAAAGCATGTTCACACTTTGTATGATCAATATAAAATATGGAAGACAAATTTGAAAATCAAAGAAGATGAAAATTATGATGTGGCCATCTCTAATGGAAATCAACTGAAGCTTGGAAAGGTATATTAATATGAGAAATAATTAGATTTCATCTAATTATGCCAAGGATATGATGGAATTTCTACATGGCCTTATAATTACCTTAAAGGATATGGTCCCAATATCATTTAGCATTTCTAATAATTCAAAATCTCATTTTAGGTAAGGAAACTAGTTGAAATTTTGACTTCTATATATCAAATTCTCTTTTTTGGCTTGCGAAATGAGACACATGGAAAATAGGACACATATACCATGAAGCCAATACAATAGTAAATGACATAGCAAATCATGGGGTGATACAGGAAAATGATGTTTTAATATCTAATGGTCAATCCTTATGGCCTGGATTTCCTGCCATTTTGGAAAGTGAAGCCAACACAAGGATGTGAGTAATAAGTTTAAGCATCGACATGTGGGAAGTCCTTTTTATTGAAATCTCGGGCCCCTTATTCTCACACCTCTCTCCTTTCTCTTTTCACTACTCGAGGGTTAAATCTTTTGTTTCAATCTCTTCCATAACCTATCCAAGTATATATCTTAGAGGAAAGACTCATTAAATGTCCTTTTACAGCCCTATCTCCCTCATTTGGATGAATAAAATTTTTAGGATTTCCTCTTATTCCATGGGTAATGCCAAAGAATGCATCATTGGGGAAAATATTTGTAGGGTCATGGTTATCCAAGGGTGAATGTGGAGATTGTGTTGGTATTTATGTCAATTTTTTGCTAATAGGTGGAGATAAGGTGAAATATTTTTTTGATAACTCAACACTTCATTTATGCTTGGCATGCGATTGGATTACGCAGGAAGTAGTGTGGAATTTTTGCATTCCATCTAGCACCCTACAAGAAATAGAGGTTTATGGCTCAAGCATGGTGTAAAAGGAGTACGTGACATAATTAGACAAACGTAACAGAATTATGTGGTGTTTTTAGTGACATTCCATCAAAAATGTAGGTCGAAGGGGTGCGAGGTAGCCTACATCTCTCCCCTGGATTTGGAAGAGCTTGATGCACCCATCGGTCATGTTCCTATTAGGGTTTCTCATCTTAGAAGTCAAGGTAGATTCTCCCATGATTTTCTTGAAGGATGCCAAGGCCAATGACATGGTTAGAAAATCAAGTGCTAGAAAAAGAGGGATTATAGCCAAGCCAGTGGAAAAAAAGCATGTGAAAGAGGAGGTGGTTGAAGATTCAAATTAAGAATAGTTATATAGCTTGAATAGTATAATAGTTTTTTTATTTTTTCTTCTGGGTGGTATTTTCTTTCTGCTTTCATGTAAACCACCCAGTTATACATACTTTTGATATTACATATGTAGTAAGGGAGGGGACCCAAGAACCCCCTAGTTCATAGCTCCATTCAAAAACATTTTCTTATAAAAAATAATATCATTTAGAATGTCATTAAATTTTTCCGAAACCAAAGCAAGTTGAGACAAAATAAAAGGCTATTTAATCATAAGATTAAACCTTTAATGAGAAAGGATCTAACTAAATTTATCAAATCCAAGATTATTTTCCACATTAAAAATTCTTCTTGGGCTACAAACTAGTTCTTTTTAGGAAAAAGAATGGATAAATAAGGTTGTGTGTTTATTTCAAATACCTCAATAAATCCTCTCTTAAAGATCATTACCCTTTACCTTCCATGGACCAAATATTACAATTAGTAGTAGGGGTTGAGATTTTTCCACTTATATATGGGTTCTCAGGTTATAATTCGATTCTTGTTAAAAATTCAAACCTAAATAAAATAGATTTCACCACCAAGTGGGGATAATTTTTATAAAAAATTGCATTTTGGACTATCCGATGTTGTTGTTTCCTTTCAAATGGAAATGGATTTATCTTTTAAGGGGTTGATCAATGATATTATTTTGATATATTTGGATGATATTGATATTTTTATAAAAGAAAAGGATATCATCTAGTGCACCTTAAGCATATTTTTAGTAGATGCAGGGATTTTAGAATATCTTTAAATCCAAAAAAATGTATGTTTCTTTCCTAAGGGAAAAATTTTGGGACATGTTTTGTCTAAAGTTGGTTTGACTATTGATCTAGATAGAATTATAGATATATTGCCTCTATCTCTTCCCTGAACACAAAAATAATTGCAGTCATTCCTGGGGAAGATCAATTTTATAAGGAAGTTCATCACTAACTTTGTTGAGTTGGTAAGGCCCATAACATTGATTCTTAAGAAAGGATGTAATTTCTAATGAACATAATATGCCAAGAGTATGTTTGAAAAGATGAAGTAAGCTATAGCCTAGAATCCCACTCTCATCAACTATAATTTTGATAAAGACTTTATATTATATGCCTTTGGAGGGGAGGGAAGTACTAATGCCATCTTCACCCAAGAAAATCAACAAGGATTAGAGAATATGGTAAAGCTTGTACAAGTTGTACATTTAAATATTATGATCTCAAATATAAATTTGTTAACAATAAAAATTTAATTATTTTGAGATATCTTAAAAAGTTTGAAAACTTGTTATCTTAAGATAAAATTCTTTGTTATGCATCCAAGCATTAAGTAGTACATTATGAGCACTAAAATAAGTGAGAAAAGAGTTGCTTGGATTACTAAAATCATGGAGTTTGAAATTGAAATAAATTCCACCAAGCTGATCAGAGGTAGAGCATTATTTCAACACTTGGCTAAGGATGAAGGGCCCACACAAGAATTATTTTACATCCAATCAATAAAAGTAACAATGGAGACAAATGTTGAAAATGGATGGTTTCAGGATATGGTTGAATACCTTCACACTGGAATATTACCTAACACCTTCAACAAAAATGAGAGAATGAATGTTAGATTTAAGGCTCTTAACTATGAGTTGTTTGAAGCTTTCTTTTTCAATAGAAACATTGATGATATTATGTTAATATGTGTAGAACCTGACAAATTTGAGAAGGTAATAAAAGAGTTTCATGTAAGTTTTGTTGGTGGAAAATTTTCTCCTCAAACTACTACAACCAAGATCTTGAGGGCTGGATATTTTTGGCCCACATTTTTAAGATTGTTATAAATGGATAAGGAGTTGCAAATAATGTTTGTTCTTGACTAGAATAAAATTGAATGCATCCCTTTGAATTCAACACATTGTTATTGATCAACCTTTCTCTTAATGGGGTTTATACTTCATTATTATGGTCAACCCTCCTTTAATAAATTACCATCATTGGGTTTTGACTGCTACGGACTATTTTACAAGGTGGATATAAGTTGTACCTATTAAAGAAGGGACTTAAAAATTTCACTTTGTAAGCTTCCTAGGAAATATTATGACCAGATTTAGGGTCCCACACACAGCTATATATTATAATGCCAACACTATCATTATAGCTAAAGTGACTAATTATTCCTTTAGGTATGGTATTTACTTGAATAGGTCTTTAAAATATTATCCTCAAGTAAATGGCCTTTTTGAATCCTCCAATAAAAATATGATCGAATCATGCAGAGAAAATGGAAGACGATCATTTGAGGTAGTATCATACTAAGGTAAGAGCAATATTTTGATCGATAAAATCACACCCAACAAGTTTTTTGGGAAATCTCTATTTATGCTTGTGTATAGAATATAAGTCAGGTTTCTCCTTTCACTTGAACTTTTGGAAGAACAAGAGACTAAGAATGGGGGTGAATCAATCCATTAAAAAATTTATTGCATTTCTAATGTTTATCATTCATTACCATTCATACAACCATTTAATAAAACATTAACCATATGTGTGTTTACTTAAGAATTTAATAAACCATACACAAGATAAAAAAGTACACATGAACAAAAAATTTAAGTCGAAACCATCAAGGGAAGAAAACCCATTGAAACTCTACTTATATTACACAAAGAAACTATATTTTGAAGCACTAGCTTCATAAGGATCACTAACCCCTAATTTAGTGAATAACCCACTCCACAAGGAGGATACAACCCCATAATATGATAAAGAACCGACTCAGCCATATTACTATGAATATATATGATTTTTTTGTTGCCACGATTGATTGAGATCACAAATTCAGCTCACACACTTTCTTCAAACCCTCATTCCTTCAAATCACCTTATCTTATTCTTCTTGGACTTATCTTTTCTTCAAAAAAAATCACACATGATCTATATAATTCCTCAAACTTAAACACACTACTTCAACTCTCAAATAATTCAGTCCTACCAGTTACACTCTCCTACTTGGGTCTCATTTTTCCTCTCGAGAGCACTAGTTCAAAAATGAACTAAAACATAAATTAAATATGTGTCTCTTCATTCAAACACAATCTAGGTCAGATTCCTCCTTTTTGACCAAATAAACTCAAAAATATAACAACATATTATTTAAAATTCATAAAGTGGACCTATATAGATTGTCAAGCTCAAACTCACTCAACAAGCCTAAAAATGGCTCAAAACCCCATCACATGGATGAGAAAAAATCACTAACACTAAAACCATGATTATTCAAGATAAAAAAATTCATCATACATGTGTAATACGACATGAAAACATCATCCATGGTCATTAATTAGATTTCACCAATCAAATTTATCATAACTAACTCAAGAAGGCTCATATCCTTCTCAAAACAGTTGTTTTTAGCACCATGTCTTCACCTTTGGGCCTCAATACCACTTGAGAACAAATAAAGTATGGCATGGAAACACTTAATGGAATCCTCAAAACATTTATATCACATCCATGCATGCTATATATCTTCAAACATTCATATGTGAAAACCACACTCACTTTCCTCTTCACCACATTTAGCTGCCCAAAAATCAGTTTTACAAATTCAAGTAGTTTTCAACCTTACTTTGACACTTTTAAGACCTATAAAGACATTCAATAGGAACTAAATTAATCCCTCTTCACTTTCCAACTAATATCAATAATCATACAATCCATCTCATGCCTCATTCATCTAAATCTTTCATCCTAAGTAATCTTGTCCTGAAAACCAAGTAACCTTCTTCCTCACAAAATGACCTAGATGACCTATAAAATATCATCATCATTATAAAACCCATATACTATTGGAAATATATATAAATAATATTTCCATAGCATATCACATTTTATTCCAACTCCAAGTTTAATTCCTTCAACCAATTCCATTTATACAAACTACTTATTTAGCCTCCTAGGACTCAAGAACGAAGCTTGAGTTCAAATTTATCCATCACCACAAAACAAACTTCCACACTTGAAAAAATTATAGAAAACCCTTATATATTATTTATAATTACTCAAATTCACCAAGCATTAACAACACCTAAATATCACTTTACCACGTGAAGCCACTTAACACCCTGCTAAACCAAGCATCCTTGATATTTGACCCTCAAAGAATAGGTCATAAATTCTTCATACCATATAAAAAACTAAATTTTGATATACCATTTGAAATATATCTGAACCAAGATCAAAAAAAAAAATTAATGGTGTCCTCACTCTTTCGTAGCTCCTAAAATTTCATTTTTACCACAAGCTACTCCAAACTGCCCCAAAAACTAGTCTTCATAAATAGGGCACACTTTTCCATTTAGAAGCCTCATCATGATCATAAAATATTATGGACATCTATAAAAACTAGATTCATTAAAATAATGTCAATTTAGTTTATGCATTCTTTAGGAAACTTCTTCACAAAGTGAACTTCTTCATTAACAAGCATTTTTATGTGGGGATCACATATATTCCCATGCTCTAATACACCTTTCAAGAAATATGGAATATTCCTATATAACCTCTGAACATAACTTTGGAGAAGGAAATCAAAATGGGTTTAGTACACTCAACTTTCTCCAAGTTTCTTTGAGCTATGGTTTAGCTAGGGTTTCAAAACAACTTATCTTCTTAACGATCGTTTATAAAAACATGACAAAAAAACCACCTCATTATTTTTGTTAAACCTTTTAAGTTCCATGGAAAAATATCCCTGAAAGTCTCTAGCTCCCATGCATAGCACACATTTCACAGTGAGCATTATAAGGTCAACTTTTGTCTCAAAAACACACTCTAAATCACCTGATTTTACCAAAACTGACATATATTCAAAAATATGTTTCAATTTGACATGAAACTTGTCATGAAGCATCATACAAACATCATATAACTATCCATACTCACCATCTAGCTAAAATATGTTTGAAACTCTTCAACCATTAAAACTTACCTATTTTATCTTACATGATCTCACCTTCTTACTTCCTAAGAACCAAGAAATACCACCACACCTCTGAGAACTAACCTAAAAGTCACCATATGTTTACTTTACACCGCCGTCATCTTCTACCATGCTTTTACTAGGCTGATCGGATCCAAATCTCATTTTACATGCTCCGAGCTAGGAATAGTCCTAGAATGACCTAACTCAACCATGATACCTCATAAATTTACTATGTTGACCTATTATATAATCATTAACCATTATAACACACCTCTAGGACCATGAATGACCTCATACCAAACTTTCTCAAAAGAGCTCAAACCATGACTAAGCCTATTGGACCATACACAGGACCTCATAGAACACCATCAAAATGAAACTACCAATCAACCTTCATGTTTGATGTTTGAATAAGCACCCCATGGATACACATACAACACCATGACACCCTTTTCCATCAATTTACTTGACATCAATGAAAACACAAACACACAATGGCCAACAGTCTCCCCTTTGTCATTGATGGCAACCAACAAGACCAACACACCTACTAGACCTCATTACATGTTTTTGATGCTTCTCTCTCGCTTTGACATCTATTAAAAAGGATAAAATGATGGAACAACATGGGAAATGACAACACATAATGAAAACAATGCAAAAATACAAAATTGCTTTACTTTACTCCCCTTGGGACTGAAACCTCTCCTTTTGACTTCATCAGCAACATCTAAGATTCCATTTAGACTTATAATCATCATACAAATGACTCCCCCTAAATGTTTACACTCCATATTTTGTCTTCAATAAATATTTAATTCATCTTCTAGGTCTATTCCATGTTTGAGAACACAATTTTTCCTCTAATTCTTACATATCCACTTTTAGGACTAAAATCCCTACAACCATATTTTACTCAAAAATGATAAATGTCTCCAAGTCACAGACTCAATTCAACCACACAAATAACCTCCAAAGTATCCCCCTAGAACCAAACTATCTAAATATCACTTAAAATGACAATTTTGAACTTGTCCCTTCCTTTCATTTCACAAAATATGGATCATGCATAATTTCAATGTCCTAACAAATATATCCAATGATATTTTCCTTCTTTGTATTCTATCACACTCTTCTTGGTCACAAGACATTCTCTAGAGACCAATGAACCTTCTTGACTTCTTAGATCGTATAATTGAGAGGCAAAACATGCTCCCCCCTTCCTTGTTAGGATCTTACACACCTGTAGCACCATATTTTCACATAAGAACTTCCTACCATTTCTTGAGCATGCTTTAATATCCACATATTAACACTGAATAATCTATCAAGATTTCTTGTCAACCCATTTCATAAATGAAGCTACTATTATCATCATGTACTCGGGACTAAAAATGAAACACATAAGAGCATGTATATATTTATAACATCCTTTAGGATACTTAAATATCACTTACATACTCATAATACAGATAACATAGAGCTACAAGAACATCTAAACACTTTTTATTTTTATAGACTAAATAATCCACTCTGCCACTCTAGACTTTTGACATATTTTTCCCTTAATGAGACCAATAATAGATTACCCCTGTCTCCAAAACCTCCTAAAAACCTGTAGATAGATGTTAGAGTGCTCCAAATTGCAAATTTTTCACTTTATCACTTTGAGTGAATATGACTTTGCTTTCACAGTTTTGATATACACCATTATTTTTCATACCTTCTTGTCAACATTTTCTCTTAATTAAGACTATTGTTTTCTTCCCAAGCCTTGAAGGGTCTTATCATATATATGATACTTATATTGCTTTTAGAGGACATTTACAAACCCTTCAAACATACTAGGTTACTACTAATTTAGGTTAGATCTTACTTTATCCCCCTCGCGCCTATGCATCCATCACCATCAGCATGCTCATACTATAGGTGAACTTTATCTCTCTATTAGAAAAACTTAGGCACAACTGACTTTCCATACTTGAAACATTATCACATAGCTTGAACCATTCATGCACAAACTAGAGGAATAAATCTCAGATATAACCATATGATTACATCATTTATACTTTCAACAAGTATTACTAGACATGTACCTTCATACTCGGTGTTCAACACTTATCTATAATGTATTGTAAACAAGTGTGTTAGCTCATAAAAGTAGACATTTAAATGAGAAAAATCTTCTAATGCAAGATCAACATACCAATTTTTCTTTCATTATCTTGTCGTAGTCCTTCATAGTTTCTTAACTTTCCATACAAATTCTAATATGATCTCTTTCTTAGATAAATGTAACCCATTCATATTTTTCTTCTAACTCCCCTTGGGAGTGTGCAACCAATTCAAACCTTCCTTACATGTAATGTGATTAACCTTGCAGCCATATAGAATCTTGAATCCACTTTTGTACATACATAGAAACACTCATTTATTTTAAACACAATATTTAGGACCACTTAGAGAACTTGCTCCACATAGTCATGATACACTTTTAGGTCCTGATACACTTTTAGGTCCTAATACCTTATTACAGACCTTGTATAATTTTTAAGACCACTCTAGAGTCTTAACCAAGTATCCATTAAAATATGACAACAACTCGACTTTGATCACAGACCTCACACAATCACAAACATCCCTTCAAGACTTCAAAAACATCTTATAAGAGTACACAACATATAATAAGCCACATTAGACAGACAATTTACATACCACTATATAGTTTGTAAGCAATCACTGTGGTACAAATTTCCATCTCAGTCATGATTCATGGATTAATCACTGAACAACTCGGGTAGCATGATCACAGAATCCTTTGATGTCTAGTTCTCTCAAACAATCATTTATGCTATTTTCATCAAAAGAATCATCATACAAACCTTCATGATCATGAAATGTAGCGTACCACTCTGTTTTTACCCTTCTTAAGCACCTTGAAGCATTGTAAGATATGAAATACCATCTAGTTATAGGACATCGCCTTTACACCTATAGAGACCCATCCTTCATATTTTATTTCTTTGATTATACCTTAACTTCCTCAAGGACAAGGTAATTGTGTTTTTCCACTATGACATAATAGATCCTCATAGACATATACCTCATTGTCATGCATCCTGAAACAACCCTATAACTTGAATTCATATAAATTTTAAACAAATTTAATAACATACAAAAATATGACCTCCCTAGGAGTATGCATACCTCTTGAAGAACATGTATCTTTAAGTATCAACACCACTGACAAATGTTTTCTCAATGGATCATGGTCAATCGAGAATCTTCATGGAACATTCAATACATCTTGGAAACTCTGTTCATTTGACTTGATTTCAACTCTTTGATACATATTTTGAAGCAACACATACCTATATATGATCATCTCATTCCACACACTATTTACTGATATCAAGAATATGACCTAGACTTAAGGTAATCATTTTTTCATATTAGATTATCTTTGAAGGAATTTTCCACACTTACACAACTTAGAATGAAACTCATACTATAGAGACATTGATAACACAAACTTGTTTTGATGGATAAACATGACCAAGGATTAACAAGGAGTTTAAGACATCTAAGGAGTCTTGAAATGATATAATACCATGATCTCAACCTCACAACAGATCTCAACACTCTAGACTATTAACAATAAATATTCTTAAAGATTCTTAACCACTTTTATAGTAAAGACACACTTTGAGAAACACAAGATACGTTAGTCACAGACTCAAACACTTGTTCATGACAACTTTCATGCAATACAACCTTGACTTATGAACATTTTTATAGAATCACTCTTCAATTCATGAGTCACCGCAAACAATGGACTTAGACCATACATTGAGAATAACATGATGTGCATGATAGACATAATATACTTTCTTTGAGATATGACTTTATGAGACATTTTTACAACCTTGTAACCTAATATCAAGAAATATTCATATTAGACCCTGATGAACAAACACAAACCTATGATATACCTCATTGATGACAAGTGAATAGATTGACACACTCTTATAGACCTTATAATCTTATGACTGAGACTCTTAACCATGAAGGATGCACCTAAGATAATTTTACTCATATTTACACTTACAAATTCAAACACCTACGAAATACAAGGACTCGAGAACACATAGAGAAATAACATTCCATACCTTATGACCCTTATAGTGTCCCAAAGGCCTAATTTCTTAGACTTTTATCACACAAGAGTTTGGATGGATGATAGACACATATGATGTTATTCGGATCTTTCTTCTTCAATGAAATAAAAATACTTCCTTGATTTAATTTCATCTTTTTAATTTTTTCCCACCATGATAGCACTAGAACCCTCTTTCTTAGCTATCCTTGTCTCTTTAACTTTCACAATATGAGAATCAGATCTCTTGACCTCATTTATGGGACTGATATTTCTCTTGAGAACTCATCCATTTTTCCCACTAATATCTTGAAACATGTTGGTTACTCTTGGAGTTTCATCTTGGTGACAGAATCTAGTAATGTGTCCTTATTTATGAAACTTGAAACACACAACACCCTTCCAAATTCTAGGCTCATAAAAACTAAGATTATAACCACATTCATTAACCCTATTTCCATACTCCCAACATGAATGGCATTCACCCTTGAAGATGTCTACACCATTCCTAGAAGACCTTCTTTTGCAATATCTCTATCTCTATGACCAAAATCATGACAAACATAGAAACAACCATTGAATGAAACACCGTACCTCATTGTATTAGGTTTTCTAACAGGGTTAGACCTTCTAAAAATAGTCTTTTTGGTCACCCTCACATCAGATTGATAACTTGGTCCATTGCCTTCTTCATTCTCCTTTTTCTTACCCTTGAAACCTAGATCTATCTTATCATTTGCATCTCTTTATCTCTCCAATATCCCATCAAGAGATTCTAGTGCTCTTTTCTAACTTCTCATACATCCTCAACCTATTAGATGCACTTTCTAAATAAGATTCTAGGGATTTCAATTTTTCTTCATACCTATAACAAGTTTCTTCTTTGAATTTTAGGGCTTTAGACACACTATCCACTTGAGATTCCAAACCCCTGAAGGATTTACCATGCTCTTTCTCCATATCACTAATTTTATCTTGCAATCCAAATACCAAAAACTCGGCAATCTCATACTTTCTACTCCAAAGATCATCTGACTTATTCATTTGTGCTTCTAAGATATCCTTCAACCTATTAAAATTTATTCACAATGACATGCTTTGATACCAAATATTGGAAGCACAAGAGACTAAGATGGGGGTGAATCAATCTATTAAAAACTTTATTGTAATTCCATTTATAACTCATTACCATTCATATAACCATTCAATCAAACATTAACCATATATGTGTTTACTTAAGCATTAAATCAACCATACACAAGAGAAAGAGAGTACACATGAACATAAAATTTAAATGAGAAACCCTCAAGGGGAATAAAACCCACTAAAACTCTACTTATATTACACAAAGAAAATATATTTAGTGAAGCACCAACTTCACAAGGAGCACCAACCCCTAATTTAGTGAAGCACCCACTCCAGAAGGAAGATACAATACCCTTATATGATCAAGCACCAACTCAGCCATCCGAAGATGAAGATCTCTTTTTTGCCACAACCTGATTGAGATCAAAAATTCATATCACACACTTTCTTTAAACCCCTCATGCCTTCAACTCACCTTATCTTCTTCTTCTTGGACTTGTATTTTATTCAAACCCTTTCACACATGCTCTATATCATTCCTCAACATGAAACACACTAATTCATCTCTCAAATCATTCCTTCACACATTTTACACTCTCCTACTTGGGTCGCACTTTTCCCTCTAAGAGCACTAGTTCAAAAATGAACTAAAACATCACTTAAATATGATTCTCTTCATTCAAACACAAGATAGGTCGGTTTCCCTTTTTTTTTACAAAATAATCTTAAAAATATAACAACATATTCATTAAAATTCATAAAGTGGGCCCATATATGTGTCCGATCTCAAACACACTCAATGACCAAAAATGGCTCAAAACTCCATCACTTGGATGAGTAAAACCACTCGCACAAAAAACATGATTATTAAATCTAAAAAATTCATCATACATTTGTAATATAACATGAAAATATCATCCATGGTCTTTAATTATCTTTCACCAATCAAATTTATCATAAGTAACTCAAGAAGGATTGTATCCTTTTCAAAGCGATTATTTCAAGACCCTGTTTTCACCTTTGGGTCTTGAATGCAACCACTCTATGGAATCCTCATAACCTTTATATGACATCCATTAATGTTAGATATCTTGAAACATTCATATGTGCAAACCACACTCACTTTCCTCTTCACCATATTTAGCTTCCCAGAAATTAGTTTTACAAACTCAACTAGTTTACACCCTTGATGACAATTTCAATACCTTGAAAGGCATTCACTAGGAACAAAATTCAACCATATTCACTTTAAAACTGATATAAATCATCATATAATCCATATAGTGCCTCATTCACCTCAATATTTTGGCTTAAGAAATCATGTCCTAAAAAACCAAGCAACCTTCTTCCTCACAAACTGACCTGGATGACCCATCAAATCTCATCATCATGAGACAAACCATATACCATTAGAAAAATATTTCTATAATATTTCTATAATATATCACCTTCCAACTCCAATTGGAATTCCCTCAGCCAAGTTCATCTTTGTAAACTGCTTATTTAGCTTTCTAGGATTCAAGAACCAAGATTGATCTCAACTACCTCCATCACCATAAAACATGCTTCCATAATTAACAAAAGAATGGATCACCCTTTGAAATTATTTCTAATAACTTATAAACCTTCACTAAGCATGAAAAACTCATAAATATCACTTTACCTCATGAAGCCACTTGACACCCTACTAGACCAAGCATTCTCCATATTTGACCATCAAATAAAAGATCATAAATTATTCATATCATATAAAAAAAAATGATATATCATTGGAAATATATCTAAACCAAGATCACAAAAATATTTTAATGGAGTCCTAACTCTTCATGTAGCTTCTGAAATTCCATTTTACCACAAGATGCTCAAAAATGCCTCAAAAATAAATCTTTATAAATAGGGCACACTTTGTCATTTAAAAGAATCATCATGATCAAAAATTATCATGGGAATCTAAAATAACTCGAGGGATAAAAATAATGTCAATTTAGTTTATACATTGTTTGGGAAACTTATTGATAAACTGAACTTCTTCATAAACAAGCATTTTCAGGTGGGGCCCACATACACTCGCATGATCTAATACACCTTTATGGAAATCCAAAAGATTTCTCTACAACTTCTAATCATAAATTTGGAAAAAGGAATCAAAATAGGATTAGTACACTCAACTTTCTCCAATTCACTTTTAGCTAGGGTTTAGCTAGGGTTTCAAAGCAACTTATCTTCTTAATGATCATTCATAAAAATGTGATGATCAAACCACCTCATTATTTTTATAAACCTTATTAGTTACATGGAAAAACATATTTGAAATTATTTGGCTCCCATGCATAGAACACAATTCATAGCGATCATCGAAGGTCAACTTTTGTCTCAAAAACACACTCTAAATCACCCAATTTTACCAAAAATGGCATATCTTCAAAAATATTCTTCACTTTGACATGAAAATTGTCATGAAGCATCATGAAAACATCCTATAAATTTCCATACTTACCATCTATCCCAAATATATCTGAAACTCTCCATCCATTAAGACTTACTTATGTTATCTTTTGTGTTCTCACCTGCTTGCTTCCCAAGGACCATGAAACACCACCACACCTATGAGAAATGACCTAAAAATCACCATAAAATTCATGTACACTACCAACATGCTACTACCATGCTTGGATAAGACTTACCATATCTAAATATCATACCTCCGTTTCATTCTTCATGCTCCAGAGTTATGAGTAGGCCTGGAATGACCTAGCTCGAGACATGATACCTCATGCACTGGCCTCTTACATACTCATTAACACATGTAACACACTTCTAGGACCATGAATGACCTCATATAAAACTTTTACCAACTCAAGATATATCAAACCATGACTAGGCCTACTAGACCATGCACAAGGACCTCATTGAAAACCGTTAAACATGACACTACCAATCAACCTGCATGTTTTCCCTTTTACTAACACCTAATAGAGACACATAAAACACCATAACACCATTTTCCATAAATGGAATTGATATTAATGATAACACAAACACAAAATGTCCAACAGAACTTCCATCTCTAGAGTTGGAACATCGGTTGGAATTAGAAAAATAGGATGCAATAACCATAAGGATTGTTGAGTTGGTTAACTTAGAATAAATTATGGAAGAAGCTAAAGATAAACCACAATACCACTAACAAGCTATGCAAAAGTGGTTTAAGAATAAATCCCAAGAAAATTTTAATTTAGACAAGGATATTTGGTCCTAAAACGGGATGAAGATTACTCAAGCCGAGAGAAACATAAGAAGTTTGATGCTATTTGGAGTGGTCCTTATCATATTATATATATCAAAGAGAGTATTTATTTTAAATTCACAAAGCTTAATGGTGAAATACTACTTATCCTAGTCAAAGGGATCTTCCTCAAGCCTTATTTTAAAATATTTCATCCCCTATACATAGATGTAAATATTTTCTATTACACAATCTATTTTTTGTTTCCTTCTTTTTATTTGTTACCTATCTTCCTGACCTCAATTTTAGACTATGGGTATTTGTTGCTCTTAACCTATTTGTTTTTAGTTTTATTGCCCATTTTTTCAAGTCTAAACTGCTAGGAAATTTTTGTTGATGGAGGTTGTGTAGTCACCATGTTCACGTCTCTCAAGCTTAAGAACTGAAATGTTATCTTTTAGTTTGGATATGTTTAAACAAGAACTTACAACCTTATAACCACCATATCCATCTATGGAGAAAAACCATTTTCCACATACACCTTCTACTTCTCTTTTGAATAACTTGTAGATTGTTTTCATAATGGTTTAGAGTTTCAGGTATAGCATCACATATCTACAATCCATTTGAACACGTTTGGGTAGAATAACTTGGGATCAAAGAAAGTGAAAATCATCTTGGGGCACAAAGTAGATTATGGTCCATTACGGTTGTTTTGTAGAGAAAGATAGAGTTTTACAAAATATGGAAGGATTTTTTCAAAGTATTCACTTGACTCCATGCCTAATGGATATCCAAGACAATCGGTTCTCAAGTATAATAGGTAGATGGCCCCTATGAATTACCATAAATGTTTCCAAAATAAGCACCCTAGTTATTTTTGGGCGACTAGTTATAAAAGAAGAAGACTTGTGGGCCTTGATCAGTGTTATTAATCCACTATTAACCCTTGATTCCTCAAAGCTTGTTCAAATTCCTTATGTTTATTATACCAAAGATTCCTCTTTTAATGTGGTCAAATACTTAACAATTTTCTTCATTTCTTTGACCTCGGGATCAAAATCCATGCACATAGTAGGTCGTTGATCAAAGTAACAGTATACCACCAAAAAGTGGAAAGCCGCACAAAGGAAAAACTATACAAAATTCCAAATGCTATACAACATACATGGGTCAAACAACATTGAAAATCCATGAAAGGTAGAAATCCATTGGAAGACTCCATGATCCAATTAAATATGAACCTATGTCAATTGTGTTAAACAACTTGGGAATCTTTAAATTGTCATAAATTTTGATCGGGACCACAAAATTGAGAAAATTGCTATCGTTGGAAAGGTATGGAAATAAAATACACATTGGATTTTGTTTTAGTTCATGATAAATTCCATTTTGTAATAAAATAATCAAGTTAGGGGCCCACATCCATTTTTGGATATGAATTTGTGAGTCGAATACATGTGGCTTTTTACTCATATCTTTTGATCCAGAGCTCCATTTGACATGAGACAAATCTCATTGGAATAATTTTATAGATGGATTCACGCATATATCATTTTTATAGGAAATGGTGGAGATACTTGGGATATTTTAATGGAAATTTTTTTGTCATTTTAAGTTTTTTTTTCTCAATCAATTAATGCCCAAAGTAGTAAAGGTGTTTTTTTAATTTTTTTGTCTCATAATTCTTTTTAGATGGTATATTATTCTCATTTCCCCATAAAAAAAGTATATGGATTGATGGATTGAATTGTATGCTTAACAAGAAATGAGTTATTATCAATGGTCTAAAGCATGATTATGACCAAAAATAGATATTTGGCAGCTCACTTTTTATTTATCTCCCTTGATTTCATGGGAATTCATTGATCTAAGTTAGAGCTCATCCACATAGAAAATATATGAAGGTTTTCTTGCAAGTGAAGGAACCCCCATGGGTGTGGATCATCATGAGACTAAATATTACTGTATGAGCTAGTTTTAGGAAATTTGGAAGGTTCAAGTAGGTTAAGAATCTCCCATGGAATATTCTCCTTTCTCATTCTATAAATGTAATGAGTTTTAAAAGTGAAACTACCCTATCTTGAATGCAAATAAATTCTGCCCAATTCTTTTTAGGATTTGAGTCCGTGTAGACCCTTATGTTTAATTGTGCAATGTATTCACTACTTTCTTAATAAATGTGAGAGATGGTGTATTCCTTAAGTAATAGTATTTAGTTGACTATGATTTATATCTATCCTTTGGATTTTTTATTACATCTTACCTTTCTCTATTGTTATTGTATGATGTGTATGAATTATAGCTACATGATTTCAATCCTTTGTGTCATTTATATAGAGGATTGAAGGATGATATCATGTAGTAGTGATTTTAGGTCATATTTACCCCATTTTCACTATGTTTGTCCTTTTTCCCTTGATATCGGGAGAGTGATCCCTTCATAATCACGTGTATCACTATTATTATCATATTAAACACTATTTTCCCTTAATTTTACATATTTTATAGTTAGATTTGAGTAGTGGTTAATATAGATATTTTAAGGAAAGGAGACCTTATTTTGGAGGTTTATCTCTTATTAAGAAACTATTGAAATAAATAGATGCCTAATTCTAAATATGTAACAACACTAAAAGTAAAAAATTAATTACATATTTGACCCAAGTAAATAAGAAATTTAAATTTAAAACCCTATTTGCAAATGAAGGGAATAAAATACTTAGCTGATTCACAATAATCCCAAAGGTATGTTAAGCTGGAAAACTGTTGGAATAGGATCTCGAGTGTCACTATAAGACCCAAAAATTTGTAAGAGTGTCAAAAATTCTCGGACCAAGGCACTTATGGAGGGTCGGGGTTTTAGGGTGTCTATGAATGCTAATAAGTTGCATAACCCAAGTTCGCAGGGTCGCAATATGTTTGTTGTTTGTCACCTTTAATACATTGTATGTCACTAGACTTCATTTTTATTCACATAAAACCTATAATTAGAAAGAAGCACCTAAAAACCCCCTAAACCACATCAAATACTACAAATAAAGATGCAAAATGAGGTGTCGATTGTCCTCAACTGTCAACAAAGTTAATTTATGACCAAGTGTTGTACTACATATAAGACCCAATGTCATTCTATGTATTTTTATGTGTCAAATGTGTGCCCTAGGTGGCTCTTGTGCATGTTGCACTTGATAGCGAGAAATATCTAGATGTATAAAATGTAGACAAATGTGTGCATGAAAGAATGAATTTCCCCTCCTATGAAGTGTATGCAGAAATGTCAGTCCCCCTTGTCCCTTATATGGAGCTATATGGATGCAACCTTAGGTGGTGATAGCTAATGCTTAATTTTTGGTCCTTTATTATGATCACATATATTTGTATTTATATGATTCCCTTGTTTTAATTTTTTAATTAACCACTAAAAATCTTAATAGTAAAAAATAAGATGTCCAAATTGCTAGAAAGGACCCAAAATATGTGAGTAAAGCACCAAGAGTTTAGGGGCATCCAGAGGGGACAAGGGTTCTTGGAGTGGCATCCTAGGCCTGGGTGTTGGTTTCTAGAATGAGAAATGTCAAAGTATGAAAAGACAGACTGGGAAATAAGGAGTGTAATACCAAGAGAGAAAATAGAAAGCAAGTAAATATGACCAAAGAAAGTGGTTAATTAGTACTTTTCTCACTTAGGAATCATATAAATAGTGGTATGTGATCAGGACTAGATAAATACCCAAAGTGTTTTATTTAGTGTGTACATTTACCCCCACTTTATGTTGTTGAGTGAATGCTTGATAACATAAAGTAGATAAGAGATACATACCTGATAACCATGTAGATCGATGGCGAAAATAATGCAAGAGACAAGGAAAATTGTGGAGTGATAAAAATGTGAAGCGTTGAAGCTAGAGAGGAGGAAGTAAAAAAAGAGTGATGATGATGACCGTAGGGTGAGAGAATATGTGTATATTTCGCATTGTACCTATTTTTTATATCACTTGATGTGTAGTTTTTGTGACTTCCACTTACCATAAGGACATATATGTAAAAGGAAGAATGAAAACGTATTCAAATATGTGTATATATGATCAAAAACGTGTAATAAGTGTGTTAAAAATATGTAAAAAATGAAAAAATGAACATGTGCACCTAATCTGTGATGAGTAAGGAGTGTATAAAGTATCTTGAAAATGATGTATAAGAACATTTTTTTGGTGATCTCACACGGTTGCTTGAGTGCGAGTTTTTGGGATATCTCACACCAAGAATAGAAGAAGTGTAGGGAGAAAGGTCTAGTGTTATTCTCTAATCTTTTATGGTTTCTCAAGCGTAAACACCACTATAGATGGTGTTTAAAAATCTGATCTGGTTTGATCCAATGCAAAAGTAGAAAAGAAGGTGTAATGCATACATGTTGAGTGTTGAAGGATCGTCATTCTGTAAAAGTTGTTGTGTAAAATGTTAAAAATTGTGCTGAACTAAAAAAATGTTATGTGATTGTCCCTAGTCACGGGCATCCAATAAGGGTTAGCGGTTCCCTTGATCTATATGAAATTTACATACAAAACTAGAAGGAAAGTGAACGAACATGTGTATATAGAAAGATAATGGCATAAATATATTTTTCTAGCATGTTTAATAAAGTGTACATATAAGCATAAGAAAGCAAGAGTAAATATAACTAAGATATGCATTATGTTGTGGATGAGATGGAATGGATTGTAGTATGAGTGTGATAGGATTATTGTTCCCCCGAGTGTATGCGTGTGCATGAGAGGAGGTTCATTGATAAATACCCCTCAGTAGTCAAGGATGAACCGTAAAACAAGAGTGTGTCATCAGGAAATGGTTTGAATGTGTGTGATAAAAGGATGTGATCGATAAAGCATAGAGCTTAGATATTGAGTGAGTATTATGATGTTAATTTCATATTAATACCCTCAACAATCAAGTATTAACTATGGAACTAGAATGCATCATATGGTAATGAGCGTAGCATGTAGAAGTAGATGCAAGAAAGATATGTCGTGAATGTGTAGATAGTGCAAAGTGTGTATGATGCACAATAGATGTTATGAGGAAGATATGTGACAAATGCATGTTGTGTGAAGTGTATAGTGTGTGACATTCATGTTTATATTATGTTCTCAACATTCAAGTGTGAACTAAAGAAATAGAGTGCGTCATCAAATAATGACAATACAAAATTGTATTAAGATGTGTATGAAGCATGTGAAAGATGAGATGCAGAGTGTAGAGTATGTAAAAAATCTAATACTGCTAGGGGAAGACAATTATGATGCCCCCTAAATGTATGTTGTTGAATGTGGTATGTGATGAAAGTGAAATATGAGGGTCCTTCACCCAATTCTTTTGGATATAAAGGTGTGTGACCATGCTCAAATATTGGTGGTGTATGAGACAAATGTTGAGTTAGTGAATGAAATCAATGCACATGAGACCTAGGAGGTGATGAATTCCTATGTAGAAGAGACCTGTAAAGGTAATGTGTTCCTATCGAATGAGAATGCAAAGGTGATTAATTCCTATGTGAATGATACTATAGAAGTGATAGATACCTATGTGTAGGAGAGCATGGAGCGATGAGTGCGTATATGAAAGAACCTAAGGAATAACTATACCTATGTGAAGGAGAGGTCTGAATAAGGGACCTAGGATGATGTGATGGATAAGAAAACTGATGAGACCACGTAGGCCATGATCAAATAAGAGAGCTAGGATTAGATTGTGATTTTACTTTGATAGGTCGCAGGGACCTAGATGCTCTAGAAAGTGTAATGGAAACCTTAAGAGGAGGTTACAACTATGGTGTGGGTGGTGAAACATCATTAATGGTTATGAATTTCCTATTTTAAATGAATTTTAGACACAAATGGTGTATGTATGTGATAGCTTTGAGTTGCACATAGCTAGAAGAGACCTACGATCATGTCACACCCTTCAACTAATAGTTTCATAATAAAAGGAACAAGAATGTTGAGAGGACCAATAGTGACCAGAACCTTGACAAAACCATACAATTTGGGAATTGGATATGAAATTTGTGAAAGTGGATATCCAATGGAGACAAGAAGTGTAATAGAACACACATTGATGTTAAATGATGGATCAACCATAGTATTATTTATATAATTGGATCCAATAGAAACACTAATGTGCAAATAATCATAAGATAATGTACGATGATAGTCATGATCAGAGAAAGTAATGAGTGGTGGAGATGTCTCAACGTGAGCAACTAGAAAATTGAGATCCCTTAATGTATGAGGAGGCATTGCGTAATATGTATGATTGGCTGAAGAGTCAGTCATTTTCTTATCGTGCTTAGGAAGAGGATTTTTGAATATCTTGAGCTTGTGATTTTCATTAACAGTGTAGAATCCATAGGCTATGGAAGCTCAATTACATTATTATCGATAAGATCTTGAATAATATTGTGAAGTTGAAGCATCAATCTATAGAATTCCCAACACATTGGTGATATTCGCATCTAAAATTTTCATTGTAATTATGACCTTTAGGATGAGATGGGTCCAAATTAAGTGGAGGAGGAAGTGTAATAAGATTGCTCTCAACAAGTTGTGGCAATAGAAGATGCAGAGTGATAGTCAATTTTGTATATGTATGCTTAGGTGGTTTCCATTGAAGATATTTAGTATTATATACTACGGTGATAGTATCTTTATCTTTGGTGGGCTTTGTAGATAGCTTGAAATTTAATTTACTTTGAAAGTGTGTAGAGGATGAAGTATGTTCCTAATACTTAAGCTTGTCTATAGATAAGATTTTATTTTTGTGTAGCTTAAGAGAATGACACAAATTATTGAATGATGGAGACATCTCAAAGATGACACTCTCTAGGTGTAGAGGTGGTAATATAATTGGCACAAATATATCTTGAAGCTTAGATTATGTGAGTACATTAGACATCTTAGCTAAGTTGTTATTATATCGCAACACATAATCCAATAGATGTTTGTTAGATCCTTGTTTAAGTTTTGTAAGTTTATCATAGGATATCTTAGAGTTGATAATGATGGAGAAATGAGAAATAAAATCATTTGATAGATGCGTAAAATATGTTACCAAGTGGATAGATAGATCATAGAACTAACACGAGAATGGTCTTAGATGCGAGAGGAAAAATATTTGCTAGTAAAGTGTGATCATCCACATAGTCACCATGGCCTTTGAAAGTAGTAAACCTAGGGGTGATGAAATTTATAGGAAGGGGATAAGTGGAAATAGCGGGTGCAAAAGGAGTGTGAAGGAGTGAAGTGGAATCCAAAGATGGAGATACACGAGAGGTAGACAATTGAAGTTAATGAATTTGTAGTTGAAGATCCTGATATAAAGAAGTTAAATCAGGGGTATTCAAAGAAGAGTTAGGATATGCATTGGAAGCATTAGGTTGAATGATGGGAACAATACTAGTAGGAATGGAAGCGATAATATGAAGGGGTTGAGTGGAGGTCATGGCAATCGAGGAATAACCTATAAGAGGCATCGAAGAAGCATAACAAGTATTTTTAGTAGCAATAAAAGCATGAATAATATGAAAAATATGGGAAGGATTATCATGCAAATATTCAAAAACATTTGTGAGCTTATCTAATTGTTCTTGATCAAAATTTGTGTCTTTATTATAAAACTTCTCACTATCATATGCTTCAATTTTTTTGAGAGAAACTTGTTGAGATTTATCGAAAGGGTTATCAATTTCAACCATTAATTTAGAGACCTTACGTGAGAATGGAGGAAGATTGAGATGCTCAAAAGACCCAAAATGACCACTATAGGTGACGATCATACGAAGAAAAAATCCTTTAAAAAAGGTTGGAATCAAGCGATGGCTTCACCAAATGATTAAGAAAATATTGAAATAAATAAATGCCTAATTCTAAATATGTAACAACATTGAATGTAAACAATTAAGTACATATTTGACCCAAGAAAATAAGTAATTTAAATTTGAAACCCTAGTTACAAATGAAGGGAATAAAATATTTAGTTGAATCGTAATAATCCCAAAGGTATTCCGAGCTGGAAAATTGTTGGAACAAGAACTCAAAGTGTCACAATTAGACCCAAAAATTTACAAGAGTGTCAAAAATTCCAGGACTAGGGAGCCTATGGAGGGTCAGGGGCACTTTGGGTACTAGAGACATATTATGGTCACCTTTGAATGCTCAAAAGATGCAAAACCTAGTTTCATGGGATCGCAATATGTTCACTACTTGTCACCTTTAATCACTGTAGATTGTTGGAATTTTTTATTAATCACTGAAACCTACAATAAAAAATAAGCACCTACAAAACCCCAAACCACATCAAATCCTAAAAATAAAGATGCAAAATGAGGGGTCAAACTCTCCTCGGTTGTCAACAAAGTGAACCTACAATTGAGCATTGCACTACATCTTAGACCCAATGTAGTTCTATGTGTGTGTGTTAAAATCGTTCCCTAGGTGGTTCTTGTGTTTTTCGCACTTGATAGCAAGAAATATCTAAATTCGGATAGATGTATGCATGAAATAATGAACTTCCCCTCCTATGAAGTGTATGCATAAATGATAGTCCTTTGTCCCTTATATGGAGCTACATGGATGCAACCTTAGGTGGTGATATCTAATGCTTTGTGCTTGGTCCTTTATTATGAACATATAGCTTTGTATTTATATGATTCTCTTGTTTGAATTTTGTAATTAACGACCAAAAGGCCAACTAGTAAAAATAAATATGCCCAAATGGCTAAAAATAACCCAAACTATGTGAGTAAAGCACAAAGAGGTCAGGGGCACCCAAAGGGAATGGTGGCACTGGCGCCAAAGCATCTTGGCTGGGAACTAGTGTCTAGAATGAGAAATTTCAAAGTATGAAAAGAACTTTGAAAAGACAGACTAAGCAAGAACAAGTGTAACACCAAGAGAGAAAAATTAAATCAAGCAAAGATATCCAAATACATTGGTCAATTAGTACTTATCTTGCTTAGGAATCATATGAATAGTGGTATGTGATCGGGACTAAATAAATACCCAAAGTGTTTTATTTAGTTTCTACAATATCAAGGGTTAAGGTCCCACACCTTATGGATACTCCCATTTTTGTTTCATATACCTTCGGGAACTTGAATAGCTACCTAAATCGGAAGGGTGCACACAATTCTCTACTAATAAAATTTTTACACATTACATCTTACATTTGAACTAAAGTCTGATTTTATATTATGGACATTGACCACACTCTATGTCGTAAGTTTCATCATGGAGCATGTCAACACCAACACATTGAGAGATTGCAAAACAAACTTTGAGTGAAGACAAAGTGTTTCTACACACTTGGATATATTTACCTTAAAGCATGTAATTTTCATTTCATACTTAAAGGGGGGATGAATCTAAACACTAAAATTTGGTAATTTACCATTTAACACTATTAGGTTTTACAATGTACTCTTTTTAACAACTCAATAAAGCTCGAGGTCTCTTGTCGACTTGTTTATTCATACACACTAATATGTTGATAGATTAATAGAGTTAAATGTATAAAATACGTATAAAACTTCACCTATCATGATTTAACCTTAAATTTAAATGTTTTTCATCCTTTTTAGAAATTTCCACTTTCATCAACTTGTGGAATCGAGTCTTGTCCAACTTTTACGTTTTGGACGAACATATCCTTCATCCGATTTTTCAATTTTATATTCTTTGTTAAGTTATTCAATCCCTCTAGGTTTACATTTCCATGGTAATTTACTTTTGGATCCCTATATAATCAAGTTAAACTCACCTCATTTTATAACTTTACATTCATATTCACTCCTATTGCAAAATCTAGCACTAAAGGAACCCAATGCTCCATAAATATCACCAAATCTTATATGCAACCTGTTGGTGTCGAATCACAGCACCCCTGGGACTCTGCAACTCGATGGGTTGAGAATCTCAGTGCGATTGCACAACATGGAGCTTTTCCCAAGTGTGGGACCTTGCGAAATCGGAAAAGCTCTCCGGATGAAGGCCGGCTCCTATTCCTCTGTTCAGATGCACCAATAAAACGCAGAGAGTCTACTAAAACCTAATCTAACTACCAAGGAGACAGGGAGAGAGAAATGCATAAAAACAAACCTAAGCTAAGGAGGTGATGCACCGAGGAATGAAGAACATACGTTTTGCCAATTAAACACAGACCACAGAAATGCAATGCAAAATCATGCACAGATAAACATATTCACAGTGAAAGATCAGGAGGATGCAAAATGAAACACATAGAGGGTTGAGAAACATCCACAGTCATGCATTTATTTGCTCTGAAGGTTGATACAATACACTGCAAAAATGCCCAGAGGCAAAGGTGCATTACAGTTTCAGATGGGAGGTTTGAGCTCCACAACTCTACCTGCCAAAGAGAAGAAGGGAGGGGCCAAAACAAGAATGTCCAACCTTTAGAAAGAAGCCCCTCCTTACAATTTATAGGAAGAATGAGAGAGAGAAGAGAGAGAAAGTCCAAATCTACCCCAACCACCTCAGGTTGTATTTAATTCATCTCATTATGGTGGTAGGTGAGGACCATATCAAACCCCAAAAGTGGCAAACTGTATTTTGCATTTTTAAGAACTTGTTCCCACCCAATTAAGGATGTCGTAGTTAGGTAGAGGATGCCGTAGGCTTTCCGAAAAGTCCAACCTTGTGTGAATCGGAGCTCCCAGTCAAAAGTTATGGCCATCTGAATATCTGGGTCAGGGTCTGCTTCCTGTCAGCGCTCAGAATGTTGCGCCTCCTGAAGGTGCGCCTTGGCGCATCCATATGCATGTTGACAATCCTTTTCGTGCGCCAAAGGCACAAATATGTTTGTGTCGACAACCCTTTTGTGCGCCAAAGGCACAAATATGTTTGTGTCGACAACCCTTTTCGTGCGCCAAAGGCGCAAATATGTTTGTGTCGACAACCCTTTTTGTGCGCCAAAGGCGCATTCATTTGCATGTCAACACTCTTTTCTGTGCGCCAAAGGCGCAAATATGTTTGTGTCGACACATGTTTACGTGAGCCACTTTACCTGCGCCAAGGGCGCAACTTTTTCCGTGTCAACATTCCTTTCTATGCGCCAAGGGCGCATCTATTTTTATGTTGACATCTTCTTCTGTGCGCCAAGGGCGCATTTACATTTGTGTCGACATCCTCTTATGCGCGCCAAGGCGCAACTTTTTCCATGTTGACACTCATTGTTATGCGCCATTTCCGTGCGCCTTGGTCATGTCAGGCATTTGAGCTTCTTTGATTTCTCCATTCTCCTGCTTGTCTATATCTACCCGGGGGGAAGATATATACAACACAACCATTAGGGTAGAAATCACTAAAGATCTAAAGCATTCTACCGTGTTAATGAATCATCTTCCCCATTTACAAGCACTTAAATATCCTCATCTCAAGAGATCCAAACTCATTTCCAAGCATTGTTGAAGAGGTTCTAATTTCCAAATATAGTTGCATTCATTTAGATATCACATGTTATGTGGAGAATGACGTGTGGTTTGAGGCCTCTTTGGATTAGTGCCAACATTGGTAGTACAAGGATTGCACTTCAACCCAGTTAATGTTTATTTTGTAGGGTATCCTACCCATTTCTATGGTTTGATATCTCACTCAAGATATTTAGAGGAATGTGTCGCATGAGCGAAAACTAGGGTTTGATAATGACATACATTTCTAGGTAGGAAAAAATCTAATAAAGTTATAGATAAATATTAAGAGTAGTTTTAAAACTATACAACATGTGTAAAACCATATGGATGGTATTGAAAGATCTTTACAATATTTCACTAGGTCATTTTCCTACTACACTTCCATAAATAAAGCACTTGTAATTTCATATCTCCTAGTTTTAGTAGTATGCACAGTCATAACTTCTAATATCCATGTGTAATCAGCTAAGTGCACTCAATATCTTATGTTTTTGATCTCATAGCATATTGTGTACACTACTTACAAGAATTAATGTTTTTCTTTTATATTACATAATTTATGTTATAATTTAATTAATCATAGTAACCTCATGTAGCTCCCCTTACATCCTTTTTTTGTACCTAACTCACTAATCTAAATATTTTTTATAAGGGTGTTAAATAATAACCCCATTAAATTATATTGGTGGCATGCTAACATTGGGTGTTCTTATGAAAATTAATGTGAACTCAAAAATATAGGTTGCAAACTTATGTTAGATGTTATTTATAATCATAATTCTATCTTCAAATAACTCTATGATAAATGTCAATGTTATTCCCAAATTTATCAAACCCATCAACAATAAAAAAATTATGGGCCCATAATCCCAAAAATGAACTGATGTGCAACTTTTTGGGCACTATTAAAAGACACTAGAACTAAAACTATCTCCATTTTCAATATTTTATTGTATCCAAATTCAATTATCAACAAAATCTTACGAGAAAAATATCTTTTCCAAAACTTTGAAACCCATCTCAAGAATGGATGTTTCTTAATGATAGATTTACTTCATCTTCAAAATAAAATACTAATGTAAACACTCCATCAAAATATCCTCAATATAATTGTTATCACCGAATCACAACACCCTCTGATTGCTTAGCATGTGAGTGTGTTAAGGAAATCAGTGTGACTTGGTAACATGGAGTTGCTTCAAGGTGTGGGACCTTGTAGTTGAAGCAAATATCCAGAGAAGGTTGGTTCCTCTTCCTAAACTAATGAAATACTACCTCTAATGAAGGAAATATACTAAATACCTCTAACTTATGACTTCTAAGGGACCAGGGAGAGAGAAATAACATAAAAATGAAAGAAATATACACTAAAAGAGGTGATGCACAAAGAGAAGGGTGTAGGAATATCTCTAATGGACAAAAATGAAGGAAAATGCAGAGAAGAGAGGGTAAAACCATACCCCAGTCCAAAAAAAACATTAAAACAAACATTTTCATGAAGGCACAGAGTGTAGACCTTGTAAAATGAATAAAATAGACACAATACACCTGCAACTGAAATAGAGAGGTAAGAAAATGCAACAAATACAAGCAAGCGAAGAAATATATCCACAAACTCAATTTTATTGCTTCATTAGTTTACACAGTCCATTAAAATGCAAGAAAAAAGGCATGGATCATCATGTGATAATTCCAAAATTAAGGGTTGCGGCACATTGGTGTTCTAAAATAATTTTGGTAGAGTTTTTTTACAATGAGAATCCCCTATCAAATGAGAGGTCACTACAATTTATAGAAAATAAGGGAGAGGAGGGAGAAGTTCCAAATATCAGATTTTCCCTCTCATTCCCTTACAGGTACCATAATTGGCTGCAAATCATGATTGGTAACCTAAACAATCCATCCCATGTTGTCTTGTAACTTGCAAATCAGAAGAAAAAGGGCTTCCCATACTCATTAAATGACCTTTCAACCACCTGGAAATCATTATTTAAAACTAGGACAATTTTCTACAATTTTCACCACCAAAAATCCATTAAATATCTAATTTCTTGGTTTCTTAGTGTAGAGAATGGATCCCAAATTCCAATGATTTTCATTTTGTGTGATTTGGCTGAGAAATGAAGAAGTTATGATCATTTGAGTGAAACCAGCTCTTTGTTCATTTCCGGGCTTATCCTCCCCTTTACGTAACTATGCATTAAAAATATAGCTAGGAGAAATAATTTTTAATTTTCCCTCCTTCATAATGTTTTTTCATATTTTAATGTCTTGGAGCATTTAAAATTTCCAATGGGGCCCACCTCTTTTACAAATTTTAACAAGGGGAGGTTGAGCATTTGAAACTTTGAATTAAGGGCCATCTCAGCCAACTTACAAGCCAACTAGCCTAGATGGAACCCCTTTTGCATTTCCCAAACCCTTTGTTTACATAGAGCTATCCTCCACATATTACCCTAGCTGCTTTAACCTTATCCACTCGACGAGGCCCCTAACACCAACTCAATGCCACATCTAATTTGACTCGCCAATACTCCCAACTCCTTAGAGCCTACACATCATTCATGTTGGCCACAACACGTCCAACCAGCACCCCGCTCATCTCGCATCGAGGTTCCCAAGCCACCCCACGGTCCCGTACATTAACTCACTTCTAAAAAGTGTTCCCGGTGCCTTTCAAGTTTTCTATGTCCATGTCACGTCCACAACACTCCCCATGAATTCCTTGTCGGCTAAGTTCTATTCTCCATGCATGATCTTGTGAGTTTGAAAACTAACTCCCACCCCATCTCATTGAGTCATCTTTGTAATGCGAAAAAGTGGGTCTTTAAGGCGAGATAAGGCCTGATTTCATTAAGGCCCTCGCTTCCCGAAAATCCGCATCGGTGCCGACCCCACACAACGGAACTCACTCGATGGCTCGACGAGTTGGCTCAGTGAGCCAACTCCCAAACCTTACCACCATTTTCACTAAGTCTTGACTAACTAAAATTTGTGAAAACCTTATCCACCACCATATTGGTGAGTTGCTATAATCGACTTGGTTCCTAATCCTCATAATGAGTTGTCATGAATTTATCTCACCTCCTCTCCATGCATGAGTTGGCTTGCCCCGAGCCAGTAGTGAACAATTCACCTTTAAGTTATTTTCTTTCCACCTTGTTGTGCCTCTTCCAACAGCTCATCCCTATGGCTCGATGCAAAACTTTGTCCCTTCTATGCACATCACTTGGTTTCAAGAGCTCGCCTACTAGCTTGGTGAGCAAGAAGGATCCTTAGGCTAAATTTTTGTGAATCTTTCCAATTTTTTCCATGAACCTTTGAATTTTTAGGTTCTTTCGGTGTCATGATTATTTTGCGAATATTCTAGAGAGCTCCTAGAAAATTTAACCATTTTTCCCATTTTTTTCCGTAAGTGGGTACCATTGGTTGCTTCTTCATCTTGAATAAATCTTGGGCTTCATGGAAACCCAAAAGAGGAAAGAATTCCTCTCATGACTTCTAACCTTCCCGAGACCCTAATGATGTCCAAAAACACATAATTTTACATGCATTCTCGTGGACCAACCCATGAGGCCCTTTGATAACTGATTCAATGCAATCTCTCCTAATTAATCCATTTCCACAAGGGAGGTGAAAATAGATAACAATTTTGTGACTCGCGGGGACATTTTCCAGTTAGATGGAGTAGACCAGCTACTTGAATGTATCCGTTGGGTATGGAGTCCTTTCTGATCACCTGAAATTGATTCAAAATTGAAAACTTATGTCCCTGAGTCACTAAAAAATTGCTTGAGACTAAAGCTAACTGTTGTTGCTTGCATTTTCCAATCTTCATAAGAAAATCTTAAAATTTACATGAGTGGAAAATTGTTTTGATTTGAAATTTCTTTCATCATGCAATCTGATCTATGGGACTAAAAATTGACCTCTTTGAACTATCCCAAAATTTATTTATCACCATGTGAGAAGAAAAATCCACTGATGATACCTTGACAAGGACGAAACAAGCAGAATTTTTAGAGACACAAGCTGATTTGTAAAGCTTAGAAGCTTATATTCAAACCTGGTTTTTCTTTCGTATAGGGCTGCTCGAACATTGTTAAAAGGCTAGATCATTTGTAAACACGTAAGGCACTAATACTTGTCACAAAAAGCTGCCCCAAGACTGATTTTTTTATTTTGGGGGGCATGAGAAACTCAGTTGTTGATCTGAAGGAGCAAAGGAAAGAAAACACTGAAATATGCTCCTTATCCTAATTTTAGTTTCTCTACATTTGAATTTTCTTGAGGATGGAAATTTTTTTCTTACAACTCGAGCTTCTCGCTGGAATATTCTCCTTGGAAATGTGGTGAATCTGTGAAAAAATACACTAGAAGTAATAGAACATATTCCCAAGGATTTTAGGAAACTAAAACCTATTCTAACAACAAGACAATGTGCACAAGCACTTAGAGGAATGAAAATCCTAAACTAATATGTACGAGGGTGACATTTATTCCTTTCAATAATAGTGTTAATGTAGATTCCATTGACTGGATTCTGCAATTCTTCTCCATCCAACTTGGGTAGTCAAAAAACATTTCTACTCTTGCACTCTGTGATCATGTAGGGACCACTCCATATAGCATCAAATTTGGAATGCTTTCCCAGTTTTTCCTGATTTGCATCCCATTTTAGAACCAAGTCTCCCTCCTAGAAGGTTTTGGCCTTAGCTTTCTTTTCAAATCTCCTTTTGATCAATGCTTGATCTTTCTCCATGTTTACATTGCATGTTCTCTTAGCTATTCCAACTCTATGAGTTCCACATACCTTGCTTCCATAGGCTCAAACTCAGCTAACTCCAATTGCTTGAGAAGTTATAATACCATAAATTCAAGTGATATAGGTATTCTTACCTCCCTTCCATAGAATATATTATAAGGAGAGCTACCAAGACCTTTTGGATGTGATTCTATGAACCCACAAGGCTTATTTGAGATTTACATGTCATGTTCTTTGATTTTCATCTAGATTCCTTCTTATGATTCTCAATAAGTTCTTGTTTATGTACTCTACTTGCCCAGTACCCTGGGGGTAATAATTAGATGAAGTGTTAAGATATATTCCATTTCTAACAGCCCATTTAGTGATCTTTGTGCTAATAAATGCAAGAGAATCATTTGATATGATTGTTATCTTTTTTGCACCCCTTGCAAAAATAAACAAACTTGGTTTTCCATGGACTTGGATTGATTGTCCAAAAAAGTTTTTAATCATGTTATGGATTGAAAGGAAATTCCATGGCTAAGGACTGAATACCGTAGATTGAATGGTGTGGTATGATGAAGTCATGTGCAAGGAGAAGGATCGTCAAGGTCCTAACTGTGTCACGAAAGGATAAAAAGAAGTTCATAGTTATTAACATAAACCTTGTGAAAATTGTATAGACCGCAAGTCAAGAGAAAGAGTTAATGGATCCACAGAATGAAGATGATAAAGTTGCAGAGGTCGAAATCCATGCAAAGCACGAAAGCAGAAAAAGCCAAGTATCGAAAGAAAATAATAGTTTTTCGCGAGGATTTGAAATTGATATAAATATAGAATCTTATGATCAGATCTTTTTAAATATGATATTATTAAATCAATATTTTCCTCCTCCATGGAATAGGATCATATTTCTTTATCACAAATGTGGTAGGTGGGTAAAGCAAAGGAGGCATCCACAACATGTAAAGCATCTACTCTAGTCACCCAACTACCAAAATTAAATGCAGTATGGGCGTTGTTCCTTCTTGACAAGGAAAGTCACATTGGGAGGTGTGTTTACAGAGATAATCAGATTATTTCATGCTACACAAGTGTTGTAATATTTTCATGCCTTGGGATATGTCTCTGTAAATGTTTTGCATCTTCCTCCTATATTGTGATGATCTGTGCATGATCTTTAAGCAATAAAATATTTGGTTTTGGGCTTGTTTTGACCTTAGCTATTATTTTATTGCATTCTCTTTCCTCTCATTCATTCGTAGGTGTGTTGTATGTGTTATTTCAGAGGTCTGTGTCTATTTTACATCATGAAAGTGGAACTCTAAACATGATTTTTATCTTTTCTTTCATTTTGGCCATCCTCATCATCGTTCTCTCCCATTTTCACTCTTTCTTAAGTATTCATCCCCTTATTTTGGTGTTATCACCTCTTTTAGATTAGTTTTTATTTTATGCATCTCCTTCTCACCCTGGTCCCTTGGAAAGTTAGAGTAGAGTTAGATAGTTGCATTTTAATTCCTAGGAGTAGTTTAGAATTAGAGGTAAGTAGAGGAATCTAGCCTTCTCCGGAGGTCTGTCTCAGCTCAAGTACCACAACTTGGAGATATCCCCATGTTGTCTCAAATCTGAATTATCTATGATTTGGGCATGGGTGCAATTTTGAGATCTAACATTTTTGGCACACCCGATGAGACATTGAAATTAATATTTCTAGTTTTATCAAGTTTTGATGTGTATCTTGGTGAATATATAGCCTTTGGAGGATTTGCAATAATGCATCGAGTGACTCCATTTGAAATATCTACTTGTTTCAAAAATACTTGTAATCCAAGTGTCCCTAATTCATGAGAAGGATCCAAACACGGTTGAGAACAAGAGAAGAAGGCATATTCACTTATTTTCAGTTATCCCGGGTAGAGGTAGAAGAAGAAGACAGATTTAAAGATCCCCATATCCTCCAAATCTAACTCTTTCAACACCTCCTCCTGGCAGACCCTTCTTGCAATCAACATGATTTCTTAGACCTATCAGAATGTCTCATCAACAACAAACTCCATTTTTAAATTTCACAAGAAGTTATTTACTCACCTTGAATGCCCAAAATCCTATTCCAGTAGCTGCCTTAAAAAATATTCCATACTTTACTGGAGAAAATCACACTACCCCAATTGACCACATTCAAGATAAATGCAAATTTCTATTTTATTCATGAAATTTCTAAGATGGATGTGGCAATCAAAATTTTTGATTCATTACTTAAAGGAAAATCCTTACAATGGTTTAGAATCCTAGGGAAGGAACAATTCCAAAGCTGGGATCAATTGGGTACATCCCTTTTTGATCAATTTGGTGAAAGAGCGTAGAAAAACTCTCTTTTGGATCGGTTAACTACAATCAAGAGAGAAGATATAGCAGAAAGTTCCTTTCTTTACTTTTTAAAATCTCTTAAGCGTGATATACATTGTTATGATACAATCAATGGGAGGAAAAACTCTACAGTACCTATGCAATTACAATAGGAGCTGAAAATAGTCTAATACAAGCTGGTAAATTAGCTCCTAGACCACTCATACCATTTTATCTTAAACTAACTAAAGTTTCCCAACCTTTTATTTCTCTTATGTCTAATCCTAATTCACTACTTGTTTCTTCATCACAAACTCCTTCTCAACAAAAGGAGGATGAATAAATGAAGGCTTTGATTATAAACTTGCCAAAAAAATTATATCCCTAGAGAAACAACAAGCCCAATCCTATAAGAATTATCAGAATTAAGGGAAATCTTCTAATCAAGGGTATCAACCATAGAGAAATCAGTAGCCTAATCAAACATATGCATAGAACCAACAAAATAACAAATGACAGGCTTAGAGTAATCCTCTTTTATTCACGACAATACCTCCTCCACAAGCACTTCCTCCTCCTAGTTCAAGCCAGGATTTAGTTCATGTGTAAAATAATATGGCACAAGAAACAAAGTGGTGTTTTCCATGTAGTCTACCACATAACCAACTTGGTTGTGAAATGGAAATGCATCTTCAATCATACATCGTCTAGGGATCTTCCAGTCAATAGGAACCACTCCTAGAGGCACCAAATTCAACCATGAAATCAATCCAAGAAACCAACAATGATACAAACCTTATGTTCTTTAGAGCTAAGGATTTTTGTGCGGTCAACCAAGTGGCAGGAAGCTCTAAAATACCATTAATCAGTATTGTTGATAATACGTGGCACAAGAAAATGATGTTGGAGTCACAATATCCACCTTTCGTGAATTACTCCAATGTCATGAGAAGGTAAAAAGAAGCCATGGTGAACAAAATCAAGCCACCGAGATTCTGGAAAATACATGGATAAAGAGGTTGTTACTCAAATAAAGCCAGCAAATCAAATGCCACCACAACAAAGAAAAGAAAGTATCATGCCACAAATGTAGAAATCCATAGGTCTTCTTTTTAATATTGTTGAGAAAATGAAAAATACCAATTTCAATGTCTTTATGTGGGACACTCTTGTCATTCCATCACAAAGATGCTCTTCTATGTGAATCCCTTAGGAAACTTCCTTCCATGGACCCAATAATGCAAAAGATGCATGTCAAGGTTCATTTTTGTTAGGAAAGAGATGATCAAGTAAGTAAAACTATCAAAACCCCACCCTTTTATATGTCGATAATTTTGGGTAAATACGTAATTCATAACCGTATGATTGATTCAGGGCTAGTACCTATGTAATGCCTAAGAAAATTGTTGATATCATAGGTCTCAAATATAATCCTGTGTCTAAAGGAGTTTTACAACTTGATGGGTCAACTGTGAATGTCCTTGGCATAATAGAAGACCTTGAGTTGATACTTCATGCCTACCCAAGCTTCACCATAAGCCATGACATTTCAGTCATTTATTTACCTCCTATGTTTGCCATCTATTTATCTAGATATTTCACTACTAAGGTGGGTGGCTATTGATCCTCAGATTGGAGTCACATGCTTCTAAAAACTAGATATGGTACCCAATTCAAAATAAAATTTGATCCCATCTTCTCTTACCATATCGATTCATATGACCCCACTCCCATCTAATCAAATTTCTTGATACAAGAGGGACATGAGCAAGACTCGGCTCCTGAGGAGAAAGTTATCCATGCTTCCATGCCTAATTTTCTGCTAGATGAATGTGTTGAGAGAGACCACATGTCGATCCTTATGATGAAGAGATTAAAACCTTTGATATTGTTCTAGGAACTTACTGCATTCTCTAGGAGGAATCTATGATACCCATGGCATTCAAAAATGAAGAGAAAAATGTTTCTAGACTATGGTGGATGTTCTTTGATGGTTTAAGAAGTATAAATGGAGTTAGGGTGGGTGTTTTCTTTATTTCTCCAAAAATGAAACAAAAATCTTTGCTAACATGATTGAAATTTTCATGTTCTAATAATGTGGTAGAGTATGAATCATTAGTGCATGGTCTATTAATCACATAAAAGAAGAAAATCAAGGAGTTGCAGGTCTTTGGAGACACTGAATTAGTCATTCAACTAGTCAATGGAAAATGATTGACAAATCACAAGTTGTTGAAGGCTTATAAATACTAGGGTCTGGGATTTTCTAGAAAGCTTTGATAACATCAACCTACAGGTTGTACCCAAAAAATTGAACAAAGACACAGATCAAATGGTATCTATTGGCTCTTAATTTTCACTTGTTGAGGATTTGATTAGAGGGAATTCCCAACATATCAAAATGTTGGCTAGGCCATCTATTCTAGACAACCATGCCTATTGGAAAGTATTTGACATGATGAACAAATTGTGTAGTTCATCCAAAATGAGGTGGAGTTCTCCTCAAAGATGCAAGCTGATTTGCAAGAAGTATACGGGGACTAGATTATTCAACTAAGAAAAATAATTTTCCAAAGGGATTAGTCACGCTAGAGCAGATTTTCAATCCAGATGATGAGTTCAAAGGAATGGAAAAGAATACGGCAACAAAGCAAGAAGATTTCAGCCAGTTTCAATTTATCTAGGAAAATAACTTATACTTGGAAAGGTATGTGATGAAAGTGAAAGGAAAGCTTTTGTTTCTTTATGTCAGAAGTTCAGTGATGTGTTTTCATGGGACTATGAAGATTTAAAATAATTCAATCCAAATATAGTCCAAGCATTCCATTGATCTTGATCCCAACATCAAGCTAATTAGATAGAAATAGAGGCCAGTCAACCCCAAGATTTAACCCCTCATGAGAAAGGAGCTCTCCAAACTCATTGAGGCCAAGATAATTTTTCCAATCAAATATTCTACTTGGGTGGAAAATCTAGTTTTAGTAAGGAATAAAAATGGTGAAATAAGGCTTTGCGTGGAATTTCAAGATTTGAACAAGGCCTCTCTCAAGGATCATTATCCTTTTCCTTCCATGGAGAAAATCTTGTAGATAGTAGCAGGAGAAGAAATATTTTCAATTCTTAATGGCTATTCTAGTTTTAACCAAATCAAAGTGAAAGAAGAAGATTAGTATAAGACCACGTTCACCACCAAATGGGGAACATTTTCTTATCAAAAAATTCCTTTTGGCTTATCAAACGTAGGTGCTACTTTCCAAAGAGCAATGGATATTAATTTTAAAGGGTACATTAATCAATTCATATTAGTTTACCTAGATGACATTACTATTTTCTCCAAGCAGAGCGCAGATCACATGAAGCACCTAGAGAAAGTATTTGAAATATGCAAGGAGTTTGGTGTATCCCTTAATCCTAAGAAATGCAACTTTGCAGTCCCTAGAGGAAATCTCTTGGGGCATATCATCTCTAAGGAGGTCATTTCCATTGATCCAGAAAGAATTACAGCTATCACGGCTCTTTCCTTTCCAACTCACAAAACGGCATTACAAAGTATTTCCTATGAAATATTATTTTTTTCAAGTGCTTCATTCCTAACTTTGTGGGTTTGATAAGACCTATTACTCTCATGCTCAAGAAGGATGCAACATTCAAGTGGACCGTGGAAGGGAAGGAAATCTTTGAAAAGATAAAACAAGATATTGTTCAAGCCCCAACATTGATTAATCTAGATTACACCAAATATTTTATTCTTTATGCTCATGGGGTGGAATCTAGTATAGTCACAGTTTTGACATAACTAAATGATCAAGCAATGGAGCATCCTATGGCATTTTTTAGTCAAACACTAAATAATTATGAGCTCAAGTACAGTCACATTGAAAATAGGTGTTTTCCATCATGAGAGCCTTGAATAAATTAAAAAGTATGATTGTTACTAGTTGCATAAAGGTTTTAGTATCACATTCTAGTGTTAGAGACTTCATTATGGGAGTAGAAATCAGTGAGAAATGAGCTGGATGGGTGAATAAAATCATGGAATATGATGTGACCATTAAGGCTACAAATTTTTAACGGGAAGAGCACTTTGTGAGTAGTTGGCCCTATATGTTGTAGAAGTCAAAAGACCACCCTCATAAATGAAATATATTCAAATGATGATTTTGCACTTGATGTTGAGTGGTAGTAGGATGAGAGAAATGTATTCAATTATCACATCTAGATTGCTAATATGACTGAGTTTTTGTCTACTTGTGCATACCCTCTTGGTTTGAATAAATAAAAGAGAATACATCTGAGGTTGCAATCTATTCCTTATGCATTAGTTGATGGCATCCTTTTCAAAATAAATATTGATGGAGTGTTGCTCAGGTGTATTGAAGGTGAGAAATGTGACAGGGTTTTGACTGAGTTCCATGATGGCTTCTCAAGTGGAAATTTCTTTGCTAAAGATACAGCCATGAAGATCATAAAAGCATACTATTTATGGCTTACGTTGTTCACATATTCTCGTAGTTGGGTTATAAAGTCCAAGAAATGTACACTCTTCATTGGAAAAAAAAAGAATGGTGGCCCTACCACTTCATCCAATTCAAGAAGATCAGCCATTTACACAATGGGGTATTTACTTCATTGGTATGATCAACCCACCATCTAGTGCTGGTCATAAATGGGTTCTCACAACCACAGACTATTTCACCAGGTGGAATGAGGCCGCGCCATTAAAGGAAGCCATTGAATCAGTGATCCTAGAATTTCTTGAAGAAATTTTTACAAGGTTTGGTGTTCCTTAGAACATAATTTATGATAATTCTAAGGCTTTTCTGGGATCCAATATTTATCATTAGGCTTTAAGACTTGGGATTTATCCGAAAAATTCTTTTAATTATTACCCCCAAGGTGATGAATTGGAAAAATATACTAACAAGAACCTGATCAGAATCATGAAGAAGAAAATGGACATCAATCAAAGACAAGTGGAACAAAAAGGTAAAAAAAATTCTTTGGGTGGAAAGGATAACAATGAAAACATCAATTGGCACTATTCCCTATAAACTGGTATATGGTAAGGAAGAAATATTGTCATTATCACTAGAGTTACCTTCATTTGCATTGGCTCAGTAGCTTGAATTTAAAGGAATGGATAAAAGGGAAATTATAATAGTGGAATTGATAGAAATGGAGGAAAATACAAATGCCACCATGGATAGGATGTAAAAACATCAAGCATCACCTAAACAGTGGTTTGACAAAAAAGATAGAGATCATACATTCAAGGTTAGAGATCTGATTTTAAAGTGGGACACTAATTGAGCTAAACCAAGGATACATTCAAAAATTGATGTTATTTGGAGTGGACCATATATCCTAACCACTTATAAGGTGGCTAACTCATTCGAGTTGTCTGATCTTGATGGGAACGTGTTTCAAATCCTAGTCAATGGGATTCATCTCAAACCTTCTCATTAATATTTTTCATGCATCTTGTATATAGTAGATTAGAATTTCAATTCCTCCAAGTGCTTTTAGCACATTGCATTTTTGGTAGTGTAGGTTTCTTTCCCTAAGTTCTTTGCACAATTTTGTTTCTTGGAGATGTCCTTGTGCACTGTTTCATCGTGTTCTTGAGATGTTTTTGAAGGAGGTTCAAAATATCAAGGATTAGTTACATATTAACTCGGAAAATAAAATGCAAAAACTAAATAAGAATTAAGAAATTTCAATCTGAATCTATGCCAAATAGATGTTGAGGCTACCAATCATCTCATCTAACAGGAGAATGGCCCTATGAGTTGCTAAAAATGTTTTCTATTTTTACACCCCTTGCAAAAATATAACAACTTGGTTTTTCGCAGACTTGGATTGATTGGACATAGAAGATTTTAAGCATTGTGTGGATTGAAAGGCATTGTCATAGCTAAGGAGTGAAGGGCATGGTGCAGTGGTGAAGGCTGCAGTAAGGAGAGGGACTTGCTAAGGTTTGGTTGTTTCACAAAAGGATAGAAAGAAATCTGTGGTTGTTGACATAAATCTGCGTGACAAGTGGATAGACTACGGGTCAATCGAAAGAGATAATGGATCTATGGAATAAATATGATAAAGTCACGAGAGGTCAAAAGATGTGCAAACGAAAAAAAAAATCCGTGTCTAGAAAGAAAACAAAAATTTTTCACAGGATTTGAAATTGATATAAATTTATAATCGATGATTGGACCTTTGTAAATCTAATATTATTAAAGAAATATTGTCCTCCTCCATGTAATAAGATTGGATTTTCTTAATCAGGAAGGTGGTAGGTGGATGAAGCAAAGGGAGACATCTCTAACAAACAAATCATCTATTCCAGTCAGCCCAACTACCAAAATTAAATGTAGTATGGGCATTGTTCCTTCTTCAAAGCAAGGAAAGTGACATGGGGAGGTGGGTTTGCAGAGATAATAAGATATTTTCAAAAAAATAAATGAAGGTGGTCGGTTGGTGGAAGGAGAATTCCCTCTCTTTCTTCTTCTTTTCCATCTTCCCTTTTTCTATATATTGTAAAATGATACCTTGTTTTAACATTGGATACTTTAGGAATATGAGGGCATCATTTCATGTTGTACAAGTGTTCTAAGAGTCACATGCCTTGGGCTATGTCTTTATAAATGTTTCACATCTTCCTCATGTATCGTTATGATATGTGCAATATCTATAAGTAATAAAATATTTAGTTTTATGGATCATTTTGTCCTTATCTATTGTTTTATTGCATTCTCTTTCCTCTCATTCATTCACATGTGTGTTTTATGTGTTATTTCAAAGTTCTATGTCTATTTTTCATTGTGAAAGCGGAACTCTAAACATGATTTTTTATCCGTGGATTTTGTTTTGTCCCTACTCGTCATCATTCTCTCCCATTTTTACTCTTTCTTAAGTATTCATCCCCTTATTTTGATGTTATCACCTCTTTTAGATTAGGTTTCTATTTTATGCATCTCCTTCAGACCTTGGTCCCTTGGAAAGTTATAATAGAGTTAGATAGTTGCATTTCAATTCCTAGGAGTAGTTTAGCATTAGAGGTAAGTAGAGGAAGTTGGCCTTCTCTGGAGGTCTATCTCGGTTCAATTCCCACAACTTGGAGACAATCCCATGTTATCTCAAATTATAAATTATCTATGATTTGAGCATGGGTGCAATTTTGAGCTCCAACAATGATAGTATTCGGGACACCAAATCTAGTTACTATCCCCTCGCATTCGAGATGCTAGATTCATTTTACTCTTTGAGTGCCACCGCCTTAGTCCACTTGATGAAGTAATCCCTTGTTGTTAGAATCCACTTATGGCCTTAGCTTGAATTCAGATTGATGACCTCGATAAAATCCAATCCCCGTTATATGAATGGTTGGTCTACAAAAATGGGATGAAGTGGCAGTGCTTCTAATTTCTCCTTGCCAATGAAGAATGCAATTTTTTTTAACTTCTTTATCCATGTATAGCAATATTTAAACAATGTGGGACAATAGAAACCAGATTTCATGATCTTAAGAATTGTTACTCATGGAGAAAAGTGACCTCCAAATTCTCCATCATGGAATTCATGTAGCACTTTCTCAATTTTATTTGTTTGTACACGCCTCAATAAAAATCCACTCATGTCTTTCTTAAACATAATTCCAGTAATGAGAGCATATTGAATGGATTGTAGTCTCAAGTACCTTCTTTTTATCTACTACTCAAAATTATAGGGAATAGACATGTTCAAAGATAATGTATCATTCCTTGAGTCTAATAAGGAGTAGGCATATCATCAATTGGTTTTCTGATCATTTTTCGCACTCAAAAACTTCTCCTTCATCTTTTAACTCATTATAATAATCAAAAGCTATCTTCTCACACAAGCCTTTCCCACAGACCAGCTTGGTCACCTTTATCTCTATGTCATATTCCATCACCTAAGTGATCTAACCTTCCATTTTCTCATTCAAATCCTTGTTTAGGAGAAAGTATTTTACCCCAACATGAGACACTAATAGCTTTTTTTTTTTTTGAAACAAATTTTCTAAAAAAAATCAAGCTTCTAATAACATCGAGGACATGTTTCTCAATGAAAGAGTACCTCACCTCATAATATTCCAATCTCTGACTGAAGAATACTATGGGCTACTTTGATCCCTCCATATTCAGATGTACTAAGATACTTGAGATTGTATTTGAACCACCAAAGGCATAGAGAATGAAATCCTTGGAAAAATACGAATTAATAAGGGTTGGAGCTTAAGATATTACATGTTTAATGGCCTCAAAAATCTCCTTTCCCTCCAATGTCCATTTTAATTACATACTCTTATTTAGCATCATAGTAAATGGTTTAACAAAGATTGGAAAAATCAGGGACAAACCTACAAACAAAATTGATCCTCCCTAAAAATATTTGAAGAGCCATCTTGTGGCTTAGCAATGGTAGAGAATGGATAGATTCAACTCTCTCGGGATCAATGTTTAATCCTTCATTAAAAACAATGTGACCCAAGAGCTTACCCTCATGATCTAGGAATCTACATTTTGGGATTAAAGGATACTCTAAACTTCATGCATCTTTGGAAAACTTGTCTAAGATGAAAAAGGTGATCTATTGTGTTCTTATAAAAGCGATGGTTTGAATCAAGAATAATAGAATATATTGATCTTCATTCATCCGTAACATACACACAATACATGGCTGATAAATAGCCAAGCAAATAGCAAAACAACCTCCTATAATTTAGGAGTGGTTGTAAACAATAGGCTAAATACGTGAAGCTGTTTACAACAACTTCACATATAATTCTAATTAATAGTATCTCAACAACTTCATAATGTTTACACTATTAATTATTCCTAACATTCACACCCTTAGTGTGAACATGGGGTAAAGTGTAGTTGAAACCAGAATCATATGCCTACGCATATTTTTAGGTCTGCATACTGCTCCTCTCCTCTGGACACCAGCTGCCCTCCTATACAACTGTTTCACTGACTGACACCTTCCACGCCACATCACAACACTTCAAGAGAACATATAGGAATACTCGCATGTACCAAGCAACCATACACAAACTGTTGCTCTTTATTCTGCACACTAGATAAAATAAACACACAACTGGAAATAAATATGTCACCACCACAAAATACAACCTCGTCGTTGGCGACTAATGAGAGGTGCTGAGTAGCCTCCATCCTCCATTTCCTCCTACCTCCAGTTTGGTTATTTTTAGAAGAGATAATCTTCATCGCTAGGGCAAGAAATTTCTTCATCAGTTGCATAATCTTCCCAGTCAGTTTCTTCTTCAAAAATATAAGCCTTTTGATCAATCTTATCATCCAGTAGATCTTGTGCCCACTTTTTACAATTTAAAATGACATGCCCCACTTCTTTACAATAGTAACATTTGATCTGTCCCTTTGTAGGAATGTGCTTTGAATTGTACTTACCCTTCTTTGATGATGTACTAGCTTTATTGTGTACATATAAAACCTCTTCTTCTAGTTCTGAAGGTTCATTCTGATCAAGAAGAGTAGAAACTACTCCTTCTAAACCAATTTTAATCTTGCTCAAAGTAAAAACCATATGAGACATTTTTTTAGGCAAACTATTCAAGAGAATTACTTTGGCATCATCATCTTTTACCTTCTCATTAATACCTGCAAGCTGATTGAGAAGAGAGTGGAACTTGCTGATGTGTTCTGCCATTTTTATATTGTCATCCATTTTTAACCCATATAATTTTTGCTTCAGTGTTGTCTTTGCACTTTCTGCTTCAGATCCAAACAGTTTATTTAATGTCTCCCAGATTTCCTTTGCAGACTTTGTGAAGTCTACGTGGTGCAGGTACGCTTTAGACAAACCAAGACCAATAGTTCCCAAGGCCTTTTGATCCTTGATATTCCACTTCGCGAGATCTGTTGGATTTGTTGGTGTTGTCACATTTGGTTTGACCACATCCCACAAATCTTTTTCAATCAAAGTCAGCTGCATTTGGATTCGCCAAGTGTGAAAATCACGTCCTTCGAATTTCTCAACGAGACTCAATTTCTCCATATATTTTTTTAATATTTTCCCTCACGTTGACGAGTGTCGGTTTCAACCGAAAATGCACCCTCTTATAAACACAATAATATGACGATACTGAAGACAACTTAGACAATTTAAAAAGTAATAAAAGAAAATTACTTTTTAAATATTATAAACAACATGACGTTTAACATAATAAATCTTGACCCAACATTTAATGACACTCAATGAAATAAACCATATACAATCAAAACCTGTTAATAAAGTGAATAATGGAATGCCCAGCTATTAATAAAATGTCAGATCTGGTAGGGACGTGTGCAAAATAGAAGGAAATTCGCAGGAAATAACCTGAGACGTTTTTGTGCTGACAGGGCGTGAATACTCCAAAAACAATTTCCAAATTCTTTGTCACGCATTGGCTGCAGGCTTGGACGTTTTATCTGCACCTTCACGGCTTTCCAAACTGCGTGGACTGCACTCCAATCTCCCTCGACTGCTCCAGCGATGCGTGGTCAGAATGGGTAGCAAATAAAACTTTAGATCCCTGCGTTTAATTTCTACATCCTCCACACTGCGTGGACACAACACTTCACTCTGCACAGCCAGCGTTCTCCAAGGACCCGACACCTCCACACTGCACAGAGAAACGCATTCTCTCAAACATGCATTGCCATGTGTTGCCTCCCTGCGGCCTGTCTCTGATAGATCAACCTGGCTCTGATAGCATATGACAGGTTCGAATCAGAATAATAGAATATATTGATCTTCATTCATCCGTAACATACACACAATACATGGCTGATAAATAGCCAAGCAAATAGCAAAACAACCTCCTATAATTTAGGAGTGGTTGTAAACAATAGGCTAAATACGTGAAGTTGTTTACAACAACTTCACATATAATTCTAATTAATAGTATCTCAACAACTTCATAATGTTTACACTATTAATTATTCCTAACAAAAACATGGTCATATCATCAAGATAAAAATTGCCATATTTTTAATCAGCCCTTTGAATGGCATATCCATTGCTCTTTGGAAAGTAGCTTTGGAATTTGATATTCGAAAGGAATTTTCTTATAAGCATATGTGCCCCATTTTATGGTGAAAGTTTTCTTGAACTGATCATCTTCTTTCACCATGATTTGATTGTATCCGAGTAACAATCAAACAATGAGAATCTCTCCGACCGGCTACCACTTGCAATATTTTCTCCATGGAAGTAAGTGGATAATGGTATTTGAGTGAAGCTCTATTTAGATCTCAAAATCCACACACAATATAATTTCTTTGTTTCTCTTATGCACTGGCATAAAATTTTCTACCCAACTTGAGTGTTTGATAGGAAAGATGATGTTATCCTCTATGAGTTTGTTCAGTTCTTTTCTCATGAGAGGTTCAATGTGAGGATTCATCGGCCTTTGTTTCTACCTGATGGGCTTGGATTTTGGATTCAACTCAATGGTATGTTGTTCCAATATTGGATCAAATCCTCTCAAATATTTATAATTCCAGGAAAAGATATCTGGAAAATCTTTGCAAAGTTGGATGAAATCAGATTTCTCTTACTAAGTACTCACCTTGCCAATTTGCAGTATCTTACCTTCACCTACTGAAATAAACTCTGATTCTTCACCCTTGACTTGAATGTTTGTTTTCTCTTTCTAGAATTGGTCATTGGGATTGAATATTGACTCCAAATTCACCAATACTTTTGGGAGTTTTTTTGTTCTTAGCTGAACCACTTAATCACCGTATTATTTCTCTAGTTTTTCCTAATTTCTAGCAGAAAACTAAGGTTCTTCTTGCAATAAATTGATAACTTATTAATTATTTTCAAACACTTGTTAGATAGTGTATTTTTCCAGAATATTTGTCCCTGATGACTACTTTGATATGGGGTTGATTTTGATACTTTTTGATATTTTTAACAACATAAAATGCTTCTCCAAGTGCTACAAGTTTGTTTGAAACCTCATTCTTCTTATTCGGGATGGAAACAATGTTAAAATATTAAAATTCTTCAATGATATCCCATACTCAATTTTTATAACACTTGAGGAGATCGTTCTTTGCAACATTGATCCCTCTAACTTGGTTTACAACTATCTCACTATCTCCAAAGACTTGAAAGTTCTTGAAACCCTTTTTCCTTACCCAATGCAATCCATGAATCAAGGCTTCATATTGAGTTGTGTTGTTTGAAAAATTGAATTGAAAGTAGAAAGTTGAGTATTATTTTATACCTTAAGGTGACATAAGTATGGCTCCTCCTCCAACACCATCTCTACTCCTTGAGCCATCAAAGAAAATCTAGTATACTTCGTTGTCATATTTATCATCTGGTTTGGTGATGCTAAGGAAAGGTGGGTTTTCTTCATGCAAACAATAAATACCCAACTCATCTTCTTACATCTCTTTGTATGGATCAAGTCTATGTATTTTTTTACCATTCATCAAGAGTCAATTCTAGGATGCCTTCAACCTTGGTATTTGCCTCTAGAGTTCTTGGGTAGTCTTCTTGATTGAAAGCCGGAAATTTACATTGATTAGAATTGGTACATATGGCTCAATATGAAATTTTGCAATAGGTTCCAATATGATTGTATCCTTAGCTCCATATCTTGTTCTAAAGAGCATGTGTGACTAATTAGTAGACAAGTAGCCTCCAATCTTAGCAGTGAAATCTCTTGACAAACATAAAGCAAAGAGTGGTGGAAATTCAATTATGGATATATCCTGTAAGACTATGACATTGGGGCATGCATGTAGTGTAAGGCTCAATCCTTTTATTACTCCAACTACTCCCACTTTTTCTCATCAAGTTGCACTACTCCTTTTGACATATGCTCATACTTGGCCCAATTGATCAGCTATTTGTTTAGGCATGATTGAGTTACTTGCTCCCGAATCAATCATGTAGTTATGTACAAAATTTCTCCCAATAATTAGAGATATGTAGAATGGATGAGGTTTCATATTTTTACCTTGTTTTTTGGAGTTATAAAACCTCTTGTATAGATAATACATCAGATCTAAGCATACATGCAAATAAAAGTAGATATTATACTAGAAAAAATATTCATAACAAGAGATATAAATCAACACCATATTTAACGTGGTTCACCCAGTGTGGGCTACGTCCACCAAGAAACAAGCCAATCTATTATTCAAATATTTCACAAAATATACAATGAAGATTTAAAATCTTCCACACCTCTCAAATGTACAGTACTGCCTTGCTCTCAAGATTTTGTTTCTTCACCAAGAATTCTCTCTCTCACAATTATTCTCACAATAATCATTGACTTTTGCAAGTTCTTCTTAATTCATACTTCTAAACCCTAGATTTTATGTTTATATAAGTGTATACAAACTTAAAGCACTTAGCCATGCAATTACAATCAATAGATATGCTTTAATACTAAAAATAGATCTAATTCCCATGAGTTAATTAAAACACCCACACACAGTAATCGACGCCAACTATCCCTAAGCGATGTCGGTTCTTCCTTGCCTAACCGATGTCGGTCCCTCCATGACTGATGTCAATTACTTTTTTCCACAAAGTTTCATATCGCACGTTAATCGAAGTTATTGAGCTCCATAACTCAACTATCTCCCACTTGGATATTAATTACTATAGTATACATGTATAGCGTCATTCTTGGATCCTTCCTCGATTTGTTTCTTCATCTTCAATTCTCAAGCTCGAATACCAACAGAAGTGGAGTGTAGCTCTAACTTCTCCTTTGATAATGGATTCTTTAGCATATCTACAGGGTTTTCACTCATATGAATATTTTTTGATTCAATTGTCTCGTCCTCTAATACCTATCGTATGAAGTGATACCTCAACTAAATGTGTTTCATTTTTGAATGAAACGTTGAGTTATTTTCCAAATGAATTACACTTTGATTGTCATTGAATAGTTTGTAATCATATTGATCATTTCCCAACTCTTTCATGAACCTACTCATCCATATCATCTCCTTGATAGCCTTTGTAGTAGACAAAGCCATAACCTTTGCAATCTCAAAATCTAACTAACTATTGTCCCACCAACTGTGAAAATATATCTAGTAGTGATCCTCCTACCATCAAGATATTCATCCATATCTAAATCAACATAGCCACATAATGAAATATCCAAACCTCCATAACATAACTGCATGTTATATGTTCCTTTCAAATACTTAAGTATCCATTGGACTTCTTTCCAATGCTCTTTACCTAGATTGGCCATATATCTACTCACAACTCCCAATGACTACCAAATGATGAATCATATGACACTCGCGTCATGTATTTGACCTCCTCATGTGATGATGGAAACTCATCTTTTCTCAATTTGAAGTGTCCAGCTATAGGTATACTAACAAAGTTTGCATTTTGCATCTTGAATATTTCTAACACCCTGTAAATATAATCCTCCCGAGACAAATACAATGTCTTTTTCTTCCTATCTCTGTGTATTTTCATGTCAAGGATTCTTTTTCATATCCTAAATCCTTCATAGAAAATGTGTGAGCTAGCATTCCCTTAAGCTCACCAATTTCCTGCATACTATATCCTGCAATATGTATATCATCCACATATAATAACAAAATAATATAGCTCCCATTTCCAAGCTTCTTGAAATGAACACAATGCTCGATTTCACATCTCAAGTAACCATGCTCATGCATAAAACTATAAAACCTAATGTACTATTGCCTTGGAGATTTCTTGATCCCATATAGGCTCTTTTTCAACCTACACACTAATTTCTCCTTACCCTTTACTTCATACCCATGATGTTGTTGCATATAAACATCTTCATCCAAATCACCATGAAGGAAAGTTGTCTTCACATCTAGTTTCTCTAAATAAAAATCATCTACTGCAACTAAAATCAATACAAGCGAATAGAAGTCATCTTAACAATGGGAGAAAATATTTCACCAAAATCAATACCTGCTTTGTGTAAATCCCTATACTACAAGCCTTTCCTTGTACTTTTATGTCCACCTTTTTCTTCCTTGATCCTAAAAACCACTTGTTCCGCAATATCCTCTTACATGTTGTTAACATAACCAAATCCCAAGTCTAGTTCTATTCCAAGGATTCCATCTCCTCATCTATTCCATGCTCCAAATGGACATGGGTCTCATCCTACATTGCTTCTTCAAAACTCTCTGGTTCACCATTATCAGTCAATAATAAATAAAATAGAGAAGGTGCAAATCTTTCTGAAGGTTTACTTACCCTTTGTGACCTTCTCACAAGAGTTTGGGGTACTAGAGGCTCATTCTGGACATCCTAGACATTTGTATCAAAAAAATTTAGTGACCGATGCCAGTCACCTCTAACCAACATCGCTTCTGATAACCAATTTCGGTTCTTCTCTTCTGTAACTAACACTAGTTCTGCTGACTGATGTCGATCGGGGGTCAATTGACGTTGATCGGGGGTCAATCGTCGGTTAATGTGTAACCCTATCAGTATTACTTTTAAATCTGAGAGTTCATTTTCATTCACAAACTTCTCCACTGGTTTGTCCTTGGGTACCAAAATTTGATCCCTATACATTCTCTTTTCATTCCATTCAATATCATGACTCCTAATAATTTTAGAATTTTCTAAATACCAAAAACAGAATCCAAAATCTATTAGAAATAATCTAACACTTAATTCACCATATGTGGATTAATGTGTAATTATAATAAAGTAATTATTTAATTACTCTAGTTAGCTTAGTTGTTAGTGTGTTGTTATCATCCCTTAGATTGTGGAGGATGTTCTTTAGTTAGAATATTGTTCTCGAATGATTTCCTGTAGAAGCTTTTTAGGGGAAATATGTTATTTCTGCATATTTGCTTTGTTTAGGAGATTTGTTCCATATATTGTGGAAGAGATAGAAGTTTTCCAATATCTATAAATATTGTAGCTCTCTCTTTTGGTTGTAATGCTTCATTTTATATTAATAAAATCACAGCAAGCTCCGCCTTGTTTTTGCAATTTAATCTGGTTTACAAATTTCATTTGGTATCAGAGCAGGTGAGTTAAGGTTGTAGATAATTGCTGAGGAAGTGTTAGAAGATTTGAGGAAGGAGGACTAGAAGCTTGAGCCAGGAGGAGCCATAGATGCCCCCAGCCTCTTCACAGCCCCTGCCCCTTCTCCACACACCCGGCAGCAGTAGAAGCAGCAAGAATATAAAAAAATAAAAATTGGAAGGGCAATCACAGGCCAGAGCACCTGGATGCACCTCCCAACTCCATTATTGTTTTCCAGGTGAAATTATTTCAATTGAGGAGATATTTGTCAATTTATTTTAATATTTGATGTTGTATTAAATTGCAAATATAACAAATATTATTTTGAAATCTGATTATTTCATTGATAAAAAAAAGAGAAACATCCACCACCGATCTGCAACCTGTATGCAACTGCGGTATTTGCATATATCTGTGAACTCACCTTGCAGACCTGTGGATTTACCTGACAACTTCACACCTGTAAAAGAAAAAAATGAGTTGGATACTGATCTGGTTGTGCGTCTTCAATCTGCAAGTAATTCATGTGTGACCTTGCAGAACAGAGCATAAGAGAGCCTTTAAGGTGAAAGGGCGGCGAAGGAAACAAGGCTGACGATGGAGGAAACAAAGCTGCATGCATGCATAAGTCAGACCCACGTTTTCTGTGTTAAAAATTATTTTTAAAAAAATTTCCTTTTTTGGACGATGCGAAAAAAATCAGAAGTATAAAAAAAAAATTCCATTTTTGGAAAGGGGCCCGGAAAAATAATTTTAAAACGGTCATAACTTTCAACTGGTACCTCAGATTGAGGTGCCATTTTTTTGAAAGTGTGTGTTTTTTCAAGCTCTACACTTTGGTCTAGTCAAAGAGGCCAAAGAGCCCAAAACTAAATTTGTAAGGGAAAAGAGGCCAAAGTGCCCAAAAATTAAAAAAATTGTGAAAATATTAATTTTTCGTAAACAAGAAGGGGGGTGCAATTTTCTTTTTCTATTTACAAGATGTTTGTAAAAATGGCCGATAGTGCCGAAAAATCATTGTAAAAGGCCAAAAAGGAGCCCACACTCAATAAAAATCAATTTTGGGGGTGTGTACTGATTTGAGGGGGATTTGTTTCATGTTTGATTCTCTATCTCTCTTTTCTTTCCTGCACAAATGGCTAACAATGCGCCCAAATTATTTTTTCCTGATTCAAAACTCCTATGAGGAGATAATTATGCTACATGGAAAATGAAAATTAAAACTCAACTTGAATTTGAGGACATAATTGGTGTAGTTGATGGCTCGATAACAAGACCAGAAAATTATATTGCTCAACAACGTGTGTTTTATCGTGCTAATCAAAAGGCAAAACTTATAATTTTGTTTTGTGTAGCGATGATGTACAACCTCATATTCTTCAAGCGACAACAAGTAAAAGAAGCATGGGATAAACTAGCAACTGTATATGAAGCTAAGAACAAAATTGCTATTTTACAATTACAAACACAACTCCATTATCTCAAAATGAATTCTAATGAGTCTATTGAAGGATTTCTAAAGCATGTTTCTATATTGAGATCATCTCTCCAAGCTTTAAAAGTAGAGGTCACCAATGAATCTCTTGTCCCTATTGTATTGAGAGCTTTACCACCTCATACAAAATATTTGTCACAACTATCAACATTATGGGTCCAACTACAAGTTTTGAAGAGTTAGTGAAAATTTTACAACAAGAAGAGTCCATGAACAAACTGTAGAAGATGAGGAACAAGCCCTCTCTTCATTCCATAAGGGAAAGAAATAGATTCATACAACTAGTAAGCAACACAAGTAGCATTCTCAAGAATACTCAAGGAAACACTCAAAGAAAAGCAAGTGTCGATTTGTGGCGAAAAGGATGTGACTTAAAATATTGTTGGTATAACACATTTGAAGGGTTCATCTAGTTGCAAGAAGCCAAATTTTCAACAATCTAGTCGGGGTTATCAAAACAAACAACAAGGACAAAGGAAAACTGGAAAAATAAAACACCACAAAGACGGCAACATTGTTGAAGAAGAAGATAACTCACCACATGAGGACTTCCTATTTGTTGCATAATCAACTCAAGAAATCAATTCACCACAGGCAATTTGGTATGTTGACTCAGGAGCAACAAGACATGACCGGGATAAATGATTGGTTCTTAGAGTTAAATAATACACCTAACAAAGACTATGTTTCATTGGGTGATGATTCATCATAAAGTGCAAGGAATTGGAAACATCTCCTTACCTCTTGGATCAAGAAAGTGCACAATAAGAGATGTTCTATATGTTCCTAGATTGACAAAAATTCTACTTTCAGTAATTTAGCTTTTGGAGCACAACTTAAAAGTGGATTTTGATTGTACAGATGGAAAGAAGACGTGTTTAATCAAAGATAAGTCTAAAAACTCCAAAAAAATTGCATGAGCTTCGGTGTAGGTCGTATGTTTCAGGTTGGATTTTGTTCAAACCAAAAATCAGGCCCTTATAGCTAAGGATACATCATCGAGTACAATTGTGGCATCGAAGATTTGGCCATGTAAGTTTTAGCTATCTTGAAACACTTCAAAAATAATAACATGGTAAGAGGACCGTAAAATTTCAAGAAGAATACAAACAAGTGTACAAATTGTTTGGCAGAAAACAACATAGAGCTTCTTTTCAAAAATCAGTACATTTAGGGCCCATGGTAAACTTGATCAGTGCATACCAATCATGCGGACCTATGAGACCTAGTCATTCAGGGTTTCAATATTTTATGCTCTTTGTTGATGATTACTCACGGAAAATGTGGGTATACTGCATTTGCACCAAAGACCAAGCCTTTGAAACTTTCAAGAAATTCAAAGTAGCTTGTGAAAATGTAACTAGTAAGAAAATAAAAACACTCTGCTCAGATCGAGGGGGTGAATACACCAGTAATGAGTTTAAAGATTTTTTGGAAACACATGGAATTCGTCGGCAAATGGCACCTCCATATACACCACAAAAAAATGGTGTTGTTGAAAGAAGGAATAGAACTATAATGGAAATGGTAAGGTGTATGATTGATGACTCGGGATTGACTAAAACATATTGGGAAGAAGCAGTAAAAAAAAAGCAGTTTATCTGTTGAATAGAGTTCTCACTTCCGCACTTGATGGAATAACACCACAGGAAGCTTGGTCAAGGAACAAACCATATATAAAACACCTTAGAGTTTTTGGATGCAAGGAAAGTATGCACATTCCTAATAAAAAGAGAACTAAACTTGATATGAAATCAAAACAACTTATATTCTTGGGATATAGTGATGAAGCCTTGGGATACGAGTTAATGGATCTAAAACCAAGAAAAAAATTCACAAGTAAAGATGTTGAGTTTTTGAAAATAAAGAAGTAGATGCTCCTTCCATAAACTCACAAAACAAGCCTACTAAGAAAATAGAAGATTTTCTTGATAAATATAATGATGATGAGGATAATTCAACTCCTCCATCTACAGAACGGATAAATGTATACCGAGTGGTATACTAATCTAATTTGAGATGCTAAGTTGGATAGTGATCCTAACACATCCACTTCATGACCTAGAACTCGTAGGTCAAATGCACTTCATGACTAAAAATGAGGTAAAATTAGCCTTAATGAGTACAGTAATTGAATCAAGTGAGCCCACTATAGTTCAAGATGCCCAGCAATCAAAACCTTGGTCAGATGCTATGAATTTAGAATTCAACTCTTTGATTAAGAATAATACATGGAAACTTACAGATCTTCCACTAGGGAAGAAGGCAATAGGTTGCAAATGGATATTTAAAACAAAGTACAAATCAAATGGAAGCATTGATAAATACAAGGCAAGATTGGTAGCTAAGGGTTATGCACAAAAAGAAGGCATTGATTATGAAGAAACATTCACACCAACAACTAAGATCAAAACAATCAGGATGATATTTTCTCTAGCTGCACAATTTGGTTGGAAAGTTCATCAAATGGATGTAAAAAGTGCATTTCTCAATGGGGATTTACAGGAAGAAGTCTACATGACTCAACCAGAAGGTTTTGTCATACCAGGTAAAGAAGGAAAGGTATGTAGACTCATAAAGTCACTGTATGGTCTCAAACAGGCTCCCAGGGCATGGTACATAAAGATTGATGAGCATCTCATCAAACATGGATTCAAAAGAAGTCCATATGATCCTAATCTCTATCTCAAAAATCAAGGGGGGAGATAGTGATCATAGTAGTATATGTCGATGATCTAGTCATCACTGGAAGTTCGGTGAAGATGATTAAAACAACTAAGGAAGATCTAAATCGATCATTTGACATGATAGATCTCGGGCTTCTTCATTATTGTCTTGGACTTGAAGTATGGCAAAAGGAAAATCACATCTTTTTTTACTCAACTAAAATATGCCAAGACAATGCTCGAGAAATTCAGAATGATGGATAGTATACTAATGGCTACACCTATGGAGACAAGGCTTCAATTGTCTCACACAGATCCATCAAAACAAGTAAATGTTACTCTTTATCGACAGTTGATTTGAAGTCTCATTTACTTAACTTATTCTAGGCCAGATATCAGTTATGCAATCAGTTATCTTTCTCGATTTATGCAAGAACCAAGGGTTTTTCACTGGAAAGCAGCAAAGAGGGTACTGAGATACATCAGAGGAACCATGGACTTTGGCCTAGAATATAAGAAGAATGATAACTTCTTCTTGACAGGATATACAGATTCAGATCATATAGGTAACGTTGATGATAGGAATTCCACTTCAATATTTGTGTTCTTTTTGGGATCTGGACCTATTTCATGGGGGAGTAAGAAACAAAATTGTGTTTCAAGGTCTTCCACAAAAGTAGAATATCGTGCAGTAGGAGGAGCTGTCTGTGAAGCGATTTGGCTCAGAAGGATACTTGAAGGATTAGGAATTCAACAGGATCATCCAACAATCCTACATGTAGACAATGAAGGAGTAATAAAACTTGTTTGGAATCCAGTCTTTCATGAACGCACCAAACACATTGAGGTGCAGGTACATTTCATTCACGAACAAGTTCAGAACAACAACATTCAGCTTCAACATTGCCCGACAGAACATCAGCATGCATATATCTTCACAAAATCTCTTGCACATCCTAAATTTGAGGCATTCAGAGTATTTCTCTCCTGTTCACTTCAGAATATGATGAATTAAGGGGGGGAATGTTAGAAATAATCTAACACTTAATTCACCATATGTGGATTAATGTGTAATTATAATAAAGTAATTATTTAATTACTTTAGTTAGCTTAGTTGTTAGTGTGTTGTTATCATCCCTTAGATTGTGGAGGATGTTCTTTAGTTAGAATATTGTTCTCGAATGATTTCCTATAGAAGCTTTTTAGGGGCAATATGCTATTTCTGCATATTTGTTTTGTTTAGGAGATTTGTTCCATATATTGTGGAAGAGATAGAAGCTATCCAATATCTATAAATATTGCAGCTCTCTCTTTTGGTTGTAATGCTTCATTTTATATTAATAAAATCACAACAAGCTCTGCCTTGTTTTTGCAATTTAATCGGTTTCTGATTTCAAAATCACTAGATCCATGACCAATGAAAGTGCATCTCTTGAATTTTACATCCAACATTTTTCTATTTTCCTTATCAGTATGCACAAAAGCTTCGAACCAAAACTTAAAGAAAATAAAGATCTACCTCTTTTCAGGTCCAAGTTTCCTCTTGTATTGCTCCATCTAGTGAATTTGAAGGCCCACGGTTAATCAAATAAACTGTTGTATCAACTACTTCTTCCCAAAATTGCAAGGGTAATCTAGAGTGTATCCTCATACTTCTAACACGTTCCATGATTGTTTTCTTCATTCTTTCAGTAGCACCATTTTCCTGCAGTGTTCTTAGAACCATCATTTCTCTACGTATCTCATTCATTGAACAATAATCATTAAAATCCTTGCTACAGTATTCACCACCATTGTCAGATCTAAGGCACTTTAACTTTGAATTTGATTCAAACTCAAAAAGTGTTTTCCATCTTTTAAAAGTTTCAAAAACATCATATTTATGTTTAATATAATAAACCCATAAATTTCTTGTAGTATCATCAATAAAAGTAACATAATATTGGGATCCTCTGTGAGAGAGAAATCTCACTCTCTTTTGCTTTCCAAAAAAACAATGCTCATAGAAGTCAAGATCTAATTCTTTCAAATCTGATAACTTAACCTTAACCTTTAAGATCTACATTCCTTTTTAACTCATATGGCCCAACCAATTATGCCACATACATGCATATGAATCTGAAGTAGATAATGTAGAAAAGGAATCAGTAACATAGGTAGATAAATATAACATTCCTACCTTCTTACCTCTTGCCACAAAAAAATCACCCTTGGTGACTTTCCAAGAGTCTCATGTAAAAGTAACCATGTAACTAGCTTCACCTAGTTTCCCTGCAGAAATAAGATTCCTCCTAAGGCTTGGCACATGCCTCACATATTTTAATACCCATGTATTTCTATTCTACAATTTTAGATGAACTTCTCATTTACTAGTAATACTACAAGGTTCATCATCACCCAAATAAACATGCCCAAAATTTTCTGGACATAATTTCTGAAATAACCCTTATTAGGGGTTACATGGAAAGAAACTTCTAAATCTAAAAACCATGATTCAATTCTATTATCTAAAGAAAGAATAAGATCATCTTGCATTACCTCTACAACAGTAATATTTACTTCTTTACATTTGCCTAGTTGTTGGTTCTCTTTATCCTTTGACCAACAATCTTTCTTTGCATGTCCTTTCTTTCCACATTTCCAACAATCAATTCCCTTACCTCTGGATTTATATCTGTTATCCCTTGAATTTTATTTCCCATTACTCTTACTCTTGGATGTCTCCTTCTGCCTGCCCCTACTTTCTACATTTAAAGCATTCCCATATGATGATTCCTATGTACTCTTCCTATGAATTTATTCATTCAATATTATACTAACCACATCATCAAAATTTAAAATATTATTAGAGATTTTTTCTTACTAACATGCATTACTAAGTTATCCCAACTATTAGGAAACGAACATAAGAATAAAAGTGCTTTAAATTCATCATCAAACGGTATATCAACCAATTTCAATTGATTTACAATAGATTTGAAATCATTCAAATGACTAGATGCAGATCCACTTTCATGCATCTTAGAACTAAATAGTTTCTTCATCAAATAAAATTTATTTGAAGCACTAATTTTTCATATAAATTAGCTAGAGATTTCATTAACCCTACCGTAGAAGTTGCTTCGTAATATTGGAAGCCATGGATCTTTGTCGGGGCTCAATCTTATAGATCCCAAATCCTTTCTATCAAGAATATTTGATTCTTCATCAGTCATCTTTGTAGGTCTAGACTTCTCATCCAACGGTAAATACAAATCTCTTTGATACTATATAATCCTCAATTTGCATCTTCCATAATTGATCATTTCAGCCATCAAATTTCTCTACCTTGTATTTTTTTCTTCTTCCATTGTTGTAGATCCCACTCAATTAGAAAACCCTCTATGATTAAATATGTTAACACACAAAACCCTCAAACAAAGCTCGATACCAGTTGTTGGGGTTAAAAACGATTATACAAATAATACATCGAGATCTAAGCATACATGAAAATAAATGTTGATATTCTCTTTGGAAGAAATATACATAACAAGAGATATAAATCAACACTAGATTTAGCATGGTTCACCTAGTTTGGGCTACGTCCAAAGAAGAAACAAGCCAATCTATTATCCAAATATTCGAGAAGATATACAATGAATATTTATAATCTTCCACACCTCTCGGATGTACAGTACTTTATTACTCTCAAGCTTTTGCTTCTTCACGAAGAATTCTCTCTCTCATAATTATTCTCACAATATTCATCAACTTTTGTAATTTCTTCTTAATTCTTACTTCTAAACCCTATATTTTATGTTATATAGGCATATACAAAATTAGGGCACTTAGCCATGCAATTACAATCAATAGATCTTCTTTAATACTAAAAATAGATCTAATTCCCACTATTTAATTAAAATACCCACACGCAGTAATCGATGTCGATTTATCGCTAACCGATGTCAGTTCCTCCTTGCACGACCGATGCTAGTCATAGGTGACTAATGTCCATCTCTCCATAACCAATGTTGGTTACTGTGTTTTCCAGCAAGTTTCATATTGCATGCTAATCCAAAGTAATTTAGATCCCTAACTCAACATTGTTGACCTCCTTCATGCTTATTTTTATTGGTGAGCACATTCTCTTGATCCTTGGATAACTCATTTGATGCGGACCAATTTTCCATGACTGCTTGCAATAGATCTCTTTGGCTCAAAATTTTTAATGACTCCCACATTGAGATGTTTATTCAATTTATTAATTTTCTCTATGATATTGAAAGGAGATGATTTTTCATTATATTTCCCCTTGTTTGGCACAAGTTTCTCTTAAACATGAGCTGCAACAAGCTGGTACATGAGCCAGTATAGAAGGTGGTTTGGACAGATTTTGTACCTTTGAGGCTACACTTGGATTGTTAACTCCTTAAGGTGTGATAGGAGGTTGAGAAGCACTTGGATTAGATGAATTCCCTTCCTCCATCTTATTATACCTTGTGTTGTCTTCCACACCTTAAGAAGGAGCTTTATTTAGTCCACATAAATCCTTAGCTTTCCATTTCACAATTGTAGTCTCGCTTGGAGGTGCTTCTTGAGTAGTTTTTTCCTATTTTTTTTCTTCTTCGTTTGCTTCTTGAGACACACCAACCATTGTCATCATTAAATCTTGATTTAAAGCACAATTAAAACATGTTTCCTAGTTGTGAGGTTGACTATATGGGAAACACCATTCATACTCTTTTTCCTTATTGTTCTCACTTGGAAACAAGGCTGGATGTAGAGGAAACATTGGGATTAGAAGGATAAAATGGTTTATTAGCAAGAGGTTGTCCTTTATTTTTATTAGTATCTTGAGTAGGTGGTCTATTTGGCTGATATAGATATCTATTGAGTTGAGCTTGAGGCTGATATGGCCTGAAATTTTAAAATTTTTGCCTCTTAATTGTTACCAACTCATTTCTTAAGTTTTTCAATTACTTCATGACTTCCTAAAGCTTGGCTGAGGCACTAGAAGAAGAGGTAGAATCTTCGGTAGGATTTTGGTTTTAGGATTTGGGATAGGATCTATTATAGGTGCTTGACTAGAACTTAGATTCCCCATCTCCGGATAAAGAGGCATAGGTGGCCTAGGTGCAAGTTTATCGGCTTAGATCAAGTAATTCTCCACTCTAATGGCTATGTTATAATCTTTAGGTAAGGTTTTCCTTCCCATAGATTGAATCATCATCACTATATTATAATTAAGAGCTTTTAGGAAGTAGATAAAATCGCCTTATGTAGTCGGCTTGATGACAATTGGAATCCTATCCCACGTTCTTTGGAATATGAAGTTAAAATCATACATTTGTTCATTTGGTGCTCTCTTTATTGTAGTTAATTTCTCCAACAGAGATAAGTTGTCTACTTTTTCTCCAAACTGGCCATAAAGAGTTGTGCACAATTGATCCCAATTTTGAATTGATCCTACCCCTAAGCTTCTAAACCACTTGTAAATCTTTTCTTTTGAAAGAGGGAGCTAACATTTTCACTGCCACATCCATCTCAGCAACCTCATATATAACACAAACATTTCCAATGTCTTGAATGTGATCAATCAGAGTTGTGTGGTTTTCCCCATTGATGTATGGGATGTTATTCAATGCTACCACTAGAATAATATTTTGTTCATTGAGAGCAAGTGGGTTGTTTCCCATAAAATTGATAAAAGGATTTAGATGTGGTTGATGATCCATTCTGATTGGTCTAAGAACTCTATTGGATTGAAGGAATGGTTTACTAGGTAGAGGCATTCATAATGTTCTATTCAATGGAGTTGGAGACCTTTGAGCTCTTCTTACCCTTCTTCCTCTTCCTGGAGATAGCAGAAAATACTCAAAAACACCTCGTTCTCTTATTGTTGACCTAGTTTGAATTATTCACATAAATTTTAGGAACTTGGACTACTAAAACCATTGAAATATGCCCCTAAGAGTTGTCATATGTGTTGCTACAAAACCTCTAAAGGTTGGAAATTACAAAAAATCACACCAATCTTTCTACAATAAAATAAATACTTCCCTAGTCCCACCGAGCGTGCAAAAGCTGTTATCCTTTGAATCACAACACACTCTAATTTCTTAGCATGTGAGTGAGTTAAGAAAATTAGTGTGACTAGGTAACATGGAGTTGCTTCAAGGTGTGGGACCTTACAGATGAAGCAACTCTCTAGAGAAGGCTAGTTAATCTTCCTAAACTAATGCAATTTCTACTTCTAATGAAAAAAATCTACTAACTACCTCTAACTTATGACTTCCAAGGGACCAGGGAGAGAGAATTAACATGAAAATGAAAGAAAGCTACTCTAAAACAGGTGATACACCAAGAGAATGGTGTGGGAATATCTCTAATAGATGAAAATGAAGTAAAATGTATAACAAAGAGGATAAAACAATACTACAGTCCAACAACAACATTCAAACAAACATTTTCATGAAGACACAATAGTGTAGACCTGCAAAATGCATAAATTAGACATAATACACCTACATCTGAAATAGAGAGGTAAGAGAATGCAACAAATACAAGTAAGGGAAGAAATATATCCAAAAATCAAGTTTATTGCTTCATTATTTTACACGGTCCATTACAATGCAAGAGAAAATTCCTAGATCATCATGCGAGAAGTCCAAAATTAAGGCATGTAGCACATTGGTGTTCTAAAATAATTTTGGAAGAGTTTTGTTATAATAAGAATCCCCCTCTCAAATGAGAGGTCACTACAATTTATAGAAAATGAGGGAGAGGAGAGAGAAGTTGCAAATCTCATATTTCCCCTTTCACCTACTTATAAAGTACCAAAAGTGGTTGTAAATCATGATGGGAAACCTGCAAAATCCATCCCATGTTGTCTTATAACTTGCAACAGAAGAAAAATGGTTTCTCATGCTCATTAAATTCCATTTCAACCACCTGGAAATCATTATTTGAAATTGGGCTCATTAATTACAATTTTCACCCCTAAAAATCCATAAAATCTCTAATTTCTAGTTTATGAGTGTAGAGAATGGAGCGGAAAATTCCAACGAGTCCAATTTTGCATGATTTGGCTGCGAGAAATGGAGAATTTTTTATCATCATCGCCGCAACTAGCTCTTTTTTATTTTCAAGCTTATCCTCACCTTTAGAGGATTTGTGCATTAAAAATATAGTGGAAGAAATAATTTTTAATTTTCCCTCCTTCATAATGTTTCTACATATTTTAATGGCTTGAAGCATTTAAAATTTCCAATGGGTCCCACCACTTTTGCAAATTTTAACAAGGAGGATTGAGTGATTGAAACTTTGAATTAGGGGCCAACTTGGCCGGCTCGCCGATTAGCTCAGCGATCGGCACCCCTTTTACATTTCCCAAACCCTTCATTTGCATTAGGATATCCTCCACATATTACCCTAGTTAGTGTCTAAACCCAACTCGAGTGCCACATCCAAGTCAACTCGCCAATCCTCCCAACTCCGTTAATCCCGCACATCATTCATGTCGCTACAACATGTCCTACCAACACCCCACTCGTCCGCATCGAGGTTCTGAGCCACCCCACGATCTTGCACATTAACTCTCTTGTGAAAATTTTTCCTAACACCTTTGGATTTCCTAATGTTTTTGTCATGTCCGCAACACTCCCCGTGAATTATTTATCGGTGAGTTATGTTCTCCATGCCCACACCGAGCCCACACCCATGTTCTGCATGATCTCATGGGCACGTAAACCGACTCCCCCCGCATCACATTAATTCACCTTTATATTATGGAGAAATTGGTTCTTTGAGGCATGTAAGTCCTAAGTTCATGTGGACCCTTGCTTCTCCATAAATCCTCATCAGCCAATGACCTCCCACGACAAAACTCACTCAATGGCTCGTCGAGTTGGTTTGGCAAGCCAAATCCCAAACCTTCACAGACCATTTTCACTAAGTCCGACCAATTTACCTTCACAAAAACCTTATCCATAGCCATTCCAATGAGTTTCTACGATCGAATCGATTCCCCAAACCTTCTGATGAGCTGTAAGGAAACTAACTTGGCCTCCTCTCCATGTATGAGTTGACCTACCACGAGCCATCCATGATCAATTTTCCTCCGAGTTATTTTCTTGCCACCCCACCATGCCTCTTCTAATAGCTCATCCCTCTGGCTCAATGCACAACTTAGTCCCTTCCATGCATAGGGCTTATTTTTAAGAGCTTGTCACCCCGATCCAACACTACAACATTGAACTAGCTTAACGAGCTAGAAACAACTTGTCTACCATCTCAACGAGTGGAAGGATCCTTAGGCTAAACTTTTGTGAATCTTTCCAATTTTTTCCTTGAACCTTTGAATTTTTTTGGTTCTTTCAATGCCAAGATAGCTATGTAGATATTCCAGAGTGCTCCCAGACACTTTATCCATTTTTTCTCATTTTTGCCTACAAGTGGGTCCCATTGCTCGCTTTTTCATCTTGAGTAAATCTTGGGCTTCATGGAAACCTAGAAGAGGAAAAAATCCTCTCAAGGCTTCTAACCTTGTTGGGGACCCTTTTGATGTCCTAAAACATAGAATTATGCCATTATACTACGGACCAACCCATGAGGAACCTTGATAATTGATTGACGCAAGATCTCCTGGTTATCCATTTCCACTTAGGAGGTGAAAATAAATAACAATAATGAGAAAAACACTCAACCTAAGAATAAGTTTCCTACAATTATCCAATATCCATCTAGTTATTCAAAATCTCAACCTAAATACCATTACAAAACTTATTCTAAAATTCAATGGAATTTCATTGAAGAAATCTACTACATGCTTTGTAAGATTCCACGCATGGAATGTTTTTGTGCATATCCTCATAATAGAAAATTATTTATGAAACAACTCCAATACTCATACGATTCTCCAATAATAATTAAGTATGATCTCCATAATCAAAATTTACATACCGTTGAATTACATGTCATAGAAATCATGTCTTTCTCTCAATCTAATAGTATAATTTTTGTTGTCTCTCGAGAATGAAATAATCAATAACGAGATAATTTACCATTCCAATGACCCTCAAATATATATTAGTGTCTTGATAAATTATACTTAAGGGAGTAAGGTATTAGTGGATGAATTTTCATGAATAAATTTTACATTCTTATGGTTAATCAAGACATTGGGATACTCAAAAATAACATCAATAAGACACAACTCGACTATCATGGCTTTAATAAGAAAAAACAAAATACCTCTAGATGTATTTGGATCCCTATTATGATGGGACACACAATAGTACACACCAAGGTCGGAGTATTAGACTTACAACTCTCATAAAATTTGTTATTAGGGTAATCCTATAAACAACATATGAGCATTGTCATATCCTCTAGAAGAAAATGCATAATATTAGTCCATAATAACATGTAGAATAAACATGATGTGGAATAAAGACTATCTAATTTTTTTGACAAGAATTTTGACATAAACACATGAAGGAACCAAAATGTTAAAAATTAGGGTAATCCTATAAACAAAATATGAGCATGATCATATCCTCTAGAATAAAATGCATAAAATTAATCCATAATAACATGTAGAATAAACATGATGTGGAATAAAGACTATCTAATTTTTTTGACAAGAATTTTGACATAAACACATGAAGAAACCAAAATGTTAAAGCTTTGTCTTAGAGTGAATATTGAAATATGAATCTCTCCCATGTCAACTATGAGATGGAAGAAAATTATAGGTTCCTACCTTCCAATGATTTTTTTAATGTTTCTTAGGACATGAAGTACCAATTGTTAAAACTCAATCATGTTGAATTTTTAGGAACCCTTGTAATTAAGACTCATTAAAATTATTTTTCTTCTTCTTTTTAGTATGCATACAAGTTAAATCAAAATTGACCTATAAGATTCATGATCTTTTAAATGGATTTTTCTCTTGATACACTCAATTGATGTCTAAATACTTTATTTTTCATTTTTACAAACTTATCATGTTTAAATCAGAAAAATAGTACCACATCTCCTCTTACATGTTTTCACCCTTTTTGAGTTTGATTAGGGTTTTACAACTATAATCAAATAAAGAATGAAATAAATGTTACAAGGGGTTATTTTGAATAATTAAATTCCAACATTAACCATTCACTATAAAAATTAGCCATTAAGACTTGCAAAAATATACACGATGCAATACAAACTCAAGAATACATGGGATTGAGTACACTTAGCTAATTACATGTGATTATGGGCTGATCTAGGTAATCTGAATGTTAGAACATAGATATATATACTTGAGAAACCTTCAAAACTAAAACTTTGAGTTGAAGACCATTTGGGAAGGACTATATAGTAGGGGTAAGAACAGTTGTATGGTCTTGACCTATTTATATGATTTTGCACCTTCTCATAACTTTGGTATGTATATTTTTGTGATTTTCACTTGTTGGATTCACTTTTTCATTATCTTTTAGTCACTCTCAATCACATTGTGTGGGCATTTAAATAGTTTACTCAATCCCTCAAAACCCTAACCATTGATGAAGTCTTGTAAAAAAACATTAGTTAAATTGTAGGTACCCCCATGCATCATCGATGTCGAACTACTATGAAAAGGCATTAAACTACATGTTGTTCTCCAACTACCATGTTATATCTAGTTGTAGTGTAATAAAATTTGACATATTCTCTTTGAAAAAGTTTGACTTCAATTTCTCTTGTGTGCGAATCTACTTGAGTGGGTGATTTTGAGTGCTTGAAAATGTGGGAATTAGTTCCCTAGACCTAGTGGGAAGATTTATACCTATAGATAGTGTTGCCCTAATGAATGTGTAGAAGTATTTTTAGAATGTAGGGAGCTTTGGGTGCCTTTTGTGCTATCTTTTGCAATATGATTCCATAAGAGTGCTTGAGAGTGTTAGGTACTAAATGAGGTGAGTTTCACTTGCTTATATATGCTTTTGAAGGTGATTTAAGTTGGAAAGGATGATTAAGGGGAAGTAAGTGACCCAAATAATAATGTGTAATGGGAAGTTAGGGACCAAAGTAAGTTAGGTCAAGACCATACGATAGGGTAAGGACTGTACAGATATTTCTACCCCTATTGTATTTTTTTCACCAAAGGGTGGAAACGGAATGTGAATTTTGGAAGATGAAAAGTGGAGTTTCTTACTATTTTTCATGCATTCAATTATCATAAACTATTGATATAAGAGTGTGTAAGAGTAATAAATATAGACAAGAGACCTAGGGATGTACCATATGAGAATGCAAAGTGCACTTGTTTGAGTGAGGGAGAAATGTCAAGATCAACAGTGTCAAAGAGTAGAATTACCAAATTGGATTGTTTACAATACCTCAAATCCTTTGAAATTAAACCAAGTTCATTTTTAAAGTTCCTCAAGTGGATATTTTACACGTGGAAATATTTGGATTTCCTACATTTTTAAAATTCTTAAACTTATTCACTTTTCATAGTTTTCCATGCCTTTAATGGATGAGTGACAAGTGGCATGAAGGAAACGTGGAGGAAATCAGCATATGTGACTATCTCATTCCTAATTTTTAATCTCTACACCTTAAATATGTACTATTCAATTAAAAATTACATGAAGGAAACATTACAATCATAAACACTCTACACTATCTCAAAACTTTGTCTCTCACCTCCAAAATATATAGAATTTTAATTGTTGACAGGTGGCATGAGTGAAACACGGAAGAGATTGGTATTATGCATTGTCTCAAGGTTTTTTCCTTTGATTCCCCTCCCTTTTGAATTTCAAGAAACTTATGGTTGATAGGTGGTATTTTCAACACATGACAAATATTAATGAAATTTAAACTCATTACAATGTCTATCCACCATGTTAAATTTGATTGTCTCACAAGAAAGGAAAATGAAGCACGAGCATTAACTAAGATATATGTAGTGGATATATATCTAGTTTTTATCATATATTTTAATTTAGAGATTTAAATGAAAAGTAAATAATACCATTGAAAATGTAATTCATATCTACACATTGATCCTATTTTTATAAGAATGGTTTTAAGATTTATTGAGATATTTATGGTGTATTTATTCCATATTTTTACAAAAATTAGATCAAATTGTTCTCCAAAATCACTTATATAGGCTTTAAGTTATCATATTCTCTTATGAAGAGGTTTTCAAGTTGATGTCCCCTCGTGGGGCTACCCAAATGTAGTGAAGAGGTAAAAAAATATATGGATCGAAAGAATGAGCTTCTATGGTAGTCTCAAGGGTGAAATCATGATCCTTTAACAAATGGAAGCTTCATCTTCACTCATCCTCCTGATCTCATGGGCATGTATTGATTATTTCTAAGAGATCACTTTGGAAAAAAATAACTGATTATTTCTTTAAAATAATGGCATAAAATAAAACAAAATCATATTTTTGCAAATCATAAAGTTTTTATGGATAGTGTTTGTTCAATCCATTTCCATATATGATTTAATATTCATGGATCATCATTTTTCTAGCATGGATCACAATAATATTCTTGGTGGTGTTTTGGTTGGATCATTTCAATTAGACACATTTTCATACCCCTATGATCTATGTGGAGGGAGGAGGATGAGAAAAGATATATTATCCAACATATTATTGATCATCATCTCCTCTTCTCTCTTCTCTCTTCTCTCTTCCCTCTTCCCTCTTATATATATGGGTCTAACCACTTTTTTAAAAGTATTCTCTTCCTTCAATGCACATTCACCCTACTCTTTTGGGTGCCAATATTTTGAGTTCCTCTTACCTCTAGTTTTTATCTTTGTAAATCAATAAAAACCTTGAACTATTTCTATAGAATACTTTGTATATTATAACTCTTAATACATCTACAATTTTGGAGTATATATGCCCTTTGTCTTTTTGTTTATTGTGATTTATCTCTATGTTAGTTTTATGGTGTATTGTATTTATAATATACAGGTTTTTATTCACATGTATTATATAGGATGAGAAGGAGATTTAGATTTAAAAAATATTTTTGGTTCATATCTTCCGTTTTGTACATTTGTTTTGTCATGTGTCTTGATAACTGATATAGGGAGGGCGATCCCCTTCTAGTTGCATCATCATGTTTTTCTTTCATGTTTTCCCATCCCTTTTCTCTTCCAACTGGTAGATTAGAGTGGAGTATTGATAACATAGAGTAGTTAGGATAAGATCTATATTTCTCTTGAAGTCTTCCTCAAGGATCCAAGTTCTCACACCTTCGATGCATCCACATTTTTTTATTAAGACAACAATATCTTCAATTGGTGATTTGGGGGTGCATTTATTATTCATCCAAAATTTTATGGCATGCTCAATGGGATTCTATGTGTTATTTTTGAATAATTGTAGTATTTGTAGAAGAAATGATTCATGATTTTCTAATTTAAAACTATGTTTTGGTGCATTCTTATCTCTTTTGGTTTTTGAGCCATGTTTTCAAGAACCTATAAAATCTACTTATTTAAATATCCATTTCTCTACTTTGCGAGACCATTTCCTTATATATACTCTTGAGGTTACCCATTCATGTATCTTCACATATCTATTTCTTTTCCTCGTTATAAAAATATCCCCCTTCCATTTTCAATAGTAGGATGATATTCACAAAATGGTCCTAAAACCTTATCCCTCTTTCATGAAAATTATGATATAAGCCATGTTGAACATATCCATAATGTATCCAATCATTATTCTATACGTAATGTCACATAAAATAATATATTCCTTAAGTTATTTTCCTTTTATTTTAGAGGAAACCATCAAGATTTGTATATTATCTTGGCTCTATAATCCATTTCCACATGGGACCAGTTGTGATAAAAAATGAAGAAGGATTTTAAGAAGGATGAAAACATCATATCTCTCTTAAAACACCTTAGCATCATAAAGAGAGTCCCAATAGGACATTTTTCACAATTTAATCTCATATTGAAAATGTATTTGTAAATAATTCATCAAGAATGCAAACCTCAAGTAGGTATAATATTCTTGTTTTAGTTAAGAGCCTTTTATCTTGATTTTATTATTTAGATTGAGCCCTTAAGGGAAATACTCTTCCTCATGCGTATGATTTTTATTTTGGTGATGAAATCATGCTTTTTCTTAGTCAGGAGGTTTCCACTAAGGATAATGGTTAGAAATGTCCTTAAAAGGGGAGAAAGTTTTATTGGTCCACTAACGGTACTCAATTTACAACCTTGGGGAAAGAACATGAAGGTGAGAAAGGTAAATTGGTTGATTGTAGTGACCTTAATTTTTCACATGGTTAGAACTTGTTTCAATCCTTAGAGATTACATTATTGAAGCACCAAAAATATTTTTAGACATTGAGGCCAATCAAATGAACCCTCAAGGGGAAAATGAAAAGTATATTGTGATGGTAAAATATATGTTTGAGGCTAAGGATAAGCAATCAAAACCAAATGTTGAGAGAGACATGTTTATTGAAAATAAAGTAGAGGAAGACAAGTTAAAAAACTTTACAATATTTCTCTATGATGATTTGAAGGTAGATGTTTCTATATGATCTTTTTATCGATATGAACATAAATAAAATGAGAAAATCATAGAAGTATGTCCATTTTTTTAATTTGGGTGTCTTATCAAATACCTATCCATATCATATCTCAAGTCATAGTTACCACTTTGGTCATGTTTGTTTCAAAGCATGAAGGAAAGTATTAAAAATCAAAAGCAAACTCCAACACCTCCAAAAAAAAAGTGCATATTACATGGTGTATTTGATGAGTAGAGATGATATTTTGAAAGAATAGGAATTCAACCCCTATTTAAACTCCTGTAATTTTCCACAACCATTGCAAATCTGATTGCATGGCACAATTTCACCAGAAAAGGGAGTTACTTAACCTATCCAAAATCTAGATTTTTGTGATTCCATTGTGTACATTCTTAGAGTAGGAGTAATTTAGATTTATTTTTACAAAATAAGTGATTTTTACATTATGCATATTTCTATTTAATTATGTATGATATGTCTTTTGTAAATAGGTTTTGTTGGGTCACTCGTGAGACTTGTTCACAATTTATAACTTTAGATTTTTAGGAAAATGTATATTTTAAAAGTTTTTCAATGACATGATCCATGCCAAATGGATGAAACGTAAAATAATCCTTATATTTAGTGGGTAAATGCCCTTTGAGTCAACAAAAAAATTCCAAAACTCAACCCTATTGAATTTTTAGGAACCCTTTTAATTAACACTCGTTAAAATTGCTTGTCTTCTTCTAATTCGTATGTGTAAAAGACAAATCAAAAGGAACTTATAAGATTCATGCTCTTTTAAATGGATTTTTCCCTTTAAATATTCAAATGACATCCAAATCATTTTATTTATCATTGATTAAAACCTGTCAATTTTAAATCAGCAAAATAGTGTCATGTTCCACTCAATGGCATGTCTTCATCCCTAAAAGTCTTTGAACTTGTTTTATGTGCATTGATTTAGTGCCTCGATGGATTTTTAACATCTTGAACTCATTGGTTTCCCAGAATTTAAAAAAATATTGAAATTAGTCACTTTTCATATTTTTAGTGAATTTGATGGATGAGTGACAAGTGGTGTGAAGGACATGTGGAGATAATCAACATAGGTGACTATCTCCAACCTAATTTTTGGTCTCAAAACCTTGCAAAGTACGAATGAGTGAAAAGTGGTATGAAGGAAAATTGGATTTCATTGGCACTCTAAATTATCTCAATCCTTTATATCTCACCTCCAAACTTTGTAGAATTTTAATTGTCGACAAGTGACATAAGTGGCATATGATAGATATTGGTGTTCTCCATTGTCTAAAGGTTTTTCTCTACTTGCTCTCCTACCAAATTTCGAGACACCGATGGTTGACAAGTGGAATAGTCAACACATGGTGAATACTAGTGAATTTTAAATTCACTACGAGTGTCTCACTATGTAAAATTTTACTATCTTGCAGTGAAGGAAAATGAAGCATGGGAAAATCCACTTTGGAAAGATACAATGGATAGATATTTAATTATTATCATATACTTCCATTGAGATATTTAAATGGAAAGTGAATGATACTTTCGGAAAGGAATTTAAAATATCTACAGATTGATTCTATTTTTGAGAATAATGGGTGAAGTATTTGTGATATATTTAGCGCATATTTATCAAGTTTTTACTAAAAAAATTAGATCAAACGGTTCTCTAAAATCACTCACATTGGCTTCTATGTTATTATATTCTCTTTTCAAAATGTTTTAAGTTGATTTCTGCCTCATGTCCCCATTAAAATCTAAATGAATGAGTTAAAAATATATAGATCAAATAATGATCTTCAATGACGGTCCCAAGATCATGATCCTTGAGCAAATGGCATATTCATCTTCACTCCTCCTCTTAATATCCCGGGAATGCATTAATTATATCTAAGGTTTCACTTTCAAAACAAAATATATTATTTTTCTTTCAATTGAAGGCATGAAATCAAACAAATATCATATTTTCATGCAAACTCATGAAGGAATTATGAATAATGTTTTCTCAATTCATTTCTAGTTATGATTCAATGGTTTGAGATCATCATTGTGCGGTAGAGAGATCCTGGAATATGCATGGTGTCATTTTGGGTGGATAATTTTAGTTAGACACCTTTTCAAACCCCTATCATATATTTTGAAGGGATAAGGATGAGAAAGGATATATTCTCTTACATATTATTGATCCTCTTCTCTCTTATCTCTTCTCTCTTCCCTTTTCTATAAATGAATCTAATAACTCTCGTAAAACCGGTTCCCCTTCGTTGAATGCAAAATTACCCTTATATTTTTGGTGCTAATATTTTGAGTTCCAATGACCTCTATATTTTAGCTATGTAAATACGTAAAAACCTCGAAATATGTTTATAATAGACTATGTGTATTGTAGATCTTAAAACATCTATGATATTGATCATATTTTCCCTTTGTCTTTCTATTGATTTTCCCTTAACTTTATGTCATATTTATGGTTTATAGTCTGTATAATTTTTAAGGTTTTTATTCAATGTGTCTTATATAGACTGAGAGGAAAATTTATATTCAAAAGTTGGTATATTAGGAATGGTGATCCCCTTAATTCTTGGTACATCACCTTGTTTTTATTTCATTTTTCTCATCCCTTTTCTCCTGCAATTAGTAGATTAGAGTAGATTAGTGATAGCATATATTAGTTAACATAAGATCTAACTTTCTCTAAAGGTCTACCTAAAGGAGTCAAGTTCCCACACCTTGGATGCATTTCCATTATTTTTTTGAGATATCAAGCTCTTCATTTCGTGATCTGTGTTTACAATATCATTCGGGCATTTGTACCCACAAATCACTAATTTAATATATTATCATCTCAACAACATGAATGGAAATTTATCTAAGGTGTGGTAACCTTGATCCTTGAGGAATACCTCTAGATAAATTTTATCTCTTATATTAACTAATCTATGTTATCACTATTATAATCTAATCTACTAGTTGTAGGAGAAAATTTATGAGAAAACATGAAAGAAAAATATGGTGATGAAACAATAAGTAATGGGATCACCCTCCTATATGAGTCGGGAAGAGAGATATAGGGAGAAACATGTTTCCAATTAGAAATATATGATATACTTAGAGACCCACATTTCATACATTTCCCACATGTTGAATACCTTCAAGAAGGACCTAATAAAACCTATTTATAACATATAAATCATGCATACTTTAAATTAAATATATAGATTATGTAAAGCACTTATTATGATAAACATATGTCCAAGAAAACCTATTTATAAAATATAAATCATACATACTTTAAATGAAATATACAAAGTTTGAAAATAGAAAAAAACTAAACTACTCCTACTCCTACTCTAACAATGGTCATAGTGGAATTACCCATATCCATAGACTATCTAGGAGAAGTAACTCCTTTTCTAGTGAACTTACGTCATGCAATGATCTTTGCAATGGTTGTGGCAAATGAGAGGAATGCAAATAGGGTATGAAATTCCTCCTTTTTCAAAATATCAATTTTCCTCATCAAATACACTTCTATTCTATCCCCCTTTGTCTTTGTTTTAGTTTTCCCTTACCTATATATTCTCTTTATGGTTTATTATGTGTAACATTTACAAGGTTTTTAGTCATTGTGTCTTATAAATATTGAGAGCGAAAGTTATATTTATATGCCATCCTATTTTGGATCATATATTCCCTTTGGACCTACGTTTTGTATTCTTTCTTGATAAATCATATAGGGAGTGTGATTCCCTTCTCGGCACATCACCATGTTTTTGTTTCATGTTTTGTTGTCCCTTTTCTCCTACAAATGGTAGATTAAAATAGAGCAGTGATATTATAGATTAGTTTGGATAATATCCATCTTTCTTTAGAGGCCTACCTCAAGGGCTAGGTTCCCACACCTTGAATAAATTTTCATTGTTTATATTTATACACCAAGATCTTTAATTACTAATTTATGGGTGCACATGTCATCCAACTAACATGAGCCACATGTCAACTATGAGGAATATCTACTTTTGTGAAAATTTAGGGGTAAAAATGATATATATGGAGCCTCTTATCTTAGTCAAAAATATTACCATATACTAAATGACCTTTTCCTTTTTCTAGTTAAACTTCCTTTTGATATTAAGGATTTTGATTTATTTATTTTTTCTATTCCTTATCCATATGGATTCAAAATATTTTTCAAATGGGTATGAAAGATGAAAAAAAATAGAGATATTACACCTATCCATTGTAAAGGAAAATCTACAAACCTTGACACTTAGATATTCCTAGACTTGCACCTTAAAAAGAATGTTATTTTGAAACTAAAATTGGTGTGCTCAATAGGGAGTGAAATAAAGGAAGATACATATAATTGGTAGGTTAGACCAATCCAAGTGTATAAAGGAGTGATACAATGGTATACATACTTGAGACTTTATTAACAAGATATGGTCAATATTGGATGAGAGGCATGTAGGTAGACTACAAAAGTTAGGCTACAAGAAACTCCACTGACTCTAAGAATAAAAAATATGCTTTCAACGAGTGTTATTCATTTCTAATAAAATGTCATGTTGTGATTGGTATTTCTTATTAAAAATGTGTTAATCATTGTAGGTGAGAATTTTTTAGGAAGGCCTAGTTGATTCCCCGTATCTCACAATTCAAATCATGAACTAAGATCTTGAGGGCATCTTGTAAGAGATAATAAACAAGTGGTGTAAATTTAAAAGTAGGTATAATCCATGGAGCATTAAAATACAAGAGGTATAAATATAATATTTAAGAAACTATGAAGTGTGGGAAAAATCAAATAAGTGGTAATTAGGGTATGGATCTAGGAAATAACTTATTTTTTCCTTAATGGTACCCATTTCTTCAACACTTTTTCATTATTTCCTCTTGTTTGAAAGTATACTTTATATGCCTTTCCTTTTTATTTTCATTATCTTCTTCATCTCTTTCACACATGTTAGCATTATGACATGCATTAGAGTCTCAGGACTTTCCCTTAACCATCCCTACTTGAGGATAATTGTCTTCTTTGGGCTATCGGGATGATTTTTATCAAGTATTAAATATATTTTATAATATTTTTCTTAGTTATGTTTGGGATTATGATTGTTATATTATTTCATTTCATGTGTGTATGCATGCTAAACGATATTTACCTTCCACTTATGCACCTTGTGACATTTTCTAGGTTTTAGTATTTCCTTATAGGCTAAATATACCTTGTCTATTTATATTATATACTTACTTTATGCTCTTTAAAATTCCTAATAAACTATTTTACTATTTAATTTTTATGCATTTGTAGACACTAAAATTTAACAACATGTCCTTTTGGCTTTGTCAAGTTTGGATTTGTTCCCTTACTAATACAAATGCTCACATTTGGAAACCAATCAATACGTATCTCTAGATCTTTCATGACTTTCTGATTTCTACACCTGTTATATTGAAAAATTCAAGAAATATTAATTAATCAAAGTAGTAAATTATTCTTTTCTAGGTCTGTATAGTTTGGTCAAGATGTGAAATTTGGTCATAAACTACTTGTACATTCATAGCCTTTGGTATCCTTAAACTATTTTTTATTTTGAATATCTTTATCATATCTTTTCATTTTCCAAGGGTTGGCCTTATTGTAATATTTCAACTACAAAAGTCTATATAAGAAATTCCATATCACGTTATAACTCACATAGCACTCCTACAAGATACTATTACAAATATCACTTTAAAATCACTCAAGGCTCTCCAAATATTCATAAATTAGTAGCGCTAATTATAATATCCCCTAATATAGATATGAAGCACTCAACATGGTTAAAGATTCTATATTCCTCCCTTTTCAATCATGCGAATTTCATCGAACCATGTCTTAGCAAGATAAAAGTCACTATAAGCATTGTTAAATGGTTTCAAGGGACAAAATGGTTAGGTCATGTAGCTAAATAACACCACATCACACTACTGCCACACTAGGTACATTCTATACTCTGTATTTATATTGTTATTATTGTGTTAAGAGACATGAGGGAACTCGTAGGGGTTAGCTTAGATCACACTCACACATACCCAAGCACCTATGATAACTACATGAGGCTTGGTCCCACATGGGGAATTGTTTATCACTTGGGTTGGTTTAGTTAGGTTGACCATAAAATTCATTCCAATCTCACCACACACATGATTTCTCATTTTGGTTATCTAATTCTTTGATAAAGGGTATTACATGTTTCTAGGGTTTCCACTTTGTCACAAGTGATTACAGGTCATCAGAGTTTTTGTAAACAAGAGAGACATAAAACAAAGGAAATTTCTAAGAAATTGAAGAACATGGGAAGTTATAAAGTCCAATTTTCAAAGGGACAAAAATTATATACTTCCATTTATGACCATAAACCTCAAATTCTAGGGCGTATAAAATTCATGTAGTCTTGCACCAGCTCGATTTCCAATTCCATAATTGATATTGAAGTGTTTTCAATTTATGATCTATATTTTCCACATCTTTTCACACCTATATCTTCTCTTTAATGACCTATATAGCTACATATTCATCTCCTCTTATGTATTTGAGCTATCATTTATCATTTATCAATTTTTTCAAGTATTAATGCGTTATTCTAATTATGTATGATTAATGGTTAAATAATTAGGTAAAAATAATCTCTTGTGACAAACACTTTAAACCTCTTTTTTACACATTCCATAACATAATTTATTTAGGGTCTAAACATTTGGTGAATCCAAATTTTGAATCAAATCTATTTCTCAAACCCTAGTGGCCCTAGGGTTTTCTCTTGTTAATTTTGGTGTGTTCTATTTCAAATTATCTTGAATCATTATCATTATCATTATCATCGTATCTATCTCAAGCCAAAGGGATCCCACCATGACTCGTAAAAATACCTATCCATGTAACCAAGTCCATTCTTCTCATTTATGTGAGCAAGGGACAATATGTTGATTCTACTTACAATGATGTACACTCTAATGCTACCATCTCTAACTCTTATAAGCAATCATATTCTATTGAAAAATAATTCTCATCTCGTATTTATTTTTTTCACTCATGTTATCCAAGGAGATGATTATCATAACACATGTCACAATCATGCTATATCGAATGACTAGTCACAACATTTTGAACATTTCTTAGAAGAGTATCCTAATTGAATACACACACACACACACACACACACACACACACACACACACACACACACACACACACACACACACATTCTTATCTATATTTCTAGATACCAACTTAAAAATTTATTACTTCCTCAACAACTGATCTTAATCCCCACTATCTAATATGCATACATATAATGTTCCCACATATACGATGCCTATTTTTTTGGGGGCACATAATATTTTGATACACAGTGTTGTTATATATTTCCCTATGACCATTATTGTATCTACATCTCATATCTATACTCATAGATATTTGATTCTTATTATTTTAGAATCCACTTTAAATCCCTTTTTCATACTCTACTTGATCAAATTTAATAATTACAAAAAGGTGCATCTTTTTCTTCTCATACTATGGATTATACTCAATTATTTCATAGCCCACTTGAACCAAAATTACTTCCCTAACCAATAAATATTGGTTTATTTCTCTTAAGTTCCTAATCTATGAGGGAAAGGGTGATCCTAATGAACACCTTATTACATTCCATGGTTCTTTATTGTATTTTTTTAAATGGTACGTTACTCTCCAAGATCTTCCCTTGATGTATCTAATATTTTTCTCTACAATGATTTTACGATCTACCCATATTTTATGTTCAGAATTTCACTCATTTAGATATTTAAGTTATTTCACAATTCTCTATTAATATTCAAGAGAAAATTTATAATGCTCGGATGAATAACATGTGACAAGGTTCCAATGAACACATCAGTGATCATGTTCTAGACTATAAGATCACGCTCACTAATATGACCAATATTTTGGTAAAAACTGAGTTATAAGATCTTCTTACACAAAATTATTCATATGCCTTTACAAAATTCATTTATATTTGAAAAATTCAATGCATTTGACTATCTTTGTCATACTTTGAAACAATGTGAAACTAATGAATAAGCTCAAATATTTTTTTAATAGTCCTACCACTTCTAATCACAAGTTTAAAGGAAGTAGAACTTTTAATAATAAAACTAATGATGAAAATTTTTAATTTAAATCCATTTTCAATTTCATATCTCAACCTATAAAGCTATAGTTATAACCTTCTTGGAAATCATTCACATGTTGTCATCATGCATTATATAGACAATGCTTAAACAATTACTTGAGTGCAACCTTTTATCTTTCCCTCTTCCACTTGAGGTCCATAAAAAATTTACTTGTGGTAATATTTTTAATGTTAAGGCCCATTTTGATTATCATTAATTCATTTCTCATACCACTAATCGTTATATTAAGCTTCATCGTGGTATACAATATCTTCTCAATGTTTTTGTTATTGAATGGGATGGTGTTGTTAAATCTAATCCTACTAATGATAATTCAAATCTCAAAATATTTAGTGATCCACTTCCTAAACATAATACTCCTAAATTTAATTTGGAGGTACACCATGTTTATTGTATTGTACTTCCTCCACCCACTTATAATCACCCATTAGATGTCACGATTGTTCTTATTTCGTTATGTTAAGCTTACTTCACCATTTATTACATTTAATGATAGTGATATGGCACATAGATTTATTTCTAATACACTTTATATTCATGATTTCATTTATCGTATCCTATGTACAAAGGATTGATTGATAGTACTACTCAAAATAATGTTATGCCCTTTATTTGGTGTCATATATTTGGATATGTGTAGTTGAATTGTGGCTAACACAATATTTTATCATGTCATATCACATTAATTTAAGATTTAATATTATTATTAGATCATCATTTGTTTTTTTCACATAATAGTAGGGTATATATATAGGAGTTATTAAATAGTAGATGATCAAAAGTATATTGAGCACTTGAATCTTATCATAAGGTTTGGAGGTTTCCCCCTCATACTGGATGAGTCGGTATACTTGCATATTGTGGTATTTTATATCCATTTTCGTGTTACTTGGTGTTTTATTATTTTTATATTCATATTTATCTAAGTAATTTCATTACAAGTGGTATAAGAGCATTGATTTGGGTCAAAAATAGGTATAAACCCCGATTTTAAAGATTCTTCTATATCTCCCAAGTGGTAGAGAATTTTTCTTCAATTTTTAAATCTGAAGTGGAGAAATAAAACTATTAAGTTTATATGAAAATTTGAATATATTCTTACATATTTTTCACAATTTATATCTATTTTAGTTTTTCATAAATTCCCTCTATAGGCTGCAATTTTTGAAATTTTTCAAATTTTCTTATATTGTTGGAAAACTTACCAAAAATTGGCAAGGTATTATTCTCTATGTTTCTCTCTATTTGGCCAAGAACCATACAAAATACCAAACCCTAAATTTCTACCCCTAATCCTTGTAGCTTAAACCCAAACCCTACATCATGACAGGGAGATCAATTAGAGCCTAGCGGAAGGGGGAATTTAATCTAGGAATGACTCCAAATAAGGAAGATATCGACTTTGAATCTTCATCTTCTAGATTATTGGAGGTAGTCACCCAAATTCAATAAAATGTTAAAAATATGGTGAATAAGGATGACCTCGACCATGATCTCCAACCACGAAAGAGTTATTTCAACCATAGTCTTCAATGATCAAGGAATGTTAATGTAGAAGCATCAATTATAGAGTGTACATAGGATGATTTCATCCATTTTTTGGGTTTTTAAGTATATTTATGAGTCCTAGAGGTCAATGGGAGTCTAAGTGGGTTACTAGTTTTATTCTAGGCCTTTCAAATTTCAAATTACTCACTTTCCCTCCAAAAGTGCAATTTGAGTCTTAAAGGCCATTTTTGGCTTGTGATAGGTGTTTAGGGGATTCTTGTAGCTTATTAAATTTTCAAAAGGATGAAATGAGGGTATAATGGGTTGTATTAGGTCTTTCTATGAGATAGAGGTCATAATTCAATGAGGAGTTATGTCTTGAGGTCTCCAACAAAAAATCCCATTGTATTAAGACTTAGTCATGTAATTAAGAATGTGAAAGGCTTTCATTCGATGGAAAACTGAATATTAAGGTATTAAAATCCTAGTTTAATTGTTTCTCTCTCATTCCATCTATATGAGAATCAGGGTTTATAATGTTTCAGGAAGAAAGTTGAAGGACATCGGTATATGACTATTTTTGGCATGGTTTTTATTATGTTGAGCATATATGAAATGTTTCTTGCTATCATAGTCAGTAAGAAGGTAATTTAGAGCATATAAAGTTCATTAGAGTGTATTTACATGGATTTTGGTGAGATATACCTTTATATATATATATGTACTTGTGTGTTCTTCTCTATTTTGCATGACTTTGTGCAATCCGTGAATGGTATGAAAGAAAGTATGCATGTGTTTCAGACTTGAATCATAGGGGAGACAGAGGATTTAGAAATTTTAAGTAAACTATAGATTTATATTTCAAACATCTATGGTAAGGGTTTGGTTTGTGATACCCTAATGGAGTTTTGAGAAAAACGTTGTGTAATAATTGCTCATTAAACCACTTGACTGATATAAAGAAAGAGGGAAAATGTGATTTGAGAGTAGTATGATTGATTTAGAGAGGTTATTTAACCTTGATAAATAAACATTGGAAAGGAACATGTAAGTATATTGGTTATAGCCTTGAAATATTATGATCTTTGTTCAAAGGAGGTAGGGTAAGAGAGACATAGGATAAATTATAAAAGGAAGGAATACAAACCTCCTCACTATCACAACTGGAAGGTGTTACATAAGAATAATAATAAGTTATAGTGATTGGGGTCATAAAAATGTGTGAGATTCCTCATTTATTAGAATTCCTCATTGTAGTCATGAAAAAGTTGCATGCATTGTTTCACATTGAAAGAAGGAGGTAAGTTCAGAGATTGGAAAGAGAATAATGAACATTTGGTAATATAATATTTCTTGTGATGTTAAAATAGATATTACTGTAAACTATTAGGCTTTGAATCAATTATCTAGTGAAGTTATAGCTAAATTTTGCTTCGTGGGCTAGACTGTGTGTTACAAGGTAAAGAAATTGTTAGGGCATGAGTTTTGGAGTATCAAATCAATTTATTTCCTTCTTAAAAAAATTTCTAATAACAATAAGGATGTGTAATAAGTGTTCCAAGAATAATTAATTAATTTCATTGGGTATCTTATTAGATATTTATGACATCCGGCTTAAAGGATTGAAGTTATAGTGAGAAGTCTAATTGGGGAGCTCTCTTAAAAGGAAGTACATGATAGTCAAGGAGTTTAGACTTGAAACTTGGAACAATGAATGATGAGAGTAATAGGTTCTTGAATCACCCTACATTTCATTTTTAAATTACCTACATTTAAATTTATACATATGATTCCGTTTCCATGACCTAGTTAAGGGTTTTAGAGCCAAAATGCAAAGTGTGGACTATAGGAAGTTATAAAATGAGTTGTAGCTTAAAATTTGAGGTGCACATATAAGGTGTCAAGAGGGTTATATGGAATCTTATGAGATTTTATAATCACCTCTATAATTCTAAATCCATATGTGAACCAAACATGTTTGCATGAAGACAAAGAAGGATAGTTTAAGGGCAGTATTTTGACCAAGTGAAATAATTTAGGGAAATTAAGATTCTTGAATCCATATAGTGGTTAATATAATAGTTTTGAAGTTATAGATAGGTTAAAATATTTTAATGAATACTAGGAAACCAAAAAAATCCAAAGATTGCATGATTAGGCCAAGAGAAATAGTGAAGGGATAAACACGAACAGGTAAGAGAGACTAAGTTTCTTGAATTGTATTCATTTTAATGATTTATTGGTCATTTCACATAGTGTTAAATACATATTAGATGATTGGGATAATACTTAAGGAATCATATAACTAATTTTGCATGATTTGGATAGCTAGACCCATAAGACAAATTCTAGAATCAAGGAAATCGATGGATAAAGTTGTCTTCATTGTGATAAATGCTTGAATATACATTGAAGGTGATTGTCTACTGCATCATTTGGTATCAGAGAAAGGCACTAGTTAATATTTCTTATTGAAATTTGAAATTTAATCTTTGATTGTGGCTAACAAGTGAATTTACAAGTATGTGAATGAAGTGATAGGAAGATGAGTGAAGAGAGGAGTGTGAAATCATTCCTGACCATCGTTATAGGATGCCACCATGGATGAATAATTAAGTAGTAGAGATAGAATAAGCTAATATAAAGCAAGTGCAAGAGAGGATAAGAAAAAAGGGAAAAATATGAAAATAAAAAAGATGATGGAAACAAATAAAACATGCAGAGAAGAAGAGTTGAATGCTATTAATACTCATAAAGAAGACTTGGAAAATGGTGAAGAGGAATAGGAATTAGCAGCATAGATGATTTAGGGATTGATAGAGCTAATGAAGTACAGGGAAGAGAGAACAAGAGGAGAGAGATTAAAAGGAAAGAGGAAAGAATTAATAAAATAGAGATGTTGTTTCAGTAGGAGATCACAAAATTGAGGCAAGAGGTAGAGCAGATGATGATGTTCATTGAAAGAGAAAAAGAAGAACGAGGACAATAAATATGGATAGTGATAAAAAGAAGAGAGAAGTAGTCGGTTAAGTTACTTATGGAAAGAATTAAAAGAAAGCAGTTGAAGTAAAGGATAATACAAGAAGAAATACACTTGAGACGAGTGGCAAAAGGATGAGTAAGACAAAATAGAGGTGATTAAAGAGATGGTAATGATAGAGGCTAAGAGTGAAGAAGAAGCGGTGATAGAAACATTTTTAGCTTCTCTTGAGAGAGATGAGTATGATGAAAGAATTTGGTATGAAGCAGAGTTCAAGGAAAAAAATGAAGTAATGACAAGAAAAGGGGAATATGAAGAGGCAACCAAGCCTCAAGTTTTGAATCTAACCATGGGTGCAGCTATGTGTGTTTGCAAGTACAGAGAATGAGATTTAGATATAAGAAGAAATCAAGAAGATACTAAGTCAAGAACAAGAAGAGATAAGTGTCTAGGAGAATACATTTGTGTATGATAGTTGGAAATACTTAGATATGGAGATATCATCCTTGGAGAATTTTTCTATACAAAAATAATCATATGGGAAAGAGATGAAAATCAATTCCGGGATGGAGAAAGTGCAAAGCAACAACACAAGCAAGAGCAAGATGTGATGAAGGAAGAAGAATAAACCTATAAAGTACCATACCAAACTCATGAAGATAAAGAGAACAATGAAGACCAAGCAAGGAACAAGATGGGAGAAATTAAGATAGGGGAATCTTAAAGTGAAGATCATATTATAATGAAGATGAAGAAGCATGGGAACTAGAAAAGAAAAAAAATACAAGCTATGTGGTCAAATATTTCTTACCCGTGGATTATGATGCGGGATCATCAACTCTAGAGTGTACATAGGATGACATCATCTAAGTTTTGGCTTATTAGGTATATTTAGGATTCCTATAGGTCAATAAGAGTATAAGTGGGTTACTAGGTTTGTTCTAGGGCTTTCAAATTTCAAATTACTCACTTTCCTTCCAAAAGTGCAATTTTATTCTTGAAGGAAATTTTTGGCTTGTGATAGGTGTTTAGGGTATTCTTGTAGCTTATTAACTTTTCAAAATGGTGTGATGAGGGTATAATGGGTTGTATTAGGTCTTTCAATGAGATAGAGATCATAATTCAATGATAAGGAATTATGTCTTGAGGTCTCCAACCAAAAATCCCATTGTATTAAGACTTAATCATGTAATAAAGAAGGTGAAAGGCTTCCATTAGGTGGCAAATTGAAAAGAAAAGGTATAAAAATCCTAGTGTATTTTTTTCTCTCTCATTCCATCTGGATGAGAATCAGGGTTTGTAATGTTTCAAGAAGAAAGTTGAAGGAAATCAATTTATGACTATTTTTAGCATATTTCTTGATTGTGTTGAGCATATATGAAATGGTTCTTTCTATCGAGTCAGTAAGAAGGTAATTTAGAGAAAATAAAGGTCATTTGAGTGCATTTACATGGATTTTGGTAAGATATACCTTTATATATATGCATTTGTGTGTGCTTCCATGTTTTGCATGATTTTGTAAAGTTTGTGAATGGTAGGACAAGCAAGTATGCATGTGTTTCAAAATTGAATCATAGTGGAGATAGGGGATTTATCAATTTTAAGGAAACTATAGACTTATATTTCAAGCATCCATGATAAGGGTTTGGTGTGCGATACCCTAATGGAGTTTTGAGAGAAAAATTATGTAATCATTGCTCACTACACCACTTGACTGATATAAAACAAGAGGAACATTATGAGTTGAGATTATTGTGAGTGATTTAGATAGGTTATTTAACCTTGATAACTAATAATTGGAAAGGAATAGGTGAGTAGATTGGTTATAGACTTGAAATATTGTGATCTTTGTTCAAAGGAGATAGGGTAAGAGAGACACATGCTAGATTATTAAAAGGAATGAATACAAACCTCCTCAATGTCACAACTAGAAGGTGTTAAATAAGAATAAAAAATAATTTATAGGGATTGGGGTCATAAAACTATGAGAGAGTCCTCATTTCTTAAAATTCCTCATTGTAATCAAGAAAACCTTACATGCACGAGTTTCACATTGAAAGAAGGAGGTGATTTTAGAGATTGGAAAGAGAATCACAAACCAATGGTAAGACCATCTCTCTTGTGATTGTAAAATAAAAATTATTGTAAATTATTATTCTTTCAATCGATCCTATAGTGAAGTTATACCTAAATTTTGCTTCTCGAGTCGGACTATGTGTTACAAGTTGAAGGAATTGTTAGGGCATGATTTTGGAGTATCAAATAAATTGATTTCCTTCTTAAAATTATTATTAATATAAATAATGACATGTACTAAGTGTTTCAAGAATAGTTAATTAATTTCATTGGGTGTCTTCTTATATATTTATGACAATTGGCTTGAAGACTAGAAGTTACAATGAGAAGGCTAATTTGGGGAGCCCTCTTACAAAGGAAGTACATGATAATCAAGGAGTTTGAACTTGAAACATGTAAAAATGAATGATGAGCATAATGGGTGCACTGAATCACCATAAATTTCATTTTGAAATGAACTAAAATTAAATTTATGCATGACAATTCCTTCTCAAAGACCTAGTTAAGGGTTTTAGAGCCAAAATGCAAAGGGTGCACTATAGGGAGTTATAAAAGGAGTTGGACCTTAAAACTTTAGGTGCGCATATAAGGTGTCAAGATGGTTCTATGGAATATTTTGACATTTTATATGCACCTCTATAATTCTAAATCCAAATGAACAAAACATGTTTGCATCAAGATAAAGAAGGACAATTTAAGGGAAGTATTGACCTAGTGAAATAAGTTGGGGGAAATAAAGCTTCTTGAATCCATATAGTGATTAATCTAATAGTACTTGAAGTGATAGATAGGTTACAAGATTTCAGTGGAGACTATGAAACCAAAACAAATCTAGAGATTTCATGATTAGGCCAAGAGATATAGAGAAGGGATAAGCAAGAACATGTAAGAGAGAATGAGTTTCTTGAATCGTATTCATTTTAACGATTGATTGGTCATTTCTGTAGTTTTCAAGAGAGAGTAGATGATTGGCAGAAGACTTAATGAATCATATAAATAAGTTTTCATTATTTGGACTAAATTCTTGAATGTACATTGAAGGTGATTGTTTACTATATCAAAAAAATTGACAATAATTTTCACTCATTGAAGGGTGAAATGAATGTGGATTATGAATCAATGAGGAAGGAGTTGATTTTCATTATCTCATTCATGGAGAATAAAATTTATTTCCATTGAAGTTACACAAGTTCCTCAAGCAATGCACACTTATATTCAAATCACACAAACTAAGGTGAATCCTTTGCACAACCCATTTCATCTTCTAGCTATTTTTGGACCATGATTACAAAATTATACATAATTTTAATGAGAATGATTTATTCACATGGATCAACCAAATGGAAAATATTTTTATCTACATGAAGTCCCAGTTGGAAAGAAGGTGGAAATGGTATCCTTATATATATAACTAGAATAGTTCATTTGGTATAGATGGATTTGCAAGAAAAATAAAAATAGGGCTCTCACTAATACATAGAACTATTTCAGCCAAAAAGAAAAGCTATGACAAATAGGAAGAGTCAAGGTTTATATCCAACAGTTCCAAAATACATCCTTACATGTGGATGTCATATCAAAGGAGTGTCTTAATGATATATTCTTGGGTGGAATCAAGGATAACATCCAAATTTATTTTTCCCTTCTTAATTTGAGTTCAATATCACAATCCATAGTATTTTCTTGTCAATTGGAGGAAAGAGATCTAGTTAAATAGAGGGACCTCACTATTCACATGGAGTACATGATTCCACCACTATTTTCCCCAAATGACATAATTTAATTCTCAATAAAATGAATAGAATAATCAAAATTATTATGTTATATTTGTGATACTAAGTGGAGGAAGGGACATAAATGTCTTGAGAAGAATTTTTTTACATTGAAGGGCCCAATAAGGAAGAAGATGAGGAACAATTTGGTGAAGAGGAAGAGGATATTGAGATTTAGGATGATTAATCTCAACCAAATATCTATTGGCATGAAATTTTAGGAATAATCACCCCAAAAACCCTTAATGTCATTAGTTTCATGAATAAATAAAGGGTGATGGTATTGATTGAATTTGGAAGTACTCATAATTTCATCAATCATAAGTTTGTGTTACACAAAAATTACTTTATTTATCCAACCCTAAAGTTTCAAGTCATGATTGCAAATGGAGGTAAATTTATTTTTCATTAAATTTCTATATGATTAAGCTACCCATGGGATATTACCTACTAGATATCCCCATATATGCCATTTCAATGTAAGATCCATACATTATGTTAGGGGTCCATTGGTTTACTACCTTGGGAAATGTTGAGATGAACTTCCAGTATTTGTTCATATTTTTCCATTATAAAGGGAGGACTTTAGATCCTATAATTGTTGTTTTCTCATCAAAATCATAAGACACTTAAGAATGGTGTAGATGGGTTTGTGGAACAACTATTTTCAGTATGAGATTAATTAAGAGGTTATATATCATTATAACTACAATAAATTATTAAGGAGCGCTCAATTTTTAGAGGGATGTTTTGAAAGGGTTTCCTCCCTAAATATATCATGGTCATGCCATTTAGCTAGTAACATATAGTAAAACATTCAATATTCAACATTATACATACCCATATTTACATAAGGTTGAGATTGAAAAGATAGTACAAGAGATGTTGGAAGGTATTTTTATCCATATTTAGAGTGTTTACTCTTATCCAATGGTAATGATATGAAATAAGCATAAATATTAATGCATGTTTCTATATTATTGGGAGTTCCAAAATACACAATAAAAGATAAGGTTCTATTATAACATTGATGATTTCCTAGATGAGTTACCTGGTGTTGTTTATTTTACAAAATTATATATTCAATCAAGATATCGTTGAATCATAATTTTTGATGATTATATTAATAAAAAAATATTTAGGACACATGAGGGCCACTATGAATTTTTGGTGATTCCTTTTGGCCTAAACAATGCACCGTCTATATTTCAAAGTTTGATGAATTATATCTTCGGCCATTTTGTGAAATTGTGTCCTAGTCTTTTTTTATAATATATTACAATTCTATAACACAACATGGGAGTAACACCTACATCACATAAATAAGTTTTTATAAAAAAATTAACAAAATCTTTTGTTAATCCCCTCAAGTGTTATTTTGGAGTGAATTTGGTAGAATACTTGCATCATATTATATCACATGAAGGTGTAAAATTATAATCTAACAATATCAAGGCCACGATGAACTAGAAGCTACCTAAAACCTCAAAAACCTCGAGGGATTCTTAGGTATTATAGGTTACAATGGTATATTTTTGAAAAATTATGGTAGAATTGTAGCACCACTCATAGATTTATTAAAATAAATAATCCTTCCATTGGAATAAGGAAGCAACACAAGCATTTGAGACGATGAAGAAGGCTTTGTTTACCACTCTAGTTCTTGATATCTCATATTTCTCCAAAACCTTAATTATTTAATGTGATATTGCATGGTGTGGTATAGATGCAATACTCATGCAAGAGGGTCATCTCATTAAATTTCAAATCTTTCAATTCAAATGTAAGAGTATTTCAAAACAACATATGAGAAATAAATTATGGCTATTCTTCATGTAGTGAAATAGTGGAGACCATATCTCATGGGTTGTAACTTCAAGATAAATACATATCATGATAGTCTCAAATAATTCTTGGAGAAAAAACTATCATCGAAATAACAACATAAATGGGTTACAAAAATGTTTGGTTATGACTTTGATGTCTTTTATATGAAAGGAAATGAAAATTTAGTGGTTTGTATTATATCTAGGAGGGATGAGTCTACAAAATCATTACTATATGACATGTGCAAATTATAGGTAAATTGGGTTGATCAGAAAGATCGAAGAAGAAAAATTACACAGATACCCTCACTCTCATTCATAACCTCCAACATGATCCAAGAATGTCAAAAAAAAAAATAATGGAAGGGAGACACATTTTGGTACAAGAATAGATTATACTTGTGCAATAATTATAACCTTAAAATTCTTGTTATTTATAAGATATATGTTTTTTAGGTTGGTCGCCATTCAAGATTACTAATGACTATTCATCAAATTAATAAGGATTTACTATAGGAAGGTTTGAAAGGGTATATCTAGTAGAATTCTTAGCATGTCAACATGAAAAAGGAGAAACTATTAAGCCCTCATGCCTCCTACAACCTATATTTATTCCTAATGAGTGGTGGGAGGAGTTTTCTATGGATTTTTTCACAGGATTTCCAAAATATAAAGGAAAATTTTTGATCACGTGGTTGTGGATAGATCCGTAAAATATTCTCATTTTCATCCTTTTACAACAATTATAGCAGCCATATATTTTCGGATACATTTTAGAAGCTACATGATACACCCAAGATTATATTCAAAGTGATTGTGATTCAATATTTACTACAAATTTGAACTTAATTATTTACATGTTTGGGTACTCAAATGGCTCATAGTTCATCCTATAATCCCCAATCACATGGGTAGATTGAGGTATTTAAAAATGTATGAAGGGGTACTCTCTATGATTTTTTTATATAAGTAGGCTAGAGGGGTGGTTTCCACTTGTAGAATGGGTGTATAACAATATTTTCACACCTCATCCAAAATCTCTCTATTGATGGAATTATATGGGTATAAACACCATTGCTCACCTCCACCTTAAGGGTTGCACATAAAGTGGGAGCAGTTGAAGAGAACACTCAAAACCAATAAGAGGTATTGTCTAGACATATAGAGAATTTGGAAATGTCATAGAATCGCATGAAGCAACAAGATGATTAGAGCCATAGTGAATGAAACTTTAGAGTTGGAGACTTTTTTTTTGTGCAATTTCATCCATATAATTATCTCTCCATGAACCAATAGAATAAGGATAACAATATTTCACCTAAATAATATGGTCATTATCAAGTGCTGCAGAGATATGGTAATGTGGCATATAATTTGGAGTTCCCTTAGTCAGCCAAAATACATCCAGGATTTCGTGTTTGTTTCTTGAAGAAGTTTGTTAGATAACATGTTTTATCTTAGTCAGTAAAACATGAGCTTTATGCATAGGTCCAAATCAATTTTGATCCTAAACAAATTATTCATACATGCACTAAGAATTTAAGGACAATGTTCATATTGAGTATTGATCAAATGAAAAAAATAGACAATTAATATGCAACATGGGAAGATGAGGCATTCTTGCATCAATTTAGAGATTTAAAAAATTGGGGAAATTATTTATTTGAAGGGTAGGGTCATCCTATTCCCTTGATCTATTTTCATATATCAATTTTCCTATGGCTGACATATAGCTAACATAATATTTTATCATGTCATATCACATTTATGTATTTTTTTGTATTCTTATTATATCAACCTTGGCATTTTGCACAACATAGTAGGGTATATTTAGGAGTTAGTAATTAGTATATGGTTATCATATTGATAACTTGAGTCCTATTGTATGGTAAGGAGCTTTCCCCTCAAAGTGGATAAGTTATTCTACTTACATATATTGTGATATTTTCTCGAGTAATTTGGTGTTCTTTGGTGTTTATATTTATATCTACGTAATTTTACTACACATAAGTTGTGTAATTTTGATTTATTACATTCTCATAGATAAGCTAAAAGGAAAATAGTTTTTGACCTTAAGAAAAACATAGGTCATAGTGTTATTCATCTCATAGTTAGTTCTACTACTTTTATATTCCATTCTTGGTGACATCTGCTCTTAGCTTATGTGACATAATTTTAGGTTTCTATTGGACCTATACTTTTGCAGCTATATCTTCATTACTACCAATGTGTTAAGTTCATTCACAATAAAAATAAGGTGGTTACAATTATAAGTATTCCATTCAAGGACCCTATATCTCAATAGTTTGTTCCCATACATATTGTTACTACTCCTAATCTTAGTGCATCTATGTCTCTACCTTATGACTTGCATGTTGTGTCTAGTAAGACATTCTCTTTTAGTGCATCTATACATAGATCTTCTAGGTCAAATGCTACTCTTAGTAATCCATGCTCACCTCATTATTTTTCTCATTCATCTATCTCATATTCCACTCTCGTATGATACTTTATCCTTATCCTCGACTAGTTCACCCTCTATGCATATCACTCATCACAAGTCCTCTCACCCTAGGTCTTCTACAACACATGTTATGGTTTCTACATAGATTATACATGATCATCCTTCATATATTTGTAAGCTTTTAGTGCTTACCTTGAATGTGATGTGTGTTTTTATGAGTCTCTTATTGGGTATATTTCATGTTACCCATTTCTTGTACATAATTTTCAAAACACTTTCAAAATATTCAAATAATCACATAATACAAAAACATTCACATATTTAAAGAATACGAATTAGGACATGTTTATGGTTTGATTTTCTAGTTTGTTCCTTTATGTGGGTTGTTTTCCACATTGGTTTGATGTATACCATATCTTTTATATAATCTTTACACACATGCATTCACATGGTATATTTATTTTGATGCAAGAAATGCACAGGATGATACATGATGACAAGTTTCACCTTGGTTCCTTCCCATTCACACTACTCTTTTGGGAAATATCCCACACTTTATAAGTTATTTTATTTCATTACAATTACTTTAAACTTCCTCATCATTTTTCATTACATATGTAGTTTCTATGTTATCTTTTGAGCTAACAAGACTAACACATGTCTTACATAGTGTTAACATATTTTACTATATTTTATTTTATTATCATGTTTGTTATACTTTTTGATCTAATATTGTCACTAATTTCGTATATATAGCATTTCCTTATTTCAATACTATGTTGTGATGGATTATTTCCTTGCTTGAATACAATGCAATGATTGTTTTTTGTATATGGTTTGAGGGAATTGATTGGTTTGTGACATTGTGGGTACCTCATATTTGTGTCTCTATTACTATCTTATATTAATATACTTGTTTACTATATATGGATTGAGTGACTTAATTTTCATGTCACATCATGGGTTTCCCATGTTTTTGGTTTTATGCCTACCTTATGTATATACACTAATTTATTTGTATGTGTCCTATAGTTCCTTTTATTATGATTGCCTTGTGACATTGTGGATGTCCCGTGTTTGTTTATTTATGCCTTTGTGTGCCTACATTTCTATACTATTTATTACTTATCTCGACATGAATTTTTCTATTGATATAATATTGCTACTTTGGATTATGACATGATTGATAATTTATACATTATTATTCTTGTTTTTATACACATGTATTATTGCTTTTTACGTGTTGTTTTCTTTATGCATCATGGTTTCCACCATATGCATTCCATTTTATGGGTACGGTTTCCCAATGGTGGTCATCATTCATGTTGTTGCAGACTCACAGCACCCCTAGATGCAAATCAGGCTTCTAGGTTGATCAATCTAGCATCCAGTGTGATTGCACAACATGGAAACCTCTCTCCAAGTTTGGGGACTTGTGAAATCGAGAGAGGAATCTCCAGTTAGAGGGTGGTTCCTCAAAATCCTCTCGATTTAGATCTATATTTTGTAAAACTACAGAGGTTCGAGATCCTAATCCTACTCTAAACTGCAAGGAGACAGGATAGAAGTGCAAAAATATGAAACTAATCAAGGTGGTGATGCACCAAAAGGAGTGGTGAAACATTTCGCTAAGCAAATAGACACGAGACCAAAGTTTACAACATAAAACATACACATACTAATAAGATATAATTTAGGATTTGAAATGAAGCAAATAATACAAGCAAAGGATTGAAAACCATTCACAAAGCTTGCATTTATCATTTCCAAAGTGTCAAAATCACCTGCATTACAATCTCAGAGAGGTAAAATCATTACAATCTTTGGAGAGGTATGATTCTTTCCTCAATCACTTGCTTTGGAGGTGAAAGAAGAAGTCTCGTTATGCCCAAAAATGTTCCCCCTTCATAAATGAGCCAAATCGGCTTTTACAAAGGTCAAGGGTCGAGCCCAGGGGAAAACGACAAAGACATGAGAGCCCATCCCTTCTTGATGCAGTGCATTAAAACGGCATGGGGACCTTACAAACCCATACCTGTCATTTTGACCGAATTACAGGAGAATGTGACCCATTCTCGCATTAAATCTAGTCATTTGGAATGTCACTTCGGCCATAAACACGCGTCACAAAGCCTGTTTCTCAATTTCTCTCTCTCTCTCGTCCAAGCGGGTTTTCCCGCTTCATTCGACACGTGTCCTCTTTTGATTGGCTGGCCGTTGCTTGAAACCTCACCCTTTGACTTTTGGACTTTCTCCCTTGTGACATGTGTCGCGATTTGATTGGTCCGCGGGTCTGCTGGCTTTTCGCGCCCTTCGCGTCATTTTGTCCTGAGATGTCCCAATGTTGTTTGGGACAGAATCCTCCGATCCGCCCCAAATGGGCTTCCTTGTCCCTTATCTACCGATGACACGTGGCGCAATTTGATTGGCTTTGATTTTTGGCCATCCGCATCCCACGCGTCGCTTTGTCCCAATTGTCCTAATACAAAATTTCTCTGTTTCGGGCGAACCGGCTGGTTCGTGTCCTCCACACACTCACGGCCCAGATGTCCTAGTGCGAAAGTTCCCCATTCCGGCCGAATCGGCGGTTTAAATGCCCTTCGCGTACCTTTGTCCCACTTGCTCCCGGTTAAGGACTTAGACAAATTTTCTTTCTTTCGGCCGATTTGGGCATTTCGCATCCCGTGCGTACCTATGGCCTGGATCGTTCCAATTGCGCGTGAACCGCATTGCTGGCGGATTTTCAGCGGAGTTCGTGCCCCAACGTCCCAAATGTCCCGATCAGCATTACGAGGACTAGGACTTAGCCAATTTTCACAATTATTTCGTTCCAAGCTTGTTTTCGTAAATTTTTCGCATTTTCTCATAGCTTTCTCTTTCCTTCTTTGGACAAGGGAGTTATAAAAATCTGAGGGGACCCTAGAAACATGATTTTTGCCTTGAATCAATCCATTTGCCTGAGACTTGAGAATTCTGATGCATGTTATCAAATTAACCTGGGGGTGAATTTGGATAACAATTGGCGACTCAGCGGGGTTACCTGCCTGCTAGGTAGAAGATACCAGTTGCAAGCAGTCCATTGGGCATGGAGTCATCAAATATTCTGTTTAGAACCTCAACTGACTCAGAATGTGCAAGGAGGAAGATGGAATGTCACCTGATGAAGGCAAGGACTACTAAACATCTCCATGGATAACAAGCTGTGCCAAAGCACTTAGGGAAAACAAAATCAACCTACAAAGAAACAATGTGCACAAGCACTTGGAGGAAAGAAAATATAATCTAATATTTATAGAGGTAGTGAACTTCCCTCTAGAAGCAATGCTTGAGATAGATTCCGTTGACTAGAATCAGGTTCTTCACCATCCAATGAGGCCAATTGGAAAGCATTGTTGTTCTTGCACTTTGTGACCATATATGGGCCACTCCAAATGGCATCAAATTTTGAATGCCTCCCTGGTTTTGCTCTGTCCACATCGCATTTCAACACTAGATCTCCAACTTGAAAAGATCTACCCTTGGCCTTTCTATCAAAGGTATTCTTGATCAAAGCTTGATCCTTTTCCATTGCTTGGGATGCCTGATTTCTAATTTCTTGCAGCTCCATCAACTCTGCATACCTCACCTCCATAGGCTCAAATTCAAGCAACTCCAGGCTGCTTCATGAGTTTCAACATTGGCAACTCAAGTGACATGGGTAAGATTGCCTCTCTTCCATAGACAAGCCTGAATGGAGAGTTACCTATGGATCTTTTGGGAGTTATCCTATCAGCCCATAAGGCTGATTTTAGTTTGGTATGCCAAGACCTCTGATTCTCATCAAGAGTCCTCCTAATGATCCTCAACAAGTTCTTGTTTGTAGACTCGGCCTGGCCATTACCCTGAGGGTAATAGTTCGATGAAGTGCTTAGGTAAATACCATTCTTGACAGCCCACTCAGTCACCTTAGATCCAATGAATGCCAATGCATTATCAGAGATTATTGTAGTAGGTACACCAAATCTAGTTATTATCCCCTCATAAAAGTCTAAGATGCTAGACTCATTCGCCTCTTTGAGTGCTACTACTTCTGTCCATTTGGTGAAGTAGTTTGTGGCTGTCAAAATCCATTTGTGCCCTTGGCTTGAATTGGGATTAATGACTCCAATGAAGTCCAAACCCCATTGCATGAATGGCTGGTCAACTGAGATTGGATGCAATGGGAGAGCAGCAAGTCTCTCTTTTCCCGTGAAAATGCACAATTCTTACACCTCTTGATCCATGCATAACAATCACTGAAGATTTTAGGCCAATAATAACCAGCCTTCATGATTTTTAGAGCTGTCACTCTTGGTGCAAAACGGCCACCAACTAGTCCACCATGAAACTCTTCCAATACCCTTTGAATCGACATGTGCTAATGCATCAAAGAAAGACTCCATTCACATCTTTCTTGAACATAACTCCATCAACAATGGCATACGGAACAGCTTGCAACCTGAAGTGTCTCCTTTGGGTCTTGTTCATCTCTGGAGGGCATAGGCCTGTGCCTAGGAAGTGCATAATACCTTGGGTCCAGCAAGGAGTCGGGGCAGCATTGTCTTCTTCTTGTTTGCCACTTGGCTCATGACTGTCCTGGACTGTCAAAACAGCCTCTTCTTCATTGCATACTTCTTTTTGTTTCCCCAAAACCAGCTGCTCACACAATCCTTTCCCTCTTACCAGCTTGGTGATCTTGATCTCAATGTCATACTCCATGACACGGGTGATCCAACCTGCCCTTTTCTCATTCAAATCCTTGTTGAGGAGGAAGTCCTTAACCCCAGCATGTGAGACCAGCAACTGGACCTTGTTGTTTGAGACTAAATGCTTGAATTTCTTCAAGCTTCTGATTACTGCAAGTACATGCTTTTCAATAAAAGAGTACCTCACCTCGCAGTCATCTAGGCTCTGGCTGAAAAAGGCAATCGGCTGCTCATCATTATCTTTGTTCTGCTGTACTAGAATGGCAGAAATAGTGTCATCACCTCCAAATGCATAGAGGATGAAATCCTTGGAGAAGTCTGGGTTGATGAGAGTTGGTGCTTGAGAGATAGCTTCTTTGATTGCCTCAAAACTCTCCTTTCCTTCTGTTGTCCACTTAAAAGCCATGCTCTTCTTTAACATTTTGGTGATGGGCTTGACAAGGGCTGCAAAATCTGGGATAAACCTATGGACAAAATTGATCCTTCCCAAGAAGCTTTGAAGAGCCTTCTTGTGACTTGGCAATGGTAGTGCTCTTATGGCTTCAACTCTCTCTGGATCAATTACAGTCCCTCTTTCGAGACAATATGGCCTAGAAGTTTCCCCTCATGAGCCAGGAATATGCATTTTTTGGGATTCAATGATACCCCAAATCTTCTACACCTCTGAAATACCTGCCTCAGATGAAAAAGGTGATCCACTGCATTTTTGGAGAATACAGTGATGTCATCAAGATATATCAAAACTATTTTATTGATCAACCCCTTGAATGCCATATCCATTGCCCTTTGGAAAGTGGCTCCAGCATTTGATAGCCCAAATGGCATCTTCTTGTAGGCATAGGTCCCCCATTTGGTGGTGAAAGCCGTCTTGAACTGGTCATCTTCTTTCACCATCACCTGATTATACCCTGAGTAGCCATCTAGGAGAGAGAATCTCTCTGAACCGGATACTACTTGCAATATTTGTTCCATTGAAGGAAGCGGGTAATGATCTTTGAGAGATGCCCTATTGAGGTCTCATAAGTCCACACACAATCTGATTTCTCCGTTCTTCTTCCTGACCGGAACCAAGTTAGCAACCCAGCTTGAGTGCTTGATCGGGAATATAATGCTTTCCTCTATTAGCTTATTTAGCTCTTTCTTCATTAGAGGCTCAATGTGAGGGTTAACATGTCTCTGCTTCTACCTAATGGGCTTAGCATCTGGATCCAATTCTATGGTATGTTGTGCCAAATTCGGATTGAATCCTCTCAAGTCTTCATAGCTCCAAGCGAAGACATCTGGAAATTCTTGGCAAAGCTATATGAAATCTGATTTCTCCTGCTCAGTGGCCACTTTACCAATTTGAAGTGTTTTGCCTTCCCCAACCGGAATTGGCTCTGAATCTTCTCTCTTGACCTGTATGTTAGCCTTTTCCTTACGGAATCGGGTCGTTAGGGTTGAAGATAGACTCAACGTTACTAAACCCTTGGGAATCTTGTTTATCCGCGGTCGCACTACTTGATCCCCATACCGCTGCTCCCATGTCTGTCCGATTCCTAGCTGAGAATTCAGCCTCTTCTTGTAAAAAATTGACGATCTGTTGATCGTTCTCAAACACCTGCCAGTTTATATTATTATCTGGAACTGCTGGCCTCACAATCACATGGATATGTGGCTATGTTTTTTCCCTTTTGATGTTGTCAACCACATCAAACATTGCTCCAACTATTGCTATGAGCCTATCTGCGGCTTCATTTTTCTTCCTGGGTATGGACACGATGTTGAAAGCTTTGAAATCCTCAATGAGGTCCCATACCCTATTCTTGTAGTTCTTCAGCAGGTCGTTCTTTGTAGCATGTTGTCCCCTGACTTGATTGACGATCAGCTCACTATCCCCGAACACCTGCAAGTTATTTATGCCCTTTTTCCTAGCCCAATGAAGTCCATGAATCAAGGCCTCATATTCAGCTGTGTTGTTTGAACAAGAAAACTGGAAATGAAAAGCTGAATAATATTTGATGCCTTGAGGTGAAACAAGCATAGCTCCTCCTCCTGCACCTTGCCTACTCCTTGATCCATCGAAAAATAATTTCCATACCTCATTGTCATCCTTATGGTTTGGTTTGGTGATGCTAGGAATAGGCTGGTTTTCTTCATGTATGCAATAGACTCCTAGTTCAGATTCTTCTACTTCTTGGTAGGGATCAAAAGCATGTACCTTGCTTGCCCATTCATCAAGAGTCAAATCTGGAATGCTTCCAACTTTGGTGTCAGCTTCATCTGTGTTTGGATAATCTTCTTGATCAAATGCTGAACAGTTGGCATTGATTTGGCTTGGAGTATGAGGCTCAATATGAAATTTTGCAATTGGTTCAGATCTGATTGTGACCTTAGTACCATATCTTGTTCTGAACAACATGTGTGACCAATCAGCAGATAAGTAGCCTCCAATTTTGGCTGTGAAATCCCTTGATAAACATAGGGCAAAGAGTGGTGGCAAATCTATCACTGACACATCTTGTAAAACGGTAACGTTGGGGCATGTATGCAAGGTAAGATTCAAACCTTTAATTACTCCCACGGTTTCTACTGCTGTCCCATCCAATTGCACTACCCCTTTAGATATTATTTCATATTGGAGGCCCAGCTGATCAGCTATTTGCTTGGGCATCACTGAGCTACTTGCCCCGGAATCAATCATGCAATTGTGTACTAGTTTATCCCCAATGATTAATGAAACATAGAATGGAGGGGGCTTCAAAACTTTACCTTGTTGTCCTCCATGATTCCCTTCAGGATGAGCAGCATTTGTGAGGACATTCTCTTGCATAGGGACCTGCTGGTTCAAAGTTGACCAATTCTTCATGGCAGCTTGCAGCAGATCTCTTTGGCCTGGGATAGATAGGGATTCCCACATTGATATGTTGACGTTAGTCTTCTTCATCTGTTCAATGATACTGAACGGTGATGAAGGATCTCTCTGTTGTCCCTTGGTTTACACATTTACTCCTTGCACATGGGCAGCAACAGCTGGCATTTGAGTTGGCCTAGGGGCTGTTCTTGGCTGTCGTTGTGCATTTGAAACTGGAATTTGCTTGCCAATCATTTGTGGAGCCATGGAAGGTTGTGCATTGGCTGGGGCTAATGGCTGTTCTTCACCCAAGTTTCTCCTTTTTGACCATGTGTTGGCTGCAACACCTTGAGAAGCTCGCTTGATTCATGCCACGTAAATCTTCTGATTGCGGTTCACCAATGTGGTGTCATTTGGGGCTGATTGCTTTGTTGGAATGTTTCTGCCTCGATTTGTTTCTCGATGCCCTCACCCTCCACACCGGTAGTTGTCACCATTAGTGCTTGATTGAGAGCACCATTGAAGCACATGGATTGGTTATGAGGCTCATTGCATGGAAAACACCAATCATATTCCTGAGTAATGTTGTTCTGTGTTGGCACTAATGCCTTAGAGGCAGATATGGTGTTTGGATTATAGGGCTGGAATGGTCTATTGGCAGGAGGCCTTGTTTGATTCATATTTGCAGCTGGATTAGGTGGTCTTTGTGGTTGGTATGGCTGCCTATTAGGCTGAGCTTGGGGTTGATAAGAAGGTCTAAAACTTTGGGCTTGTTGCCTTTTGAGAGTAACCAGCTCATTGCCTAGATTTTGCAATTGCTTCATGACCTCTTGAAGCTCATTTGGGGCACTTGGAGATGAAGTGGAAGCTTCATTCGAACTCTGATTTCTAGGAGTGGGAGAAGGAGCCAAATTAGGTGCTTGACTAGTGTTTGGAATCTCTAAACTTGGAAACAATGGCATGCGAGGCCTAGGATCCAGTTTACCAGCTTGAATAAGATAGTTTTCAGCTCTAATGGCAATGCTATAAGTAGCATGTAAGGTTGTACCTCCCATAGATTGAATTAACATAGAAATATCAGAATTCAAAGCTTTAAGGTAATATAGAAAAGCACTTTCTGCTATTGGTCTGACTACCACTGGAATCCTATCCCAAGACCTTTGAAATCTGAAGTTGAAGTCAGTCAACTGCTTGTTGGGGGCTCTCTTGATAGTTGTCAGCTGCTCCAAAAGAGACAAGTTGTCTCCCTTCTCTCCAAATTTCTCATGAAGTGCAATACACAGCTGATTCCAGTTTGTGATAGAACCATCTCCAAGGCTCCTAAACCATTGCAATGCTTTACCCTTGAATGAAGATGCCAGTAACTTGACAGCCACTTACATTTCATTGATTTCATGGATTGCCCAAAGGTTAGCAATATCTTTAACATGATCATTTGGAGTAGTCCGATTTTCTCGATGAATTAGGGAATGTTCTTCAAGGCTGCAATAGGAACTAGATGTTGTGCATTGAGAGCAAATGGGCTGCTGCCTGTGAATTTGACGTAGGGGTTGTTTTGAGCCATTCTAATCGGTCTTAAAACCCTTGTATACTGAATGAAAGGCCTGTCAGGTGGAGGAGTTGAGAGAGTTCTGTTTGGTGGAGATGGAGACCTTTGAATCCTTCTTCCTCTTTACCTTCTTCTTAGAGATAATTACAGGTATTCAAACAGTACTTCTTCTCCAACTCTTGACCTTGTGGTGATTCTTCTCATGAGTTTTCAGGCCTGCACTTGGAACCAATCGATTCTTCCCCTTGGAGTCGCCAGATATGCAAATAATAGCTTTTTTAAGCAAGAAAAATGCAGCAGATGCACATCAACCCTGCTAAAATAAAAATGAGACCTCTAGGTCCCACCGGCATGCCAAAACCTGTTGTTACAGACTCACAACACCCCCGGATGTAGATCAGCTTCTAGGTTGATCACTCTAGCATCCAAAGTGTGATTGCACAACATGGAAACCTCTCTCCAAGTGTGGGGACTTGTGGCGAGAGAGGAATCTCTAGATTAGAGGTGGTTCCTCAAACTCCTCTAATTTAGATCTATATTTTGTAAAACTACAGAGGTTGAGATCCTAATCCTACTCTAAACCTGCAAGGAGACAGGATAGAAGTGCAAAAATATGAAACTAATGAAGGTGGTGATGCACCAAAAGGAATGGTGAAACATTTCGTTAAGAAAATAGACACAGACTAAATTTTACAACATAAAACATACACAGATCGATAAGATATAATTTGGGATTTGAAATGAAACAAATAATACAAACAAAGGATCGAAAACCATTCACAAAGCTTGCATTTATCATTTCCAGTGTCAAAATCACTGCATTACAACCTCAGAGAGGTAAAAATTGTTACAATCTTTGGAGAGGTCTGATTCTTGCCTCAATCACTTGCTGGAGGTGAAAGAAGAAGTCTGTTATGCCCAAAAATGTTCCCCCCTTCAGAAATGAGCCAAATCTAGCTTTTACAGTGCAAGGGTCAAGTCCAGGGGACAGAAAACGTACAAAGACATGAGAGCCCATCCCTTCTTGACTACGGGTGCATTAAATGGCATGGGGGACCTTACAAACCCATACCCTGTCATTTTGATCGATTACGGGAGAATGCGACCCATTCGCATTAAACTGGTCACTAGAATGTCACTTCGGCCATGAACACGCGTCGAGCCATTTCTCAATTTTTCTCTCCTCTCTATCCCGTGGGTTTTCTGCTTCATTGGACACGTGTCCTCTTTTGATTGGCACGAGTCGGTGCTTGAAACCTCACCCTTTGAATTTTGGACTTTCTCCCTTTTGACACGTGTCACGATTTGATTGGTCCGTGGGTCTCATCGGCTTTTGCGCCCTTCGCGTCATTTTGTCCCGGATGTCCCAATGTTGTTTGGGACATAATCCTCCAATCCACCCGAAATGGGCTTCCTTGTCCCTTATCTGCCGATGACACGTGGCGCAATCTGATTGGATTTCAGCATTTTTCAGCTATCCGCGTCCCACGCGTCCCTTTGTCCCAACTGTCCTAATACGAAATTTCTCTGTTTCGGGCGAACCGGTTGGTTCGCGTCCTCCGCGCACTCATGGCCCAGATGTCCCAAAGCCGCGAAGTTCCCGTTTCGCCAAACCGGCCGGTTCGCGTCCTTCGCGTACCTTTGGCCCACTTGCTCCCAGTTAAGGACTTAGACAAATTTTCTTTCTTTCGGCTGATTCGGGTATTTTGCGTTCCGCGTGTACCTATGGCCCGATCGTCCCAATTGCTTGCACGGACTACCTGGCGGCTTTTTAGCCGGTTCACGCCCAACGTCCCAAATGTCCCGACTGTTGTAAGGACTAGGACTTAGCCAATTTTCATAATTCTTTCTGGTCCAAGCTTGTTTTCTATAACTTTTTCACATTTTCTCAGAGCTTGCTCTTTCCTTCTTCGGCCAGGGGAGTTAGAAAAAACCTGAGGGGACCCTAGAACATGTTTTTTGCCCTGAATCAATCCATTTTCTTGAGACTTGAGAATTCTGACGCATGTTATCAAATTAACCCTCGGGGGTGAATTTGGATAACAATTCCATCCTTTTATGTGATCCTAAACAAATTATCATATTTATCCAATAGAATTACACATTTATTTTTTAGGCATGCACTTAAATAATTATCGCATGCACCTCAAAAGAGGGGGAATTAATCAAAAATAAATTCTACATATATACATAGATTATAGAAGATAGGAATAGGTTTTTACAGATTCCATTCCTCAAAATTAGGTACAAATGTTAAAAAGTGTTTGAATTTAATATAGGTAAAATATGTACAGTTCTATAAGACCATGGTGCGGTCCAAACCACAATTGATGTGCCCATACAGGGGCATAGCCTAAGAATTTTCCAAAATTATTAGATTCTCTCAACTATTCATAGGTTTCGTAATATTACTCAATGCATAGAATTATACAAGGGCATGAGTACTTCATTCCTTCTCCTCTACACTACTTAGTCACAGTTGTAAGAATAGCATTTGGGGTTATGGATTTTTCTCATCTATGTTATTCTAGAATTGATACACTCAATATTACCGGTACAACACATGGTGGGGGGCATGGTATACCAATTCCTTTTTACGTTACTCAATAATTTAAATAGTTACAAAATTCAACCTAGATTCATCTACAAATAAAGTGTGGTCCATGGGGTTGTGGAAGGTATTGAAACAACTATTTTCTTCATAAGTTCTCCTTCCTATTCCCTCGTAAAATGTAAAAGGAAATATATCGTGAGTTTACTAAAAATTGATATTATAGTCTTCTCTCTTTATGTGGGGTACTTTTATTCCTCTCTATCTCTCTTCTTGTGTTTGGATATATACACTCAATACTTCAATTTCTCCTTTTTCACAATTGGGGATTTGTTCCCCCAATCCTTTGATATCTCAAAGCAATAATTCCTAATCTCCAAAGTATTAAAATGGAGCTCCTCCCTACAAAAAAATAGGTGTATTCCTTCAAAGTTTTTCATATTCTCTACTTTATATTATGTAATTTAAAATTTAAAATCTGCAATCCTTACCTTTACTATGAGTTACAATTCAATTTCTATTACATACGGTGACTACACTTTATGTTGTAGATTTCACCATGGAGCATGTCACCATCAACACATCGATAACAACTATCAAGAAAATATGATGTGTATGTGCACTTAGGTATGTTTTTCCTTTAAGAATATAAATTGTAATTACACACTTAAAGGGAGGGAAATGTAGACATTAAATTTAGTAAGTTGTCCTTTTGGCAATGTCAAGTTTGGATATGTTCCTTGCTAAGAAAAATTCTCGTGTTCGAATCCATCCAAGACATCTTTCTATGTATTTAGTGAATTTATTATCTCCACATTCCACTTTTTCGCAAATGAAATAAATATTAATTAATTAAAGTAGTAAACTATCCATGTGCACTATGCTACAAATTTATGTTCTAAATCACACTTCTCATGTCCTAAATTGTATAGTTTATATGGGACATGATATCCATCCTAGTTAACTTGTACGATCCTAACCTTTGGTATCCTCTAGCTCTATTTTCAATTTGAATATCTTTATTATGCCATTTCATCTTCCTAGGTTTGGCCTTATTGTAATATTTCACCTACGGAAGGCTATATAAGAAATTCAATATCAATTTATAACTCACCCAACACTCTTACAAGATATTATTGCAAACATCACTCCAAAATTACATAAGCCTCTCCAAAGTATTCCTAAATTAATGGCATAGTAATTAGATCATCCACTATTATGGTTATGAATAACTCCACCAAATCGAGATTCTAGCTTCCTCCATTTTCAAGTATGCAAAGGTCATAGATCCATGCCTTAGCAAGAGAAAATTCACTCCTAGCATTTTCAAAGGGTTTCAAGTGAAAAAAGGGTTAAGTCATGTGACTAAAGAAAACCACATCACAATACTACCACACTGGGTACATACTATAATCTATAGTTATCCCACTATTTTTGTGTCAAGATACATGAGGGAACCCGTAAAGGGTTGGGTTAGATCACACTCACACTTTGACAAGCACCTAGGATAACTACATGAGGCTTGATCCCACATGAGAGAATGTAGTGCAACACTTAGATTTGTCTAGCTGGGTCAACCTACAAGGGTAGTCCAACCTCACCACACACATAATTTATCCTTTTGGTCATCTACTGTAATGATGAATGGTAGTGTAAGTTTTTAGCATTTCCACTTTGTTGTAGATGATTAACAGTCATCCCAAGGTTATGTGAACAAGAGAGACATACAACAACGTACATTTCTGGGAAAGTGAAGCACACAAGAAGGTGTATTCTAATTATCAAAGGTAAAATTCCATACACTTCCTGTCAAGACCATACAAGTTTAGGTATGGACCATACATAATTCCCATAGTCTTGTATTAGCTTAGTTTCCAATTCCATAATTGATATTAAATCATTTTTAGTTTCTATACTATCTTGTCCATTTATCTCGCATACCGGATATTTTATTTTATGACCAACTAAGTCTTCATCTCATCTTATGTATTTGAGCTATCATTAATCATTACAATTATTAATGTATTATTTTGATTATGTATGGTTAATGGTGAATTAATTAGATTAGAATAATATCTTATAACAAACCCTCACATCCTATTTATTGTTGTGTACATTCCATAACATAATTTAATTAGGGTGTAAATAACATATTTTGACATTTTCATAGGTTCCCCATACCTAACTTAGTCTTTCATTATAGTAATTTGTACCTAAAATAGTCCTTTTACTTTTTTATTCACACACTTTTAAATCCTTCTAGACCCACAAACCATTTCCCATCCATGTACCTTATGAAATATTCTCGGCTTCTAGGATTTAAATTTTTCTCACCTTATAGGCTATCTAGACCTAACCTAGAACGCATATTACAACCATTTTTGAGCCCTCAAAACTTATTTAACTTCTCATTAAATGGTATATATATATATATATATATATATATATCCATCTAGTAAATTCCTTTGAGATCTCTTTACATTTGTTATACTTTCTTTTAGACTCACTTGTGTATGATTACATCATTTCCTTATTTTTAGTCTTTTACTATTATTGTTCCTAAGTAGATATTTTCACCCCCATGACCAAGACATGAGGTTCACCATGCATCCATTTTATCAAAAAGGTACATGTTGTGGTAAGTATATTTCATTTGGTTGGGTTATCATTTATTACTTAAATTATAGTCATTTATTTTTGTTTCACTATATTATTTTCCTTTCCCAAAAAGCTTCTTGTTTTACACTATTGTGTCATGCAATGATCTTCATCAGAGGCATATATATATACACCTTAATTTTCACTTACTATCAATTAAAATTTGTATGTTAATGGCACATAAATACCCTCACGTGTATTTATTATGGGGTGCAAAGTGGGAAAATTTTGGGGTCATTGATAGTATCTAGTGAATTATATTCATGATATTTACTCCATAGTGCCTTGTCCTTCCTACTAAAACTTTAAGAACATGTGATACCTTAATACTAACATCTTATATCACCTTCATATTTTCTTAATACAACACTTTCGAATCACCTTCAATACTAATGGAATTTTATTTCTTCACCTTTCCTCCTAGCCGACATCATCAACCATGATCAATGGCATGGTTAAGTTGAGTTGTAGCTTTAGGTTAGGTTGCCCTATTTTTAGGAATTATTATTTTCATTTCTCAAATATATAATCAAATAAAATACTCTCCCTCCATCAAATAAACTATTCTCATTCCTTAGCAAGCTTTCCCTTAAATATTAAGAGGTCTTAAGGTATAGTGGAGCTTATACTAAGAGGTCATCATTGGAGCATTGAGTTACTATGAGAAATAATAATATGATTTATACCAATAAGGATTATATTATTCTTTGGATTCCCAAAAAAAAATCTAATTATGTCTTCTACCTATCACTCATATGATCCACCCACAATGATCTCTCATAAGGTGATACAAACTAACGAATTAACTATCTTGGCCTAATTCCCATTACTAGTGGTTCGGGACATTCGGAGTTCAACAAACCTAAAATGTCACCATGGCCAATTTGGAGTACAAACCATAAAGGTGTCTTGTATGGTATGGTATAGAACATTGATATCTCGTAGAATCGGTGAACCTTATTAATTGTTCAATCATGGCATAAGGTGTGAGGAAGATGATTCTTTTATCCGAAGTGTATTTTGTTCCTCATAAGACATTTTCTGACGTTCTCTTTATGGAAATTTATATCTCTTTCTTTATTATCTCATGTCCATATTGTTATAATAAACTCGGTAAAAAGCGAGTATAATCGATAGATTTAGACTTATTTAATTATTTCTCAAAGCAAAATCAGCAAGAGAAATATCCTTTTCTTTATATATTCAACTTCAAAACTTTAATCATCAAACCATAGTCCCCATATTTACAATTTTTGAATGAGGTATTTTCATGGGGATCACCATTATTGAGCCTAGCTTTGAATTCCTTGAGATCTAATCTCAAGATAAAATGTTTTCATTGTAGGAAAAGCATGAAATCCTTTAATGGCCTTTTTTGATGCTAATATGTCCTTATGTGTTGAGTGATATTTTAGTTCAAATCCTTGAAAATATATGGATGCATATCTATATATATTTTCTTTGCGTCTTTGAACAATTTTTTTCTTTTAAAACAACACCCCAAAATTTCTAATTGTTGTTTGTTTCTACAAGATTTTGACCTTGTCCAAGTAGAGACATGGCAGAAAGATTTTCAGCTTATTTCTTGATTATTTTCACATGCTTTGATTCAATTTAAGCATTCGTGTTGGGAATTTTTCTTAACTTTTTGTTGAGAAGTATAATGTTTGTAGACATACCTTTATAAAATCCTGCAATATAATTGATACATCCAAGAAATCTCGCATATGGAGTTTGTTAGTGATCTAATCAGGAAAATCTTGGATCTTGCAAACAATATGTGATTGCATTTCAATAGATCTATCTTTAACAAGTAATCACCTGAGATATTTATTTCATCCTTGAAAACCTCCATTTTGAAGGAGATAGATACTGGTACTATTCGATAGATCGTATCGTAAAAAAATTGTAGATGTTCAATATGCTCTTTTTGAGATTTTGAAAAATTAGTATATGATCAATATATATTATCATAAAGTGTAATAAATCACCAAAAACATTATCCGTGACATTATAAAATATCAATGGAGTAGTCTTCATTACAAATGGAAGGATATTCTATTCATATTGGCCACTAGGTACAATGAAAGTAGTTTTGTCCTGATATTTGGGGTTCATAAATAATTTCCAAAATCCACTTTTGTGATCAAACCTATTGTGGATCTTAGAACCTTTGATTTTGGAAAACAAATCATCATTTGCTGGAATGGAATGATTTATTAGTTGAACAAATCTATTTAATGGCTTGTAATCAACCTCAAGCCTTTTCTTATGTCCGAGTTGTTCACTTCTCTTATTGACGTAAAATGCTACACATGCTTAGGAGGAATTAGATTTTTGAATAAAACCACCATTCAATAATTTTTTAATCTCCTCACGGCATTCATTAAGATATTTTGGATTCATTCCTTTTTATGATTCTTAAATTTGGGAAAATATTTTTCCCATCAACATACTTGGAAAAACTGTAAATCGAGTGAATAAAAATGTTTCTTTCTACCTATAAAGGCATGAAGATTTTTCAGAACACAAATCATTGATAATCTTTTATATGATATCATCAATATTTATTTTATAGAGGACTGTGGATTTATGGATCCATTCATGGTAGGGCTCCTTTATATGTTCTAGAAAAGGGATAATGGTTTTGAAGGAATATTTTCTAGGGATTTGGACACTAGGATTAAATAAGGAAATATAATATTTGTTAAGACTTAAAGTGTTGCACATCTCGTAAGGTATCTACCCATATAATATATCCATAGGATAGTATATCATGTTGGTATTATTACAAGGTTATCTTATATTATTCAATACATACGGGGACATAGGAAGTATACTTAGAAATTGCCTTTTTCTTATCAAAATTTATTTTGAGTCCAACAGATTATCAAGAATAGCTCTAGTTGTAATCAAGCTAATATCTACACTAGTATCTATTATGGTATATATAGATTATGGCCTTATATTTCAAATGCATATATTGATTGTAATGAAAGGATTTTAAGCTCATTTGATTGTACATGCCTCAGTGTTAGGTTTTTCTATACGGTATTCTTCTTATTATAGAATCTATTAATATGCTTGTTCCAATAACTTCTTTTGGTCTTCAGTAGATTTTTTTTCTTGGGATTCTTCCTCAATAAGCCTTTTATATTCTTCATTGGCTTTTGTTATGACCTTTTGTAGAAACTCAAATCTATTTCTCCACCATGTTCTTCTATATTCTATCCTCGGGAAAAAAATTGAAATCAAGATAAATTGTCTGGAACTCAACTTCTAAAGCTTCCTCTTCAGGAAATAAGAAAGGAAAATCTCTCTCTCTACCTCTTCCATGACCTGTGCCTCTTAGGATTGGTTGTCTAGGATGGATTTCTTTTAATAGGTTTGGGAGAAGATGAATATGAAGATGTTTTTGAATTTTCTTTTCTCTTTCAATAAAATTTGTTTTTCTTCTTCTCATTCTTGTGTTTTTACTCCATCTTTTAGTTGATCCTATTACCTAGTTTCCAATTCATGCAAATTTTGAGATAGGTATGTCTTTTTGGTAGTATCCCATGGAGGACAATTGTCATATTCAATTTGAAGCATATCTAACTACCTTTTAATAAATATCAAAGTGGAATGAAAGGATGAGGGAAATTGGAGATCATATTTACAAAGGATGGCAAAGAGTCATATCTTGACTATGTATCTCTCATTTTTCACTTAGCTAGCTAAGAGGTGGGTGATATGGTGTCATATTAGAGATCATATTGGTTCTATTGTTTGGATAAGAAGTGGACATTGTCGTATCATATTAGAGATCACATATCCATTGTAGTTTGGTTTATCAACACCCATTGAATTTACCTTTAAGGTTCATGAAGTATTCATTGGGTTCTTCTCTCTCCATTTATGATTCTTCATGCTCAACAATTATAAATTTTTAGGGCATGGATACCCCATAACATATACTTATGTGATGCATTTGTATTCAATTATATCTCTAGCTTCATTTGAGCACCTAAAATTTCATAAGCTACATCATCTAAGGGATGTACACCCCATTTTAAATCTCCAAGTTTAACAATGGAAGCATAGTTCACATACCAATTGTTGTATTCATTTCATTGATTTTTAAATTCTCTCAAATATTTCAAATTTGTAAGTTGTTTTTCAAGATCAAGACATTGAATTACTTGCATTTTCATTTGGTTGCAGGAATTCACATCAAACATGGGACACCAAGGCATTCTATTTGTATTCCCTCGTGATATCACATGTATGCATATTCCCTTTACACCAGTATTTAATATTACATTTTAAATATTAGATTAGAGAGGGGGCACCTGTGTTAAATTAAGTTTGGTTTGAAATAATGGAAAATTCAGTTTTGGAATATGTTAGGACATATGGACTAGTAGCAGCACATATTTGTCTCATCTAACACACACTCCCCTCATCTAATTACTTTTGCAACATCTTGGTTACCTTTGTCTATCAAGATCATTTCTAGTTCTCATGGTCATCATTACACCTTTTTAGGCATTTCTCATTTTTGTGTTCCTATAATTTTGACCCCTAGGATAGTAACAACCTCCTTAAATAGGATAATTATCATCCCTCTTTAACCATGTTGATTCAATCCTTTACATAAGGAATGTTCAGATATCAAATTTTGGAACTTTCCTCATGTCGGCATGGACATGATCTTCGGGTCTAATTACATGTGAAATCAAATAAAAGTATGATATATATATATATATATAATGACCATTAAGGCCATTATCACTATTCATTTCCATAGAGAGCACTACATAGAAGGCTTACATGGACCTAAACCTTCCAAAAGCATTCCTAGACAAGAATTCTAAATTTAAAGCATTCCAAAACTTGAAGTTGCATGTTCCTAAGTGTCTTTTTCTAAATGAAGCATTGATGTGCATTCATGTAGTTGCATTTTATTATTCTATGATCAAGAGTGGAGCATCGATGAACACATCACAATAACTACATTGGCCTTGCTTCCACCTATGATTTTGAATGCATAACACAATACTTGCATGCAATGGGTGTGTGTTGAGGTCAAATCATATGTAGTTTAAGGCCACATACTATTTTTTCAAGTGATTTTTGTGTGCGATTAGTCAAATCAAGCATTATCACACATGACCACACGATGTCGGGGTCAAATTCTAGCTAAACATAGATAGGTCAATCACACTTCAAAAAATTAGGTGAAATAGACAAATGTAAGATAGAACCAACCCTTGGATAGGAACAACCCCAATTCTAACTACACATGTTCCTTCTATCCTTTAAAAATTAGAAAGAAAATCTTGTACAAGATTAGATTTACACCTTTTTGAGTTTATTTATAGTCTTTATCATATCTAGAAACATCCCTTGAGCATAATCAATTTGGTTTGTTCGTTACACATGCTTTAGTTTATCTCTCTTCATTTATCTCTTTAGATTGTTCTATCTTGCCCCAATTTCGATTTTTCCTTGTAATTTATTGTCATATTTCTATATTCTAAATTGTTTTAGTTCACTTTGTATTAAAATAGTAAAACCACACTCATGCACCTAATGAATGACATACTTTGATAATTCATCATCTCCTTTGTCATTATTTACTAGGATGACATCCTCATATACAAAAACTCTAGATGAACACCTTGAACTGTCTCGCATGTCCTAAACACTTGGTTTTTTTGGTGTCAACACACCCCATTCCCTTTAGACAAGAAAATGGAGCCCCCTCTTGTGAACACGTGTAAAACTATTTTTTCTATCTTTGAAATGATTATGGATAATTCTTGAAGTTGGTTGATGCTCTCTATTTTCTAAAACAAATGATAATCGCCTTTAAACAAGTTATAAATAGATTTTACTTAGTCCTTTAACCTTCAAGCTAACTATGAGAGGCATCACTTTATAACTCAAAGTTGTCCTTTTTGTAACCTTTAAATACTCAAATTCATCTTGTTCATAGTTTAAATGCCTTCAACTCATAAATTTATGCCTTCAAAAGTATTCTCATTCATGATTTTCGTGTTTATCATATGTGAAGATGAAGGAGAAGATAAAACCAAGGAGTTGGCCATTTTTGATATCACAACAACCTTGAAATGGGCATTTACACTTTATTTTGTGATTTGCGTTAGTTTTCTCAAATTTAATTTAAATAAGTTTACTTTATGGTAGGTTCATTGTGACACCAATTAAGGACAACTATTCTTGAGGACGTGTGCTTTTATTTGCATTAGAGAGTATTTGAGATTAAGGATGAAATGGATAAGGCCTATGGAGCTCGTGAATACCGATGGGAAACAAGTTTCACCCATTGGCAAAACAAGCTAAAGTTTGGAGGAGAGACAATGCATCGATACACGTAAAGTATCAAAGTTCGGTGGCCAAGTGGTACAGGAGATGTCATAATTGGAAAAACCTTATGGAGACTAGGAGCACCAATGGTTTCCAAGTGTCTCACATGTATGAACCCAAGGTATGGAATCCAAGTAAAGGGTTCGCAAGACCAGGTGACACCGATGCACAATAAGGGTCAAGATCGGTGGCATGAAAACGTGAATCTTGAAGGAGAGAAAATGCATCGATGTTTGACACATGACATCAATCGATACACCAATGGTACAACATAAGGGAAAAGATTGAGATAGGAAGTGGCACCGATGCACGAAAAGTGTCAAACATCAATAATAAAGAGGACCCAAAGACCAAGGAAAAAGATGGAAAACCTTGAGGAGCATAGTGGAGCCAATAGGAGACAAGTGTCTCGCATTAGTGTAGTGATGGATACAATCGACCAAATATTTAAAAATTGTTCAATTTGTAAGACACCGTGAGACTAGTGGTCTACATGTGTCATTGATCTACTAAGGCTAAGGTTCTAAGGTGGACAGTTAAGTGAGGAAGGGACACGTAGAGTTACACCAATGGTCGAATCAACAAGTCTTTTGAGGTAGATTCAAATCAAACTAGGGCACGTGGATTTATCTTTTATTTAAGTTGAGCCACAGAGTGTTTTGATTGGAAAAGCTACATGGAGGAGATTTATTGAAGGATGGGTCAATATTAAAATGAATACTCGAAAAGCTTAAGTTGATCAAATATTTTAATGGAATGAGTTAAATGGGGACACGAGAGAATTTTTCTCACATCTTTTAACTAGAGCATCCATTTAACTTGACTCTTGTTTCATCATAAGCATAATTTAGTGGCACATAGATATAAGTTTGAGAAATAATGGTGGAGATATCTTAATATTTTCATGACAAATTCAGATGCAAAAGAGAAGGAAATAAAAAATCTAAGAATCAAATTTGAGCAACAAATGCAATCTTAATATAAGTAGGAGCCCAAAATTCATCTATCTTCTTGATCTCATGGGATAACCATGTTCCTCTCATATGAATCGAGTCTCTAACAAACATATGCCTCCCCATACTGATGAATCATCACTTGTTGAGCTAAAATTTTAGAATATAGTTCCATGAATGCCTTTCAAATTTTAAAGGCTTCAATTACAACTCTTGGCGGTTCAAAGGAATTATTTTCCTGTTTTTCTATCCAAATCATGTAAAGGAATTCATTGACCTAAAAATATCTCAATCGATATTGCAAACTTTATCTAGAAAACAACAAATCAATGCAAAGAGGATATTTGGAGCGTTATATGGTTCTATGAGTCTAAATTGTCTTAATGGTTGATTTGTGTCTTGATGCCTAGTCAATAAATCAATTTTAGTTATTAAGTATAGTTTGCACCTTTGATATTTAGTTTAAATTTACAAAGTAGATTGAGCTTAGCTAGTCTATTTTCAAGAGTTATTTTTTTTGAAACTTGGTTTCTTAGATGTTCCAATGCAGTCTTGGTTATCAAAATAATTAGAGATAGTAGTAAATGAATAATTGTTTCGTATTTTTTTATCCAGGACTTCCCTTAGACTGATTTCTTGGAGTTACTATAGGGATGAGTTAAACTATTTCTTATTAGATCCGGTTTTGTGAGATATAATTGTCTTCAAGGTATTCATTATGCTTAGTGATTGAAAAAGAAAGCCTAGTTCCTTTTATGTATTCACTTTCCCTCTCTATTCAAAAGTATATGTTTTTGAAAATACAACTGTAATGAAATTACTTGTATAATTCAGATCATGAGCAGAAATATAACACCAAATAACATAATATTCCAGAATAATGATCTCAATATGCAATTAGAATAGCTTCACCACTTCGAGGGGACAACCTTCAAACCATACAATAATACTCAAATGCTCCAATGATGATAAACTACTACCTACTAACCTCTATATATACTATTCCTATGCTATGGCCAACACCAAGGCCGGCCCACTAATGAAAATATAACATATATGAAAGAGATACATAATGATAAGAAGTTATGATAGCCACAAGTCGGCTATATACATCTAATATAAGATATATGATTAAGGGTGTAGCATGCCCCTCCCCTTCGAAGCAACATTGTCCCCAATGTTGAGAAGATCTGGATGCTACTATAGGAAATTTGCATCCTCCCAAGTTGTGTCTTCATTGTCTAGATTTTTCCACTTGATCAAATACTCAGTGATGACCCTTGTCCTCAACTACTTAATGTGTTTCTGAAGGATGCATTTTGGTTTCAGGATGATTCTGCCCTCTTCATCAAGCTCGGGTAACACTATCTAGGTTGATATTGTCTTTCCAATTACCTTCTTTAGGCAAGATACATGGAAGACTGGATTAATTCAAGTAGCCAGAGGAAGTTCCAGTTTGTATGCTACATTGCCAATCTTCTATAACACTTGATAAGGACCATAATACTTAGGTGAAAGGTTGTTATCCTTTTTGTGTTGTTTTAAGGACATATGCTTATATGGTTGTAAACACACAAAAACCCAATCACTGACTTCAAAATGTCTTTCACTACGATGTTGGTTTGCTCGCTACTTGGTGGTTTTGTGACATGGCCAAATTCTCCTTGAGACTACAAAGCACCTCTTGTTGGTGTTGAATATGTTCTTGGTGATCGAACCTTTGGCTGGAATCTTAAAGATGAAGTGATAGATGGTGGATGGTACCCATATAATTCCAAGAAAGGAGACATTATAGATGAAGTATGTAAGGAGGTGTTATACCACCATTCGCGGTGGTAACCATTGGACCCATCTCGCTTGCTTATCGATATAAAAACCGAAGATATCCCTCCAAGAACTTGTTTACCACCTCTGTTTTCCATCGACTGGGATGATAAGAGGAACTACGAGCTATTTGTGTGCCCAAGCATGAGAACAAGTCAGTCCAAAATTACTAGTAAAGATACGGTCTCGATCACTTACTAGAATCTTTGGTGTCCCATGTAGCTTTTGAATTGTATCACGAAGACCGTTGCTATCAGTACTCTATTCGCTAGATTTTCTACATAGCATCAAACCTAGGCAATCATGAGATAAATCTCCCTCATTTAACCGGTGAGGCTTCCGTGTCAGATTTTTCAATAAAAATGTGTTATTATCTATCAGGGGTTTTACTTTAACCACTTAGTTCATGAACCATAACTAAGAAGTTATGTAGTAAAGTAAGCGATTGTTTAGGAAAGGAAAGTTATAGATGAAGTAAAGGAAATTCAGAGAAGAAATGGGGAAGATGTGCATCCCAATTAGTAGATAGCAGAGCTAATTGCATACACATAGAAGAAACTTAATAGATATGAACACATAGAATTATAAAACAAAGGAAGCTCTAGATCCAGATCTAAAATAACACAAAGTTTATTAAGAGATCTAAGATGAAAAGAAAGGAACAAAGTACACCGTGACACAAATTTCTCTTAAAACTGCTCCTTTGTATTCCTTTTCTCCAAGTTTCTCTAGGGGGTTCAAAGACAAAGTCTAGAACACAAGATTATTACTTATAAATTTTGATCGATGATTAACTCTGGAGGTTCTTCTCCTACTTATAGAATGTAGGAGGGAAATTACAAATGGAAAAGTCAAACCGAATCAAACATAAACAACAAGTAAAGATGACATTTGGAAATCATCCTCAACTATCTTCTCCTTAAGTGACACATGTATCACTTAACTAATAGAATGGTTCCACATGACTTTAAGTAATGGTTGAAACCAATAACTTAGAAGTTTTACAATTTCATCCGGGAACATAGAAAATAGAAGTAGAAAGAAATAGAAGAAGTCATTTCATTGTAACATTTATGTCTTCTTATTGTTCTGATATCGGATATACTTGTCGAACATGTAATTCAGCATCCTTCCATCTGTTTTAGCCACTACTTCTTTCTCTGTCCTAAATTGCAGCAACCCTTCATTTAACACTTTGATGCACATTTCCACATCTTCCAAACTCGGCCCAAACCTCGCAATGTCCACTGTAGCGCCACCAATCTCCTGATAGAATTCATCGTGAAAGGCTTGGTAGCTTTATCAATTCTCTTTTGTACCATCAGAAGAGAATCTTATAGGGAATTAGGCACCTTAGTTGAGACGATCCACACGTATGAAGTAACACCTCCGTCCACTCTTTCCTCAGTGAAAGAAATGACACTATCTCGGTAAATCGATGTCCTACTCTCAAGTGCTCGCATCCTCTTTAGCAAAACTTTGCATATTTCCAAACAATAAGATCTTTGCAAAGTCTAGTTGCTTCCCCTTCTCAACTGATCCATCAGTACAATCTATTCCACAATCAATACATCTCCGTGCAGCTTATTGATCTAGCCAAAATACTCAGGTTACTCTCTCTGTTTGTAGTCATGCCTTCTATGTTTGCCATCAGTTGCTTTAGTTGATTTGCTACATCGTTCATAACCTTTAGGCGGGTTGGCACTTCCCCAAGTTGTATAGAAGCTTGACGAATAATCAAATCCTTCCATTCGTCAATAGCCTTTACTTGATTGCTTGCATCTTCCATTTCCTGCATAAGATGATCACTCACCTACTCTGAAATGGGCTGAATGGAAGGTTTAGCAACCTTGGCTATTATCTCACATAATTGAGATACTTGCTTCGTAACTCTTGTTTCTCCATATTTTCACTGCAAGCCTAAGGAATAAAGCATCCATCAATGTCTACATGTCCTACTTCAATCCTTCAGTGGTGGCTTGACCGAGGGGTACTTTGGTCACTGTCACATCTTCCACCGTGAGCTCCTCCTCTATCTTTCCTTCTGGCAGAATTGATATCTCAACAAAATTTTCTCCCGAATCCTTGATGATCAACCTAGAAGTTGTTTTGGCAACTTTAGGCCTTCTGTCTCTTCCGCCCAGATTCTGGAGTAGCTGCAAGTTGTGCTCCTCTAAGTTCATCTCCATTCTCGCTTCTAGAACCAACTGCGAAGCCAACCATTCCGAGAAGTTACTTCTCGGAAAATGAGAAGTCGTTGAGTGTACTACCATCTCTCGCTCGTATCCTCTTCATTAGAAATGCCACAGTGTTACAGTTGCCATCTTCTGAATCATCCAAGGACAAAGCCCTTTTGAATTCCGCCATCTGCAGCTTCAACGTATCCTCTAGAATAGGCACTGAATGAAGTGGCTGAGGGGAGAAGATGAATGTCGCTGGATTCAGTGGAGGCATGGAAGCATCCTATTGCTGCGGTGTAATAATTGGTGAAGTATTGAGTACTGGAGAAACAAGAGTTGAAGTCATGGTCGTAGAAGTGATCCTCTCCTTGGATTGAGATCTTCTATGCACTTTCAACTTCTCGACTTTCCTACTACTTTCTCCTCCATGCTTTCGCTTGAGGGAATCTCCTGTGCCAAAGTTTCCCATGACTTGATTCATCAATGCTTCATCAAGGCAATATCCCTTCGTCAGCAACCATTTTGAATTATTCACCAACACAACTCCCGACCTTTCTTCAATTGTGTTGCAACCTCTTATGTTATTCTACAGTATGGCTTTATCTCCTCCCATTTGATGGTAAGTGTCAAGTACCATATTCCCATCATCTTTAAGATTTGCAGATATCTATGCTAGTCAGAAGTCGAACACTTGCTTTGCTGATAGCCTGCTGAAATCTCTCTTTCTAACCTCAGAACTCACTTTTGCACTTCATCCATAAATCTTCTAATGAAGGCACATGTGCGTACTCTTGGGAGATTGTCTTCCTGGCTACTCCAAATGGATCTAAGTTACGTCGTGCGGGAAGAACTCTTGCTCATACTCGGATAACATTTGCGCTTCCTTCCCCGAGCTCTATGAATGCTAATGCAGTTGTAATATCCCACAGTGATTGAGAAGAATCCCGTAGACATGTGTCGCTTTGACTGAAGGTCGTGTAACTCCACAAGTTGCCTGCTCAGCTCCGTGGCGATCAATCTATCATTTGGATACCTGGGCATCTTTATTGGTTCTCCAGAAAAGCCCGTAACCCTGAGGTATGTGAAATCTGCAAATGAAATCGTAGAAGAAGTTATCGTTGATCACTTTGAAGTCTTTCTCGCATGCGGGTGCAATAAGCTACGGGTAGCACTCAAAAATGGGGTCCTTGGAAAGAACACCACATCTATCCAGCTTGGAAAAGATGCCTTGTGAAGCTAAAGCATACACCAAGTATGAAGTCATCTTGAAGTGAAAGTATGCTTCACGTCCGGAGTTACTCATTAATGTTGTTGCTAATAATTTCTGATCAATTAATTATAGAATCAACCTTGTTGATTTCAATGGTCCTAATGAAAGCATACATCCATGTATAGAAAGTGTAGGCATTTGCTTCGCCATTCATCTTGCATAGCAATTTGACGACATCATCTACCTCCTACACCAAATTGGACCGTGGAAGAGTTCTCAAGAACTTTGAAGGAGATCTAGGATTCTTCATGTATCGGCTATTCATTATGCTCACGCAATCAGCTCTATGCTTCTCCCATCTACCGTCGCATCCCGAATGCTAATAGAAGTCACCACCTTTTGCACAAGAATCTTCAAACAATAATTGATGAACTATGCGCCCAAACGAATTATTATCTTTCTGAAGCATCACACACCGATCTGGATGAAGGATGATAAGATCTAGCAAACTCCATCACAAACTCGCAATTGGGTTGTACATTGAAAATTTGCAGCTCGAATAATTCCACTACTTTTAATCGCACGCATGAGTGAATTTTTTCCCGCTCTGGATCTATTAATCAAATCGGTAAGAGGTTAGGGCCTAGATCTGTGTCTCCTATGTTTGAAATTTTGGAAGCAATGCATGACTCCATCATGCTTTCTTTTTCATCTCCCTTCGCCATGGCTTTGTCTATCTTCATCTGAATAATTCTTTTTCTTCTTACTTAGCCGGATTTCTTCAAAATTGGTGCAGATCTGGACAATTCTTTAAATTCGAAGGATATATGCAATGTATTGGACATTGATAAAAGCTCATTTTCCTTTGTAAAGCACCTGTATTGAATTCCTACAATTTATTCAGACAAAAATGGCCACCAGAGCATGAATAGTGAATTTTAATTGTAAAAATCTACACTTTTCAAGCCCGCTGCCCCAAAAATTGGTGTTTAATTTACACATAAAGAGAGCATGAATCCTTTCAACAACACCTGAGCACCTGTAACACCTATGCAAACAATTATGTAGAAAAGATCAACCTCCTTCAAAGCATGCGCCAAATCTGGAAGCTTTTAGCCTTATTATCACCTTGTTCGAGCAAAATTCTTCCTCTAATGGGGGCACACTTTTCCACTTGGCTGCAATTCTTTACCCGTGAATCAAATAACTCACCCATATGGTTGCCCATGCTTATATAACCTTGACAGTTCTATAATTAATAATTGCCCTAACAATTAAAGGCAATTAATTAATTAAAAATCATGTTTTTCTCTTTTAAAAATAGCATGTTTAAGGACAACCATCCAATAAATTAAATTAATCTAATTTAATCCTTCACACATCACTTCACTTAAGCTTCACAGTGTGCTTTGACCATAGCCACTGAAAATAGAAATTAATTTAATGTTTTAATGCCTTTAAAAACATTAAATAACTCCCAAATGGGGCGCACTTTTTGAGAGGAAGGGGGCAACCACTAAATAAATTAAATTTAATGCATTTAATTCCTTTATTTTATTCCCTCTTTGACTTGTTGACTTCCTCCAAGCTTGGGCGCACTTTTTGAAAGAATAGATTAATTAAAATAATCACTTTATGTCATTCATCATCTTTCCAAAGGGGGCACACTTTTTGCACATATAATTCTATTTTTAAGAATTTTTTCCACAATGGGATTCTTTACCCTGCAAGGCAGGCACCAAAATCCCATGATCCACTTAAGTGATTTGACTTTGACAATGGGATTATTTACCCTGCAAGGCAGGCACTAAAATCCCATGATTTCACTTAAGTCACTTTCCTTTTATTTTATCATGGGAATTTTCACCCTGCAAGGCAGGTAATAAATTCCCACTTGCTTGCAGCCTCTAACTTTCCCACTGTAGCTTAAGTGAATTTTATAACACGGGAAAAGTACCTGCCAAGCGGTATAAAATTCACATCCCGCTGCGGCTTCTATTTTTCCCATTGCAGCTTAAATCCTTTGTTTTCCAAAAATGCGCCCATCCCCGCAGGGGCTTTTCCGTGCACGACTTCGCTTTTTCCCAGTGATCCAGACCTCCGATGGTGACTTCCTCTGGGCATAATGTGCGTATATGTTTTCTAGCTGCTCCAGGCCAAAAATCGGGCTTACCCGGCAAAGGAATTGTTCTAGAGAAATTTCACAAGAAAATGAAACGGACAACACAAAAACACAAAAAATTGCCAAAAGTCACAAATAAAGCCCAAAACTTATTCCAAGTTAAAACCCTTTTGGTACATAAGGGTGATGACATATTCAATCATAACGAGTTAAACGGAGCGCAAATAGCCTCATACAGGCTCAATATAATTAAATACAAATTTCATGCATAAATCTCGAGATGACGAATATAACAACTTTGGGCATCCGGGTATTTGGCAAAAAGGCTAATATGGCTCTTTGGGATTATCTTGACGCAATACAAGAACTTTCGTGCAATAAAAACACAAAATGACCAATTATTTTAAAAGTACGAAAAAATTTCAGATAGGGTAGTCACAGATTTCAGGGTGAAATGGGTGACACTGATCGGCTCCGTCTATGGACATATTTTTTCTCTGTCAGAATGACAAAGGGAAAAGATGAGATCCCAGCATCTCTGGTTTCATATCTTTTCCTTTGGGCACGGGGTCGAGCAAACAAACACAACACCAAAACAAGACAAAACAAGGAAAAACAAACAAAGATTTATTTATGTACATACAGGTTTTACTCTGCTTCTCATGTCCGGAACAACTTCAAGTGTTTCCCATTGAAAGGCAACGGAAATTCAATTCCATCTTGATGAGCAAGAATGAAGCTATCTGCTCCGGCGATCCTTTTAATCACAAAAGGCCCTTTCCATAGTGAATCAAACTTTCCATGCATGCCTTTTGTTTCTCTTCTTTTGTCCCATAGAAGGACCCAGTCATTGACTTCAAACTTTCTTTCCCTGGCCTTTTTGTCGAAAATGATTTTCACCTTCCTTTGATGCTCTGTCAACCTATCTGCAACTTGAGTTTGTACTTCCCTCAATTCAGTCAGGTACATAATTCTTTTATCAATAGCATCCGTGAAAGTGGAATCTTCCAGGGCCTTAGAAAGTTGCAGGGCAGGCAGTTCCAAGGTAAGAGGCAGCTCTGTGTCTCTACCGTACAACAGCTGAAATGGGGACATGCCTATCGCCCTTTTTGGTGTGATCCTATCAGCCCATAATGCATCAAACAACTTTTTATGCCAAGTCCTTTGATTTTCCGTTACAAGCTTGCGCACGATAGTTACCAAGTTTTTATTACTAGATTCAGCTTGACCATTCCCTTGTGGATAGTAGTTTGAGGAATGAACCAGCTGGATCCCATAAGTGTAGCAGAATTCCACCAACTCCTCAGAAGAAAGATTCGGAGCGTTGTCTGCTACAATTTTGCTGGGCACGCCAAACCTGACAATAATATTTTCTTTTATAAAATTGCACACCTCGGCGGAAGTGGCATTCTTCACAGGAATAGCTTCTACCCACTTACTGAAATAATCAGTAGCTGTTAGAATATAATGGTGACCGGCACTGGAAGCCGGGTTAAGCATACCAATAAAATCCATTCCCCACTGTTGGAAAGGTTCTTCAATCACAATGGGTTTTAGAGGTAATGCAGGTAATTTCACATGCCCAACAAAATGTTGGCATGCTTGACACTTAGCTACCCATTCTGCAGTATCTTGAAAAAGGGTTGGCCAGTAATACCTTGCTCTGAGGATCTTGTGTGCAGTGACTCGGGCTGAGAAATGACCACCACAAGCCATGTCATGAAACTGTTGAAGTAGCTGATCCTGTTGAGCTTTATCGATGCATCTGAGAAATACGCCATCAATTCCCTTCTTGTACAAACCATTATCCCAAAGAACAAAATCTTTGGATTTTAGTTTGATGGTTCGTTTCTCTTTTCTGGAAAGTTGATCTGGGCATTCTCCATACATCAAAAAGTAAGCAATGTTACTGTACCACTCTTCTACCATATCTATAAAAAGTACTGTAGGAAAATCTTCATCTATCTCATCTTGATCTGCTTCAGGCACTGATGCTTTCATCTCCGTCATTAATTCACACAGACCTCTTCCTCGAACTAGCTTTGTTGGTTTAATATCCAGGTCATATTCTTGAACCTTTGTCACCCACGTGCCTCTCAACAATCCTAACTCTTGCTGAGTAAGGATAGATTTAACTACAGTATCTGGAACCAAAACCACAGTGTGCGAGGAAAGAATATAATACCTGAATGCTTTGCACGCCTTCACCACTACATATGCGTGCTTTTCCATGGGAGTGTATTTCAACTCATAGGCTTTAAGAGGCGTACTCATGAAAGTAATAGGAGCTTTTGAGTCCTCTTTATTTTTCTGCATTAGTATTGCTGACATGGTGTGTTCAGAGGAATAACAGTAAAGACTAAATTCTTTTCTTGAAGTGGGGTGAAACCAAGACTAGAGCTTTCATGAGGGCCTCTTTAATTTTCTCAAAAGCTTCCTTCCCTTCATTGCTTCATTTAAAATCTTGTGTCTTCTTCATCATATTTGAAATATGATGGGTTAGCTCAACAAAGTCATGAATGAATCTCCTAAGAAAATTAACTTTTCCAAAGAAAGAGTGAACTCCTTTTTTAGATGTGGGCAAAGGCAATGTCTGAATGGATTTGACATGCTCTGGATCTATCTTTGTTCCTTCTTTGGAAACAATGTGCCCTAAAGCAACTTTCCTTGATTCGGAGAAAGATAGATTTCTTGGGATTCAAAGAAATACCATGCTTACGGCATTGTATGAAAACCTCTTCCAAGTTTGAAATGTGTGCGCTTCTATCTTTGGAAAAGACTGTCAGATCATCTAGGTACACAACTATGCTTATATCCTTGAGATGAGCAAAGGCTAGATCCATAGCTCTTTGAAATGTAGCACCAAAGATTAATCAGGCCGAACGGCATTTTCTGGTATGCGAAGGTTCCCCAAGGTGTGATGAACGCCATTTTGTATTGATCTTCCTCGGCCACCTTGACTTGATTGTAGCCTGAGAATCCATCAAGCATGGAGAGCATCTTAGATCTAGTGACCACCTGCAAGGTGTGATCCATGATGGGTATGGGGTAGTTGTCTTTCAATGAAGCTTGATTAAGGTTGCGGAAATCCACGCACAGCCTAATCTCATCGCTCTTCTTTCTTACAAGGACTATGTTGGCCAACCACTCCGAATGATGTATGGGATAGATGATCTTTGCGTCTAACAACTTCCAGATTTCTGCAAAGATGGTTCCCGAAATGGTAGGGTTGTGCCACCGCAGCTTCTGCTTGAAAGGCTTATGTTCTGGTTTAAGTGGGATGTAGTGTTGAACTTCCGCAGGCTGATATGTTTTTAGATCCTGGTAAGACCAAGCAAAAACATCCATATATTTCTTAAGAAGCTCAGTAAAAGCTTTTCTTTTGGCCTCTGAGAAACACTTACCCAGATTTACAAATTTGGGATCATTGTCGGCTCCCAAATATAGCAACTGTGTGTCAGAGGATGAACCTTCCCCACTTTCTTCATTTTTCTTAAGTATCTGATCATGCTTATCAAACATTTCCTCAAGAGATACCAAGCCTTTGGGAATTTTATTTCCTTTTAACTGGATAATCTCTCGACTTCCCGAGATGTCTGTATCCATTTCTCCAACAGTATTCTACCTGGGATGTGAATTGCTCCCCTCATAGTAGATTTCTTCAAAGTTGTCCTTCTATTGGAGAAACGCAACAATCTGTGTGTCATCATTGAAAACCTGCCATTGCTGGACGTTGTCAAGAACCTTTGGGTGAAATACCATCTCCACCTTGTAGTCTCCCTGTCTAAAGAATGCGGGAGGCTGATCTGGATTCAACAAGGCTGCAGTCACTACAAGTGAATCAGCTCTTGAATTTTGTTCTCTTGGAATATAAGATACCGAGAAAGCTGAAAAATCTAGGATAGCAGAGTAGACCCGATCTCTATAGTGTCGCAGTTTGTCTTTTTTGACTTGGTAGAGACCTCTTATCTGCTTAACGATCAACTCAGCATCTCCCTTTGCGTGTAATAATTTGATTCCCATTGTTCTTGCCTACTCCATGCCTAACAACAACGCTTCATACTCAGCTGTATTGTTAGTATTTTCAAACATCAATTTGAAGGAGTGTGCATGCACCTTCCTTTCAGGAGAGATAAGAACAACGCATGCACGATCCAAATGAACAACAATACCATCAAATTCCGAGTCCAAATCTTGTTGTCAATTTGATGCAAGTCTTGAATCACGAGTTGAATTTCTTCTTTATCCATTTCTAGATAATAGACTCCGTGATCCGATTCCCGAAACAAGATCGAGATCTAGGTGTTAGTGCAAAATCACAGCACCCCTGGATGTTGATCAGATTTCTAGGTTGATCATACTAGCATCCAGTGTGATTGCACAACATTGAAACCTTCCTCCAAGTGTGGGACTTGCAAGAATGAGAAAGGAATCTCCAGAGAAGGTGGTTCCTCTTCCTAAACTATCTCGCCACAAGCTATTCCAAAGTGTGCAAGCTAATCTAATCCTAATCTAACCATGCCAAGGAGACAGAGAGAGAGAGAGAGAAAAGGGAAAAACAACAAAATCCTACACTAAAACGGTGATACACCAAAGAAGGAAAATGTTGAACAACTATCAAAAGCGCCATGGAACAAAGAGAGGTGAGCAATGGGAAGGATGGAAAGATGCATCACAGGCCCAAGGATAGATTTCACGGAGAAAAAGTCCCAAAACACCATGAACACAGCTCCAAACCTACAATGAACATTTAAACGTGCACAAATACCTACAATGAAGAGAGGCAAGAAGAAAACAAGCAAAAAACGAGCAAGGATGGACAGATGCATCACGAAACACGTTTTTGTTGCTTCAGAAGTTTGCACAAAACATCATCTTAATGGTAAAAGGCAAAAATGCCATTACAGAGAAGGGGAGGAGGTTCAACTCCATTTTCAACCCTAGAGAAGAAAATAAGGGAGGGCAGAGCTGAAAAGATGAACAACCCTTTTAAAATGAGCCAAATCTGGCTTTATACAATGCATGGGTCGAGCCCAAGAGAGAGAAAATGCAGAAAAACGTGTAAGTAGTTCAACAATTGACCAAAATGCATTCTTCATTAAAATCGGTAGTTGAAACATCACTTCTGGCCATGCTGAAGAAGAATGCGACCCATGTGCATTAAAACTGGTTGTTGAAACGTCAGTTCTAGCCATGTTGAAGAAGAATGTGACCCATGTGCATTAAAACTGGTTGTTGAAATGTCAGTTCTGGCCATTACCACGCACCAGAGATGTTTCTTGATTTTCTCTCTCCAAACTGAACCAAAATGCAAGATTGACCCTGGAATCGTGTAGAGAATTTCACCAGCTTTCCAATGATATAAAGAACGTGCAAATCCGAGCTCTGGATCAAAAGATATGACGATCTGAAGATTTAGGGCAAAAACAGGCCAAAATGGATCGGCGGGAAAATATTTGAATTTTTTTCCGTGCTCTGCCACTTGGATGACACGTGTCGGGTGCTGATTGGATGAGCAATTCTCTCTCCTTCCCTTTCCATGGGTTTTCCTTTGAAAATTTTGACTTTTTATAACTTTGGAAAATTTTCCATTTTTTCCCGCGCCCCGCCACTTGGGACACGTGGCGTGATCTGGTTGGAGGACAGGGGCGCAGGTCATCCTTGTCTTTTAATTTTTTGGCCCAAGAATTTTATCAAATTTTCCTAAGTCTTTCCCTAGCTCCAAACTCCCCGCCTTAGGACACGTGTCCTGTGTCTATTAGCTCGGGCCGACCCTTCAAACCTTGCCCTTTGAAATTTTTTGGCCAAAAAACACTTAGCCAATTTCCATTGCGCTTCCCCTTGTGACACGTGGCACGTTCGATTCATCCGCGGGCCTCCTTGTCTCTTTTCACCACTTCGCCTTTTCACGTCCCACACGTACTTTTGGCCCGGATGTCCCAAACTGTCTGGGACAAATTTCTCCGAACCGCCCGATTCGGGCTTCCTTGTTCCTGTTTGAGGCGAAGACACGTGGCAAGATTTCATTCGCTCTCGGCTCTTTCGGCTTTTCACGTCCCACGCATACTTTTGGCCCGGATGTCCCAAATAAAAGTCCTCTGTTTCGGCCGAACCGGCCGGTTCACGTCCTCCGCGTACTTTTGTCCCAACTGTCCTGGACTGCCTAGGACAAATATCTCCGAACCACCCGAAATGGACTGACTTGCGCCAAACCGGTCGATCCGCGTCCCGCACGTATTTTTGCCCTAACTGCCCCATCCGGATTTGTCTAAAACAATACTTAGGTAATTTTTTTCATTTTTTTGGCAGTTGGCTCGGCTTTCCCGCACCTCGCGCGTCCCAATGTCCCAAGCTGTCTGGCCCCGCAGATTACCTGGATTTTCTGGCTGGGATTTTCGGCCGGTTCGCGCCCGACGCGTCCCAATTGTCCTGCATCGCTAGGACAAGACTTAGCCGATTTTCTTCATTTTTTCTGGCCCCAAGCTTGGTATGATGAACCTCAAATGCATGTTATCAAAATTACCCTGGGGGGGTGAATTTTGGATAACAATTTGGCGACTCAGCGGGGTCATATGATCTCGCTGGATGAAGTTCCAGTTTCTAAAGCATCCATTGGGCATGGAGTCATGAGTTGTAGCTTGAAAACTGATCTAAACTTGAAAACTTCCCTCTAAACCACTTGAAAACCCACTGGACATGGAGTTGTTCTCACCAAAATGCCACCAAAATGATCTGTACAAGAGAAAAACCAGCACCACAAAACTATGTACATAACTGAAAATCATACATGCTCCAAATGGAACATGCAGAGTGTGCACAAGCACTTCTTCGCTAAAAGTAAACGTACCTACTCTACTCTAATCGGAAACAAAGGCAAGCTAAACAAACCTCGTAATTGGTTGTGAGAAATAGATTCCCTTTCTCAAAAGTGGCAGCCATGCAATTGATTTGGAGCTAATCATGGCTGATTGGATGGATGGAAAATCAACAAGAAGTCTGGTATTCTACCCAAATCATCAAGGTATCAGCTGAAGGCAAATTCAATACCTCTTTTAGTTTCTCTGCATTTAGATTGAAGAGGTATGATAGCTGATCCTTGGAACTTTGCAGCTCATCCTCATGCTCAGAAGCAAGCATGACTGGTTGTGACTTCTCCTTTGGCTCCAATGAAGCCAAATACCTGATTGGGCAAGGTCTGATCCGTTGAGTATGCCCATAATTCTGATTTTCAACTCCAAAAATGGAGTCTTCTTGTAGACCTTCTTGAATGGATGGTGTGGAAGAAATGGTGAAATTCCTCTGTCCTTTCTCTTCCTCTAATGAAGAACATGAAAGATTTAAATCTTCCAATCTTGGTTCCAAAGAGCTGCTATAAGATGCAAGCTGCTGCAAATGAATGTTCTCCTTCATGACAGCAGACTCAAGTGTTTGGAATGTGGATGATGAAAGAGAGAATGGTGGAAACTCAACCGGCTCTTCTCCATCAAAACAGTCCTCCAAATCTGACAGATAAACTGCCTCATGGCTATCCTGCTGCAAATGCTCCACTTCCTCCATGGTGTCTTCTTGATCTGTAACTTGACCACCATGGTTTCTTTCACCCTCCAATATTGAGTTTGAGAGATCAAACTCCTCTTCAGTACTAGAACTTGAGAGAGGTGAAGTAGAAAGAAGAACTGAAGGTTCTCCTGTAGCCTGCTTTGTGCTCAAATCCCTTGGATCTGTAATTTTCTCCTCCACAACTAGAATGTGCTCCTCTTCTTTTGGATCTGGAGCAGCTTCTCCTTTCTCTACTACTTGAAGACAATCTTGCTCTTGATAGAACTCTTCCTCTAGCATGAAGTTTTTCAAGTCAAACTCTTCAATCTGCTACTCTAGAGGACAAGTTGGGACTGCAAGATCTTCTTCTGAGCTTTCTTCCTCTATGGCTGATTGTGCAACTTGAATTGAATCAGCATTCCCTTCAAATAGAGTGCCAACACGGACACTACTTTCTCGAGCAAACCGATCGCTGATCTCGCGTCTTCTTTTTTCTTCTTCTTCGCTGCCACAAAATCAGTCCTGACCACCATTTGTTCTCCAACTCCAACCTCTTCTAAAGGCTTAACCATCAAGGGGATCTTTGTCATCCCAAATTTAAGAGCCCAACTCTTCAGACTTTGAATTTCTTCATCTTTGTTTGGCTTCTCTTTTTGTTGTTGTTTTCCTTGACTGGCATTCTGATTTTCATCCTCCCAACATGGATTTGGGAATGCAAGAGGAGAAGTGGATTGTAACTCAAATGGCTTGGCAATTTTTCATGGTGGTGGAGGTAGAAACTCTTGTTTCTTTGGAGGAGGGGGTATTTCTTTTAGCTCTTGTGGAGGGGATGACTGTTTGGAAGGAAAAAGGAAAGAAGAATTGAGGTGTGGTGGAAGACTGAGAGGTGGAGACATGGGATCAACATTTGGGACAGCAGATGGGGAGTTTAAAATTTGTAATTCCAAATGAGATGATGTTGCTTGAGTAATGGGAAGAGAAAAACCAGATGATGGTGCAGAACTTACCCATTGACAAGGTTGTTCAACACCAAGTGTATAGGCCTCTATTTCTGTTGTCCATTGTGCAAGTTGGGGCAGCATCTTCATCATGAAGTCTAGCTTCTCCTGAGGGCTGAAGTGTCTTGGAAAAGGGCCTCCCCATGGACAAGGAGTCCCGCAACCATTCTCGAAAGCTCTCATTTAAGCTGTTGCTCTGATCGCACCATCTTTACCTCCATCTTTTGGATTTTCTCCAACAGACCAGCATCTTGCATCGATTGTCTTCATTATATGCATACTACTTGCTCTTGAAAGCTCCATAGCCAAAATGATTTTGGCATTGCTGCTCATATAGGTATGCATGCTGATTTTGAATTTGTTCAAAATGTTGATTTGGAGGATTTAAAAAACATGTTGGAGGTGGGAAACATTCGTGTTGTTGTTGAAAATGTGAATTCCATGATGGAAATGAAGTCATGATTGCACAACTTCATGGAATGGAAAAGAATGAAAGAGATGGAAAGAAATATGGATGGAAAACGGGTCTACAACTTCAAAAATGGGTTGCTGATCAGATGGAGTCGCCAGATGTGTTTGCAAGTGCCTCCAAAGGCTGAAATATTCACAGGAACACACCAACCTGCAAAATATGAAGTGGAAGACCTCTAAGTGTCCCACCGGGCGTGCCAAAACTGTTGGTGCAGGCACACGGTGGCTTAAACTTTGTTGTTGATAATGAGACACCTCTGGAAGATGAAATAATCTAACCTCAGTGTCCCACCAGGCGTGCCAAAATTGTTAGTGCAAAATCACAGCACCCCTGGATGTTGATCAGATTTCTAGGTTGATCATTCTAGCATCTAGTGTGATTGCACAACATTGAAACCTTCCTCCAAGTGTGGGACTTGCAAGAATGAGAAAGGAATCTCTAGAGAAGGCTAGTTCCTCTTCCTAAACTACCTGCCACAAGCTATTCCAGTGTAGGCAAGCTAATCTAATCCTAATCTAACCATGCCAAGGAGACAGAGAGAGAGAGAGAGAAAAGGGAAAAACAGCAAAATCCTACACTAAAACGGTGATACACCAGAGAAGGAAAATGTTGAACATCTATCAAAACTGCCATGGAACAAAGAGAGGTGAGCAATGGGAAGGATGGACAGATGCATCACAAGCCCAAGGATAGATTTCACACAGAAAATGTCCCAAAACTCCATGAACACAGCTCCAAACCTGCAATGAACATTCAAACGTGCACAAATACCTGTAATGAAGAGAGGAAAGAAGAAAACAAGCAAAAAATGAGCAAGGATGGACAGATGCATCACGAAACACGTTTTTGTTGCTTCAGAAGTTTACACAAAACATCATTTTAATGGTAAAAGGCAAAAATACCATTACAGAGAAGGGGAGGAGGTTCGAACTCCATTTTCAACCCTAGAGAAGAAAAGAAGGGAGGGAAGAGCTGAAAAGATGAACAACCCTTTTTAAATGAGCCAAATCTGGCTTTATACAATGCATGGGTCGAGCCCAAGAGAGAGAAAACGTAGAAAAATGTGCAAGCAGTTCAACCATTGACCAAAACGCATTCTTCATTAAAATCGGTGGTTGAAACATCACTTCTGGCCATGCTGAAGAATAATGTGACCCATGTGCATTAAAAATGGTTGTTAAAACGTCATTTCTGGCCATGTTGAAGAAGAATACGACCCATGTGCATTAAAATTGGTTGTTGAAACGTCGGTTCTGGCCATTACCATGCGCCAGAGACGTTTCTTGATTTTCTCTCTCCAAACTAAACCAAAATGCAAGATTGACCCTAGAATCGTGTAGAGAATTTCATCATCTTTCCAATGATATAAAGAACGTGCAAATCCGAGCTCTGGATCAAAAGATATGACATTCTTGAAGATTTAGGGCAAAAAACAGGCCAAAACGGATCGGCGGGAAAATATTTGAATTTTTCCCACGCTCTGCCACTTGGATGACACATGTCGGGCGCTGATTGGATGAGAAATTCTCTCTCCTTCCCTTTCTGCGGGTTTTCCTTTGAAAATTTTGACTTTTTATAACTTTGGAAAATTTTCCATTTTTTCCCCGCGCCCCCGCCACTTGGGACACGTGGCGTGATCTAGTTGGAGGACAGGGGCGTGGGGTCATCCCAAGACTTTTGTCAAATTTTCCTAAGTCTTTCCCTGGCTCCGAACTCCCCACCTTAGGACACGTGTCCTGTGTCTATTAGCTCAGCCGACCCTTCAAACCTTGCCCTTTGAAATTTTTTTGGCCAAAAACACTTAGCCAATTTCCATTGCGCTTCCCCTTGTGACACGTGGCACATTCTCGATTCGTCCGCGGGCCTCCTTGTCTCTTTTCGGCCACTTCACCTTTTCACGTCCCACGCGTACTTTTGGCTCGGATGTCCCAAACTGTCTGGGACAAATTTCTCCGAACCGCCCGATTCGGGCTTCCTTGTTCCTGTTTGCGGCAAAGACACGTGGCAAGATTTCATTCACTCTCGGCTCTTTCGGCTTTTCGCATCCCACACATACTTTTGGCCCGGATGTCCCAAACGAAAGTCCTCTGTTTCGGCCGAACCAGCCGGTTCGCGTCCTCCACGTACTTTTGTCCCAACTGTCCCGGACTGCCTGGGACAAATATCTCCGAACCGCCCGAAATGGACTGACTTGCGCCAAACCGGCCGATCCACGTCCCACGCGTACTTTTGTCCCAACTGTCTCTTGATCGTCTAAAATAAGAATTAGGCAAATTTTTTCATTTTTTTGGCCGGTTCGGCTTTTCGCGCCCCACGCGTCCCGATGTCCCAACCTGGCCCATTGATCGCCTGGATCGCCTGCTGGCGGCTTTTCGGTCGGTTCGCGCCCCAACGTCCCAACTGCCCCATCGCCAGGACAAGACTTAGCTGATTTTCTTCATTTATTTCTGGCCCCCAAGCTTGGTATGTGAACCTCGATGCATGTTATCAAAAAGATGGATTGGTCTTGTGCGCACATACAATCAAAGGAATAAATTAGAAGCTAGAACACGAGAAGAAATCTAAGTACACAGTGTATCAAATTTCTCGAGGATCTAGTGTTATCCAAAATTACCCCAGGGTGGTGAATTTTGGATAACACTAGGATCCCTGAGAGGCTGATATCTGTGTACTTAGATTTATTCTCGTGTTCTAGCTTCTAATTTATTCCTTTGATTGGTATGTGTGCACAAGACCAATCCATCTTGACTTCTCCACCTGCCTCCTTGTAGAAATTTCTACTAAAAAGCATGCCATAAGAGACTAGAATATCGCTACTGAATAGTCATTTTTTCAATCTTTTGTGCGGAAAAGGAGCAAGCACTTGCTGTGCATCTTTGATTTTCCCAACAAGAGGAACTTGCCTTTCCATTGAATAACATCTTCCGATGGTTTTGTTGATGTGAGAACCAAGGCATCAAAGCAACTTTGGCAGGCATGACATTATCAGAAGCTCCAGAATCCAAAATGCAATTGCTCAATTTATGTCCGTTGATGAGCAAAGATACATAGAATGGTTCGATCCTTTCTGATGTAGCAGGAGAAGAAGTAGAAGGAGAAGAACTTTCCGCCACATTATTTGTAGGAGTATTCTTTGGATTTGACAAGATACCCCGTGAAGTATTATTTGTTGGGCTGGGACCATTACTTTGCACATATTTGACCAATCTATTCAGTTGATCAGGAAATGCCCTCAAATACTCAGCTTCTAACATTTGGACCTTGTTCCTCTTAATGTGATCAATTATGTCAAAAGCTTGACTTGCTTCAGCAGGATGTGCATTGGCTCTTTGCTACGAATTGAAAGAATTTGAATATTTATCCTTAGGCGCTAATGAAGAAGGAAGAGTGCTACCTCTTTTCAAGATAGTAACATTCGGGCCAGGGTCTTCTCTTTCTCTTAAATGCCTTGTGGATGCTTTAGCATTTTGGCGCGTCGAGACCTTGTAAACACCGCAAAAGTGTGACCATCAGAATCTTCAAAAGATTCATAATAGCCATCATCAGATTCGTAGTCCAGGTAACCAATATTGGAGTCGCCAGCGGGATCTATAAAGTCTTCATCATCGAATGATTCATCAATGCTGAGATCCTCTTCATTAGTTTCCAAGTTATTCCTTGGAGCAGCTTCTATTTCCAACCACTGTGGTGCAGCAACAAGTCTGTTATGGTTTTGATTTTGATTTTGATCATTGAAGGTCCGGGTAGGAGCTAATCTTGAGGGGGTTGCATTCCCTGCTTGAGAGATCTGCTTCTTGATCTGCAACATGTCATTAGCCAATTTCTGCAACAAAGGATCTGAAGTACTAGAAGAAGTGCCATCACCTTTGTGAGATGGTTGTTTGAGTTTCCCAGCCATGATCAAGTCATCCTCAACCTCCACGGCAACATTTTGTGCTTCAAGTAGATTTACAGGTCTTGCCCTTCTTAGCTGATATCCAACTTCGGGCAATAGAGCATTTATAAAAAACGTCTTTTGATTTTCGTCGCTCAATGCGGCAGAAGTGGGGATTTTATATAAAATCCTTTGGAACCTTGCAATAAAGTCCCGCATGTTCTCGCTTGGCTCTTTCTTCAACTACGTCAGTTGAGTGATCAATGTGCTAGCGTCCTCTGCGGGCTTGAATCTTTTCAAAAATTGCTCACGCATAGTCGCCCAGTTGGTTATGGTGCCAGGAGCTAGCTGATAGAACCATTCTCCAGCCAAGTCATGTAGAGTCTCAATGAAGATCCTAACAGAGACATCTTCATGCTTCACGGAAAGCACACCACGGGGAGATGAAGAAGGCTGCCAAATGATCATCCGGGTTTTGCTTTCCATCTCCAAAGAATTTCAGAAAATTCTTTCTGGATCCCTTTGGCAGTTCATGCATAGGTGGAGCCAAGTTCAGAGGTCCAAAAGTTGCTCCCCATGGAACAGGTACAATCTGGTGTGCCATGTTGACTTGAGCACGTCTCCTCCTTGTGTAGACTTGATAGACTTGATGAATAATTCCAGCCGCCGGATTATGCTGAATACGATCCGGATTTGGATGGATGTGCACTCTCCTTCCTGGTGAGAGACTAGATTTGCGGCTTCTAACTTGAGGAGGATGATTGAAATTGAATTGCTCCTGCAGTCAGAAGAAATGATCAGTCATTCCTTGCACCTTCACAGATCAGGTGAATGGACGTTCAGCCAGGTTGAGATTTCTGTGGAAAACACTCTGATCTTCAATAGATAAACCTTGATCTACAAAGATAGTTTTTTTCCCAGTGAGTCGCCAAAAAGCTGTTGGATAGATTTTCTACATACAATCAAACCTAGGAAGTCATGAGATAAATCTCCCTCATTTAACCGGTAGGTGAGGCTCCGTGTCATATTTTTCAATAAAAACATGTTATTATCTATCGGGGGTTTTACTTTAACCACTGAGTTCATGAACCATAACTAAGAAGTTCTGCAGTAAGTAAGTAGCGATTGTTTAGGAAAGGAAAGTTATAGATGAAGGAAGTAAAGGAAATTCGGAGAAGAAATCTTTGAAGATGTGCTTCCCAATTAGTAGATAATGGAGCTAATTGCATGCACATAGAAGAAACTTAATAGATATGAACATAGAGAATTATAAAACAAAGGCAGCTCTAGATCCAGATCTAAAATAACACAAAGTTTATTAAGAGATCTAAGATTAAAAGCAAGAAACAAAGTACACCGTGACACAAAGTTCTCTTAAAACCTGCTCCTTTGTATTCCTTTTCTCCAAGTTTCTCTCGGGGTTCAAGACAAAGTCTATAACACAAGATTATTACTTATAAATTTTGATCGATGATTCACTGGAGGTTCTTCTCCTACTTATAGAATTTAGGAGGGAAATTACAAATGGAAAACTCAAACAGAACTGAAACATAAACAAGTAAAGATGACATTTGGAAATCATCCTCAACTATCTTCTCCTTAAGTGACACATGTATCACTTAACTAATAGAATGGATCCACATGACTTTAAGTAATGGTTAAAACCAATAACTTATAAGTTTTACAATTTCATCCGGGAACATAGAAAATAGAAGAAGAAAGAAATAGAAGAAATCATGTCAGCTCTAACATTTATGTCTTCATCTTGTTCTGATATCGGATATACTTGTCGAACATGTAATTCAGCATCCTTCCATTTGTTTTAGCCACTGCTTCTTTCTCTATCCTAGATTGCAACAACCCTTCATTCAACACTTTGATGCACGTTTCCACATCTTCCAAACTCGGCCCAAACCTCGCAATGTCCGCCTGCAACTCCACCAGTCTACTGATAGAATTCATCGTGAAAGGTTTGGTAGCTTTATCAATTCTCTTTTGTACCATCAGAAGATAACCTTCCAAGGAATTAGGCACCTTAGTTGAGACGATCCGCACGTATGAAGTAACACCCCGCCCACTCTTTCCTCGGTGAAAGAAATGACACTGTCTGTAAATCGATGTCCTACTCTCAAGTGCTCGCATCCTCTTCAAAGACAAAACTCGCAGATTTCCAAACGAAAGGATACTGCAAAGTCTATTTCTTCCCCTTCTCGACCGATCCATCCAAGACAATCTATTTCGCAATCAATACATCTGCTAGCAGCTTGTTGATCTCGGCCAAAATACTCAGGTTACTCTCTGCAACTGTATTCATGCCTTTCATGTTTGCCATCAATTGCTTTAGTTGATTTGATGCATCGTTCATGACCTTTAGGCGGGCTAGCACTTCCCCAAGTTATACAGAAGTTTGACAAATAATCAAATCCTTCCATTCACAATAGCCTTTACTTGATTGCTTGCATATTCCATTTCCTACATAAGATGATCACTTTCCTCGCTTTCTCCTCCATGCTTTCACTTGAGGGAATCTCTTGCGCCAAATTTTCCCGTGACTCGATTTGTCAATGCTTCATCAAGGTAATATCCCTTCAAAGAACCTTGAGTTTGAATTATTCACCAACACAACTCCCGACCTTTCCTTCAATTGCGTTGCGACCTCTTATGTTATTCTAGTATGGCTTTATCTCCTCCCATTTGATGGTAAGTGTCAAGTACCATATTCCCATCATCTTTAAGATTTGCAGAGATATCTATGCTAGTGAAGTCGAACACTTGCTTTGCGATAGCTTTGCTGAAATCTCTTTCTAACCTCGAACTCACTTTTGCACTTCATCCATAAATCTTCTAATGAAGGCACATGTGCGTACTCTTGGGAGATTGTCTTCTGGCTACTCCAAATGGATCTAAGTTCGGTCGTGCAGGTGGAAGAACTCTTGCTCATACTCGGATAACATTTGCGCTTCCTTCCCCGAGCTCTATGAATGCTAATGCATTTGTAATATCCACAGTGATTGAGAAGAATCCCGTAGACATGTGTCGCTTTGGTGAAGGTCGTGTAACTCCACAAGTTACTGCTCAGCTCCATGGCGATCAATCTATCATTTGGATACCTGGGCATCTTTATTGGTTCTCAAGAAAAGCCCGTAACCCTGAGGTATGTGAAATCTGCAAATTGAATGAATAGACTACCAATCTTGGACACTGACTTCCCACGCTTCCTTGCTTACCCTGTTGGCCTTCAAGTCTTTTTCTAGCCTGCAGATGAAATTGTAGAAGAAGTCATCGTTGATCACTTTGAAGTCTTTCTCGCATGCAGGTGCAGTAAGCTACGGGTAGCACTCAAAAATGGGGTCCTTGGAAAGAACACCACATCTATCCAACTTGGAAAAGATGCCTTGTGAAGCTGCAGCATACACCAAGTATGAAGTCATCTTGAAGCTGAAAGTATGCTTCACGTTTCGGAGTTACTCACTAATGTTGTTGTTAATAATTTCCGATCAATTAATTATAGAATCAACCTTGTTGATTTCAATGGTCCTGATGAAAGCATACATCCATGTACAGAAAGTGTAGGCATTTGCTTTGCCATTCATCCTGCATAGCAATTTGACGACATCATCTACCTCCTGCACCAAATTAGACCGTGGAAGAGTTCTCGGGAACTTTGAAGGAGATCTAGGATTCTTCATGTATCAGCTATTCATTATGTTCACGCAATCAACTCTATGCTTCTCCCATCTACTGTCAGCATCCTGAATGCTAATAGAAGTCACCACCTTTCGCACTGGAATCTTCAAACAATAATTGATGAACTCTGCGTCCAAACAAATTATTGTCTTTCCGAAGCATCACACACTGATCTGGATGAAGGATGATAAGATCTAGCAAACTCCATCACGAACTATGGCAATTGGGTTGTACATTGAAAAGATGCAGCTCGAATAATTCCACTGCTTTTAATTGCACGCATGAGTGAAGTTTTCCCGCTCTGGATCTATTAATCAAATCAGCAAGAGGTTTTGGGCCTAGATCTGTGTCTCCTATGTCTGCAAGTTTGGAAGCAATGCATGACTCCATCATGCTTTCTTTTTCATCTCCCTTCGCCATGGCTTTGTCTATCTTCGTCTGAATAATTCTTTTTCTTCTTACTTGGCCGGATTTCTTCAAAATTGGTGCAGATCTAGACAATTCTTCAGATTCGAAGGATATATGCAATGTATTGGACATTGATAAAAGCTCCTTTTCCTTTGTAAAGCACCTGTATTGAATTCCTGCAATTTATTCAGACAAAAATGGCCACCGGAGCATGAATAGTGAATTTTAATTGTAAAAATATACACTTTTCAAGCCCGCTGCCCCAAAAATTGGTGTTTAATTTACACATAAAGAGAGCATGAATCCTTTCAACAACACTTGAGCACTTGTAACACCTGTGCAAACAATTATGCAGACAAAGATCAACCTCCTTCAAAGCATGCGCCAAATCTGGAAGCTTTTAGCCTTGTTTTCATCTTGTCTGAGCAAAATCCTTCCTCTAATGGGGGCGCACTTTTCCACTTGGTTGCAATTGTTTACCCGTGAATCAAATAATTCATCCATATGGTTGCCCATGCTTATATAACCTTCACAATTCTATAATTAATAATTGCCCTAACAATTAAAGCGAATTAATTAATTAAAATTCATGTTTTTCTCTTTTAAAAATAGCATGTTTAAGAACAGCCATCCAATAAATTAAATTAATCCAATTTAATCCTTCACACATCACTTCACTTAAGCTTCACAGTGTGCTTTGACCATAGCCACTGAAAATAGAAATTAATTTAATGTTTTAATGCCTTTAAAAACATTAAATAACTCCCAAATGGGGCGCACTTTTTGAGAGGAAGGGGGCAGCCACTAAATAAATTAAATTTAATGCATTTAATTCCTTTCTTTTATTCCCTCTTTGACTTGTTGACTTCCTCCAAGCTTGGGCGCACTTTTTGAAAGAATAGATTAATTAAAATAATCACTTTAAGTCATCCATCATCTCTCCAAAGGGGGCACACTTTTTTGCACATATAATTCTATTTTTAAGAATTTTTCCACAATGGGATTCTTTACCCTACAAGGCAGGCACCAAAATCCCATGATCCACTTAAGTGATTTGACTTTGACAATGGGATTATTTACCCTGCAAGGCAGGCACTAAAATCCCATGATTTCACTTAAGTCACTTTCCTTTTATTTTATCATAGGAATTTTTACCCTGCAAGGCAAGTAATAAATTCCCACCTGCCTGCGGCCTCTAACTTTCCCACTGTAGCTTAAGTGAATTTTATAACACGGGAAAAGTACCCTGCTAGGCAGGTATAAAATTCCCACCTTGCCTGCTGCTTGTATTTTTCCCATTGCAGCTTAAATCCTTTGTTTTCCAAAAATGCGCCCATCCTCGCAGGGGCTTTTCCGTGCACAACTTCACTTTTTCCCGAGTGATCGGACCTTCGATCTTTGACTTCCTCCTGGCATAATGTGCGTATATATTTTCCAGCTGCTCCAAGCCAAAAATTGGGCTTACCTAGCTAAGGAATTGTTCTAGAGAAATTTCACGAAAACGAAACAGACAACACAAAAACACGAAAAATTTCCAAAAGTCACAAATAAATCCCAAAACTTATTCCAAGTTAAAACCCTACAGTACATAAGAGTAATGACATATTCGATCATAACAGAGTTAAAACGGAGCGCAAATAGCCTCATACGGGGCTCAAAATAATTAAATACAAATTTCCATGAGACAAATCCTCGACGATGAATATAACAACTTTGGGGTGCTCCGGGTATTTGGCGAAAAAAGGCTAATATGGCTCTTTGGGATTATCTTGACGCAATACAAGAACTTTCGTGCAATAAAAACACAAAATGACCCATTATTTTAAAAGTACGAAAAAAATTCATATAGGGTAGTCATGATTTGGGGTGAAAACTGGGCGACACCATACTTGTAACAAATGGATGTGATAAAAGACAAAAATGGGCATATTTAGTGAGTCTATCCACCACCACCATGATTACATTTTTACCTTCTAATTTAGGCAATCCCGTGATGAAGTCCATGACACCTCTTCCCACCTCACTGGGCTAGGAATAGATAGAGGTTGTCAAAAGACACAGGGACTTAATTGTTTCGCCCTTATTTTGCGACAAACCATGCATTCTGCCACAAACTTTTGAACATCTCCTTTTAGCCCTTCCTAAAAAAAAAAATCATACTTGATTCGATGAAAGTCTTTAAGAAGCCGAGAATGACCCCTACTAGAGAAGCGTGGAGCTCGGAAAGAACCCTATTTTTAAGGATTGAATTCTTACATATATATAATCTATCTTTATACCATAAAACATCTCCTTTCCATAAAAAAATTTATGACATGTTTGGATCTTGTTGGAGATTCTGAATGAGATTTTGTGTCCCTGGGTCATTTTTCCATTCAAACCTTGCATTCTCTATCGAATCCTCCTGTAATATATATATGGCACACAACAATGCCTAGGAAAATTCATCCTTCCGAGATAAAGCATCAACAACTACATTCTCTTTCCTTTCTTGTATATTATCCCAAAATCATACCCCAACATTTTTTAGACCCATTTCGTTGTTCTTCTAATGATAAACGTTGCTCTAAGAAGAATTTCAAACTATCATGATTTGTCTTTACTTTGAAATGTCATCCCATTAGATATGGTCTCCATTGTTTCACTGCATGAAGTATTGCTAACATTTCTTTCTCATAAACTAGTTTAGAGATATTCTTACCTTTGAATTGGTGGCTCTCGAAGGTAATGGGTTGCCCTTCTTGCATGAGTACTGCCCCCATACCATACCCTGAAGCATCACATTCAACAATGAATGTTTTTGAAAAATATGGGGTGGCTAGAACTGGAGTGGTGCACATGGCCTCCTTCAACTTCTCAAAGGCCATAGTAGCTTGCTCGTTCCAATGGAAAGAGTCCTTCAATAAAGTTGTGAGTGGTGCTGCGATGCTGCCATAATTCCTTACAAATCTACGATAATAACCTGTAAGCCCCAAAAATCCTCGAAGATTTTTTAGGGTTTTGGGAACCTTCCATTCAAGCATGGCTTTTATCTTGTTAGGATCCACTTTAACACCTTCATAAGAGACAATATGACCCAGATATTCAACCTCCTTGACACCAAAAGAACACTTAGAAGGCTTTGCATAAAGTTGATGTTGTTCAAGAGTTTCCAACACCTTATTTACATGATGCAGGTGTTCCTCCCATGTTTTACTATAGATTAATATATCATCAAAGAACACTAAAACAAAATTTGAAGAAATGGCTTAAAGATGGAATTCATCAAGCTTTGAAATGTAGAGGGTGCATTTGTTAGTCCAAAAGGCATTACCAAGAACTCATAGTGTCCTTCATGTGTCTTGAAGGTTGTTTTATGAATATCTTCATCCTTGATTCTAATCTGATGATATCCATAACGAAGATCAAGTTTTGTAAAGTAAACAACACCATGTAACTCATCTAGCAAATCATCAATTACAGGAATAGGAAACTTATCTTTAACTATGTACTTATTGAGTTCCCTATAATCTTGAACACATGTGCCAATTGTCATCTTTTTCTATACCATCACTACAGGAGAAGAGTAAGCACTTTGACTATGACGAATAAGTCTTCTAACATCTCTTGAACTATCTTCTCAATCTCACTCTTTTACATATAGGGGTACCTATAAGGTCTGATGTTGGGTGGTTGACTCCTTGGTACTAGTTGGATGGCATGGTCATGGTCTCTTTTCGGAGGCAAACCCTTGGGAATTTATCCAAAAACCCCTGAGTGCTCATCTATAACTACTTGCATATCTGCGGGTATAAATGTATTTGAATGATGTGCTTCCAATGAAAATAGTTGTGCTACAAACCCTTCTGCACCCTTTCTAAGCAATTTTTACATCTGATGAGAACTTACCATCTATGGGGACTTTTCTCTTAGTCCTTTTAGTTTAAAATTCCTCCCTTCTGACTGAAATTGCATGAACAACTCTTGTAAATTCATTTCAACGGTTCCCAAGGTGGTAAGCCACTGAACTCCTAACACAATGTCTGCTCCTCCCATGGCAATGGCATACATATTGCTAGTTAGCAAGTAATCTCCCATGGCGAGATTAATGTTATGGCATTTTCTTGAACAACTAATAGTTTTCCCATCAGCGATCATGACTTGACATTCTGGAGTTGGATAAACAAAGCAATTCAAGTGTACCACTAACTTATGATTGATGAAATTATGAGTACTTCCCGAATCAATCAACATTGTTACCCTCTTTTTTTTAAGAATCCAACTACTTTGAGAGTTTGGGGAGTGCTAATACCGAGAAATTACATGGCATGATATTGTTGGTTGGGGATCTCCTAATTCCTCCTCTGGCTCTACCTCTTCATCTTCTTCATTTTCTTCTTCTTCAGTAGGTCCCTCAATGTAGAACAACTTCTTTTTCGCACACTTATGTCCTGGTCCAAATTTGTTGTCACAATTAAAACATAACCCTTTGGCTCTCTTTTCTTCAATTTGTTGAGGTGTCAGTCTCACTGGCCGAGGGAATGATGGTGGAAGGGTGCTACGATCTCTGATATGATTGCAGTTTGTTTCCTACTTGAAAGAAATTTTTTCCTCTGCCCTACGTGCCATGATCATAGAGTCTGAAACCTTATGAGGATTAAACATATGCACCTCAGTCTCAATTTGTTCTTTAAGACCCCTAAGAAATAAGTCATTCAAATTATCTTCAGGAATATTTTCCACCCGTAAGGAAAGGTTTTGGAATTGATGGATGTAATCTTTGATTGTTCCTGTTTGTTTGAGCTTTGATAATTAGCTGAAATAATTCTCTGACACACTAGAACTATAGTGCAATTGCAACTCTTCGGTGAATATTGTCCATGTAACATTGAGGCCACTCTTTTCCTTTGAGCACATAACCATCAATACCAAATGAATTGGTCAGGTTCAAGATACAACGATGCCATGGTAACCTTTTGTCCCAATGGAATCTGATGAAGATCAAAGAAATTCTCCATCTAGTTAATCCAATTGAGTGGATCCTTTCCATCAAACTTACGCATTTCCACTTTTGGAAGCATGTTACGGGCTTGTAGAGTGTTTGTATTTGGATTGGTCATGTTTGCAGATCCACCCTGGCTAGTTTGTTTATTACTTTGACCTAAAGATCCACCATGGTTAATATGAGTATGATTGAGTTGTGGCTCATTAGGAATGATATGATGACCCATGATATTGTAGCTAAATTTTTGAATGAAATCCTCCAATCGTTGTCCAATCTTTTCTACATCTTCTTTGTTGGCCACTCTACCTTGAGGTTTCGCAACTCTAACTCAAGATAGCTGACCTTATGGTCAGTTGAAGTAAACCCTAACCCTGAGGACTCTGTAGATACCCCTTCTGACTCTAACTCCTCAACTATTATCTCATCCTTATCAGGGGTTTTACCCGAGTGATGGGATTCTTTTTTCCTCTTGTCGAAGGCCCAACCATGATGCCCCAAAATGGTAAGATTTAAGGATCAAGGTCAAAATTTAGGGTTTCAGATTTCAATAGGAATTCGGCCAAATTTTATAAAACTCAAAGAACGAAATCAAACTAATTTTTAATCTTCTTTCTGGAAATGTAAATAACTTTGAAAAATTCCACAAATTACACCCTATGTAGCCGAATTATGAAAAAACATAAAACTGCTATAACTTTTGCAAAACAAGTCAAAAATTATTAAAATTTTGAGGGAAGCTTACTTGACTGATTTCGCCACACCACAGAAAAATTTGCAGAAAAATTCGCTACCGATGTTGAGATATGGACGAACCTTCAAAATTAGGGTTTGACGTAGTGTTGGCCGAGTTCAAGCTCTGATACCACTTGTAATGAAATTACTTGTATAATTCAAATCATGAGTAGAAATATAGCATTAAATAACATAATATTCAGAATAATGATCTCAATCTGCAATTAGAATAGCTTAGCCACTTGAGGGCAACCTCCAAACCATACGATAATACTCAAATGCTCCAATGATGATAAACTACTACCTACTAACCTCTATATATACTATTCCTATGTTATGGCCAACACCAAGGCCGACCCACTAATGAAAATATAACATATATGAAAGAGATACATAATGATAAGAAGTTATGATAGCCACAAGTCGGCTATATACATCCAATATAATATATATGATTAAGGGCATAGCAACAACTCCCTTAAGTCATTATAAATGTCATTAGGACCGACCTTAGTGTTGATTAAAGCTATTCATATTTTGCAATACATAGTCTAAATGGTGGTTTTCCCCAACACACCAACCCTTTGTAGGTTAACATCAGGTCACATAACCTCCATATAAAGTTATATTCCCGAGTATTTCATACCTTGAATGATAATTCCAGTTAGATTCCAAAATGAGTGAGGTCAATTCCTCTTTTGTAATTGTTTCCAAATGCATATAAAACATCTAGTGATAAGTGCATACAAGTTGCAAGAAAACTTAGCCAAGTGTAGGTTCGGTGTTGTGAACATCCAAATTTTGAGCTACATTTTTTTATCATTTAGGCATTTATATAATTCTAAAGAAGATAAATGTAATCCAAGATTGGTTAGCTCTACACAATCTCACAAAATTGACGATTGTTTTCTTTGATTTGTTAACTTTTATCATAGGTTGGGTTCATGCTCTCAAACATGACATGGCCTCTCAACCAAATCATGCACAAAAAGCCACCTTTACTAGAGTCTTGCACAATAACATACCTTGAGGACCTCAAAGTTCAGTTCCTTTGTGTAACACTTGTTTTAGCAATAGTCATCATTATTCAACCCTTTTAGCTTTAGATTGATGATGCATTTGACTATGCACTCATAAAGTGATACTTACACAACTTGGACATCCAATTGTGTGTCACTAAAAGACATTTATTGACACAACTTAGCATTACTCTACCTATAAAAAGGCACTATGTGATATTTTACAAGAAGACAAGAAATGGTGTTTTAGGAAAGGAGATTATCATCCATTCTAATCATAGGTTGCTCTAGTTCCCGCATACTCAAAATAGGCTCAAAAATGCACGCCGCATGAAATGGATGAAGTACTTCAAGTAATTCCATTTGGTGATCAAACACAAGAAGGGAAAAGAACATAAGGTAGTAGATTTCCTTAGTTGGCCACTAGTACAAATTCTCATTGGAGTGATAGACATGTGTAGCCACATTCGCATATTGGGTAGCTCTCCACTTATTTGATGAGAAATTTGCAATCACCTATACTACTCTTGTGTAAGGTAAATAGATTTGTAGACTCTACATGTTTGGCACACTTCTCTATAATCTTATCAATATCCATGTTCCTAATGGTGCACTCCACTAAATAATCATTTAGGAGGCATAATATTCAATATTTGAACATTTCGTCACTACATAATTTGCAACAGGACAGTGTAGCGCTTTAACAAAACTTATATTGGCCTCACATGTGCATTGATATTGAGTGCCACATCAAGTCTTACATTCATTGTTACATCGCTAATCCCATGAAGATGAAGTTGGGACTTTACATGCCTTTGTTGGATCCATCCAGAGCATGGGACTCTAACAATACAAATTTCATGACTAGATTGACTATGAAAAGACATTAGCATGATGATGTGTTTGTTGTAGTGGATAGGTTTTTGAAGACGTACATCATGGTTGCTTGTAAGAAGAGGATCAACATGCATGAAAACGTGCATGATCTATCTGTAGCCATGTTTTGGTGCACTTCAAATCACAACATCCAATGTTTATGATCACAATTTGCACTTTGAAGTCACATTTTGCAAGCATTATGGGACTGACGGATAAAAACCTAGTCCGGTTTATGAAATTTCATCTAAAGACAAATGGACACATGGAAGATGGACTTGGTCATCTTACGCATATGTACAAAGTGTGCACATGCGCACACATGATATGATAGTCTACTATACATAGAGCATGCCTACAAAACGACTCTTCAAAGTTCTACGGGGCATTGTCTATTCCAAAATGCCTTTGATTCCAACCAACTCCTACCACACACCATTTGGAATAGAGTCTCACACCCAAGAAAGAGAAGCAAACAAAATATAGAAGTTTCTACAAGACATAATTTGTTCATCAACATGCTCAACAAATTCTATCAAGTTACCAATAGAAGTACAAAGAGTACTATGGTGTGCATCCTACACCTCATGACTTCAAGTTCGATAATAATTCTAGTAGCATCTTGAAAAAAATGCTTTGACGATCTACACATTATGGTCCTTCCACCATTTTACATGCAACTAGTGAGAAATTTTTGTTCTTATTCTACCACTATAGTTGGGTCTTCATCATATATAAAATATTCAATATGGAGTATCTTGAGCCCCACTTCTCTCTACTACTTGAGCCAATGGTGCCTCAACATCCTTTGGATTTAGATCTCGAGAACTATCGTCCTACATGAAGGACCGCATCATCGAAGTGATAACTCACACCCATTAAGGAACACACCAATTGTTTCGATAGGTCAAGGTAGGATAATACATTGATCAAGCTAAGTGGTACAATCTTCAACAACTCTAGGTTTAATTCTAGAACTTTTGGAAGATACAACCGGAATCATTGCTTCTCAAGCAAGGGTGAATACTTTGTGGGAAACCTCGTAGTTTGTCTCACAACCATGCAAGCCTCCTCACTCCTTAGGATTTATGTTCCTCAACCTCATAATGTCTTATATTACGCACATGGACTTGAGGTACTTCACAACACCGACTTAGCTCCTCATATCATAACACACAAGTCTATAACGACTTATAGTATGCCTATTACCTTGAGCAAGTCCTTATATCACCTTGGTATCGACGGACTAAGATCTAGCAAAATCATTGCACATTATACTCTTGCTCATGAGATTTACAACTTCTCTTGGTACCACACAACATTTCATAGCTTCTCGTAATGCCGCACACTTCCACACAACACTTACAACTTCTTACAATGTCATCTACCATCTCTTAGCACTTATGCAACTTCTCTTAGTGTCGCAAAAGCATGTTACAACCTCAACGCTTTGGGCATTGACGCCTAGCTTTGTAAAAATGTGCATGTCCAAAATCTTGTGGCACCTTAGCATTCCATGTATATGTGTTAGCCTCTCACCGCCACATGATACACCAAGTGGCATTCTCCATGCCTATCCCATGTCAAATCATCTATTATTCCACTTCATTGTTGAAGTTCAATTATCACTCGGTCAAGAAGTTGAACCATTTTGTATCCTTCTCTTTTTGGAACAATCATTTGTCTAACCACATCCTTGGTAATCATACATGTATATTAAGTATGTATGTAAGCACTCAACCCACGGGAGAGAGCGACCTAAACTATATGCATATAGTAGTCAATACTTGTATGCCCCAAGTATCTTGTAGTTTTTATACTCTTCTCAATATCATTTCGGTCTATGCGCAACTCAACCAAGGAAGTGTTTCCCTTGATGAGTGTAGGATTCCATATTCCTAGTTGTATTGAACTTTATACACCCCTTTACTATTCATATCCTTCCATTTGAATAGAATTTGTATTTCTTATAAGAAGCCTTCAACATTGTTAAATATGTTTGGTTAGTCAATGTGTTGTTTGCTCTTCTTGCACATTTTATCAACTTTGTAGCTTATCACTAGGTGCAAGGTTGTACTCCGCACAATCATCATAGGCCCTGTGATGTGGATCATAGCATATATCATGTATCCGTCTTCTAGAGCATGCACTTGTGTATGGGCCAAGACAACATGTTGGAAACAATATATTTTTTAAAACTTGAAAAGTTGGCAAAAGAAAACATGGATCTAAAATTGGATTTGAATTAATAGTTTTAATCTCATTTTGAATTGTGACACTTTTTGGAAAACAAAGCCATAAATTTTGGCATAAAAATAAAACAATATGTTAGTAAATGTTAGTGTAACTAGATGATTGGGTGGTTGATTTATAAAATGTTATTGTAAATTAAGGAGTATAGTAAGTTGTTAAGAGTAGTCATGTGCAAAAATGTAAAGTTAAGAGGCATTAACAAGAAAGAATATAGGAGGTCACTTGAGAAATGCATTCAATCATTGTTTCATAATTGAAAACCTTGATTATTAATTCATAAAATCTCAAACTATTTGATTGTCTTGTTCATCTTTATTTAGTTATGTTCATGCATGTGGCAATTCATTAGCATTAATGCACTTAAATTGAAATCTTTGTGATGCTAAAGATTGTTGAAGCAATGGATGAAATGAAGATTACAAACAAAGTAAACAACTAGTGAGCTACTCTTCACAATTCTCTTTTGTAGAGTCAATTTATGCCTTTTTTTAAAAATTGATTATGGTGTCCCAGCATTTCACCGAAATCCGAGACTACCCTATTCACAAAAATTTCGTACTTTTAAAATAATGGGTCATTTTGTGTTTTTATTGCTAGAAAGTTCCTATATTGTGTCAAGATATTCCCAAGGAGCCATATTAACCATTTTCGCCAAATACCCAAATGCCCAAAATTGTTTTATTCTGTCGTCGGGATTTGCCTGCGGAAAATTTGTATTTAATTATTTTGAGCCTCGTTTGAGGCAATTTGTGCTCCGGTTTAATCCTGTTGTAATTGTACATGTCATTATTCCCATATACCAGTAGGGTTTTAACCAGAATGCATTCTGGACTTTATTTGTGACTTCTGGCAACGTTTTGTGTTTTTGTGTTTTCCGTTTCGTTTTCTGTGAAATTTCTCTGGATCAATTCCTTTGCCGGTTTGGCCTGATTCTTGGCCTAGAGTATCTGGAGATCACATATGCACGTTGTGCCAGAAGGAATTCGCCATCGGAGGTCTGGTTCTCTTGGAAAAGACGAAGTCGTGCACTAAAAAGCTTCTTCTGGGTTGGCCACATTTTTGGAAAAAGAGGGTTTGAAGTGGATCATGGGATTTTTGGAAGCAACAGGCAGGTGGGAATTTTGTACCTACCTAACAGGTACTTTTTCCCATGGAAGCAACACCACTTAAGTCATAATGGGAAAATTAGAGGCAACAGGCAGGCGGGAATTTCTTACCTACCTTGCAGGGTAAAAATTCCCATTGTGGAATAAAAGAAAAATTACTTAAGTGAATCATGGGATTTTATTGCCTACCTTATAGGGTAAATAATCCCATTATGAAAGTCAAACAACTTAAGTGAATCATGAGATTTTCAGGGCTGCCTGGTAGGGTAAATAATCTCATTGTCATCTGACTTTTAAAAATAGAAATCTCTTATGCCAAAAAGTGCGACCCCTTTAGGGAAAGAAAGGCAGCCTTAAATTAATTAATTTAATTAATTTCTTCTCCAATTTTGGTGCCCAGGCTTGTGGAAAAGTCAACAAAGGAAAGAGGACAAAAGAAAGTTGGAAATAGACTGTTCTAAAATTAAATAAATATTATTTATTTAATGCAGCCCCTTCATGTCAAAAAGTGCGCCCCATTTGGGAGAGAAATAATACTTTTTTAAGTATTAAATGATTAAATTAATTCCTATTTTCAGTGGCTAAAGTCAAAGCATACTGTGAGGCTTGAGTTAATTGGAAGCAGAAGTCTAAAATTAAATAAATTTAATTTATTTAATGACAGCCATGAGCATGCACAAAATAGGCGCCCCATTTGAAGAGTGAAGCTTATTAATTAATTAATTAAGTTCCAGGAATAGGAAAGACATTAATTAATTATAGAATCATGAGGATTATATAAGCATGGGTTGTCATAAGGATGAATTAATTAATTCACAAGCAAAGAAGTGTAGCGCAGACAAAAAGTGCATCCCATTTGGAGAGGATTTTTGCTCAGAAGGTGTAATTAATGCTAAAAGCTTCCAGAATTGGCACACAGGTTGAAGGAGGTTGATTTGTGTCTGGATAATTGTTTGCATAAGTGATACGGTATTCGGGTGCTTTATAAAAGAAAAGGGAGTTTAAATCAATGTCCAATACATTGAATATATCTTCCAAATCGAAGAATTATCCGATTTGCACTAGTTTTGAAGAATTCGACCGAGTAAGAAGAAAAATAATTGTTCAGACAAAGATAGACACAACCATGGCAAAGAGGGATGAAAAAGAGAGCACAATGGAGTCATGCATCACTTCCAAATTCACAAACATTGGAGACACAGATCTAGGTCCGAGAACCTCTTTCCGAATTGATTGACAGATCCAGAGAAGGAAGACTTCCCTCATGCGTGCAGTTAAAAGCAGTGGAATTATTCGAGTTGCAGCATTTCCATACACAACCCAGTTTCCAAAGTTCTTTATGAAGTGTGTTAAGTCTTACCATCCATCATCCAGATCAGTCTGAGATGCTACGGGGAAAACAATAATCCGGTTGGATGCACAGTTCATCAATTATTGTTTGAAGATTCGACACAAAAGGTGGTGACTTCTATTAGCATACAGGATGCCGGCAGCAGGTGGGAGAAGCATAAATTTGACTGCGTGAACATAATGAACATCAGATACATGAGGAAGCCCAGCTCTCCTTCCAAGTTCCCAAGAACTCTTTCGCGGTCCAATCTAGTACAGGAGGTAGATGATATTGCCAAATTGTTATGCAGAATAAATGGTGAAGCAAACGCTCACACTTTCCGCTCATGGATGTATGCTTTTATTAGGACCATTAAAATAAAAAAGTGGATTCAATAATCAATTGGTCGGAAATCATTAGTGAAAACATTTGTGAGAAACTCCGGAACATGAAGCGTACTTGCAGCTTCAAAATGACTTCCTACTTGGTATATGCAGCAGCTTCACAAGGCATCTTCTCCAAGTTGGATAGATGTGGTGTTCTTTCCAAGGACCCCATTTTCAAGTGCTACCCACAACTTACTGTACCCGCGTGCAAGAAGGATTTCAAAGTGGTCAATGATGGACTCTTCTATGAGTTCATTTGCAGGATAGACAAGGATCTGAAGGCCAACAGGGTGAGCAAGGAAGCATGGGAAGTTGTGTCCAGAATTGGTAGTCTCTTCATTCAGTTTACGGATTTCACATACCTCAAGGTCACCGGCTTTTCTGGAAAACCGGTTAATCTGCCCAGATATCCGAATGATAGATTGATCACCATGGAGCTGAGCAGACAACTTGTAGAGATGCACGACCTTCAGTCGAAACGGCACAAGTCTACGGGCTTCTTCCCGATCACTGTGGGTCATTATAGCTGCCAGAGCATTCATAGAGCTCGAGGATTGCAAGCAAAAATGTTCTCTGAGTACGAGAAAGAGTTCTTCCCGGCACGACTGAACTTCGATCCGTTTGGAGTAGCCATGAAGACGATCTCCCAGGATTACGCACATGTACCTTCATTAGAAGATTTCTCGGATGAACAACAAAAGTTAGTACGAGGTTAGAAATATAGATTTTAGAAGAGCTATCAAAGACGGCAAGTGTTCGATGTTGGATTAGCATGGATATCTATGGATCTCAAAGATGATGCGATTGTGTTACTTAACACATAACATCAAATGGGAGGAGATAGAGTCGTACTTCATGAGAACGTAAGGCGTTGCCATACGATTGAGGAAAGGTCTGCTGCTGGTGAATACTTCAAACTAGTTGTTGACGAAGGGATACTGCCTTGATGAAGCATTGACGAATCAAGTCACGGGCAACTTCGGCTCAAGAGATTCCTCAAGAGGAAGCACGAAGAGAAAGAAAGCGGGAGGCCCGAGAAGATGAAAGTGCACAAAAGGTCTCCTTCGAAGGAGAAGATCACTTCCACGGCCATGACGTTAGTTCCTGCTTCTTCAAAGATCTAGTACTTCACCAATTATTGCACCTCAACAGGACACTTTGTCATTCCTCGATTAAATACGGCAACATTCATCTTCTCTCCTCGGCCACTTCGTTCATCACCTATTCCTAAAGAAACATTGAAGCTGCAGATGGTAGAGTTTGAAAGAATTGTCTTTGGATGATTCAAAGGATGGCGGCCACCACAACTGCTGTGGCTTCGATGGAGAGGAATTAGGGCGAGAGATAGTAGTACACTCAGAAACTTCTCATTCTCCGAGAAGTAATTTCTCAGAATGGTTGACTTCACAGTTGGTTCCAGAAGCTAGAGTGGAAATGAACTTGGAGGAACACGACTTGCAGCTGCTCCCGAGTCTAGGCGAAGAAACATAAAACCTACAGTTGCTAAGGTAACTTCGAGGTTAATCATCGAGGAGTCGGGGCAGAAGTTTGTTGAGATGTCAGTTCCGACGGAGGGGATGAAAGAAGTGAGCTCACGGCAGAAGACATAATAGTAACCAGAGTACCTATTGGTCAAACCACCACAGAAGGATTAAAGCCAGAATACGCAAACATTGATAAATGCTCTATTCCTTAGGCTTGATGGAGAAAAGGCGGAGAAAGTTGAACTTTAGAAGCAGGTATCTCAGTTGTACGAGATCATTGCCAAGGTTGTTAAATCTTCCACTCAGCGCGTTTCAACGCAGAAGTAGGTGAGTGATCATCTGATGCATGAGATGGAAGATGTGAGCAACCTAGTGAAAGCTATAGACAAATGAAAAAGTCTGATCATTCGTCAAGCTTCTGTACAACTTGGAGAAGTGGCAGCGAGCTTAAAGGTTATGAAAGATGCAGCAGATCAGCGGAAACAACTGGTGACAAGCATAGTAGTTATGAACATGGTTGTTGAGAGTAGCCTGAGTACTTTGGCCGAAATCAATAAGCTTCCGGGAGAAGTGTTGATTTAAATGATTGCACTGACGAATCGGTTGAGAAGGGGAAGCGTTAGAGTTTGCGGTATCTTCTGTTTGGAGATCTGCAGAATTATGTTGCAGAGGATGCAGACACTTGAGAGTATGGCATCGTCTTTCTTTGCTAGACAATATCATTGCTTTCACTCATGAGGAAGTGGTCGGAAATGTTATTTCATACATACGGATCGTTCTAGTAGAGTGCTAATTCCCCTGGAAGGGTCTCTTCTAATGGTACAAGGAAGAATTGATAGAGCTACTAAGCCTTTCACGATGAATTTCATTAGCGGTGGTAGCACCTGCAAATGATCAGACATTGCGAAGTTCAGGCCGAGCTTGGAGGATGTGGAAGCATTTATCAGGGTGTTGAATGAAGGATTACTGCAGTTCAGGACAGAAAAGGAAGTTGTGGCTAAGACAGATAGGAAGATGCTGAATTATATGTTCAACAAGTACATTCAATATCAGAACAAAAATAAGATATAAATGTTACAGTTGGCTTGACTTCTTCTTCTATTCTTTCTTCTTTTATTTTCCACATTCCCGGATGAAATTGTAAAACTTTAAAGTTATTGGGTTTGAAACCATTGCTTTAAGTTATGTGGAATGATTCTATTAGTTAAGTGATAGATGTGTCACTTGAAGAGAAGTTAAAGGAAGATGGTACGTCGAGATGTCATCTTTACTTCTTATTTATGTTTTAGTTCGGATTGAGTTTTCCATTTGTATTTTCCTTCTACATTATATGAGTAGAAGAAGAACCTTCGAGTTAATGATCGTAATTTATAAGCAAAGATTCTTGTGTTCCGATTTTGTCTTTGAAACCCCGAGAGCCACTTGAAGCAAAGAAATATAAAAGAGAAGATTTAGGAGAAGCGTATCACGGTGCATTTTGTTTTAGTTTTTTGTCTTAGATCTTCCAATAAACCGTGTTATTTTAGATCTAGATCCGAAGTTGTCTTTGTTTATAATTTTGTGTGTTGATATATATTGGTTTTTCTATGTGCATGCAATCAACTTTGCTATCTATTGATTGGAATGCACATCTTCCTTATTTCTTCCATGTGTTTTATTACTTCTTTCTTCTATAAATATTTCTTTTTTATAATAAATTGCTTTACTTGCAGACCTATACGGTTATGGTTCATGAGCAAAATAGTTAAAGTAAAACCCTATATAGCTACTAACATTTTCATTGACAAATCGACACGAGAGCCTCACCGGTAAATGAGGTAGATTTATTTCATGATTCGCCTAGGTTTTCAGCTATGCAAAAATCTAGCCAACAGAGTGTCATGTTCATCTCTAGTTAGTTTGAGTTATGTTCAAGCAAATCATTCTTGGGTGTTCCTACGATAAAGTTGAAATCTATATGATGTAATCCATTCTTATAACAATGGATGAATGAAAATTAAAAGCAATGTAAGCGACTCATGAACTAGACTTGAGAATTGTGTTCCTTTTCAAAAGTCAATTCGTGCTTCTCAAACCACTTCGAGTATCTTGTTCATTTCTATCTAATTTGAGTTATGTTCATGCGTGTGATATTTATAGTGTTTCCGTAATAAAAATGAAATATTTATGATGTGAGCAATTCTTGAAGAAATAGATGAGTGAAAATTAAAAGCAATATAAATGACCAGTGAATTAGAGTTGGGAGTGTGTTTCTTTTGTAGTCCATTTGTGTGTGGGTGCATTATGTTGTAATCTATAATTAAAGAGCACAAAAGAGATTTGTAGAAATCATAGATGCTTGGAAGATTTCAAAAAGAAAAAAGTGTGCTGAAAAGAAGAATTCAGTTTTGAACGATTATATGGCCATATCTAATCATGGAGTAACATACACATCATTTAAGTGTTTAATATTAGAATATCTGTAATGTGAGGAGATCATCTGGAATTTCATATTGGAAAAATTCAACCTCTTAAAGCAAAAAAAAATCACATAATATATATGCTCACGTTGTTTCTCTCTCTTTTATGGTAATCGACTAAGCTGCAGCATTTGCCGAATGGTGAAAAACTGAATTCGAAAATTTTCTAATCTCAACGTTAGAAAAAAATCATTGGGATTTGCATATAAAATTCCGCCATGATTCAATTGTTTTCTGCTAGTGGAAGCTTTTGGGTTAGTCTATTGTTTTTTTAGTGCTCACCATCACCATTGGCTTCATAAAACCCGATCAACGTTAGTAAAAACCGGAAAACATAAGGAAAACAACCGCTGTGAAGGAAAAACCTGCAGAAAAGTTGGAAACCGTGTTAAAGGAAAATCCATCGTATAGAAAAACAGCAGTGAAGTTGCAGACACAGTATCGTGAAGTTCCAAGTTGCAAACTTGTAGTATTGTTCGTTCGAACAGCCACACGTAAGTTACTAAGTTCTATATATATGTATGTATGTATGGGGTTATGTCTACCATGTTTGTTTGTTTTGTTTTTTTTTTTTTGCTTTCTTCAAATATTTTGTGAAGTTATAAATTTATAACTTTAATTGAATTTTTTAAAGGATTTTTAAAATAGTTTTAGAAGGTCTTCATGTTTGGTAGGATCTTATTATGTTTGGTTTTTAATATGTTTGTAAGTTATAATTTATAATTTATTAAATATTAAAAAAAAAAATTGATTTTATATATTTAATTTATAATATTGGTATTTTAATATAGTTATAAACTTATAAGTTATAATTATATTGTTTGTATGTATATACATGTGTACGTACGTATTACATACATATATAAATAATCTAAAAGAGTATATCTCTTTTAGTTGAACTAAATCACAAATTTTATTGCCGATTTTTTTCACAACAATTTTTTTCCAAACAATTTAGGTAATGGAAGTTCCAGTAGTACACACCCAACCAAAAAGAAATCTAATTGCCAAAGGGTAATCTGCTAAAATTCTATAGGCTAATATATTAGAAACAACAAACAACCATAACTATTTTAAAATACTGGTTTTTAAATGATTGCTCAAGTCTGCACATTTTATGAAGCAACCTACCACATCACAGTAGTTGATATATACAGTTTGCATTTAGTTTTTCGAAGCAGTCATTCTAAGCCACTATTTTATTGAAACATTATGTTTTCAATATGACCTTCCAGATCAGCTGTGTTTTTTATTTTAGGATTTTTTAGCTTTTCCTTAACAGCCTAATGGTTTTCAAAAGAAATGCTCTTAGAATTTTATAGAACCAGATATTGTTTTGCCGGATATCAACTTCTAATTGTTCCTCTTTTTATCTTATCCATAAAAAACCTCTAATTATCATTAATCAACCTTAAACTATCCCCCCTTTCAAATTTATGGGGTGTTTTTCAATTTTGATTGCTTCATATACAAGATGTTTCGTATAACGAACCCTTTTCTGATGTTTTATTTGAGAAGTTATCGACTACAGGAAGATCTGGATGATAAATATTATGTTTTCAATGATTTGATTATGGAATGCTTTCAACTAGCGGGCCATATTAATTTGAATATAAATCTTTTGAATACTTGTAAAAACTTTTTAACAAATGTATTGCAGGCCAATGCATTCAGCCTAGTTTGATTGTGTTAAGATGCAATACATGGTAATGGCAGAAATTGTGTAAAATGTCTGGCCACAAATTCAGGTTTTGCATTTGCATAAATCAGAAACCAAAATTTGCTATTAGGTCATATAAATTTGCGAGCAGAGACAGCATTTAGCACATTCTCCTCATATTGAGGATTCAACATTAAAAGCATCTTTTTTTGCCAAAAAGATTGAGGAATTTGATACCCTCTAATGGATAACAGGTTTTATCCCTTCGCAAAATCTCTAACACAATAGATTCTATATCAAAGTCTGCACTTAGTTGCACCCAGTATAATATTGAGACATCCTGTTAATACATAAGATGCAGAGGAAAATTAGATGACTAACATGTCAAGGAACGTGTGACATGTCTAAATATCATCTAGATTTTAGACATGGCAACAGTTTGTTCAATAGAAGCATCATCTGCCCTTTCTTTACATTCCAATTCCTCTCGCTCTGCATCTTCCATTAAATCAAGAGACATGGCAGAAGGTATTCTATGTCGCTTCAATATACGAGAAGTGGCATCTTTAGCATCCTCATAATTCAAAACAACTACCCTTTCATCATCCAAGTCAAAACGTAGGCTCTTCTCTGTGCAACTTTCTACTGAATGACGCAAATGCTTCAAGTTGTCAACTTCCACCCCATTCACTTTTTTCACCTATTGAAAATCACCATGAACATTCAAAACTGTGTGGATATATGTATAAAATGAAACTATTATCCAGATGGATGTATTTCCTTTGACTGGAACCTAGTTGATCACATCTTAATTACGTCATGCGGTATGGAAAAATTCAACTATAAGATTTAGCAAAACAATTATTTTTAATTCAATTCAGCTGGAGAAACAAACCTGGAATTCTGAGAGGCGCTCATAACCTGTATTAATATCATCCATCAACACCTGTAAACCATAAAGAAAACAATCACAATTTTCTAATCAGTAGAAGGCTGTTCACTTGTTGAAATGAATTAGAGAGAGAAGCTTTTCATAGTCCATAACATTAGTGAGAGATTTCTGGAATCAACTCTGGCATAGCTTTTTCATCTATGATGCAGTTCCAGAAACCTTGCGATAATGCTCAAATGAAGTTAAACCATGATGGAAATGGGATCTGTTAAACATGTGCAATTTATTTTGTGACACTGAAAAATATCGCTGTAATGCCAAACACAACACTTGACATGTCTAACAAGAATCTGTTCATATTATAATATACAATATATTGATTTTCTTTTCCGTTTTCATCAATCTCAAGAATTTGGACTTGATTCTAGGATTGAAACAGCAAAACATAACTCATGGCAAACTGGTTTCTCCATTTAAGGACAAAAGCATGCAATATAAAAACATTGAAAAATAAGTGGAGCTTCGTAACAATTACCTATTGATCATGTTAACAGGCTTGAGATCACATTCAGATTTAGCAGGCCAAAGATTTACCAAAACTTCAGAGATCCATAAAAAGAATGCACATGTGTGTGTAGGGAAAGGCAGGGCAGCGTGGTGATGGCATAAGATTCTGCAATAAAGAAAATAGCCATGAATATAATCTGGGCATTCATTTCAAAGTTTCAAAGAAAATAAAGATATTTACAACATCACAGTAAAGAATAATTCAGGTGATAAAGATAATATGCTAGGGTTTTCTTAGCACAGGTGGCCCTTTTACATGTTTTTGCTTTGGATTCATCCAAGAAACTCACACTCAGCTTTATGTTGTTCAAGAATTTTACACCTGAAGGACCGACAATAGGTTTTTGGGTAAAACATGAGAGAGAGGAGTCAAGGAAACATATCTTTCTTACAGAAATCTTGTAAACTTCATCATTCTGGTTCTGCATTGTTTGTTGATAAATCTATTCCTGATGGTTGTGGGTGTGAATTTGTTCTCTGTGCTTTTGATGGTTTGTTTTTCATACATTCAATTACGCAGTAGATTCGTCATCATGGAAAGCTAGTTTTCCTTTTAAATTTCAGGGAATTAAGTAAAGTCCCATGATCAACAGAAAAATACCACCCACGAGCTATAAATGAACACCCAAATATATGGAGAGTTCTTTGTAGGGCACCTAAATACAATATACTCTTCAAAGAAAAGACCCCAAAAAATGGATTTGAACGGATGTAATAGGATGGATACAGGTAGAGGCAAGACCCTTATTTATTCACCTATTCCAAGATGACATAGGGAGGGTCAGCACTCAATGAACTACATGACTGACATATATCCCAAGGGTATACCACAACATCAGTAACTCAATGGGGCTGATAAGACTGGTTATATTACACGAACTTCCTCCTAAAGCGCAACTTAAGAGGACCCACAGGAAGGTGGCATTTATTTGCCAATCATTTTTGGAAGGGAGGCGTTTACTGTCTGTGCCCCTAAAGGAGGAACCATGGAAGATGCCAAAAGCAGAAGTGACACTTCTGACTACACTAACATCTCCCATTAATGACAGCTTTCCTATTTCAAAAGATGACGATGAGCTAAAATGCTAAAGCCAAATATGAACCAAACACAAGTCAATCACTAAATACCCCCAACCACATGATATACTTGAACCACTCAAACAATGGGTCTACCTTACAATCTTCAAACTGCCCATCCAAGAAAGTTTTCAAGTGAATGATAATGATGGCTAAAATGTTGAATCCAACTATGAGCCAAACACAAATCAATCACCAAATGCTCCCTGCCATGTGCATGAGCTCCTAAACCTACAAAGATGTGTGCAATAGACATGAAGCAAGGTGCTGAAAGCAGAATATCCTTAGAAATGATGATGATGATGGGCAAACTACAAAAGCTATCTATGAACTGAACATTGTATGTAGGTTAAGAAGGTCTATAAAATAACCTCTCTTACCGATAATATAGATTAGGATAAGAAGGGGACTGTTCTAGGGCCACACACAAGAAAATTGTAATTAAGGGGTGTTAATGTCGTGGATCTAGAAGATAGTAACTCACTCTCTATCAAAGGCATAGGGTTCCAAAGCCTAGGTCTAGGATAAAAGGATGGCATCTTACTAGTTCCTGATTGTAAGTAGATCAACAAGTTGTGTTTACATGAAGAATCTAAGCTAGGGTTGTAAATATGGATTGTATAGAGACAGATAGGTTGTAATGCCTAAAGGGCGGATAGTAAGGCAAGGGCTGATATGGAATAATGCAATAGATTAAGAATATGCTACTCTATTCTAATCTATGTACATGATACATCAATCAATCAAATCAGAAATAACATAAAGGAAAAGGAGGTTAGAGATACTTACCTTTTGTGTATACACCATTGACGCATCAACTTCCCCCCCTAGATAGCAACATCTTATGAGAGAGTTGATGTGGGAGACCACAAAATGGATAGAAAGAAAACATAAATAGATCACAGTTGGGGACTCCAAATACTTCATGTACCTGGTGCAGCGATTATTCTAGAGTGTCCAAGACCCAACAATCCAAAGATGGACCTCCAAAAATAAGCAAGATTAACTCCTAAACCTTTAAGAACTTATGAGCAATTCGGCGAGTGCAAGCAAAACGAATGATGTGATGATGGTAGAAGCACTCAAATGCTGCCTATAAATAGGGAAAATGATTAGCCATTATAGTTCCATATAGCTGACGGCATCGACCATGATCGATACAGCCGGTCATGAGGAATGAAATCCAAAGGACATCAACCATAGTCAATGCCATCAGCTCTAGATAATAGCAGATCATAGGGTCCTAAAAAGAAGGCTCGGAGATGGAGAAAGACTCTAGAACTAAAAGAGGTGTAAGGGTGTTGTAAATGGATATGCAGTGACCATAGGAGGTTGTAAAGGGATGCCCGGGAGATGTAAAGGATAGGATAAGATACAATAGGATATCTAAAGTAACATCGACTACACATAGTAGAGGCTATAGGGGATAGTATAGTGGTGTCCGAGGTTGTAAAGGGATGACCAAAAATTTAAAAGATAGGATAGGATATCTAAGGTAACATCAACTACCACATCAAAGCTCTCTCACAAGTACCACCACTAACCAGCCCCCCCCTCCCATTGATACCCCATAGGATACCACTTAGGGGAGGTTAACGCACCAATGGTGCTTGCGAAGCAAAAAGTCGATGAGAGTGAAAAATAATATGTATACATATGCTCCGATCAGTAGATCATCGCATGTCACAAAAAAGTGTACATGAAATGGTTTTTGGGAAAAGAAAATGCACATCAAAATCAAAATGACTGAAATGAAGCAGAAGCATAAGAGATAAAAATATGAACTCAAATAAAACATACATACCTCATGCTTACCTTCTCGCGAGTGTGGCCATATACTTAGTCACTAGAATGTATAGAGTTGTTGAGCGAACCCGATTACAAAACTGAAAAGAAACACTACAATATACATTAGAAAAATAATCAAGTAATCCTTGAGCTAGGAAGTTCATAGAGGGATGATAGGACCGGGCAGGATTAGAAGGTCGGGATGGGACCCGATAGCCAAAGGGAGATGGTAGAGCGAGCCGAAAGATAAGAGTAAGATGTGCAAAGGAGATATAAGGTGTGTCGATAGAACAAACTAGACTAGCTCGCTTGTAGGTATAAAAATAGGAAGAATGGTGATAAAAAGCATGAACACGAACCAAGGAGGTTAGGACCATGAGCTGGAAAAATAGTTTTAATTTGAAAAATATCAGAAAAATGTGTCCAATATACCGTTGAATTTGTTATGAGATAACAGTCATGATGCTTTTTTGGAATGTTGACCGTAGTTACAGCTGCAAAGATGTGATTTAATGAAATTTGGGCATAAATAATTGAAAGTTTTGAATCTAGTTTGAAACCTACATAGGGCATCAAACCTTTCATTTGTTACTTTGCAAACAAAGATTTTAAGATTCTAGAGCTCTAAGTTATCCAATTTCGCCAAAACTAGAGTCCATGGTGAGAATGTGAGGAGGCAATCTAGGTGGATGAGGTGAAGGGCGAGGAGGACCCACCTTGTAGGTTTTGTATTTGAATTAGGAAAGAGTAGATATGGTAAAAATACAAAATTAGGTCCCGGGAGATTCCAAGTGGTGGAAATTTCCCAAAGAGGGGTCGAACGTAGGTGTCGACAAACTCTAGGTGAGTTTCGGAGCATTTTGCATTAAGAGGTCGTTTGGTTAGGTTTTTGGGTTTTAAATACTAAAATGGTCATGCGACTTTCTACAAAATGCCATAAACCATGGTGGACCAAAAATATCGCAGAAGGGTTGATGTCGCTTGTTTTCCCCAACATGGCCGATGTAGTTTTGCAATAAAGCCAATGTCGTTGGGGGGTAAAAGTTTCCTAGATGGAGGGTGCTACTTGGGCTAGATGGACAAAGTGTGTTGCTTGGGCTATATGGGCATGCGTATGAAAGGTAGTTTTTGGTATTTGGTCGATGCACTTATGTTGCATGGTCGATGGCATAGGATTAGCAAGGTTTTACTTGATTGTGATTGTTTTTAATTATTTTATAAAATTTTTCTATAAATGAGACCGATGGGTGACTATTTGTCGTTTGGCTATTTTCAGTTCAAAGACAAGTCCAATTATGGCGAACAATAGACATTTAAAGGTTACTTAACTTGTTAAGGGATTATTAGACTAGTACAGAGCTTAGTTGATTTCCCTAGGTTTTGGAGGGATTATGCAAAGTTTTCGCATTCTCGTTGGATGGGGACTTGGTTCAGATGTTTGTTAGTTTCAGTGGAGATCACATCAAACACATTTAAGTGAAGGGTCGGAGGAGATATCATTGAGACCACATTCACCTCAAGGATGTTCATCCCATTTTGGGTTTGCCTATTGGAGGGGCATGGATGTTTTGCGATGTTTCAAGACAGTGTAGACTGGAGAGAGTTTTCTCAATAGGCCACAACAACAAATTAGTACCATTCGCAATCCCCGCTAGTTCGATTAAGGACAGCTTATAGTTCACTCATTCGGATATCCGGAAGACAATTATAGGGTTGGTTATGGCACGGATTTTGTGCTACAAGTTGAATGTAGTGCCCTTATTTTCTATTGTTGAATGTTGGGATGCATTGGAGCAAGGAACTATGTTCAAAGATGACTACATGGATATGGGTTCAATTAATGCACAATTTGTATCGGCTTCATGCAAGGCAACAATTGGCTATCGAACCATCGATACTACTCTCACCTGGATATATAAGGGATTTCCAATGTACAAGCTCAGTAGGGACCCATTATAGATAGTAGCAGAGATACACTCGAGTGTTACCCAAAATATAAATAAGTGTTGTGATTTGATTAAGTCTTGTCCCTTCTTAGAGTAGAGGCATGTGCTAGGAAGTAAGTGAGATTATGCTAGATTGTGTGTGTTCTAATGTGTGGTAATGTTTAATTATTGCAAAGAGGTCGAGGTTTGTTGGCACTCACTCATCGAGGGTGTGCATCATGACATCTTGGATGGTGTCATCGATTGGAGAGATACAACATTGATGTCGGTTCTAATGGCACCTTCAAAGAGAGGGAATTATGTTGGAGCCTTTACACTCGTAGGAGAGTCCACTTGAGTATTGCAAAAACAGGAACAACCCTACTGCAACACCAAAGCGCAACAATATGGGAGCCTTGGTGCAAATGCTAGGATAGACACGAGAGTCATAAGCAATTGAGCAAGTTGGGAAATTAGTCGATACTCCCGCAACTACTAAGAGACAAAGAACAAGACGCAAAGGAGATGGTTGCATTACGGTATAGGTATCTCGTGCGAGATGGAGAGGCATGGAGGGTGCAAATCTAGGCATCCTTCTTAGCTTGATCTTTAGGAGCGGGTAGTTAGACCATGTCGACTCATAGTTTTGCACCTCCTCCTACAAGGGGTGAAGGGGATGCCCGAGCGACAGTGATTGTATACATGATGTATGATGTACTATTTTTTAGAAAAATTGCATATGTAGATGGATATGGCAGTATTTGAACTCATTGTGTGCATGGTCTATGTTGATAGTATTTAGATTATTGTAGTTATGGTTGTAAGTTGATCTATGTTTTCATCTCTATGTTTTGCATGATGTGATGACACTTATGGCTAAAACTGAAAAAGACAAATGATAGAGTAGATGGTAAAATCAGCGTCTAATGAAAAAGATAGAATAACATATAAACCAAATGATGTGTAAATAAGTAGGTCAAATGATATCTAATGAAATCTAAGAGAAATAAATGAAGTTATAAGACATGTCAATAAGGATAATAAGACAATAAAATCTAAGAGAGAAATCAAAGAAATTACAAATCATAGCAAGGACTATAAGACAACTAATAAAATCAAAGAAATGCATCTAAGAAATTAAGAGATGTGGCAAAAGAATGACAAGACACGAAATAAAATTTAAGAAAGCAATTATTGAAATTGCAAGATGTAGCAATAAGGTAGCAATAAATATCAAATGTAATCTAAGAAACAGGCAAAGAAAAATTAAGATGTGATAAACGAGGAAATACTAAAATGAATAAGATTACAATCAATACTTGCACTGGATTTTCAAGAGTGAAAAACACTACCATGTAATAAAGATGGTGTGGATGCAAAGAATGTATTTGTGAGGAAGGCCCACAAGTCTTACAATCATACTCACAAATCTGCAGCAAGGGCATTAGGGTCATAAAATGGGTAGTAGTTTGTAATAAGATAGTAGTATATAAAAGGTATAGTCATGGTCAATTATTGCAAAGAGGTCAGAGGTTTGTTGGCACTCACTCATCGAGGGTGTGCATCATGACATCTTGGATGGTGTCATCGATTGGAGAGACACGACATTGATGTCGGTTCTAATGGCACCTTCAGTAGGGAATTATGTTGGAGCCTTTACACTCGTAGGAGAGTCCACTTGAGTATTGCAAAAACAGGAACAACCCTTGCAACACCAAAGCGCAACAATATGGGAGCCTTGGTGCAAATGCTAGGATAGACACGAGAGTCATAAGCAATTGAGCAAGTTGGGAAATTAGTCGATACTCCTGCAACTACTAAGAGACAGCAACAAGACGCAAAGGAGATGGTTGCATTACAGATACAGGTATCTCGTGCAGATGGAGACACATAGTAGAATGACCAGAAAACATAGAGATAGAGTGGGGATCCCCTAACAACATAGTAAAATAGAAGAATGAAGCCCAAACAGTTTTGTGAGTTGATACAAAAGAATAGAGATTCAAGAAGGGACATATAAACGCCAATTCTCTTAATGCCTTTATTATGCTTTCTAATAGTATATTGCATGTTATTTACGTTTATATTGAGAATTTACTTGTTGAGTTTTTGCCATTTTTGAAAATGTTAAATTTTTAAAATGTAAAGATTTTAGACTTTACAATATTAAAAACATTAAATTTGACATTTTTAGGGCTGTAAGACATTCAAAATGTAAAATTTGTAAGTACGATATCTTCAAAATGTTAAATTTAAGAAAAATAAATGCAAATATTTATAGATGTAACAATCTAACAATTTTAAGGATGTAAGACTTTTAATATGTCAATTCCTAAAATGTTAAATTCAACATTTTTGAAAATGAAAAATTTAACAGTTTCAAAAATGTAAAATACCAATAATACTAAGTTTTTAGGCTTTACAATCTTAAAAATAAATAAATTTAACACTTCTTTAAGGATGTAATACTTTCAAGATGTAATATTTGACAGCCAACATTTTATCCGAGTCAAAATTTAGCGCTTGCATTTTTTCCTTGTACAAGGTTTGAAATTATGATTTGGTGTAGTAGGCTGCACTGGTGGCCTTGTAGAAATCCTACAAGGTGATTTCTTTCAATTTACATTGTGTTATTCAAATTTTGTAACCCTAAATTTCAACCTCGTGATCAAAACTAAAGAACAAACCAAACCTTGCAAATCCACCTATATGATGCACCTAGTCTCTATTGGATGGCTCACCATTCTAATAGGCTTCACTCTTGAGGTTTCAAAACCAAACTTCCCCACGATGCAATTGCCAATGAATGTTTCAAAGAAGAGATGATTTTCTGTTATGAAGCTTCATCTAGATTCATAACACTGAAAATTTTGCATGTAATTTGGTTTCAGAACAGAGATTTCAAAACAAATATTTTCAGACACAAACTACAGGATCTATAATTTGTTTGCAATCAAACAAGAAGTCTGGTAAAGTGGAAAAAATTAACAGCTCTCTCCTGAATAGTAAATGCCAAATACATTAATGACAGTGATTTTATATATAAACACAGGGGACATGGGCATAGATTACTACCAATTGGCAGCACAAAGAAATAACCCCCACAAAGTTGAATGGTGAAGATCTACCCAAAAATCCCTTTCCATAAACCATGAATTTAATCTGTGCCCCATTGTCCTGCAGCATCCAACTTTTCTTCAAATCCAAGATTTTGTGTGCAAATATTGTTTTTGCTCTGGTAATCCACAATTACCTTTAAAGAAGTTGTTTCTTCTATAGAGAACGATGATTTTGACTTGCAAAAATCATTTGTTCTTTGCATACCCATTATCTTCCTATGCTGGCTTGGTCTCCCGGCCCAACAGCCCCAGAATTTCTCTGCAAACAATGTCATAGATTCCAGTGCTTTCATGATTTGTCACTCCACGTTCCAGCACTTTCTAAAAAGGCCACAACTTGCAGTTTTGCACAATAGCCCCCACACTGCTATCATGTCAACCTGAGTCATCCACTATTTCCAGTCAAAACCCTTTGTTAGTCACTGCAATTGTAAATGCATACCAGCGAGCACAATATATAGGTTTCATCTTCCAGAATAGAATGCACAATTTGCTTATAGATTAGTTTAGATTTTAGGTTTTTGTTTGTTTTATTATTTTACGTTTTTTTGTTTAGATTTTTTATTTCATTTTTGAACAATTGTTTTTAAATTTACACTAGACAATGTCAGGACTGAAACAGACCAATTTGATCTATCCAAAAAAATAGGAACCGACTATATCTGGTCATATTTGGTAATTTTGATGATCAGATTATTCCCATCAGGTGAGGATCCCTACAACCCAGAATTCTCTGAATGAATTTGATGAGCAGAAAGCTCATCCTATGTAAGCTCATGGACAATTGTCTGGCAAGTCCATGTACATGCATTGAAATTGCTCAAAAGAATGCAATCGCCCAAAGATTAATGAGGGATGTCATGTATTTCACATGTGTGCCAATGGTATCGTGAGAGAGCAGGATTTGAATAGGAGTGGGCAGCCAAGAATGTAGTGCTTATTAGAGCTTTGCTAGGGTTTTCATATGCCAGGAAAAAGTTTGATCAGGTTTTCAATCAATTTTTTTCCAAAGAGTCCAGGAGGAATCTTAAAGCTTTTGGAGGGATCATAGGTTATGCAAAAAGGAAATGGATAGCAGTATGTGTGTTCCTTACCCCCAAGTTCTTTTTGACATGTAATGATAATAAAGAGTACCAAATTGCAACATACGGAGACAGCTGTAGTCCTAGGAGCAGCAGGAAAGCAGGGGCACCAGACTAGAAAATTTGGAGCACGTTCCTAGAGGGAAGTAAAGATCACCCGATTTTGGAGCTAGATTTTGAGAAGTTGGAAGGAAATATCCCTGGGTTGGCTACTGGAGGGCTAGCATGTCACTTTCTTGGCATGCAATTCTCAATTAAAGATCTTTATGAATGGCAAAGACAGAGCAAGAAAAAGAATTGGGGAATGTGTAAGATTTTTCCCACGTGGGTAATTCATAGCGGTTTTTGTTAATGAGATGGACCATGATAGAATCTTACAAGGTGGACCCAGGCACTACAGGCAAGCAGGGATGTTCATGATATTCAGGGACATTAGATTCAAGCACACAGATAATGCCTTGAAGGCTCCGATATGAATTTGTCATAAGCTTTTGATGGATTATGTCTTTCGGGTGGTGGGGAAATTTTATTTGCACACTGATGACAACTTCAAATTTTGCAAGGATTTGTGTTGAGTTGGAGTTGAATCAACTTTCCCAAAGAAACTTTTAAGGATAAAGGATTGCAATGGATCCAGCCAATTGACCCAGACTGTATACCTTTCAGATCTAGATACTAAGTTGCAAATGGTCATCTAGCTCATGAATTTCCAGTCGAAATGAAGTCAAAGTCTCAAAGTGTTTCAGAGAATGTGGGGAAGGCTGATGAAGATGAGTATCTGAAACCTGAGAAGAAGCACAACCAAAAGCCAAATGGATGAAAGTAGGAGATTCTAGCAAGAATGATCAAATAACAATGAAGAATACCATAGAGTTACAGAAAAGAATCAAATTGAGATTCGCGGGAAATTAGGAAGAGTGCAATGATTGAGGAGAAAGAGTTGTTGGAAGGTTAAGCCTTCAAGGAAAACATTGAGAACATCCTAGAAGAACAATGACTGGATGAGCATGAAGATGAGGTTCTAGGAGAGAATCAAGAAGACGGCATGGAAAATGAATACAGGTCAAGGTAATAAAATGAAATCCCTAAATAAGATATTGACCAAAGAGAAAAGGCAAAAAGGAAAAACAAAGCAGTGGAAAAAAATTCTCATACACTCCTCAAGGTAAACGAGGAAGAGATACCATCTGTGTCAAGTTGCAAAACGAAACCATAGTAAAAGTTGCAAATGGGTCTCAAACTCTATTAAAAATGGTACTCAGAAAGGGCAAAAATGTAAATTTGGTTATTGAAGATTGTATCCATCCAAGAGGAGATTGTTGAAAGGATATCTAGTTCGGATAAAACCAGCTGTACTCATGTTGTAGGAGACTACGCTAACAATGGATCTTCTACATAGATATTACTAATGTTAACTTCATAGGAATGGAATTTGATGGACAAGGGGGAACCTAGCAAGCATGTGGAATCCAAATTTAGTTTCATGCCATATGCTGGAGTCTTCCAGAGACCGAGTCACACATCAAATTCAAAGTGGAATTTCCAAGCAAAATTTTGTACTGGTAAACTTTTATGGCCCACATTCTTCAGGTCAAGATGTCAGCATATGGTGATAACTTACCCATATGCAATTTCTAGATGACACTATGTTTTTAACGGAGCCAGCTCTTAGAGAAAAGCATTGAATTTAAGACAATTTGAAAGTACAAAGTGACTTCTGGCCAAATGATTAACTGGGGAAAGTCTTAAGGCCATTTTTCTTGAATGTCAGAGTAAGTGAGCAGCAATATCTTGCAAGAATATTGGATTGTGAGAAAACCTCATTTCAAAATATGTATGGGAAAACCATTATTTAAAGCACTTTATGGATGAGTTTGGTGGAGAAAGTTAAACGTAAGTTGAGAGGGTAATGAGGTAAATGGCTCTCAGTTGCAGGTTGGCTGACTCTTCTGCAGTTCGTCTTCCAATCAGTACCAGTCTATTGATCTCTCTATTGTAGGCTCTCAAAATGACTTTGAAAGAAACCAATAGGACCTTGCAGATCTTCTTATGGAAAGGTATAGATAAAAATAAAATTATGCTGGTCAAAGAGTGTGTCTTCCAAAACAAATTTGGTGCAGAAGGTATCAAGAATCATGAGATGGATAATCCATGTCTAAGTGTGAAGCTTGTGAGGATATTGTATGAGAAGTCTAAGGCCTATTGGAGCAGGTTACTTCACCAAAAATATTTGGATAGCGAGGAACCAAAAATAATCTTCACAATACTAAAGCTTCCAAAAGGACCAACTTTATGGAATAACATATGCCACATGCCAACTCTTATACAGAGAGATCTCTTCTAGAAAATCCAGAATTAGGAAAAGTAGACTCTTGGAGAGACATAAGGTTGAAGGACCACGCAATTGCACAACAGAGAACTGGAGGAGGTGCAAAGAATTGTGATTCAATTCAGGGAGCAGGGTCAAGGACTACTAGTTGACTCAACATGCAAGACATGTAAGAAAAAGAGTTTTGAAAGACCCAGATAATTTAATTGATGGTCAAAATTGAAACACTTCCTGCAAAGTTTCCGAATCCCATGGATTACTACAGATTTCACAGGTCAAGGAATAGCTCAGTTGCAGGCGGATATAATTATCTGGCTAAAGCAACTAGCTATGCCTCCAAGTCCGACATTTGGAAGAAAATATGGCAATTAAAATTCTTTCCAAAAGAATAAAAGTTTCTTTGATTACTACACAAATGAAGGAAAATTCTCACTTGGGAACAAATGAAGAAGAGAGGTTATTTGGGACCATTAAGGTGTAAGCTATGTTTTTATTATGAAGAAGAGGTTAGTTGCCTACTCCTGAACTACTCCTGTGCTCCTGAGGCTTGGCAAGGTATGCTCAAGACCCTGAATGTAGACTATGAGTTTTGGAAAGCACATTTTAACCATATATGGGGACATTCTAATGGGATTGGAAGCTTTAAAGACAGTTAGGAGGTGGTTCCAGATATGCTCTACCAGGTAATCTGACTGGAAAGAAACAAACGGGTTTTCCTTCATCAAACTAAGTCTGGAAAATAAGGTATGAGAGGACTTGACAGGGTTTTAAATGAATTTTTGCAGCTTCATATGCATCATAAGAGGAAAACATTGGCCCTCGGGATCGTCTGGCCTTGCAGAACATGGTGGATTTTACTTCTGATAAGTACAAAGCTCAAAGAAAGGATATCCCTTGTAAACCGCCTCTAAGAGACTAGTTAAAAATGAAAAACTTTGAGAAATGTTTATGGAGAAGTGATAGTGTTTCAAGCTAATTAAAACTACTAATAATGTTTTCCTTGGAGAAGGTTTGCTCGCACTTTTGAGAATGTCTCTGAATAATGTAGCAAGAAAAGTGATTGTGGAAGGGGACTCTAATATCTAAAGGTAGGAGATTCTAACGGGATCAGAAGCATTAAACATACTTTGGGAGGTGGTTTCAGCTTCGGTCTACTGAGAAATCTAGACAGAAAGGAACAAGCGGATTTCCCTTCATTAGAAAAAGTCTTCAGATGAAGTTATGAGACAACTTGAAAGGGTTTTAAAATAATTTTTGTGGCTTCACATGCATCATAAAAGTAAAGAATTGGCCACTTGGCATTATTTTTCCTTACAACACTGGTCAGATATCAGGAACAAGGTGGACTCTACTCTTAATTTAGTACAAAACCTCAAAGAAAGGATATCACTTACAACCTTCCTGTGAGAGACCTTGCTAAAGATGGACTTTGAGAAATGTTCATGGAGAACTGATAACAAAAGACTCTAGTTTTTTTTTTTTCAGAACTACTAATAATGTTGTTGAAAAAGGTTTATTTAAAAGTCTGATAATGCTCTAAATAATGTAGCAAGAAAAGTGACTGTAGAAGGGGGCTCAAAAATCTTAATGGGGCTATGGCCTGTGAAGAGTGTAATAGTTGGAGATTAAAAGGATTCATCGAAGAAGCTTCTGATATGAAAACTTTATTTGATGAAATTTAATATGTTCATTGATTCAAATAAGGTAGCATTAACAGACTCGATACCTAATCTTGCTATGGCTATTATGGACATTGAAATCACAGATTTGCAGACGGAGGTTGAGGAGAATACAGAATTTGTCAAACTCTTGTTGTGAGATGGGGCGAATTAAAATAACTTTTATCTTGCCTTTTATGTTGGTTGGTAAACAAAATTTTGGAAATATGAGGAGGTTTCTTATTTAAAATGGGAAAATAAGAGATGTACAAGGAATTCATGAATATGAAATGTGTAATCCTTTTCTTTGGCGTCAATTTTACAGTACGTGTAAATGAGTTGCCATCCAGTGAGAATTACAATTTTTAACTAGTGGTGTTTGAAAGTGTTCCCTTTGACTGTGAGAATGTTGATCATATCGAAGTTTGAGGTTACTAAGCCCTTTAAAGATTGGAATCCAACCTCAAGCTTCTTCCTTAGGGTTTTGGTATCAAGACTTCACCTATTATTCGGGCACTATTTGTTTTTTATTTTTTAATCGATTGGTCCGGGTTTCGTCTTCTACTTTGAGAACATTTTCCTATCATGTCCATTTTTTCTTCTTTCCTTTCTGTGAGGTTGTTTCTATTTCCATTTTGATTTCTTCCTTGCATTTTAGCCTTGATGGAAACGGTTTCCACGCAACTTTTCCTTAGTTGGCCTTATGCATTTTTTCTTTTCTTGCTCTTGATTTTTTGCGTGGATTTATTCCATTGCTACAGTGTCGTCTTTTCTTTCATTCCACTTTTATTCCTATTGCTTGTTCTATTCCACATTGGCTCTCTCACCGCCTTTCATTCTCTTATTGTGTTCCTGTTTGCCATGGACTGGCGTGCATCATTCTATATAGCGATCAGTGTGTGGACTAGGTGTTTTTCCTCCAGTTTGAGTGCTTGGTAGAGTCCATGGCATTGCCAATTAATGCAATCCCAATCATCTTCATTTCCAAGTTGTCAAAGTTAGGCAACTCATCTAATGAAGATGAAGAGAGCTCTTTTTATTCCTCCGACACCTATTGGCAAGAGCCCACCCCATCTGATGTGAGCATGTTGAATTTTCTAGTGATGAAGGACATCGAGATATTGTTAGAGGTAGTTGCTCAACCACGTGAGTGCATATTTCTCTGTTGGAAGCATGTGGCTTTTCCTCCTTGGGAACCCATGGACAAAGTAACATTGTTTCTTCAATCATTTGGTATGGTGGTGCATTTGAAGATGAATAGCTAGGTGTTTTGTAATGTATATCAATTGAGTTCCCCATTCCCTTCCTATGTAATGTCCCCAATTCCAAGGAGATGGCCTCGAAGGCTTTTCATTCGTCTTAGCCTTGGTCATACCCGAGGGTCTAACGACGCTAGAGGCATTGGGTATGGATGTCCGATTACCACCTTGATTTATGTTATATTTTGTCGTTGACATTGATTTGGCCGACTTGGTGGTAATAATTGTTATATTCGTCGTTGGGTGAATATATGGCACTTAATTACTCTATTTCTTCGTTGGGGTCACCTAAGTTACTTTTGGTGCATGGGGGGAAAAAGTAACTTAAATCATATTATATTTATGTGGTTTTCCGGGGGTCGATTGGGGTCTTTTTTTGGGCCTCTTGTTGCATGGTGAAGTTATAAAAGGAGTGCTTGAGGAGATTTATTCATTCATTCATACACTCACCTATTTTGATATTGGAGCAACTGTTGTTTGCACTTTCTTTGCTTGTGGAGTAAGATCCCACAAGAACCCTAGCTTTGGTGGTGAAAGATCCACACCTAGCTAGCAGAGCACTCTTCGGTGGTGAAAGATCCTCCCTAGTTTGCTATTTTGGAGCTTTATTCAGAATTTTGGATCAGATCTGGAGAGTAATCAGAAATTTAGTTTCAGAGTAAGAGGACAACCCTTCTTCATCAAGGGTTTCAGTTCAGATTTGGAACAACTATTTTCTAGGGTTTTATCTACTCGGCCCAAATTTGCAGCAAAGTGTTTTTAAGGGTTTCAGTGTCCATTTTCAAATGGAGGTTGGGATCATTTCTATATATTTAGTAGATGGTATTTCCAGAAAATCAGATTTTTATCAGTTGTATTCACATAGTTATGAATTTTTAAGTTTTCAGCAGTTTAGGGCTTTCTGAAAATTACTGGCAGTTATATATTACTCAGAAAAATCAAAAAATATTTTTCTAGTCTTTGTTTTCACCTTAGCAAGCTCTCTATAAAATTTCATGTGATTTGGGTAAGTATTTTGCAAGATATCTATAAATTTCAGTTTGTTGCCCTAGTTGGTTCATTTCCAAAAATTTCATAATATCATTTGCTGCAATTTTTATTAGATTTTGTCAAATTTCAAGATTATCCCACAAGGGATATTTTAGCGGTATTAGAGTCGGCTTTCCTCCAGCCTGTTGGGTAGTGAAAAAAGGTCAAAATATGGCAGATCAAAAAGATCTCAATGTGAGTTTGAGAAAATGTTTATCAACATAGTGAAACAACAAGAGACAACAAACTTCTACTTGAGCCAGCTCACACAAAACATGAATCAGATCAAATCTGGGAATAATGGGGAAAAAAGTGAGAACAGTAATAAAGGGCAGCCAGTAGAGGTGATTGATGAGAATTCTTGTTGAAGGAAATACCAATCTTTTAGTAAGGGTTTCAAAGATAATATGCCATTTCCAGATTATTGCATGATGAAGATTGGTAGCAAGCCCAAGCGAGATAATCATATGTCGGTACCGAATTACAAAGGAACTCATTTGAACAACCAATAACAGCCCCACATGAGGTAATTTTGGATGGAGTTGATGGAGATAATGTTGATTCAAAGATAATTGAAGACCAAGTGAAAGAAGAAGAAGCTTCTAGAGACAAAGGTATGACATTTAATGAGCAAAATATTTGTGGCAAGAATGGTTGCAAAATTGAAAAAGATATTTCAGTCCAAAAGGTACCTATCAATCCTCCAAATAATAAGTCATTATCATATGAGTTGGATTTACCAAGCAGTGATGAGCATAAATTTGTGAAAGGTGTTGATTCTTGTTCCACTTGTTCTCCATCTAAAATCATGAATCACAATAGGGATGGTGTTGTTTTGGAGGTTTCTAAATCAGCAATAGAAGGTGAACCTTTTGATGATATTCTTTATAAGGAGGTTAGTAGTAGCATGGATTTATTTCATCATCTTCATCCTATATCATTACAACAGTTTTATCATGATGGTATTCAGCCTGTTGTGGATAAGAATGCTAAGGATTTGGTACATCAAAGTCAAGTCATCATGAAGACAAAGAGTGATGATCTTCTTTATGAGGAAATACAAGAGAAGCAAAGATGGAAGACCTTGCATGATACAAGGGTTCATGGGCATTATAAGGTATGGGATCCTAGTAATATGTTGCAATCGTCCAAAACTATCAATTCTGATTTTGAAAACTTTGTGACTGATTTCATAAGGAAAAGAAGGAATTCAAATGTGTCTTTTGAGATTACAAGTGTTGGCAAGCAGGGTTTCTTCATTGGAGACTCCGGTGCAAGAAGGGAGAGAACCTCTCAAGGTACTAGTGCTGATTTTTTTATTGCTAAAAAGGGTAAGAGAATATTTTTTAATCATCTTCAGCTTGTTGGACTGTGTATAACAATAGTCATAAAGAGAGGAGAAAAATCTTTGTTAATAGAACCCATGACTAATTTTTATATCAGCTACATGGTGGAACCCTTGGAAGGGTTAATAGGGGCATTTGGTCCTCAAAGTGCTCAAAGAATCAAGGTGCAATCTGCTGTTAAAAAAGAGGAGTTGAATTCAAGGGGCATTCATGACTTTAGCATCCTAAGGTATGAGAATGGTTACCATTTTCCTAGTTTGTTGAGTTCTCCTATGTTGTTGCCATGTTTCTATCATTTGGGACAGCATGTACATGCTTGGATGATTGAGGAAGACTCATGTCTCAAGGTATGCTAGATGGGATAAACACATCCTCCATTCACATTGCTCTTGATTCAACTAATAAGCATATGTTGGCAAAGAAAATAATGTAGCAGCCCATGATATTGAAAGGACATGAGGTATGTGGTATATTTATTGTGGTTGAATTTGCTAGAGGTAAGGTTGTTTTTGGGATGCAATGGTTGCATGATGTTAAGGAAGAAGATGATGCATGTGTTGAAAAATCGAAGGAGAATGAAGATGTTGATCCTATATCAAAAATTTGAGTTGCAAAGGTATGATGAACAGCCCCAATTATGTTATTTCAGATGTGTTGTCTTCTCTCATGATGGGAATCAATGGGTACAACAAAAGGTATGAAGTTCCTTATGATAAAGTTTATGGATGCATGAGTTCTAATGTTGATTTCCCTTTCTCTTGCATTTATGATGAAATGAAAATATGGGGAGAGAGAATAAAGTGTGATAAGGGGGCAGCCATATATATTTCCAACATAGAAGAAATCAGTGACCTATGTCCATGGAAAGAAATGCCTTGCACAAAGAAGGTAACTTATTTCTTTATTTTCTTTAAGAGGTTTGAGGTACTTGAATGTTTTTGTACAATTGGGTTACTTGAAGTGGGGACCATTCATTGGATACATTGGATGCCATCTTTTGGGAAAATTGTTTTCATTCACCATGTTGACAAACTGAAATTTAGTGGTAAAAATTAAAAAATCAGAATTCAAGGCAAGAGGGAATGGGTGAAATATGAAGCGGACTTTGAGGTACCACATTGTGGGATGCCCTTTCACATAACAACTGATTGGAAAAAATTTATTAGAGTTGTAGATATCAAAAATCAGTTTGCTAATTATGATGTGAAAAGATTGAATTGGGTTGCACATGCAAGGAAAATAGTCACTAACCATCTTGGGAGTAGAGAAAAATATTACAACAGCATACAAAGCAGCAAAAGCAAACCTTGGGGAAGAATTTGTGACATGATCATTAGACAGGATACAAGGATCAGTTTGCTTCCTTTCCCCACAAGAGTTGGGAGTATCGTTAGGAGCAGGCTTGCTCAATCCACTTTGTCGGGTGAGACAAGTGGGATATTTGATGACTCCTATTCCGACGAATTGTTTGCTGCAGACACAGAGCACACCATGATGACTTATGTGGAGAGTGAGTCAAATGATGTTGAGTTGGGGAGTGAGTTAGGTATGATGGAGACATTGACTCCAGATGACAGGGTGAGTGGAGTCATGGATGTGGGTGTGACCAATAGTGTTGCACATGAGATAGTTACAGAGATTGGGGTTACAGGTTCAGATCACCCGAGTCTATCATTATGTTGGTTATCGGAGGTTTCGGTAGACTGGAGATCTCATTTTTTTGTTGAGTACTCCAAGAACCGACACACTTGTGAGATTCTAGATGGTCACATATAGGATGACAACTACAGATTGGAGGATGAGATGATCTTCTATCAGGGCAAATTGTACCTTGTGTCAGATTCATGGTTGAGGATGGAGATACTACGACATGTGCATTGTTCTTCCATGACTGGACACTTGAGCTTCAATGAGACCTATAGGTTCATATGGGAGAGGTTCAGATGGCATGGGTTGAGGGAGGATATCCTCAACTTTATACAAGGATGTATGATTTGTCGTTATGAAAAATTGGAGCTTACAGGTTCATCATTTTCTGAGCCGACATGGGATAGCAATCCTATGTATTTTATTGCTTTTATGCCCGGTGAGCACTTCACCCATGTGTTAATTAGTAGAGGGACGGAGTTGCCTTAGTTACTAGGTTATTTAGCAAGTTCACATTCAACATGAAGGTGGACTATGTAAAGTTGATATTTTCGGTTGACCATTTACTGGAGCCTTAGGACTTTTCTCCCAAAGGACACATTGAGATACATTATGAGAAGCCTTGCTCTCACACAAGTGTGGGTCATATGGGAGAGTTAGCACACTCTGTACGTATACACAGTTGTTTCATACGGTGATACATGTGGGATTCTACAAGATTCAAAGTTGACTTTCATACCCGTGGAGTTGGACTGGAGAGGCGGTGAGTGATCACACGATGATAGCTTCGCATTGGCAAGGATTGCAGTTGCGCGTCTCGGTGTGGGTACCGGTGGAGAGTCGATTTGGTCATCATTCTATTTCGAGGCAGCATTGTTCTCTATATAACAGTCATGATGACTACATGGGGTGTCTTGGTTACTTCGGATCACACCGATCATTAGTTGACTACAAGGTGAGGTGGAGAAACTTACTTTGTGGTATTCAGTTTCTACAACATGGCAGGATAATGCTTGGGGTCAAGCATTTCTCGGGAGGGGAGGACTGTAATGTCCCCAATTTTGAGCAGATGGCCTAGGAGGCTTTTCATTCGTCTTAGCCTTGGTCATACCCAAGGGGCTAACGACGTTGGAGGCTATTGGGTATGGATGTCTGATTACCACCTTGCTTTATGTTATATTTTGTCGTTGACATTAAGTTGGGCGACTTGGTGGTAATAATTGTTATATTTTGTCGTTGGGTGACTATATGGCACTTTATTATTCTATTTCTTCGTTGGGGTCACCTAAGTTACTTTTAGTGCATGGGGGGGGGAAGGTAACTTAAATCATATTATATTTATGTGGTCTTCCCAATGGGGTCGATTGGGGTCTTTTTTTTTTGCATGGTGAAGTTATAAAAGGAGTTCTTGAGGAGAGTTATTCATTCATTCATACACACCTATTTTGATATCGGAGCAAACCGTTGTTTGCACTTTCTTTGCTTGTGGAGGAAAATCCCACAGGAACCCTAGCTTTGGTGGTGAAAGATCCACACCTAGCTAGCAGAGCACTCTTCGGTGGTGAAAGATCCTCCCTAGTTTGCTATTTTGGAGCTTTATTCAGACTTTTGGATTAGATCTAGAGAGTAATTAGAAATTCTGTTTCAAAATAAGATGACAACCCTTCTTCATCAAGGGTTTCAGTTCAGATTTGGAACAACTATTTTCTAGGGTTTTATCTACTCAGTTCCAGATTTGCAGCAGTGTTTTTAGGGTTTCCAAGTGTCCATTTTCAGATTTGGAGGTTGGGATCATTTCTATATATTTAGTAGATGTTATTTCCAGAAAATCAGATTTTATCAGTTGTATTCACATAGTTATGAATTTTTGAAGTTTTCAGTAGTTTAGGGCTTTCTGAAAATTACTGGCAGTTATATATTACTCAAAAAAATCAAAAATATTTTTCTAGTCTTTGTTTTCACCTTAGCAAGCTCTCTATAAAATTTCATGTGATTTGGGTAAGTATTTTGCAAGATATCTATAAATTTCAGTTCGCTGCCCTAGTTGGTTCATTTCAGAAATTTCAGAATATTATTTGCTGCAATTTTTATTAAATTTTGTCAAATTTCAAGATTATCCCAAAAGGGATATTTCATGATATTTTTCTTTGTTTGCTACGAATGAACAGGAGAACACTTTGTTGTAGGAAGGGCGTTTTGTGGAGGGATTCTAGCTATGCATAAGGTGTTAAAGAGATGCAGGCATCATGCAAACCTCTTCAGAAATTTGGCAGCCCCATGAACAGAAAAAAATGGTGGGGAGCTTCAAAAATGGATGAGGGCAGTCAGAATGTAGAAACATCCATGAGTTCTAAGCAAGACCATGAGTTTGATATGAGTATTTTACTGCTTGGACATCTCCCCCAACAAGCAAAATATTAAAAAGAGGCAAGATGAAGAATTCTGAATATTGTGTCCACGTCCATTATCTTCAACACCTAGAGATACCTCAAAAATGAGGGCCAAACGAAAGACTATAAGCTTTGGAGACATGCTGCATGCTCTGAACAAAGATCTAGCTGTAAATCTCAACATCATTGCTTTTAAAGTTTTAACAATAAGGAGTGCCATGAGTTGGTAAAGAAGTTCATTATTGGGACCTTCATGCTGCTCAAATCAAATTAAAATGTCACTGAGGAACAGACAACCCTTCATCACAAATCTACATATCACAATTACTATGGTAGTGGTAATAGCAATGAAGCGTAGGTGGCTGTCAAATAAATGGAGGGTGATAATGGAGACGGAAAATAAAAAGGTTTTATGATTATTTTCTAGTCTAGTTAGGTTGTATTGGCTTCAGCAAATAAGGCTAGAGACTCAGAACTTAAAAGGGGGAATAGTTATTAGTTTTTAATTGTCTATCGTAGTTGCTCTTTGGAGGAATATTGTATGTTATAACTGCAATACTAAAAACTTAACTAATTTGTCATTGAAATAAGAGATTTCTGGTATAATTCAAGAGAGGAGTCATCGTCAGCATCAACAATAGACAGACATGGGGGCAAGTAACAAACTACAAGTCATCTCAAAGAGAGGATAAGCACCTCATATATATGGAGTGCCGAATAATCCACATACCATAGCTAATAGCTTTAAATATAATATAGGCTTGAAAGTCTGTACAATAACTCTTATAACATAAACATAAAAATAATAAATTCAAAAAGACTTGGATCCTAGAATTGATAAATTCAGAATAATTTTTATCATGGTATAGACTTGGAAAGCCCGGTGATGAATTTCAGAATAACCTTTACTTTAAAATTCTACAATGCTCATAGAAGCTAAGCTAACACAAATGTATCGACACCTTCTTCCTAGTGAACAGATCAGGCTTTCCAAGTGGGGACTGGTTTATTAAGAAATGAGGCCTTTTCATGAGGACATGGCCTCCAGCATCCAATCCTACAGTGGATCTCCCAAGCACCGTTTCTATTTGGGAAGGCTTCTCCTTCTTCCTAGTGGATACTGGCAAGAATTTCTACTGCAAAAGATAAGTTATGTAATAATTGAATATATTAGTACTTCTAATTTCACTAGACACCCTTGCATACCCAATAACGTTAGGATATGCGTCAGCATTGATCTAGAGAAACCTTTATCTAATAGGATTGTACTATTTATGGGAGGGATAGGGTGCGAGCAGCCCATTGACTATGAGAATATTCCATTTAAATAGCAGATCTTCCATGATCATTGACATATTACTAGATGTGTGCCCTACCTTTACCACAAGAACAACATGATGAAGACCAAGAAACTGGTAAAACCAACCCAATAGAAAAATGTTGCAGAACCTTCCTAAAGGCCTATCTTGCTGAAATAACTTTAGTTATAGAGCAGAAAATCAGCAAATAAGCCAAACGAGATGACAAAATCCAATGTGCATATGCATACTAAAATAAAGCTGCCCCTCAAAATATGCCACTGATCATTCTTTCTAAGCCTTTCAAGGCTCTGAATCAGCCATTGTCATTGGATACATGGAGTCCATACCATCTCACTCCTTTGTCCTAAAACATTAGAAATAAATATACACAGAAAAATAGGAAAATGCACCAAATACAAATAAGGAGCATCACATGTTTTCTTCAGTAACAGAAAACTCAAAACCAATGATGAAATCTAAATACACAAAAGGCAAAACCAAAAGAAGGAGATAACATGCAGCGAATTTTCATAATAACTACTTCGGTGAAAAGAGAAAATCACCAGCAGAAAATAGTACAAATCTCATAAATTATTGTTAGGGTTTCAAGGACCATCACTCCCAGATTTGGGACAACCCTGAAAAAGTCCTAGCGAAAATCACAGTTGCCTGTAACAACACCATGTCTTCTTAATGCATGTGTTCTCATGGAATATCAGAGAGCTCGATGTGCCCAATCAATGCAGAACAATAGGGTTTACTTAGATGCAAAGTAATTTTTTTGTTTTGAAAGATTTTTGTGTGGATCTTCTCAAACTTGAATTTGAAATCTGTTTTGTAATATCATAAAGACATCACAGCAGTGGATGTTTAGATTTGATGTTATAAATTTTCAAATGCTATTTTATACAATACTTTTGAACTTTATTAAAAACGAACTATAAAAATAAACTATGCTAAAAAACGTCACTTTCAGAAGGTATCCAACTCTTTTTGATAAACACACCAAATCTCATAGTACCTGAGATAGTATGATTATCTGTTCCCAAGCTTTTGGGCAATTCAGTAAGAGCATGTTGACAAAGTCGCCGTGGTGAAGTGTTGTACCAATCATCACCATATTCGTGAAGATACGGTTGTGTCAATGGAGTGAAAACTAACCCAGCAAAGATGAAATAGCTCGGCAACTTGTCAAACTGATGAACTGGAACCAATGATTGAGGCTGTCAAGATATACAAAGGAATCAAGAAAAATTAAAATCTAATCCATTCACGAAAAATAAAATTAAAAACCGCTGAATTTGAATACTGTAAGGAAGAAAGGAACAATCGGATAAAATCATACTGTGTGTAGGCCTAAAATAGGTCTCTACAAGGATCCTCTAAATCGAAAAAACCTAGAAGACCATTTTAGATCCGACATGCATAGAAGGGGCTGAACTGCAAAGCAGTCCAGGACTGTAGGACAAGAGTTTTAGCAAAGGAGGTTGTAATGACTCTGTAAGGGGAATCTACACACAATCTCAAAGGAGAGAGAGGGTGGAGGACTTCGCTGGATCCAATCATTAGACAGTGAGCAAGAGCTATGTAATTGTTATGAAATTTCTGCACTTTGACAATACTGTAATATTTCCAAGTTCTCCCAATTTCTCAATCTTTTAGTTCTAAAAATAAAAGTCATTATTTAAATATATTGGTTATTGTAATGAATCTATAAGGGGAATCTACACACACAATCACCAAGGAGATAGAGGGTGGACATTTTTAGATATGTTCATTAACGGTAAGTAAGAGCTATGTAATTGTTAATAAATTTCCGCACTTTGACAATATTGTAATATTTCCAAGTTCTCTTGATTTCTCAACCTTTTGATTCTCAAATTAAAAGTCATAATTTAAACATATAGGCTATATAATTTATTATATGAAATTGCACATGTATTAGATAAGAATTAATTCTTTATAATCAATATGTTGCAGTGGATACATGTGACCATTTATTTTAATTTATTTTTAAAAAATTAAGAGAATGCAATGAGTGGATGAGAATTAATAAGAGCTTTTGCTTTTATTAATTAATTAAATTAAAAGTTTTTCAAGCTTTAAATTTATTTCAATAGTCAGAGAACTTGAGCTTTAAAACTATTTTTGGAATATCCACGTGAGGATAAAAGAATTAAAAGAATAATTAAAGGATTTCCTTTAATTAGATTTTGGTGGATTTAAAAGTTATTTTAGCTTTTATATTAAAATATTCGAAGGAGCTTGAGTGAAGTTGGATGGATGTATATTAGTATCTGAGGATAATTATGTATTTTTCGAGTTGTATGTTGCAGACTTTTTCTTCTTCTTCGTATCTTCTCTAGAGAGAGTCTCTCTATATTCACATTGTCTTTTCTTGAATTCACTAGAATTCACATTTTTATTACAGCATTACTATAGCCTAGGTTTCAGATTTATTCATAACAATGTCCGGTACCCTTGAATTAATAGAGAGCAATTGTCTATTCAATGTGATTGATAAAAGGTGTTGTGGTGAATTTCCCTTAGTGGTACTCTGCTCCTTTTTCGAGAGCGTGTGAAGACAGCGAAGGATTGACTATTCATATCTTCTATAATTTCTTCGTATTCATCTTCTTCTTCTAAACGGTACTCAAAGAAATGATTATTACTCTCTCCTTCAAGCTCTTCGACTTCAGGTTCAGATGCTTGAGTCGGCTCTTCTTCGTCAACCTCGACGACCTCAACTTCATCATCACTTTCTTCAACGACATCACACTTTGAGTTAGTTGCGGGAGACGCTTCAATAAAGCAAGCCTTGTCGGAGCGCCTGCAATTCTAGCTTTTTTAGGAACGTAGCCTTTTCTTGGGATGTCTTTGTAAGGAGCAGGTTTGCTACTTTGAGCAACTTGCTTTTTCAAAGCTAGCACATCATTAGCCAACTTAGTGAGTATAGCCTCAAGCATTGGGGGTTTCTTGACTCTTTCCCTTGAGGGAAGTTTTCTTGAATTTTCCCACCATGATTAAGTCATCCTCAATTTCTATGGCCAAGGATTGAGCAAGTTCCAAAGTAGCCACTCTAGCCCTTCTCAAAGAAATAGCACACTTTTGGTTGTTGTGCGTTAATAAAGAAACATTTTTGTCCGTCAGGGTTCAGGCAAATCTCGGCAAGAACTTTGTTCACCATTTTGTTGAATTTAGCCACAAAATTCCTCATGGGTTCTGTTGGCTCTTTCTTCTTTGAGATAGTTGGGCAAGAAGGGCATGTTCATCTTCTGTCATCTTGAATCGGTCTTCAAACTTAGTTTTCATATCATTCCAATTTGTAATGCATCCATTTGGCAGATGATGAAACCAATCTGCAGCAACGTCATGCAATGTTTCAACGAAAAGGCGAATAACAACATCTTCATATTCCACTAACAAAACTGCACATGCAGCAAAGAAAGCAAAAATGTGGTCATTTGGTGATGTCTTCCCATCTCCATCGAACTTGGGAAGAATCTTCCTCGATCCTCATGGGAGGTCATGTCGAGTTGGTAAGGCCAATGGGCCTATGGCATTTCCCCATGGTACGTTAACTGCCATCTTGGGAAAGGTGGTATGCGAAGGCAAAACAACGTGAGCAAGAACAAGTGCTTGACTTGTAGTGATTCCTTCCTTGCTTGCTCTTTCAGGACTTGATGCAAGGCTTACAGATCTACGGGGTGTGTTTCTCCTTGGAGGAGATAACTTGAAACCAAACTTTCCTTGAAAGTCAAAAACAGGATCTGATTGACCTTTAGCTTTTTCTCCTCGTGTAAACCTCTTTCCTGCCAGTTTGAAATCTTTACTGTGAAAGGATCACTGGCATGTTCTGATCAACTCTTGCCTTTTCTCTTCACTCTCTTTCTTGATCTCTTTGCGCCTAAATGACTTCTAGCAACTCTCGCACTTGATCTTCTTCGTTATCTAGTATTGATGCGGCAAGATGAAAATGATAGTTGCTCATGCGCTTTTCCCAAATAGCTTGCCTCAAATCTGATGATGTCTTCTTGAGTATTTGCAAAAAGAAGATTTGGTTGCAAGATAGGTGAGTTACCTGTAATAGTCATACAGATTATTGCCTTGGTGGAAGAGGGTCGCGTTGGTGAACAACGATCAACACGTGTCCAGGAGGTCTTCTGGCCACAAGTGCGGGTGCTCTTCTTCTAAGGTCTTCAATGTAGATTTCTCTGTCAATGGCTCTATCAACAGCCACAAATTATTGCAAGCTTACGCAGTTTTCCCAAGCTACTGATTCGAAGGTTGGAAACAATATCTCCTTGAAAATCTTCGTCGGGCACAAGGTTCAGTTGAAGAACTGGAGCTTGTGCAGAGAGGATAGTCATAAAGATTTAACCAAGCACTGGTCAGCGATTCTTGAATCCCCAGTAGAGTCGCCACAAATTGTTGGAATATGGATTTTCATGCATGCAAATGACATGCAACAGTGTGGGAACGAAGTCCCTCCTCAATGAAGGTGAGGTTGCCTTTATTGAAAACCAAAACTATATTTACACATGTACATTCAAAATTGTATGTGGGGGGTGTTTTGGAACATCAATGGAAAGAAAATTGAATGAGGGAGATGGAATGGAATGAAGGAAAGGAATGGAAAGGAATGAATGGAAGGAACATGCAAGAGTTAGGTAAAAGCAGAGCCTAATATTGCATAGAGAAGAACAATCAATAACTAACACAAATAAAATGGAGTTTGCATCAGCTAAACGAGAATGAGTAAAAGGGAACACACGTGAGCAAGTAGATAATCAGAGTTTGATCACTATGAACTAGAACAACATATTAGTAGTGTTGACAATAAGATCCAAGATAATATTTACATGCAAGATTCAAACATTAACATCTAATGAACATAAGAACATCAAATGCTATAAGAGACAATGAATGGGACACAAAGTTCATATTTCATTAACTCCAAAATGTCATCTCAAAAGAACACAATTTCTTTTTTGAAGTAAAGTTTGCATACAAAGTATTTTCTTCTCCTCTCTCAAAGTCACCCTTACAAATGAGCCCCTAACATCCTTTTATAACCCAAAAGTTGGTTACAAAGTAGTTAGGATTTTAAATGCACATTAAATAGGGCACTTAAGTGATTTTGACTTTTTCAACCAACTTTTTAAAAAGTGATTAAAAATAGAAACCATTAAGTTTTCAAAAATTTGTCAAAAGTGAGTTAAATAACACCACTTTATAACAAAAAGTAATGGGTACATGTGGAACCCACTTAAATGACTTGGACACACACATAGACATCTTAGTCAACAATGCGCCACCTAGATCAAGACACCTAGGATCAGTGCCTTATCCATTGGGCCAAGAGTCCACCTATCTCGGTTGTACGGGAATGAACTCATTGACCTTGAAATGACAAGAGAGCCGAGCTTGAAACTTGAGCAATTCATCCACCCCTCCGTTTGAGCAACATCTTGGTGTGAGAAATTTTGTCTTTATTCGCCTTCACATTCACAATTACACACAATTCTCCACATGCTCCGAATAACTTTCCACGATGAATTATTCATTTGTCGCGAGACCGTAGTCATTACGCCACCTTGGCTTGTTAGAATCCAACTCTTGATCTTTCGCCATTGAGAAGATCTTCCAAGAGCCAAAATTATAATTCACTTCTGGAGTTATGTCTTTTGTCTTTGTCACCATCCCGAAGTGTTGCCATTCTGATCTGCTCACGATTGTCCAATTCGAGAACGCTCAACTTTAAGACTAGTTGATGAAGTATTATGCCCGCTGCTAACTGAGAGCTGACAGGGACACGCTTGAATGATGTGGCCTTGCTTGATGATCCGCACAATTGTACTTATCATTGGTCTTGGTTTGTCGATGAATAGATTCGTACAACGATCAAGTGAAGACAATTGATGTAGACAAGATTCTCCCATTATCGATCTTTGTCAATATCAATGGCTTTTGACTCGAAGAGACTTTTGCCAATAGCTATGACCTATACCGCATAATGAGAAAATCAGAGGTTGCTTCCGCTTTGGAGCCGTTGGAGTTGAATCGCCACACTGTGCAGGTGTTGTGGTGCATCCATGCAAGTGATGACCAATTCGAGAACAAGCGTCGGGAAAATTGTGACTCGCCTTCGATTGATATGCGATCGCAGATTGACCTACGTCGACATGTCCCAAGTTGGTATCGGCGATGTTCTCATACTCTGAATGGAGTGTCGAGGTGAGTAGAATGCCCTGGAATCCATACCGCAACATCGTTTTGTTTAAAGATGCCATGATTGTGACAGAAGCGTGATTTCAAGCTATTACTTCTTACAAAACTCCACAAATTGCCTCTGAAACTTCCCTGGTAAAAATAGAAAATCTTGTTCTGAGAAACTCTCACTGGATGAGGGAGTCTATTAAGGTACCACAAGTTTGTGGATCAGAATTTTTTTCCCAAATAAAATTCTTCAATGAAATATTAAAGGTCAAAGTTGACTCTTCTGAAAGCTTTAGGAAAATGCAAGTGTAAAACTGCGAAAATCCCGTTTGGTTTTAGCTTGGGAAAAATACCAAACATCACCCTGGGAATCTACAACTTGGCAAGGAGCATATGAATGTGAGAAGAATTCAAAAAACCAATCCTTTGCTCTTGACAATCATCCGAGTTCAAAATATCAACCCTCAAAGTTAGTCTCCTTGACAGGCTGAAAACTATGCGGGCAACGAAATCATGCAAATTGCATTTTATTTGACTCCGTGAAAAATATCAAACGAAGTGCTGCACATTTGAAATTTGGTAAAGGATTATATGAAGTTGGGGAGAATTTAACGAACCAAACATTTTTTCTTGACGATCATCCGGGCCCGAAATATGGATTCTCGAAGTTGGTCTTCAAACTAAAAGTGAAATGTGCGTGTGCGGCGAAAACAAGCAAACGAGTTTTTCTTGGGTTCGTGAAAAATATCAAATGAGGTGCTGTGCATTTGAAATTTGAAAGGAGTACACGAAGATGGGAAGAATTCAACGAACCAAACCATTCTTCCCGACGATCACTTAGCTTCGAGATATTGAGCTCGAAATTGATTACTTCATTAGACACAACCCGTAACACTTTCTTTCTTCACCTTATTGTCTCCTTCATTAATTTTATTTTCCTTTGTGCTGATATACATCGGTAATGCATTTGAATGCGTGATATTTTTGAATAGCCTGAATACTTCTCACCAATGCGTGATGAAAATGATTTATTTTTTTAATTAAATTCTCCCGATTTTTAATGACTTCGCGCATGATCGATTTGAATTTTTTTTTTTAATTCGCTATTTCTTGATGCTGGCTGATTTGAGATGCCTGATTTTTATAAATGCATGGATATTGTTAATCCTTTACTATTGGCGGTGCGTGAAGTTTTCCTTTGTATGAATCGTGACTTCTCTTTTGCGTGGAAGATTGTTTTAGACTGCCTGTTGAATGTTTGGAGGACTATTTTTAATTTCCTTAGCCTAATATATTCCTCCTTGACCAATGTGTGGCCTGTGCTGCTGGGCCATTTAATCTTTTTGAATATTTTCCTTCTTTTTAAACTACCTTTTATCCCTCCCACGTGGTCTCCTTCTGCAAAAGAAAACAAACAAACAAAAAGGAATAAATTTTTATGGACTGTTGTTTTATGTTGGTCTTTCCCACGTGGCTTTTGGTGTTTTTTTACCAATGCATTTGATTTTGTTTTATTTTGCCCAATGTGTGGGCAGCCTGCCTTCTTTTTGCGTAGCATTTGGTTCTTGGACTGCTCTTTCCTTGACCAATGCGTGGTGAAAATGTTTTTCTTGGCTCTTGCGTGGACTGCTTTCTTGTGGCTTTGTTCTTCTCCTGGTGGTCTCTTCCAATATTGATGTGTAGACCTTCTTCCAATGCTTTGACAAAGTGAATCAAAAAACAGGCTTTACCAGGCATATTTCCTCCTTGGGCGTGTGGATCTTACTCTTCCTTTGGCAGTTGTGTATGAATTTTTCTTTTGTTTGCAAAACCGTGTGGACTTTCCTTTGACTGGTGTGGTTGTTAGTTTCTTGGACAGGTTTGGGAAATGCGTGTATTATGCTTCCCCAGGCTGAGATATGCTTTCTAGTCTACGTGGCCTTCTACTTGTCTTCTTTATTTATGATGCACTTATCTTTGGCTACGTTCCACCTCCCTCCTTGTCATTGGCGTGGACTGGCTGTTATTACTTTTCTTTCACTCTCTGCGTGAACAATGCTTGGACTGTTCTTTCTTCTTCCTCCTGCGTGGGATTATCACTTGGCTGAGCATGAACTGATTTTCTTTTGCAATGCGTATTCCTCCTTCACAATGGCGTTCACAGTAAACTGGTATTTTTTTAGGGATGTGATAAAAATATTTCTGGGAAACGCTTCTACAGAGGAAATAAGAAGTTAGAAATATTGAAAGCTTCAAAGCTTCTTCGCATGACTTTTTCCAACGAGTTTGATGGAGAAATGGTTATGAGGATTAAAGAAGCTTCTGTAACCGTTTCTTATTTCCGTTGGAATAACCAATTTTCCTTTCTTCCATAGTAGGCATTAATTGCAGGGAAAGATGGAAAAAAACTTGTTCGTTTGCCAGTTGCAATGGCAAAGCAGGTTAAGCAATTCCCATTTATTTCCCCATGTGGGAGATTGGGAGATTTTTTGCCGTTTGTCATCCGGTTGGGTTGGCAATCAGCAGAAGAAATCCCACAAGTAGGAAAATAAGAAGTATTTTCCAGGAAAGGAGAAATCCGGTACGGGAAGCCAATTTGGCATCCCGACAATTGGAAGCGGAAGCTTACTTTCCCCGCAATAAATAAAAATTTGTCAATTGACTTTTAATAATTATTATATTAATATTTATTTAATTAAAAACCCAAAAATCAATAAAATTGATTTTATCAAATAAAGGGTAATAAATTAATTAAATATTAATTAATTAATTAAATATTAATTAATTAATTATTAACGCAATTTGTGACCTGGCGGGAGGAGTTCTCACCGAAATGGACAAAACGAAGACCGAAATGAGAAGAACAATACGATCACGATGGGGATGAGAAATCAAGTGAAAGAATACTTTTGAAATTTTTTAAAATTTTACATTATTAATTTTGCGAAGTCAAAATTAGCTGATAACACATGGCACTAGCAGCTTTTAATGGTAATAAACGAAATACAGTTCCTTGGGAACCGGTAGCTTGCTTTGGAAGCCAAAACATGCAAAGTTTCCCCCCATTCGCATTTTTAGCATTGTTGTTTGGTTTTGGTCTTGATCTTTGCATGAAAGTTTTTGAGCAGATATTCGGGAAGTTTGTTTTCAGGAATGTCCATGCAAAAACAAAGCTATTTTTAATGGCAAGTCTGTATTTAATAGCTCTGTTTGGATATTTTGTGGAGTTTTTTTGGGCATTCGAGTTGCAGATTTCAACAAAAGTTTAAAAGAAAACTAAGGCGAACTAGGCATGGGTTTTCTCTCTCTTGTTCTTTTTGTTTTTAATATGAAATTTTGAGAAAATGTTTCTGGTTTTTCTAATCAGTTATAAATCTGAAAATGGAGGCATTATTGATTAAATATGTTCTCCTTTTGTTTGCTAAAAATATGGAAAGATTATTTTTTATTAAATCTCGTTAGAGCTTGTTGTTAGAGGTTTTGTCTTGGAAGTAAATGGTTGAGAAATTGTTGTTTTTAAAACTAGAACATTTTCGTGTTTTTAATGTGAAAATGTTTAAAGGAAAACAAGGTAAAATATGGAAAACATAATGGAATTGTTTGTAAACATGATATTTGGATTTGTATTCAATTTTGCAAAATGGGTCTAGTTTTATATGGAAATCAAGAATATATTTTTGTTTGGAGTTTTATACCAGCTCATTCGAACTCGCCATTGATGGTTAAAAGTCATTTTAATCTTTGAAAGCTCTCTTGAAGGTGATTGCTTTGTATTGGTTGGTTTTTAAATCCTTCTTTGGTTATGAGAACACCACTTGGCTCCTTGTGAGTTTCATGTTGCTCCACCTATGTAAATATGTTTTCTTGATGTACGGTTGAGTGCACCATCGTCGTTTAACTCTAAGCAAAGCTTGAATGTTTGTGGGTATTTGATCATTGTGGGTTGCTGAGTTAGATTGTTAAGCTCATCCTGAGCATGTTGTTATCTTCTCTTAGTATAAACGTTTTCCCATTTTTGGATGAGTATAATGCGTTTAATGGCGTAAGCTCTCAAGGAGTCGTGTTAATATTCTTGTTGAACATAATACCTTGTGTAGGCTTTGTAAACAACGTTTGACTCAGCTCTTGAAGAGCTTGACTGTATTTTCGAGGTTTAAGCTCATATCGAGCTTCTAATGTCCTTTTTCCCACTTGAGAGCCATTATTTGGACTTCTTGCCATTCCTTCTCCATGGCAAAGAAGTAAAGAAGATGGAGGAGAACTCTGAGCTTCCGTATGATATGTTTTTACTAATTTTTAATATTTTCTTTTAGTGTTTTGTCTCTTATGTCAGGTCGGTTGGGTTTTAATGACTTAATGGAAGCTAATGAAGGAAAAGAACCTCTTTAAGGGGTCAGCCTTATCTTTTAGTACTTTGGCGCCAATGGAAGGTTATAAAAGGAGAACTAAGGCATCATTTCAGATTGAGACTTTGGCACATTTTATCTTATTGGAGCATTGCAAGCTAGGAGCTCCTTGTTCCTGCATTTGAGGACAAAAACCATCATATGCAACTTGCCTAAAAGGACGAAAACCCTTCTAGAGGTTGAGTTGAGGATGAAAAGCCTTCAACTTGACTTAGGGATTGGTGTAAAGGCTGATTTGAGGAGAGATCTATCATTTTCATATTGTTATTCATTTATTTCTAGTGGAAGCGACCTACCTTGAGTACGGTTTTGGACATTTGGTGAACTATATGTGCAATTTTAATTGATAATCTGATTTATCATATTTTCTAAGGCCGGAATCTCATGTTTGGTGATTTTTGGGGGTTTCTAGGCCCTAGATCTACATTTTTCTTGTGGTTGCAATCAACTGTTTATAATTAATTTTTAGCAATGTATTTCTTCGGTATTTTCATTGATTTTGGCTCTTATGTTGCATAGTATATATATATAGTGTGTGGAAAGTGAATTTGAAGTGTTCATGGTGTTTTGGCATATTTTGTGAAGAGTACCATTCACTGATTTTTGTATTTTCAGTCTACTGCAATTAAAAATCAAATCTGAATATTTTTGGTGTTTGGCTAAGTTCCATTGTTTGTGGTCTAAACCCTTAAAAGGGTCATTACAGTGGTATCAGAGCACAGATTCTCAAGGGCCTAGGGTTTCAATGGATAAATTAATTGCCGGCCAAGAAAGACTTGCGGAAACCATGGATTTTCTTGCTCTATATCTCCAGATGATGATTAAAACTAGGGTTCAAAATATTGAAGGTTGCTCGAATGGAGCCAATAATGTCAAGCGACCCATTGGATCAGCCCGAGAATTAGCCCACTTTCCTTCCTAGAGACGAGGTCATTCCGGAAGAAGAAGCAAGACCTATGGGTGGAAGGAATATTGCAGCAAGTTATGAGGAATACATGGCCTTACCAAGGGGAGATTCGGGAGGCTATTTCACTTGTTGAGTTCATATGAGTGAACAAAGGAAGAGCTAGGCATAAACCTAGGTCTCAAACACCTCAAAGGGACTTTGAACATGCCCAAAGAAAGGAAGAGGAGAAGAGCTTCCAAATTGCAATGGTGGAGCAAGAAGAAGAAATCAAGGAACAAGAACAAGAGAAGACCAATATGCAGCATGAAAGTAAAAAAAAATTAACATTAAATGATGTTTTTGTGGTTTCCAATGATTGCATGTGGCGGCAAGTTGATGAAAAAAACAGATCTACAAGTTGTTCTTGAGGCTAAGAATCGGGATGTTACAAATGAGAGGCATGCCCTTCAAAGGGAGGTCTCACCGGATACACGTGAGGGTTTTCAGTCTGTTGGAATTTACAAATCAGCAACAAATGGTAAGTAATTTAATTAATCGCATCACCCTCATAATGTGTTTGCAAGGGTTTGATCATCATAAGAATTATTCTAACAAAGATGAGAGGATGAAGGGTACTAAAGGGAAAAATAATCTTTTCCAAGAAGCCCCCATCCATCTTCAAAGCATTCCAAAGATAGGATCAAGGAAAGAAGAATTCTATTTGCATAGTTATGGTAATGAAGAGCTTGCTGGAATTTCCGAATAGCCAGTCAATAAAGGGCAATTTAATGGTGTACATGACTCCGGCAAGAACCATGAAGGTGTCCCATGCAAGTATCAGCAAAATATTGTTGAAGACAAAGCGGAAAGAGCTTCATTTGTTGAATCTGAGGTGAAAAAGAAGGTTGATTCCAACTCAGAAATTCTGAGTCACAAGTTTGGGAGTATAGAGGATGTTTTGATCACTCCTCATCCAGCATGGGAAGGTGGATATGTGGTGGACAACCCAAGGTATGATGGAAATCACATTTTTTCTTCTTTTATATCGTTGTCGTACTTATGTCATCATGGGAAAGTTGTTAAAGATCACATGCTAAGTTTTGGTGATGTGAAGAACTTGTGGGTTGACACATGGCATTTAGATATTTCCTTGCAAGGATACATGGTTCCGGTTGACTTCTTGCATGGTAGAAAGGAAGTCTTTGATATTCTTATCCCATGCACATGGTTAGAGGAAATTTTGATGAAGGGTAATTTTGAAATTGTTGTGTGCAAACAAGGTTATGAAGGATTCTACCCTCCAAGAACAAGGAGTCGTGGGTTTGATAAAGTGTGGAGTCACTCATGATTCCATTAGTGAGTCCTTGGAATTGATTGGATACACGATGGAGATAATGGATGGTTACTCTATGCCATGCTCAAAGGAGTATTTCCAACTCCATGATACATTGGGAAATTATGAGGTATGTGCTGATTTCCATTTCATTAACATAGCTGATATGAATAGCATATTTGGGGTCCAATGGTTGCATCTTTTGGGAAAGCTCACTTTCAAATGTCAAAGCATGGAGATAAGTTTCATAGACCAAGACAAAAAGATGACTTTCCAAATTAGTTATTTGGTGGAAGATACTATTTCATGGGAGTCACATTTCTGTTCTTTATCTAAAATTACAGCGGATTGGAAATCATTAATTTCAGCTGAGTATGTAAAAACAAGTTTGCTAATGATGTGTTTGAAGAAGAAATAAGTGAGTGTTGGGAATATGTAGTACTCACATGATTTGAGTTTACCGTATGGTAAATATCATTTACTTACGGTTACGTTGTTTGGTGTAAATATACAACTCATATTTATGGGTTATAAAATCTTATTATTTAGAGTGTGTATTGTTACATGAGTAACAATCACACTAATATAGGAGATGGCGAGATTATTGTTGGTGTTGTTAGAGCAACTTCCTAATTTATAGGAGTTGCATATCACTATATATTTGTATAGCATCTCGTTTGAAGTTAATCAATCAAGAAGTATTGTTTTTGTGAATCTTGTATCAAAACTTCATTTGGCATCAAAGCAGCAAGATCTGAGAGGGAGACTATCAGAATTAAAACGAAATCAAAAATGTAAAAACTGTGTAAAGGCGTCTAAACATGGAAAGGAAACGTACATCAAGTGAGAAATTTGATTTGAATAGAAGACACCATTCTACATCTGCAATCTGTTTTGTGCCTGATATACTCCACATTCCGATTGATTATCATTCTCCTATGCATACGTATGATTATTCACATTGATCGGTTCAAATTTTGATCATATGTATTACATTTATTTGCACTTGCATTCTATGTGCTTGTCTACTTACATGCTCTAACTCTTTGAGTTGTGATATTTCTATCGGGTGATTTTCAACACTATACGTATAAGATCTGAGCGGAACTTCTTGATTGCATTGTATTGTGGTCCCTAACTGAGTGCACAGACCTGCATTGGTCCTTTGAACTTTACTCAATTGGTTTACTATCCGTTGTGCATTCGACACAAATAGCTCGGTCACCACATCTCCAATATTGGCGGTCTATCAAACATCAACAAGTCCATTATAGCATGTTCGTTTTCCTGCATGCATGATCAATCCATCTATCCTACATTTCATACAGGTCGTTCGTAAGTCATCTTCTTGTTTCACATTGGATTTCCTACACAGTCTCGTCTTGGTTGCAGGAGCACGAACATTCTATTATTAACTGAGGTGTGGAATTAATTGGCATGCAATTAGAATTACCTTTGGGTATTTTGTGTCATGCAAGTATCCACGTGTGAATTCAACCGGTCTCCAACGCCCATGTTGTTAACGTGGTGATCTCAAAACCTGTGTAAAAGAACCATGCAAAGTCTGATGTGTCAAAGTCGATTTGCCATTTGAGTCGCTAGTTATTTATAGGTGTCAATATTAACATCTTTTAAGTATTTTGGTTTAATTCATAGTCAAATGTTTATAAGGCATTTACTTCAAAAGGGTGTTAAAGGTTTCAAATTAGTATTTTTATGTCGGGAGCTCATAGGTTAATGTTTATTTTTTTAAATTGAGGAGTCAAAATAAAATAAATGAATTGTCATTTTGTTGTCAAAAGTGTCCAATATTTGTATGTGTCAATATATTTGTGATTTCGCATTCGTAATGTCATAAAGTAAGTCATTGTGAGTCAAAGTTGTGTCGAGAATATTGCGAGTCATTGGTAAGAGTTTCAATGATATTGTAGTGTTCATGTTTAGAGTCAAAATTTGTCAAAGTAGTCTCATTGTCAACGTTAGAGTCAAAATAATCAGTGTTTGTGAGTCTTTCATATTGTTCAAGCATGAGTCAAAAAATGTCATCGTTGTAGAATGTCAAAATTTGAAAAAAAAACATTGCCTTACAGACGCATTTTCCATGTTACCCAACGTCTCGAAACTAAATGATTTCACATTGTGGGGGAATAATAAACAATGTGGGAATCATTGAGCTTCATATCCAAATTCGGTTGAGTTAGCAGCACATGTCATTGGAGGATGGAGGCACAAGAGGATGGAGGGCAAGCAGTGTCCTCTCGCCACCCGGCAGTAATGGAGCGGGGCCGCACAATGAGGTTGTGGCATTTTGTTTTAGTGTGTTTTATTTCAGTTGCAGAGTACTGTCATTGTTCGTATTCATTTACAATATGTTCCTATTGTAATAAAGTGAACAGATTCCTATGTACTTTCCGATGTGAAAATATAGTGGAAAGATGAAAGCACAAGAAAAAACAACATCATGATACTTGAAGAGGATGAACAAGGGTTCATACCTTGGACAGGGGTCCATATTTGATGAACAGGGTTCATACCGGATGAGCAGGGCTCATACCGAGGTTGTTGGTTAGCCTTTGCAAAACCATCAGTGAGCCAAGATCATGAGCACACACGGGCGGCAAGTTGCAGAAGAAGTGCAATTGTTTTTCTCCCATGTTCACACTAAGGGGAGGAATGTTGATAATATGTAAATCTTGACATGATTTGAGATTACCGTATAGTAAATATCATTTACTTACGACTACATTGTTTGGTGTAAATATATAACTCATATTTATGGGTTGATATAAAATCTTATTATTTAGAATGTGTATTTTTACGTGAGTAACAATCACACTAATATAGGAGATGGTGAGATTATTGTTGGTGTTGTGAGAGCAACTTCCTAATTTATAGGAGTTGCATATCACTATATATTTGTATAGCATCCCATATGAAGGTAATCAATCAAGAAGTATTGTTTCTTTGAATCTCGTATCAAAACTTCGGTGAGGAAAAATACAAGGTGATGGATGGGCTTATCCTTTACCAAAACCGAGTCTATTTGGTACTCGAATCAAGGGTGAAGAACAGGATCTTGAGGGTTGCTCATGATACTCCATGGGCTGATCATCCGGACCACTTCATGAGACAAAACAAGGGTGAAGGTAAAAATTTCAGTTTCTCTCTTTGCTTAAGGAATTTGATGAAAGAGAATGCTAGCATGACGTGTTTAAGGAAGCATAAGTTTGAAGGGAATTCTGAATTTTCCCTCTATGGATTGTTAACCCATGGTTCCATGAGAGAACCAAAGGAAGTAAGGGCAAAGGAAACAATTATGATAAACTTGCAGTTGTTCACATGGTCACCAAAGAGGAGAATGATGGTTCTATCTTTCAATTTCATGATCCCATGATGAGGTATGGATTTTTCTTAGACTACCTTGTTTTCATTTCAGCTGAGTCACACAATGTTTGGGGGTATCTAGAGATCCAAAATTTAGAGGAGCTTGCCCTCAAAAGTCACATGGAGTATGAGCTCCACTTGAAAATGATAAAATCAGAATTTATGGGTATGCTAGGGAGGCTGATTTTCTCAAATTTAAGGCCAAGATGACTACTGATTTTATTTGTAGGCCTGTTGTTCCTAAGTTTTCAGCATATGTAAATCAAATTTCAGTCCTTGCCTTATTTATGGAGTTGCCTTTCTTTGTGAAAATTCAGTTTGGTAGTTATTATACCATGATTACAGGATTGAATCTGCAAAAATCAGAGTTGGGGCTGCCACTAACAGCCATGAACAGCAGAGTATTTCCATTTTTGAGTGCATTCCCTCATGGAATAATAAGGAGATTTCAGTTGAATGAAGGAATAAAATCAGATTATGATGTGTCATTGTCAGACTTGTACATTCTGATTTTTGAAAGAGAGATGCATGATTACAGTTGTTTTTGGGATAGCACTATTGAAGTGAAGGGAAAGCCTATTATGGTCATGGATGCTTTATCATGGGTGCCATCTCCTATTTCATTAGAGGATATGGAACTTCAAAGTAAGGGGAATGAAGAGTTCAAGGCAGCAGATACATTGGGTTTGCAATTGCTTGGGGACAAGCAATTTTGGGAAGGGAGGACTGTAATGTCCCTTTTTCCCACTTGAGAGCCACTATTTGGACTTCTTGCCATTCCTTCTCCATGGCAAAGAAGTAAAGAGGATGGAGGAGAACTCTGAGCTTCTGTATGATATGTTTTTTACTAATTTTAAAATTTTCTTTTAGTGTTTTGTCTCTTATGTCAGGTCAGCTCGGTTTTAATGACTTAATAGAAGCTAATGAAGGAAAAGAACCTCTTTAAGGGGTCGGCCTTATCTTTTAGCACTTTGGCACCAATGGAAGGTTATAAAAGGAGAACTAAGGCATCATTTCACATCGAAACTTTGGCGCATTTTATCTTATTGGAGCATTGCGAGCTAAAAAAGCTTCTTGTTCTTGCATTTGAGGACAAAAATCCTCATATGCAACTTGCCTAAAAGGACGAAAACCCTTCTAGAGGTTGAGTGAAGGACAAAAACCCTTCAACTTGACTTGGGCATTGGTGTAAAGGCTGATTTGAGGAGAGATCTATCATTTTCAGATTGTTATTGATTTATTTCTAGTGGAGCGACCTACCTTGAGTAGGGTTTTGGACATTTGGTGAACTATATGTGCAATTTTGATTGATAATCTGATTTATCATATTTTCTAAGGCCGGAATCTCAAGTTTGGTGATTTTTGGGGGTTTCTAGGCCCTAGATCTACATTTTTCTTGTGGCTGCAATCAACTGGTTATAATTAATTTCCAGCAGTGTATTTCTTCAGTATTTTCATTGATTTTGGCTCTTGTGGTTGCATAATATATATATATAAATTGTGGCAAGTGAATTTGAAGTGTTCATGGTGTTTTGGCATATTTTGTGAAGAATACAGTTCGCTGATTTTTGCATTTTCAATCTGCTGCAATTAAAAATCAGATCTAAATATTTTTGGTGTTTGGCTAAATTCCATTGTTTGTGGTTTAAACCCTTGAAAGGGTCATTACAGGAGCTTGTTGTTGCTTTATCTCTGTGTAAACACATTTCTTGATGAATGGTTAAGAAAACCTTTGTCATTTAGCTATTTCATTGTTAATGGGTTTTATCTCATTATGAGCTTGTTTTGGTTTTGTTGTGATTAAATCTTGGATATATGAGTAACTGATCTCTCTCTCTCTCTCAAGCCTTTGGATTATTGGAAAGAACCATTTTGTCGTTGATGTTGTTTGAATATTAAAGTGTTTTGATATTAAACTCATCATTGGACTTTTCTGTTAACAATGATATAGCTCCTTATAAGTATGATTGTTTGACTTCTTGCCTAAAAGAATGAAAGTTGGGCAAGTGTTTGGTATGGTATGGTTTTCTTATAAAGTTTGGATGTTATTTCTTACCTCTGCATTAATTACAGGAATAGTAAATATTGAGTAAGGAATGAGAAATGCATACACTATTTGATTATTGATTGTTAAGATAAATGATTCATTTGTTTAGTCAATTACGGGAATGGATAATGAGTTAGTTTGTGTTCATTCATCAAAACATAACAACTATACATTGATGAAGTTTACCTTATTGATATAATTCTTTATGGAATATCTTAAAGGAACTAAAGTTGTTATGAATTCTATTCTCTGTTTATTGTAGTAGATAATTGCAATGGTATGACATTTATTCAATCTAAAAGGATTAGTCTCTATCAATTTGAATTCTAGTATTGTTTGAAAACATAGCATACAATATGAAGCAGAATTTCATTTGTGTATTATATAGTTAACTTATAAATAAACTAGGAAGTTTATTTGGTTTTAGTTAATTTTTTTATTATTGGTAAATGGTTTTGAAGGGAGCATACCCTATAGTACAAAAGGCTCAAAAGTCAGCCTAGACAATAGAAACAGTGGCCTTTTTATAAGTGGGGGCCACACCCCAACAGCAAAAGCCTAAGAAGAACTAGATATTATGATAAAAACATAGGCAGGGGGCAACTGCCAACAAGGAGCCCAACAACAGACACAAAACAACAAAACCGCAGCACCAAGACCGCACCAAAACATCAACACAGAACTAATCAAGAGACTTGTTATAAACTTTGGAGCAATCCTTGGGGCCTTATAACGGTTGATGGCAGTTTGCATATCAAGATCCTGGTTGCTCTCAATAACTATCTTCTTTTTATTCTATCATTCTTCCAGGTTGACCTTGGGATACCACAAACATCACAAATCTGCTTGACATGGGTTTGTATAAAATCAAGAACAACCCTATGAATGGCAAGTTGATTGGTTTGCTTGTTTTCAAATGCAGAACTCTTTCCTCCAGGGCATTGACCTGATTTGAAAGACTCTCAAGTTTTTCTTCCAGATTTGAAAGAGTGGAGGGGTCTAAATTGCTCTTGTTATCTTCCTTACGAAGGAAGTCCACATTGTCCTCTAAACCCCTTAAAGCCTTGACCGGTTGTTTTAATTGAGTTGATAAATCAAAACTAGCAGGAGGGACCTAAACAGAATGACTAATCTTCAAAAGGTTTTCTTCCCCTACAATTTCATTGCCCTTAGAATTACTGCGAAGGACTCTTTTGGCCGAAGGGGATCGAGATGGGGGCCCGATGTTGGGGTTCTTAGAACGGATCTGAATTGTTGACGGGGGGGGGAGCAGAGTGGGGGTAGGATCATTGGTGACCACATCAAGGAAGTATTGGTGCGAAAGGAATATCACACATTGATGTAGGGGAAGACTCCTCAAATGGGCTTGAACATCACGCACCGATTTTTCAAGAGAATGCAGAATATAGTAGGGAAAAATTACCTTGGAAGCATGCCTAAAATGGTTTAGAAGGACCAAGTGATGAAGCGGCAAAGATTGAAAAGCGTCCTTCCAGGGTGATGTAGCACACAACCATTTTGGAAACTTCACCAAACCGGGGCGGGGGGATGATAGAAGAGCAAAGAATACCAGACTTCCCAATCTGCAGAGCTTCATCTCCCTCTACAAAGCGTTGCTCCTCGGCTTCCTTGTCAAACTTGTTACGATAGAATTTAACCCCTTCCATACCAGACCAGTGATGAAAGAGATCAGACCCTCGGTGATGGTAAAATATTTTCCCTTGAAAGTGATAACACTGATTTTCCATTTGCAGGCGAAAGTTAGAGAGATGTGAATGTCATGACCCTTTATTCTTTGCATAAAATCGTGAAACCATCCACATTTAGGGCTTGCCATAACTCGCATTCTTCTACTAGGATGGATCGTAAATAGGTTCCACTCTATAAGGAGGACCCCCATTTTGAAATAGCTCACAAAAAGAGTAAAGAATGCTTGTAGACGCGGCTAGAAAGCAGATCTCAGTAATGATAGCGACAAAACAAGGGTGTTGCAGAGCTTCCAGATCTTTCCACCAATACTGCACAACTGTCTTAAAAACCCTTCTATCAAAACCAGGAACAAGAAACAATGAAAAAGGATCCGTTTGAAAGGGTTAACTCGCAGATGCAAGGAGTACTAAAAATCATTACTCCACACGTGCCGAAACCGCCGACTTAGCATGATTAGAGAGCTAGGTGACATTGGCTTCTTTAAAAATGATTGCTCTTGTTGCGATAGAGATCTCCTCGTAATCATACCAAGTTATGAATTTATTAATGTTGACACCATCATTTGCTAGTGCGTCAGCCGCCCCATTTCCCTCTCTATAAACATGGCAAATATTTATGTTTGTAAAACCTTTACATAAGGCCTTGGCTTCATTTATAAATTCTTTTATGGTCCATCTGGGGGTTGAGAGCCTATAAGATTGTTTATAATGTTCATAGAGTCTCCTCAATAAGAATATGGTTTCGATTAAGTTAATCTTAACATATTCTATTATTTCATTTAAATACAACAAGAATATGAGTTAGTAAACTCATGTCAGTTCCTTAATGGCCCATATATACATTTTCTCTCTCCTATAGTTTGCAGGAAGGAATGACATTCATGAAGTGATTGATTGGATTGTTTACGCATGATTATGTCATATGATATTTGTTTAATATCTTATAAGGATTGTATTTATTTGTTAATGCAAATGAATCATCTTCGCAAGTTGATTAATGTGCATTTTGCCCAATGTACTATCATGATGAATTGTATATCCTTATTTATGAAAATAATGGATTATCCTTATTAAGTTTGAATATAATACTTGGTTGTTTTGTAACTTGATTTGATGGATATGAAAGTATCTATACGCTGTTATACAGCTGATTGTAAATAAAGATGATTAATCTTATGATATACATTTATTGTTGATTTCATTGATTCATTCTAAATGAACAAATATGTTGAGTAACGAAATATAGAACAATAAGGACAACTATATAACGTAAATAACGTAAATTTATTATGGTACCTTATGGAATAAAATGAACTAAACATGACAATTAATGATTATAAGGAATTGAGGACTATTCGTAACGAATAATGTAATGGAACATCTCAATGCAGAACATGGTTAGTAAACCTATACTTAACGACGAATACTACGTTGTGTTAGTTCGATAAGAGGGACTAATGAAAGATAGTAGCTCATAGAGTTACTATAATCCTCTTTCGAGAATCTAATATCGTGTAACAATACATTATAACCTGTCGTAAAGATGAACTTATTTACTTTATCTTTCATGGATAACTTTGAGTATAAATGAAGCGTAGGTGTTATGTCCTATCGTCTTTTCGATAGTATCCTACCCGTGCTAACTTAGGATGGCTACGGGAAGGGTAGTGAGGACGTAATGATGAAAATCATTACGTGGTCACTATCTTTCCCATAGGGATCCTAAGGTGGAACTAATAGGATCCTTTCGATTAGTAGGGTGAGTCATGGACTCTACTTCTTCAAAACTGAAACTTAATTTCTTAAACAACGAAAATGAATCCTGATAACTATATTGAGACGGTTGTGTGGTGACGGAAGACAGTTTCGTAGGCTAGTGTGCAGTCTCAAAACTAGTTTGCAAAGCAATGCTTAAAAACTTTGGCCAAAATAATGTAAATGTTGATTACATTGTCTTGTGGCCAAAGTAATGTAAATGTTGATTACATTGTCTTGTTCACCAATCCCCTAATTCAACAAAGTGTCTGGATCTAGATGGAAGTTACATAAATACTTTACCGGTTGACACTAAGGAGATGCATAGGTTCTCTTAACCTTTTAAAAGGTTTAACCAAAAGTATACAAGTTATACACACTCGGTTAGAGTGATCAAGGGAGATTGGGTAGATCTAGTAGACCCTTACAGTTGCACATGGTTATCATATGTTATCGGATGGATTTCGGAATATTAAACATTTAATTATGTTGGATTCAATTGCTGCAAGCTGAAATCATTGAAGGCATTAATTGTACTTAAAGGGTTTGTTTAAAAAAATCCCTTAATTTGGATGAATCCTAACATCGGTGTTACAACCCATATACAATATCTATCCACCCAATCCTTAGAGAAAGGTCTCATTTTCTTTTCAAAACCCCCACTAATTTAGTGATGCTTCATGTCTCTTTAATGTTGGCTCACATAGTTTCAATGAGTTTATGGATGTCATCTATAGGGAGCTTGAGAAATCTTAACATTGTTTCCTTGTAGTAAGAGTCAAGCAATACCTTATCTCTTGGTCCTACAATGTTTAATCTTTTGCTTGTTTCAACTCATCTTGGAACTTTTGTACATCCTAAGATATAACGACAATTGCTTGAGAAACCACCAGTAAGGGCACTTTTCTTCTGCTGCAAGTCTTGCGGCTGCTTCTGCAAAGTGTTGCCTAATTGAAATTTCCCCAAGAGATTGCTTTACCTTAAAGTATTCATTCTTTATCTTTTCATAGTTTTCCTCTATCTGATTCACTTTCTCTTCAAAGTATTTAACATTCACTACATTGAAAGCAGCTACATGTGTCACCTTACTTAAGGTCTGTCTGGCAGAGATATGTACCACCTTCAATAGCTGCAAACACCCCCAAAAAAATTTCTTCAACATTTGGCACATGGGCTTTTTGGCTATGGGTGCCACAGTCCATTCAACTGACTGCCAAATCAAAATTGATTTTGGTTCCATGGAACCATTGGCCGATTTCTCTGGATGATATGTTTACACCTAAAATTCAGAAGGATCCTCATCTTTCATTATTTATTGCATCACCAAAGGCTTTTTCTGGGTCCCATCAAGGTAACAACATAATTCCACACTCTTCTATGATTTGCATTGCTTGCTTAGGAGTGGTATCATCACGTGATATTTTTCACCTAAAATTCAGAAGGATCCTCATCTTTCATTACTTATTGCATCACCAAAGGCCTTTTAAGGTCCCATCAAGGTAACACCATAATTTCACACTCTTCTATGATTTGCATTGATTACTTAGGAGTGGTATCATCACATGATATTTTTCCCCTTTTAGATGTAGGCACAACATAATTTGATTGTGTAGTATCTTCCATTTTAGTGGTGAGTAGTCCACCAACACTTAAGCCTCATGCAATTGTTTTTCCCTAATCTTCTTGGCTACGTACCGATTTTCCTAAAATATATCTTCTTGGAAGTGATCGGGATTCGAAAGATTTCCTTTTGTTGCCGATCATATCATCATCATCAAGGATTGTAATATTCCTATTCTCAAGCTCGGTGGTCAGCTACTACAATATCTTCAATATCATCTCCACCCTCGTTCAATATCATAGCCACCCTCGTCAAGGCTCATATCAATAGGCTCCTAGAGTACTCTAGATGCATGTGGGCCTATAGCTACCTGCACTCCTATCATATCATGGTGCTCTTGTGGTGTCCCTCAAGATTCATATTTTTCATCTTTCCCACCTCGCGCTTGTTCAACCTTGACTTGCGGTGAGGTAGTATGTTCTTGGATAACTTTTCGTGATCGTGGGCATATTAGTAATTGGAACATCAAGACATGTGCCCATATATTGTTGCTTCATTATGTGGGAAAGTGAGGTAGAGATCTTTATTCTTCTATCCATCTCATTAGCAAGATAGGCCATTTGAGTAGAATAATCAATAACCCATGTAAAGCACCAGGCTAGCTAGCATCTTCCTTTTTGTTCATCCTCTCAATCTTTACAAAATCATGATAATGATGCCTACTTATGCCAAGCTTGTTGCTTTCGATGCAATTCCTTGTAGTCTCTTCAAGAATGCTTGGTTGATACTTAAACATTGATTGTCTCCCGCTTTAGCCCTTCTCCCAACAATGAATCCTTTAGAGTGTACATCCTCTTTGGCTCTACTAAAGGGATGCAAAAAGCATTTAGTAATGTTTGGGGTATAGTTAAAGAAAACTATTCTCAAAGGCGAAATTCCCTAGTACACAAGTAACCCTAATCAAGGCATCCTAACCCACTTTTGCAAAATCTTTGTCAACTAAAGAAAGATGCCTTAGAAATTCTAATGTAGCCAACTTATTGGGTACTCGGGTTGGGAATTTCAAAGAGAGAACCTTTGATGAATAAAATCTAAAGTATGATTGTTTCAGAGGTACTAATCTCCCCAATGGTATTTTGGACATCCGAGATACGTGATAATCTTAGGTTCTCAACATCATTATAGCCCTAATGTCTGCCCTATCTATCTTCCTTTCATATAAATGTTCGTAAGTGGTGGTCACAAAATGTTCTTGAAAGATGGCATAGTTGGTAAGTTTATTATCTTTGTCAATAATGGGAGACCATAACCATACAAAGCTTTCTTGAGTCATCCTTGGATCTCCACCAATCTATTTAGAACTTACCCTAAGTCTCTTATTGTTATCAAACAGGTTTTCCAAATACATTAAACATAAATGGGAGTAGTGCATGAATTCGAAATATTTTTCAGTCTTTACTTTGCTTAATGCCCCGTCCATTTTGTGTGATAATAGTATAACACAATCAAATAGTGTGGAGTAGTGCTGATTTAATACCTTGGTTAGGATGGCAATAGCCAATGTGTCCAACTTATTTTTATTGTCTACCCCTAGAACTTTGCACGATCTTTTGTTTGAGGGGGTCATATAAGCATGGAATAACTTGAGGTCAAATGTCACCCTTTCATTATATGGTAAGAACCTTTTCTTGTTGGGATGCTAGTTGGTCGGGGCATGAAGCATCGAATTTCTATGGCCTTATAGAAATTGGTCATTTGTATATTGTCTACCTTTTCCAAAGATCTCAATCGAACGCTCCTTTGGAATAAAATGTAATTGGAATAAACTTCTAAACTTGTCGGGCTTATATCCAATAAGACTTTCCCATCATGGCAAACAACATTCCTCTTGTGGGAATTGTAGAATGTAGTCCATATTACCAAGGAAAGGTCCAAGGGACAATTGGGTAATGTCAACCTGCTTAAATCTCCTATCTAGATGTGATTTAATGGGGAATCTGAATGTCTACGTTTCCAAACATGCGTGAACAAGGAAGACCCGTGGTTGATTTTTATTCCCAATACTTGAGATAATTGAGTCACTAATATCTTTTAATTTGTCATTGAAATAAGCGAAGGGACCCTCCTCCTTGTTAGTGGCTTTTTTGGTTGGGCCATTAGTTAACATTTGAATACAGGAATCATTATATCCGTCATATTTAAGCACAAATACAGAGCCAATTCCAAGAGGAGAACTCGACTAGAGGATGAGCCTCGTTTCCTAGGAATTATAGATTTTAATTCTTCTTAGTATCCTTCAATGGAGCCACGTTTACTTAATTATACTGTGAACAATTCAATTCAATCCATTTCACACTTAATTTGCTCAATATGTTGTGGATGACTTACCCATTCTTTATAAAACCGCTTCTACTTGTTCTACAACTTCTCTACAAATTCTTTTGGTGGCATCTCTGAGAATTTTAGGGTACAAATATGCAGGGAAAGCTCCTATAAAGTAGAAAAATGCCTCACTTATAACCACTATTAGTACTGCTACTTGCATTATTGTGTGCCACTGCATCAATGGTGATGATTCAAACTTAACACAATCACCCTCAATCTAACGATCAAAGGCCCACATTCATGACATGTCAGCTTAACATTAAATTTTAGATGGAAGGTCGAGATCAAATCAACTTTCGGATCAACAGCCAATCGTAGAATTGAGGACCTCTTAATTTTGTTAGGAAGCACCTTAGATTGTTAGATTGACAGCCAAGATGAAGCGTGGAGATCAACGGCCAATCTTGCAACCTGAAGTCACTTTGCTTTTATCACTTCTCAGATCAGATTGTATGATTGACTACTAATATTAGATTTTGTGGATGGACGGTGAGTTTTACAATCTGATACCCATCGAACATTCCACTCCACATGTAAGATTACCATATTAATGGTTCAGATTATCGATGGAAATCAACGGTCAATGTGGAAATCAAATAAGGCAAGTGTTTATCATATCACACATAAGATTACAAGATTGACAATTGAGAATAAAAATCTTGAAGATCAATGACCAATCATACAACCTTATATAATCCAATATTATGCAGCATCTCAGACTCTTAAATTGACGGTTCAGCAAAGCGTTGAAGATCAACGGTGAATCTTGCAATTTGAAGTCATCAATTATACCCGATCAACATCCCAGATTGATAGATTGACTGTCACGGTTGATTCCAACAAATTAACAGACACATCTAAGAATCTTAATTCCAATGTTTATTGCCCTATTCATCTCATATTATTAGATTAACAGTTACAATTAAGTGTTGAAGATCAAAGGTCAATCTGATAATATAAGATCTGTCACATAATCTTGTTTGCTACCCAGGTTCTTAGACTGACAGCTGAGATTAACCTACAGAAATCAAAGGCCAGTGTATGAATCAAGTCATTTTCTTAACAGAGCTCATTTCCTCGATCTCCAAATTGACGGCTCTAATATTATCTCTATAATTAACAGCCCAAAATGATGTGTTGATGACGCCATCTTTCCAGTGCACAGCAAAGAATATATTTGAAGTGATGAATCATGATGCAATGGAGATGTATAAGTCGGCAGTGGTGTGTAACGAGGAAAGTTGGAATGAATGCTAAGGGAGGCATGGCACCTAGCAAGGCCTATACATTCTGTAGATGATGGAAGGCTTTCAAATGATCCTGAAAAATTCCAATAAATGCAATCTCTTTATTAACAAAGAAGTGCCACGTGTATTTATAGGATCTGATGTAGTTCAAAATAACATAGAATTAATCATTTTTGTTTTTTGCTCATTTAATACCATCACCGAATGGCGAATAGTGTTCTCGATTTTCGTTAATCAATTACAGTTCATTTTCAATTTCTTCCATACCATTTCTAAGTTCATTCTCTATAATCTGCGAATTGATTTTTCAAATTGTATGATTTTAAATTTAAACTGCAGCCTACAACATCTTGATACTACTTTTCAAGAATCAAGATCAAGATTCACATTTGAAAATTGAACACATCTAGTTACAGGCATCCAAAATCCAAATTCCACCATTCCATATTGACAATTCAGTCCAAACTCAAATGACAGAATCGTCAATATTGGGTAACCTTGAAGACTAAGAGAAACCTTTTAATTGTTTAGTTTAGGACCTTAGAATAATTTGTAGTTTTTATGAACTCTTTCTCACTAGCTATTACTTCAATTTAATAAGTATAGTTGATATGTCTGAGATTGAAAGAGGTAAACAAGCTCATTTCCAAATTCTTCAACCTCTTAAATGTAGTAGTTTCGGGAAGGATACTACTAGTAATATAGGACAACGGAACCCACACAAATCCCATTTCACTTTCGTAGGATTACTCAAGACATATGGATTCACTGGTCAATACCATGATATACATAGCCTATTCCTCCTAAAATCACACCCTAGCAACCTTAGATTATCTTGCTTATTTTAAGAAAGAGCGCCATGGAAATGATAGTAATGCGGAGAAGGGATGGAATTTTGGGTTGTGCAATATGATGTTAAATGATGCTTTCCCTTGCCCCGTATTCATTAAGGCATGTGCTAGTAATTAGGATCCAACAATTCAAGCAATAGTTAAGAATAGGCAACCTTGTAGTGGTTCAAGCAGGAAATTATCCCAAGGATGCGGAGGAAGAAATCAGCAGCATGTTGGGCCTTGTGAGAACAGGGGAATTAAGTTTGGGAATCACTTTAATAAACCTAGAACAATTTGCTACTAACTATGCAACATGCGGTGAAACTGGTAAGGCCTAGTTCTTGGAAATATCGCAATGAATGGAAAGGCACCAGTATTACCAAGTCATCCTCCATATGATTTGGGAATATTCAAAGGTTGGGTCAAAGAGACTATCTATGATATCATTTGTTTGGGATTAGACACTAATAATTGAGAGGATCACTATGTGCTAGAAATAGTATATGGAATCCACTTTGGAAAAGATATAGTTTATTACAAATATTGTAAGCACCTTGTTGACTCCATTCATCTTCAATTGGAGTCAATTTCAAATAATGGGTCCAATACATTCAAATTCAATACATACTTGTGTCTGTTGCTTATGAGGAAATTTGGACTTCGCTTGAAAATAGTATGCTTTGTATTGAACCCTTTCAAGATGTTGATCATAAAATTTTGTTGCCAATATCTGATTGGTCACACAACATAAGAATATATGATGCCGAGAGTTCTTATATCTAATTCGTGGATTTTTATGTCACCCCATCATATGAAGCCATCACAGTTGCATGCCAAGAATGCCCCAAAGTTGTAGAAATCTCATCCAATTGGAAATAACTATTCAGTTTGGTGGAATGGTTTTTGATGGAAGAATGCATTGTGATAAGATTTTATGGTGCAGAATTCAAACTGTTCAAATTACCAAAGCATATTACAAAGAGGGTTTATGCTCTAGAATATATAAGGTAGGTAGACAATATAGATAGACAATAGTTGAATGGTGTTGGTAGGAAGCCTATACTTCTTTCTTTGCCTATCTCTTGTGGAGCATTCACATTTGATAGGAAGGCATTCCATGTTAGTCTCAAACTCTTACAATTTTATTGTTTTGATGTGGACTTGTATTGGAAGTACAACTCATCTAGAGTATAAAAGACAAACCTGGCTACAATGAAGTTTTCTCTAAAAATGAAGCATGAAAGTAAACCCTATCTGAAAAAATAAGGACTCTTGGAAAGATTTGGTGGAAACCATCAAATAAGTTGTTATTAAGAAAGCATCCACATATCAGTGAGTTCTCGATGAAATGTAGCAACTTTCAATCCCCAATAGGTATAACAATTTCTATTCTAAGGCAGATAGGCCCTCCACCAAAAACATCCCAGATGAACTAAAGAATGATCTTAGAGAGGAAAAATGAAGCAGACGGAAAATAGAGGCCTTTTGGGAAATGAGGGAGATGGACCCCAAAAAATGATGAAGATTTCACTGAAATCGAAGATGATTCTAAAGTCTGTAATTTATGGGAGGAAGAAAGCCCTTGGAAAAACATCATTTTGATTCTAACACTAAATGAGGTGAAGGTACAAGTACACCTATTCTATGGATGAAGATAGACAAAAAGTGTATACCGAGGGGACAGACATAGCTGTAAAGGCGATGGACTATCAAGGTTGCAGCCTAGGGCCAAAGGGTGAGGGATTTGGTTGCCACTAAAAGTGAAGAATGAGAAAAGGGGAGAAACGACTAGTATTGGAATAGGAGATTATGCTCATGATGATTTCATGCCAATTAAATCTTCTAACACTAGCTTTAAATGTTTGACAGGGTCTTCCAATCCTTGACCTCAACCTTCCATTGCTCTTCCTACTAATGACAAAATCTCATTCTTCAAAACGCATTCAACCACTAGGCGGTGGTTTGGACATGGTTAAAGTTGTACAGATAAAGGGTGTGAGAAATGAACAAAGAGTAAAAAGCAAAAGGCGGAGCATGATCCAAGCATAGTTAACATTTATCCCCAAATTATGTTCAATATACTAACAGCTACTAGTTTTGTGTATGCTAGAAGATTTGAACAAAGAAGGAATAAAGAAGAAGCGGATTGCATACATTGTAGATTTTGTCTGTCATTTTATCATGCAAGAGATAGTTACAAAATGGTTGAAGTTACAACCTAACTTGCCGCATGAATTCATGTTCGAATTCACCGATGATTAAATTCGTGAAAAAATCACAGCTACAAAAATCAGCGATAAAATTTGTCATTAAATTCAACTATAAGAAATATACATTTTGATTAAAAATATAAAAACCGAAGAGAAATTCACATTTCAAAAGAGAGATAATATCACATTTCATTAAGTAGTTATCACAATAATGTGATTGAAATCAAAAACTTCAAAAAATATGTGCTCGCAGCTCCATACTAATATTAGAAAAGTTTTCAAAAAGTGATGGATCAAAGTCTTGAACTTCCCTATGTAGTATGGGCTAAGGTCTACTTATTACATCAAAAACTCTAAATCGTCTAGAGCACTTGGCTCAATCTCATCATCACTAACAACATCATCATTACAAACATTACTAGATTCACCCTCATGTCCATCACCAACAAAATCAAGATCATATTCAATAGAAAAGTCTTTTAAGACATGTTGTAGCTTTTTTCTTTGAAGTCCATGCATCTTTTGCCACTTTTTTCATAGTCAATCACAAATTAATGCAATCATAAACGAGGTCCACCAGTTTTTCCGATAACCACCTATTTTTTTCATTGATTGAATATGGTCAAAGTTCCTTCAATTCCTCTCACATGTTGATGCACTTACTCCTTGACTCAAGACTCGAACTACAAAATGTTGTAGTTCAGGAGTATCTACTCCATAAAATCTCCACCATTCATCTCCATCCATGTCTTCCCTATCATCTATTTTTGATTGAATTCCAAACAACCCATCCCCTCTCCTGTATGCTCTAAGTTGCTCTCTAGTTTTCTTTGCAACATCTCGATCTAGAACAAGCTTTTCAATGGCTACATAAACCCCACTCATCACTTCACGGTCACTTTCTCTTTCAATGTGATAGAGTGTTGGCTCCAAATAGCATGTTGTTGCATGCAAATGAGTATGCATCATCCTCCATCTTCCATCACAAATATCCCATATCTCATTATATTTTGCTTCCACATTATTGAATGCCTTCTAGATGTTTTCTTTACAATGGTCCATACCCTCATAAACCATGCCCATACAAGGGGTATCACCATCAACCATGCGAAGCATACGAACAATGGGTGCACACATTTTTAAAACCTTGACCGCATTTCTCCAAAATTTAGAGCTCAGAATGATTGCGTTCCACATGCTTACCTTTAGAACTTTTGCAAGAATGGAATCTTCCCACTCTTTGCTACAAACAACAATTCGGAGGGCTCCTTTCTGCTCAACAACTCTTTTCAAAGTGATATAGAAAGAGGCAAATATTGTGTCACATGGCTTCAAAGAACTCCTTAGATGCATGCCTCTTATAGATGCCTCTTATAAATATGTGGGTACTTCTCTTCTATCAACTTTCCAACTCTCACACAATTGCTAGTATTATCGAGAATAAGTTGAACTACGCCGTCTACACCAACTTTGAGAATTGCTTCATCCAAAATGTTGAAGACATACTCTAAAGTTTTCTTGTGTTCCATGGTGTCAATTACTTTTAAATAAACACCTTTAGGGCAATAGACCAACACATTGATCAATGGTCTTTGACACATATCTAACCAACCATTACTTAGAATGGTGCAACACTGTTGACTTCCAAGAGTCTTTAATATCTATCAATTTTTCAATTACCCTATTTTTGATCTCTTCAAAAGTGTAGTCCTCAAAGCCTCGACCTTGGAGTTGTGTACCCTTTGCCAAATGAAATTGATTGTTGAACTACATTCTTGAAATAAGGACTCTAGCGACATGGAATGGAATGGCAAATTCATAAAAGAAATCAGCCCATGCATCATCAACTTGCTCTTTTTCTACAAGCTTCCAAAAGCTATTCAGTGTTGTTGCCCCAATACTAGAAAGTGGCATTACAAAGCTTGTGGACATGGAGGAGAAAGATGTGTTTGGCACTTTGGGCCTAGAAAGCTCCCCTTGGATTCATTGTTTTTTTGTGCCCTTTGCTGATTTAACACTATTGAATGCTTGTAGTCTTTCTCCAATGTTGCCTTTATTTCAGGACTAACATTCCGGCATGCTTCAATACCACCTCCTTGACCACTTGATATGCCAAGGAGGTGGTCCATTACCCTTGTCAATGTGCTTGTAAAAGAATGTTGACATAAAATGCATGTAATATTATTTGTTCGACCCTCCCAACTCACATATTTTCATTCCTCTGCACTTGATTTTGGAGGTGCCATACCAATATAATACCTGCATTATTTTGGGAAAAAAACATTTAAAATAATAAAATAAAATTTAAAATTATAAAATCAAATTATTAAAAATTTATTATCATACATTCAATTGAAATTTATGATCATAATTATCAAATAATTATGATCATACATTTAAATTAAGTTTTAATCATAAATATATAAATAATATTATTTGTAAATAAACGTTAACTCATAATATTTAAGAAATTAAATATATGAATAATATAATCAATTTTTTTATATTGTTAAAATAATTCATTTTACTTTTTACATTTTTATCAATAATTTAATGGTGGTAATAAATTAAAGTTGCTAATAAACGATCTTTATAAAATTTTATAAAACAAAGAAAAATTATTTTATATAGTATTAAAAACATTTTTAAAAAATTAAAATGTGTTTTGTTTTATAAAGTTGTATCTTCATTTTAATAATTTAAACCATATGAAATAACATGGAATTTTGTGGGAATGGTCTTAGGACCCAAAGTAATAGGTAAGGTAATGGTACATGTTATTTGGCAAGAAACATTGTCAAATCCTTTGATCTATGTGTCATTATGTTCTATAGGTTGTGTATGGAGGCCCATTACAATCAAGAAAGCTTTACTACAAATGTTTAAGTTTGATCCATTATCAATAAGATTTTTCTTAACCATATTTGAGATTACCTAAACTTGGATATATACTCTTTATCAAAGAAAATGTGGTGATCAATGGCCTAAAATTTTCTCACGAGGGATGCAAAATATGTAGATTTTGTGTTGGCCATGATGTCAAGGTTAGACTATAACCAATACCATTCAAGATAATAATGATAACATATACTTTCCATACTTGAAACAATTTTGGACTTTTTCCTTCTTAGATCCACTTTGCTCATGAGGGAGTTGCCAAATTGAAGAGGATGGGAATAAGCCAAAAAAGAGAAGTGACAGAAAAATTTGATAAAGGAAGCAAATTGGCAAGCATTGGATCTGGAATTGGAAGTGGGGGGAAGCTTAAATGCACATTCGGGGAAGGTTTTGGCCGTACGGGAGGAGGATGGATGAATCTAGAACATTGGTAACAATGAATCTAGACTGGTCGGAAGGGTTTCCCTTGACTTCATCAAGACGGCAAGCAAGGAGTTTTGATAAAGCCCATTTCTTATGGATCTATAAGAAGTGTAAAAGACCTTGCGGTTCTTTTTCAAAAAATTGGAAAAAAAGATGAATGGTATGATTGATTACAATTTTATTAAGGCTTTATCTACAGAGTAGAAGAAGGAAATGGAGGATTCGTATGGATCTATGTGGGAAGCTTTAGCGATCAAAGAATCCGGGATCGGGAGGATCCCCAACAACAAGGAAAACCCCGTCGAGAATCCTTTGGTTTTTTCTAGAAAGAATAAAAATCATTAGGAAATGCCTTTGTGGTTGTTCGTTGTATAGAATGGGGTGATACCGGAAAGGGGAAAAATGATGAGGCTACTACGAGAATCCATATCGGTAGAGTTAGGTTTTAATTCAAAGAAAATGGCAGCTTTGATAGAAGATCAAATATATTGCATTTTCGGAGAAACCACAATGGATCGTACTAGTGAAAGGGCCCAAGTTCAAGAGCTCTCACATTGTTCACCTAGGGATGTGCATATGGGGATATGGTTGTTTCAATACTACCTCTTACGCAAGTGGTGATCTCTCAAAAAATGGTGGATGAGGAATGTAGAAGTTTGGGGGACCTAGCCCTCTTAGGGAAACTCCCTAGGATTTTTTGGAAAGGGAGGTTTTTTGAACCAAGATTACAAAGCACCTGCATAGAGTTCTAGATAGCTTACCTTAGATACTTGGTCAAAGGTTGGTTTATGGTAAAATTCCAAAATTCATAAGCTAGCAAAGTTGTGTCTTATCTTGAAATTGGTTCTTTGAGGGATAAAATCTCTTGGTGTATCTGTGGTGACCTAATTTTATGAAACCAAAATTTGGTGAAGTATGAAGTTGTGTTGGATTAGACTATATTCTCTACCTCTAGAGTACTAGTGATTAGAAATTTTTAGAAAAGTTGTGAAGTTGTGGGTGGTTTTTTGTAAATAAAATCCCAAATCTTCAGGGAAGAATGTCTCCTTTGTGTGTATACAAGTTAAGGTGAACACACGAAAATGTCTCCTTCAAGTTAGAATTCCGAATACCAATGGGAAAGAATTGGTCCAACCAATTAAATATGAAGGTTTGGGAAAGAAGGATAATCTCTAATAAGATTCAACAAAGTTTGGTGGATGTAAGTTCAAAGGGCCCACTCCTATCTAGCTTTTTCACAAACCTTCCTAACAAGGATCTTTAGGCACAAACCAAGTACGGAAAAAAAGACAACATTTGATTGACGGATACTATAGATGTGGTGTAGAGTGGAGAAACAACCAAAAAAAAGTTTAAAATAATAAAACATTTTATAAGGACAATTAACAAATATAAAATTAAAAGGAAAATGTGCTTACCTGTTTGTTGTGTCTACTCGGTCATTCCTAATTTTACACCTCAGAGATTTGGCTGCAATTCAAAGAAGGAACGACAAAAAGAATGATAGATTCTTAAGATGTGTCGTTTGTAGCCGGGGATAGATCTAACATTCTTCCATGACCAAACCTTGCAAATGACTGAGAGGCACGTACAAAGGAAGTGGCTAGTCATCTCGCTACTTTTGGCTTTGCTGAACCAAGGTGAGAGGACCCGAATGGTAGCTTAAGGGGGAGGGATATTATGATTCAATCTCCCTACAATTATTGGCAAATCAATCTGAAGAAAGTATAGCCACAAATGCAATGCTCACTCAAGAGTTATCACACAAACATTGCACATACTTAGCATCAGACACAAGCTACTAGAGACAGATGAGATATGATTATGAACATCATTCAAAGGATGTTGTTAACAACTTAGAATCAAATGACATTTAGAATGCTAAGCTTTAAGATCAAAGGCAAACTCACTTAAAATATGTAAAGGTAATGTGGTTTGCAGGCAAACACATGTTGGATATACGAGGATGATGTAGTTTGCATAGGTAGAATAGGATGGTGGGATAAAAATTTAGATGAAAGGGGATGGGGATCTAATGGGGAGAAACAACAATATTCATCATCTTTTCCTGATGCTCTATGATGCATTAGAGCTTGAAATCAAAATAAGATAAACTTTCAAGGGTTATTTGCATTCATGGACACCCAATTTGTGCAAACACTACCATGTAATCTCTAAAAACTTTAACACAAACACTTGTGATTAAAACTTCATGTATCTATTATACCAAATCCATAAAACCTAGGATACCCTTGAAGGTAGCAAATATTCACTCCCAGATTGTAATTGCAAAAAGGAATTTTATAATTGAAACAAATATTGCTAAGTAACACTACAAAACAACATTCATTCAATAACCAGTCTGATACAATGATATGAAATGTGCTTATTTGTATTTCATTGATATGATAGATACAAAATTACAATAGAAAGGAATACATCTCTTGATTCTATCTCTATTTACATTTGGAAATACTAGACTTATACATGACAAAATGGTCATGTGTATTCAATTGACAAGGGAGACATGTAAAATGCTCTCAATGCTGCTAGTGACTATATAAGACACAATCACCCTAGCTAAAACCCAAAATTAGAACCCCTAAAGTGAAGATATGCCTTCACTTTTATACAAAATTTCCCAAAAGGGAAATACCCAAATACCCATGGAACACTGAAAACAAGATACAGTGGGGCAGTGGTCCCTGCTTCTGCAATTTGGATGGAAGAGGCGCCCAAATTGAAAAAGATATCATCTTGATTTGCTTAGCTGGAACAGTTTTGTTTTGCTTCATGATGAAACTCGTGGAGGAGTGGAGAATATTATTTTCTCTGCTCAACAAACTCTTTTGTCTTCTTTTGCAACTGTCATCATTCCTTGTACACTTTAGGAAAGAGTTGGTTACACATTACAATCAAATCATTTGATTCTCCTTGGAAAGAATAGATAGAATAAGGAATAGGGGACAAAGAATAAGGAATGCTAGGGGGGACGGATCGAGGTCCACTTGTTTGCCCTTCAACTCTTCCTCTAGTTTATTCCTATATACATCAAATCTTCAAACATACCCAAAATGGATCCTCATCTGGCCCTGCATGGTAGAGGAATATTATTTCCTGTTTGGAAAGAATGTTGTCAAATTCATTAGAAATAGCTTCTTCCTTTTAATTCTCTTGGCCAATTTATTGATATATCCTTCTAAATGAATAAATTTTTGTATAGAAGAATAATCAAAATTTTTTTAGGAGGCTCCAACTCCCTACAATATTTTGTTGAAGGATTTCTATCAATTTCAATCTGCATGGATCCAGGGTGTATATATCTCTTATGGGGAGCATTATTTCAGTTTTGAATCTATGTCATCCACATACTCCCTCGCCTTTTCTCTTATATCTTGGAGTTTGCTTACACATCCCTCCAATGTTTCAATTCTCAATTTGATGGCCCCTTTGTATTCATATTGTCTTCCTCTGCAATATGAGGAGACTATACCTTCCTTTTCCACCACTTCATCTCCCAAATCTGTTATGGCCTCGAGTTTGGGTAGCAAGCCATTCCAATAATCAATCTTTGTTTGATATTTGTCAATTAAGACCTTGCTTGCTTCAATATGCTCAGAGACTTGATTATGACATTCAATGATGTCCTTGATGGTCTTGCTTTACCTCTTGTCACTAGTTCACTTTCCCCATTTTTCCTCATAGGCTATGATTCAAAGCATTCTTTATCTGAGGTGAAGGTGGGGTCATCTCTTGAATTGGAGGCTTGTATCCATTTTTACACATAGGTTGATAAGATATCAACCTTGTCCTTGGTCTTTGTCCAATCTTTTGGAAGAGACCACTGACTGCCATAGTAACATCATGCTTTAAGCCCTCAATGGTCTGCTTTCCTAGTGGGATTTTGGTGATTTGATAATCAAAAGGGGAAGCTTCATCCCTTAATACATCAGCTTGAGGGGTAGCCACCTCCACAAACCTTTCTCCTTGAGCCCCAACCACTATTCTTGATAAAATTCTTGCTTTCTTTGGGGGCCTTGATGGATTCAAGGAGATGATGCTTTGAAGGTCAGCTTCCTCAACCTGCACTTTTACCTTTCTCTTCCTTGGGAGGGCTGCTCCCAACCAACTTCCAGTTTGAACACTGCCTTCCCCTTGTTCTTGTTGTTGGGAGCACTTGGCACTATCATTTGTTCTGGGGTGCAAGGAGTGTGAGACCAGAGTCATCAACCTATACCTCTAGCTTATCAGAAGATTCAACAAAGTGCCACTTGTGTTTCTTCTCCCCTACCTCATGGTTCTTTACTTCTTCCTCCGTCATAGTTGAAGATGGTTGAGTACTTGTATCTGCAGATTTTGTGGCCTCAACCTCTTCTTCTCTAGATGGAGAAGGCTCCTTGATTTGTTCACTTTGTGGCTCTTCTTGATTTTGAGCCTCTTCTCCTGCAACTTCATGAGTTGCAATCACCTTTTCCATTGTACCTAGAGCTGAATGAATAGGATCCATGGTCTTTGGTTGCTCAACTTTAACCGATGGAACCTCTTTAACAAGTGGTTTCTCTATTTCACTTACTACAACTCCTCCAATGGACTTCTCTACCTCACCACTTACAACTCCTTTTGTGGTAAGTACTTCATGTGATACTAGGCCTCCTTCCTTCTCCCCAACTGATGTATCTTGTACATTATCTTAGAGAAGATCAGCTCCAACATCTTGATCTAGCCCATGTAAGTTAGTGAATGTTTGCTCATGTGATGGGTCTGGTATATCCTACCCTTTATCTCCTTGGGTTTCTTGCATCTAAGCTTCTTCAATGGATACATTGGAAAGAGTCTCATAAATAGGCATATTGGTGGTGACTCATGTTGCATGAGAGGTGGGGTAGTAAGCATTACCTCTAGAACTTGAGGGGGTAAACAGTATCTGGACTTGTGAAGTTACCCCTTCAACTATTGCTTTTGTGGTTTCTCCATTGTAGGTGTTGCCACCTTTTCCCTCTTGGTTCTCACAAAATGTAGAGTCATAGGCTCTCTTCACCCTCTTCATGGATGGTTTCCAATATTGGACCCATCTTTGGTTGGCTTGGGGAACACTCCTTTTCTTATGTTTCACCCTACTAGATGACCCCTCTGAGGAAGAAACAAGTACATCAACTTGGATGGTTCCTTTGCCACAGATGTCTTAGGCCTTGATGTTGGATGTGGGACTACTTGAAGAGGTGTGGCTGCAATAATAATAACAGGAGCATCCTGCATGGTTTTCTTCAATATCTCTTTTGTCATGTGTGTCAATTTTGACACAAAAGTTCTTGTCTTGCTTGTTGGCAACACTGAGTTCCTCCACAGCCTCTGAAGTTGGTCCTTTGATAGAAATTTGTGGGGATTTTCCCTTCAGGGATCCAAGCTTGCAGCTTCCTTCTCAAAGGGGGAAGTACATCTTTTATGGCACCACTTGCCCTGTACTCCCTTAGGACTGTTGTGTTTTGCAGGTCAAATCAATTCCCCTTTTAGTTAGCCAAATTAAAGTCCTCTTGATAATGTGAGCAATTTCTATCATGTAATGAGGTACTTTGGCTTTGTCCAATAAATACTTGGGAGAGGCCATGAGGCTATTTTTTTGTCAACATAATACTTGCTTACCAAGTCCTTTCCATCTTCCATCCCTAAGGTAACTACAATTTTGTAGTCCACAATCTAGGTAAGGGTCATCCTTGAATAGTCCCTGAATCTTACCTCCTCCTCATCCCTATAGCCATCCAATAGTCCTCATAGTGAGGCTCATGTTCATGGGAAGTCCCCAAAGCTCCTGAACTATCCCTTTGATGTCATAATTGGGCCTGGGAGTAAATTTATGCAAAGTGATCCTACCCATTTCTTCCAAGAGCCCGACCTTCACCAAGGAAGAACCTGAATACCTTCCAATACTAATAAGGAACTTGATATTAGCCTTATGCCTCCCTACAATCATCTTGTTTAGTGCCACCAATTTCCTTGACACTTCTAAAAGTGCCCATCTATCATCCAAGTACCTTGGTAGCATATAAGGGGTGTCATGAAAACCACTTACCTTGATGTAAGTGAAAGTTTTAAATTGGATGAAGTAACATCCATATTCAAAGTGATTACCTTCCTTGCTTGTGGATATATCCTATTATATTTCCATTCAAGATTGAACAAGCATATGAGGGGAGCAAATAAAGTATCATGCACCATTCTGAAATTGTAGATGTAATTGTCCAAGTTCAACTATGGGTACACATCATAAACTCTGCAATTACCAAAGTCCTTCACTCTATCCAATCCAAGGAATGACCTATGGTGAGCAATGTTGTAAACCAAGTAGGAGGTCATGTAAAATTCTAATTTGTTAGTTGATCCCTCCTCTATTTGCACTATCATTCTAAGCAATTCTTGGTGGATGCAATCACTGATAATTTCACCCACTTTGAATTTGTATCTTTCCCACAAGGATTATTTGAATGAACTTGAACATCCAGTCATGATAGGGATATGTAGACTCTTTCCCATAACCTTATTTAGCAAAGTGATGATATCCCCAATTTCTTCAATAAAATCAGCCTTGTTCAACTTTTTGGGGATCCTAGTGGCAGAGATTCTTGGCTTTTCAAGCCAATTGTTATTCAATATCTTGAACATTTTGCATTGTTTGCATTCAATATTCTTTTGCATTTTCAATGGTTATGTCCGCCACTTCTGAAGCATCAGGGAGACCTAGCAATTCTTCAAAGGTTTCAAAGTGGTTAATGATAGGACCAAAGCATTGCTTCCATCCCTGATTTCCTAGTCACTGGGTTGTAGTTTTGTGCACACACCCATACCAATTCGGATACTAAGCAAATGGGGGAAAAGTAGCAACTAGGGCAATCCCACTCCAATCAATCCTCCTCATTGTCTCATTTCTATCTACGACATGCAACCTTTGCTAGAAATCGGCTAGATTCGCATTGCCTAAGTTGGTGTCTGTGACTTTGTCCAAGCCAGGTAAGGTGGTTTGGACACTAGACAATTGAATCTTCATTTTGCAGGCTCAAAGGCTAAAATGTCTATTAAAAAGAAGGATTTGAAACAATTCAAATGCCCAACACCCAACAATGCTTACCAACACACTTTGATACCACAAACTATTCACAAGCATTGGTAAAACACTTACCCATGTAAAAACACTACCACAATTCTCCTTCGAGATGAGAACAACAAGGATGCCTTCAAAGCTCCAAAACAACTTTTGCACAATTCAAACGCACAAATTTGGTCTTTTGCTCATCTTAGGGCTTCAAAGTGCTTCACAAACTCGAAAATTGGAGGGAAAGTGAGAGATTTTTGTGGATTCCAACCATATATTACCTTTCGCATGCTTTCATTAATGGTAGCACTTGCTTCCATGGCTTCTACATTCATGGTCGTCGATCTTTTAATCTCAACTTTGAATTTCAGCCTTACAAGTGGATAGATTGGCCACATTTGATTTCACTTGAATGATTTGTCATTCTCTCATTGGCTCGGGCTTTACAATCCTCCTACGTGGGCATTCACGAGGCCTTACTTTTTCTTAGTAATTTTCTTCTTCGAGGTTACACAAACAATTTGCAAACTTGCAAGAATGCAAAGTTGCAAACCTACAAAATGCAAAGTTGCTTTCCTTCTCAAAAGTCCCAAGATATTGACACATGTCCACCTTGTCGGGTTGTGGGAACAAAAGTGCAGTTTGCGATCTTGCAGCAACAATAAACTGCAAAGTTGTCTTCCTTACCTACTATCGCTAGATTATGACGCTTGTTCCCCCTTTCGGGTTGTGGGGATGAAAGTGCAACTTGCAACCTTGCAACAACTATGAAGTTGCAAACTATGAAGTTGCCTTTTTACTCTATGGTCTCGAGATTCGCCGAATATTCCATTTCGGGGCTCGGGACGAACTCACGGTTGTGAAACTTGCAACAATGCAAAGTTGCAAATATGCAATATTTGCAAAGCAGCATTTTTCTATGCAGTTCCGATATGTAATAACTACAAAGTTTGAAGAAAGAGTAAAATTACAAAGTTGCATTTTTCTCCATGATTTCCAAATTCGCCGAATATTCAATTTCGGGCCTCGGGGACAAACTTGCAATTTGCATCAACTCGACCTTCTCTTAAAGACTAAGCAGGTGGAAGAATATTCCCGGAATATTTTTTGTGGGGTTCGGACTTGTATTTGCAACTTGCAACTTTCCATAACTGCAAAATTGGTTCAATGCCCCGCTTTCCCCGATACCTCGAATATTCCATTTTGCGCTCTTCGGGGGTGGAAATGCAGTTTACAAACTTGCTTGCAAAGAGGTCAAATCCTTCACATGGGCAGCTCTCATTCGAACGTTTGATAAGAATGTTGAGATTCAAACATATCACTCACACCATGAACCTGCAACTTCATTAAAGTATCAAAAATCAAAGGGAACGTTAAGATGTCAGTATAAAATCACGCTATCAGGTTTGAGCCATGATATAATTATCACATTAAGGCCCAAGGAACCACAAAACAACTTCACAAATCAATGGGAAAATGATGGAACGGTTTGGTTACTCAAATATACTCAAGAAAATACACAAAACGTGCCCAGATTACATCCAGAGACCAAATCAGGCACCAACATACTCCTTGGTCACGACTTGGCTATTGCTCCCGCACCGAGCTCCACACTCCAAGGCACAGTCCACACTCCACTAAACACTTGGCGGAAGGCCCCGGGAAGTCCCTCTAAAGACCCCAAACCACACATCCAACCTTATGCAGCGGCAATGACAACCTCCGAGAAGACCGAGGTCGTGTATACTCCAAATAGCCACGTCCAACCTTATTCAAGCTCAAAACATTACAAGTTTGCATGTTTTGAGCTCAATGTTCGCATATGCTTACTTAGGGACACGGCACAAGTTTTATAACTTGAAAGGTGGCATTTAGGAAAAAAACCTAAAATGTATAAAGCAAAAAACCCTAAAAGCAAATACAAATTTCAAAAATGAATTTCAACGAGTTTTAATCACAAATTTCAGCGGATTTAATAAAAAAATGCATATGCCATCCATACAATTTTATTCATGAATTTTGGCGAATTTCTTCCTAGCACATTAAATCTGCCAAATTTCAAATTTGGTTTGCCACTAGTTTTTGGTTTATGCCTCGACCGAGGAGAGCAAAGAAACAAACATTGTTAATATGGTTTGACAAACATTACATTCGCATTACAAACATTGTTTGACAAACATTGTTTGAAAAACATTTATTTCTTAATGATCGTGATCGGTAGCTATCTACATCTATAAGGGGATGGAAGCGGGGCAATTCCCGAAAGGACTTCTTAAATCTCATAAATGTTTGTTCCTAGATACCAGTTGGTGATTCCCGTCCCGACTAAGATAGTGATACTAAGGGATCCACCCCGAACTAGAAATGGAGATAGGGCCGCCGAACTCCCCAAATCAACAAACGAACGAACTAATATATCTATGTTCACGCAACCACAAGAACCGTTTTTGCCATGAAAATCGGCGAATGTGGTTACTTAGGTTACAACTATTCATTAGTTAATACATAACTAATAGTGACTTGCTAATAATCTATAAGCCTTATATTCTTATATCCCCTCTTAAGGCTTACACTACAAAAAGCAAAAACATACACATTGACAAAAATTAAAACAAAACCACACATTCTTTAAAAGCATTCTTTTTCAAACAGTTCTTTTACCAAGTAGGACTCTACAAGTTGCCTCGTAACCCTCACAAAGGTGTACTCCAAAAGTTGAATTCCCAAGTTCAGGATTCCACCTCCCTAAAATCCCAAATCACAAACCTCCCAAATTATTGGACAACCATCCATATTGAACAACATCCCATTTGGTTTGTTTTTGAACTTTCCCTTGTATTTATAAGGAAGATTGTTTAACAAAATATCTTTGGCATCTTCATCATCTATTGTAGCATTGACTTCTCCTAGTTGAGAGACCTCAGATTGTTTGTAGCTAGATATAGTGACTTCATCATCCATTTTTCACACCAATTTTGATTTCCAAAATGCAAATTAATACAACAAAATGAAAGTGATAGCGTATACAATTTCTGACTTTCAGAAGGAAATAAATTCAATAAAGAGATACAATTTTGTATTCTTATTTTGTCTCAAAAATTAATGCAAGGAATTTTTAATGTCTGAATTTGTTCAGTAAAGGAATGTCACAGTCATCTACAAGAAAATATTTTGCAAGATTAAAATCCTATAAAATTGTGCCCTTCTTTTGGCGACTGAAATATGCAAAATATATCACCTTCAATTGGAACATGCCCTAATAACAAACTTAAAAACGTGATTTCTTCCTTGGACAACTATATTTTCCCTCACGTTTGACTTTTCCTTGGCTTTCCTTGGCATTGACTAGGTGTTGTATGGTGTGCTATTTGAAAAGGCAGCTGGTATTGCAAATGTGCCCTCTGAAACTCGTGATTGATGCCCTCTAAAAATCACAACAGTATTTAAATGTGCATAGTGTAGATTCGCAATTGTGTCTTCTTGCCTAGTGAATTTGCACGACTTGTCTGTATTTTTCCCTCCTCAACTTTCTTGATTTTGACGTTTTGGTTTTCTAAAAATTACAGCCTTAGATTTGCAGTCTTCTATTCGGGATTTGCAGACCCTATTGAGCACCAAGCTCTGATACCAATGTTAGAAGACTTGAACAGAGAAGGAATAAAGAAGAAGCGGATTGCACACATTATAAATTGTATGTTTGTCAGTTTATTATGCAAGAGATAGTTATAAAATGGTTGAAGTGATTACAACCGTTCATTAGTGACTACATAACTAACAGTGACTTAATAATAATCTATAAGCCTTATATTCTTAGTGTCCACTTCAAGCACTACCATTATCAAACTACAGGCTCAAACTCATGTGCATAGTCTTCATGGAGTGAATACAAGGCAACTCCCATCATTGTCCTCCACTACAATGTCCACTTCAAGCAATATGGGACCTCATAGTCCTGGGCAAGTGGTGTCCTCCATTGGCAGCGAGAGCCCTGCTATCCCCCTACAAATGCAAATGCAATCTCAATAGATGATAGTTTCACGTGTCACTGTCCATGGCCCTCAAAACTCCCCCATCACTCCAAGGTCACTCAAGAAGTGGGATGTTCCCCAAAACATTGATTGTAGAGCAGAGTTTGCGAAGAGATCACAATAGAATAAGAAAAACGAGTTGATGGGGCCATTGATCACTTCAAAAGTTGTTGCTTTCAGGACATGGCCTACTTTTAATCATCAAACACGAACTACATAATATGTGATAGCCACACCCAAAGTTGTCAAACCAAAGGATCATATCCTATTGTCCAATTATAATATGCAATCAGCTTCAATTGAGATGGAAGGCTTCAAAATTTTGGACAAGATTGATGTATCCAAAAGAAACAATGATTTGGTATATGCATCATTGGAAAAGGAAAATAATGAAAAAATAGGTTGACTAAAAAGATTGAAAAGTTGAAGGCCGACATTGTTTCACTAAAGGCACAAAAGAAAACAAATTGGAATAAAACAATAGATTTGGAGAAAAGTTTCATCCCAGTCCTCAAAATTGGTTGATCCTTATGAGCTAGAGGAGAAGGATTAATACTTGCAACAAGCTAGATCAAATGCCACTTATGAAATGGCTATGAAGAACTCTTATTCAAAGGAGTTCAAGGAAGTACAATCAAATTTGGTATCCTTACAGGAGTTGGATGAAACAAAAGACAATGACGCTAAGTCCAATGTTATTGTTAAAGAGGTTATAATCAATGTATTACAAGGCCATGAAGAACTCTTATTCAAAGAAGTTAAAGGGGGTAGAATCAAATTTGGTATCCCGACAGGAGATGGATGAAACAAAAGACAATGTCGCTAAGTCAAATGTTATTGTTAAAGAGGTTATAATCAATGTATACAAGGCCATGTGGGGAGATATAATAAATATTGTTGATGATTTGAGGGAAATTTTGGAATGTTTACTAGTCTTGTGTGGGAAGATGAAGCAAGTGATTGAGGATGCTGCAACAAAATGGACTCAAGAGAGGACTCAAAACAAAATGACAACCAAATTTTAAACTTGGTATACAAACTTTGTGATATTGATCTGGAAGGAAAATGCAACATGAGCACAAATGATGCATTTGTGAAGACATCAGTAGTCACATGCAAATATGCAAAGTTGGGCGAGGAAAAAAATTATCTGAGTTAGTGCAATTACTTGTTACAAGAGATGCAAGGAAGATTAGTATTCTCATTGGTCTAGGTTTATCTTCTCCTTTATATGATAAGCAATGTTATATGGCAAAGGATTTCTTCAAGAAAATGCAGGAGTGAAAAGACAAGGACCAATTCAGTAGTTGGCCCAAGGAGGAAAATGATATTACGAGGAAATGCAACTATTTGTTGAAACCCCTATCAACCTTGCAACTAAAAATGCAAAGATTGTTTATAAAGAAAATCCCCTTCAGCTATGAATTAACTTCTAAGTTGCATTTAAGCCACTATCAGTTAGCTTCAATTGAGATACCTACAGAGGAGTGGAACTTGTTGCTCAAACTTTTAACAACCATTGAGACTCCAGATGTTATTAGTGTTATTGTTGATGAACTACTACCTAGTAGACCTTATGTCACATTCAACTCATAAAATCAATGTGTCATAATGTAATCTATAACTTGTATTAATGGACATTTGAAACATTGCTTCTTGAGTAAATATTGTGTTTTGAAATGTTCTTTGAAGTTGGGAGATGTCAATGTTACACAAATTTTGTTATATAACATTGAGTGCATTTATCAAATTAAATCATACCAAGAATCAAGATGTTACTAGTATTAAGCCATGTTATAAGTTTAAAGTTTATATAGCACCTTAGTTAATTTTCAGTTTTTATAGCCTTTCTAAATTCTTGTTGACTATTACTTAAATTGAATAATTCTAGTAACTGTCACTTACAAAGAGACAATATGAAGAGTCGAACATAAATAACTTCAGAGTATCCAAACTTTTATTCATTTAATAAAAGATTATAATGAAAAGACAAAGTTGGTTGCAGTATAAATAAAGAAAATCATAAGCTTTCATCGAACTGTAACTTATCACGATAGTGTGATCTTTCACCACTGAAGCAATCCTCAACAACTAATGGACACCGAGTGCAAGAGGATACAACTTAAAATGGAGGTGGAGATGGGAGTCCATAGATACCTCGATGCGGAAACGATATTCTAACCATCCCTTCGAGTATCATTCCCTACAAGTCAAGCATTCACAAATATAATGGAGATGGTCTATCGCAAGGGCGTCCACCTACCAAACCAACCCCTTAGTGAGAGCTAGGTTGTTTGCAAGATAAGATTCAAACGCTTTGCCATTGAACGCTCATCTCCAATACCCAAGGCCCATAGTTGATTGATAGAGGACTCAAATAACTCAAGTGCTGTCAGGTCCTTTTTCTCAAACAATCCATATGTTATCTAATCCGCTCTCTCAACCAAGGAATAGTATAGAAATTCTTCCTAAGTGAAAACTTACAACTATGACCCATATTTGAGAGAAAACAATATAAACGTGTTCCGATGAAGCTTAGTTCAACCAAAACCATATCGCCAACCTCCTATTTATAGGAAATTTGAAGTATGCAAGCTTGAAAATAGCCTTGAAATAAGAGTTGTAGTCTCTTCAGCTAACAATATCAGATATGTGAAAAACTTAGGATATACAAATTAAAAACTATTGATCAGTTAGAGCATGCAAAAATATCTATGGAAGACAGATTAAAAGACATAAAATTTGAAAAAAGAACAAACAAGGTACTATATTGCCATTAATGGAAGTCATGTAAGAACTCCGATACAAAGTCACTTCAAACTTTGTAAACAGCTTACATAGGTCTAAAATGAAATGCCCCATAATTTTACAACCCAAAATGCAACAGTGATAGCACCATGATAAGTCAACAATGTATCTATAATGCGGTAGGAAGTGCGGTCAAGAAGGGTCTAAGATCAAATACAGGGTTCCATGAAGGAAATAATTCTCTAAGGGACCAAATTCCATACACAACTGTCATAACCACTGCAGAATAGAATTCAAAAGCAACTAACCAATCTCCTGCTACCTCCCATACCAATCTCTAGATGTCACCCACAGTACTACTATCCAAAAGCTACACCAAGCAATCAATAAACCATAATCTAAAAATCTCTGCAGGATCTATTGTGAAATGGGTCCACACAACACAAGTCTATATCATGGAAACGAGAATTCAGTAGACAACATGTTTGCAAGGAGTCGCATGCATAGAACAATAAGTGCGTCGAGAAACATCACAATAATTCTGCATAGTGCACCTACAAGGCTCGACATGATACTCATGTTACGCACATACAAACAAGCACATAAGAATCATTTCCAGTTTATCCCAAAGGTTCAAGTGTTTGAACCTCCGCTCTGATACCAAATGAAACGCCCCATAATTTCATAACCCGAAATACAACAATAAAACTAACGATTTTTTTTTTTTTTGAGCCATAAGTAAACCAAGACTTACCATAAATCATTCCTAATATGAAACTAAGTCATGAAGGGACCCTGGAAAGAAAATGAACTTTCTTTGAGATGTTGATATTGTTGACATTAGCTATGCTTACGCAGTCTAACATTTCTTAAGTAATGGAATAAAATGCATATGAAAACAAACCTGGAAATTATGTGTCCTTTGGTTAGTAAAAACTATGAGTGTCGGTGTTACATGGGCCCGGTGTGTGTCTTGTGATCAATGTAGTAGTATTAAGTGTTGTGTCAATCAACGACAACAAAAAAAAATCGTCAATTTTACTATTGCATTTTGGGTTGTGAAATTATGGGGCATTTCATAAAATTCTAAATTTTAAAATCTTCTTGTTAACAACACCGACAAGATTGAATGAGAGTCAAAACTACTCACACAATGGATTACATCAACAATAATGAACATTGACAAGATTAAATATAATTATTAATTAGGAATACACGTCGATTGCCACACACATTGCCAACTTTCAAATACCAAATCAGATACCCTACAAAAAGCAAAGAAAAAGTGACAACCACCATGTATGATATAGATTCCAAATAAAATCCAAGCATATAAAGTATCCAGTGTAAGTATCTCAAATCCATATGTGAGTCTCGAACTTAGATATGAACAATGTAAATAATGTCCATTGTCAATGTCAAACTTGATTAGCTTGATTTTCGAGATTTCTTTCCAATTCTAAACCTAGGAAGTGTCTTAATGTCTGTATTAAAAATCGCGATTAATCGCCCGATTATCGCGGTTTATCGTTTAGGGTTAGTGAAACGATTTATCTTTCCGAAAATCGCGATTTTAGAAGTGCCGATAAATCGGCGATTTTTGGCAATAAAATACCTAAAAAAATCGTGGAAACTCGCAGGTAAAATCGTTGAAAATCGCGTGCCATAGGTTTAAACGCAAAAAACGACCAAATCGAACCATTTTTCTCCTCCGCGATTCGTATTTTCTCCTGCAACCTCGTTTTGTGTCTGGTGAATAGCATTTCGTGGTGGTTTCAAGCATTTTGTAGTGGTTTCGTGGGATTTCGTGGTGGTTTTGTGGGGTTTCGTGGCCAGTTCGTAGCAACCAGTTCGTGGCCCATGTTCGTAGCAAACAATATAAATAAATTCGTGGCCAATTCGTAATTGTTATGCTATACACTATTGACTATATTGGCAGGAGCGAGAGCCACGTTCGATTCCCCGGGGTGTGATAAACCGGATGAAGTTGTTTAGAAAAGACGACACAAGTTGCAACTATACAGTATGAATAAATTCGTATATACTATACTAGTATACACTATGACTATACAGTATAAATTCGTATAAAATATATTTAATATTTATTTTTCGTTTTTTTAAAGATTTTCAATAGTATAACTATACAAAGATACATCAGTACACTAATTCGTATACTGTATAAAATCTATTCCAATATTTATTTTTATGTTTTATGCCAATATTTATTTTTCTATTTGTTTAAAGATTTTCAATAGTATACAGGTAAAGATACACTGTACAGTACACTAATTTCAAATTTGTATACAGATTAATTCATTTTGTATACAGTAGAATTTATAATAGTAATAAATTTATACATTTAACAATGATATATATTAATGTTATAAATAGATCATAATTTATAACATTTAACAATGATATATAACATTAACAGGAACAATAATATAATTCGTAATTTATTTTATGAATTTAAATGTTTTTAAAAGTAGCGATAAAGTTGTTGATAAATTGTCGATTCCCGATTTCCGATTCAAAATTTGGCCTACCGATTAATCGCCGATAACGATTTTTTCAACTATGGTATAAATAGCAAAAAACGACAAAGACAATGGCATCTACACTATAAATATTCTAAAACATAATTGGTTCATAGGTTGTGAAGTTGTAAATTTGTAATGGAATTCTGGATGACTTATACTCTCAAAAGTATTATTTGCTTCCATGAATGGAAGTACAAATGGAGAAAAATGGCATTGATGACTTTTGTGATGCTTAAATTCAGATTCTCGAATAGGCGGAAATGGAAGGAATCGGATGCCCTCACTCAAGTCTTTTCGGATGTGAGGATGTCTTCTTGATGTGGCCTTCTAACCTTATTCTTGTGGTACTAAACTTGGCCTACAACCGAGGCAGCCAAGTCGGTGGAATTATGAAGGTCGTTTGGAAAGGTCGCGAGAATAGGTGCGGTGGGGATCATATTATCAATTGCTATTTGAGGGTTGAGGCAATAAGGAGCGGTCAATGGTGTATTATAAGTGGTTAATGAAATGTAGTTTTAAAATTTATTATGTGTCTAATATCTATCATATAATATATATTCTATTGAAACTAAAAATCTAGATTTGTAATTATGTCAAAATAAAAATAAAAAACATAGCTATCTACGGGCTAACGTCTTGCTTTCCAATTCTTACTTCTTTTTTAAAAATGAATTATGTTATCTTTTAAAAGTTTACTAACGAGTTGAAACAAAAATTATTTCATACCTTATTCTTTGCTAGCTATTTGATTCATGAGTCTTGATTCATAATATAAAAATATGCATGCTTCATTTCTAGTGTTCATTAATGCTATCTTTTAGGGTGTACACTCTCACAATACAAATACACAATGCACGCAATTTTAAAAAATATTTAGTGTGGACGGACAAGTCCCATTATTTAAATAAATGTAATATACAAAACTTCAAATACAATCTGTCAAAGAATAAATTCAAAGTTAATATCTCAATGATTAAAGGTGTACATATCAAACATTCACAAAATACCATTGACTGAGCACATATTTTCAATATAGTTGTGTACATAGTACATACCATCCATATTCCCGTGAGTTGGGACCACGTTATCGATCCTAATCTTCAAATTGCCCAATTTCTTCTTAGCTAAGAGTTTCAACTCGCATAGTGTGTTTTTCATCGTTTTGAGTTTCAATGTTTTCATTTTGATTCATAATCTCTACTTCAGAACTCATAGCTGTATGGAATGAGTTTTTGTTACCACAATGAACTATGTCCTTTCTTTTGCAAGATGACCTCCATATTGCCACTACCATGTCATACGTTAAATTCTGAACATTGTACTTTGTTGGATATAACCTCAAGAAAATTTCCAAATTCTTGTCTAGTTTGTTAACTTTGATTTCAAGAATCCAAATGCAATGAATACTCTCTCATCCTCCACTAACCTCAAAAACTTTGTTTGGCATAATTGGCTAATTTGAAATATTCTGACATTTAGGTGAACAACATTTTGCTTAGATTAAAGTTTGTCCAAAGCTTTGTTATCACTCAATTTTTGTGAGGTTGCTCCATACTTTAAACTGTTCCTTTATGGTTGTGGAATTATGTACAAATTTCTTCCTTGTCTTAGTTTAAAGCCACACTCTTATAATAGTGCTTAATCAAAGTCTTCACCATATAATAAAAATATGTTGGTTGGCAATTGTTCCAATATTGAGGATACACAATAGCCATGGCTTTTAATAGTTTATATCTCGAGAAATGTTCTCTTATCTAAGAGGAAAGAGGGTTAGCGACATCCTTCCCTTTTAACTTATACATATTAATTTTTGCATCCAACTGCGATGCAAAGATGCAAAGATATTGCATATCCTCAAAGTGAAACACATAGCTCTTCACTTTTATTGAATGTAATAGTTACCAACATTGTCCACATATGTCATTAAGTTCCAGCTGACAAACCCTGGACTAGTAAATGGCTTGCCTTATAGATATAAATTATCTAGGGTTAAACATATCATTTTCCTTAGTTTTGTATATTCTGAAATTTGCATGGTTCTTTCTTGAATTTTTTAACCAAAGTGTTCATTTCATCCAACATAGGAAAAAGATCAACTAAAATCAACAAAGTTTCTATCACTCAATTGATATAATAGGTCAGCGGCTTTGTCCACTATGTGACAATGTTCATACATTACTTTGATCAATGATTGATATCCTCTAAACGCCCTCTATGTTGGTCTACATAGTGAGATCCATACTATATCAATATCCTTTAAAAGCTTGTTTCTTTGTGTTATAGCTTCTTAAAACTATTGAAAATCCATAAATATTTTAGGCCTTTGACAAAAGTATGCATGACCTCATATACAAGATCTTCAACCTTTTGTCAAGCTAGGAAAATGAACAGAGAAAATTAGGAGAAAAATTTATGCGAACCCAAATTGTATTCATTCACTTGAATGAGTGAAAAATTTACAATATAAAGACCACAAATGTGGTTGTTCAGTTCATCTTCTAAGATGATTGTTCATATCCTTCAAATGTCTCTTGAGATTCTACAAGAAGACAAATGCCTACTCCTAGGATTAATAAATATTATGTACAATAATATTACATTCCCCCCTTAATCTGTAGGGGTTATAGTGAGACCAAACATGCCTCTAAACTTTTCAAATTTCTCCCTTCTAAGCACCTTTGTTAGATTATCATTGGTTTCTCTGCAATTGGACAATGTAATAATTCAACGGTAGCGTATTTCACATAATGCCAGATTAAATGATATTTGGTGTTTATGTGCTTGATTGAGTTGTGAAATACTAGATTCTTGGCCATTGCGATCACTAAAGTGTTATCAGCCATGAGAGATGTAGGAAAAACCTGATTTAACCATGAATCTACAAGAATCCTTCTGAGCCATAAAATTTCCCTAGTTGCCTCTGCAGCTGCCATGTATTCTGCCTCTGTTGGCAGCTGCCATGTGTTTTCCTTCTGCTGAATAAATTGTTCACACTAACAACTTCTCTGACTCCCAAGAGATGATTGTTGTTCCTAAGTTAATCATGAAATCTATAATTGATTTCCCATCGCCAAAATCACCTCCATAGTCAAAATCTAAATATCCAACCAGTTTGAAATTTGTTGTTATAAGTATTTGAGCCCAAAATCCTTTCTAACTTGTGAATATCGAAGCACTTTCATTGTTGTTGCCCAATGACTTTCTTTAGGTTGTTGCATGAATCTAGAGAGAACACTAACTACCATTGTTCCACAGGGATGCATCCCCCCCTGAAACTGCCATCTTGAAAACTCGAGAAGTCTCTGAGACTTGGGGATGCCAGGAAGACGTTCCCCCGCCACCGCCACCAACTCCACGGGGACGTCTCCGAATCGTTTCCCTCAAAAGGGCGTTTCTAAGACGTCTCCAATTTTTGGGGACTTTGGGACGTCCCCGGAGCACCCTGGAGAATTCTAGAAGTCTCTCGACTTGTCCAAGAGACTCCCAGATGTCCCTAAGACTCCTAGTTGTCCCTAGAGGCATAAGGTTGTCCAAAAGTTTTTTTAAAATCATTTTGTTTTATAATTTTGCCCCCAACCCTAACCCTAATACTCAATGGGCCCCACCCACCCCCTAAGCACTCCAAAAAAACTATAAATAAGAGTTATACCCTCACTCCAAATCACAATAAAAATTCAAAGCAAGAGTGAAAGCATTAGCAAGCAAGAGTGAGAGGGTGAGAGCATTAGCAAGCAAGAGTGAGAGCATTAGCAGGGAAGAGGAACAACATTAGCAACAAGTAACAACAAGAGTTAGAGCAAGTGCCAAGTCTTCATTGCATTGAGCCACACCGCCAATTGTATTTGAGCTTCGGATGTAATCATAATTTGAATATATATATATATATATATATATATATTGATATTTGGCATTTTCATTCTTCAATGCGATGCTTTTAGTATTTCAAAGTTTCATTTGATATTCCTTCTACATTTTTATAACTAATTTTTCAAGTACTATATTTGCGCCACCATCCTTTGCCATCCCTAAACCTAGGCCCTTGGTCCCCCGTCTCCAAGACCCATCCCATCCTCCCCCAATCCGAGACTCGTGGAACACTGCTAACTACAAACAAAATGTCGGTTTAGTTGTGGTTATATAGATCAAAGTTCCAATGAGTTGCCTATACTTAGTTGCATCTACAAGCTCGAAGTATCATCTGATGTTAGCTTCAAATTTTGTTCCATGGGCATGCCAAGTGGTTTGCAGTTTGTCATTCCAAATTTGCTCAAAATTTCACCAATGTATTTTTGTTGTGTGATGAAGATGTACTTTGATTTTTGAATCACTTCAATACCCAAATAGTAATGAAGGTATCCCAAATCTGTCATTTCAAATCCTTTCATCAATTTTGCTTTGATTTTTGCAATGTATATGTAATATGTTTTTCCCGCATGACATCCGTTCACCATACTTAAACCATTAATATTTTGCTAAGTATCGTTTATTATGTTAAAGCATGAGATGCCTAGACAAATGTGCTCGGCATTTTGACATACTTTTAGGATATGTACATGTTTTGCTTACAAAGAAGGGGTGTCGAATTCGATATAGTGGCTCTATGGATGAAGATTTGGTGATAAGACTATTATCGATGTTATATACTATACATATATCTATTTTATAATGATGAAGATAATCTAGGGTTCTTATATTAATTATAATTATGGTATAAACAAAAACATTGGATACTTTGATAAGTAATTAGGAATGCTTTGAGTTGTAGTCACTATAACATTATGTGCTATATCTGGTTGTTGTTGCAGTTATGATAATATTGGCTATGAGTGAAATTGCCTTAGAATAAGTATAATAATTTCATTTGAAAACAATGAATAATATTAGTGGTGGCCTTCCTTCAATAAAAACTTATAGAATTAGTTGATGTAAGTATTACAACATTGATGAAAAATGAAAACTCTTGTGATTAAGTGTTATATTAGTTTGGATATAGTCATCATAAAATTGTTACTATATTGACTTTTAATACAATTATTTTTCATTGTACGACATGGTGTTGAACAAGTCGCATGTAAACGGCTAGAATGTTGAATTGTAGGATAAATCATTGGATGGATTTAGAATGTTGAATTGTAGGATAGATCATTGGATGGATTTAGAATGCTGAATTAAGTATAAAAGTTTTATGTTGATTCATTATATTGTTAGTGTTGATTTGATTGCATTAGACTGAATGGAATTTGGATGTGACTTTGGATTGTAAGGTGCACAATTGTATGTTGTAAATTGTAAAATTAGTATACTTGTTGAGTGGATATGACGTGTGTGCTGAGTGTGCAAAAATAGGTTATTCTAATGGCCACATGTACATGCTTACCTAAGTGAGGAAGAAGGGGACCAACTGCTTAGTGATTCCTACGCTAATACATGGAGCCTTAGAGTTAAGTTGTTGCATATGTTTGGTTAAAACTCCAAGGGTGTTGGAGTCAACCCTTTTCATGTGACCCTTGAATTATTTTACAGTAGTTTATTTGGTTGTAAGTGACCCACTTGATAGGTTACTTTCTTTGAATTGATTTTGATTGTCTTAAGTGACTATTCGAATTCGGCTTTAACGTGTGTGTGTAGTTTATTTTGCAATAGTTTATTTGGTTGTAAGTGACCCACTTGATAGGTTACTTTCTTTTAATTGATTTTGATTACCTTAAGTGACTATTCGAATTTGGCCTTAACGTGTGTGTGTGGGTGCGTGTGTGTGTGTGCATGCATGTGTGTGCATGTGTGTGTGCGTGTGCGTGTGCATGTGCATGTGCGTGTGTGCGTGCGTGTATGTGTGTGTGAGTGTGAGGGTGTGTGTGTGCGTGTGTACGTGCGTGTGTGTGTGTATGTGTGCATATACGCGCGCGTGCGTGTGTCTGCGTGTGCGTGTGCGTGTGCATGCGTGCGTGCGTGTGCATGCGTGCGTGCGTGTGCATGCGTGCGTGCGTGTGGGTGCGCGTGCACGTGCGTGTGGGTGCTGCGTGCGTGCGCGCGCGCGCGCGTGCGTGTGCGTGTGCGTGTGTGTGTGTGTGTGCATGTCTGTACGTGTGTGTGTGAGTGTGAGGGTGTGTGTGTGCGTGTGTACGTGCGCATGAGTGTGTGTATGCGTGCATGTGCGCGAGCTCAAGCGTGTGCGTGCGTGCATGCGAGGTGTGCGCGTGCGTGCGAGGTGGGCACTTGTGTGTGTGTGTGCAGGTGTGCGCGTCCATGTGCACATGCGTGTGCATGTGCATGTTTGCGTGCGTGTGTGTGTGTTGGGGCTTTTGGGGATCGCTTTTGTAAGTCATCTCTTCATGATCATTGGTTGAGTTGTAAAGGGTGTTAAGGAGCCCATGTGAAGTGTAAGAGGGTTGTACTTATTTTGGGCCATGGGTCTTGCCATGTGGCAAAACCCTATTGTTTGCTCGCTTGAGCTCGGTTACTATTTATTTGGAATTTGGAACTTGAATTGGGGATTCACCACTTAGAATTGGGAGCTTTGGCATTTTTGAATTAAGCATTCTCTTTTGGATTTTGTGGAGCAATTTTGTGGGAGCTTGATTGAAGCATGTTAGGATCTTGAATTGGCTTTGAACTTGTGATTTGAGTCTTGGAGAAAAGGAAAGAGGTAAGCCTCCAAACCTTGTGTATTTTGGAAATGATAAATCTCTTCTTTTCCCTACTCTCTTGTTTTCTTTCATTAAAAAAATTGAGTAGTCAACTCTCTTTTGGTTTTGAACTTTGGAGCTATATTTTTGTATTGCTTTATTGGCTCACTTGAGCTTTCTTGTTTGACAAATTGTTGGTGTTGTGTTTCAAACCACCCTCTTTTGGTGCGCTTGAGATTTGTGTGTGTAAGGGAAGGATGTAGGCGATCCACGAAACAATGAGTTGGAGTTGGGAATGAAAATGAATCATCTAACTTACTTATATCATGTTTATATTCGAATATGAAGTAGATCTTCCCTTGCAACATTCCATGTCTCTAGGAGGATAGATGTAGGCGACCCCAAGGTTTAGAGGAGTGTCCTCGGATATTCCATGACCGACATGGTTGTAGGCAATCCGTTGGACTTTGTAGTGACTTCGTTTGGTTTTCCATCCCTTGTGGCGAACTACTTAATTTGCATATTACGCGCTTTTTGTATGTTTGGTTGTAAACTTCCATGTTCATTGAGCCCGAGCAAAAGTTGGTTGTTTATGTTTGGGTTTTGGGGAAAAATATTGAGTCGTGTATCATTTTATCCTCCATGTTCCTTCGATTATTAGTGCATTGAATCATTCTTGAGTTGGGAATCGTCTTTAAGAACATGATTACATGGTTTCACATCATACATTCATTACACAATAGGACAAGTGGGAGAACAAGAGGGAATAGTCCTTCGTTTAAAAGATTAAGGTTCACATTAAAGTTTACACATCATGGATTTTGTTTCTCACAACAAGATGGTTTAAACATGTTACATGAAAGATATAAATTTCACTTTTCTCCTAGCACATCATCTCATGGTTACATTTTCACAAACTAATCATAAATTAAAATTTTGATATTCCACAATTAACTCTTAGTATTGTATTATAGAAACCAAACGATAATTGAAATTGGGTATGGAATTCATTCATAACCCCAACTCCTCAAGATGACTTTCAAAGGGTAGTTGACGATCTTGCCACCTAAAGCCCTTTGTTCTACACATGTGCCGGTCCAAGAGGGTTTTGCATTAGATTTAAAGTTGGTTTCCCATTAGATTTATAGTTGGTTTCCCATGGAGCACTATCTTAAGAGAACATGTTTTCCTCACTACACACACGATTACCAATCCTAAGAGGAAGCCACATACTCTAGACAAAGTTTAACCATTACTGTTCCTAATGGTCGGGTTTGTGATAATGTCACTAAGCGTACATGCTATGATGATAATCTCAAACTTGGCTCTTATTTCCTTAAGCTAGAAGGTGTCATCGAGTATAATGATTTAGGTTCACCCTAAGGTTTTAGTTTTCTACATTATGAAGGATCACACGAGAAGGGTAGTCATACAAGGGTTTTATACTAAGGTTGACTGTTTTATTTAGATTTTTTCCTACAATTTCAAGGTAAATAGCACAACACACCAAAGATTTAATCATTAATTTTTTTACTAAAATGCACTATAAGAGGTCAAATTCAATTTCAGTTAACATAAATATCCAGCCTTTTTACAATACATAATTCTGAATCAAAATGACACCCATGATTAAATGCACATTTCCCCAAACACCCTAAACACTAGCAACTCATACTTATTACAAAATTTCAATAATAAACATTTCAATATATCACAGAATGTTGATTTAGCCTCTACAATTTCATTGTTCCAAATAACATGCTAATATGAGATTATCAAGTAACACTTCACTTCCTCCATGTCTCGGTACCTGCAACCACCACATGGTCAGCACAAATGCTGGCATGGCATCCACCTAAATCTAGCATAATTAACGTTTTTAGTTTTTCATTTACATAATCAAAATACTTCACACACAACTAGAGAGGGTTAGAGATATTGTAATATCCCACTGCTGGGATCAATGCAAAATATGCAAACAACCAACTCTTCAACACCCCAATCAAGTGCAAATAGCGAAGGTCAGTCAAACACTACTCAAAACCATCAAGTACATGACTCAATAAACCCGAAGACAAGGGTTTAATGGCCTCAATCGAATGGCTCAATTAATTCACTTCCAGTTGAGACTAGAGAGTCTGTAAATTTGGTACTTAAGCAAACAAACATACAACTCCAGCTGAACTAATGAACTCAGAAAATCATATTACTTTTCCAATAAATATGAAGACCAAACCCGAGACAAATGACTTCCCAATCAGACCTTTAATACAAAATGCTAATCTGATCCAACTGTAGGTTGCAAGCAAATTCCAGTCACAAATCAGATTATATATAGTTCGCTGCTACAAGGGTCTTCAAAATACCATCAACTAAGCGCTAAACAGATCCCCAAACCAACCACCAGAGATCAATAGAAGTCGCTGTCAAAAATGAAGGTTAAAACATATGAAAGATAGCTAAAACCAAGTCACCATTTCCAGCCAATAAGGCCACACAGTTTGCAGGTCCTTTTGAGGGTCAAATGCATGCATCAATCATTCAGAATACTCCCAAATGGAGTCGTTGTTGGCTTAGCAAACCAACACTAACAAAGTCGCTGTAAGGAAGGGAAGAACAGCAGTTTGTTTCAGCCCAAAATCAGCCCTAACACACCAAATGAAGTCGCTGTAGCTAGAGGACACAATCATATAACCAGCCAATCGAATTACACAGAAAACTGCATTTAAATCAGTCCCAAATCATCTCAAGGCAAGTCGCTAATTCACTATCACAAGGAATATTAAATCAGCCAAATCGATATGCAAGGAGCAAAAACCCAGCTGCTACAGTGACGTCGCTACAGTAAAAGGGCAGATTTCCACTTGCAAATTCAATCAAAATGTTTGCCAAAGCCAGAAATATGGATCTCACAATTAAATACTTAACTTGGATCTCAAAACCAGCTCAATACAACCTCCCACGCAAGAGAGAGAGAGAGAGAGAGAGAGAGAGAGAAAGCTTCAATGGGCATGCATCCCAACTCCAAGCATGGAGCATAAAATAAATATCATCATAACATAATAATAATAATGATCCTAGCACTCCTTTTATAAGCAAGGAGGCACAAAATTCGAAATCCCTAGGAGAGGGAAATTATTAAATAAAAGTAGTTTGTTTTCCCTAGGTGTGGTGTCCCCTTTTCAAAGGGTGATTTTATCAATAAAAGCCACCTAAATGTTTATTTAATTAATTCCCCATTTAATTTTTATATTTTGGGAATTAAATTAAATAATCTTCATAATTAAATAATTAAATAATTATTGCTCCAGGCAATAATATTTAATTATTTAATAAAGATGTTCCCCTTGCAACATCCCGAAGCCCATGGGGAAGTATAGGCTAAGGGTCTTCAAAAATGGGGACATTACGGATATACAATTATTTCATTGTAATTTATTTCTAAAGGGAGGAGAGAGAAAGAGATAGAGAAGAGAAAGGAGAGAGAAAACACTATTTTCCAAAAGTCAAATTTCTCAAAACAAGCCACAAAATAGAGTTTCATACAGTTATTTATAAGTGTCAATAAGTTTTCACGTCGGTTTATTGACTTGACTAGGATCCTACGGCCTTTACATTTTCTTACTAGTTGCGAAAACGTCCAATTTTAGCTCGAAGGCTAAGAAACCGCGTTCAAAAACTGACTTCCGATGGGCAAATGCACAGGGTAAATTCCTACGCGCTCTCCTATATACCAAAAATTCACAGGAGCTGACAAAACTTAGAACTGGCAAACCATTTACAAATAGCAACTAGTTTTCTCGGGGCCACCAGTCGTAATTGGATTGGTTTTGACTTGGTCAAACAACGACCGGAGGCCTACAAAACTCCTTTGAAAAACTAGCTAGCGATGTGTTTTTATCTAAAATAAAGGTTGTTGGCAATTGTCAAGTAAAAATACTAGAGGTTTGCGAAGGTGGATAATCATTTCTTCACTTAAGGTCCAAACGGAAAGCCAAAACGAAACCCAACTTTTCACTTTTAGTAGCTTCCCAAAACTGCAAAACAGGGTGATAGGGCTCCTAGAGGGGCGGAAAAAGAGCACAAACGGTCAATCGAGGTCGATCTAAGGCTTGATGCGACTCCCCACATAACAAGGAACACAGACGAAACTTGACATCTCTTTTTTAGGGGTTCAAAAGGTTGTTTTGCGAGTCTTCGAAAATAGCAATTTACTAACTTTTACCAAGGGACATTAGCTAGGATTAAAGGCAAACTCAAACTCAACTAGTCAACTAGAGGGGTTACTAACTATCCAGTTCGGTTACGAAGTTTCCAAAACATCTCAGAAAGAGGGTTAAGACTATGGTTGGGAACCCAAGGGTATTTCGGATTGGCGTAAGTCACGAGGTGGTGTTTTATTGTTTTGCACTTCGAGTTCCTTAAAAATAACCAATGGTATGATAATCTATGGATTTATATTTTATTTCATTGCAAACGAAGAACCGAAATACGAAAATTATGCAAGATGAAGGTAAGGAGGCCATGCCGAAATAAACGAGACGACAAGCAAAAGTGGAGTTGTCATTAGGAACCGATTGCATTTGCTAACATCTCATCTTGTGCTCCTCCTCAAACAATTGCAATCCATGATATCACGCCCGCATCAGGCATACTTACAAACAACACATGTGCATACAAGAAACTTTTCCCTCCTAGCATCCACTAAGCTTGGGGCATTTTGACAAACAGTTTGCGTGCATTCGGAAAACTTTGTCATTTGCATTTTGTAAGCTTCTATCCCCTTACATACATTCTACCACGGTGATGGAAACTACAACATCTGAAAATCTCACTTTCCATTATACTTTGATGGGTGCACACCATGCAATCTTTGTTGTCCCGAAAGTCAATTTATTCCAAGCATTTTTATCAAACTGTTTGTATTCCTGGAACAGGGGCAGGCTATCCTCCCTAAGGCGTCTCCTTCAAAAACAAACAAATAATACACAAAACAGTCCTCGTGCCTTTTCCAAGGTGTCCATTTGCCTTCAGTATGTGCCCACACCTATCCATGCTTCCCACATTGTTTTATAAATACTTCATTGGTGCGGACGGCACAGCCAGGGAGGAATTCAACAAGGGCAAAATGGCTGGGCGCCATCCAAAAGAAGATAAAACAGCAAATGACAGCCCACCATAAACATCCATATGCCACACAAGATAAAATCCCCTTTCCACTTGCTTTGGTCTATGCTACTTTATTTTGCAGACATGCCTATCAGGGAATTCGCAGCTACAACACCCAACAAAAGGAGGCTAGACTTACACCTGCAAATGCATTTGCTTAATGTCCCCAACGAATTTTCAACAGCTCCATTTTGTGCATACCTACAAGCGTGGCAGTCCTTGAGAAGGCATTGGTTGAGGCGTTTATTTGAGGAGCCCAACAACCCCTTCAAGCGCACCAGTTTGTGCACAAACTGCAAATCAACACATTCCATGAAGAAAAACCACGCATTTTGAGGTATTTTGTCAAACAAAGGGTTTCATGCAGAGGAAGATTGAAAGAGACAAATCTTGCAGAGACATAAGTGGGATAGCAGGAAAGGGCACTTTCAATGTCTTAATCAATACAACTACTCAAAATAAAAGATAAAGAGCACAAAAAAACTAAGTGGTAGCCGTCATCTACCCTGAGAATGGTGTTGCAAAGGTTACAGTGCACGTAGCACAGGTGCTCAGAAGCAGAAGAAGAAAAATCAATACAACTAGACATTACACCCGAATGAAGTGCCTCCTAATCCTCAATCTTCTTCTTCTACATACAACAAACAAAACAACAGAAGGCAAGCAGTTTCCTTTCCTCTCAAAGACAATTGAACCCACTTCAGATACAAATACAGATCCAAATCAATCAATTTGTATATAGTAAAATGAGGAGGTATAAGGATTATAGGTTTATCTCCGTGCATAAGGCTGGATACATATATACTCATATATACATAGATATAAATATATAATATATATAGTAATGTTGTTATATGTAATAGTAATAAAAGTAATTAATTAAAGGCTGAATTGCTCGAATTTGAAAGAAGTAATAAATAAAAAATAAAATAAAAAAATTGATAATTGGTGGGGGTTCAGGCCCCACCGTTTTCTTCTACTGAAAAAAATGTCGGGGCAGATTGTGTCGCCTCAATCCTCACCATTGCCCCCTTGTCAAAGGGACGAGAGTGGCACAATCCACCCCCACACTACCATGTTATGGGAACAAGGGTGGGGACTATCACCCCACCCCCAAGTCTTGTTGGTTGCCATGGTGGCCAGGGATCATGACCCAGCCACCCACCCTTCCTCTTGCAATTTTGGGCCCTTCAATGACGACTGACCCTCTTTCCATCTGATCTTGTTTTTGTATAAAACTACTTACTAATTAAATATGTATACACATTATTGTGTATATATATATACATATATACTATTGAATATACTCCTATAAATCAATTTATGTGTGTATACAAGTATATATATACACATAAAAATAAACCTACCTTCCCTTGAAAACAAGGGTGTATATTAAAATTGTGTATACTCCCACAATGGAAATAAAACAAACAATAAGTAAATAATGTGGTTGTATATACATATGTATATACACCACAATGCCCTAATCCAAGACAAATTGGGCAACTTCATGTAACATTATAATAGTTGATGAGCCATTAAAAACTAGTGAGCATTGTGAGCAACAACACAATAGTTAGAATCAAACACCATAGAACTTCATTAGCTAAAACCAAATGAGAAACCACTTTCAGGCTATGTTGCAGGAAGCAGACATTTCCCATCTCAAAAACTATCTCAAAACTGATGATGGCCAAAAATCCACAGAAACAACTTGAGACTTGTCATCTAAATTTCCTAGTTTGTCCAAACTTTTAAAACATTTTCAATCATTCCCCAACATTTCAAACAAAAATTAGTCAAACTTTTGGTTTTTGCAAGAATGTAGGGCCCACACAACTGCCTTCAATAACAAATCAATTCATATTCAAAAAGCACTCTAAAGATTAGAAACAAATATAAAACAAAAAAATAGTAACTTGAAATTGAAACAAATTGGGATCAAAAAGGGTAGAGGATATACTTATTGTTCATTAAAATCTTTGTCGTGTCGCGCAAAAAATACACAAAAAGGAAAACAAAAGATTGGGATGCGGATCCTGAGAATCTGAGCTTAAACATTTTGTTGGCTCCACTTCATGTTAAGTAAGATGTACATCCTCCCCATGCACCCTCTGATTTTATAGGAATATAAGGCTTAGCTTTAAGTTAATATTAATTAAGTATTAGTTAATTTACGTATGTAACCACTTCAACTATTTTGTAAACATCTCTTACATGATAAAATGACAAACACACAATGAACAATGTGCACATTCCGCTTTCTCTTCATTTCTTTTATGCACATTTTCTAACATTGGTATCATAGCCCTTGGTGTTCAAAGGCATCTGCAAACTAGAGGAGAACATTCAAAATAATTTCAAGGGTCATCAAGGACTTCTTGAAGGGCAAAATAAAGAATAAAAAAGAATCACGTTTTTTCAGAGCCGAGTTTGAAGGGCAGAATCTGAAGATAATACTTGCGCCAAGGCACAAATTGAGGATATAAAATAAACAGTCTGGTCACATTTTTTAAGGAATAACCTAGTCGTATTTTAAAGAAATTTCCAAATGTTCTGGTCGCAATTTGCAAGAGGATAACTCATGAGGGTCTGGAAATAAGTCGTGAGGGTTGGAAGAGCTAGAAACGAGGTCAAACTGTAAAACCACATGTTGCTGCACAAAGACACTCCATTTCCGCCATTAATATCCCGTTAATAATCGCGAGTCTCTGTTATCGCAGGTTTTATACAGTCACATTCCAAGGAAGAATTCACAAGTTTTATACACTTGCGATCCAAGGAAGAAATCAAGATTTTCAAAGCCTATTATTAGGGCACGAAGGTGATAAATTTTGCATACTTCAGACGTCCTGAAACATGAGCAAACAAATGGCGTTTCTAATTACTGGCAGTGCAAGATTGAAGCAATCAAATGAAACTCTAAGACTTGTCATGATGGCCATTTTTGGAATTGTGTTAGGATTCTTTGTTGGCGTTTCTTTTCCACAGGTTTATTTTATAAATTTTGGATTTCCATCGAGGCTGATGATGGTTAATACCATTAATGTTGAATCTGCTGATTTATATCCCCACAGATTGTGGGGTAAGCCCTGTGAGGATTTGCCATTTAAATAGAAATACCTTGCAGTTTTCATTGTTGGCCTTACTCTAAAGACACCATTAACGATGATCCAAGTTTTCAAAAAAATTACAATCGTTCTATTCCATTATGATGGGAGGACAAGTGAATGGGATCAATTCAAGTGGTCCAAACAAGCAGTTAATGTTAGTGTGAGAAGACAAACAAAATGCAAGGGAAATATCAAAGACAAACCAAATGAAGTTAACATAGCCATTGTTGAAGACCCACCGGATCTTCGACAATGGATGGTGAAAAATTCGCTAATGGAGAATACGTATTTTAAAGAAGCCCAACACTTTGAAGACAAGAAGGGATCCGATGTAGGTAAAAGTCAATATGGATAGCTGCCCGGATAGTTCGGGAGTCGGATCTTGGGAATTTACCCTTACAAGGGTCATGAGACAACTTGATGGAGCACTGTGGGAGTAGCTCAATATGCATGGTTGTCCAACAATTAGTGAGATTCTGTAATTCAAGAGTTTGGGAGGTGGAATCCGAGAACTCGGGAACTACACCTTTACGAGGGTTAAGGAGGCAGCTTGATGGAGTTCTACCTAGTCAGAGCATAGTGTTCAAAAAGAAACTTTTTGAAGAATGTGTGACTTTGTTTAGCTTTGTAGTGTAAGCCTTAAGAGGGGGTATAGGAATATAAGACTTAGCTTTAAGTTAATATTAGTATTTAGTTAATATTAATTAAGTATTAACTAATTAATGGATGTAACCACTTCAACCATTTTGTAACCATCTCTTACATGGTAAAATGACAGACAGACAATGAACAATGTGTGCATTCCGCTTTCTCTTCATTTCTTCTTTGTGCACATTTTCTAGCAGATTTCGATGAGTTATTAAAGGTTTCTGATTTTGAAGATTGAGAGCTAAGTTGTGATGTATTACATGTAGTATTTTTGCACTGACGTATAGCCCATGTATAAAAGCTATTTTTTTACTCTTTATGTTTGTTAAAAAAAAAAAATCCAAAATTTTTGTATTATTTTTATTACAAGTTTCAGGCCAAGTGGTAGATTGAGGGCTTGCATTTTAAAGGTGTTTTGGTTTCAAAAATTGCACCCAGTCTCAAGTTTCATGTAGCTAAGGTTTTTGGATATGATATATGTAAATGTATTGCTATCGCACAGCATATATTACAGACGATTGGGTAATTTTTCGATAAAAAAACTACCTCCAGCATGAGTATCATCTATGATTGTTTTCATTTCTCACAAAACTAGTTTTTCATTGGAACATATTTTGAGGTTCAGGAAGAGCAATCCATGAGATTGCAATTCTTCTTAATAGAATCCTATGAATTTATGTGGGACACTTTCCTAGTAAGACAGATATATCAATTACATGCATGGACTATAGTTTTCCTCTTAAGCTGCATTCAAATCATTACGTGCATGGAATTCAAATCTTAAGTTGAATTTGTATGAGCCAAAATCAATACTCTTGCATATGCAAGGTCAGATATGCACGATCACAGACACGTAGATGAGATGAAAATGAGTTGAAGAAGATTCAGTGGATGCTGTTGGCAAGGAAATAGCATTGGACGAGTTGAAAATGAGTTGAAGACAATTTTGTGGACTCTTCGTTATGGCAATGAAACTGTGCTTGCATTCAGACAATTATTGTCTACAACAGCCTAAAATGATCATTTAGTAAAGAATATAAAGGTGATAACAAAAATTTGTGTAATTACTTTCATACTAATCAACAATGTAAAATGGCACATGCTTGTATGAGGGATCAGTCTTGTGGGTAACTGTTGTATTGTGCCAAAATAGTCAAATGGAATAACTACAATAACAAATACAACAAAATAAGAAGATATCTTTTAAATAACATGCATATGCTAGAACAAGCAGAGGCACCAGCACATCCAAATGGAATGCACCTGCATTTCCAAGGTAGAAGATAACCTCTTGAAGCTGTTATATTGATTGAATAGAGTGATTCAAGGCTTCCAAGAAAAGTGGAAACCGTATTTATACAAGAAGACACGCATGAGCTAAGAGACAAAGGGCAACCCTAACAACTCTATTTACTATTACTACATTACATCACATAGTGGGGCCTTCTACAACATAATGCATACTACACCTTATAAACCAAGGACAATAGCTTATATTACAAAATATTATTTTATGAAGAAAATAGCTCATTACAAAAGATAACAAAATAAATGTGGCTAGGTACACAACAAAATGTTTCTCCACTGTATTATAAATGGATTGACAATTTAACAGTTCCGCTCTTGTAGGAAACTTCTTTCAGAACCTAGGGATATCCTCTCAGCACCCCAGTTTGACCAAGGGCATGCTAAAAATGGACAAGATAAATCACAAAGAAAGCATACAGCCTTTTCATTATCACGCATGTGGATCACTACAAAACATAATAGAGCAAGCACATATTTTCACTAGTGTAAAGTTTAAACTGTTTATAGGCAGTAAGCCAACTCACTGGTCCCAGCTTGATATGGAATTCATGTTGTACACCATCACGCAATACCCTTACTGCACCAGTTCCGCCAGCCTTTTTCATGGATACAAGATGATCGAAAGTTATCCTTTCCCTGTTCCTAAAATGCACTGAATTGAAATTTAGCAATGATGTTAGAAGCTGTCAGGCTTCCACACAGAACAAAAATGAAAACAAATGCATGAACAAAAAGGACATAACTAGGAATGCAAATTGCTATCAACAGTGATGCAACAATGGTTATAAACCAATTAATAGAGCAAACAGATAGGAGCTCAGAAGGAAAAATTTACCTGTCCCATCATTTGCAATAGGAATACCATCAAAAGCAATAATTACATCGTCTTTCTTGAGCATCCTATGCGAATCACATAGGGGTTAATTTTGTTAACTAGCACACCTGTCAATCCAGGTGGCATCTTAAGATGATCCCTCAGCTGCACATTTTCAGTGGGTTGACATGATACACCCAGTGTGCAAAAGCCAATATATTTTCCCCATTCATTTACATCAGACATAAAATGCTCTATGACTGGAACAGGGATTATGTACCTGCATGCAGCACAAAGAAATGGAACAAAACAAAAACAAATTAGCCACTGACTCCTACTTGATAATCCAGTGAATCTTGAACAAACTAAATATTTCACTTCCAGAAAAGTACACCTCTCTCTCAAACCAAATATTTCACTTCTAGAAAAGTACACTTCTCTAGTCATACTCTCACAAGCCATTTCACTTTTAAACAATACTATTTAAAGGCATAGGCATTGTAGATATTTGTTAGCATGTGGGTATATTTCCAAGAGACGGGAAAGAACAAATTTTCCTAGTTTCAAAACTCAAAGTGCACAAAAATACTTGGCACCTCCCATTAAAGGGATGTCTCCTGAGTCCTGAATAATAGCTAACCAACCGATAGGAAAATTTAAAGAACGACATCATCTCAGTTCCCTCTTGTATTGCACATTAATTAATGTAACCATAAATCACATGAAACCATTTTACATTTTTCTACAATGTAAAGCATCGACCACATTATAATTAGTATACTGAAATATTGAAATTTGAGAAAAACTACATGCATGCTTTGAAAGGCCTAAATATGAAGAATGATATACATCAGTAACTGTGGTCTTTGGGTATAAGTTCCACTACTACGTAACCTTAAGCTTCTACCTCCACACCTGCACCAAAGAAAACTTCAAGAGCATAGAACCATAGATCGGTCATCTTTTGTTAAATATTCGAGTGCAGTTTGAGAACATTCACCCCGTCTCCCCTAAATGTCCAATCCTCCAGCTACTCCTAGGAACTCAATCTTGCACCCACTCCTTGGATGCCCATTCCACAAATATTCCAAGCATCCACAAATTCTTTGAACATCCTCCTAAAATCAGTTTAGAATAGAATCTATGAGGAACATAAATCATAAATTAGCTCCATAGTGTATTATATCACTTAAGAAACAATAGTAGTTCCCCTAAATCTCATCGTATGCATGACATCTGAAAACAAAATGTTCCTTGTTCTCCACCATATGGAGATATGAAAGAAGGCAGATCCTATCCCCATGAGAAATATGGGGGTGTGACTCAACCCATAGCTTTTGGGAACAAGCCCTCGGTTGACCAAGAGGAATCCCTCAAGCCAAGCAACAAATGGTGTTGTAGATAGTCCTACTGAACAATGATGTCATCAGCAATCTATAAGAATGTCCAAAGTAGAAAACCATCTTGGGATTGACACCTTGTAGGGGTGAGGTCCAAATGACTTGAACACACTTTTGCTAAATGTCATCCCTACGAAAATTATTGATCACATCCTTCAAGGGAAGAAGGCAAGGACGGGCATACAATGAGAGTATTTAAATTAAGGAAGTCGGTCCATAGAGATGCCAACCAACTACAAGAGAAAACTAGGCTCAAAATACCAACAACCTTGAATCCCACTGAGACCCAAGAACGCAACCCTCTTTAAAGAACAAAGTACCAAGTACCAAGTATCTCTCATGGCCAATGGCTAAGTCACTGGAGATCTAAGTATTTGAAGAAGGAAAGTTAGCTTCAACTTATTCTCAGAAAGAAGGACCTAGGCAGCAAAATCGTTATGTACAATACATTATGGAATTTCTCATTTGCAATAAATCATATGCCTAAGCATAATTGTCTAAACCCTTTTAAGTATATGCCTTGTCTACGGTCTCTAGACTTGGTCCCCAAGCTTCTGACCGACAAAAACTATGGGTTTAATAATGGCACTGAAGACATCCAGCTTTGAAGGGATATCCTAGAAATGTATCTAAAATCCTCAGTGCCAATACATAATACCATGGGAAAACGCAATTAAGAAAGAAGAAAGCTTCAAATTGAGAGATGCGCCAATAACACCACACAAATAAGCATGTTATCATGCTCATCAACAGATCTCCTTTAAAGGATATTGATATCTGAATAGAGCCTCCATTGAGGCATTGAAAATCATAACCTTATGTTTACTAAGGTTGACTAAACAATGATGATCAAAGACATGAGTAAGGGCATCTTCCTCTACAAATCATCACATTGGAAATGAAGCAAATCATCAACAAACAGGAGAATAGTGATCAGAACATGATGCCAACAACAACCATCATACATGAGTATGCTGCCAAAGAAAGTCCTTAGGTTCATCAATGTAAATCCCAGCAAGACTTGGCAAGAAAGGGTATCTTAAAAAAGTGTTCAGGGGGAGTCTCAAACTGGCCAACAATTGTCTCATAAAGCCCTAAGATGGCAGTGATGAACATCTTCGATACACCAGTAGAATGTAGCGACTATAAAATCAAATTTACAAGACAAAATCACAGACCCTCCTAAAATCAGTAAACTAGCAAAAGGCTTTAGAAAATCATTGATGAACCCCCTCAATAATGATACAGAGAAGAAAAGTGATCATAAGCCGAAAGTCTCTCGTAAAGCCTATTTGTCTCTTCTCTCTAAGGTTGGCACTCTCGAAGAGCTGAAAAAGGACCATGGTATAAAGTTTAGAAAATGTGTGCCCAATCATAATTGTCATATATGCATTCGAGTTTGAATTATATCCTAAATTGTGCATGGGATGAATGATATTTGGAGACCAAAAGGAGTTGAACATAAAAAATCTCATCAAAGAGATCTTCCGAGTAAAAATGGGTGAATATTAGACAAACTCAGCTCGAAGCCCCTTGCAATCGGTTACTTTGATAGTACATTATTTCCAAATTGCTCTCCGATGGGGCATGAGGAGAAGAAACTACAAGAGGAAGAAGCAAAGGAGACCTAAACAACAGCCTAATCTAGAACATCATAGCATAAATTAGGATAGTGATCAATGCCTTGGGGTCAGCCTCTAAGGGACTATGCCAAAAGGTCTTAGAGGAATTGTGGAAGGCATTTAGGAGAACATGTAACCTAGACACAAGAAACTCATGGTTTTTATGACGGAGAGAATGAGACTCACTTTGTGTGTGGTAGAAGTGAAAGGAAGATCGTGTGCTAGGGTATAATGGAGTCTTTGATGCACAAATTTGTGTTCATCGTAACAAAGATTCATGAGATAAGATCCACAAGACAAGATATTTTAGACTAGTGAACATATGGGGAAAGGAGTCAAGCAGCGCCTCCTAAGGACATGAGAAAGGAACTCAAACTTTAACGGGACGATAGAGAGAATGGTAAGCGGACAAAAGGTGGGAAATGCAAGGAAAATAATTATTAGCATGCCAATCATCAAAGTGAATCGTAGTATGGTGAATATGTAGGATCCTAGGGAGAGAGGTAAAAGGAAGGAGAGGGAGTAGAGACGGTGGAAGTTAAAGCAACATGATCGACAAGGGAGAACTTATGGGCATGGTTACCAAGTCCAGAAATTCAGATCCATTTGAGAGAACAAAAAAATCCGAAAATCGAACTCTTAGAAAAGTTAAGAAAATTCGATGCGACTATATACACATTATATATGAGCATAATTTATAAATACGCAAAAATTGGCAAATATAAAGAAAAATATTAATAATGTAATATAAATGTTAATATATTTAATATTAAATTATATAAAAGGGTGTTGGCTGTCTTTTTATTGCAAAAAAATGGGAAAAAAGGGCCAACCCGGACCGAATTTCTCTGGACTACCTAAAAATTGGATCCATCCGGATTTGATAACTATGCTTATTGGAGATATGAAAATCGTAAATGTGGGAGATGTTAGTGCAAAATCACAAAGCCCCCCTGGATGCACATCGAGCTTCTAAGTTGATGTTCGGGCATCCAATGTGATTGCACAACATGGAAACCTCTCTCCAAGCGTGGGACTTGTGAAACCGAGAGAGGAATCTCAGAGAGAAGGTGGTTCCTACTCCTAAACTACCCGCCACAAGCTATTCCAAAGTGCGAGCAAGCTAATCTAATCCTAATCTAACCATGCAAGGAGATGAGAGAGAGAGAGAGAGAAAGGAAAAACAGCAAAAGCCTACACTAAAACGGTGATACACCAGAGAAGGAGAATGTTGAACATCTATCAAAACTGCCATGGGACAAAGAGAGGTGAGCAATGGGAAGGATGGACAGATGCATCACAGGCCCAAGGATAGATTTCACACAGAAAATGTCCCAAAACTCCATGAACACAGCTCCAAACCTGCAATGAACATTCAAACATGCACAAATACCTGCAATGAAGAGAGGCAAGAAGAGAACAAGCAAAAACGAGCAAGGATGGACAGATGCATCACAAAACACGTTTTGTTGCTCCAGAAGTTTGCACAGAACATCATTCCATTAATAAGAGGCAAAAACGCCATTACAGAGCAAGGGAGGAGGCTCAAACTCCATTTTCAACCCTAGAGAAGAAAAGAAGGGAGGGCAGAGCAGAAAAGATGAACCACTTTCTTGTCTTTAGCCAAATCTGGCTTTATACAATGCATGGGTCGAGCCCAGGAGACAGAAAACATAGGAAAACGTGCAAGCCCATTCCTCATTGAATGCCAATGCATTAAAACGGCATGGGATACCTTACCAACCCATACCCTGCCATCTTTGACCGATTTGGAGGAGAATGCGACCCATTTGTATTAATTTGGCCGCTGAAATGTCACTTCTGGCCGTGCTGAAGAAGAATGCGACCCATTAGCATTAAAACAGGTTGTTGAAAGGTCGCTTCGGCCATTATCACGCGTCAGAGCCGTTTCTCAATTTTCTCTCTCTAGAATGCACCAAAATTCGAGATTGATCCCAGAATCATGTAGAGAATTTCATAAGCTTTCCGTTGATATAAAGAACGTGCAAATCCGAGCTCTGGATCGAAAGTTATGGAGGTCTGAAGTTTTAGGGCACAAAACAGGTGAAAACGTGTTTTGAAAACTTTCCGCGCTCACGCCACTGGATGACACGTGGCATGCATTGATTGGGTGAGCAATTCTCTCTCCTCCACCTTTCGGCGGGCTTTCTTTTGAAATTTCCTTGTGGGCCCTAGCTGGGACACGTGGCGCTATCTTATTGGTTCGGATCAGTGCTCGAAAACTCGCCCCTTTGACTTTTCTGGACCTTTCCCCTTGTGACATGTGTCATGCGTTGATTGGTCCTCGGCCCTGCCGGCTCTTTCGCGCCCTTCGCGTCTTTTTGTCCCGGATGTCCCAAACCGTTTGGGACATAAACCTCCGATCCGCCCGAAATGGGCTTCCTTGTCCCTCATTCGGCCGATGACACGTGGCGCTGCTTGATTGGCTTTCGGCTCCTTCGGCGATCCGCGTCCCACGCGTCCCTTTGTCCCGGATGTCCCAGTGCTCCTTGTGCTGATTTCGGCCGAACCGGCCGGTTCGCGTCCATTTGTCCCAAATGTCCCTGTGCTTCGCGGGACAAATTCTTCCGGGTTCATTCGGCCGGTTCGCGCCTTTGGCCCAGATGTCCCAATTGTTTCAGACTGTTTGTGCTCATTTCGGCCGATCCGGCCGGTTCGGTCTTCGCGTACTCTTGTGTCCCGAATCACCTGCTCGTGATTAGTCATTTTTTCTTCTCTTTCGGCCGGATCGGCTTCTCGCGCCCGCCGCGTACTTCTGGCCCGATTGTCCCAAATGCTTAGCGGGCCGCCTGGAGGCTTTTCGGCCGATCCGCGTCTTTCTGTCCCACACGTCCCAAAGGCGACCTTGAGCAGGACTTAGCCAATTTTCACGATTTTTCCGGATCAACCTACTTGCCTTTCTGCAACTTTTTCGCATTTTCTCAGAGCTTGCTCCTTCCTTCTTCGGCCAGGGGAGTTAGAAAAATATCTGAGAGAACCTCAGAAACATGATGTTTGCTCTGAATCAATCAATGTGCCTGGGACTTGAATATTCTGATGCATGTTATCAAAATTACCCTGGGGGGTGAATTTTGGATAACAGGAGAGTTTATGATCTAGGAGGATTTGGGCCTTAAGAACTCGTAGAATAACGGTACTCGCCATGCGTCGTCTTCACCATCAATTTCAAGACTATCCCACACACATATGATCATACTGCAAATCCCTAACTCTTGTCCATTGATATTGCATAGTTCTAACAATGTAAACACTTTTTGTGCAGCATTGCAACAATGTTTCTAAGAAACGAAAAACAAGGAATCGAGCAACCATGAACTGAATAGTTTCCATTCTAAGTAACGATTCAATCATCCCTTCATCTTCCACACTTATATAATAGTGTATTCTTTCATTTATTTAATGACAGTAGTAGAAGAGGAAGTACAATAGTGTTTAGACATCTTATAACTTTGGGCCTCTCAAATCATTGTATAAAACTATGGCACAATATAATCTTACAACCTATAGTTTTAGCACGAGTGTCTATTGTTCCATTTGTTTCTCCTTGTCTCATAGCACTCGATAAATCTTTCAGCCTTGATTATTTCACATAAGATCCGCCATTGCAAATATAATCCATTAAGTGTGTTTGTCCACCAAGTAACACCTAGGCCTCGGATTAGTCAAGTACCTATTGGCAAGAACATAATCCACCACACTTGCTCTCCAACCATGACGTAAGCAAGTAACATTATTGGAATTGGAGTAACAAGATAGCTCATTGAGAAAGTGAAGGTTGACTGACTTGTCTGGTCAGAGAAGAGACCTCGTGTACAATGTGGTAGACTATTACCATCATTCAAGATCCTTTCCAAACAAAATCCTCCAAATCTAACTCTTAGAGATAGAGCTCATCTTTTGCAAGAGGATGGATAGGTATTTGACAAGTACAGGTGCGGGCATTGAAATTATCCAAAAGGCTGACATCTCATAAGGAACAGTAATGGGAAATCTTTGAATATAAACCATGATACGGATTTCCATCAATGTGAACACCAAACAGCAATAAAGCACGGAGAAGTAGAAAATTGCAAACAAAATATCATGAAAGGGAGGTAGGCCCCTCTTGACTTGAACAATAAGTAATGAGTATTCGTAAGAGGCTATCAAGTACATTGTAGACTAGGGGAAATCACGAATTTTGCAAGCCACCCTACTTGAACCATGAATGCCATGTGATCTATGAGACTTGTGTCCAAAAGCCAAAACCCAATGGTAGTTAGGAACAAAAGTGAAATCCTGTTCAGAGCTCTCAAGATTCTCAGTAAGAAAAAACAGGATAGAAAACGCTTGGAGAAAACCACATAGAAGTTAGAACCATTGCAATTCCAACAACCATTAAAAAGACAGCTACCAGCATCTAAACTTGTGTCATCATTTGTCCAGCTAAGGCCATGACCACCAAGGGGATGGGGTCTCATAAATAATTGCATTTCCAGATAACCACCCATTTGTTGTCCTTCATTACAGCTACAACTTGGGCACAAACCTTTTAAAGTTCCTTAACCCAAGGTCAAGTGAGATTCTCATCCATATGAAATCCTGTTAGGAAGAGAGGGTAGCTTCTTAGCCTTCAAATCTTGTAAGCGCTCCTCAGTGAATCAAAACCGAATGTTAAGGGTATCATTCAGAGAGCCAATTCTTGTCGGGAGTTATGCTCTTAAGATATAAAGTCTCAAGTTGATAGACATGACCTGCCTGCATAGGATCAGTAAAAGTCAGTATCAATTTCCTGTAACTGGTTCTGGAGTGGTAAAAATCAGAATTGAAACTTGAAACCCTTCTCCAAATTGGAGATTCGGTCAATGAGTCACTTTTAGAAGATCTTGAAGATTCATGTTGCTCGTTTTGGAGTTCTCAATTTCCAAAACAGAGGAGTGGGAAAGGCTTCTGATTGTTCCATCATGTTGACCAACTTAGGAGGGCTTTCAACATTCACCATAAGGTCAAACCTGAAAACTTATGTGTTCCACTCCGGACAGAAAGAATGACATCATCACAGAAACCCCAGAATTTCACAGCTTAAAACTTTCCCACAATTCTTAGAGAACACAGACTTTCAGACAAAAAAATCTGAGATACGGATCTGATCGGTAAAAGGTTTTCTGAAGTTATCAGAGAGACCAAGAACAGGGGATTTCTTTTGATTTCTCGACATTTCAAGGAGAACTCTGAGACACCCAAACCCTGAAATTTCAGAAAAAATGTTCCACAAATTTGCAAAAAATCCTCAATCCTGGAAAACGGGTGCCTTAAACTGCATGTATGCAGTCTTACAAGGCATTGGAAAAGAGAATGACTTTCACAGTTTAAACCTCCAGACAACCCTTGAATCTACAAAGATCTAATTTTTTAAATATTTTCCAGAAATGTTTCAGTGTTTTCAGAAATCCAAATCCTGAACGATTTATAGGGTTCATTTTGTGTTTCCTCCTGCACAAACTCTGGTGTTTTCCATCTATTTTATGGCCTTTGATCTGCTGTTTTTCTTCTGCCAGACTTTTATCTCCAAAAACCCTCAAATGTACAGCGTCCTAATCTGTTCAGAGAATCACTAAATTATGTACAGAGAGCCATGAAACCACAAGAATCCGTGGAGAGAAAATCCCTGCTTAAGCCCACTAAAGAATGAAAACGCCCAGGACTGTACTGGCTGTCCCTTGTTTAACGCGGAAAAGACTAAAAACACATGGGAAAGAAAATAAAAATCATTAAAAAACTTCCAAAAGAGCCATCTACATCAAAATCTTCAAATCCTTTTTTTTAACTAATATAGAAGTTGAATGAATCAAGAAATCCTTTAAGTTCTGTTCTTTCCTTAGGCATAACAGATAGTTAAGAAAGCAAAGGTTCTGATAGTTTAATTATAGATACTTACCTGTAATCTGTTCAAAATGTTTTAAAACAATAGATTTACCCTATAATTTCATTGATGAGCATTAAGATGATCAACCTCCCTTGAGAAGGACTGTAAGATAAATATGTAGGAGCTCTACCTTGATCTGTGGATTGTGATGATGTTTGTTGTCTTGGAAATTAGTTAATGACAAGTCTAACATGAGAATATGAGTTAAGAATTTAAGAATGTGACTTGTGATCTGGTTGAGTTATAAAGTAAATATAGCTCTGCTTGACTCATCAATAATAAAGTAACAAGCAGAAGCAGGTTATATCCAGAATATAAAAGAGGATTCCTATTCTATTTTTATGATGCTAAGACTAGTAATATTTGTTGATGCTTTACTTAGAATATTAGTTTTGGGAACTCTATGCTATGCCATTCAGAGAGTATCAGGTCTCTGAATGGCATAGGAGAGAGCTTCTAAAGTTCATAAAAGTTCTATTTCAATCATTGTTAATTACAAGCTCTGCCTTGTTATATTCTGAGATATTTGTAAGTTCCTTTTCTACTTGATTGAGATAATGAGGTAGGGATTGTTAGTTTTCCTTAGTGCTTATGTTGCAGGTCTTAAAATGGAAGGGTACTTAGCCTAACGAAGTTCTATTTTTCTAAGATCTTGGATAAGTACATCTGAATGAACACTGTTTTCCTTCCAAAACTAAGATTAACTGAATAGTTCACTTTGTGAACTATTCAGTTATCTCATTAACTCAAAGAATCCCTAAACCATAACAGGAGGACATGAACCTCAAGCTACGTCAAAGGAATGCACCTGCCCCTAGAGCAAGGGACCTTATCTCAGAGCCCTATTTCGTTGCTGAGATCACAAGAGTTATGGGCCCACTCAACCTTTACTTGAATAGTAGAATGTATTATCTAACCTAGAAAGTGAGAATCTTCAAAATAAATTAGGTGTGATTTTTGGGGATTTTACATCTGTGAGACCTTTTACATTCCATGAAATAAATTTCATACAGAAAACTCTTCCATGTGAAGTTCCCTTGTCCATCTTTAAACCCCGTGTCAAATTCCAAAGTAGCAAAATAGTAAGTTAAAACAAGGTAGCCTTTGACGGAAATGGAGCGGCGTTTAGCCCTATAGTCTCCCGGAGACAACCCATACCACCACGAGGTGGATTGTGAGAGCACCGAGAGGGTTGACCAATTGTCATAGAGTTTCCCTACCTCAGAAATAGTCAGTTACATAGCGTAATCTAGAGAAACCTGACTCTCAGAACGAATGGAGGGTTCTAGACACGGGTAACCGACACGAGAACTAGGAAGAATGTTCTCTACTTTTTGCATGTTTGGTTGAAGTTTGTCCTTGGAAACTACGCTAGCTCCTTTACGGTTTCTATTCCCAATGGAATTTTTGTTACATGGTAATCTAGCCATCATTCTTTATTGTCATTGCTTGCTTTTCAATTGGTGAAGGCTTGGCGGCCGGCTTAGAGTGAGCTATGCGGGGACAATCACAAATCCTATGGTGAGGGCTCAGTAGTGAAAAATGTGTTGGGATGATTGATATGCGTAACTTTTTGCATAAAATGCTCAAGACCAACTTGGATAGACGCTTTCAAGTCTTTCATGAGGTCAACCTTAACGTAAAACCGGTGTTTTGAACCGGTCGAATCAAAATCGGAACTGGTTGATTTCGAATGGTTCAACTTTTTTTTGGCACCGACCGGTAGGAAAACCGGATTGGTTGACCGGTTTGAGGCCAAACCAGCCGGTTCCGTCAAAAACCGGCCGAGTCGTGAGGCAGCGCGCATTAAGTACGGTGGTTTTTAGAAATTTTCACTATTTTAATTAAAATTTATATTTTTAAACAACTGAACCATACTTTTTTGTTGTATAAACACCCCCTCTATTCACTTCACACATCTCTCATTGAGCATTTGTGAGCATTGTGAGCAAAAGATTGTGAGCTTGGAAGTTGGAGCTTGTTTGCCATTGCTTGTGGGCTCTTTGTGGTGATATTAGCATCCATATAGAGACTTCCTCACCTCTATTTGTGAGCACCTCTCTCATTTGTAAGGATTTGGAGGCTTGGGGCAGCATTGAAGAGTGTTGATTTGGAGTGAGCTTGGGGTTTGTTTGGCATTGCTTGTGGGCTCTTTGTGGTGGTCTTCACATCTACATTTGGAGGGTGCAGCCCATATACAAGCTTGGAGTGTTTCTTGACCTCATTTGTGTGCACATTGAAAGGTATGTTAAATTTTAAACTTGCCCCTATTTCAAATCTTATTAAATAGGAAATCTGAAAAAAAAATTATTTGCATTTTCAGATTTCTTTGCATTTGCAATGGCCCCCCAAGTTAAAGACCCTACATGGAACCATGCAGACATAGTTGATAATCAAGTATTTTGTAAATATTGTAAGAAACACATCAAGGGGGATTCATAGGTTGAAACAACACTTGGCTGGTCAAAGAGGCCAAGTTTCCCCATGTGATGCACCTGATATTGATGCCATTAGGTTGGAAATGATAAACTTGCTTGAGAAACATAAAGAAGAGAAGGCTAGGCAAAAAGAGATGGAAGCTGAAATAGGGAGGAGGGAACATGCCATGGCCCAAACAAGTGTTGAAGGCTCTTGCTCTGACCCCTTTGTCCATGTTAGAGACCCCTTTTGGTATATGCCTCCCCCATCCACTCATAGTCAAGAAAACCGGCCTCAAAAAAGAAAGAACATCCAAAGCTTTTTTCCATCTTCCACACCTGCTAGTGCCTCCATGCCAACAGAAAATCAGCCCACCTTAGATAACCATTGGAAGAAGCAATACAAAGAAGCAGCTTTTGAATACATTGCTAGATGGTGGTATGATGCAAATATCCCTTTCAATGTTGCCCACTCACCTTATTACCAGCCTATGTTTGATTCCATTGTTGTTGTTGGTAAGGGCTTCAAAGGCCCTAGTATGCATGACTTGAGAGGATCTCTTTTGCAGAAAGAAGTTGCATCCATAGATGAATATTTGAAGAGTTGTAAATTATCATGGGCCAAAACAAGATGTACTATTATGTCAGATGGGTGGAGTGATGGCAAGAACCGCACCATAATAAAAAATTTTGCCTCTTGTCCACAAGGTACTATGTTTTTGAAATCAATTGATGCATCTGATAGGGTGAAAGATGCAAATTTGTTGTTTGAGCTTTTGGATGAGGTTGTTGTAGAGGTGGGGGTGGAAAATGTTGTACAAATCATCACAGATAATGCCTCTAACTATGTTCTTGTTGGTAAGATGTTAGAGACTAAACACAAAACAATATTTTGGACTCCATGTGTTGCACATTGCATAGACCTCATGCTTGAGGATATAGGAAAACAAGATTGGATCAAGAACACTGTAGAGCATGCCAAAAGCATCACAAAATACATCTACTAATCACTCATGGGTATTGAACCTAATGAGGAAAAACACTGAGGGCAGAGAACTTGTTAGGCCACCATCACGAGATTTGCAACAAACTTCCTCACGTTGCAATCTCTTCTTTCCCAAGCACAGAACTTGAAAAAGATGTTTTCAAGTGATGAATGGAATGCATCAAAGTGGAGCCGCAAACAAGATGGGAAAGACACAAAGAAGAAAGTTTTTGACAATTTATTTTGGAAAAAAACAGCAGAGATTGTGAAAATTACTAAGCCTCTTATTAAGGTGTTGCGGTTGGTGGATGGGGAAAAATTAGCCATGGGCTACATTTATGAGGCTATGGATCAAGAAAAGGAGCAAAAAGGGCAGCATACAAAGACAGGGTAACTAAGTATGGGCCTATATGGAAGATTATTGATAATAGATGGAACAATCAACTCCATCGCCCTATACATGCAGCTGGATATTTCTTGAACCCAAGATATCATTATAAAGCTCAACTTGGAGAAGATCAAACAGGAGAAGTAAAAGATGGTTTGTACGAGTGCCTAGAGCACATGGTCCCTGATGAGAGGCAACAACTTGAGGTTCACCGACAAATCAGTTTCTTCAACAGAGCCACAGGTACCTTTGGGAAAAACCTTGCAAAGATTGCAAGAGATGTGGACCAACCAAGTAAGCAATTCTAAGTTTTTGAAGTTCATTTGATTAAACTTTTTAATGAATAATCATGAATTTTTAGCATAAGACAATCTAATTTGTTGAATTACGCTTTAAGTTATAAGTTTTACTTTTAATTTTTAACTTTGTGTTTTTATCGTCATTGTTTAATAATTAAACATTTACATTTTTTATTGCAGCACATTGGTGGGATTCATTTGGTAGTCAGTGTCCTCAATTGCAAAAGTTTGCAATTAGGATCCTAAGCGAAACTTGCAGTGTTTCTGGGTGGGAGTGCAACTGGTCCGTCTTTTAGCGGATTCACATGAAGAAGAGAAACCGTTTGGAACAACAATTGAATGATCTTGTCTTTGTGCAAGTACAACCTTGGCTAAGGCGCAACCAGTTGTTGAACCGAAGACCTAATACAAATCCCATTGTCTTGGATGATATAGATCCAACCTCAGATTGGGTAGAGGAGAGTCAACCAACAGAGTTTGATCCCGATGACTTGGGGTGGATGGGTTTGGATCAGGATGATGAGCCACTAGCAGCACCGCCGCCACCGTCACGAGACATAGCAAACACTAGTCGCACTCGTGTTACTCCTAGTGTCAATACAGTTGTTGCAAATGTACCTAAGGATTTGGATGGGTCCGAGTCAGAGGACGGTGATGATATTGATGAGGATGAGCCTGAGGATCCCATTCTCAACAGTGGTGTAGAGTTTGATGATTGATCATTGATGTCATCTAGTTTCTTCTAGAGTTTTGTAACTTGTAGTATCTATATCAATGATCATAGCATGTTGTTTTTTTGGAGTCTTGGACTATAGAGGCCATTTAGAGCCTCATTATTTATGTATTTTGTTTCGGAATCTCATATATGATATATGTATTGTGTATTGGACTTGGAGTTCATGCCATTTTGCTATAAACACCTTTCTTACATATATACATGAGCAAGCTTTGCATATTTTGTGTGTAATTGTTGGAATCATGGTTTCTAATCTTTCAAATATATTGTTTTCATTAAAAATATAAATTTTTATGTGTTTTTTAGTAAACCGGTTCATAAAGTTTGAACCGGTCCGGTCCGACCCTCGACCAGTTCCGAGTCCAGTTCCGATGTTTAAAACATTGTGTAAAACCATCTGGTTGGTCAAGCAGAGTAGAAGCGACCAGCTACGCAACAAATAACACTTCCAATGAGTTTAACAATCTTTGGTATAAAAAATAAAGAGGAACCGAGAGGCCAGGAAGCTCAATCCAAACAAGGACTTTGAGGGACACTTGTTTGGTGACTCTAAGCTCCTGAGTCCAAGGTGAAAGAACCATGAGGGTATTTCACAAGGACTCGCAACTTAACTTGGTGAACAAGGATTGCTTTTGCAACAATTCCTTGAAAAAAAAACAAGGAAAACCCCTTGGTGAGGTTTCTGACAACAAAAACTTGAATCCCTTGGGCTCCCAACGATGCTTAATCTAGTTATGCCGCCAACATAATAAGCAATAAGACAGCTAATTTCATGCCATTTAACAACTAATTCAACAGAAGCAATATTAAACAAAACATCAGCAGGCTGAGGAGGACTTACAAACTCATTACATTGTAATACTTTCAGAAGAAACTTCTGCGCTAGCTTGGGTACCATTCTCGCTGCCTTCTGCAACTAAATTCGCAACTGGCTGGTCGAGGGCCATACTGATAGGCTTTAACCACCCTAGGGTCGGTAATAATGCCAAATTTGACACAATTAGAGCTTAAAAGTCCCGCAATGGTAGTATGTGCGAGAATAAGGCTTCAATGGACAGCAAGAAGAGCCAACATGCAAAAAGCCTAGCAGAGCAAAGTTTCTCAAGAGAAGCCTTCAAGTGACATCCGTGTAGCTAATTTTCACCTGCTCATTCTTAAGAATGGAAAATTTGACCTAAACATAGTAAAACGTATGGATTGGGACTTGAAATTACCTTTGCTCTCAAATAGGCTACATGATACATTTTGCTTTGGAAGTATGACTTTATGTGATAAAGTTGAACTGTTGTTTGGAAACTTGGAACAAGTTGAGATGTTGCAAATCATATTCTTTCTTGATGAGGACTGATCTAAAGCAGACATCTATCTATATGCTTATTTCTATATAGTTGCAAAATTTATGATGTTTCTACCCTGTTCGGTTTTAAAATAAAGCAATGAATACTTATTTATCCCAATACATCTAAGGGATGATCATTGAAAGAACTAAACAATTTTAGTCCAGGAAATTGATGTAGCAATTAAGCATATGAGTGAGTTGTTATCTTGTGAAAAATAATGTTTTTTCCTTATTTAAGAAAACATGCAGTTCCAATTTTTGTACCAAAACAAAACTATCTTTGCTCAATTATTGATATGCTCATTCAATGAGTTATGAAAAGGAAAGATATGTTTTAAACTGTGATACTTATGCCCTATAGGTTTATGGAAAGCTATATTTTCCTTCTAAATATAAGCAAGGGCTGCAATGTGGCAAGTTTCTCCGGGAGATAAATAGAACATAAGTAACATGTTAACTGCAATGAAAAAGACAGCCCTTTGTTCAAGGAGTATTTCTTTGACTAAATAGTCTTTGCTTCTACATTGCATCTGTTTAAATATAATTGAATTGCATAGATTAAATTATAAACTTCTAAATGAGGAAAACTTGAAAAGTTTATTCAAGCCATTTAGCTCAGCCAAGTAGTATCTGATTTGAAATGTTAACATGATTTGAAATAACTTCTTGTTTAATTTCTTAAGTAAACTGTGATGACTTATGCCCTATAGGTTTATCACAAGATATGTTTTTCTTCTAAATATAGACAAGGGCCGCAATGTGGCAAGTTCCTGTGGGAGGTTAATAAAACATATTGACATGTTAACTACAATGAAAAAGGCAGCCCATTGTTCAAGGCTTATTTCTTTAACTAAATAGTCTTTGCTTTTACATTGTATCGGTTTGTTTAAATATAATTGAAATGTAAAATTAAAATATAAATGTTTATATGAGGAAAAGTTAACTCAGGCCATTTAGCTCAGCCAAGAAGTGTTTGATTTGAAATGTTAATATGATTTGAAATAACTTCTTGTTTAGTTTCTTAAGTAAATGCTCATGACATATGAGATCAAAAACTATAAATAAGACCCAGTTCCTGCAGGAGTTAAATAGAACATAAGTGACATGTTAACTGCATTTAAAAAGACAGCCCTTTGTTCAAGGCTTGTTTCTTTAACTAAATAGTCTTTGCTTCTACATTGTATCTGTTTAAATACAATTGAAATGTATAAATTAAATTATAAATTTCTATATGAGGAAAAGTTAACTTGAGTCATTTAGCTCAGCCAAGAAGAGTTTGATTTGAAAACTTAATATGATTTGAAATAACTTCTTGTTTAGTTTCTTATGTAAATGCTCATAATGTATGGGATCAAAAATTATAAATAAGACCCAAATACCTAAAAGTTAAAACTATGTTGTGGATATAATAAATGAAACACAATAAAACAATAATATATTGTTACCATGTTATATCAATAATAACAAGCTTTCAAAGGCTTTAATTAATGTTTGTATTAGTTTTGTACAATTGTGATTATGGGAGCTTCTTTATATATTTTCTTGCACTATGTGTATTTCCAAATGCAATGTCAAATAGATAAAAATATCTTGCATATATTAATAAGAAATATACATACGTTAGCATTTTCTTATAAAGTTTGAAGGTTGGAATAACATAGTGTAAAATTAAATTATAGTATTAATATATACTGAATAGAAATTTCCAACTTTAAATCATAAAAAGGAAGATGATTGGATGTTTTTTTTTAAATTATTGAGATGTGAAAGCTATAGCAATCCTGCTGCAAAGAAACTAATAATGGTGCATTTGTATTTAAGGTACAAGTTATAAAAATTAATGAGAAAGTCAAGGAGCAATCTAGGAGATGTACTTGGTATCAATCTACTTTATCTATTCTAGTAAAACATATTTTGAATGACTTAAATGGCTATGAAGAAGTCAACTGGACAGTAGTGGTCTTAAGAAATTGTTATTGAAATTTAGCAATTTTGAGGTCTAATTATCTTGGAAACTCTTTTGAGCAACTTATTTTTACTAATTAGCTCTCCATTACATGCACACTAGAGAATACTAAATGCACAAATTGAGATAATGTAAAGCTCTGGTCAATGTTCTCTTGTAATAGAACATCTTTCATGGCATTGCACAGTGGATAAGTGAATTTGGAATACTGTTAAAATATCATAGTTATTGAAAACTATTTCAAAATAGAAGAATGATATGTGGCTTCGGCCACGTCTTTGCTTGGTTTTTGTTTAGCCCAATCAGATTACAACATAACTCAGTCTACACGTAAGTTAGTCAGTGGAATTGTACACCATGCAGTCTTGGACTTCTGTGGCTGATTTATAACTCGCCAAGCTGCCTCACTTGGAATTAGCTAATAATATGATTCACCAACTGATTATGTCATTATAGTGACGAGGTGGCCAGGTTTCCCTCTTGAAAAAAAAGTGGACCCCATTTAAAAAAGAGAGAAAGAGAGAGAGAGAAGGATGATATTATGATCTTGTGCTCCTTAACTTATAAGATAAGATGAGTTCATGTTCAACAATGATAAAGTTTGGTTCAAATTTGACAATGGAAGTTCAAAATTTAAAAATGCCTTTAAGTTCAAAAAAACAATTATCATTTTATTTTTCTAAAACAATGCATAAATATGTCACAGCGACTGAGTGGAGAGAGCTTCCCATTCTCTGCCTTCAGTCGGTATATTTATATACACAAACATATTTATAAAATAATGCAAAAGCATGTCAAAAACTTCCGTGTAAATAATGGATAAAGTTCAAATTCATGTTCAACAAGGATAAAATTTGAACTTTTACCATAAAATTCGGCGTAGCTTGTAACATAGCTTATAACAATTAGAATATTCTTGAATTTGGAGTCCTTGCAATTAAAAACTAGTTCAGTATAAAATTGGACACTTGGGTCTCATATTATTTAAGTTTCAACCATAGCTTGCAAATGATAGAGCCACTGTTTGGTAACAAAAATTTGAACTTTTACCATAAAATTCGGCATAGCTTGTAACATAGCTTATAACAATTAGAATATTCTTGAATTTAGAGTCCTTGCAATTAAAAACTAGTTCAGTATAAAATTGGACACTTGGGTCTCATATTATTTAAGTTTCAACCATAGCTTGCAAATGATAGAGCCACTGTTTGGTAACAAAAATCTTATATCTTAATTGCATCTTTAGGAATTATGACTCTCGCATTCTTTCACTGTTTACTACATATCTAATATGAGTGGAAGACTTACATATGAACTTCTTTTACAACAGACTTGATTGACTTCTCATGCTTCATAGAGAAGCAATTTGGTGTCAGCAAGATGATTCCTGCGATATGTTTCATAAGAAGAGTTGAAGCTCGAAATCTAGGGCTCTAATAACGCTTGACTAGTGCAAGACTAGACAAAGCACGAGTAGTGAATGCAGTGCTTAAACTCGAACAGATCAACTCAAACTCAATCTATGGACTACATATCTAGATTAAATGTTGTTATTGGTAACATGTATATATATATATATGTGTGTGTGTGTGTGTATACACACACACACACACATATATATATACACATATATATATACACATATATATATATATACATACATATATATATATATATACATACATATATATTGTCATAATTTTAGCATTGTTGGAAGAACAATGGACAGGACTCTTCGAGAGCTAAAACATGGTTACTCTGCGTTAATCTTTAGAAACTCACCCAATGTTTTCTGCCCCAGCCAGATTTTGAAAAGCAACGCCAGCAACTTTCTCATCCATGATTGCTGGTCCTCCACTATTGCCTGGGTTGATCGCTGCATCAATCTGTATAGCCATAAGATTAGCTGCCCCATGTGTATATTGTGACAGTTCTACTCTTGAGACAACTCCCTTAGTCACAGAAATATTGTCACCACCTGCGAATTTGTAAAGAAAGTTGTGTTATCTAAAGATGATCATTTCGCCACATCAAGAGAAAAACAGAAATGTCAAGGAAGGTTGTGTTAGTAATTATGTTTGTGGTTCTAGTACAACTACTAAGAACTATCGAGTCTTAGTAAGATCACAATTTGATAAACATTTACTGAGTAGGACATGAGAAAATTGTACTAACTGCCTAGGTCAATTGTTTAGGAAAACTGTCATTCAGCGGAAATATGAAGTAGACATTTAAATGCAGTCTAAAAAAGAGATTACATCATTCAACTGTGGCATTAGACACATGGACCAAACATTCCATATCCTGATCTGTCGAGGCCCTGGAGATTAAATGTTTCATCTGAAACTTACTCCAAAGTGCATAAGCCATGAGATTCAATCTATGGAGACGGAAACACTTGGTCAGAGATTCACAGTCTATTAATTTTTTATAAAAAGTGTGAGGTGGGTTTCTTATGTTTCTGATAAAAGATGAGATGGCAAGCATCCTCACAAAAAAAAGAAAGACAAGAAACTGCATCCTCAAAATAACAATCATCTAAGGTACTCCAAATGGTGATGATAGCTACAAGAGAAATAACATTTTAAAAATCAAATTTCTAAAGAACAATGTCAGATCAAAGACTAAAGTAACAGACATTCATTCTCAAATCTACAGCAGTTTTGGAGGTGAAACACTTACACTTCTCACCTTCAGAACTGTGTTATCTTGGATCAGATCAGTGATATAGGCACTATTTCAGCATTCAACCAGAATGAACCAACTAGGTGGGTGATCCCTTTGAATGGCCGGTTTACTCGTGAACAAATCATTGTATAATAATAATATATTTAGGAAATAGGAAAATGATAAGTCAGGTAACTTTTGCAGAAAAAGGGTAGGAAGTGTGAGAGATCAAGTTATTTACTAATGTACTTATCTATGGTTTCTTAAAGGAATGCATGTTTGTTTATGGAAAAATCTTTCTAATAATTTTTATGTTCCTTTCATGCTTACTTTAACCTTATGAAATGGGGAACTTCTACTTGAACCATGAAAGCTTTTGGTTTCAGTGAAGACATGATAGGCTGAATTCAGAGCTGCATCTCAGAGTCTCAACAGCTCCTTCTTTATATGTATCAATGGAATGGATGGATGGTTGCTTACCACATCTTCAGGGTTCAGACAAAGGAGATTCCTTGATCTCACACCTATTAATCAACATAAGAGAAGGATTACATCATCTACTGGAAAAGGACAACATTCGTTACAACTCCATGAATTGGCAGCAATGCAGATAGGTTCCAGGTAAGTGAATTTTCAGTTTCTGGATGATGCACTTCTACTGGTCATACTAACTGCCAAGGAAACCAGATCTTTGAGTTCAGTACTTGAACTATACCAGGAAGAATTGGAAAAGGTGATCAACATGAACAATTCTTCATTTCTCTTCCCTAAAACTTTTTGCACTTGAAAAAGTGTATTCTACATGTCTTAGGATTCCATAAGGCACATCTTGCAACCACCTGTCTTGGGTATCCCCTATACCTTTCTCCGTTGTCACGAACACTTTGGGAAGTACTCATAGAAAGGATCAGATCTAAGTTGACACTGTTAGACACAAATGGGTATTCTTTGCAGGCAGAACTCAGTTGAACCAAAGAAATGTCAGCCTGCTTATTAACAATTCTCCCCATTTCTAAAATGGCTGAAGTGGAAATAATCCATATACCACAAAGATTTCTGTAGAAAGGATTCGAGGAATGGAAGAAAGCACTCAAATTTTCACTCATATACTGGGAAAAAAACACTCAACTAAAGGATTGGCGGTGGGGAGGTCTGGGGGGGGGGAGAGGGGGAATCAGCCTGGAAGTTTTTTCAGGCACAGTAGCAATTTGCAACCTTGGTGCCAAATTATCCAATAAAGATATGTATTCCAACCTAAACACTCACATGTCTTTGACAATAATTGAATTCTTACAAGCTTCATACTTTTGAAACATTTAAGGATTGGAATTCTGTTATTTAATCAGATCTGCACTGGAAATCCCATGATGAATGTACAGCCAATTTCTAGAAGTGCGCGAGGAATGGTTTCCAATGCTCAGTTCAGAATCGAATTACTGCCTCTCAAGAAAGACATTCTGCAAGGATGGACATCCATGGCCGGTTACCTTAAACCAGAAACCACAGAACTACAAGCCATATTGAATTAGGACAAAAACTGAGAGCCAGATCAGCAAAACCCTAGGCCCACAGATATCTTAGTCTAAAATATTAAACAAAGATGCTTAATACAATCAGAAACTTCATACTTTGCACCGTGGAAGGGATAAAAACTGCAATTGTAATGCAAGAGCGGCCTACAGCACCACATCTATCGCGCATATAGCAAGTATAACATTTGGTCTCTTCGAATATGGCCCAAAGTCAAAGCTTTTATTTGAATCATTTGCCACCACAAGATCCTAACAGCAGAGAATCTCTGGATAAAAGCCTGCTATGGGCTCTCCCGATGCTACAAAGGGAAAGAGGCCATCGGCCACTTCCTCATACACTACCAGTTTTTCCATGCCATCTGGAAGGAGATTGCAGGCTACTTCCACTCTACCTGGACCTTACCAGCATCCTTTAAAAATATGATACTTCAAAGGTGATGGCCGGATACAAGGTCTGAGCATATCATCGTCCTGCACTAATTGGTTCCTGCTTCAATATGTTGCCCCTAACCCCCACAGATCATCTGTGAAATTCGAAGGAATGCCGAAAACCACTTTTAAGCTCACACCCAACAATCCCCCGCAAATGTCTACAATGTTGTATCTCAGAATACACAAATTGTGGCATCATCACCCCGAATATGCCTTCCTCAGAATCATCATTTCCCCAAATTCTCATATAAGTCCCCCAAACCACCTTACACTAAACTTAACTACAATGGTTCAAGTATTGGCGCTCCTGGACTGGCAGGAACAGATGGAATTTTGTTAGAGGCCATTGGAGAGATTATTCAGGTCTATCATGACATGTGAGCTTCAACGCCAATAATGTTGAAGAAACTTGGGCACTTTTAAGTAAGCTTTCACTCTCCCAAACCCTGTAACTCCAAGAAATCAAAATCGAGGGATATTTTATTCTTATCATACACATAGACAAAAGATTTTACCTCCATCTCCTAAATCCAACCAGATATGACCCAACCCTAGATTGTGTTATATCTCTTACAGGTCAATGGAAAATTGCAATAATCAACAAGAGATTTAATGAAGTTAAATTTTTACATGTCAAGCATAACTTCAACCCTCTTTCCAACCACATGACCAAAAAGGGGCTACTTGGATGAACTCTAACTAGGGTGTAACATGTAATTCTTTGGTATATCTCACAAAGAACTTTCCACAATACTGACAAGATGCAAAACAGACAAAGTGAAGGCTCAATTCCACTCCCATGGCTATCACCCTTCACCATAGCATGGTCACCTCAAAGGCTCTTAATTCTTCTACGAAAGAACAAAAGCTACAACAGATAACAAACTTCTTGCAAGAACTTTCCACAATACTGTCATGATGCAAAACAGACAAGGTGAAGGCTCAATTCCACTCCCATGATTATCACCCTTGACCATAGCATGGTCACCTCAAAGGCGCAGGTGCTTAATCCTTCCACGAAAAACCAAAAGCTACAACAGATAACACACTTCTTGTAAAGTCCCATTCTCAAAAAAGCATGGGCTTAGTATACGTCACACCCATTTTTTACCTTTTTACCATTGAAGTTAAGAACAAAGGAAACTAAATCGTATATTAACATATTACATTTTTATTCAAAACCTGCTTGTACAGTTCCCCATTCACGCACCTTCACCCTTCCACCACCATACATCCATTATGCACCATTATACATCCTTATCCACCCACAACCAACTCCCCATGCAACACACATCTTCATGTCAGATATTATAAATCATCCCCACTCATATCTCAGCATCTTTACAATGGCATCTACTACAAAAATGTATATTTCCTTTTAGCACGAATAAGCACTGGGCACCGTGACAAACCCGATCATAACTAGATTTTGTTATTCAAATATCATTTCTCGAAATTTTGGGGTACTTCTAGGCATTGCCTTTTCCCATTCTTGTGTCTCCTCTTCCACCCCAAAACATGGAACATAGTTCGTAACCCATTTATGACCACAGTCATCTATCTAGTCTTCGCTCTACATCTACAGGGATAACAGTCTTCTCTACAACTCGCTTGCTATCTGTAAGCAGGCAGCTTAATTGTATTGGTAATGCGTACAGCATTTGCTCCTTCAATAATTAAATGATCTATTCTCTAGGTCACGTTTGTTGTTGCATGCATATGGACTCACTGTTCAAGAAATACAACTCTTGGAAGGACAGGATTGAGCCTTTCAAAGTAGGGAGTATAGAAGAACAAGGTTTTAACAGCACAAAAGAATCTCCAACAGTTACTAGCTGAAACAGTAGCTTGACCATGAATATTTGCCCCCTTGTCAAAATTTATGGGTCGTGCCCCACACCCCCTTCCTTCCCACCCTTCCCCAACTCAAGATGCAAAGAAGAAAGTATCTGTAAGGACACAATAATTAAGACCACATCCTCCTTAAATTTATGCTCCTCAGAAAAACCAGTCTCTTGGTTCAATCTAAAGCATCTAATGGCTTCCCAAGGGTTCAAACAGAATCAATATCCCATGAACTAGAAAACTTATTTAAATAAGGGGTGCACAAGCATAGATATGCTAACGGTTACAAAAGATCTGGTGCTTACAGGCCTCGAGTAGGTTGTTTATGTCCCATCCAGTTATAATTAAATTACCACTTTCTCTTATCAAGAAATATGTCTTGCAATTGTTAAAACTATCAAGATAATCAAATAATTGTTTTATGATATGTAAATCACTATCGTGCTCAATAGGATATACATTACAGAGAGCATTTATGACAATACATGGTCTGTGCTCAAGACCAGATGTATCCGGCCATACTCCTTGAGTTGGATGAACAAAGTCAATTACAAGTGACTGGGCAATACAAGTTTCGGTTTGCCATAACAATTGACTGAATGGATGAAGTGGAGTGTATGTGGTGTTGTTTGACATATGTGAGCTTGTTTTTAGTAGGTCCCTATTTATGAGACAGAGATATCATGTCTTTGAAGGGCACACAAAAGCAGGTTGATCAATGCCAGGATGGTAAGCCTTACCTGATCAATGGCTATCAAAAAAGTAAAAATCTCCCTTGTGAGTAATTGGTACGTTCCATGAAAGTAGAACACTTCCGTTGCGTCTGCCAATCAGACTAAAAGGTTGATTAATGTCAGTAAGAAGTCAATGGAGTGAATATATGTGCAGGAATTTCTAATGCAAATTACAACATAGAATAAAGGAAACAATTGGGAGAGCTACTACGACAATTCAAAGAGTTCTTCCAACAGCCAAAAGATTTATCTTTAAAGTTATAAGTTGAACATATGATCCAATTATTTGCCGATTCTCCGTCGCAAAACATAAGACTATATAGGTAGTCACTCTTGCAATCTAAGGAAGTCAGGAAGCAATTGCAGAAGCTCTTCAACTAAAGAGTCGTAAGGCCCATGTCGCGCCTTGTCGATTGCTTAATGTTGTAGTAGCCAAGAAAGATGGAACCTGGAAAATGCATGGTGAGAGGGTTCTTAACAAATTTACCTTCAAACCCCGATATCCTAGTCCTTGGATTCATGAGATACTTGATCGAATACAGTATGCAAAAACTTCACCAGCCCGGAAAATGAAGGAAAATGTAATGAAGACTACCTTCGAGACTAGACGAGGTTTGTATGAATGGTTAGCACTTTCTTGTGGCTTCTATTATAAACCACACCACCAACTACTTTCACAAGGCTAATGAATGATGTTTTGTGTCCCTTTCTGAATTCATTTATGATCATCTATATAAATTCTAACCACATTTCTAGTCATATGCGGGTGGAGCATTTGCGACATTTGCAGAAATCATTGGATTTCTGAAAAGAATATATTACTTCTTTAATTTGAAGAAAGTGTGATTTTCCTAACAATCACATGTATATTTAGGTTATGAGGTAAATGGAGGTGGATTGAGAAATGATCCTCCCAAGATACAAGACATGGTGAAGAGGCCAACATTCGCAAATGTCCCGAGTAAAGGAGTTTTAGAGTTGCTACTCAATATCTATGGAACATCATAATATTTTGAACATACAATCCAATTATTCATTGATTCTCCATTGCCAAACATCAAACTATATACACAGTCACTCTTGGAATCTAAGAAAGTTAGGAAGCAATTGCAAAAGCTCTTGGAACAAGGAGTGATAAGGCCCATGTTGCACCTTGTGGATCGCTCGTTGTGGTAGCCAAGAAAGATGGAATCTGGAAAATGCGCAGTGAGAGATTTCTTATTCTTAACAAAATTACCATCAAAACCCAATATCCTAAGCCTTGGATTGTGTTGTCCAAAATAACTTCCCGTGCTATTTTGACAACTTGCGAAAGAATTTTTGACTTAGCCCCTTTTTGGGCCTTGGCGGGACTTTTCTAAGAAATTGCGGTGTTGCAGGTGCAAATTGCAAGCGGTTCCCTGAGCCTCGAAAGCAGCTCTGTAAACACTTAGTCATATTGCAAATTGCAAATGGCCTCCCGATCTTTGCTTCTCGACATGAACACGTGGCGTCCTTTCGAGAATTCAGAACCAGCACGCAAGGAAGCAATTTGCAATCTCGCACTCTCACAAGAGCAACAAAACACGTTCGGAGCTCCAAGGCCTGATCGCAACATGGACACATGGTGCGTTTTGGGAGCTCGTGGTGGAAAAGGCAAAGCTTGCAGCTTGGTAAATTACAAACTGCAAACAAGGACACAACTCCCTGTCCAATCCTATAATGCCACATGATTAAAACCAAAATTGAAGGTCATAGTACTATAATAAATCCCGCGTCAAGGCCCGAGCTACGTTTTGCATTTCTATTCGTATCTTTCTCTCCAAGCCTCCATTTCGACAAAATCGGTCTCATTAGAAAGGTCTCCTCAAGCCCTTCAATTTGGCATCATTTATTACGAAACTAGTCGCATTTGGTGGGAGAAAAAGGGAAAAGACAGTTCGGGCATTAAAATGTAGTTTCGAGTAGCTCAACCACTCAAATTGATGAAGGATGGGCTCTTACCTTCTCCCATAATCAAAAGGACGTGGGGAATGGTTTTGCAGGTGCCGATCACATTTTGGAAGATTTAATGCTTGTTGTCATTGAAGCTTGGAATTTGAGTTTCACTCTCTTTTCCCCGTCTCTCTCTCTCTCCCATTTTCTATATATTGACAAATGATGTTTATTTGTTAAGGTTGGACCCTCTCGGAATACAAGGGCATCATTTCAAAGTGTTTTGCAAGTGTTTTTGAGTTGCAGCCTCGATTTAGACTTTTGCAATGTGTTTGTGCCTTCTTCCTTCACTGTAATGGACTGTGCATCCTTATAAGCCAATAAAATTCATGGTTTGTGGCTATTTCCTGCCCTAACTTGAGTTCTATTGAATTTTTTTGTCTCTTCATTCATTCAGGTGTGTTGTATGTGTTTTTCGCTGCACAGGTTTATTTTTGTTGTGTTTTGTGTGAAAATGGAAGTTTAAATGTTGTTTTGATATGTGGCACTCAAGTCTGCCCTCTTCATCATCATTTCCTCCCATCTTTCCCTCATTGAGAGTGTCTTCCCCCTTTTTGGTGCTATCACCTCGTAAGCTTAGGATTTCCCTTTCATGCATCTCTTTCTAACTCGGTCCCTGGAATGCTTAGATTAGGATTAGATAGTTGCATTTCCAGCTATAGGAGTATTTTAGCATTAGGATTAGGTAGAGGAAGCCGGCCTTCTCGGAGGTTGATCTCACTTTGCAAGACCCACATTGCAGAGATCATCCCATGTTGCCTCAAAATTCTTAATCTTTCATGATACGAGATCGAGTGCAATTTTAAGCTCCAACAAATTGATGATATACTTGATCGAATACAACACGCGAAACACTTCACCAAGGCGGAGTTGAAATCGGATATCGTTAAGTTACAATGAAGGAAAATGTATCAAGACTACCTTTGAGACTAAACGAGGCATGTACTAATGGTCAAGATTACTTTCTTTCGGTTTCTATTATACACCAAGTCGTCAGCTACCTTCACGAGGCTGATGAATGATCTTTGTGTCCCTTTCCGAGATTCATTTCATCGTCTATTTGAATTCTAAACACATTTTTAGTCATAAACAGATGGAGCATTTGCAACATTAGCAAACATCATTAGATCTCTGAAAAATGATAAATTACTTCTTTGATTTGAGGAAGTTTGATTTTCCCGACAATCACTTACATGTAGGTTATGGGGTAAATGGAGGTGGATCGAGAAATGATATTCCCAATATAGAGGACACAGTGAAGAGGCCAACACTCACAAATGTCCCAAAGAAAAGGAGTTTTACAGTTGCTACTCAATATCTCTAGAAGATCACAATCCATATCTCCACATTTATCGCACCATTAGGTGGCCTACAATCACTAGTAATTTTTTTGTTTGGGGTAAATCTTAACAATAAACATTCAGGGAAAAGACGGGGAAGATTTTCTACGCACCACTATTGGCACTACCTAACCTGCAGTTCCAACCATGATTGGAAAGAATGCATTAGGATATGAAATGGGAGTTATGTTGTTGCAAAGAAAGACGAGCAGTATGTTATCACTCGGAGTTAATTCTCACAAATGTAGCAAATTGTCTCATTTATGACAAGGAGTTGTATGCAATGATTCAGGCTGTGAAGAAAATGAAACTAACTGCTATGAAATGAAACTGTGATCCATGCAGATCACTGGCCACTGCAGTCCTTGCAAACACAAAGTTGTAATATGCCTACCACTTCAAATGGATAAGATTCCTTCAGCAATTGAATTTATTGATTATATATAAGGGAGCAACAAAGAATATTGTGGATAAGTTGTACAGCCCACCAATGACCAAGATAGCTGCAATGAGTATCATTATGCAATTGATGCCTTTCAACCATGGGGAATAAAAGCAAAAATGTGCATGAAATCCAAAGGTCAAGGAGGTGTACTCTACAATGCAAAAAGGAGGTGTGTCAATTTATAAACAATCAACAAATTATTATAAGACAGTAATTTATGCGAGGTAGCATGTCACAATTATCCCCCCAATGACAATGCTTCAAAGCCTATCATGTCTAGAAACTTGACTTATCAAGGCTATTGTAAAAACATTGGGCTTTTGTCTCAAAATTCAAGGTGAATTGATTGAGAATGAATTAACTCCCGACGTAATGATGATGGACATCAATATGCTAGGTTCGTGCATGAAAAACCAAGATTCTTAGCCAATTGGATATACTCGTTTGTCACATTCGTGAATTGTGGATTGTGTTGCATATGTAACTCCTCAAACACTTCTCAAAGCCAAACAACAACTTGCCTAACAATAACTAAACTTCTACACTCCACCTCAATGTAGTGGACAATAGTTGTGTGGGTCTTACTCTAACAAAGCAATCACCTCAAAACCAAGATAATTGAAAATTCCAGTAGTGGAAATCCAATCATCCACCTTATCTTCCCAATTTGTGTCAATGTATGCTAAGTTACCTTCCAGTGATATACCCTGGTATCTTGCACAAATCTAGAGACAAAATCAACAACAAAAGTAATATCAAGGCAAGTATGAGTCAATTAGAGAAGAATTTCAACCGGTGCCAATATAGGAGTCCATCAAGTTTCTCATCGTCACAATAGGCAATTAACTTTGACCTGTCTTAAAAGGTGTTGGACTGCGTTTACAATCGTCCATATTGAACCTTTTCAATTGGCCCAAAACATCGATTTCAGAGAGGTAAATCATCTCTCTCAATGGCCATGTTGGAAATATTGTCATTGATGTCAAAAAGAGATGCTGAACTGGTAAACGGAAATCTGTCAGAAAGTAACGAAATTATTAACAGAATTGTGAGTATGTCAACGGAAATAACCAGCAACATATAGAGTAGCAAAAAGAGCAGAAATCAGATATTTATATATGTGAAAAGGGTCGCCTTTATAGGAGAAATACAGCAGTATCTGTGTAAAGCGAACAACATTCAAGAAAGAGGAAGATCTTGACAACCATGATGAGAAGAAAGCAACGCTTTTTCATGAAGACCGTGATTTATCCTTGGAGGCCCACGATTTGCACAAAAGAGGGCCCACGACTTGCTTAGAGAGCAGAACTCATGTCTTAAAGGGCTGCATTGAATGTTTAGGTGATAATTAAATTATTTGGGGCAGTCTTTATGTGTGCATTAATTAATTCAAAGGGGGCAGCGATTTGTTTAGAAAGAATAAATTAATAAATAAAGGCCGACTAATGTTAATGAAAGGGTGTGATGGTTTAAGGTGTAATGCCCTTTCGAAAAGGTATGAAAGGCTATATAAGAAGATTCATATGAGACTTATAAAGCATGGATCCAAATTGAATATCTTAAGGAAAAAGAAGAAGAAGAGGAAGCGTAAGGGTAGAATTTTAGAGCAGCAAATCTGAAAGTAAGAAGAAGAATTTTCCATTATTCGCTCAGGAAGCAACAAGTTCAAAAGTGGAAAGCAAATTTTGTAAGGAAGGTTGGTGCCTTCATATTCGAAGAGATCGGTGTCTCTTGCTGAGTTGGTGCTTAGCAAAAGGGGTGGGTGCTCCTATAGGTTGGTGCCTACAAAACTGTAATTTGGGGATTGGTGTCTCCAGTAGGTTGGTGCCTACAAATTTTTGAGAAATATATATAAAGAAAGAAGTTTCTCCGTGGTTTTCTCCCGAAAGGGTTTCCACGTATATATCTGTGTCTACTTGCATTAAGTTTTGTGTTCTTTGATTGATTTGATATATTCACATTGCTCGTGATTATAGATCTAAGTTCAAGTATTAAAGTTTGAAATAATTTCATAATACTGATTCACCCCCCCTCTCAGTATTATCTTGTGCTCAACATGCCAAACCTGCATTCTACCAAATATTGCAGGATGGCTAAGTTTGTTATGTCAAAATCCGCCTCGGACTCTACTTGGAAGCGAGAATTTAAACTAGTGTAGCTTTCAATGATGATCAAGTCGTCAACATGCAAGGCTATAATCAAAATGTGACCATTGATCCGTTGGATATAAACATTGGGATCAAAATGTCTATGGACAGATTGCTTTTGAAAACAATCATTAATTTTCACATAGCAAGCTCTAGAATCTTGCTTGAGACCATACAAATTCTTCAATATATAAGCAAGGTATTCTTTTTCGTGTATAACAAATCATGGCGATTTTCCATATATATTCTTGCATTTAAATCACTGTGGTGAAAAGCACTCTTAACATCCACCTAATGTGATTCTCATCTAAATAAGACAATAATAGAAATAACAATTCGACTTTTATCAAGTTTAACAACTAGAACAAAGGTTTCATCAGAATCAATACCTTCTTGCTTAGAGAAGCCTTAAGCAACAAGTCGAGCTTTTTCATTCTCAATCGCATCATCGCATGTAAAAAAATCTTGTAGATCTCTTTACGACCCATCAGAATCTTTCATCAGAGAAGAGTAATTGATACCCAAGTCTCATTCTCCAATAAGGATTTAGCCCCTTAACAAAGTGCTCCAAGCATCGTAAAATGAGCCTTTAGTCCCCTATATTACAACCATGGATATTGAACAAATCTCTATTGACCCATATACAAACACCAATAGTCAAATGACCCAAATGCAAAATCAAATCATTCAAATGGTCAACCAACCTCAACAAACTTATTGCAGACCATCAACAAATGCCTCTTTCCTCGTCCCTTGACCGATGCAAATGGGAATCCTATGCCACAACTTCCAATTCATAACAAAGTGCTCCAAACATTACAACATGAGCCTTTAGCCTTATAGATTACACCCATGGACATTAGAGGAATCTCTCGACCTATGATGAGTCTATCGACACCCTTACATCTCAAAGCCTTTGGAAATCTCTACAAAGAAGCATTAATCAAAACAAATATTTATCTAGCTACTAAGCATATGGAAAAAACCTAAGTGGGGATGCCTTAGAATGGTATAACCAACTCAAACCAAATTCAATTACCAAGCTAGAAGATCTAGTCAGTCCTCTACTTTAAGAAATCAACATCGTGATCTACCTAGAAATAACTCCGACATAGATCCTCGAATTTTGTTGTCCCATTTGTACAACCCCAACTAACTTTGCCAATGACACGCCAATTTGGGACACTCGTTAAAATTGCCATGACTTCAAAAGAGTTGCCTATGATTTCATGTTAGGCACAAACTTTGACCATGAGTCAATCACATGAGAAAAATATCAAGAATATATTATAGCTTTTGGATGAAAATTTCCATTGGTTTTTCTTAAGTTAGGAAAATGAATTTAATGATAGAAATAGTGTGTGGCCATTCGCCTAACACCATCGACCATGTTGGGCAAAAAAGTAACAGGAGGGCTAATGTAATACGTAAAACCCAAGATGGCTGATGCGATTATGCGAGAATGGCATATCTAGGATGAAACATGATTTTAGCATGGCCAACGCAATTGTTTTTGCAAATGGTCGATGCTGATAGGTCAGTAGGAGGGTTTCATTACATGGCCGATGCAGCTTGTCCTGCATGGATGATGTGGTAGGAGATGATGCTTTTACTTAGGTTTTGATGCTTTGATTATGTTTTTCTCGACTAAGACTAATCGAGTGACTATTATTTCCTATTTTGCAGATCTAGAGATAAGTTTGGTTGTGGAAAAATGTGGATGTCATGTGGTTACCCGATTCACACGGAGGACTATCTACCCAAGACGCAGGCACAATTGTTTGCCCTTGGTTTTGGGGGCATCACGGGATGTCCATATATAATTGAACATTGATTTGATACAAATGTTCATTGGTACCTCAAAGAATATCATTTTGATACCGTCAAGTGGAGGGTAGGGCGTGACGTCATTGAGATGACGTACACATTCAAGGATGTTTGTGATATCATCGGGTTGTCGATAGGTAGAGGACAAATGTTCGCGATGTGACGGAGATCGATGTTGAGCACCGGATGCTGAAATAACGGGCTACAAGGTCAAACCGGTACCATCCACGGTCCTTAGTAGTGAGGTTGAGTATAGTTTATAGTGCGCCAATTCCGGATATCCACAAGGTGATCATAGGGATGGTTGTGGCATGTATTTTGTGCCACAAATATAATGGAGCACTCCTTTTTCCTTAATAGAATGCCAAGTTGCCTTGGAGTAGGGCACACTTTTTAGTTGGGGGATAGGCATATGGGTGATGATGGCCCACTAAGTAATACCAGTCAAGGTCAAATAGCAATTGGTTGTGGGGCCGCTTATTTTATTATCAGCTTGGATTTATGAGATATTTTTGATGCACTAACTAGTGGGTACATCATTATAGGTTGACAGGATACACCACGAGTGCGGCAATGAGAGAAAGGGGCTATAGTCAATGCCAAGGTTTGGATATCCAAGGCTACAAATAGTGGGAAGAGCATGGATTATATGGACCCCATATGTAGGTAAAGTGGATGCATGGCCATCTTTACCATTAATTGTAGCAGCACAAGGAATTACGAGGCATTACCTATGGTGGATAGAGCCTATGTAGTAAACAAGGTACCTAGGTAATTTGGTCTACCACATCGATGGTGGCACTACCTCTCCCTCCATACAATCCTAGACATGCACAAGAGCCGAGGAGAAAAGTAAGCAACGGTTCAAAGCCCATAGTCCCTCCACTAAGACCACGACTAGAGCGACAAATTCCTCAATGAGATGGCGAAGCCAGCAACAACATGTAGAAGTAGGGGTGTCACAGTAGGGATGAGCACAACCACAAATCGGGTAAGAGAGGATAGCCTCATACGCGTTGCCCCAAAGATGGGGACGGCTAGATATAAAAGGACCTCAACATTGGGACCGGGAGTGGCGACTCGAGACGGTTAAGGGAAGTCTACCCGCGACCCATGGAAGTCTCCATCATGGACATTTTAGCCCGAGATCTACATAGAGCACCACCGCTAGCGCAAAGGAGGCCACCAATGATAGTTATACAAAAAGAGAGATGGAAAAAGCTAGTGGCTACCGAGGATTCAAAAGACGACAATGATGTCGTATTGGGCAATTGAGCAAACGTGCAATCATTGAGGACCGCCCAAGGCATCTAAGTAGAAAAAGTGTTAAGTGTTAAAGTTAAGGTATTAAGTTATTTCCTTTCCTAAAGTAGAGATACATGCTAGTAAGAATTTGTTATTAAATTTTATCGATTGGTTATCTAATGAGTATTTAAATAAGCGGTTTTGTAGAGAGACATGTCGAAGAGTGCACGCCATAGTTAGCAAACTCTGCGAGTACTCACAAAAAAACCAAAACGAATATTCGCCATGAAAACTTCGACGGGAATGCTCGCCAAATATTCGCGAGAATATTCAGCAAATATTCGCCAATATTCGGCGAGTATTCCCCCCTGCGAGTTTTCCATATAAGAATTTTTCCAGTCTCTCCTTTGATTTGCATAAGAATTTTCACATGTCTTTTTGGGATTAACTTTCCTAGATGTCAAAATAGAATACGTTACAAACCACTTTGGGAGTCAACTTTTCAGAAGATAAAATCATGTAAACAGGCTATACTGTTGTACAGAGGCAAACACATATATATTATCAGATTAAAAAAAGCATTTTGGTTGGTTGTTATGTTCTCATTAGATATTTGTCATTGTAGCAAATCTTTCTTCACTATGTTCCTTTTTCAAGATTTCTACGATCACCTTGAAAATCATGTTGTTTGTGTTTTGACAGGACACTAACATTTTTATAGCTCATGTTTCTTGTGATTTTTTCAATTTTCGAGAGTCATCGGAGTACTCAAAGAAGCTCTAGGTTTTCAGTGTACTTTAAGATACTAAAGGTTTCTTATAGAACAAGGAAGAGGAAAATGTAAATTATTGTATATTGTAGCTTGCATAGATATGAAATTTATGATGATACTTTTCAATGACAATCATCATAAATTCATAGCACTTCTCAACCAGCTATTGTATTTAGATGATGATACGATTTTGTATTGTATTTGTATTCAAATCTAATAGAAAACACTTCCCCAACATTTCACAAACTCATCTCCCGAATATTTGCCAAGTCTTGCCGAGTTTTTGCCGAGTCAATTTTTTTGGGTTTGCCGAATATTTGCCGAATACGAGTATGCGAACTATGGTGCACACCACAAGATAGCGAATGTACTTGATCGACGAGATGCGAGACTTGATGCCAAATCTAGTGGCACCTTCGACAAGTGAGCATGTAGGGTCATTTAGACGGTCATTAACAACCATCCAAGGCATCTAGGCAGAAAAAAGTGTTACGTTATTAAGTATTTCCTATCCTAGACTAGAGATACATGCTAGTAAGGTGTTAAAAAATTATTTGATTAGTTATCTATTGAGTGTTTAAATATGTGGTTTTGCAGATAGACTTGTCTAAGAGTGGCACTCTCTTCTAGAATCCACACCGCAAGATACGAAATGGTGTACTCGATCAAAGAGACATGGCCTAGATGCCAAATCCAATGGCGCCCTCAACGAGTGAGCGTGTAATCATTTAGACTCATAAGAGAGGCAATGAAAGAGGTACAACAGCATAGAGTGGAGTCTGGGCCATCTACTTCTACAGTTTCAGAACTGGAGGAGATGGTGGTGATTTGTTACAAAGACATTTGCATGCCCATGATACCTTGGCGACAAGGAAGGCCAGCAAACTAGCTAATATTAGGGCAGTTGTGACTAGGAATAGGCAAATGGAACCTGGATACAAGAGTTAGAGGATCAGTTAGCAAAGGCACGGGGGAGGTTTAGGGGGCATCCTCCTTACCTCAATCCCTACAATCAACTAGACAGGCAGCATCCTATCAAAGCATTGCCCATACTCTCCTAGGGGTGAAGGAGATATCTGGTATGTCGATACTATGTTAATTATGTAGTTTTGAGAATTTGTATATGCGTGTATGACAACATTTTGACTCTGTTGTACATGGCTTATATCGCTATACTGGATGGTTGTATTCGTTTTGCAAGTTGATATATGTTTTCATTTCCAGATTTGCACAAATGTGATTACACTTATGGCTAAAAATGAAAATTCAAATGGTAAGAAAGTAAAATAAAATATCTAATGAAATAGGTCGGAAATTTTGGTAAATCAAAAGATATGTCAGAAATAAGTAGATCCCATTTCTCTTATACTAACAGTGATTCAGCTCTTACTCTTTGGCATGATATGCATCTTACACCCATGGGTACAAGTCCTCCACATAAGTGGCATCTTTGTTAATGTCCCTCTTCTACAAGTGCAATCACTTGTACATAGCTTTTTATGCATACACACTTCTACTTTGACAACTATGGCATTTGCTCCCAGTACAATACTCAATTCTCTTGACACCTACTCTATAGTTCAAGACTAAGACATAACTCAACGATGTAGCAAATTTAAGGGGTTCGATGTGATTGTTAAGGGAACCATCATTACTTAGGACCCCTCTTCCTTTCTTCTATTGTTTGCAGCCTATGGCTCAGGGGTCTTGGTACATTACAAATTGACAATTTCGTTTTCTTGTTCTCTTATTGCAAAAATACAATATGGCAAAAATACAAAACGAGGACCTACATGTGACTAGCTTATTCATTACATAGACTTAGACATTTGTCTTTATTCGGGTTTAGCACTTTGCACATCCTACTTCTTTAAGCACTTGCTACTTATAGTACACATGGGACGGTTGTTGATACTCCATGGACACTCATACACATACATTGCGGATTTTTAAGCCCTATGCCTTGGAGGCATTCGACCACATTAGGGACATGCCTACACTAGGAGCATCTTACATGCAAAGCTTATTCCAAATCATATCTTGTACACATTAATTCATTGGTGATACAGAGCTTCTATTGCTTATCATGCACTGCCTTATATGTTATGGCATGTGTCATATTATGTTGTATTCAATGATTACATTGTTTACTTTTATATAATGATTTGACATGCTCCATGCCTAGCAGTTGTTGATCTTGATGTATTTACATATCACTCTATTACTTGCCAGTAACATGCTTCTAAGCTTGTTTAATTGTTATTGGCCTTGGGCTCTTGTCTGATCCATTGCTTGCTCTAGACACATTGTCTGCTACATTACTTAGGTTTACACACATTGTTTGATTCATTGCTTGCTTTAGGCACATTGTCTGCTACATTGCTTGGATTTACACATACATTGCCTGATTCATTGCTTGCTCTATGCACATTATCTAATACATTACTGGGATTTACACACACCTTGTCTACTACATTACTTGTTGGGAACACACCCATTAATTGCCACATTATGTAATACACCTATTGTTTGAAACACATTGCATGATACACATATTGTTTAGGGCACCTTGCTTATGACACATTGCACGATACACCTACTGTTTGAGAACCTACCTCTAAGGGGAACATAGAAAATGTTGCTTATGACACATTGCATGATACAAATATTGTTTGGCACATTGCTTAAACATCTTGCTTATAATACATTGTGGGATGCATACTATTTGATATATTGTTGTTGACACAAACATGTTTGACACACATGGTGACTAGCACACTTTACTATTTGATATATGCTTAGGACACACTACTACCTACTACTAACATTGGTCAATTCAGCATTGTGATGTCTTGTCAGTCGTCTATGTCTTATGGCGAGCCTACCATGTCATGTCGTGTTGAAACTCCCAAGGGATCCTTTAGTGTCAATTCATGTGTCTACTAACATATTGCACTACCATTCACAATTACGCTCTTAGTTATTGATTCCTATGGAGTACTGGACATCATTACTATATGCTTGCCCATGAGATGACATCTACTACTCGTTCTCTAATTATCATATTATCGATGCGCATTGCTTTTACAACCATGTTTAGTACATATGCTTTATATGGTTCACATCCTAAATGTTTTGATTATACTTTTACAACTAACCACTTTTCTCTTTTGAGCTAAGAGATACATGGCAACATCCCTCGTCTCTAAAGAGGGGCATATTGTGGCCGCTTTCAGAAGTTCACATAGATCATGGCCAAACACGACAGGGTAGACAAGTTGATGGTATTTCACATGGGTCAAATACAGGTATACAGTTCAAATTACAAGTTTAATTATGACATTTATCATATTTGCATGGACTTGGTACAAGTTCATCTTTACAATTTACAAATTAGAGGTTCAATTATGGCATTTATAAAATTTACGTGGACTTAATACAAGTTCAAAATTACAAAATATAGATTCGGTTATGACATTGATCAAATTTATACGGACTTCGTACAAGTTTATCCTGCATGTTCAAATACATTTATGGCAGTCATGCAGTTCATATGACATTTACATGAGTTGGGTACAAGCTCATCTTACACATTCATTTATACCTATGACATTTATTTTGTTCACATTACCATGGACGACGGACAAGTCCATCATTCAAGCTCGTATCAAATTCTCAATAGCCCTATCAAAGGCACCGGGCCCATTCAACAGCATAATGGCTGATACATTCGACTTTCTCAAAAGGTCAATGGCTAATACACTTGGCTCTCTTAGTGGCCCAATGACTAATACACTCTCTCTCTCAATGGCCTAGTACTAATACTCTGGCCAGCAACCCTATGCTAGTCTCAGCAATTCGCATACAACACAATGGTGGCATGGTTTAGCACGACCAATCAAGTGGAGTCATTCTATGGATGTTTTCACTTTTCATATTCCATTTTTCTTATGCTGATTTTATATCTTAATTAAGCATTAATGTTCAATTTTGCCATGTGGTTGAAAATTTCATATTGGATCGGCAAATGGGCATTCTCTTTAATTTCACACGTCATTGTCCTATGATACCAATACGAGGTTTGCATTCAATTGCTCTTTTTCACCGAGCATTTCAATACTAGATTAAAAAGGGTGCAATTACAAAATTTAGTCCAATGGCACTTAGTACTATCACTTTGGCATTTATTACAACATTATCCCATTCACCTACTTATTGACCAACTTAAAGCTTCATGCTTTGTCCCATATCCCGAGTCCACTAGGTCACAACTACTTCTCCAACTTAGTGATTTAAAGGAAGTTAAATCTTATATCGAGAGGACTGAGATCAAATGAACATTACAATAATAAACAAAATCTAGCATGCAAAGTACAACCAAAAATACCAGATAGGAGAATGAGAATGACTTAGCTTGTAACAGGAGATCTAGGCTGAACCTAGGGTGGAAAACCAGCTGAGAAGGTTGGATCTGGACTATGCAAGCTCTATCACGTAAACCGAGATCTGAGACTTCTTCAGATAGGAGTGCCCACAAGAGGACATGACGGCCCGGGCGCTAGTGTCTGATCTAGGCGCTAGTGTCCTTGAAGCACTCCGCTTCTAGGCCTTTCAAGGTCTAAACTTGGTCCCTTCCTTTCGTTGTTTGTCCCTTCGGATCCGGCGTAGGGTTTTTGGATTGCACTGTTCTTGCAAAACAAACCCTAGCTACCTACACAAAACTCAAGCAAACATTAGATGGAATAAATAATGCATATGCTTGAGTCAAACTGACCTCGGCGGTCACCCCAATGTGATTGTCACCAAGCGTTGCACTACATTTCAGACTCTATGTAGTTCTTGTGAGTGTGTGATTTGAATTGTGTCCCTTGAAGCTAGGTTGCCCTTGTGTCAATCGCATCGCATCAAGATAGCAGGCTATAACTATTTTGACCCCAAGATAAATTTGTCAGATGGAATTCAGAATAAGTGTTCATATGCGGTGAAGGATGCAACCCAAGTGCAGTCTTTAAGTGTTGCTCCTTGCCCAAGTAGTAGATAGTAAGTATTAGCTCCCAATTGCCCAACCCCTAATAGTGAGTAAGTCATGTATATATATGATTCCCTTGTTTGAATTTTGTTAATAATAAATTGAAAAGTCGACCCAAAGTGATAAAAGAGACTCTAGAAAAGATACCAAATGATGTGGCAATTCAAAATCAAGAAAAGGAGGGGAAGGGACAAAAGCACCCAAAGGGGATAGTAGCGTCAGGGCGTTCTGTCCTGTCCCTAATGGGCGGTAGTGTCTCAGGATGCTTGAAAGATGTAACGGTCAATACATAGTTGGGTCACATGTCATCTAGTGTCCAAAAGTAAAGTGATCATTCCAAAAAAGCAAATAATAAGAGTCCCGGAAAGATAAAAGCAATGAAAGAGTAAAACAAGTGTTGTTAATGTCTAGTTTTCTCACTTTAGGAATCATGCATATAACGACATACCTAGAGGTGCTAATGTAAGTAGAAAGTGCATGATTTCGTGACTACATTTTCCCCCACTTTATGTTGGTGAATGAATATTCGGTAGCATAAAGTAGATAAGAAGAGCATACCTTATGGAGAGTCAAAAAGAGTTGTGACCAATGGCGTACCGAATGAGGGTTGTATTTGATATCATGTCGAATGGAGATAGTAGAACGTGCATAGTGGAATCTAAAGGAGGATAAGGATCATAGGGGTCACCTTTACGTGCATAGTAAAAGCAATGTATGAGTGTGTTCCTTGGATATTTCCTTTTCGGAGCATCTTGTGCTTGAGATTGTTCCTTGTTCCATTTGTGTGTTACCCTTTTTGTCGGAGTAAGGTTGGACCTATAAAAGAAAATAAGTGTAGTCAATGCTCATGGTAAATGAAATTGAACTTTAACTTAGTACATGTCAAAATAGAAATGTGTATTGAAAAATAAGTGAATCAAGGGTAGAATACACGTGTGTCATGAGAGAAGAGATAGAATTGTTCTTGTATGTTTGTTGCCTTGGAGATGGTTGGAATAGTACTAAGGATTTGGGCATCTTGTCACCAAACTAAGGATTTGAGCGTCCCATCGCTAAACTACGGATTTGGGCGTCTTGCCGCCAAGGGAAGAGTATTGGAAGAGCGGTCAACTTTGCCCACCAACCCTTAAAGCTTCCCTACGGATAAGTGTCAATGCAGCACAAACCCGATTGAAACTTGCCACGAGTGACACATTATTCCAGACATATCGTTGTCTTGTATATGCCTTAGGTGCCACTTCCTTATTTCATCTGAGAAAAACAAAGTAATTAATTCCCTTGTAACTTGCCACTGATTTTATTCATGTTGGTAGCGATTGCAATCTGAATGGCGAGTATGTCTTGCTAGAATTGGAGAAAACTATCATTGGAAACTTGTTGATCCTGTAATGTTCCTATTTCGTCCCTAGGACAGAGCGTCAGTGGGGACGCTAGCACCCACCGTTCTGTCGAGTTGGGCGCTCCTATCCTGCGGTGAATTTTGGCTCAAGTCGATTCTAAACTTGTTACTTAACTCTTGTTTATCCTAATTTTGCTTTTTGTCAACCTGTATCTAGTCGATGGATTTGCTAAGAGGGTGAAATATTCACCCGATGATTGCCCCCACTCGTTTGGGGTACGTGAGATGATTGAAGGCAAGCATGGCCCGAACGAGGAAAGTTGAAACTGATGTGCACATCTGAAATAGAACTCCTACGGGGGAATAGGGAATACGCATGGTAACAACCATGGCATATGTAAATAATGGGAAAAAAAGGCTAGCCAAAAGTGTTAGTCACAAACAAGCATACATGGTGTAATAGAAACAAGTCACAAGACACAAGTAACATTAAAAGACTCGGCGAGTAGCTGATTGAATACATGGACACCACTCAGGATGTCGCAAGACTATTAAAGCCTTTAAGGTGGTACAAGCAAACAAGTAATGAACATAGGGCATAGTCAAAACAATGACAATCAAGACACAAGCAAAGAAGACAAGATATAAGCAAATCAAAGAACCATGATTGGAAGTAGGCTGTAAGAAAAATGCTACACATGAAGCACTTGTTAATATGTTAGAAAAATAGATAGTATGTCACAATGTATACAACGTAGAAATAGAAATGAAAGTAGTAAATGTTGCGATGATAGAACCTGAATATAGAGAAAATAGGAAAGGTAGATGCCCCAAGAGCCTCAGTGGGACTGGTAAGGTACAGTGCCAAGCATCATGCATCATGTAAGAACACATGTAAGTTGCATTCACCTCAAGAGTACCATGTGAACGTGCATGTGTGTATGGAAAAAATAGAGCATATTATGAATCAAGGTAACATGATAAACAACGTGCAACATAGAATAAGATAAGCAAGCAAGAGTACATCAATCAAGATCTAAGCTAGTATTTTTATTTTTGTAAATATGTGAACATGAAATATAACAGCTACGAGAGGGGAACAAGGTTAACCCTCAGTGTATGTGTCGAAAGTGAGGTCCATGTAAGTAAATGTGCCCTCAACAATCGTGTATGAACCTGGAACAAGAGTGCATCATCGAGTAGCAAAGGGGGAGAATATGCACCCAAGTGCATTACAAAGGGTGTAGCTACGCAAAATATTGCTTAAGATGCATGGCGTTCATTGGATTTTTAAGATGTTTTCCTAGGAAGGTAGCGAGGCGATAGACACCTTGGCCAAGTTTTTCAGTGACAACATATGGGCCTAGCCAATTGGGTTTGAATTTTCCTTTGAGAGAGGGTTTTGCATTAGTATTCCTTTGATTTTCTTTGAGCACTAAATCTTCAATGTTAAATTCTCGCGAACTCACCTTGGTATGATAGGTGTGTTTGATGTGTGTGTGGTAAGCACGAAGATGTTCTAAAGCTTGTCAGCACTGGCGAGAATCAAGTATTTCTAATTTATGTAAACGTCGCATGACCCGATATTCATTGTCTTAGAGGATATGTTTAAGAGTAACGCGCAAAGATGGGATTTCGAGTTCCAAATGAACAAAAGAAAATAGTGTGGCATTGGTGGGGGTGCGCACACTTATAAGGTAGGCCCAAAGGGCGTATAACATTTGATTATGCCAATCAACACCACATCGATCAACAGTTTTACATAGAACTTTAATGATTGTTTTATTGGTAGCCTCGGCTTGGCCGTTACCTTGGGGATAATAGGGAGTAGAAAATGTGTGTTTGATCTTATATTTAGTGCATAATTTTTTGACATCGAGATTTTTGAAAGATGAACCATTGTCAGTTACAATCGCGAAGGAACCCCAAAACGGGTGATGACATGTGTATTAAGAAATTAGCAAATATCTTCACCAGCAGTGGTGTGTAAAGGAGCAGCCTCAACCCATTTGGTAAAATATTCAGTAGCAGTGATTATAAATTTTGTGTCCTTCAGTTGACTTGGGATTGACTTTGCAATGAGATCAAAGTCCCACAAGGAGAAAGGCCATAGGGATGCAATTGGTTGTAAAGCATATGTTGATGCATGTTGAAGATTACTATGGTGTTGGCATTTGTCACATCATTTAACGTAGTCTAAGCAATCTTGTTCCATGGTTGGCCAATAATATCCCTGGCATAATAATTTTTGGGCCATAGCTTTGCCACTAAAATGTCCGCCACATATGTTGTCGTGTATCTAGGATAAGGCAAGTGGAATATTGTCCAATCCAAGCAGCGGAGGAGATTACCATCAATAGCGAGTTTAAATAAAGCACCACCAACAATGGCATATCGTGTGGCATCATGGCGCGATGGTCGTGTGCCTCATGTGAGGATATGTCAACCGTAATGCTTGGTGGTAAAGGAAATTGTATATATTAGTATACCATTAATTGTCAGCACTACGAGTGACAACAAGGACTTGCTGACGGCCTCTATGCTACGAGAATCGATAGAGGGATGTCGTAAATGATGAATGTAGTGTGGTCATCAGTAATGCCTAAGGGGATAAGAGAAGCGGCGGTAGCCATACCATCAACATGTCGATTGTCTTTGCGAGTACAACCATGATGGTGTAGGAATCGAATGTAGTGAGTATGTTAGTAACAATTGTATAATAGGGAATGAGTTTATCTTCTTTTGTTTGGTATGTACCATTGACACGATTGATAATGAGCTAAGATTCACTTATAATATGAAGATGGCGTATAGGAAGGGAGCGAGCAACATATAAGCCCAATACGAGTGCTTCATATTCAATAATATTGTTTATGCAAGAGAAACCGAAATGGTAAGCAAAGGGCATAAGTTCGTCATGTGGTGTGATAAACACAATACCTACTCCAGCTCCAGTGGCACATCAAGAGCCATCAAAAACATGGTCCAAATATCAGCGTCAATGGTATAAGCAATGAAGTCGTCGCGAAAATCGTCACAAATGGGAAAAGGATCATTGATAGGAGCTTCGGCTAATTGATCAGCAATGACATGTCCCTTAATCATCAAGACAACAAGGACATTAATCATTTTGCCGAAGAATTATTAACTCTTTGTGGCATGTTTGATTTGATTATCTGCAATGGTATGGAAAGATGGCATAAATCTGGAAATTTTACTTGTAAAAACTTACAATGGGCAAGTGTTGTTGATTATACAATTTGCTTGCAAAGTTTAATCGATGGGATAAAAGAAGTGGAGATTGATGATTCTATCAGGGACCTAAAGTCGGATCATAATCTAATTTCCATAGTGGTAGCTTGGACGAGCAAGAATCAACTCACAAGGAAAGAACAATCTCAACATCTTTCGGAAAAAGGAAGGATTCTTGTAACACAAGAAAATTGTGATATCTTCAAAGTGGCATTGAGCCACTTAATGCAAGAGGGGAAAGCAAGATCACAAGGCCTTAAAAATTATGAGTTAACAAACATAATTAAGAGGGCCCTTACAAGTTGCAAAAGAACAAAAAATAAGAAGCAAACAAATTGTTTTCCGGTAAATAAATGGTTTGATGAGGATTGTAAAGCGGCGAGGAGAGCTATTAAAGAAACAGACAGAGAGAAGTTGAACACAAAGTTGTACAAACAAATCATAAAGAAAAAAAAGTGAGTTCATGACCATAAGGAGGGAAGAGCTTATATACTTAGGGAAACATAACCCAAAAGTATTTTGGAAGGAACTTCAATCAAAGAAAAACATATAGAAAAAAACAATATCTAACTTTATGAGCAGAATTCAAAAATTGAAGGCCCCATTTGGTTAACATGACAACAAAGCTTTTTATTGTGCAAGAAGTTGGGGTATTATGAAATTGGGGGTTGGAAAAGCCAAAGACTTGGATGAGTTTCAGGCAGAATATTTAAAATGGGGGAAATAATTTCTCGCTCCTCACATTGTCAACATATTCAACAACATCATTCACAGGGTTTTCCTGGAGATTGGACTACCAGTCTTGCGATACCTCTTTTAAGAGTGGAGATGTTAACAATCCTTCTAATTATAGAACCATCATGATCAACCCATTATTTGCAAAGTTGTTTGGTAGCATGGTGGAATGCAGAATCAGCAAGTGGGCGAAGAAAAAGGTAAGAGAGCAAAAGGGCAAGCAGGGTTCAAGCCTAAGTATTCAACAATAGATCATGGTATCACTTTGAGGCACATTATTGAAAAAATTTGGAATGATTAAGAGGAAGTTTATTGCTGTTTTGTTGACTTTAAGAAGGCTTTTGACACAGTTCCTAGGAACAAGCTATGGGATAGAATGAAGGAGCTTGGTATTCCAGTGCATCACAAAGCGATTGTTCATAGGCTTTACGAAAAGGTGCGAGTCAAAATTAAAACTCAAACTGGTATATTAGGAGGTTTCAAGAGTGATATTAGGGTTAAACAAGGATGCCCATTATCACCTACTTTATTTGGCCTATATATCGACAAACTTGAGAAATGGCTAAATTTGCAGAGTGAAGATGGTGTTCGCAGAGTATGTTGTAAGACTTCTCCTTTATGCTGATGACCTTATCTTGATTGCTAGGTCTGCTCAAGGACTACAAAAGCATTTATGTGCACTTGAGCACTTTTGCAAAGAAGTGGGGATGCAAGTCAACACCAATAAGACCAAGATCATGATCTTCTCCAATAGAAAGAAAAGAACTTAGTATGATTTCTATTTCAATGGAAGCATTTTAGAGGAAGTAGAGTATAAATATCTTGGGTTTGACTTTAATAACAAGCTCAATTGGGAGATTTGTAGCAAAAAGAGAACTTTAGGGGGGTGGAGAGATTTTTATGCTTTCCAAAACAAATCTAGAGAGGTGGAATTATAAGATGGGCAAACTATGAAGACTTTGTTTAGGCTTTTAGTAATTCCGGTGGTGTTTTACGAGATGTGAGGTTTGGGCTAGCAACATATCAAACTCAAGGTGGAAACAATTTGATAGAATTTAAGAAAACATGATTACTAGCAAGTTCAAATTAAAGATCTTGGTCCCATATGAGATTCTTCTAGCTGAAACTGGGTGTTGTTCCTCTAGAAGCTATTGCTATGGTTCTTCTCATAACATATTTAAAAGGGTTAAGCAAATGGATGGTAGTAGATGGCCTAAGGTAGTCCTCAACGAGTTTTTGGAGAAAAGAAAGAAGTCATGGATGAATCAAAACAACAAATGGCTTAAAAAATGGAACATTTACTTGAATGCATGTCCTAATAATAGCCAAGAGATAAAGAACTCAAGGTCTTGGGCTATTGGTGAGTCACAAGTAGTTTGTGATCATCAACCCAAGTTCCATTCCCATTGAGTTCATTGGATGCTTTCGATAAGTGGCCATGGAGACACCTTGAGGTAGGGGTCAAACTTCTCCATATGAACCAAACAGAACATAATGGGGCGCCTCCGAATGTGGATCGCTCGGCGGACATAAGGACCCAAGCCCACCCCCATGTCCCACTTAGAGAAAGTACTCCTCCACCACTCCAATTCATAGCTCTGGTATAATAAGTGTTAAAGGAACCAAATTTGAATCATTAATTTTCATACTTAGTAATCATATGAATAGTAGTTGGTGAGCGTTTCGGATTGGGGAATATGGCAACGATGGGAAACCCTAATAGAGGCTCTTGTGCAAGGAAGGGCACCGCACGAGGTCTTGGCCTTAACTCAAGATATGGCATCGAAGACCAGTGAAATAGAGGGAAAGGCCAGGATAAGGAGCTATTCGTGGCTAAGAAGGGTGGTGCGAATCTCTCCTACGGTAGAAAGGAATTGGTGGCCATTCGAGATTTCCTCTCCATGGATCAAGAGGATCGTGTAGAATACCTCAAATTTATGGCAGCCGAAGGTCTATTAACTCCCGGTGTAGGAGTCCCTGTAACCCTAATCGGCCACCCATCCGAGAGTGCAAGCAAGGAGATTCCTTCGGCTTTGGGAGGAGGTCAGAATACGGCTCACACAGAGGAGGGCGCAACTTCTCAAGGAAAGTTTTGCGGTGGAGTAGAATCCTCCAAGGCCGCCGCATCCAATCCGCTTCCTTTAAGGAAGGCTGTGAAGCAAAAATCTCCCGGTCCTACTCCCTCACCAAAGATACATTGTCAATCAGCTGTATGATACGCCTCTTTTGAGTTTGGATAACCCTGCTGGCTGTTGGCGCACCTCAATCCCTATCTCAGCTTGCTGTCATTGGGAGATTCAACGGTATGTGGCCATCTTCTTCCGCCTTTGCTTATGGATTTCCGAAAACTAGTCCAATAATTGTGAAGTTTCCTTCTGCTCCAAGGGCTTCTTTGTGGTACAGTTTAAGGAAGAGGAAGAGTATCAAAAATGTTTATCGGAAGGTCCATGGTTTTGGGGTAATGTGGGATTGTTTCTCTCACCCTGGTTCCCAGAGTTCGAACCAAATACTTTCTCCGTCACAAAATGTCTCGTGGGTCCGCCTTCCAAATCTCCCGCTACATTTTTGGTACACTATTGAGTATATTGGTAATGCCTTGGGTAAATTCTTAAAGGTGGATCTTGCCAAAGAGGCGGCGGGCCTTTGGACCTATGCTCGTTTCTGCACAGAGATCGATTTAAGCAAGGGACTACCCAATAAAATCTTACTGAAATTGGGGAATTTCCAACATGTCCAAATCCTAGACTATGAGAACACAACATTCAGATGTTGCATATGTAGAACTCCAAGTCACTGCGAGGCGGATTGTCCGCACGGTAAGAAAAATCGAAGGAAAAGGATTCCGCCGAACCAAGGATGATGGAGCAAATCTTCTCCGAACCAGGCTCATAACACAGCTCATAAGGAGGAGCACGAAGAGGATCTCCAAGCAAACTTAGGGAATGGCTCTAAGAGTCGATCAACACGGCACCCTCAAACAAGGCAGCAGGAGGTATAAAAGGGATCACGTTTCCGATATTTCAGACAAATCGGATTCAAATCAGGAACCAAATCTTGATCATCCCAACACTCTCATGATGGTGGTCACTTCTGATCAAAATAGCGCAAGAGGTCAGAAAGAAGAAGGGAAAAAAGGGGTGATTCGCAAATCTACACGATTACTATTCTTCAAATGAAGAGCGAATGTGATCGGGGTCGTTCTGTCTGTCCTTGTTAGTTTGGTTTCGTTCTTGTTCGGTCTGCAAGCTTTTGTGGTTTTTGTGTGCCTAGTTAGGCTTTTAGGGGATCATTTGGTATGGATGTAATCGGGTGGGAACCCTCCAATCCCCTCGTTCTAAGCGGTTAAAAACGTTAAACTATCAAAAAAAAAGAGCCAAGAGATAAAGACTTTTGTTATAGATCAATTCTGCCGAGTTATGTGGGGAAAGCCGTTAGGGAGAAAGAAGAGGTACTATTTGGAGGAATTTAACTCTACGTGTGATCATCAACAAAAGACTTTTATAGGGGCTAATATCCCGTGGAAAGCAAAGATCTTCATAGCTCAATTGAGGACTAATTCACATCATCTTCGGTGTGAAACAAGTAGATGGAAAAGACCTAAAGAGGTATGGGAAGAGAGAATATGTGTCTTTCTCGTGTCTATGCGGTGTAGTGGAGTCAAAGAAACATTTCATGTTGGAGTGTAATGCTTACAATGACATTAGGGCCCAATTTGCTAGTACGGTGGTTGTTGCATCCTTACAGGATATTTTCAGCAAGAATATGGTTGAAAAAACAGGGGAGTTGATTATCAAACTCACCAATAGGAGATCTGAATGCCAGAAAGATCTTTAGCAAGATTTGTTGTCTTTGGTAGCCTCGTGGACATTAAAAGTTCTTCTTCTTAATGGTCTTTTGTAGAACTAATTAAGGTCGAATTTTGTAATATCCTTTTTGGGACAAAACTGAAAAGTAAGGAAATTAGCTCAAACCCCAATATTAGCAAATCTAATTTTAGGACCAGCAAACTGAAATAAAACCTAGATTTGAACAACAATCATATCTTTAGGACAGCGGTACAAAAAGCATGCAAAAACACTCAAGTTCTTCAACAACTTTGCCAAGATAAATATATGTATTTTAAGCCTCTAATAAATCAATAATCAATGAGAAATCTGACCCAAAATATTGCTGGAAATTAATTAAAAACCAGCGAAGTACAGCTGCGATAAAATTATGAAATAAAGGTTTAGAAATCCCAAACTCCACATATAAATGTTGATTCCAGCTTTATAAATAATAAGGAAGACAAATATGAATTCAAATCAGATTGTGGAGCCCTAGATGGCACCAAACCCTTCACCAATGCAAGTCGCTCCACAAGGGAGAGGCTCAACAATGCATATAAAAATCTGATTCTCTTCTTTCCTCTCAAATCTGAAATATGTCTTCAAGCCAACAAGGAGGGTTTCCGTCCCCAACCAACCACTAGAAGGGTTTCCGTCCTTCTAGGAAGATGCCACACACTTGGATTTCCACCCAAGAGTGGAAGAACAATGAGCAACCAGCCCACAAGTCCAAATAGAGAAAATGCACCAATGATAGATGATGCAAATGAGCTCTCTAACCTTCCTTTATATCCTCTCTTTGGCGCCAAAGCCCCAAAAGGACAAGGCCGACCCCTAAAGTGTTCTTTTTAATCTTTAATTGGCTTCATTAAAGCTCCAAACCCAGCCGACCTGCTAAAAGAAAAATTGAAACATTAAAATTAGAAAATTAATGCAAAGGAAGCTCAATTCCTTTTCCCAACTCTTCCACTTCGTTGCCATGGAAAAGGGAATGGCAAGAAGTCCAAAATCAGGTCCTTAAATGGGAAAAAGGGACATTACAGTCCTCCCTTCCCAAAATTGTTTGTCCCCAAGCAATTGCAAACTCATATGCCCAAGCATCATCATGTCATGGTGGAGGAACATTGCTCACATAGTCCTGGACCCGTGCTATTAGATGTAGGAGCTTGACCCAAACAAACTCATACCTCTATTGCTCATTTCTTTTCTCATCATCTTCTCATAATTTCTATCCAAATGATGGCTTCCCAGCACTTCCGTAATGTTTTCCCAAAATTAGTTGTAATCATATTTTTTCCTTTCAAAAATCTGAATGTTCAAGTCTGAAAACAACACATCATAATCTGATTTATTCTCTCCTTTCAACTAAGATCTTCTTTCCTCATCATTCCATGATGGAATGCTCTTCAAAATTGAAAACACATTGTTGGTCATGGCTGTTAATGGCAGCTCTCAATCTGATTTTTGCAAACCCAACCCTATAATCACGACATAACTCCCAAACTGAAATATGATGGGAAAAAGGAAATTTGTGAGTACAGTAAAGGCTGAAAATTGACTTACATGCGCTGAAAAACTAGGAACAACAGGCCTTATCATGAGGCCATGAAACCGAAAATAAGAGTCATCATTCCTCTCTTTAGTGGTCATGTGAACAAGTGCAAATTCATCATAATCGCTTCTCTTTTCCCATACTTCTTTTGGTTCATTCATGGAACCATGGGTTGGTGAAAAATCAGAATTCCTATCAAGCTTATGTTGTCTTAAACATGTCATGTTAGCATTCTCTTTCATCAAGTTCCTTACATTCCATAAGCAAAGAGAAAAATTGAAATCTTTACCTTCACCCTTTTTGTGTCTCATGAGATAGCCTAGATGATCAACCAATGGAGCATCATGAATAGCCCTCAAGATCTTGTTCTTCACCCTTGATTTGGGAACCAAATAGACTCCAATCTTGTGGAGAATGACCCCATCCATTATTTTGTACCTTTCATCCACAATTTCATCCTCCAAAACCACATTAGCACACTTATACTCAGTTGTAGTTAAAAGCTTCTCATCAGCTGTAATCTTAGATAAAGAGCCAAAATGTGATTTCCATGACCAAGTATCTTCTATCCAATACTTAACTTGAGGTGTGTTGAAGCATACCTTGTAATGTAGCCTTCTTTTCTTTGTTTGAGAAGCTTATCTCTATGTTTTGATGATTGAAGATGAGCTCTCCCAATGAATGCAACCATTGGACCCCAAACATGATATTCATATCAGCCATGCTAATTAAATGAAAATCAGCACATACCTTATATTGTTCCAATGTGACATAGAGTAGCCATCTGTTATCTTCACCGTGTATCCCTTGTAATCTTCAACCTTCAATCCCAATTTTGCCACCAAGCACTCATTAATGGAATCATGAGTGACTTCACCATTAATCAAACCCGTGGCTCCTTGTCCTTGGAGGGTAGAGTCCTTCACAACTTTGTTAGAATTCATAAAAGTTTCAAAACAACCTTCCATCAAATTTCTTTCTAACCATGTGCATGGAGTAACAATATCAAGGACTTCCTCTTCCTTGCAATTCAAGGGATCAACCTGAACCACATACCCTTGCAAGAAAATATCTAAATGCCATATGCCATCATCACCAAAACATGACATGTGATCCTTAACAACAAATTTCCCATAATGACACAAGTATGGCAGCGATATAAGAGGAGATAAAATTTGATTTACATCATACCTTGGGCTGCCATAAAAAACCACTTCATTGCTTGGAAGATGTAAAATAAGTCCTTGGAAAAGAGTCTTCTCCCAACCATACGTTGTTGTTTTGATATTTCCAGCGATCTAAAAGTGATTGTAATCATCCGGAAAAGCACCCTCTTTGACCACATGACCTTCAACAAGGTCACTCAAAAGTCTTGGTCCATGGAACCTATGCAAATCTGATGTACCATCACTCGTATCATCATGAAGCCTTCCTATTTGTTGTGATGTGCTCCGGACGTCTTTTGACAATCGTGATTCACCCTTCAACCTCTCTTCACCATTTTGCAAATCAGATTTTTCTTCCTGTAACATGCCCTCATTAGAAATCATAGAATCATCATGAAAGATCAAAGGGTTTATACCTTCCAACTCGTGCTTCATGATTTCTCTTTCCTTCCTAGGCTCATGCACCAAACCTTTATCCTTGGGCTCCTTATTGATTGTTGTTCTAAACAGACCAGCAAGTTGTTTGTTACCTTGTCCTCTCGATAAATGGGTTCCAACTATCCATTTTACTTCCCCTACTTGTTCACCATCCTCCTTTTCAATCCTGGAATCCACACACGCTGAAATATTAGCAGTATTAGGCAAACAATGATTAACAATTACCTCATCATGTTGACTTTCCGGAACAATAATGGGAGTAAGGGTTGAATCTTCAAGCTCCATGATTTCTTCCTCTCCCACATGCATGATGGATTCTTTCATTACTCGCAACCCTACTTCTTCCTCTTGTGTAGCTTGTGGCCTAGGCTTGGGCCTTGACTTTCCCTTGCTCACACCAATGAATTCGGCGAGTGAAATAGCTTCACGAATCTCTCTTGGAAGAGCCATATACTCTTCATAACTTGTGGCAATGTTTTGCAGTAGAGGGCCTTGTTTCAACATCCGGAATAACTCTTCCCTTGGAAGGAAAGTAGGCCTCATGGTTGATCCGTGGGCTGATCCCAAAGGTCACCGTGCAATATTAGCTCCAGATGAGCTACCACCTCTATTATGAACCCTAGGTTCATTCATCTTTTGAAGAGATAGGGAAAGGAAGTTCATTGTGTCTCTAACCTCTTTTGTCCTGCAATCAACTTATCAAATTTGGCTTCTTGAGAATCTTGATTAGCCATACTATCTTCTCCCCTTGGTTGATCTGTTTTTCCTCTTCTTTGGTAGTATAGAAAGCCCTTGTTGCCTTCTTCCATTGAAACCCTAAGCCTTTGAGGATCCGTGCCCTAATACCACTGTAATATCCCTTTTTGGGAAAAAACTGATAAGGAAATTGGCTCAAACCCCGATATTAGCAAATCTGATTCTAGCACCAGCAAACTGAAAATATAACCTAGATTTGAACAGCGATCAGATCTTTAGGACAGCAGTACAAAAGTATGCAAAAACACTTGAAGTTCTTCAACAACTTTGCCAAAATAAATATATGTATTTTAGGCATCCAATAAACCAATAATCAATGAGAAATCTGATCCAAAACACTGCTGGAAATTAATTAAAAACCAGCGAAGTACAGCTGCAATAAAATTATGAAATAAGGGTTTAGAAACCCCAAACTCCACATGTAAATGTTGATTCCAGCCTTATAAATAATAAGGAAGACAAATATGAATTCAAATCAAATTGTCGTGCCCTAGATGGCACCAAACCCTTCACCAATGCAAGTCGCTCCACAAGGGAGAGGCTCAACAATGCATATAAAAATCTGATTATGTCTTCTTTCCTCTCAAATCTGAAATATGTCTTCAAGCCAACAAGCAAGGAGGGTTTCCATCCCCCAACCAACCACTAGAAGGGTTTATGTACTTCTAGGAAGATGCCACACACTTAGATTTCCGCCCAAGAGTGGAAGAACAATGCACAACCAGCCCACAAGTCCAAATAGAGAAAATGCACCAATGATAGATGATACAAATGATGTCTAACCTTCCTTTATATCCTCGAGCTAACCTTCCTTTATATCCTCTCTTTGGCACCAAAGCCCAAAAGGACAAGGCCGACCCTAAAGTGTTCATTTTAATCTTTAATTGGCTTCATTAAAGCTCCAAACCTGGCCGACATGCTAAAAGTAAAAACACACTAAAAAATAAAAACAATAAAATTAGAAAATTAATACAAAGGAAGCTCAATTCCTTTTCCCAACTCTTCCACTTCATTGCCATGGAAAAGGGAATGGTAAGAAGTCCAAAATCAGGTCCTTAAATGGGAAAAAGGGACATTACAAATTCAGTACGTAACATAACCCAACGAGCAAGACGACTAGATAAATGAATCTGAGAAAGTAAATAGCACAAAGGATCAACCTTAGTAATGACATGAATTTCAGCATTGATCAGATAATGTTGTAGCTTGTCAATGACAAAGATAAGTCCCAAACACAATTTTTCAATATAACTGTAATTACACTCATAAGAAAGTAAAGTGCAACTAATATAATAAATGGCATGTTCACGTTGGGTCGATCATGTTGAAGCGAGTAAGGCTCCCGAGGCATGAAATGTAGTCGAGATATATAAGAGTAGTGGTTGATAAAGAACGGGAGGAGTCGAGACATGCGAGTGAAGTAAATAAGCTTTGATATCGTTGAAAGCTTGTTGACATTTGTCATCCCATGTAAACGTGGTATCTTTTTTCATGAGTCGTGTAAAGGGTTGGGTTTTGTCAGTTAGTTGTGCAATGAATCGGCGGATATCCTGAATTTTACCTTGTATTGATCGCATTTGATGAAGATTACGAGGGGGAGGCATGTCTACGATTGCGTTGATCTTTTGTGGATTGATTTCAATACCACGTCGAGAGATAATGTATCCTAATAATTTTCCAATAGTTACACCAAAAATAATTTTTTTAGGATTGAGGCGGACATTATATTGTCGTAATCACGTGAAGTGGGTACGAAGGTCCCGAGCGTGTTGGGCACAATGTTTTGATTTGGCAAGAATATCATTAACATAGTCTTCTATAATTTTATGGATGTAATCATGAAAATCATAGTGTGTTGGTATGTGGCGCCAGCATTTTTAAGGTCAAAGGGCATGATAGTATAGCAAAATGTGCTCCATGGGGTTGTGAAAGCAATTTTCTCTTGGTCGGTCGGGTTGATTTTAATTTGATTGTAACCAACAAAGCCATCCATAAAGAAAAGCATGTCATGACCTGCGGTGAAATCAACAATAGAGTCAATAAGAGGTAAAGAAAAATTGTCTTTGGAAGAAGCTTTATTAAGATCACGAAAGTCAATACAACAATGAACTTGACCATTAGGTTTCATGATAGGGGCAATATTAGAGACCCATTATGGGTAGTCGATAATAATGAAATGAACCCAACATCTAATAAGTGTTGGATTTCTTCTTTGACTAACAAGGCCACACATGGGTACATTTTTCAAATTTTTTGCTACAAGGGTTTTGCACCCTCATGGAGTACAATATTGTGCATAACTATAGAGGGGTCGATGTCAAGCATGTCACTATAGTGCCATGCAAATAAATATGAGAGGTAGTGTAGCACTTGTTGAATATTAGTATGCTCAGTATGGGTAAGAGAGGTGGCTAAAAGAACCATATGTGGGTCGCCATCGGTCTTGAGATTATAAGGGATGGTTTCTTCATTAAGTAATGCGGATCGATCCTTGACTTACGGTTGGGTAGGTATGGTATCATGAGCATCATTATTTACATTATCAGGGTCGCTTTCACCAAAGTAGGCAGTAGTATGCAGAGAATGGGGGAATCTATGTTTGTGATGATGTGAAGGGAAGGGAGCATAGGCTCCAATGTACTCTAGGAGGACCTCGTCATTGTGAAATTCATCTAAGCATGGCAAGTCAAGCGAGCCGGCATCATCAATGAGGTGCGGATTGACTAAGCTGGAATGTATGTGAATGGGAAGTAGTACAAACCTCAAAAAGGTGTTTAGTTGAAAGGAAGCGAGTTCTTGAAGGGAGGACCCTGGATGAGCTAGGGGAAAATCCTATGTCAGCCCTATCAAGTTGCTTACGAAGAAGAATAGGCTCAACGATACCTTGGCCATTGCGACCAAGTCTTGATCCAGAGAAACCATGTCGCAACAAATACTTATAACCAATGCCATAGGGTGCATAATCAGCAATAAGTGGAGTAAGGTGATCTCGGGGAATGGGCTCATGGTCAATAGTGTCACAAAAGGTGAAGGGGATGGATCAGCCAAAACATCATATACAACACCCTCATGGAGAAACTTGAGTCGTGCATGTAGGGTGGAAGGGACCGCATGCATAGAATGTAGCCAGGGACGGCCTAGAAGGAGATTATAATTGAGATTATTAGGCATGACATGGCATAAAACTTGAAGAGTGCATGGCCCTACAGTAATGGGTAAAGAAATTTCTCCTAGGACTTGCTTGGGTGTATTGTCAAAACCACAAATACATAGAGTAGATGGAGTTAAATCAGCAGCAGAAAATCCTAACTGATGTAAAAAAGAAATATTGCATATATTGAGACCAGATCCATTATCAATCAAAGCATGCTTAACTAGTATATTATGAATATGAACTTGTATATACAAAGGAGGTGCATTATCAACAATGGCTTGGGAAGGGATATCAGCTGGAGTAAAAGTAATATGTTCATTATTGATTGCCAGAGCAGTGGATACTCAATGGTTGATGTAAACAGGGGAAGTATCAGAGCGAATGAGAGTATGATCCATAGTGTGTCGTAAGGCATGTATGCATTCAAGATGGGCTTTATAAAATTCAGTCATAAAGATATCCATTAAATAGAAGGCAAGCTAGGCTTCGATCAATAAACAGGTTCACCAAATGATTTAAAGAAATTTAAATCTTATATCAAAGGACTGAGATCAAATGAACATTACAGTAATAAACAAGATCTAGCATGCAAAGTACAACCAAGTATACCAGATAGGAGAATGAGAATGATTCAACTTGTAAAGAAGATTTGGGTTGATCCGGGCTGGAAAACCGGTTGAGAAGGTTGGATCTGGACTATGCAAGCTCTATCTCGAGAAACCGGGATCCGAGAATTTTTGGAACAGGAGTGCCCACAAGAGGACAGGACTGTCCAGGGCGCTAGTGTCGATGTAGGTGCTAATGTCTGATCTGGGTGCTAATGTATGATTTGGGCGCTAATGTCCTTGCAGCAGCTCTGCTTCTAGTCCTTTCAGTGGTGCTTAGCGTGCAATCCACATCTCCAAGAATTCAGTGGTAAATTGGCATGTTAAACACATCAAAGTCCATATGCACTGTATTTGGTAATGGATTTAATGATTTATATTGTTGAACAAGTCAATAGGTGGTGGTAATTTTCACCAAACCACTTACACGGGCTAAGTTTAATCAGTTGTGGCGTTTTAGGGGTTTTGGAAGTTATTCTTCATGAGGGATAGTTGAAAATTCATCCTTCCCCAAATCCTCAAGATAATCTTTAGAGGGGATATCGATGTAAACTTAGGCCAAGTACATTATCATAAGCTTATTTTCCAATGCACATGTAAAATATATTATAAGTGTATAATTCATTTAATATCCACAATCCATGTTAGAATAGAGTTAGTCTTAGTTGTCACCCTAGTCTATTTTTGGATGCATCCTTTTAAATGCATACCTTCTTTTTACAGTTTGCACGTCTCTTACTGATTTCTTCTAAATCTATCTTGGAGAATTTTTCCCTCTACTATATCCTTGCATTCTTATAAAAAGAGGAGGTTAGTGTACATTTCATAGGTTGATATATGAAGAATAGATCAAGTGATTGTCGATTTGACTTTGGTATCAATATTTGTTTTTGTTGATTTTTGTTAAGAGTGTGAAACGTGCTCTTGGTAAGGTTGTACATCCTGGATGAATATGACGATTTCGAATCAGCGTTTATCACTAAGATTTAGTTTATTTCACTTTTTAAATATACATGCAGTTCCTTTATTTGCAATCTAAGTGTTAGAAAATCCCATAAAGCTTGTAAGGTATGTGGGTTCCTCACCTTTTAAGAAGCGGCAATTCACCGATTGAAAAGCCTATATACAAGGAAAATCCACGAATCAACCACAAGGTGACATGTGGCACATTGTCATTGGTTTACTATTTCAGGTGTTAAGCAAGGCACAAAAATGCCAAACCGCAAAGCGCTCAAGTTTAAATTAGAAATATTATATATCCCACATTGGCCATGGGTGGACCAATACTTTAAAGTTGGCACAATAAAATGTCCATGTGTTGGGATCTTTTGTGAAGCCAACGAAGCGATAAAATGCCGAACCAATGAAGCGCTCGAGTTTAAATTAGTAATATTATATATTCCACATTGGCCATTGGTGGACCAATACTCTAAAGTTGGCACAATAAAATGTCCAAGTGTTGGGCTCTTTTTGTGAAGCCAACGAAGCGATTTTGGGGTCCATATAGACCTATTGCCGTGAGTAAATGTAGATTTGGCCTTTCTTCAACTCAAGAAGTCTAGACTGCCCAGAAACACATGGTACCCCCATACCAGGCTGATACGTACCTAGTACAGGTATGGGTGTGGTCTAGGTACACTTTGTAGAGTACGTACTTGCGCAACGTAGCCGCCCAAAGTTCTGTCGTTTACAACTTAAAATCATTAAAAAAAGAGCCTCTAACTTAAAAAAGAAAATAGCCATTTTAACTTTGAAGCTTTTGTTGCTTGTTTGTCTAATGTTTCACTACTTGGCATTGATGACAAATTTCCAAGGAGCCCTTCACAAGGGTTCGACAATGGAGCTAGTGGGAGTGGAGCTGCAAGTGCCATCCATGAAGATGATTTTGAGGATCATCTAGATGATATGTTCTAGGCTTTTAGCCCTAGGAAACTGAAAGTGAAGCAAGTTGAGAACTTGAATGTATTAAGTTATTAACTATTATGTTTTGAACTTTATGAATCAATACAAACTCAAGTCTCAATTCTCAAAGTATTTGAAATCTGTTTTCATGTTCCATGAATGATTGTATGAGTATTAAATTTATATGCATATATCTATGTACCCACAGCGTACCGTACCGAGGTTTTTAAAAATTTGTCATTTAAGTGTACCATACCCGTATCCGTGCGAAACAGTCTAGCATGAAGTCAATACACAAGGACAAATAGACAATATGTAAACACATGGCGGTGCTTTCATGGTTTGTGGATCCAAAAGGCGATGTGTCAGATGTATCACTGAAACGGCTAAAGGACTTAGAAAGGAAGGCTAAATCAGATATTTGCTGATTAGAAAGAAGAATGTGAGACCAAAATGACCAACCAGAAAAATTCAGCCATTTTGATTTGCCATTTCAAACCATAGGCACTCAACTCAATCACTAAACCAGTGCATATAGGCCATTCATTGATTCCAACCCTCAACTAGCGACTCAAACACCAGATTAGCATATACAAGATTTGTCAATCCCTATCCTTGCCTCACAACCCAACCGTTGATCCTGCAAATATCAGCCATTTTCCCATTCAAATCCTTAGTTCACCTCTCATTCCCTAACTCAGCAAATAGGCTTTCCAAAGACCGATTATATGAGACTCAATTCCCTTGTTCTTTGGTTGAAAATATGTGTGTGTGTATGTGAATATAATTAAAGACATTTTCCTTTTTGCTAGCAAAGCTCAAGGTATATTAGTTAACCTTGTAAGATATTAGAACATGTGACTAATCATGGTTCAACATCGAATTCAAGGAATGGAAATGAACCATAAAAACCATAGTTCAAGCTCTAATTCAAGGAATGGAAATGAACCATAGTGAAGTAGATGCCACCAACTCAACTTGGAGATAATAACTAACAATGAGCAGTAAGGAACTTGTCATAAAATGTGTTTTTCATCATGGAGGATTGAACCTTTCATGGTAGTTGTTGAGTTTGTAGAGAGTGTTAAATAGAAGTTGAAGATTGAACCTTTCATAATTCATGTTATCAAGGCAACACTTGACACACAATATAAACTCATGTGAGAGCAAAGTGACATTTGGAGTACTCTGTTTAAGGGGAAAATTTAGTCAAAAAATTTCCCTAGTGAATAATTATGATGTTATTCAAAAAGTGGCATGAGGGTGCTACATTTTGTTGAAGTTGCAATCCTACAGAGAGAGTACACTCAAAGGAAGAGGAAAACACAAATTGAAACCACGTTCATAGGTGCTGTACAAGGTAGTACAAAGGATTGGATAGGTTGCATAAGTTAGAATTACCATCTGGAACCACCAATCCACGTTGTTTTTCATGTCTCAAGATTGATAAAATGAGAGGGAAATCTAATTGCTACTACTATAGATGTACCACAGCCAAATAAGGATGGCTCACTTCTCTTTGAACCAGAAGCTATCCTTGATGAAAGGGAAACGAAACTCCACAACAGGGTAGTCAAGGGATACTTCATAAAATGGAAGCAACTGCCTATAAGTAAGCCCTTTTCGGAATCTAAGGAGATACTCATGCATCATTCATCCCTTGCCTAAGCTTCAGGTTGAAGCATTTTGGGAAGCAAATTATTTTAACAAAATCACTTCTTTATAAAAATTGTAAGCTGTCCAGATGTCCCATCAGATACAGTTACTGACTTTAATTTTAATTGAGTAGTGTAGACTAATATCATTAAAGATGTACTCCTCGCTAGATAAAGTTGTTAGCTTTAAATAAGCTATGGAGGCTGGAATCAAATAACGTGATCAACTTTCCTCAATATCGAATAAAGTTGACACCATTAAATAAATTACGAGTTGCCAACATTATTGGGTCTAGATTAAGCTGTCAGTAAAAAAGAGGTAATTGTGTTAGGATAAAGTACGGGTGTCATGACATCAATAAACAAGTATTTGGGCTAGGATTAAGGAGGTGATAAGATTGTGGAGCCCATAATCAGAAGCCTCAACAGTTCATGAGCATCTATATTTGGAGAATACAAGTCTTGGTGGTTCTTTCCATAAAATGGCCAGCTTATCAGCAAGGCTGTTGGAGTTTGGAGTCCTATTTTTTCAAGTCGTCTACTTAACCTTTTGTGGGGAGAATTGGTGGAAATATTTGATGTTTTGCTTACTAATCAGATTCTTTTTTTCCTTATATTGTATTTCTAGCATGTAGTATTGTTGTTCATGAAAGAAGTTATTAATCTATATGGTATAAGTTTCGTGACAGTTGAATATATTTGTCATAAGTTCTATTATCAGGTATCAGGACTGTAAATTTCAGATTTGCAGCTCGTGTTTCAAAATTGAGTTGCAGAATTTTCTCTCTTATCTGTTCTTGTGTTTCTTTTTGAACTGCAGGTTCCTAACATGAACATTACAATAGTATTTTATAAATAACTCGATTTTGCCTCAAAGATTAAGTTTATGAATGACATTTTTTCATCAATGAGTTTTTATGATTATTTTAGAGCTAAGAGAGCCCATTTTATACGTAATCACTTATCCCATTGGAATAGAACAGGAACACTTGTAAGATGCTTTCCACTAAACAAGTAGAATGCCTAACATCTTAGCAGACACACTTCAAGGTCCAATAGGAATAAGAGTGGCAAAAAAGAAGCCATTAAAAATAGTGCAAATGCCATAAGTTTCAATTGATTTAAAGAAAATAGCACAAGCTGATAGCACATGAACTCCTTTGCACCTGTCCCACAAGAAGAAATCAGTTAACAGTATACGCCCCTCATGAGTGGTGGTATATGAATATGAGAGATATCACACTTGCAAAAGTGATTAGAAATATTACAAGAGATCAGTTTCAAAAGCGACACACTTATCCAGAGGTTTGAATGTCATACTTCAATATTATCAAATTTAAAGACTTATTTGCTAGAAGCTACAAACTGGGACTAACTGATGTCTGTTAATATATTGAGAAATCACTGAATTGTCAAACACTTAAAAACAATCACAGAGAAGTTTTTGCCAGTGGTAGAAGTAAACTATTTTAGCAATGACTTTGATAAATACTGAACAACCTGACACTTGTCACTTAAATCTGTTAAACATGCCTTGAACTTGCACCTTAAGCACTGCAGGGAAACATTTCCTTTCATTGTTCTATGTATGTTTCAGGCAAAGTAGAATTCTCAATTCTTTATGCAGTTCCAATAAAATAATAGAAGGAACAACAAAAATACAACAGTAATTATCCAATTTATTGGAACTCATCCTCTCCCTTTGAAAATAGTTTTCTCAGTGGAATCAACCACAAGAGAATAATCTGAGAAAGTCTCATTACTTGAAAAATTACTTCCAAATTCTGAAAGTGGGTTTATGCATACTAAATAGGGACGAGCCTAATATATATATATATATAGAGTGATCCTAACCCAGCCCCTAGAAAGTAGAGGAAATGTCAAATGATGCATAGGTTTTTCCACTCACAAACTGAATCTGTGTACAAGGAAAACTAAAAGCAATGAAGAAATAAGCAAATAATAAACAGATGCAAACCTTCCTTTGAGTCTTCTTGCAACCTCATATGAGATAGCTGAAGTGTGGAATGGAGTACCACACTTGTTGGATCTCTTTGGATAGTTTGATTGTGGATGCTCCAACGTGATTCCAAATGGAAGAAGAATGCTACGAGCAATGGGTGATCGAATGGACAGCCTTTCAGTATGCAAATTCCAATGGCAAATGGGCAGAGTTTTGCTGCAAATGCTTAAAGCTTCCAAGGATGAATTGTGAAGGATTGAGCCTCATATTTATAGCTGAAGGAGAGGCCATGGATTGTGGATCAAGGTTTGAATGAGTTGCAGGTAAATGAATGCATTTTCCTGAATTAGCAAGTTGATTTGGTCTATGCAATTGGATGGTTTGAATATTCATTTAAGGGGCAATGAATATTTAGTTGGCTTTTGATTTTATTCGAGAAGGTGGTTGTACGTGAATATTTTTGCTTCCACCTTTGTAGGGTTCTAGAACTTGAGTGGAGTGAGCTAGTTCAACTTGAGTGAGTTGGATGGTGAAGTGGAGATGAGTGGAGGGTGAGTGGATAATTAGCTATTTATTTATTTAAATAGCTAATTAAATTAGCCAAGGGATGTGAGAGTATGCTTTAAGCATGATATTAATTCTAAAGGGATGTGGATGAATTCTAATCGAATGTGAGAGGGTAGTGATCTAGAATGCATTCTAGAACTGATTTGTCATATTATGCAAAGGATAGGGATAATTAGGAATGACTAGAAATAGGTAAGTATTTTTAGGGTGTCTACATTTGCCCCTCTTTAAAGTATTATTACGAAGTAATAGCATTTTAAAGATAGTAGACACATGTAGATCAATGAGTGGATGACATGGAAGCATGGTGGACCTGCTTGATATGCCTCGGTGAAGCATTTGGATGCCCCAGCAAGTATGGATTATACTAAGGGATTGCCCCCTCAAGCGGGTGAGTAACGCAACAAAGCGGTAGATAGCCGCTTGATAGGAGGAAGGAAAGGCAGAGGATTCAAAAGAGAGTAGAAGGATGATGGGAGGGATTTTGCTCGTAGCATGAGCTTCCATTCAAATAGTGAAAGTTAGAGCAACCTTATTTTGTTGTTGCACAATAGAGTTGTCACCATGATTATTAAAGAATCGTGATGTTTAACCCATTATGTGCATAAACAAACACACACACACAACAAACAAAAAGAGAAAAAGTGAAACAAACTCTGATCCATAATCAAAAGCAATTGCAAACACACCATAAAAATTGCTTTAAATATGATTTTTTGGATTGAATTTAAACATTACGATTTTTCCGTAATTTTAATAATTAATTAACATCTGTGAGCAAAGCTGTGGAAATCAGAAAAACCAGAAAGAAATGCAGAGAACAATGACACAATCCGTTAATAACAGAGTTCAGCATGAAGCCTACATCTCCAGGTCCATAATAATGGGACTGATCTATCAAAATAACATTCAAACACTTACAATTTGGTGTAGAAGGCAATTCATATCTTCCTCAACCTGTCACAACATTCTAACTATAAAATAAACCATGGTCTCCTTTGAAAATTTCTCATGAAAATGCTCCAAGCTCTCACAAAAGCTCTATAAGCTTACACAGACCTATAGAATTAACTCTTCAAATGGCAACTCGCTCCTTTTATAACTCGTTCACCCCCAATGGCCTAGCGGCGGGGTATATTTTGGCACTTGGTTGGTTAGGGGGTCGATCCCCCCTAACCTCCTCCACCACTTTATTTTACCCACATTGGGATTAAATCCCACATTGTTCGCATTAAAAGTGGGCGTCATGTTTAAAATGGGCAAAGTGGTAATTCAAGGTGGCTTGGCTGCATTTTGTTTGTGCCATGATGATCGGTCGGTAAGGTTTTGGCTAAGTTGGGTGTTGTTTGGCTAGAAGGAGCTAAGTTTTGTTAGGATTGTGGAGTTGAATTGCTTCATAGCTAGCATATTATACACCTTCTTTGGAATACACGATGAACCGACATCGGTCAAAGAAAGGAGCAAACATCGGTCGCAAGCCAAAGGATCGACATCGGTCGGGAACCGAAGCGTCGATTACTTGTGCGTGAAAGTTTATATTTAACTCACGGGAATTTAATCTAGCTTTTGTTTTAAAGCTGATTTAAAGGTTGTAAATGCATAGCTAAGGTGCCCTAAGTTTGTCTAAGCTTATATAAGCTAGAAAACTAGGGTTAGAACATAAGGAATGAGAAAAGAGAAGAATTGAGCTATCCTTGGTTGAAAGGATGAAGAAGAAGAAGAAGAAGAAGAAGAAAGCGATTGCATGAAGATAGGAGCTTTCATAGAGAGAAGTTGAATAGAAGGAAAGTGCAGGTACATTGTTGGTGAGAAGATGGTATTATCTTCTATTGTATTTCCTTTGTATTATTTAGTCTCATGTAATGGCTTGCATAGTATGCAAAGCACTTAGTGTTTCTTCTTGTTAGATCCACAAGTTGTTGTGAGATCTTGTTATTGCTCATTCTTGTAGATCCACGTGTTGTGAGATCTTGTATTACAGATCCATGAGATCATGATGTATTGTTGATCCATAGGAATCTAGTATTGTAGAGGAAGTTGTCTTCATGTTTGCTGAGTTGATGCGGTGATGATGGAGAGACTTATTTATTGGTGGTGCGGTTACTGATTGCACATTGGTAGACCCTTCAGAGGTCTTGTTTGCAGATTCACATTACGGTGAGAGCTTGGTTGCACGGTGGCGAGATGCGGGGTAGCTTTAGGTATGTGAGATCTGGTGGTCTTTCACAGCACGCCAGTTGTAGTGCACTCACGTAGATCCAGTTAGAGATCGAGAAAACACATGTGGTGGTATGGAGGCACGGTTTACTGTACTCAGGAAGATCTGGTTGGAGATCTGGAGGAGGAGATACTCTTGTAGAGATACATGTACTCTTGTTCATAAGAGTTGGTTTGTAATCTCTTGTTATATTACATATATGAGATCTCTATCTTTGGTGGACGTAGCCCACATTGGGTGAACCACGGTATATGTTGTGTTATGTGTGGGTACTTTTGTTTGATTTGGATTATTCTTGTTTACGCTTTCACTGTTGTAGATTTTGTGGGGATTGTTAGATCCGTATTTGCATGTTTTGAGTTTTATACTCAATGGTTGCAATGTTTCCGCAGAGTCCCATCCCCAACAACTGGTATTGGAGCGATGGCTTTTAGTTTTTTGAGCAAAGGGTTTGCTTAATGGTTTTTTTAGTGCTTTTATGATGGTGTATGAGAGTAGGGTTTGTTTTTCCTGATGTGAAAATCGCAGGAAAATATTGAATCTCAAGTGGGAACTGGAAGAGTAAGGTTGCCGAAAATTATAGTGACCGGCGTCGGCAAGGTGACCGTGGTCGGTTAAAGGGTGACCATGGTCGGTTACTGGGCAACTTGGTTTTAAACAGAAAATCACAAATCTGAAGAAATGGAGAGATGCATGGAATGTATCTTGTTTGTTGAGGTGTCCCTGGTTCTTGGCCAGAATGGTTTTGGCTATGTTGGGCGGTGTTTAGCTAGGAGGGAGCTAAGTTTAGCTCGGAGGGTTAGTGCGGTGGAGTCGGTGGAAGTTAAGGAGTTGGCGAATGTGGCAGGTCAGTGGATGAGTTGGCGGTGTGGGATAAGCAATATGCGGTGGCAAGATAAATAAACCTAGGTCGGCCGAGTTGGTAAACTAACTCGGCGAAATGAGCATGGTAACTCAGTCCATAGACATGGTAAATGCTTAGCATAATTTACAATATAATGAACTTAGTCCCACATGCACAATGTGGTGAAATACATAAGCACTTAAATACAGAAGTTTGAATATAGTGATATGAAGAAATGGAGGCAAAGGCACCCCTCCGCAAAAAGAGTGTGTTGACCTTGGCTGAGGGCCCCAACCAGCAAATAGCGGGGCCCACCCGTCCGATAACAAGTGTCGAAGACCGAAGGCGCAAAACAACTTTTTTCTTCAATACCACATTGTCACTTGTCATTGTTTGATTGGTCCACATGGCGAGTGTGCACGCGTCCAACTCATCTCGAACCTACAATCCCATATTTTTGTCAGATTGCCAAAAATTTCAGCATGCAATAACTTTCGCATACAACATCGGTTTTCAACGTTTAATATACCGCCAGAAAGCTCTCGACCTGCTCTACACAATGAAACTAATTGCAACAGATTTTGGGAGGATTATAAATCGATGTTTCTCCATAAGGACCCCCTAGATCACACCTTCCCACTGAGAAACTTTTGGACCTCCAAAAGTACTTTCAATTGGTAATGAGGTGAGGGTACTTTTCCCTCACCTTTCCAATTTCCATCCATTTCGCCTTGTTCGGATGCATTCCCTTCAAACCCACACAAAGATATTCAACATCACCCCTTCGCGAGGTTCTCACCTTCCTGTCCAGAATGATATCTTCCTGCAACTCATCCAAATACTCAGGAGCAAAATCATCAATGAAGGTACAAAATACTATCATCATGATCTATAATCATAGGAGGCTCATACAATTTCAGATTTTCAACATTCACAACTAAATAAATCTGCATGTAAGGAGGTAAATCTAACCGGAAAGCATTATTACCAACTTTTTCCAAGATTTGGAATGGACCATACCGAATTGGTTTCAACTTTTTACCTTCACCTGTTAGTCTTCCCTATTGATGTGAAGCCAAACTGAATCACCCACTTGAAATTTGTGATCAGTTCGATGTTTATCGTGCCTAGCCTTGTATTTGGCTTGACTTTTCTCCAACTATTCTCGGACAAACTGATGGACCAGCTATATCTTTTGCACGAACTTCTTAGCTTTATCAGTATCATTGTCCATTAACAACAGATTCTTGTCCAAAAGAAAATCTAATGGATATTTAGGCAGATAACCAAAACAAACCTCAAATGGAGACTTCATAGTAGAAGAATGAAGTGCAAAGATTATAAGCATGTTGCACATAATACAAATGTTCATCCCACAACTTAGGATGTTTACCACAATAACCTCTAAGCAGATGTACCATTGTGCGGTTTACGACCTCTATTTGACCATCGATCTGTGGATGAAAAGCAATACTTTTCTTCAACTTAGTGTCCATCAAATCCCACAAAGTTGACCAAAATTCCCCAAGAAACCTGGAATCCCGATCAAAAATAATAGAAGTGGGAAAACCAAAATGAACCCATACATGCTTTGAAAGAATAAGTGTGCAGTCCCTTCACCAATAATTTGCTTAGTACAAGGAATCAATACACACATTTTTCTAAATCTATCCACAACCACATAGATAGTCATGTTTTCTCCGTGACATGGGCAAGCCTCCTACAAAATCCATGGAAATACTTTCCCAAGGATGAGTAGGGACGAGAAGAGGAGTGTAAAGTCCTAACTTCTTGTTGTTAGGCTTGCTCGTGGCACAAAGAACACATCCCTTTATATATTTGGCTACATGTTCCTGCATACGAGGCCAATAACAATACATCTATAAATGTGCAACTATTTTACCAACACCAAAATGACCAGATATAAGAGAAGTGTGAGCTTCCCTAATCATATGCACTCTTTCATCTGTGGAATACAAAGTTTACCAAAATGATACAAGAGTCCATCATGCACATGATAGTCCAATTCTCCTACTTGTTTACCACTCATCAAATCTTCATACACTTCTTTAAAATCAGCATCATTAGCATATTGTTCTTTGTAATTGTCATGAACTAGAGAACTATGTTGTAAAAGAACAGATGCAACAACAATTGGAGGTCTAGATAACATATCAACAACCTTATTTTGTATACCTTTCTTATACCTGATCACGAGATGAAACTGCTATAGGAAACCCATCCAACGAAAAGTGTCTAGATTGTTGCAGCTTGGTATGTGATTGGAGATACTGGAGAGGCTGATGATCTATATAAAACATTGTTTCCTTGCCCATCAAGTAGTGTTTCCATTTTTTCACACTTTGCACCAAAGCATACAACTCTTTATCATAGGTTGGATAGTTTCTTACCGCACTCATGAAGGTTTCAGAATGGTAACAAACAAGCTTCTTGTTCTACATCAAGACAACCCCCATTGCATATTCACTGGCATCCATCTCGATCTCAAATGATTGTTGTAAATATGGAAGTGCTAAGACAGGAGCAATACTTATTTTCTTTTTCAGTGTATCAAAAGCTCTTTGATGTTTGCCTCCCCATTGAAAGACTTGTTCGATGTTAGTCAAAGAATGTAAAGGAGATGCAATAAATGAGAAGTTAGCAATAAACTTTCTCCAATATTAAACTGCACCAAGAAAGTTCTCAAACCCTATTACATTATTGGGTTTAGGCCAGTTAACAATGACCTCAACTTTTGTAGGATCAATTTTCAATTTACCATGTCCCACAACATAACCCAAATAAATCAAAGATGTTTTCCCAAATTCACATTTAGACATCTTTAGATATAATTTCTCCTTTCTCAAAGCATCTAAGACTTTATGAATATGAATGACATGATCATCTCATGATTTACTGAAAATCAAAATATCATCTAAGTAGACTATCACAAGATATGGAACATCTCCATAAATTCCTTCAGCACTTAAATATGAAATCTTCACACATACAATTCACTATGGAGATTGAAGAAAATGTAATGCTTCCATTTCTTGATGTCTTAATCAAAGCGTAATGAGGACGGTTCTCTTGCCAGACAAGTTTATAGAAAAAAGACTCACACTGACATATATATTAGAGCAGACTCGCATCATCACCCTTCTCAAAAGGATGGTGTCTTAAATACCTTGTTTACTAGAGCTCTTAGAATTTCCGACATAAATCACTTACCCTTTGAGGAAAAACACCTAACCAATGTTCTCACTAGGAATGGATACAAAAAGTGGCAAATTAGAGCCGCTGCCAAGAAGGCTAAGGAGTGCCTATCAAGGTCTTCTCGATCCTCTGATTTTTGCAACAGTGGCAGCAATAAAGCTTTCCTACCCTACATTTATGGGACTACTGATAGGATTGTCGAATATTAAGAAAAAGGGTATAAAAACTTGTTTTAGACCTATAAAAACCATTAGAAACAAATTAAAAAACCCTAAAGACCCAATTTGTCCAAACTTAAGAAAAGGGGTTTACTCCATACCGTGTGCTTGTGGTAAAACATACATCGGGGAAACAGGAAGGTCACTAAAAACTAGACTACATGAACATTGTAAAGACTTAGAGTATACCCGGGTTGGAAAATCAGCTTTGGTGGATCACAAAGACATCACAAAACATGCCATTTGCATCGATAACGCAAAATTAATAGCAATTGAATCACACTACGCAAATAGGAAATTATGTGAAGCCGTCAAGATTGAAAAACATCCTAACAACCTAAATCACGATGACGGGTGGAAACTAAGTCAATCATGGAAACCCCTACTTCATAAGTTAACATTCACTCCCTCTTCATCTTGCGTTTGATGAATTTTTGTGTTTTTCCTTTCTTTTTGTTTCCTGTCTATCAATGTTTGTCCTTTATTTTACCTTTTGTGTTCTCTTCCCCCCTCTTCCTCATAATATATCGTTTTTATTTTTGTGTTTTGTCCCCTTCTCCTTATTATCAATTTTTGTCTTTATTTTATTTTTATTTACTTTATCATTTTTCCATTTTTCTTGTTATTTTTCCTTCACATCTTTTCGGAACAACATGTCTCTTGTAATGGATTATTTATAATAGTTCAATTTCCATATCTGCTCTCAAGCAATAGCTTCACCCTGATGATGGTTCCCGTATTGGAATCGAAACATCGGTATTAATCTTCCTTACGTAGTGTATCTAGAAATTCCATTCATTATCTGACCTGCGAAATGAATCTCAAATCTTTTATCACAAGATCATTAATGAATGGTCTAAAACATCATTCATCACACGCATGAATGCAATCGGTGCATTGCACAATCCAAAAGGCATAACAAGTCATTCAAACAAACCTCGTTTTGTTTTAAAAGCGATTTTCAAATATCACCTTCACTAATTCTCACCTAGTGATAACCACTTCTTAAGTCTAACTTAGTGAAATAAACAACATTTTTCAACTGATCCAATAAATCATCAATGCAAGGAAGAGGGTACCGATTTTTCACCGTGATCTTGTTTAAGGCACAAAAATCAACACACATACGCCATCTTTCTTAGGCACCAAAATGATAGGCGAACCACAAGGAGATGAACTTGGATGGATAACTCCTTTTGCCAACAATTCCATCACCTGTTTCTTGATTTCCTCGTTTTCAACCACGGACAATCTATACATACCAATGTTAGGAAGAGGTGAATCCTGCAACAATTGTATCTCATGTTGAACCCCTCTTTTAGGAGGTAGGTCTTATGGATCCTGAAACACATCATCATAGTTAGAAATATTCTTAATCAATTCATTACGATGTTTAGGATCATAATTCTCAAAAGCCTTGGAATGTTCTCTCTTTGGCTTTGATCACCATGAGTACAAAACTCTTGCTTGAATTTACAAGCCTTTTCATTTGCCTGCAGAAACCAAAGAAAGACTTGTTTTCACACGATGAGCTCTAATAATATATTCAATCCCATCTTTAACAAGCAAGTATTTATTCTCTTCCTTGTAGAAGAATGCTTTACGATCATAAAGATATGGACTTCCCAAAACCAAACCACAAATGTCTAATGGAACAACATCCAAATCAACCTCATCAATGAACTTGTCAATAATGGAAAATCTGAATCTACAAGTTTTCGTTACCTGTAATTTTGCATCATCACAAACCCACCCAAAGGATAAGGCTTAGGATGTGGTTTGGTTTGAGTCCCAATTTCTTCACAACCTCCTCTGAAATCAGATTAGCTTGAGATCCACTATCAAATAGAGTGTCTATTTTTGTATGCTTAGAAACAACTCTAAGGTGGAAAAGCTCATTTCTTTTCTTTTCATCATGCATAGATTGTTGTTTAGAAGAAGATGCAACATTAGATGAACTAGTGCTAGAAGAAGAGGAAGAATTACAACCTTGTAAACCCATGGCCGTGATCTTGGTTTCATCACCAGAATCGGATCAAGATCCTGCTGCACCACATTGCATTGGTCTTCTTTTCTTTCCCTTTCTTATTGTTAAACCACTTAGGCTTAAGTTCTAGATGTAACTTCCAACACTTAGATTCATCATGATTCTTTTTGCAATGATTACAAAATGGTTTATCATCTTCTTTCTTAATAGTAGAATTAGTCTTTTGCTTACCCTTTCCTTTACCTTGTTCTTTCGAACCTTTCTCTTTGTTGTCAAATTGCTTGTTCTTGTTTTTCGAAGATGACTCTTTGGTCATTTTCCCTCTTGCTTCCAAATGAGTAGCTTGCACACACATCGCATCAAGGTTAGTAGGATTAAACACAAGAATCATGTCTCAAATAGCTATGTAACCCACCAATATATTTCAGCAGTGTTTCTTGTGTATGGAGAGAAATACCCAAAATGAGAGCCTTTTTCTAAACTCACGTGTATAATCTTGAACACTTTGTCCCTTAGTTTGCCTTAAACTTTACCAATCCATCATAGCTTGTTGCATATAACCCAAAGGATAAAATTGTTGTCTTAAATCAGAAAAAAAAAAATCATTCCAAGAAGAGACTGTTTTACCTTTTTCTCATCAATCTCTTGAAGCTTACTCTCCCACCAAATGAGTGTTGTGCCACCCATTCGAAGAGTTATCAAATGAATTTTTGCCTCGTCATCAACAATTTTATGAACCCTGCAATATACTTCAATCTGTTTGATCCAGTTATCCAACTTTTTGCATTAAGCTCTCCATTATACATTTGCAATTCAAACTTAATATCCAGTTTTAATGAAGGAAGAGAATCATAATTTCGTTTACCACTTTTTGAAGACGGAGAATCAGATTCAGATGAAGAAGGCTCTTCTTTTTAGGTTTTTTTCCTTTCCTAGCTTCTTTCTACAACTTTCTTCTCCGATCTCAGTACAATTCCTCCACCATTACTTTCATCCGCATGAAGGATTCACAAAATTCTTCTTCTACATCATGATCTTCAACGCCCGAAGACATCCGAGTTTCATTGCTTCTACATGGGGAAGAGCTTGAGATCACCAATTCTTATGCTTACTTGGGGATGTTCTTCTTTGGACCTTGCTTGATCTATGATTGGCACTTCACCTCGGGTTAATAAGGGTTATGGCTCCTTGGCAATCTTGGAGAGACAGTGCTTTCGTCATCACTTCCAAGACATCATGTCCAAGTTATCCCTCTCGACTCTCTTTTCACCTTCGCCAGCTTCTTCCCCCTCCACCCCATTTTGCCTCACTCCCTTACGATCGGATGTTTGATACCCTTTCCTCCGCCATTCCAGACGCCTGCTCTACGCTCATTCCCCACTCTACCCCCACTCTCCCTGCTAAGAGAACCTGCCCCATGAACCAGTGGTACGATGATGACTGCAAAGCCCTCCACCGTCAGCTTCGCTTCGCCTTCACACATGCTCTCCCTTCATTCCCATCTCTCAAGTCCGACTACCGTCGTCTCCTTCGCCACAAGAAACGCACCTTTATATCTCGTCGCCGCTTTGAGCTTCGTGCCTCCCTTATGCACTCCCCTAAGCATTTCTTGGCGTACCATCCTTCCCCACCATTCCTCCTTACCCCAGGACCTACTTCCCACCTCCATGTTCACTCAAACTTCCACCCTTTATGATATTCTTGGCCAGCCACCAGATCCAGGTGGTTTCCCCTACCCCTACCTACCATATCTTCACCTACACAAATGTAAAGAAAGCCATTTTTGCCATGAATAGCAGCAGGAGAGATTCCAGGCAGAATTCTTCAAGCACGGCTTAGACACCCCAAACAACTACCTCATTGATCTCTTCAATCAGGTGGTTTGTACGGGGTTTCTGAAGTCTTGGTCCCATCATATCATTCACCCCATTCACAAGTGGAGCCCCACTCGGCCGAGCCGAACAACTACAAGACGATCATGGTTGGCCACACTTCTCCAAGCTCTATGCCACGGTCCTCCACATGTTACTTTCTGAGTTCCTGGAACAACACCATTGCAGAGCCAAGGGGCAAGCGGGGTTCCGGCCTACTTACCAGACCATCGACCACATCCTCACCCTTCGAGCCATCATTGAGGCTCGTCACCGATCTTCTAAAGTCTTCTGTTGCTTTGTTGATTTTCAGAAGGCTTTTGATTCTGTACCACAAGAAGCTCTTTTCCGTAGACTCGGTATCTCCGAAACTCTTCTTGCAACCATTATGCGCCTGTGTGAGGATTAACTTGGCCGCCTTCACACTGCCGCTGATTTTTCCGATTTCATTAGGAGTACCATCGGGGTTAAGCAGGGCTGCCCCCTCTCACCCACTTTGTTTGGTATCTACATCGATGAGCTGGAATCCTTTCTCAGAGACCATATTCAAGAAGGGGACGGTTGTCTTCTTCACCATGTGTTGATCTACATCCTCCTCTTTATGCACAATGTAGTCCTTGCTTCTTCCGAGGAGGGGCTGCAGAGACAATTGGACGCCTTAGCCCTTTTTGCGACCATAGACAGCTGACAGTTAACCTTGGTAAAACCAAGGTCATGATCTTCAATGGGTTGAAGACTTCGGACTTTCATTTCTTCTACAAAGGAGAGGAGATTGAGATTACCAGCTCCTATACTTACCTAGGCATTTTATTTCTTGGACCCGATTGGTCTTCGACGACTGCCCTTGACCCGTCGTCAACAAGGGTTATGGTTCTCTTGGCGATCTTGGAGAGACAGTGCTTCCGCCACCATTTCAGGACATCTTGTCGAAGATGTCTCTCTCGGATTCTCTTGTGTGGCCCACGGTCCTTTATGGTTCCAAGGTTTGGGGACCTTCTTCGCTCGATTCTAATTGGGCTACTGGTGAGCACATCCAGATCCTCATGCTCAAACACCTCATCCGGTGCAGAGAGACGATTCCATATAATATCATCTTGGCCGAGTTCGAGGCTCATCCCTTAAGATTGGAGACTATTTTTGGCCTAGTTTCACTTTTGCACCGCATTCGGAGGCTTATTGACTCTTTCGCAGGCAGAGATAGGTATCTCTACCTCGCCTACTGTTCCTCTGAGACTATTGCTCTTTCTGACCATTGCGGCCGCTCCCGTTGCTGGTATGCAAGAGTATCACATCTTCTCTACTCTCTCGGGATTCAGATGGACCGTCTCCCACCTTACAGATACTCCCTAGATGCCCCTGCCCACCTCCTCCCGGGTAAGCAGGATCTACATAGAATTATCAGGGAAGACATTTACAGGCAGTTCATCCAAGCATACTTGGATTAGTCCCGGATGGGCTTCATCCTAAGATGGCTTTCTATGCTGCACATTTTCTTGAGATCATAGACGGGCTTATCAACCGGCCTACGTATATCTCCGGCATTGGCTACAAGCACTCCACATTTCTCTAGGCCAGTTCAGAGTGGGTTCTCATAGGCTTCGTGTGGAGGATCATCAACTAGACCGTTCCGAGAGGATTTGCCAGCTCTGCTCTCTTCATGAGATTGAAACGGAAGACCACTTCATTTTCAGGTGCCCTATCTACTACGAGATCAGAGGGAGATTCCATTGTTTATTCCGGGAGCACCCGTCTCTTGCAGCTTTCTTCAAATATTGTGATCAACGGTGTCTTGCTCTATACCTTCAGGAGGCGCTCAGGCTCCGGAATGAGACCCTCCAGTCTCCTCCCAGACAAGCTACTTCTCTACAAATTACTTCCTTCTTTTCGGTGCTTCCCTCGGTAAGGGCACCAAGCGGCACCTTGACTCCAACTCGAATTCCTAGACCAAATCTGTCCGGACCCGGGCTGCAACCTCCCAGTCCAGAGACTTTCGTGACTACACTCAGATTAGGGCCCGTTCTCAAAGCTTGCATCCGACCAGGCGAACACAAAGAGCTCGTCTTGCTCATCCTTCTTCTATTTACCGACATTCCAGTCTTCTCATGGCTTCAGATACAAGACAAAGATATATTGCCAGCTACTTTTAGTCGGCCTCGGATCTTTAGGTGACGGGGTGAGAGGTGGGTGTCTCTCACCCTCCTCTTCGGCTCCACCCATCTACACTCTTCTGGTCACGGCGGCCTCTGCTTCTCCTTCTTCTTTCCTCTCTCTCTTCTCTTCTCTTCTTTTGTTGTTCGGGTGACCCTTTCGGTCTCCCTGCTGGCACTTCTTGCATTGTACGGTTCAGTCCCATTGACCTACTTTTGTGGTCATTCATTGGACATTAATAAAATTATCTTATCTTATCTTACTTGAGTCCGACTAGGTTCATTGTGGAGAGTTCGAGATCCTTCTTCTCGGGACGTATCATCGATGCAGATGCGGGAAACAATTCTCCACAGTATTATCTTGGCAGAGTTTGGCGCTCGTCCCTTTAGGTTCGAAGCAATTTTTGGCCTTGTCCCCCTCCTACATCGTATTTGGAGGCTTGTTGACTCCTCTGTGGGAAGGGACAGATATCCTTACCACACCTACTACTCCTCTCGCGGCCATTGCTTCAATCGCTGCGCGTTCGGTCATTCTCATTGTTGGTATGTTGATGTTTCACGACTTCTTGAGTCTATTGGTATTCAGACAGATCACCTCCCACCGTATAATTTCTCTTTGGACGCTCTCGCCCATCTCCTTCCGAGCAATCATGATCCGTAAACTTCTACTTTGGAACTCTACGAATCACACAACTATGTTGTTCTACTTTCAACTTTGGAAAATGATAGATTTGCTTGAAAATTAGAGCTTTGTAACTAATTATCTAGTGCTATAGAAAAGAAATTGCAGAGAAGGAAATAATTCAAAACTTCAACACCAACAATTTTATCCTGGAAACCTCCAATGGAGGAAAACCAGTCGGGAAGGGCAACTGCTCTTTCTTCCCACTTTTATTGGTCTAATATAGACAATTACAGATTACAATAAGTATGAAAAGAAGCAACAAGGTAAACCTTCTCTCCAATTACTTGTTTGCTCTATTTCTACACCTTGCTCCTATAATTCCAGTCCAGCCCTGAAGATCTTGCTCACTGCTCTCATTAAACTCTGCTTCTCGATCTCTCCGGATCTTGAATGAATCATTATCTTGCTCCCTTCATGCATTTATAGACCTTCCCATGTCCTCCCGTGCACCGGAGAGGTGTGAAAGGTCATGGAGGGAAGAGACACGGCTGGGCGCTCAAGTTTGCGTCCATTCGCGTTTCATTCTTCTTTTATGTTCGAAAGTATCGGGACCGCCGCCACTGAGCAGCACCGGCGGTCTCAAGACCGCCGCCTTGGGGGGCGGCGGCTCAAACCACCGCTCTGCAGCAGCGGCGGTTCTTTTCCGAGAACCTCCGTTTACCTCAATTTATTCACTATTCTTGTTTTTCCTTCTTGGTGCTAATGGAAATGATGAAGTGGTGTGTTTTCTTTGGATCCTATGGATCAAATCAGATCTCAACGAGAATCATCAGAGATGATATATACAAACAGTTCATTAAGTGTACCGGACCAACCCCCAAGGGGGATTATGTCCAAAGATGGCCTTTTATGCCACGCATTTCCTTGAGATCAACAATGGTCTTATTTCTCGGCCCCAAGACATTTCCGGCATTGGACACACACTCTTCGCATTTCCACAGGTCGGTTCGTGGTTGGTTCTCATAGACTCCGGGTTCGAGTGATCATCGAGTTGACCATTTCGAGTTGCAACTCTTCTCCCTCCACCCTTTGGGAGATCAAAATGGAAGAGCAATTAATCTTCCATTGCCCCATCTACTACGAGATCATAGGGAGATTTCACTGTCTGTTTAGAGAACGTCCAACATTCACTTACTTCTTCAGATACTATGATCAAAGGTGCCTTGCTCTCTATCTTAATGGGGCTCTTAGACTTCGGGAGGAGACCCTCCAACCCCCCTCTAGGCTGATGACTACTCAGCTGATCACATCCTTTTTCACAGTGCTCTCACTTGGGAGGGGCACTAAGTGGCGGAGTGATACCAATCATGACTCCTGAGACAAGATCGTCCAGGACTCAAGGTATTATTTCACAGACCAAGGACATCTAGACACGCGATAGGTCGAGACCTTCCTCCCATAGAGGGCCTTTGAGATCCATCAGACGTACGCGGATATCTCTTCCCTCCTCCGGACATCAACACACCAGATCTTCCACAACCTCCGGTTCCGGACTTCAACACATCGCCAGAAGCCTTCTTTCAATGGGATTCAATTATTTGTTGTGGAGGCCTCCTTCTTGCATCCTCTGCTTCTCCTTCCTTCCTCCGCTTGTTCGGGCTCTATTGATCTCAACAAGCTTTCTCGGGCCCTCTTTATGCCCGTTCCTCTTTCTCTTCTTCTTCTTTTCTTCTCTTCTCTGGTTTTATTCAGAGACCTTTTGGTTCCTTGGCTGGTTTCTTGTTCACTGTTTTGTATCGGCGTAGTCACATTGACCTACTTTTGTGGTCATTTGTTAGACATTTAATATATTTATCTTATCTTATTTATCCTCAACCATATCTCTGCACTTCATGACCGCCTCAATCCAATTTTCGGATCAAAGCTTGTTAATTCTCCCTCACCTTTTCTAGAGCAGGACCTTGTCAACATACACCACAAACTTGCAATCCAAAACAACCGTTAAATTGATCATAGACCAGCTCGATACCAAATGATCCGTGATCAAAAGTGATTGCAAACACACCATAAAAATTGCTTTAAATATGATTTTTGGATTGAATTTAAACATTACGATTTTTCCGTAATTTTAATAATTAATTAAAATCAATGAATTAATTGTGGAAATCAGAAAAACCAGAAAGAAATGCAGAGAACAATGACACAATCCGTTGATAACGGAGTTCGACACGAAGCCTACATCTCTAGGTCCATAATAATGGGACCGATCTATTAAAATAACCTTCAAACACTTACAAATTGGTGTACAAGGCAATTCAAATCTTCCTCAACCTGTCACAATATTCTATCTAGCAAAATAAACCCTGGTCTCCTTTGGAAATTTCTCACAAAAATGCTCCAAGCTCTCATAAAAGCTCTATAAGCTTACACGAGACCAGCAGAAATAACTCTTAAAATGGTGACTCACTCCTTTTATAACTCATTCACCCCCAATGGCCTAACAACGGGGTATATTTTTGGCACTTGATTGGTCGGGGTCGATCCCACCTAACCTTCTCCACCGCTTTGTTTTACCCACATTTGCATTAAATCCCACATTGTTCGAATGAAAAGTGGGCGGCGTGTTTAAAATGGGCGAACCTAGTAATCCAAGTTGGCTTGGCCGCATTTTGTTGGTGCCACGTTGATTGGTCAATATGGTTGTGGCTATGTTGGGCGGTGTTTGGCGAGGAGGAGCTAAGTTTAGCTCGGCAACAGTTGGTGAGGTGGAGTCGGTGGAAGTTAAGGAGTTGGCAGATGAGGCAAGTCGATGGATGAGCTAGCGGTGTGGGATGAGCTAGCGGTGGCAAGCTAAATAAAGCCAGGTCGGTCAAGTTGGTAAACTAACTCGGCAAGTTGGGCATGTTAACTCGGTCTATAGGCATGGTAAATGCTTAGCATAATTTACAATATAATGAACTTAGTCCCACATGCACAATGTGGTGAAATACATAAGCATTTAAATACAGAAGTTTGAATATAGTGATATCGGAAACGGAGGAAAAGGCACCCCTCAGAAAAAGAGTGTGTTGACCCTAGCTGAGGGCCCCAACCAACAAATAACAGGGGCCCACCCGTCCGATAACAAGTGTCGAAGACCGGAGGTGCAAAACAACTTTTTCTTCAATACCACATTGTCACTTGTCGTTGTTTGATTGGTCTACATGGTGAGTGTGCACACGTCCAAGTCATTTTGAACTTGCGCGCAATCCCATACTTTGCCATATTGCCAAAAATTTCAACATGCAATAACTTTTGCATACGACCTATGTTTTCAACGTTCAATATACTACCGGAAAGCTCTCGACCTACTCTACACAATGATAATCTTGATTGCCACAGATTTTGGGAAGATTGTAGATCAGTGTTTCTCAATAGGGATCCCTGGATCAAACTCAATACACAATAAATGTATACACCAAGGTTATAAATGAACCAAGATAACAAAATACTTGTAATTGGTCCAAAGCAAACCAAAAGATAAAAAGTAAAGCAAACCTAATATACACAGTAAAATTATGCACCATGGCTATAAATGAACCAAGATGATAATGAAATACTTGTAATTGGTCAAAAAATAATAGCAACAATGCAACACAACTGTAAATAAAGACAATTAACTATGCCCCTAATGTGTTCCACAATGATAATTAAGCAAATTTGGATGCCACAATGCAAGGATTCATGCGGGGATTAGATCGGATGAAGAGCGGAGTCAAGTGAATCCTAATGACACTCTTGTTGGATCTTGTTGAAGAGTAATCTGAGATTGAATGGGCCATTGCCCCCAAGCAAGGATGCATGCTTATGGAGAAAATGAGAGCCGAGATTGCCCCAGCGAGGATACATGCAAGGGAGAGGATTGATTTGATTTGCCCCCAAGCAAGGATGCATGCAGGGGGTTTGATGATTTGTTGTGATAGTTGCAAAATGGTTGGAATGATCACTAGGATAGGAGTTAAAAGTTTGATTTCGTTGAGTTATGTTGATTTGTTGGGATTTTTATATTTTTGTAAATTTTTAGGATTTTGTGATTATTTGAATGTTTTTGTTACTTTGATTATTTGATTTTTTTAGTTTTGTGATTTTTGAATGTTTGTAGATTTTGTTGGATTTTTTGACTCGATAAAAGGAGTGTACACTATCGAACTCATGTTCACACAATTGTGAACATTTCATTCCATTGGAAAAATGGATTGTAGATGATAAAGTGATGAGATATCTAACTCCACGCAACTAGTAAAATGCGAGGGCTCAACACCAAAGCAAGAAGGATATGAGACAAAGGAGACAAGTGATATGAAAATGAAGATGATGGATGTAAATACACAAGGTGTAACAATGGTCCATTTGGGAAAGTGTAACTCATTTCCAATCAAGATTATCTGACCGATTCCAAGATGATGTCACTTCATAGATTTAGATTCATTGATGGCCTATTGATTGGCAAGATCCGGTTTAAGGACTTATTATCTCTCTTAACATGAGCAACTAAATTGATTCTTTGGATTTTTATGATTAAGCACGTTGGATTTGGATTTTATAACTCCCTACATCTTGCCCCATGCCACCAATAAGAGGCAAGGGCTCAACACCAAAGACAAAACATAGGTGAGTAAGGATACCTTCCTCCTTTCCCAGTCTCACACTACTAGTAAGAAGTGTGGGCTCAACACCAAAGACTGCGAAGGATGAAAGGTGTAATAATTTATTTATTTATTTGTATTCTTGATTGATTTTTCCTTGTATGTTGATATTGTGCTTGTTGGGAAGGAAAGTTTGCCCCCAAATCTCAGCCTCATGCAACTAGTAGGACGCAAGGGTTCAACACCTTAGACTGAGATGGACAGTTAAAAGATTCGGGTAAAGAAGTTTAGTGCTTTTTGTTAAAGAAGCTTGTTTGGAAGGAGAATTTGCCATCGTAAGCTTCTAGACAAAACTATAGGTAAAAATATCATAAATGGGAGAAACCATAATAGGGATGAGATACACAATACCTAATAAGAACAATATTAACATGTGTCTTATAGGTGAAGAGTGTGAAAAGATGATGATGTTATGATTGAGATATCTGTCAATGGGTGAAAAGTTTTAAACTATTTGTTAGATGAGTTGACAATACAAGCAGCCCCCTAGTGTGGAAAGAACCTGTGGATAAGTAGTTTTTGCTTCTACGGTTTTTATTTTCATATAACGCATTGATGAAATGATGGCTATGGGATATTTTTGTTTCTTTTTACGCTGTGATTTTTGTTGTTGTTTTGCGAACTAGAGTTGGCAATGGACTCATTGTTTTAGAAGAGGTCCAGGTGAGTGAAATGGTCCTGATTTACGAGACTTGGGTGGACGAGGTCTAAATCAATGGTGTGGATCAAAAGATTTTCAATGAATAGGTGATTTGAGTGGTCCTGATTTACGAGACTTGGTCGAACAAGGTCCAAATCAATGGAGTAGATAGAGAGATTTTCGATAAATCTATGATTTGATTAGTCCTGAGTTACGAGACTTAGGCAGACGAGGTCCAACTCAACGCAGTAAATAGAAATATTTTCAATAAATTTGTGATTGAATTGGTCCTGATTTACGAGACTTGGGCGGACAAGGTCCAAGTCAACGGAGTACATAGAAAGATTTTCAATAAATTGAAAATTTGACAAGTCCTGTTCTATGAGACTTGGGCAGACGAGGTTCAAGTCAACGAAGTAAATAGAAAAATTTCAATGAATCTATGATTGGATTGGTCCTGATATACGAGACTTGGGTGGACAAGGTCCCAAGTCGGTGGAGTAAAGAGAAATATTTTCAATGTATAAGGAGTGATTATTCATGATGTTTGGTTTCAAAAGGTCATGAGGACCAAATGAGAGGATTGGATTGTTTGATCATTGATGTTATATTTTCCATTAAATCTTGAAATCGGTTTATGTTGATAACTTTAGGAACACGCACATCATGGAATGCATGAGTACAGATATCTTGACACGTAGGTGATATTGTGGTCAAATCCATGAGAGGGATTTGTGCGAGATGTCTTCTCTAATGGTTTGATAATGTCATAAGATTCAGACAAAGATTGCGTATTGGACGACTGTTTTGGAACAACAATAGACTTAGGAGTGGACACTTGAGGTATTATGGACGTGGAAGACTGCTTAGTTGCAGGTGTCCAAACCGGTGTTTTAACGTTGTTATATCGACTAGGAATGTTAGTTGTGATGGTAGCCACATTGCGTGGCGTAGAATCCTTGTTGGATGATTGGCCCTTATCATTAGATTTTACATTTGTACCGTGAGTGAGTTGAAAGCAATTCTTGACTCACTTTGTTATTAGAATGTCGATTCAATGTGTGGTTGTATTAGAAGTATCTTCAACTTGACCATTGATCTGGTGGTTATTCACAATATTTTGATTCATTATACCATGTAGGTTTTGGTTTCCCTTTTGTGAAGGGTATTGTTAGTGGATAAGTGACCATGTTAGCTTCTTCTAATTGATGGAGGACACTTGAAAGGCTTTCTCCAAGAGGTGTGAATTGTCTTTGCTTGATTTCACATGGAGTAGTTTCTTTACTAGGGAAGATAACTTGATTGATTTTGGTGATCATTGTTGTTGTGAGATTGATCGTTTGAAGGAGGTTTGATAAGGCCTTTTGCAATAAGAGATCTTTCAAGTTTAGTTCCTTTTTCAATTACTTCTTCAAAGTTGTTTAGACAATAGATTTGTTATGAAAATGCCTATCAACCTTTTGTTGGGTATTGAGCAAGGAAATCGGTTTGTGATTCCTTGCCATTGATGAAGGAAGGAGGTGAAAGGTTTATTGTTTCTTTGCTTTGTTTTGCAAAGGTTTGTCATGGTGAGTTTTGTTGACATATCATGAAGTTTGTCTAGAAAAGCTTCATTTGATGCGTTGCGTGTGGTCGTCATTGTTTAGTGAAACCAGTGTTTGATTTGATCAAAAGTTAAAATTGTGTTTCGGATCAAATCAATGGATATTTTACTTTTTTAATCGATTTGGGATTGATTTTAAAGTCTGTTAGGACTGATTTGATGAAATATTTGCTTAAGGTTGGATAAAGTGAATAGCCAAACCATAAGACTCTCGATTTGTTTCAGATTTAAAATTTACTTAATACGCGAATAAAGTGAATATTCAACGTATAAGGTTTTTAGATTTGATTAACTTTCTTAATACGTGAATAAAGTGAATATTCAACGTATAAGGTTTTGGATTTGATTCGTGATTTGATTACTTATGAATTGCCTATAATTGAATAAAGTGAATATTCAACAAATGAGGCTCTTGATTGGATTTGATTTGATGTGGTCAAATACATGAATAAAGTGAATATTCAACGTATGAAGGATTTGATTGAAATTGATTTTTCTTAAACTTGATAATGTGAATATCAAAGTATAAGACTTAGAAGTTGAGAATGATTGCGCTTAAATTTTGACAAAGTGAATGTCAAAATAGAAGACGTAGATGTTGAGAATGATTTTGCTTAAACTTGATAAAGTGAATATCAAAGTATAAGACTTAGAGATGGAATGATTGCTCAAATTTGGATATGGGTATCCAAAATTTAAGATTTTGACACTTGACTGTGGATGTGCTTAGCTTGGATAAAGTAAGTACCCAAAGCAAAGACTTGTGATTGAATTTTTGATTTTGCTTAACTTTGATAAAGTGAATACCAAAGTGTAAGACTTGGATTGAAATGGATTGCTTAAATTAGGATATGGGTATCCAAAATTTAAGACTTAGACTTTGATTTAGATTGAATGATGTGCTTATTCTTGGAAAGTGAATCCAAAGAGTAAGGCTTAGACTTGATTTAATTCAATTTGGAATGGGTATTCAAAAGAGAAGAGTTTACAAATTTTGAAGAGAGTTTGATTTTGATGGGAATGGAATATGATGTGGTTTAAGAGAAGAATGTGAAACACAAATTAATCTGACTCAAGTAATTTGGATAACAACAGTGGTAAGGAGAGCTTTCAAAGACCTTGGTTTGGTTTGTCAAGCTTCCTATATATGGATCTCTCTCTAAATACCAAATGTTACCCAAACAAGCGTGGTATACTAGAAAATTTCTGATAGTCACCGACTTTACTTTACCCCCTTGATTAATAAAGTTGGATTTTACTCTGCTCAATCAATCAAACCGAGGTCGTTACTAAGGATAACATTGGCTCTAAATCTCACAAGTGTACTAGTCAAGTAGGTGGGGGTACCCATTTCGTTGGCTAGTTCCCTCAAGGTGCCAACTACTTTGGGGTTCTTGTGGTACTCACAATGAGTTTTAGGACCATGTCCAAGCACTTCCCACAGTTAAAGAAACGAAAATAAACCCTTATCCGAACTTGTAATACAAATTTATTAAATTTATTAAACTAAAGTTTGTTTTGTTTTCTTCGATCAAGGCAATCTACACAAGATGTTAGTAGTTTGATTGAGTTTTCAAGGTAGTCTTCGTACGATGAGATCCAAAGCACACAATAAATTAGTAGTTTTCCTACAATGAAAAACACAATATAAAACAAAAGAACAAACTTCACTGTTTCGATTCTCAAGATCACCCAAAAGGGTGTGAGAGAAGAGCATACGCAGTGGTTTGATTAATAGATTAGATAAAGATTAAGAGCAAAACAAGCGTTAGATTTTTTTATGAAATCTACAAAATAAGTTGAAAAACAATGCTAAGATAGTGATTAGAAATAATTTAACATGCTGGAAAAATTATGAAAATCGTAAAAAGACAAACAAATGTTAGCGCATGCAATTAGATGCGCTAAGCGTAAAGGCTATGGTAGTGCACTCAAGTAGGTGCGCTAGCGTGAAGAGTTACATGGTAGCACGCTCAAGTAGGTGTGTTAGCGTGACAAAGACTTCTTCAATTTCAGGACTGGTTATGGAAGCACGTGCGTAAAGACAACAAAAAAAGCTAGAGCATACAGTTGACACTAGCGCATATGAGTGGTTGACACTAGTGTGCGTGCAAGTGCTAAGAAAACAGTGGTTAAACGCTAGCATGTGTAGTGTTACGCTAGCGCGTATATGTAGAGAGAGAAAAATAGGTGGTTGAACGCTAACGCGTGTAGTGCTACACTAGCGCACTTCACATGTGACACTAGTACATGTAGTGATACGCTAGCCCAGGGATCTTGTAGGTGCTCAAAAAATGAAAAATACGGCAAAAAGACTGTGTTTTTGAGGTTTTTCTCTGTTCACTCCACCAAACACTCTAAAATTTTGATAGTCTAGAAACAAAACAAGTAACACACAAACAAAGTTAGTTTAACAAAAATAAGTTTAAAAAAATAAAGAATTACGTGGGTGTCCCATTGGGCGTGCCAGAATGTGTACAAGGAAAATTGAAAGCAATGGAGAAATAAGTAAATAATAAACAGATGCAAACCTTCCTTTGAGTCTTCTTACAACCTCAAACAAGACAACTGAAGTGTGGAATGGAGTACCACACTTGTTGAATTTTTGGATAGTTTGATTGTGGATACTCCACCATGATTCCAAATGGAAGAAGAATGCTACAAGCAATGGGTAATTGAATGGACAGCCTTTCGGTATGCAAATTCCAATGGCAAATGGGCAGAGTTTTGTTGCAAATGCTTAAAGCTTCCAAGGATGAATTGTGAAGGATTGAGTCTCATATTTATAGCTAAAGGAGAGGCCATGGATTGTGGATCAAGGTTTGAATGAGTTGCAGGAAATGAATGCATTTTCCTGAATTAGCAAGTTGATTTGGTCTGTGTAGTTGGATGGTTTGAATATTCATTTAAGGGCAATGAATATTTAGTTGGCTTTTAATTTTATTCGAGAAGGTGGTTGTACGTGAATATTTTGCTTCCACTTTTGTAGGGTTCTAGAACTTGAGTGGAGTGAGCTAGTTCAACTTGAGTGAGTTGGATGGTGAAGTGGAGATGAGTGGAGGGTGAGTGGATAATTAGCTATTTATTTATTTAAATAGCTAATTAAATTATCCAAGGGATGTGAGTGTATGCTTTAAGCATGATAGAATTAATTAAATTAATTCTAAAGGGATGTGGGTGAATTCTAATGGAATGTGAGAGGGTAGTGATCTAGAATGCATTCTAGAACTGATTTGGCATATTATGCAAATGATAGGGATAATTAGGAATGACTAGAAATAGGTATGTATTTTTAGGGTGTCTACAAAATCTATGTAGACCCAGGCCAAGTATGATGAATGCAAATCTTTGCTAAATCAAAGGTAGCTTCTGATAACCTATGATATGCCCAACTCATTCTTCCCGCCATTATCATGCATCCAAGCGTATAGGCAGTAAATGTGTGATTTCAAAAGTTGCATTTCTACAAATAAAGATCCAAGATGTATGGCTTCAAATCTGAATGCAGCCAAATGGTAAAAAAACATACAATTTCTCCAAGCACAGCTTACCTTATCAGATTCACATGACGAGACATTTGTTTCACTAACTAGCTCAGTGGTCCTCTGACTGGGCTAAGGTCAATCATTGGTAGTCACACGGGTATAAAGATCTTAGTCTTTTAATAATAGGCCCCTACACCAGTGCACAATAGTAGGAGATTACAGAACGCCTAGAGATGCCAATCTATGGGTGTTGCACTTTCCTATATATTACTTTGTTATATATTAAGCAAAAGTCGAAACAGATGCATCACAAAGTGACAGGATCAAACTCTTTATTAGAAGTGAACGACATAGCTTGAGGATATCCCACGACAGCTACAACAGAAAAACCAAGAGAAGCGAGTCTATGGTTGTTGTACTTTCCTATATATTGAGCAAAAGTCAGGACAGATGCATCACAAGATGACAGAATCAAACTCTTTAGTAAATAACATACCTTGAGGATATCCCACGACAGCTACAGCTTCTTGGAGATAGGGAATGTTCCCAAATTCAAGAAAATTCACTCCTTCCCAAAATTCCTCGTTATTAACGGTAAGAAGGGCAAGATCGCATTCGTGCCCAACAGCTTGCACCTCTGCCCTGTATTTAGTTGGAGAACCATGTTTACGGACAAGCACGAAGGTTTGATCTGCTACTACATGAGCATTTGTCAAAATTCTTCTACCCGAAATGACAAAACCTGCACAGCAAATACTAAATCATCTTGCATGAAACAAAAACCTGAATAATTGCAGTGTTAAACTATGTATACCAGTGCATCATGCCTGTAACCAAATACATAACATGAAGAGTTGAGTCTTACCGGATCCTGTGAGTTCTCTTTGAGGCTTATTTTGCCATGGAAGAAAATAATTAGGACTGCTTGTTACAGTAAAAACCTTCACGACAGCATCCAGAGCAAGTTCAATGGCGGCATAAGCGTCTGAACGAGTAGAGGACTCGCCACTAGAGACCGCCTCGGTATGTACATGCTGCGTCCCAGGATTCTCAGATTTTGCAGGGAGTTGGAAAAAATTGAAGCAATATATAGACCTCAAATAACTAACTTTTCTGACGGTAAACGACCTAGACAAGAGACCCGCGTTTCCGAATTCAAGTGCAGATTTCGACATTCTTTGTAATGACCTTATAGGAACTGTATCAATCAACTCCTCATGTACAGGGCTTTTAACCAGTGGCATTGGAAAACAATGTATAGATTTTAGAAAGTTACTTACGGGATTCGACTCGTAACCCATTACCCTATTTCCACGTTCCATACGATTAGCATTATTTGGGCAACATGACAGACGCTGTGTAAGAATGACGAGAGGTGATAAAAGTCTCCTCAGAGCACGAGAACGTGAGAAGGAAACCATTGCTTTTTCAGGGAGATTTGGAAAGTAATGAGTTTTCCCAGCCCAAAAGAAAGAAAAACAAATTTAAATCCTTAGTCTAGTGAAGAATTGGTTAGTTAAGAATGAAATTCAGCAATATACAAAGTCGAAACCCCACTTGGTGTATATGTCTTTTTGTGTGGTAGTAGTAAACTCTTCTACAGTCCAGGGGTTTTCAACATGCGACCCATCACGGCACCACTTGAGAGTGAGGGTTTAGGGTTTAACAGTAAAATCCAATGTGAATGACTGCAACACTCGCTAGCTTTGCACTCGAGGGCATTTGTTCTCCCTAGGTAAAAGAATATTTTTTCCTTATTGTTTAGGATAAAAATGAAGACGAGGAATTACATTATTTGGGCTTAATGCGCAAATTTCCAAGTTGAGCCATCATTCAATATTAGATAGGTCCAGCAGCTTCGAGGGGAGTTGCAATGCGCTGAGTGGAGCATTGCATTTTGTTGCTCCTACAAGACTTTGGCCTGGTAATCAAAGCTCCAACATTCTGTATGGATAGGGATACTTGTACCCTCACATTTGAATAACAAAGCGCTCCATTGCCATGCTTGTTGGGTGTTGTTGGTTTTTGTACCATATGAGATTTGTTGTAAATTACATTCAAAGGATGGATTAGACTAGGTTTGTGATGCTAATGGTCCCATGGCAAAGGGGAGGTGTTTAGAAAATGCAACATGGTGTTGATAGCGTGGAGCATTTTTTTCCGAGTGTTCAAAGTATACTTACCGATATTTGAATCAAGTATAAGGAAATATTAAGAGTTGGTTCCATGATGAGTTATTTGGAAAAGGTAGAATAAAAGTAACGAGAGAGTTATCAAACCAAATCACTATGAGACGAGCGAGATGTGTTAAAGATGCAAACCATCCCATCAATCTATTAACATTTGAGATAATTGATATGATCTAAATGTATAGTCTCGTGGGCGTAATTAAAATCTTGTCATTTCATTTCAATTCATTTTTTTGGCTCATTATAACTCCCGACATTTAACCACCAAATTTATCTTGCTAGGTAAAATTATCACTAGAAATGTTTTCAAAGAATTAATGAGAATCAACATGGGAGAAACATTACTTGAGTTGTGTTTAGGTGTGACACTATGAGGCACAACCCCACTTGCACTCTTGCAAGCCATTCAATTTTCACAATTAATTGATGAGTTCTTGTGGGTAAATTGGATATGCCAATTACCTTGTGAAATGTCCCCTTTTCTAAATTAAAAACAATCAATAATATTTTAAGTCAAAGCCACCCAATTCTTATTTTGGGACAACTTCATATTGTTATAAAATAAAAAGTATTGTTAAATACTCTTATAAGGTCGGTCTTCTTAAGGGAAGATTAAAAAATGCTTTAGGCTTCTAATTCATCTTTGGTGTTAAAAAGGAGGATATGAGGTGGGTCAAATGGCCTAAGAAAAATTATGCATGTTTATTTCAAAGATTGATATCTTGGGTTTGTGCATGGTGTGCCCTACTCTCCACTGAAGACGAAGACCTTTGGTGTGGCTCAACTTTGAGGACAAAAACCCTCATTGGATCCTATTGGGGATGAAACCCTCAATAGTCACAACACTTGGGGACGAAAACCCTCATTTGTTGCATTGGTGGCTTCATACGGAGTCACAAGTGGACTTAATTGGTAGATTTATGGAACAGCAAGGTGTTTATCCGTGCTTAGGGCACTCCTACTTCAGCTAGGGCACTTTCTAGGGTGTTGGCACCCTTCCTTCTTTGGAGTGACCCACCTGGGAAGTTCGGGATCAATTTTGAGAGGGTTTCCATGGTTGGAAAATTGTGATTTCACTTTCATTGGATAGTTAGTCTCTTCAAGATCATTTGTGCTAAAACTCTAAGTATTTATGGAGTTATGAATTTTGAAGTTTTAGTTGTATTTACACTTGAAATAAATTTACAAAATACATATTTGCTCCAGATTTCATCTTGTTAAATTTATTGAGTATTTGGGATATTTCTATCTTAATTTCTAGCCTATATTGTATGTGAATGATTGTTCCTAAGTGTTGAGTATGAGTTTGATTCCTATAGGGATATTAATTAATGTTCTAAGTTGATTTTGATACCCTAAAAGTGTAATTTCTTGTTTGTTGCTAGGATTTCTAATATTGTTAGATTTGTTGTTATAAAAATCAAATTATTTTCAATTGGGTGTTGGTGTGTTTTCATATCGATTCTTAGGATTTGTGGCCAAACCTTTATTTTTGGTTTAAGCCCTAGAAAAGGGCATTACAGTGGTATCAGAGCTTCGGTCTTCCCAGCCTAAGGGTTTCCTTGCAAGAAGATCAAAATGGTGGATAGAATTTTTGGTGATGCTAGACTCGAAAAGCTTTTCTTAGGGCAAGAAAGATTTCCCATCCTAATGGCTTAGTTGATCCATATAATTTAAAATTTAAATTGTGGAAGGAACTCTTCAAAGGAAGTTGATAATTCTCAACCATCCAAAAGGGACAACATTGCTACATGGTATGAGGAGTATAGGGCTCTTCCAGAGAAGATTCGTGATGCCATGTCATTTTCTGAGTTCATGGGAATAAGCAAGGGAAGATCAAGGCCCAAGCCTAGGTCACAAACTACACAAGAAGAAAAACTAGGGCTATAAGTAATGGAGAAGAAACAACCCATAGAGGAACCCATGACGCAAGTCAAGAAGGATAAATTGTGGAGCTTGGCTAAAGAAGGAAGAAGAAGAACTGAATTTGTTGGACATTGAGAGGGAACAACCCATTGAAGCCCAGAAGCCCCCATCACCATTGCCAAAGTAAAGCTCTTGACTGATTTTTAGATCAACAGTGTGAAGATATCACAATTTGATGAAGGATTGAAGCATGAACCTAGGGAAATCATGGAGCATGTGTCCCAAGGTAAAATTTATTTAATATTTAATGATATTTCATTGGTTTCTAATGGGTGTTTGTGGAAAATTGTTGAAAAGAAATCAGATTTGCATAAGGGCAAAGAGGATGACATTACGGAAGGGTATGTTCATGGAGGAAAGGCACTTTTAGTTCCTCATGATTACTTTCAATTCGCTGGAAATTTTCAAACAACAATCACCAAGGAGAAAATCGATGAGGGTATCCACAAAGAACAATCCCAATTTCGTCATCATCCGAAGAAGGGTAAAAATCCTTTGATGTTCTATGATAGTTTATTGAATTCTAATGGTCACACAAGGCAGCCACATAAGGAAGTCAAATCAGATTTACTAAGGACCTATGAGGATGACATCATGCGTGAAAGAAGGGCACCATTAGGGTATTTTCTGAGTGTTGTTCCTAACTCAGAAATTTTGAGTCATAAGAGTGTTATAGGCGGTTGTCGGGTACATGGTTATCTCGGCTTGGTTGTTTGTTGATATGTCATTGTTGGTATGTTGCTCTCACACGCATATGGCTAGGAGTGATCAAATTGCATGATTGTTTTGTCCTCTTATGTCACCATTGATTGGACATTGTTATGCACCTCATACTCCATGGAATAATGAGGTAAGAAGTACTTTTTGTTGTGTGGATTCTTGGGCTTAATTCCAAAAAAAAAATTGCGTGTGGAACATAGGTGCAACGTTGGGAGGATACCTATGTTTGAGGCATCAAGGGCATGTTGGTAAGTCTAACTTTTCATTCCATAAATATGAAAGAGTGAGAGTGAGTATGGTGGAAGTGAAACACCCTTACTCTAATGTGTGACATTCATGTTTAGCACCCATTCCAAGTGAAGGGTCTTCTTCATAACCAAGGGGTCTTATCTTTGGTAGAGAATGACACCATCATTCTTTCGCACAAGGAAAATATTACAACCGTTAATTCTCTTAGGAGTTCATGAGGTATGTGATGATGTTTTTGTGATTGAACTAGTTAATGATGAAATTGTTCTTAGGGTTCAATAGTTACAAACATTGGGGAGTTCACCCTCAAATATCATGATAAAAATTGAAATTTTGTGACCAAGTTGGAGAAATCATAATTCATGGCATGAGGAAAGAAGTGAATGTTGAAGAAAATCTTTGGGAATCACATCAGGATGCTCTCTTGCATAAAAGTTGATCTGGAAATATATTATCATCAATGGTTATGTCAAAAATAAACTTGTTCATGACATCATGGAAGGAGTTTGCAAGAAGGAACATCTGACAATTATTTTGGGGCAGCAAGTAAGGCTCTTAAAATCTAGAAAATTCTCCACAAACAAGGATTTCTCACACTTGGTAAGATTAGTTATTATTATAAAGTGATTTTTGAGGAGCATATTGGGGTGAAAAACACCACTTTTAGCCATAGATATAGAGTTGGTTTAAGTTAAGTCCAAACTCGACTACATGACAAGAAGATCCTGGATGACCTTATGAAAAACAAGGTAAAAGCTTCTACTGATTTTTACGATTCTTGCATTTTGTGTATAAGGAAACTTATGTAAAGGCATATGAATTTTGTTGTACCTTATATCACCATAATGAAGGATGAGTTGCTACAAAAATACCACACCTCTAAAGTACAATAGTTACGGGAATTTCATTTTGGTCATCATTTTCATATATCAGTTCATTCGGAAAATAGTGATGGGAGGATAGTCACCATTAACGAGGCAGCGAGATGTTTGATATGAGAAGTGGGTAAGTTATGTGGATTTTTTTATATTTAATGACATATAAGTAGATTCAATCATTGAATTTAGTGAATGATTGTTGTTGGTCATTTTCGAGGCATATCTCGTCAATGTGTTGGGGTGTTTCCAACGCTCGTGTCATGGGTAGTTTGGAAATTTGTGGAGATAGGTTATGATTACGGTGTTGTACCTTCTTTCATTTGTTGTTCACAATTTTTCCAACTACTCTCCTACTTATGAGATGCCAAAAAAAGAGCCTCCAATTATAAGGTTGAAGAAATTACACACTACTACTAACATTGGCATATTTGTGGTTGATTTAAGGGGATTTCTAGCCACCTAAATTTTTATTTTGAGAGAAAAATTCAAGGTTACAAATTTTTTTGGGACATCATTATTGAATTTTTGGGAATCCATCATTTGAATGGAAATTACAAGATGGTGGCAACCCAAGGAAGGGACATAGCCATCATATCCACAAACCATGAGCGGATGAAGAAGGGAATGAACTTTTCCTTTAATGAGTTTGTTTCATGTACAAGTACATCAAAGAAGGAGCCACATAGATTTATTTGGGATCCAAGAGCTTGCATTTTCTTGAGGGAAATCAAATTTGGGAAGGGAGGATTGTAATGTCCCCTTTTCTAAATTAAAAATAATTAATAATATTTTAAGTTGGGCCTAGCCAATTCTTATTTTGGGACAACTTCATATTATTATTATAAAATAAAAAATATTTTTAAATACTCTTATGAGGTCAGTCTTCTTAAGGGAATATTAAAAATTGCATTGGGATTCTAATTCATCTTTGGCCGCCAAAAAGAGGATATAAAGGTGGATAAAATGGCCTAAGAAAGGTTACGCATGTTTATTTTAAAGATTGATATCTTGGGTCTATGACAAGTGTGTCTTACTCTCCATTGAAGATGAAGACCTTTGGTGTGGTTCAACTTTGAGGATGAAAACCCTCATTGGATCCTATTGGGGATGAAACCCTCAATAGTCACAACACTTGGGGATGAAAACCCTCATTTTTTACATTGGTGGCTTCATACGGGAGTCACAAGTGGACTTAATTAGAATATTTTTGGAACAATAATGTGTTTATCCATGCTTAGGGCACTCCTACTTCAACTAGGGCACTTTTTAGGGTGTTGACACCCTTCCTTCTTTAGAACAACCCACCTAGGAAGTTTGGGATCAATTTTGAGAGGGTTTCCATGGTTGGAAAATTGTGATTTCACTTTCATTGGATATTTTGTCTCTTCAAGATCATTTGTGTTAAAACTCCAAGTATTTATGGAGTTATGAATTTTTGAAGTTTCAGTTGTATTTACACTTGAAATAAATTTACAAAATGCATATTTGCTCCAGATTTCATCTTGCTAGATTTATTGAGTATTTGGGATATTTCTAGTTTAACTTTCAGCCTATATTACATGTGAATGATTGTTCTAAGTGTCGATATAGTTTATTGCCCTAGAGGATATTAATTAATGTTATAAGTTGATTTTGATACCCTAAAAGTGTAATTTCGAGTTTGTTGTTAGGGTTTCTAATATTTTTGGATCTCTTTATTATAAAAATTAGATTATTTTCAGTTGGGTGTTGGTGTATTTTCAGATCTAATTCTTAGGGTTTGTGGTCAAACCCATATTTTCAGTTTAAGCCCTAGAAAGGGTCACTACACCTTGGTTAGAAATCAAGTTTAAAAGGGCAACTTGGTTTACATAATGTTTGTGTGTTCTAAGGTTCACAAATGTTTTTAAGGTGGGCCTAAGAGGAAATCCCATGGGGTATGGGTTGCGAGAAGTGGTATAATCCCCTACATCAAATAAAACCCCTTTAATTAAATACACACACCATTCAAATGTTTAAAAGGTCTTCATATTAATTTGTTTGATTAACTTAATATAATCTCAAGTTAGGGAAAAACTCTTCAAAGTACAACTATATAATTGAATTAGGTCCATAAATCAAATTATCCACTACCCTAGATTATGTAGCTTGCCCAAAAACCATGAGTTTATTTATGGATTGTTTAAGTCTTGGTTTCATTGGATTGTTCTCATCATCGCTTTGTTTTAGTCTTGTAGGTTGGATGCGAGAGCTCACATGGAGATTCCTCAAACTTATTTTGTCATTGTATATACACATATTGTTTACACCCATCTTAATATTTGATTATCTTTTACATAATGTTATGGAATACACAACACTACAAAAGGAATGTAAGGTTTGAAATGATGAGCTATTCTAATTAATTAACTTTCAACATTAACTATAGAAATATCGAAACAACTATTGGTACTTGAAATTAATTATTACAAAATGCTAAAATCTTGAAAACATAAGCAAGAAGATGTACTTAGTTATAAAAGACTATACAAGAGAGAACATGATACACATACTAGAGAATCTAGGAGTGTAAAGACTAAAGATGTTTCGTTATAGAGAATATCACTAGAAAACCTCCTACTTTAGGATCGCACAGATCTATCAAGAATGGTTACAGTCTAGGAAATTTTTATGGTCTTGGACCTACTTGCTCTTGGGTTTTACAACTTGCTCTGCCATTTGATGGCTTGGAAATGTGTTTTGTTGTCAAACCCTGAGTCTCACACAATCTCGAAACCATCGTAATTTGCTAAAACACACTCAAACCCTAACCATGGGTAGAAGAGTCTGCAAGAAGGTTATTTTTTGGGTTCAAGGGTAATATGTGTACCATCTACTTAGAAACTACTCCAAAGATGTCTCAAACCATGTGTAGCTTTACAACTAGCATGTAACATCTATATGAATGTAACTAGTTGGTAACTTGAACCACTTTTAACATGCTTGAGAAGATTTTTCTCTTGCTAAGACTTTGAAGTAAGGATCTTGGTGTGCTTGGAAGTGAGGGAAGCTAGACTCCCGACCTAGTTGAGTGCTTGAACTGTAGTAGTGTCTACCCTAATGGATGTGCATTAGCTTTAGGGAGATTTAGGGAGCTTTGAGTACCTTTTTGAAGTATTTCATTGAGTGTGCCAAGTGATTTGTTATATGTTTGTCGGTGTGTAAATGAGGTGATGTTAACTTGCTTATATAGGGTTCTTACTACGCCTTTAACCCTAGTTCATATATCGGGATATGGATAGTCGACCTATGGCTAACATAATCTCTTATCATGTCATATCATAATTATTTATGCTTTCATATGCTCAATGGGTCGATCTTAGGGCTTTGGATAGTATGGTAGGACATATATATAAGAGTCGAGAGAGTAGGATATTATCATCATATTGAGCACTTGAGTCTTATTGTATGGTTTGGAGGTTTCCCCTCGAAGTGGCTAAGTCATTCTACTTGCATATTGAGATCATTTCTCTATATTTTGGTGTTATTTGGTATTCTATTGTTCTTGATATTTAGATCTATTTAAGTAATTTCATTACAAGTGGTATTAAAGCTTGATCTCGACCATAATTGTGTTAAAACCCTAATTGTGAAGGTTCGGTTATATCTTAAAAATAGTAATTAATTTTTCTATAATTTTTTCTTGGTGTTGTGAAATTAGTCAAGCAATATCATCTCCAAATTTCAAGTTTTTCGACTTGTTTTACAAATGCTATATCAGTTTTATGGTTATTCATAAATTCTCTACCTTGTTTTTCAAATGTTATATCAGCTTTTTTGGTTTTTCATAAATTAGCTACCTAGGTTATAATTTTGGGAATTTTTCTAAGTTTCTTATATTTTTAAAAAGGTTGCCAAAAATATTTAGGGTGCAATCAACTAGAGGTCAGGGAAAGAGTCAAATCCCTAGTAAGGAAGATGTGGATTTTGAATCTCCACTGTTGGGGGCATCAAATATAGTCTCCAAACTTGAGGACATGGTGAACAACCAAATGAGAAATGTATTGGAAGATTTTGGTCATAGCTTGAATGTAATGAAGGGTGAAATGATGTTAGAATTGGACAATGGATTGAAAATTGGGAAGGGTGACATGAAAATGGAATTTGAGTCATTGAAGAAGGATTTTCTACAATTGATTTCATGCCTAAAGTCTAACAATAATTTCCATTCAAGTTACATGGGTTCCTTAAGCAATGCATGTTTCTATTCAGACCACACCAACCACTGTACACACCATTGTATCTTCTAACCAATGGTGTAGCATTATTCCTAAAGTGGAAATGTGCAAGTTCAATGGGAATGATCTAATCACTTGGATCAACCAAATGGAGAATTTATTTGATCTACACTAAGTCCCAAATTGATAGAATGTGGTAATGATGTCGTTGTACCTAGAACTAGAACAATCCTTTTTGTATAGGTAGATTTGCGAACAAAAAAAAAGAAGGTCTTTGTTACCTAGTCTATGTTCACTAATGAGCTCCAAACATACTATAATAATTATGTTACAAAGAACCGTTTTAGCAAGATCGTGAAGCTATGACATACAAGTTCATCAAGGATTATATCCAACATTTCCAAAATTTATCCTTATAAGTGAATGACATCTCAGAGGATCATCTAAATTATCTCTTCTTGGGTGGACTCAAGGATAACATCCAACATGGTGTTCACCTTCTTAATCCAGAGTTCAATATCAAAGTCCATAATAATTTATCAACATATGGAGGAAAGAGATATGATAAAATTCACTAATCACAAGGAACGCATGAATCTAACACCATCTTTTCCCTAACTCGATGCAATTTTTTCATCAAAAAATCAAAGAGAAACAAGTAAAAGTCCTATGTTATAATTGTGATAGCAAGTGAAGCAAAGGAAATAAATGTCACGAGAAGAAGTTATTCTACATTAAGAGTCATAATGAGGAGCCAGGATGAAGAGGAAGCAATTGATGTAGAGGAACAGGTTCCCGAGGTCGAGGTTGAAGAATCTCAACCAATTATTTCTTGTCATGCCATTTTAGGAATTAGTACCCCACAAACACTCAAGGTTATTGGGTTTTGAAGAAGCAAAGGGTGACAATATTAATTGACTCAAGAAGTACTCATAACTTCATCAATCATAAGTTGGCCATATGCTTAAATTGTTTCATTTATCCAACATCAAAAGTTTCAGTTTATAGTTTCATGTGGAGGTAAAGTTAGTTGTTTAGGAAAATTCCATAAGATTAAGTTATCTATGGGAGATTACTTGCTAGAGGGTCCCATGTATGCCATTTCAATGGGAGTAGACATTGTATTGGGGGTCTCATTGCTTAGTACTTTGGGAGAAGTGGAGATGAACTTCCAATATTTGTTCATGCAATTCCATTTTGAAGGAAGGACTTTTGAGTTGCATGGGATGAAGGCTAAAGCTCCATAGTTGGTAAGTTCTCATCAAATGTAGAAAATTCTTAGGAAGGGTGCATATGGGTTCAAGGAATCCCTATACCATTAGATCTATAGGTCGTTATTAATGAGCACTCAATTGTGTTTGGGGATATGTTGAAAGGGTTTCCACCTAAAATAGATCATGATCATGATATTCATTTAGTACCAAGAAACTAACCACCCAACATTTGACCTTATATGTCCCCTTATCTCCAAAAGAATGAGATTAAGAAGATGGTATAAGAGATGTTGAAAACATGTATTATTTCCCATATTCAAAGTGATTACTCTTCTCCAGTGGTGATGGTCATAAATAAGGATAAAGGTTGGTGTATGTTTCTTGACTATAGGGAGATCAACAAATACACAGTGAAATATAAGTATCCTAAACCTGTTATTGAATATTTGTTAGATGAATTACATGGTCCTGTTTATTTTACAAAATTAGATCTTTGATTAGGATACCATCAAATAAGAATTTGTGATGAATATATTCATCACACAACATTTAGGACACATGAGGGCCACTATGAATTTCTTGTAATGTCCTTTGTCTTTACAAATGCACCATCTACTTTCCAGAGTTTGGTGAATTCAATCTTTTGGTAATTTTTGAAGAATTTTGTCTTGGTATTCTTTGATGATATATTAATCTACACTAATACTTGGGAGGAACATTTACATCATGTTTATAAAGTATTGGACACTCTTGAACAATGTCACCTTTATGCCAAGCCCTTCCAATGTGCATTTGGGGTAATAAATGTATGATACTTGGGTCATATAGTGGCTTATGAAGGTGTAAAATTGTATCCTCATAAGATCCAAGCTATGGTGGATTGGTTAGTTCCTAAAACCCTCAAAAACCTCAAGGGATTCTTAGGGCTTATGGGTTATTATCACAAGTTTGTGAAAATTTTGTTAGGTAAAACATATTATGTTTAATATTTATGCATTGTATATTAGATTTACTTTACGATAGGCAATTTAGTTGTTACTTTATGGTAAGTTGTTATTCAATTGTCATATGGTTTTCTTGTTTAAACCCTATTATTTGTCATATTATATATTCATATATGTGTGGTTTATTATTGCACATATGTAACAATTATTGTTATGAACCTTGTCAAGTTCAATACCTATAAGTATTTCAACATTTCATTGCTTTGTAAATTGGTTTATTCCACATTAATAAAATTATGAGGCTTTTGTCCCTATTCCTCACTCGCATTTGGTATCGTAGTAGGACATGAAAGGTCTTACGTTGTGTAGTAAGAGGTGCGCAGGAATTTTTAAGGAGTTAAAAAGCTTAAGTAGCGGATGAGGATCCATTGAAGTCCTTATCCACTATAAATCAACCTCCCACACTCAATATAGTGTAAATCAGGTCCTTGAATCTATTTGTAAGCATTTTGATCAAAATTGGTTTTTTTTTGTGCACTGGGAAATGAGGATTCACCCAGAGCGCCTCCTACACCAAACAACTCTCAACACAACTAGGAAAAAAAAAAAAAAAAATTCCCAATAGAGGTTTTACCTCTAACTTTAGATGTTTTTAGTTATAACCAAATTTGATTAAACCTCCAAATTTGGTTAAATGTCACTAAAAAATTGTGCATCGTGAGTTCAAGCGAGTTGTGCATTGATCGAGCTCGCATTGAGTTACATTGATTGAGATATACATTGAGTTCTGTATAGAGCTCTACAGAGCTATGCAACCGAGCCCAAAAACGAGTTGGGTTAGTGACCAAACTGCTACTGAGATACTCAATTGACAAGTTGTATTTATCCATTGGCAAGCTAGATCTAAACTCGGGAAAGTTAACATTATGCACAAAAGCATTGAAAGATGATCTCGATTAGGTAGGTTCCACGACCTTCCCTAGCTAATTCGCTCAATGCCAACATGAAGGACTCCCAAAGATCCCATATCTTTGAGCTTCTCATCACATTACATATCGAACCAAGCCGCATCTTGTTGGATCGAGATAAGTGCATAGGTGAAAGGACTTTGTGTGAGCTCTCAAAAGAAGGTCATTGTCTACAATTGTTGAACCATACACAACTCACACAAATAAGATGATCACACTAAAATCCCTACCCAAACATCCTCACCGAGTTTATCTCTCCATGCAATAGCGAGATCGGACCCCACATCCTACATCCTACATCAAAGCAAAACAATGGTGGGTTAATGAGTTACAAACAATGGGTTCAAAAGAGTCGATCTCAAAATATAAGCTAAAGAAATGGGCCCCTAACCCTAATCCATCTACATCGCTTTTAAAGAAGCCAACTTGACTAGGTTGGTTGGGTTAACATGTTAGATTTTAACCTTGGTGGTAAATTTAGTAGACCACCAAAGATAACGGTAATAAACCCCGCTTAAAATCCCTTAGTCATAACTAAATCTACCACAAAATATAGTGAGAAAAAACATATATTGGGCCCAAAAAAATCTCCAGGTTTCTTGCACGAAATTGATTTTGAACATCTTTTGTAAAGGGTATTGCCTATAAAGGCATTTTTTCTACTTTATTACAAGTTTTGTTATTTCTAAGCCGATTGAGCTCTAGAGGCCACCAGTGGCCACGAAAACAATTTTTTTACGTGTCATTCAATTTTTTTGCATAAGAGGATAAATTGATTTTTAGTGTATTATATTGATTTGTATTGTACTAACAGGCCATTTAGTCAGGACAATTATAATCACCCGCTATGGCCAATAATACTCTAAAGCTCTTTTTTCTTGACTCGTGAATCGCTCTATGGTGACAACTATCCTGTGTGGAAGACCAAAATTCAAACTCAACTTGAGTTTGAAGAAATATGGCCTATTGTAAATGGTTCCAAAACTAGATCACCGATGATACAACACAAAGAACATCGTTTGATAGGGACAATATAAGGTCAAATTGATCATATTTTTCATAGTGTCTAATTATGTATAACCACACATTCAAGATGCCACAATGACCAAATAAGCGTCAGAAAAATTGAACACAATATATGAGGCAAAGAATAAGAAAATGATACTAAATTTGTAGATTCAGTTACATACATTGAAATTCAAGCCTAGTGAGAAAGTTGAGGCTTTCTTGCAAGAGTTGAAACATTGGCGACTTCACTTCTAGCCTCGGGAGAGGAGATATCAGATATTGCTCTTATTCCCATTATTTTAGAGAACTTCCTCCCTCATACAAGATTTTTGTGATGATGATCAACTTGTAAGATAAAACCATTAGTTTTGAGAAGTTGGTGAACTTTTTGCAACAAGAAGAGTCATTCTATAAAAAAGTATGAAGAAAAAGCAAACATTGTCTTCCCATTAGAAAGGAAAGAAAAATCTCATTCTTCCAATAAGTCCCAAGAAGAAGAATCAACAAGGAGAAAACAAAAGAAAAAGTGTCCTATTTGCAACAAAGGACATGATTTGAAAGATTTCTGGTACAAAACATATAAGAAAGGGTTTTCTAGAATTTCTAAATGATTCAATTGTTGGTCTTCAAACTTGTACCTACGTCTCGGATATGGAAGGGACAAGTTGTTTGAGATAACAATGGAATCATCTCCAAGTCAGGACCTTGCACGTTTGAGATGGATCTTCGAAGAAGGTTAGTTCCTCTATCTATTTCTACTACTACTGATACTCCTAGTGTTGAAAGGGGAAACTAAGCTAATAAATGCCAAGGGACCAAGGATATACGGATAACATGAAAATGAACTACATTAAAAGGTGATAGACTAAAAAAGAGGGGATGAATACTATATGTTCTCGAGTAGGAATGAAAAGGGGACGTGTGAAAGGAGGCTAGGCACAAGTAAAGACAACTAAAAACGTGTTTACTGTGTCATTATCATGGAACATAACTAAATAAGGAACTGGAAAGGATGTGAAGTGGCACAACAAAAACACACTATAAAAGAAAAGGAAAGAAGAAGGAATGCAAACACATTAGGACAAAGAATAGTCACAAAACGATGCTTTTATTACTTCCAGAAATGCACAGAGCTACTACAATGGCGAAAGAGGCCGATATCTCGCATACATGAGCTAGGTCAGAGGTCTCGCAACTCGAGAATGTAGAAAATATAAAGTCCTTAGCACAATTTCTAAGGATTTAGAGCATCCAACATTAATAATGAGCCCAACTCTTACATTTATAGATGAATCTATAGAAGGAGAAGATAAGGAGGGAAAACCTGAATTTGAAATACAACCATGAACAAGAAGCATTCAATGCCTGAAAACCCACCTAAGAATATGTTGAATGCACTTCCCTAGGTCCATTTGGTGTGTTGGAGGAGGAAGGAGGGCGAATCATATCAAATCGGGTGGTTGAAGCAATTAGATCTGCTCATTAATGACCAGAGAGACATTTTCCCATTTTCACCTACCATATCCACTAAGAATTTGAATTTGAATGTCTAACATTGTGGCTGATATCAGTAGCTCTTTGACAAGTCTAGGCACGTGCCGATTGGAGCTCTGTAGTAAAAGATATGACTATCGAGGATTTCAAAGTCATTTGCACACACAAGACATGTGGTGTGTGTGAGTTGGCTGAAAGAATGGCCAATTGTGTAAAATGTTTGTTGTTTATGCCACGTGTTACTCATTGATTTTTTGCAATGATTTAGATCCCTATTGGTGCGCTTTGATTGGTTGCATGTGGCACACTCAAGCATGTTAGAAGATGACCGACACATAAGGATGCAAAATATGGCATGACGGAAGGGCACATGAAAGAAAATAAAGGAAGGCATAGAGGAACACGCGCGGGAAATGGGGCAAACTGGTGAGCCAAGAATGCATGGTCAAGGTGCAACCATCATAAGATGATGTGCGGGCGTGCGCGAGGGCTAGGGACTTAGCTGATCGAAGCATGTGCAAGGTGCGCGCGTAGGGTGAACGACTATTAGGAAGAGGGAGATTGCGCAAAAGACGCACACAAGGGGAAGATGGAACAAAGAAGAAAAGGAAAGGAAGGGAAGAAGGGGAAGCACACAAGGGCACACAAGGAAAAGAAAGGAATGTGCCAAGGGAACTTGAGCGTGTGCAACCTCGTAATGAAGAGCTCAGAGCCAAAATATGTATACAAGTTATCCAAATCACTAGGAGAGTTATTTGGATAACATCAATAAAATATTATTATTTTATATGAATCTAAATGCACAACTATGATATAAATGATATATAGTAAAATATGAATGTTAAACAATTTATTTAATCTATTAATGAAAGGAAATAAGAGGGATAAGGCACTTACCTTGATTTTACTTACCTCGTTGTGTCTTGGGACTGAATTATGTGATGAAACACAATAAAGGACCGTCGTATTGAACCCCAAAAAATGTAGTAAATGTGGAACTAGCTGGACTAGGGTGCTTGGAGAGGGATGGGGGTGCTTTTGGGTGCCTAGGTGTAATTTCTAGGGTGCCCTAGTCTGCGTAGATGCTTAGAAAACCTCCTTTGCGGTGTCACAAGAGGTTCATACTTGTTCACCTTTTGTCACATGTATGTCATTGTAAGATCATCGAGGTTGTTGTAAACCTGCAATGAAGAAAACACTTACAAAACCCTTAACTAAACATCAAATCCTAAAAAAGAAAGATTTAAAATGGGGGTCGATTGTGCTCATCCGTTACAATGATAGACTTACAACTGTTGATCGTTGCACTACATCTCGAGACTCCAATGTCTTTTTGTGTGCTTGTGTGTGTAATAGTGCTCCTAGGTCGCCCTCGTGCTAATGACACCAAGATAGTGGGCAATAGCTAGATAAAAATGTAAATGTGTGGATGGAATAAAATGAAATCCCCTTCCTATGTAGTGTGTATGCAAAGTAATGGCCCAAATGTAGTCCCTTGCTCTATGTAGATAGCTAGCCCTTGATAAGAATAGTTCACCCATATAATGGTATGTATGTTATGTTTATATAGGGATCTCTTGTTTGAATTTCAACACTAATGACCTGAAATTTTGACTAGTACCTTGGGAGATGAGAGGAAAACCAAAAATACCGACCTCAAATGTCAAAAATAAATCTGAATACAAAAGAGGACAAGGGCACCCAGAATGGATAGGGGCACCTGACGCTACTGTGTAACTTTGGGTGCTAGTTTCTAGAGACCAATGATGAAAGATGCGTGAGAACTGACAGATAGGGATCCCTGAGACTTGACCATAACTGTGTGTATGAGTGAAAAATGTGCAAGATAAACAACAATAAAGACCAACAAGAAAAATAAATGGACTATGAAATGGGTCATCAATGAATAATTTTCTTATGCAAGATCCATATATAAAACAACATAGTTAGCGGTTTTCTTTTATCAAATACGGTGAAAAGTAGGGATGGGCTCCCAAAGGCTAGTACAAAAAGATTACAACATGATTGCACAAAAGAGAATCAAAAAGAGGAATAGGACCACAAGGAGTTAAACAGACTTAACTCCATTACAAGAGTAGGTCCAAAAAAACAACTAACAGAAGAAACCTAAACCAGAACAAAAAGAAATAGAGACAGTTCCCCCACAGTCCACTAAAAGTTCAAGAACAACTCCTTTAGTTTTCCTTGCAATTTTGGGGGTTGACCTCCTTGGTCTCAGCCTTCTTGCTTGTCTCCATCTTCAACTTCTTCAGGGAGGCTCCTTGTCTTCTTCATCCTCAGAATTCACCTCTGTCTCATCCTCCTCTTCCTCCTCCTCCTCAGAACTGGAATACCCGCTTTTCTCGCTACTCCTCTTCCATTGCTTCTAGCCGAGCACCCAAATCCTGAACCATTTTTCTTGCCCCTTGATGTCCACCCTAATACTCTTCTAGGCCATGCAGATTTGTTTGGTGGCTTCAATGTTGTCAATCATACCATTCCTGACCACCGAGTTAGTCTCTTCCATAACCTGAACCACAATCTCCAAATACTGCACTTTGTTCTTCAACATCTCAAGGCTTTGCTCATCTTCCACAAACACTTTGTCCTTCCCCTTCGAGGGGCCAACTTCCTACTTTTCCATCCCTTCCGCATTCTTCTCATCTCCCACTTTCTTAATACCCAAATTACCCTCACGCATCTTAGTGAGACATTCCACCAAAGTAATATCCTCCTCACCCTCGATTTGGGGCATAGGTTTGTCTAGGGCTAGTTTACCATTTCTAAATAGGAGAAGAATGAGCCCCTCATGAATTAGGTATCCACCTTGCCATGTTGGAAATCCTTCACCGAAGTGGTCAAAGACATGAATAAAAATAAGGGGATACTAAGCATTTTCTTGTGTCTGAACATGTTAAGGAACGACAAGTGATGAGTATAGATCTTGTGGAATTTACCTTCCAAGGTAAGATACTTCATAATATGCAAACATACCTCCCGCCACACCCCAGGGGTGCAAGATTGTGTAATGCCAGCAATAAAGAAATGGATTGTTTCCTTGCCCAACAAAAATGTTTTGATTTCGTGCTCATGCCTTTTTCTGTCCTTAAATTTTTTTAGACTTACCATGTCCATACCAGTGATTCAAGCAATGGCCTCCTCCGAAGTCTCAATTTCCATACCCCAGGACCACCGCCTTACCATATTTCCATGTCATCCCGAACTCCATAGTTAGTGAGGGATCGTGCCCTTGGAGCTAGGTGATATAATTCCTAAAGCCCTTAATCCTGAACAGATGCCACATTGACTTGTCATCCACAATACTCCCATGACTAGATGGTTCCACTCTGGTTCTACCTCCTCCCATAGTGATAGAATTTTTTTCCCAAAACTCAACCAGATGAAACTTACAAATTTTGATGTTAGAATTTCCTTTCCAAGAATAGATAAAGCCAGACACACTCTCACAATTTTGGAAAATGAGCCAATTAATTTCACTCGCTCAGCTTAAGGTGGAGTCATTATGATTTTTCATGAAGTATGATATCATTAATAGACTTAGGGATGACATCACCTTTATGCCAGACCTTGAAATCATTACCATGAACTCCCTCATTTACAAATCTATCCACACATGTGTTGTTGATACAAGGGGTATGAGTGATAATAAAGGTTTCAAAACTTTTAAGATGCTCTTTAATATCATGAATAATATTACCCAAAGCCCAATTTTGGGAATTTGTCTTACTAATGGCATTTATGATGAGAAGAGAGTCCCCCTCAATTAGAATATGTTTGATTCCTTTTTCCCTAGCAAGACTGACCCCCATAGAAGAGCTCGGGCTTCCACCACATTGTTGCTTTGAATCCCCAAAGGGCCAGCATAAGCCAAGACCCAGTCTCCTTCATGGTCCCTGATAATGCCACCTCCCCCAGCTAGACCAGGGTTACCTTTCGAGGCCCCATCAAAATTGATTTTGACTCTTCCCCTTTCTGGTTTAGACCACTTAATGATAATAGAAGGAAAGATGACCTAAGAAGGGTTGAAGGTGAACTGTTTGAGGACTTCCTCTTCTTTGCTAGAACAATCCTTTTTAATCTTCACCTTAAAGAGTTTGGAATTTTCTTTAATAGAGGAGATCAAGCAAACGTTGACCTTTCTGATGTTAGCTTTCTTGTTTCTGAAGATGAGAGCATTCCTTTCCTTCCATAAGCTTTAGAGGAAGTGGGGAGGACCATAGTTGGTGGTATAATAATAGTAGTAAGTGTGTGATTTTGTGTCTACATTTGCCCCCACTTTATGTTGGTGAGAGAAATCTTGGTAACATAAAGTAGATAGAGATGTATACCTGAGAAGTCCGGAGAAGTCCATGTTGTTGATGTACGCGAAGAGTTCAAGAGAAGTGTGTGCCAAGTGAGAACATATAACATGGAAAACCATGGATCAAGGTGTTGATCCTTGAGGTTTAACAAGAGACATGGGACCATTATGAGGAGCACTAAGTGAGATTGATGATTGTGATGTTGAATGATTGAATGTTTTGATTTTTGTTGATAGAGATATGATGGGGAAGGGAGTGATCAATTCCCAACCTGATTGCATGTGTATGAAAAACAAGGGATTTGGACATCTTTCTCGATAGAGGAAGAGTGTAGGAAGAGAATTCTAGTTTTACTCTCCAATCAGTAACTACATCCTCAAAAGATATATCCATTTGTAGATGAACACAAATCAATTTTCTCTGGTTTAGGATTCAAATTTTCGATCAAACATGATAACCTATATAGGAGCAATATAGGAAAGGAAATGAGGTCCCATTTCCCCACTCCATGGGTGTCACCGAAATGTGTGTGTGGTGGCTTCCATGTTAGGTCATTTGGAAGCAATCACAAAATGTAGAATAACTTCCCATGTTAGGTCATTTGGGAAAGTGGTGATATAACTCCCAAGTTAGGTCATATGGGAGGATAAATGCGTTGTGCTTATTTTTTTAGTTGATATGATTTTTAGAGATTTTAATGTATGTGATTGATTGATTGGTTACTCATGGAGATATTTTATGGTTGTTGCCCCCAGTTAGGTCATTAGGGGGAATCGCTAGAAAATGATGTGACATGTCATATGGTGTATGAGTAAATGTTTGATAATGATGGATTATGAATGTAGATTGATCACGTAATGGTGTGAGGGGAATTATAGGATGACCCCAATTGTATGCCCCCATTTTGGTGAAAGGGTGAGTGATAATGAGAACAAATGTTGAGCCGAAAGTAAGTGTGTAATGATGTAATGGACATGTATGATAGATATAGCAAAAGTGTGTGTATAATGATTAGAATATGATGTTAAGGAGAAATAATGTATGTGTAATATGTATGATATGATAATAGGTAGAATTTTGAAAAGAATGCCACAAACGGGAGAGAAATCGAGTAAGGATGCTCAAGATATGAGGGAAATCGTGCGATGTGTATTAGTAGAGAAAATGAGTGCAAAGAATGACTATAGTAAAGTGAATAATGGAAAGTTACTATAAATAGTAATGTGATAAAGTGATTAGGAAACTCATTTGTCTTTTGTGTGAGTGTGATAGTGAGCTTTGGGTGTGTGAGGATGCCACAAGTTAGAGCACCGTGATTGAGTCAAATCGAGATGGTAGTGATAGTCGTGGGATCACGCATAACGACGAAGTTAGTAAGTGTGATTTTTTTCAAAAAATGTGTTGATATTGGTCATTTTTTGATGATTTTTTTATAAAATTTTTATTTTTGAATTTCTCGACATTTTGGACCTGAATAAGAGTAGTGAAGGTGCTAATGACCTTTTAGGATGAAGCACCCAAACATGGGTGCTGGTGTCCTGCTCTGGGTGCCCTAGTCTTGCTTCTAGGCACCCGTGTCTAGAGAGCGTGAGTTGAGGCTAGAGTGATGTAAATGTGAAATTTGATGTGTGTTGATGTTGTAGATGAGTATGTTTGTATATGTATGACGTGTTAACATTGTGTTTGTTGTTGTTTCATGGCAAGCCGCCATTTGAGTACATTGTTGATTAGGGTTATAAAATGATGAGTGGGATGTTCTAGACTGTGTTGGCCTATGACATATAGCGATGATGGGGATGTGCCCCATAATATGCCTATGCTTACATCATTGTGCAAGAGGTGGTATGTATATACTTGAACCTTTTGGTTACCTAAAGGAGAGATAATAGTCACACTAGAGGACGCGTATCACATACTATGGTTACCTATTGTTGGAGAGAGGGTACAGGTTATGGCAATGGATGATATGTAGAGACAGATGAGGGATATTAGGTGGTATTTTATGGGGACTCGAGTTCCTATCGAGGCCCATATTATCCTAGATATTATTATGAGATTAGGGGTTCCACGATTGCAGAAGTTTATTGTCGTGGTGATAACATCGTTGATTACAGTGGAGGGTGGTGGTGTAGGCATCTTATATAAGATGCATGATATCTACCATTGGATAGAGGAGGAGAGAACTAGGTATGCCTATACATGATTTGTATTGGCCCACCTATATAGGGATCTATATAGATTTACACAAGAGGAACATGGGGGTGGCATTGGAGTTGTTGCATGTATGGGCCTACAAGCATATTACAGTATTGAGGCCAATTGGTGGGCCGCGAGGAGAGTGGGCTAGACCAGATATATTTATAGGTAGGTGGGTTAGTGTACAAGGCATGAATATGGACACAAATACCTATAGAGCTATGCTAGATTGCACTGTGCCAAAGTGGCCATTATATGGAGGCCATACCGAGACTACAAAGGATGGCTAGAGGATGTAGTAGAGTTACGATGTGTACGTTGTACTATGTGGTTAGAGGATCGGTTTCTAGGGGTGGTCGAGTTATTTCAGGTTGAGAGGGTTTGACGATAATTTTCATTGCCCATGTCATGCCCCCAAAGCCATATGTATGGGTTAGAGCAATTAAGGCACCGAGGAGTGTTGGAGTGAGACCAGGGCCCACAGTAGCGCAATTAGTACCTCTAGGGCTAAATGAGGTAGATGCAGCAATAGAGCCAATAGATATAGATGATGTGGGATGTACAGAGGCATACCATGTATGGTGGGCTTCACATTGGTGGGTATTTGTGTTTTGAGTTTTGGTAGATGCGATGAGATGACCACCAAGAGGAGAAGTGAGGGGCAAACACCTGCCCCCGCTGGCATAGTGGCGACAATAGTAGAGCATGAGTATTTTTATAGTTATGTTATATGATTTTTTAGTTGGTTGTGTAATGGTCATTATTGTCTAATGTGTTGTTCTTATGGTTGTAGGTGATGCGTATTGGTCATTGATTGTGGACACATATATCCACACATTGACGTAGAATGTGCCCACCAACATACTCGGGTGGAGGCATGTTAGAGCATGTAGATGATATTTTAGGCAAGCATGCCCATTTATTTGATCTAGTTTCAATCACAGCAATGATGTGTACCATGGTGTTGAGCGAGAGGGATAAAGCACATGAGGAGACACTAAATAGGTGTTAGATAGTGCTCCGTAACACAAGATGTATTTTCTCATTTTTTTGAGTTATATAGTTAATTGGGCAGAGCAATGTATAAAGAACATAGTATTGCGTAGGTAGGTAGAGTGAAATAGAGGTTCGATCAATGGCACAAAGTTAGTGGTGAGGCTTCTAGTTCTAGAGCTCTTGCATTGGCAGATAGTGATAGTGATGACAAGATTTGATATATTTTGATGTATTGATGTAGGGAGTTGCCCCCAGTGATAGTTTTTTTGTAACTATGATTTTGATCAAGATATATATGGACCATTGGCATGTGTTGTTATAATTGATGTTTATTGATGATGATTGAGACTCGTATGTTAATATATGATGTGTTAATGATTGTCGTTATATTATATGTTTTGTTGTTGTGAATCATGTTGTGGTGATTTGATTTTATAATGTATAGTTGTTGATGATGAATAATGATAATATAATGATGATGTAGCATATAAGATGATAGATAATGTATGTAGTATAATTGGGATGTTTGATAGATAAAAGAGGTAAAGGAAAAATGAATAATGTGAAAGAGTATGTGAATAAGATGATCGTAATAGTGTAGTGAAGCATGTGTTAGTATGATAGGGATAAGGGGGGAAGATTAGTGATGCCCCCAACATATGGATGATGAGGTTCATTTATATAAGACCCCTCAACATTCGAGAATGAACTATAAAGCAAGAGTGTGTCATCGGGAAATGAGTCAACAATGTGCGTTAGATGAATCAAGAAAACATGTGAAGAGAGGTTCTTATTGTAATAGATCCCTCAATAGTCATGTAAGAACCATAAGAACATGAGTACGTCATCGAGGGGTAAGGTGAGAGAAATCACCTACTAAATACCAAGCCAATGTGAAGTGGTGGAAGCATGTGGAATGAAAACAACATGAGTGCATGAGCCTAATTGAAGGTCATGTGGAGTGGTGTCAATGATGGTTGAAGTGGTAGTGGGAAGTGCAAATGCCGAGGGTTGTAGAAGCCAATGTGTAGTAATAACATGACGTAATGGATGAGATGGTGCAACGATGGATGTATGAGATGGAGAATGTACATGAGTAATAACCTGTGGTGGTGGATGAATAACGACCTTAGAACTAGTAGGATGATATAACTCAACTAGAGTAACATCACACCTACTAGGAGTGGAGATATAGACCACTCACGTGAGCGAGAGCCAAAGGAAATGATGCCCTTATCTTCTAATTGTTGTAAGCGATCATGAAGGGTATAACAATCATTGTCCCTATGGCCATTGATACGGTGATAGTTGTAGTAAGGTCTATCACGTTGGCATTACAAGCGATGTGGTGGATGGTGCTGATTAGAAGGTAATCGATTAAATTCTTGTCAAGCAAGGCACATAACACGTCATGGGGTCTAGCATGATGTGAAAATGTAATGGTCCTTGCAAAATAGGTGTAGAATTCTGAGGTGTATCCTGACATGGAGTAGGAGATGGAGGACGTGTAGGTAATGGAGTAGACTGAAATTTTTTGTGAGGTGGAGGAGATGGAGACCATGTAGGATGCTCAACATATGGTAGCAGAGAATAACTAGATGATGTAGCAATAGTAGTAATATGAGGAGGATCTATAACATGTGTAGCAATGAGATATTATTCTAAATCAATGACCCTATAACATAAAAGTGTGAATGATTCACATGTGTCATATTGCAATCAGTTTTTAAGGGAGGAATCAAACCATGACAGAGATAAATTGCTTCTCTAAGTCAATAGGTTGGAAGACTAGTTGGTGCATGCAAGCATTGAATCATAAAATGTAATCAATGATAGGTTCGGTTTTTCCCTGATGTAAGCTAGGTAGATGATCATACGTGACTCTAGGGCCATTGTTGACTATGAATCGACAAAGAAAAACTTCTTCCATCTCACAATAGGTACTAATAGATCCAAAGGGTAGATGTGTGTACCATTGGAGAGCATCATTTGTGAGACTATGGTGAAAGGCTTTAAGTAATAATCGATCATTGGAATATAAATCCATAGCCATACGATAATGCTTGAGATGCAAGTACAGATTTCCAATACCATCAAAACATGAAAATGTAGGCATAACAAAATCCTTAGGAAATGTCAAGTTATGAATATTTTTGGGAATATGATTTTTGTGCAATGAATTATTGTCAATGGAAGCATAATATGCCTTAGTTTCTAATGTGAGGGATTGGACATGAGATTTTAAGTGACCAACAATATGCATGAGGGACAAGATATCTTGTGAATGAATAGTAAAGGAGGGTAATAATGTGTTAAAAAATTGCAATTTTCATTATGAGTAATCACAGAATATCAAGAGGAGACATAGGAGATTTCGATGCTAAGGGAAAATTAGATATTGGTGGTGAAGAAGCAATAGATGGAGATCGACATGGAACATCCTTACAAGCAATAGAACTAACATTAGAAACATCCGTAGGAGATGGAGACGGATTGATAAAAGGAGATGAATTAATAGAAGGAGATGAATCGTGCATGTTATCAGATACACTCTTAGAAAAAGATGACAGCAGAGTGGGGACTCACACTCAGTAGTATGCAAAGAAGTAGAATAGTGACTCTCAAGTTTTTCATCAAAATCAAATAAATATTTAGATAGAAGGATATCATTAAGCATATCATTGACATAGAATGAAGGAGTAGGAGCACTAGTATGTGATGTATTATGAGAAGCATTTTTTCGAAATAAGAGAAGTATGAGAATCACATACTAGTGCTCTTACTCCTTCATTAGACATCAAGAAAGCCGAGGTTAGACTACAATGAAGAAAGCACCTGTAAAACCCTCAAATAGATATAAAATCCTAAAAAACAAAGATTCAAAATGAGGGGTCAGATTGTCCTCAGCCGCCACAATGGTGGACTTACAATTGAGCATTGCACTACATCTTAGACCTAATGTAGTTTTTTGTGCTTGTGTGTGCAATAGTGCTCCTAGGTCACCCTCGCGCCAACGACACTAAGATAGCGAGTAATAACTAGATAAAAATGTAAATGTGTGGATGAAATAGAATGAAATCCCCTTCTTATGTAGTGTGTATGTAGAGTAATGGCCCAAATGTAGTCCCTTTCTCTATGTAGATAGTTAGCCCTTGATAAGAATAGTCCACCCATATAATGGTATGTATGTTATGTTTATATAGGGATATCTTGTTTGAATTTAAACACTAATGACTTGACATGTCGACTAGTACCTTAGGAGATGAGAGGGAAAACCGAAAAGACCGACCTCAAATGTCAAAAATAAAACCAAATACAAAGAGGAAAAGGGCACTCAAATGGACATGAGCACCTAGTGCTACCATCCAACCTTGGGTGCTAGTGTCTAGAGACCAGTGATGATAGATGAGTGAGAACTAATAGACAAGGATCCCTGAGACCTAACTAAAACGTGTGTATGAGTGACAAGTGTGCAAGACAAACAACAATAAAGACTAACAAGACAAATAAATGGACTATGGAATGGGTCATCAGTGAATACTTTTCTTATGCAAGATCCATATATAAAACAACATACTTAGCGATATAATAATAGTAGTAAGTGTGTGATTTTGTGTCTACACCAGACCTAACAATTAACAATATCGAAATGGACAATCTAGCTATAAATAAGGTAAGAAGAAGGGGAATTGGAGAAAGAAATCCCATCAACAAGGAAATGTTGCTAAGAAAGAATACCACTCAGAGGATGAGGACTTCTTGTACACTTCCCATTCTAGTGAAGCAACCACATCTTCTATTGTTATCTAGTATGTTGATTCGAGAGCCACTTGACACATGACCAGATGTAGAGACTAGTTCTCCAATGAGAGACACACCCTCCAAAAATCATGTTTCATTGGGTGATGACTCTTCCTACACTGTCCAAGGTATTAGGAACATTTCTTTACCTCTTGGTTCACAAAATTGTAGGTTATCAAATGTATTGTATGTCCCTAGTTTGAAGAAGATTTTGATATCGGTAAGTCAACTTCAGATCACAATCGAATATTGATTTTCATTGAAATACGGTAAGAAAGTTTTTTTGATTTGAGATAAATCCAGAGGCTTGAAATTTTTGCAAGAGCTTAAAATGTGGGACAAATTTTGCATCTTGATTTTTTCCAAAAAGATGATCAAGCACTTTTGGCTAAAATCACCTCCTTTGTAGAGTGTGACATCAGAGACCTAGTCACATCAACTTTGGATATCTCGACACACTTCGCGAATAACATGGTGAGAGGTTTTTCATCTCTCAAGAAGAATACATACAAGTGTCCTTATTTCCTCATAGGTAAACAACACAGAGCTTCATTCAAGAAGAGTACTTATCAAGCTCCAGATAATCTTGATTTGGTGCATGTTATTTGATTTCCACCACCGCCACTAAAATTAGATAACAAGTAGATTCTTATTGAAATTGAACAAGTAAGCTCTGAGATTCCTATAGATTTGAATTCCACTAGGGGTCAAGCCTTTAGCAACATGGAAGAAAGACTTATCCAAATCAATAATGAAAAACTAAGTCGGGACAAGCCAACTCAAAAGAAAGCAATGGTCTCACGAACGATGCCAAGTGTCAACTTGACGCAAGTTCCAGAAAGAAAAAGGGGAGAAAGCCTCAAAATCCCACGGGGCTTACACGTGGAGTCAACTATGAGTGTCCCACCCAAGAAAAAGTCTTTGCATTAATATGTGGCAGGTCCATTACTTGCTCAAAGGAGAGAAGTAGGCTCACGGACGATGCCAAGTGTTAGCCCAACGCACTTCCAAAAGCTACAAAGAAAGTAGAGACCCTAGAGAAGCACTTGGCCTCCACGTGGATCTTGCAATAAATGGGCTCCAAGTTCAAAGCAGGTTGTGAAGGATTGATGAGAAGCCAAATACCATGTATGGGCAATTATGAATCCTATCTAAAAGTTTTAAATGCTCAAGATCTTTTCAAAATATCAAAGACAAAGGGTCATTTGGTTGGTCTTTTCAGTAACAAAGTTAATGCATAGTTACGTGAAGAGTGTGAACCTATGAATACTCAATTTGTTCACCTGCACTTGAGGGGTCATTTTTAACAGAATAGTATAAAAATAGGTGCCGCTGGAATCGTGATCCCGAGCCCAATGCATAAATTTTAGATATGTAATAAAGATTTGAAAGAATAAGTCCGCTCCAAGGGAGTTGGTTGCAAAATAGTTAAGAGATGTATTAAATGAGTATGGCTCTCACTCCTTGAAAAAAAAATCATGGGGAAGTGTGAGACAGATCTCGCAATCTACTTCGTCACTTCACACCATTTACCATAATTAACAAGTAGTTGGAAAATAGTTCGGGAATGATCTTCTTATCTTCTTCCCATCCTATATATTGTAAATGGAAGGTTTTAAAAAAGGATTATTCATATCGGGAGTTAGTAAATTTTTCTTTCCTATCTCAGTTCCTCTTCTCGTGATGATTAGCGTGCGGGGGATAGATTTTTGATTATGTGCAACCCCTCTTGCCCCCATTGATGATATGATATGTGATGATTAACGTAAAGATACATGCATGATGTAAAACTTAGCATTTTTGTTTATATATGATGTATAGATGATGCTAGATGTGATGATAGTGATGGTAATGTGATGTGAATGATAAAAAAATAGAGCACATGCAAGAAACACAGCCAAATGCTACAAAGAACACCAGGAATTAATGCAATACACCATGAATCACCATGCCTTATTAACAAGTAACAAAACACAACCAAATGCATTAAGAAAGAAATAATGAATTAACACACTAGCATGTCGAAACCCACTACAATATGCACAAGCAAGAATGAATCTATTCTAAGCAAGAAAAGATAAACTATGACAAAGTACACCCAAGCAACAAACAACTCAAAAGTAAGCCCACAAAACACTATACAAGCAACAAGCAAAGCAAGGAAACAAGGCAATGCAAGTAAATGTTTCGTAAGATATGTTTTCATGCACCGATTATCTATTGTTTATTTTTTGTGAAACAATTTTCTATTGTTTTTGTGTTTTCTCGAAACAATTTTCTATTGTTTTTGTGTTTTCTCGAAACAATTTTCTATTGTTTTTGTGTTTTCTGACGGTTTCCAAAGCTATGTGCAGGTAACCAAGAAAGTGTGGATGCCTCCAACGATATATAAGATGTACAAGGGCATAAGGCCACATACGTATCAGAAAGGTGAAGATGTAAAAATTCCCCAACAATTAGGTGGGAGTATTCAAAGGTAAACTCTTCACAGGTAGAAATGGGACCCAAGGCCATTATGGATAGGTTCAACATGATGGTGAACGTAAACCCATGAAGTGTTGGGAAGGGGCAAGGATGCCCCCAGCATAAGTTGGCCTAAAAGCACATGATAGAAAGGAAGGAGAAGATTATTTTTGTGGAAGGGAACAAAGGTTTCCACAAACATGGAAAACAAGTAATCTTATACACATGGATGTTCTAAACAAAGTAGAAGAACGATGTGAATGATATGAATGTAGCTTAGAAGCCTTGCAATGAAGAAGTGATTAGCCAAAGGCATAAATCATGAGATGAGATATGGACTAGAGTAAGAGTCTGAACAAGGTCTAAAAAAAGACACTTGGTAACATACTAATCTTGGTTACTCATAGAGATCCAAAGTGTGTGCACGTGGATTTTATTACCTCTTCAAGTGAAGATTTAATAGCAACAAGTGAAGAGACCCTAGCCAATGTGTAGAAATGATTTATTTTGATGAGTGATTTTTTGAATGGAGGGTGAAAGGATATCCGTACATTGCTTGCTTCCGCCACCGTCCATAGCCCATAGCCTCGACGGAGATGTTTTTGATTCTAATCACAACATTGCTCTCTTGCTACGGTCAGGTGTCCATAGCCCTGATAGAGATTATTGGAAATACCCCAAGAGAGAGTTATGTATTAATTTTCTTTTGCTTTGTAGCTTTTAGCTTTTGAGTTTTGATTGATTTTGATTCTTTTGCTTTCTGAAAACTTATTTCAGCTCTCTTGTTTGATAAGGGGTTAAAAACCACTGATGGCTTGATGGAAGGAGGTGGAAGTGATTGTGATGACGACACTGGCTAGTGTCAACAAATATGTCCAAAATTTCTTTGCAACAAGTTTATTAGATGTTTGAACGTGATAGGATCTCCATGAGGTCAGTCGTTCTTTAATTTACTAAGGTGATAAAAGACCAGGGGCAAATAGATACCATAGAGATAAATGTCACAAAATGCGTGTGAATAAGCTAACCAAAATATCACCAAAGGGATGAAAATGGTAGGAAGACTCGCAGAAGAATAGCAAGGAAGGGAAGAAAGAAATATCCATGTGTACGCAACACCAGATTGCAATGTTTGATCTTTGTACTTTTGATTTTTGTTGTTTTTTTTTCTCATGTTTTTTTGTATTTTTGTATTTTTGCATTGTTTTTTATTTTTAGATTTTAGATTTTTTTTTGAACCATTGTTACTAACAAAGTCACTCTGTGTGATAGGATCCAACAACGATGTTTGTGACTTCCTTGATAAGGGAGACTAAGCGTGTTTGTTTATCAAGAGTCATGTTTTCCCCAATCTCGATGATTGTGGTGAGTTCACACTCAACAAAGGACTGTGATTTATCCTGAAACATGGATTTTGTATGCAGGAGCTTGAGTTCCCTATCTAGAGGTTTATGCACTTTGTGCCATACTTGATGGTTATGTTGATGTGCATTCTTGAATCGCGCTTGATTTACAACTTTGAGATTGTTCCAGTTGTTGGGGGATTTTGAGCTCTTGGAAGTTTTGACCTGAGCTTGATAATGAACCTATTTGGGTTTCTTATAAGTTGATGCTTGAATTTTATGACCTCAAGAAGGATAAGAATGCAAACATTTACGATTGATGATAGGAACAATAGAAATGGTAGTGGGCTTGCCACAACCATTGATAGAAGAAATATGTGATAGATGAAAAGGATACGATCCAAGAATTGAAGAGGATGGGCTACCAGGAGGTGAGCCACATATAGAAGGTGAAAGGCTACTAAGATGTGGCCCAAGAATAGAAGAAGAAGGGCTATTAGGATGTGACCCATAAATAGAAGACGAAGGGCTACTAGGATGTGGCCCAAGAATAGAAGAAGAAGGGATACTAGGATGTGACCCATAGATGTAAGATGATGGACTACCAGGATGTGGCCCAAGAATAGAAGATGATGGACTACCTGGGGGTGATCCACATAGAAAATAAGGGGCTAGTTAGACATGCCCCAATAATCGAAGATAGTGGGCTACTCAAAAATGTTCCACAAATAGAAGAGGGAGGGCTATTAGAAGGTGACCCACACCTAGATGAAGATGAAGGGCTACTTGGCGCTGATCCCACAAGAGATTGTGATTGAAGAATTATGATAGACGAAGAGTTATTGGGTGATGAGAAGATAGGGCATGGATCTATGCAAGACCAAGGAGTTTCATCACATAATGAAGAATGTGAAGATGGAAGAATAAGAGGAGGATCAAGTTGCATGATCTGAGGCTCTTCCTCCATTTCTTAATCAAAGGAATCAACCTTTTCCTCACAATATGCAGACATATCAAAGTCTAAAGAGAATCCTTTTTGTAATCTACTAAAGGAATATCTTCATATGCCCCTATAAATGCCCTGATTGTTTCTTCATTCTGAAAGAGATCAATTGGTATGAGTTGTTGATCGATCCCTAGGGGTTTATTGGAAGAAATAGGTTCACTTGGTGTGGAAGACTTAGAAGATGTTTGATGATTATTGATAGAAGAAGATGATGTGGGGGACGAAGAATATGTGTAGCTAGATGTCTCAGGAGTAGAAGAAGGTGGTGTGGACCTACCTATACAATGGTATGTCATATGTAAAATAGTAGGATTAAGTCCAAAGTCTGTAGATTGCGACACATGGGTCGATTCAGATGTTTGTCTCGAAGGACTTTGAGTCACACGAATCTTCACAGAAGGAAGATTCCGTGGGGGTGATTTATGAAGAAGGTCCTGCAAAGAAGGGGAGGACTGTGATTCAAGCATCACATTAGATGAATGATGACAAGGGTCTTGCGAAGAAAGAGAGGACCACGATTCAAGAATTGTATTATACTTCTGATTGGAGGGATTTGGAGTCGCGTGTATCTTCAAAGGAAGAAGATGTCGTTGGGGCGACTGATAAAAGGGGTCCTGCGAAGAAAGGGAGGACCATGACATAAGAGTTGCATTAGATGATTGATGAAGAGGATCCTGCAAAGAAAGGGAGGACTGTGATTCAAGCATCGCATTAGATGAATGATGACAAGGGTCCTGCAAAGAAAGAGAGGACCGCGATTCAAGAATTGTATTATACTTCTGATTGGAGGGATTTGGAGTCACATGTATCTTTAAAGGAAGAAGACGTCGTTGGGGTGACTGATAAAAGGGGTCCTACGAAGAAAGGGAGGACCGCGACATAAGAGTCGCATTAGATGATTGATGAAGAGGATCCTGCAAAGAAAGGGAGGACCATGACTTAGGAGTCACATTAGATGACTTAGGAGTCGAATTAGATGAATCCGAATAGTAGTTTGGATTTGAATCCTCAGAAGAGTTAGAGGAAATATTTGGATTGGAATCCTCAGAAGAAGAGGAAATTTTTGGGTTAGAATTAGAAGAAGAGTGGGGGGAACTTGAATAATAATTTGGATCAGATGTGTCCAAATCATACCACCGACTATGAGATGAAGGTGGGGAACGAGTTACCCGAATGGGTTCTCTAGCGTGAAGAACCAATCGAGGTTTGGTCATGATGGGTGTCCTTTGATGTGAACACCGAAAGTTGGATTCCTTATTATCGTAAGCGTGAGGAACCACGCGATAATCAGTCATCTCTTGTGTCGTTTAAGCACAAATGTCTAGACCTAGATAGTGTGATCAAACTTCTTCAAAGTGAAGAAGGCTCCATGCTGATTTGGGCAGCACAATGGCAGCCAACTAGACATTCATTATGTACGGAGATGCATGTGTGATTTTCCAAAGGGGGCTAAGGAAAATAAACATCATTTTCACTTGCTAGTTTTCATAGGATTCCGCCCGCTTGATAGTTTTCACAGATTCCACCCAAGTGCTAGTTTTCATAGGATTCCACCCGAGTTGGTAGTTTAACGAGATTCTGCCCACTTGGTAGTTTAACTGGATTCCACCTAGGTGCTAGTTTTCACAGGATTCCGCCCGAGTGGTAGTTTTAAGGATTCCACCCCGACAACATAAAAACAAGGCGACACTGGGACCTTCCCAGAGGTCACCCATCCCAACGCTACTCTGGCCCGAGCACGCTTAACAATGAAGTTCTGATCGGATCCGGTGCACAAACACTGGTATAATCACACCCAACTCGCCATCCAACTCGCCTTCTAGCTCGCCAACCCGCTCACTCACTTAGCTCGTCAGCCCGGCTCATCGAATCCGTCATAATCTCCCCCACTTGAAATCGGCGACGCCCTCGATGCCGTGAAGACCCAACCGCAAGTACACAAGAGGAGGTCCCCTATTCAGACTCATAACAAAGTCAAGGGACCAAGGCCAACATTCTTTGCAAGAAACTACCTGACCTTGACTATCGAACTTCCAAGGGTTCACTGCTCCAGCTGTTAAAGTAAAACCAACCCAACACACTAGGAACTCCCTTAACTTCACATTGCCACAACCTCAATCTTCACCTCCAATGTCAAACTCCAACTCTCGATCCATGGCTGCTCCATCACAAGGAAATGGATGATTTGGCCAACACCATCCTGGCTCAGCTTCATCAACAGACACAAAGATTCAAACTGGACTACATGAAAAACCTCCATGTATTGAGACTACTCAGAAATACAGGTCACAAACACATATGACCAAATGAACTGGAGAAGAAAGGACTCAACTATTCCAGGAAGAGCCATGAAAACACCTGGCTGCATCCACAGTATTTCCCTACCTCTGACTTCCAATTCCGTGAATTGTCTAGACTGTTTAGCACCCTTCTGCATGCAACCACCTGCTACTCGCAAGTACAGTCTCACAAGATCTACTCACTCTTGCCAATCCACAAGGGTGTGGAAAAGGATATCTGTCCTTGATGGTTAACTTCTTCAAGACTCTGCACTCCACACAAAGCCTAAGTGCTCCATCAAATTTCACTGAAATAGTACTGGTACTCCATACAAGGAGCGCGAAGGATGAGGATTCTTGACAATCAGCAACACTTCCAACTGCCACTTCAACTCAATCACCATAGGTCCAGTCAACAGGTCCAGAACCCTCACAGAGCTCACCACTGGAACCAACACAACATGATGATATATTGTTCTTCCTCAGTAACAAACATGATGACAACTCCTTGGGCATGCGGTTATGGTAAACGTGAAGACGCTTCTCCACACTAGCTAGAATAGGAACATGTTGTCCCCTCAACATTCCAACCACCAAATCAAGTGCTGCTTAGATACTTGGACTACTCACCCTAACTCTGCACAGCTCCTCGCATGCTCACAGCTGAACACACCGTATCTTCCTCGTCTGTCTTCTCTGCACTATCTTCACCATGCACGTCTGCTCGGGATCCGACATAACCACAGATTAGATCAGGAAGTAATGTCACTTTACCATCTCAGATAAACTTCTACCCAGCACTAGCTCAAATCCATCCACTTAAATCATGGACAACACCAGCTTTCCTTTCCACCAGTTGACCTACCTCGTGTAGGGCCAACTAAAACCATGGTTGCGATGACAACTATTTCAAGCCACTTGGTACCTCCGGAGGACTAGAGGTCCAAATCCTAGGCCCGTTGAACTATACACCATTGTGGATCGCACCTGTGTTCACAAGCGCCAGGGTTCTCCTTACCTAGATCACCACCTCCACAACATTCAACTTACTTAAGTCACCACCAATACCATCTTAACCAGGACTCAAGCTTACCCATTGCATTGAGCCCAAACCGAGCATACAAACTTGCTGCTCACACCGTTCATCTGGATCCTCCATCTGAACTGCCGACACCCCTGCCACTTCGGACAATCTCAGCTGTAATGTACTCCACTACATGTCTATCATTCTAGATGAAGAATTGTCTCCACCATCTGCTCCATCCTACAACCGCCTTGCCGCAACTGCTGGAGTTCTTGCTAGACCTTTGAGATCCCTCTCATGACTACCGAATAATCTCCCTTCACTGGTCACCACTATGTAGCTTCCCCGAAGACTTATTCTGCCCCTTAACAATGCTCCCTCACTTGAAGCACAAGGACTCTAGATGTACATGGATGAAATCACATCTCTTAAACCAAAGAGATGAACTGCTACAACAACGGCTTCTTTGACTTCCAACACTGCATGGAAACTGAGCTCCACCTGCCCATCACTCCTCTACAATGCACTGTCAATCATTCTGGTTCTACAACAAACCTCTGCCATACCCATGGGGTACTCTGCTGTAGCGTGCACTTTCTGTGCACCTGACAATCCTCCAAAACTATCAGACACTCCCCTAGATCATGAAGAAAACCCTTAGTAGATCACACCGTTTCTTCAACTTGAGGAGCTTGAAACTTGAAGAAGAGTTGAACACTTAGTGCTTTCACCAGACTCAGTGTCACTGCTTGACACAAAGTCACTTCATCCTGTAACTTATAGCCTGGAACACCAAACTCTTCCACAACTTTCCAGTAAGTTCCACGATCGTCCCTTCCACGGCCACTACCTTCTCCATGAGCTTGTTGAATCGCACAAACATGATGCTAAAAACATGGAACCTGGTACCAACTTGCTCAAAAAGGCCAACTGCGACCTCGACTCTCGACTTACTCCAGTGACAACTGCCACAAACACCACCGCAATTGCTTCCCTCTACTACACCTCTGCTGGTAACGTAGTAGGGCACTGCAGATACTGATCCTGTTAAACTGACTCACAAAACTAGGGAGACAAACAGGGTCAACGGTGAACAAAACACAACTAGACAAGGTAAACACAACCCAACCTAGACACAAACTGTGCTCTGATACCAACTGTCACGGGGCCAGCTCGGCGGAGCTGTAACCGTGTAGCACCGCTTGCTCACTTCAAGTTCCTCCATGGGAATAGAACTCTACTAAAGCTACGGACTACGCCTTCAGTGTTTACCTGCACAAGAACACTCACAACACAATGGCATTCTTGCAAATACATGGGTTAATTTAGCGGAAGCACAAAACATCTGCACTGAAAGGAAATTCACTCTAACACAAGAGGAAACAAACAATGCAAGAAACAACTGGGAGAACGCATATGTCTTATTAACTCATCTAGGACAAAACAACCCAAAAATGTCCAAATCATACCACCGACTATGAGATGAAGGTGGGGAACGAGTTAACCCTATCTCACACCACATAGAAGAGTCAACTTCTTTAAAATTAGGATGTTACCTTAGGGTGCACATCCCACTAACCTAAGGTATCCGACGGATCGACACTCATCCGCAAAGGAAAATCACAACAAGTGCACACCGATCTTTATTGTTTGATGTAACCTAGGCAGAGGTCTATAACTCTAGCCTTCTCTCTGAGATTTTGTAATAGTGCTCTTCTTTCCTCTTATCTGTTGTTATACTGTGCATATTTTTGGAGTAATATAATATGCCTTGTGGTGCATTTTGTCCATCCTTTGTATATCTATATTGTCTCTGATAGCCTTTATTTCAATGTTGGTATATTGTGCATGTTTTAATGTTATTACTTGTTCTTCAAGTTGTGCTTAATTAGTTTGAAGTGAGACTCTGTGTGAATCATCTATGGCCTATGGTGCATTTCATCCACCCTTTTCATTTCTCACCTCTTCCCAATTCAGGCAGTCATATTCATGACTAACTTCTTCCCTTTTCGGTGCATCACCTTAGTTAGTTTTACATTTCTTTTAAGTTTTCTCCTAACCCTATCTCACACCACAGAGAAGAGTCAACTTCTTTAAAATTAGAAGGTTACCTTAGGGTGCACATCCCACTAACCTAAGGTATCCGACGGATCTAACAGCTCATCTACAAAGGAAAATCGTCAACAATGCACACTAATCTTTATTGTTCGATGTAACCTAGTCATTTTAGATTTTATTATGTTATGCTTTTTGTTGATGATTATTCAAGAAAAATGTCGATATGTTATCTTCATACTAAAAATTAAGCTTTTAAGACCTTCAAGAAGTTCAAAGTAGTTGTTGAGATCTAGGTTGGTTGCAAAATTAGATCTCTCCACTTAGATTGAGGGGTGAATTTACCAAGAATGAGTTCAAATCCTTTTTAGAAGTTCATGGGATTTATTGATAGATGTCTCCTCCACATATACTATATAAAAATGATGTTTTTGAGATAATAAATTGTACTATCATGGAGATGGTTCATTGCATGATCGATGATTTGGGAGTGGCGAAAATATTCAAGGCTAAAGCAATGAAGACTATAGTGTACCTATTGAATAGAGTGCCCACATTTGATCTTTATGGAGTAACGCCACATAAAGCATGGTCATAAAATAAACCATCCATTGCACACCTTAGATTATTTGGGTGTAAATCTAGTATGCACATATCTAAGAAGAAGATAAATAAACTAGATATGAAAGTTGAAAAATACATCTTCATTGGCTACAGTGAAGAATATCTTGGGTACTGATCGATTGATTTGAAGACCAAGAAAGTCTACACTAGCAAGGATGTCAAGTTTTTTCAGAAGAAATAAGGTGAGGCTCCTTCCACAGACTCACCTGATTTTCAAAGCATCCCTATTGTGAAAATAGAATTTGATGTTCCCACTGATGATGATAGTGATGGTGGGGATGATGGTGATGATTTGACATGACTATAACCCACAGAATAATTCATTGTATCCCGAGTGGTATAAAAATATGATTTGAAATGCAAAGTCGAATGCTCCTCTAAACTCATCCACTTCTAGACCATAGACTTGCAATAAAGCTTGTGAAGAGGTAAATTTTACCTTGATGAGTAGAGTTGTTGAATCTTTTGATCCTCTACCGTCAAGGAATCCTGTACACTCTAAATATTAGAAAGATACCATGGATGGTAAGTATCATTCAATGATGAATAATAACACTTGACATCTTGTCAATATTCCACCGGGGAAGAAGCCCATTGATTATAGAAGGATTTTCAAAACCAAGTACAAAGCATATGAGACTATTGATAAGTACAAAACAAGACTTGTAGCAAAGGGGTATGCTTAGAAGGAAGGCATAGACTATGAGGATACATTTTCTCCCATAACTAAGATCAAAATGATCAGGATGATATTTTCTCTAGCTACACAGTTTGGATGGAAAGTTCACCAGATGGATGTGAAAATTTCCTTTCTCAATGGATACTTATAGGAAGAAGTCTACATGAATCAACTAGAGGGTTTTGTCATACTGGAGAAGAAACAAAGGTATGTAGACTCATCAAATCACTGTATGGTCTTAAACAAGCTCCCCAGGCATGGTACATCAAGATTGATGAGCATATCATTCAAAGCATGGATTTAAGAGGAATCCATGTATGATCTCAATATTTACCTCAAGAAGCAAGGGGGAGAAATTTTCATAGTTTTTGTATATACCGATAGTCTAGCCATCATTGACAACACAATGAATATGATCAATGTCACGAAGAAATATCTTAATTGATTATTTGACATGACATATCTCAGGCTCATGCACTACTATCTTGGATTGGAAGTATGCCACAAGGATAATCGTATCTTTGTTTTTGAATTAAAATATACCAAGACAACACTCAAGAAATTGAAGATGTACTATATATTGATTGCCACACCTATAGAGATAAGAATTTAGTTGTCTTATACAAATCCATCTCCAATGGTAAATATAACTCTCTATTGATAGTTAATTGGGAGTCTCATTTACCTAACTTATAATACACTAGATATCGACTTTTATAGTCAACTATCTTTCACAATTCATGTTAGAATCTAGAGTTTGTCATTGGAAAGAAGCAAGGTGGATCTTGAGATATCTCAAGGGGACTATGGATTTTTGTCTAGAGTATAACAAGAATGATCAATTATTCTTGACTATTATTGATATTCAGATCATGTAGGTACTATTGATTATAATAAATCCACTTCTAGATTTATGTCCTTTTTGGGATCTAGTCCAATATCAAGATGAAGCAAGAAGCAAAACTTTGTTTCTCAATCTTCCACATAAGCCGAATATCGTGTTGCAGGTGGAGTTGTCTACGAAGTGATATGGCTACGTCACATACTTGAGGGACTGGAGTACCACAAGAGAATTCTACCACCTTATATGCTAACAACGAAGGTATTCTAAAATTTGTTTGCAATTCATTATTTCACAAGAGAAAAAAGCACATATAGGTACAAGTTCATTTCATTCACGAGCATGTTTTGAAACACAACATTCAACTTTAGTTTTTGCCAACAACCGAATAATAAGAAAATGTTTTCACGAATTCACTGCACATAACAAATTCAAGATGTTAAAAGAGTTCGTTTTCTATTCTCTTGAGGTAATACAAAATTAAGGGGGAATATTAGGTACAACATATAGTACTTAGTAATAATGCATTCAGAGATTAGATTTACTTTACCATAGGTAATTTAGTTGTTACTATATGGTAAGTTATTATTTGATTGTTATATGGTTTTGTTATTTGAACCATATTATTTTTCATGTTGTATATTTGTATATGTGTGGTTTATTGTTGCACTTGTGTAACAATTACTATTATAAACTCTATTGTTCAATACCTATAAGTATTCGTAACATTTCATTACTTTGTAATCTGGTTGATTCCACGTTAATACAATTACCAAGCTTCCATCCATGTTCCTCACTCATATAATTATGGTATAATTGCAACACCACTCACATAATTATTGAATAAAGAATATTTTCATTATAATTAGGTAGTAACCCATGCATTTGAATCACTAAATAAGGCCATGTGTACCACTCAAGTGTGGATATTCTAGACTTCTCCAAAACCTTCATTGTTGAATGTAATGCTTTAGGGTGTGGCATATGCATAATACTTATGAAAGAGGGTTGTCCCATTACATTTTAGAGTCATCAAATCAAATGTAATAACCTCTCAAAACCAACTTATGAGAAGGAAATGATCGTTATTCTTCATGCATTCAAACAGTGGAGATTGTATCTCATGGATCGTCACTTTAAGGTAAAGATAAATCATGACAACTTGAAATACTTATTAGAGAAAATATTATCATTTAAAGAACAAAAAATGGGTCACTAAGATGTTGGGATATGAATTTGATATCATTTATAAAAATTAAAATAAAATGTGGTAGTTGATGCACTATCTAGGAGAGATGAGTCCACAGAGGCATTATTAAATGGCATGTCCATACTACAAAAAGATTGGGTAGATCAGAAAGATCCGAATGGAAGCATAATACGTGAAACCCACACTCTCATTCAAAATCTCCAATAGGATTTGAGTAATTAAAAAAATTGTGTGGAAGGGGGATGCATTATGGTATAAGGACCTATTGTACTTATGTAAAATCTCTACCCTTAAAAGTTAGATTTTCTCAGAGGTCCATGCTTCTCTAGTTGGTGGTCATTCTGGATTCCTAAAAAATATCATAGAGTTAAGTAAGATTTATTTTGGGAAGGGTTGAAACAAAATTTCCAATAATTTTTGACCAAATGCTTGGTGTGTCAGTGTAATAAGGGTGAAACTTTTAAGTCTTCAGGAAATTTGTAGAAAGATCTCAGTATATTCCTAGTGAGCGATGGGAAGAGGTTTCCATGGATTTCATCACAGGATTGCCAAAGTCGAAGGGAAAAGTGTAATTATGGTGGTGGTGGATAGACTCACCAAGTATGCTCATTTTTGTGCTTTTCCACATCTATTTATAATGAATACAATTGTCATATCTTTTATGGATACAGTTCAAAATCTACATGGAACACCCAATATTATAATTAGTGATCGTGATCCTATATTTAGTAGTAAATTTTGGATTGATTTATTCTCATTTTTGGGTACTTAATTTGTAAATAGTTCATCATATCATCCCCAAACTGATGGAAAAATTGAGGTAGTAAACAAATGTTTAGAGGGGTATCTACGATGCTTTACTTCAGATAAGTAAGAGAGATGGGTTAAGTGGTTACCACTTGTAGAATGGTGGTATAACACTTCATTTCACACTTCATCCAAAATTTCCCCATTCTTGACATTATACGGTTACCATCCACCATCCCTCACTTCCAATTTAAGGGTCCAACCTAAAGTAAGAGCAGTTGAAGATCACATTCAACACCAATAGGAGGTTCTCTTTAGCCTAAAAGACACAAAAGCGCATGAAGCAAAAATCTAATCAACATCGTAGTGAATGAAGTTTTAAATCGAATACTTGGTATTTGTGTGATTACAAACAAAACATAACAAAATTTCACCCAAAATATTATGGGCCTTATCCAAAGTGTTGCAGAAAATTGGTAGTGTGGCATATAAATCAAGCTTCCTTATTTAAGTAAAATACATGTAACATCCCCATTTTAAGATACAAGAACAAGGGAATATATATATATATATATATATATATATATATATTTATAATGTTCTCTTATGAATTATAAAATTCAAACACACGTTCAAGTTTTAATAATTGTTCTCTACCCAAACAACACAGTTTGGAACACACAATTTCCTTTTAAAACTAATGTTCCTGTTCACATATTTACAATATGGAACACACATTCAATGCCATTCAATCTTATAACAGATTCTATATGCTGCTATAAATGACTCGAGGAACTGCTGATCTTCCATTTTCATGGCTCAGAGTTTCACCGATCCTTCATTTCATGACTCGGCAACAACCGATCCTTCATGTTTGTTTATGCATAGTATATTATATATACTAGTTCTCTTAACCGTTTCCTAGGTTATCGAAGTGATCCATTTAAGAAGCCTATCTCGAATATCTCATTATCGATATTCATCCGACATCCCGCATCTTAAATTAAGTGATAAAGACAACGCAACCAAAGCACTTGCGATACTTTGGCCAAAGATTTTCACATGATATTCCTGGATGTGATACACATCAATGGAATACGTCCTTCACTTCACTTCACCTGTTATCTAGAATGGTCTTTCCTGGTTCCTACCAGTCCTCTCAGTTTAAGATCAGTTTTAAACTTCCAATTTCTAACTAGTAATATGAACAAATATAGGAAGGCACTCCTGGTAACTAAAGATACGCAGACATGCGGTGCCGTTCCCCACGACTCTGTGTGTCTAGTTATCTTTAGTATCCCGGAGTCACTCCGTATACGTGATCATACTCCTATCCCTTGTCAAGAACTTCACATTCAGCCTATGTATTCTTAATGTTTTAATTCGGGAGGGCATTGTAATATGTCAGCTATAACATTGTGTCGTCATGAAGACCCCGTCTTCATGAAGACACCTTGCTGTAGCTGGCATATGTCAATGTCCTATGGAATCCTCCCATCGAGAGTACACATCCTGCTCAAGTGATTTGGATATGATCTTAATAATTAAGAATCAACTTTCAGCAACCATGCTGATCCCTTTATCCTCGTTCCGTTATTGTATATAGCTAAGAGAGACTAAATCCGTCCTTTAGCTTGCTATGCATTTTCTCCTTCGTGCCGAAGGGCTGCATTTCTCTACTTGGTTCTCTTCTTAATCATTGGATTAAGCGGCCCGTTACCGACGGACGTGATAAGTTTAACCTATTAAACTTTAACCAAGATTTTCCCAACTGTAACTAAATTCAGAATTCTAGCTTATTAGACGTCATTTAACGAAGTCTAATTTCTGATAAATGTATTCATTTATTCTCCTTAACATTACATAGTTAAGGTCCATTAGTTATGGATATACTTATCCCATATCCTTTATTCTGAATTTAACATACGAGGTCATTAATGGAGTTCGAAAGCGAAGTTCGATTACTCCGAAGTTAATTGATATTCCTTAGCTACCAAGCTAATCCTGAATACCTATCAGTTATGGATTCATATTCTTCCTAATCCTTTTTAATGTCAATTAAGAATTCATCTTTACCCAAGTATGATCTAATTGCGCATTTCAACTTAAAGTTGTAATAAGGTAAGAATAGATATCATTTCCCATTTAGCATCCATCCACGGACAATTAAATAAATCCAAATTAGGAATAACATTATGTTTCCAATTTAATCAACAATATCAAAATGATATAGTCATTAAAATATCACACTTGTATTTGTATTCATCAATTCATGTCATAATCCATATATTTGCCAATCCAATGTAATGGGCATTGTTTACATAAAACATCGTTACAACTCATAGATAGAAGAATACACTTTCTTCTTTTTACAATTCCTCGAAGAGGAATAAAAGTAAACAAATACAATTCATCTTCAACCAATCAAGAAGCATTAGAAAATAGCCATGTCTTCATCCTAATCAAATTCCATCTGCAAAATTATTTGCAGGTCGGATTCAATGAATCGAGCATATTAAACACTTATCATTAAAATGAGGTGCTTCAACTAATCTGTCTCAATAAAAGAACCCCGCTTTTATGATACAACAGGAAGACATCAATCAAGAAATAGGCACCAAAGAATGATCAGCATAACAACTGAACCATCAAAATACCATCACAATCAGCCAAAGAACTGCTGATATAACATACTGTTATCTTTTTCCACTCCTTTCATTAATAATAAAAACAAAGGATAAAACTAACTGAAATGTAAACCCATTACTTTCCTTTCAGTTCATGCATCATATTAGGTTCCTAGCAATCATGCACAGACGAGAAAGCGAACAACAATGCATATAGTTGCTCATATCTAAGCACTACAAAATTCGTTAATAACGATTACAAATTTTCAACTGTATGAAAGAAGAAAAGATCATTTTCCAAGTCATTCATCCACATTACTATCTCCTTCCTCATGACTGTCCTAAAAATGGAATCCAAACGAGACACAAATCAAGATAACAGTTCAGAGTGAAACTTACAAAATCCATTCGGAATTCACTTTCCTAGCAAAGAAGAGTAATTTCATTCATAATCAGCTTTAAATGAAAACAAGGAAGAATTTATCGTCCTTATCAATACTTCATTTAAATCAGGCTCATATGAATATCCAAACCAGGTTAGTACAACATCGTATTTATCATAGATCAAATAGTATAAGGATGCATACTATGTATTTACTGTACTAGAAGAGCCCATACTTTCTTCACTGTATTTTAAACCAGATAAACAATTATACAATCATGCAATCAATTAATCACATGATTTTCTATTTCCATGAACGCATACAGTTCAAGATGAAATTTATTCATGGCTGTTACCTACAACAAGACCAATCATAATGCTATTTCCATAATTCAAACAGCCCAAAGAGAAGAATTCGTTCCTTTAACTATTCAAATAAGAAACAATCATTTTCTTCAACTCTACAAGAATTACTCATGCCGATTTCATTTTTTTTTCTAAATGACCGTGCAAAGATCAAAAGACCACACGTATACATTCAAAATTTCCGTTTGTACAGAAAAATAACAGCACTCAGAAATCATCTAAATGTCACTGTAATCTTTGTCAAACTGAACTTACAAGTTCAATAAACCATCCAACTACTGATTTTACCAAATCAAAACAGCAGACAGAAGAAGAATTCCTTACCAATAAATGTTTCTACCCGAATCCATTCTTCTATTCACAATGATGTACAGAACCCAAAAATGTGATTTTCATACAATAATACCCTTATTATTAAAAACCGCATAGGATATCAGATGCACAACAAAGTATAATCAAAACAGGTCCAATAGCAATACAACTTCCCAAGCATTTCCTCCTTGCACAACAATCCAAATTAAAATGCGTTTTCGCAAAGACAGTCTGAACTAAAAGGTCAAACAACATCAATGAAACACAACAAATCATCTAACCCCTTCAGCAAGATTCAACATGATTTATTTAATGCATGAACACAAGTCAAGCTTCGTTTTCATGACTACCGTCCAACCGTAAGATCAAACCGCCTCAAATAAGACATAACAAATCATCTTTCCTCCAAGGCAAGAAGAAGTACAAGTATATAAATATTCATTCATTGCTCAGGAATGCAAAGCCAAGATTTTCAATCGTGTCTACAGTCCGAACGGTAGACCAAACAGCATCAATGACCACAACTAATCATCCTACCTCCTCAGTAAGAAAAACAATATAATTCATTATAAGTTCAGAAGGAAAGACTATTTCTTTTCCAACTCCCACGAATACTCAATCGTATTCGCCTATTTCTTTAAGCAAGAAAAAAAAAAAAGAGACAGCAAAAACGTATTCCATTTCTTCCCTCAAATCAAATTCGTATGCTCATACAAAACCCAAATGCCGTATCCATCATTATCAAACACAACAGAAAGAGAAAGGATCCATTTCCTTTTTAAAAGAATTTCCAGTAAAGAATTCGACTTCATACAACTCGCACATCCAGTACAGTATTATCACTGAAGTTCATATATCAAAGAACAATTGCTCGACACTGAAAGACAACTCCTATTGTCTATTCAGACTTCATCATTCAAGTTCGTAAAACAAGAGAACAATTATACAGTGATGAGAACAACACATGCTGCCTTTTTTGTAAATATAACCATTAACAGAGAAAAATACCCAAATCGTTATTCTCCAAACTGTCAAACAAACCAACACAGCATGGAGATAATCCATTAAAAAAAATGCAAAGACAGTTTAAACACGACAACCAGAACGATTTTACCTATCATTTCCAAAAATGACAGCAAAAATCGACTAAATCTAAATCGTATCAACTCGACAACAATCACATAAACCCAAAACCCAAGAGCAGGGTTGTTTTAATGAGACGTTTAAACAAAGCAAGTATTTTTAAAGAGAAGGGCTTAACATGCCTGTGATTTCTTTTCCAAAACTCGAAGAAAACTGCGTTTGCCGAAGATATTTCCTTCCTCGGTGACAGCACGAGCTTTCCAACAATCCTTTCCTCTTACAGGCTCAGCAACAGCCTCTAAATTTCCAAAGAACAGTGATAAATCCAAAGAAACTGGTTCGACTGAACCAAACAAAAAAACCAAATGCAGAGCAACTTCACCAAATCCAAATCGACACAATGAACAATCAAATTTCCCTCATACACTTTCCAAGGCGAGCTGGTCGCGAGGACCAAGAACATTTAATGCATTAAAGGCTCTACCTTTTTCCAAATTTCCACGCCACTGCCAACTTGAGTTGGCGATCTCTAAATTTCAAATTTCACATGCAAAACCAAATTTGGTTCCATCTCCAACTAGATACCTCCGCCACTTACCTGCCCCGCCAAACTGGCGCTGTCCACGTATGGACTCCCATTTAATGCCATTGAATACCCCTTCATCCTTATCCTCTCCCTCCAAGGGTCTGCGCATCCCCCTTTAGGTTAGGATTAGTTTAGGATGTTTATTAGTATTCAACCTAGGTCATAGTTTAGTTTTAGGTTATTAGGACTTAGGTTTATTTCCTCTTTTTTTTTTTTTTAATTTAAAAATCCACTTAGGATAGTAGTTTAGGATGCATGTTAGAACTTAGGATTAGCTTAGGATTTAATTCCTTTTAACCACTAACATTAATCAATCTCTAATCCAATCTCTCAACTGACACTCATATCAATGCTGTGCAGGACGTTCCATCCTTTGTTTCACATGCCAAGACCACCTGTGTCCAGACATTTCCTACCCCACGAGGTCTCAAGTTCGACAGTACAGGGTTCAAGAATGAACCTTTGTCGTTGGCATTTACGTGCCAACTACTCATACCTACAATCAGAAGCCGCACATTTATATCAACCTCAAGTTCGGTTAAAGAGTAAATCGACACAGAAATCACAAGAAGACCACAACATACTTTGGATCAATGAAATTGATTCAAGGTGTGTTGTCAATCAGCAAAGAGAGTTTAGCAAGTATACGACAATTTGTCGTCACATCAGCAAACACACAAGCACAATAACTGCTGTCCTATGCAATAAATTACAATATGCAAGAATCCAAGTTAGCAACACATTCCTTTAAGATCAGAATATATCTTAACATGTTTGCCTTCATTTCAGCAGTTATAATAGTATGAAAAATATTCACCAAGATAACTTACAAAATCAGAGTGTTACAATACATCTAGTTCTCCATGTTTCTTACCTAATGAAGGTCATTGGGTAGAAGGTGTCTTATCAATTATTATTACAGGACCACTAGTGAAGAGATACGTATCATCTTGGAACTTGAAGGAATCCTACAAACATGCACTAAGAAGTTGAGGACAAGGGTCATCACCGAGTATTTGATCAAATTGAAGAATTTGGACATTGAAGATGCAATATGGGAGGATAAAGCATTCTAGGAGAAGCATCTAGAGATTACCAACATTGGTGTAAATTTTTATTTGAATGAGAGGGGCATGATATGCCTTTAAACCTAGTTCATCTATCGGGATATGGATAACCAACCCGTGTCTAACATAATCTCTTATCGTGTCATATCATAATCATTTATGCTTTCATATTCTTAGTGGGTTGACCTTAGGGCTTTGGATAAGGGGGATGATAGGGGGTCATAGCTTCATATCATAGACCCGGGTGGGATCTCTGGTGGTGACTCGGTGGGATATTGAGGGGAATGAGTCATAGCCGTAGCCGCCACCCCGATCCACGGGACTCTCTACTCCAGATGATCAGGGCCCACCGAGCGGTAGTAGGAGAGGGGAAGAGGAAGAGAGAGGTACCAACTATAAAAACTTTGAGACCTAGAGAGAGGAGGGGATGGAGCAACAAAACAAAATTCCTACCCCCTTGTACCCTCTTTAGATCGAATAAAGAGGGAGAGGATAAACACAATCCTATCCCCCTCTATACTCCCCTCCTAAAAAAACTCCTTTTCGGTATTGTCTTAGCGCACGATATTATCAGCATATTAAGCACTTGAGTCTTATTGTATGGTTTGGAGGTTTCCCCCTCGAAGTAGCTAAGTCATTCTACTTGCATATTGAGATCATTTGTCTATATTTTGGTGTTATATTATTGATATTTCATATCTATTTAAGCAATTTAATTACAATTATGAAGATAAATTAACATGGTAAGGCCAACCCATGAAGATGAAAAGACCCAAAAAATATTGCATTGAAATTAGATTTAGAGGATGCGTTGGTCCGAGACCATACTAGTCATTTAGGACCAAATTTCACATTCGACCTAGTTGTATGGTTTTGAACAGGATGTGGTGAATGACAATTTGAAGTTGAAAAAGAAAGTTGAAGTACCGATCGTATTCATTACACACTTTAAAGTTTTTGACACATCGTTGTGTGGGAATAAATAAGTTAGGAATAGCTAGAAAGATGCACTAAGTGGCGATAATATGTAGGTGTTTGTCTTAGCAAAGGATCACAATCACAATTAGCAATGTCAAAGGGTAAATTGTCAAATTTGAGTGTTTGCACATATATATACACGCACCCCCTTTTCGTTTATTTTATTTTTCTCATTTTTATTAATTTTATGCTTTGGGGTTCCCACTTGATCCCTATTGGGTGTATACACGTATATATACACCTAAAAAAATGATATACTCATATATTTGATGTATATATAAATATTTATATGTATGTATACCGTGTGTATACACACACACATATATTTCATCTATTAAAATTATATATCACATTCCACACATATATATTTCATCTACTATAAGAATATATTACATTCCTTGACCTTCCCCCAACCCCCACCTCTCACCTCGGACCCGACCCCCACCCCCAACCCCAACCTGACCTTCCCCTCCTTCGAGATAGGTAGAGAATCCTAGTTGTATTACATATATAATAACGGAGGTATATACTTTTAACAAATGTAAGTGTATGTATATATGTATGTATATGTATATGTGTGTGTGTATATATATATATATAATTATGTATATATGTATATATTCATATATATAATAGTTAAAAAGGGATTATATTATAATATATTGGTTGGTCTTATTAACCATGGATGCCTATATAAAATATTATAGTCATGGCCTCTTTGTGTTTCGCATGGGCTATGGTAATGTCACACATCTGTATTTTGTAATGGCCTTAACTTAGGGTATGTCATCGAATAATATAGTGGGCTAAGTCCAAATGATACGGTGTGTGGAGGGGTCGAGTCGGCCAAGGCTGCCCACCCTCCATAGTTTATTGTTTATCACGAGGTCACAACTCGTGTAAAATGGCTACAACCCTATTTTCTTTTTCTTTTATTAAAGTTTAAACCTTGAAGAATATGAGTAGTGTGAAGCCCTCTCCATCCTATACCTTTTTAAAGCTTATTTGTTAACTAACACTTGTGTGTGTGTGTGTGTATACACATATACCCACACACACATACATAAATTTCTTACATACACACATATTTATAATAAAATTAATATTATAATATATATTTATAGATACATATATAGTATAATATATAATTATTCTTACAATATAATTATATATAAATGTCTATTAACAATTTTATTTATTTTTTGAATTTATAAAAATCATTTAAAAATAAGGTATAGTTTGTATTTAGATTTCTTATTACTATAATATGAGTGTACATAAACATGAACATATCATCTTCAACTAAATTTATACTTTCTTTTCACAATTCCAATATAATAAGACACAACTTAATTTAAATGGCTCAACATTTGAAACTAATTTTTACCAAGAAAAATTTGATACACAAACATGATATAAATTGGAGCAAACATAATCATCTAACATAGATTATACCAACTCAATTATTGTCATTCCCATTTCATTTCAATGAAAACTATTTTCAGTTTCAAGAATACAATATAAAAAGAGTTCATCCACCATTTTACAAGGATGTGCAATGTAATATATTTGAATTTACTTATAATATGATCCTAACAACCCTACAATTTTTTTATTTCAAGATACACTTTGAACATAGTTTTCATTTTTTCAAAATGAGGTAATAATGAAAGGAATGGAGTTAGTTAAACTTGCATTCATATTCAAGATTTTACTTTCAAAAATGACTCTTTTACATACTTTACTTGCATAATCACTTTAAAAAGAAACAATGTATGAATACCGTATTTTATCTCAAACTTATATATGGAAGAATGCAACATTTTCTCTTAAATTAAATGGAAGAAAGCCATCCATTTGCAACAACATACAAGGTTTTCCATAAGCCAATAGAACATTTTTTTCATACTTTGGAAATTAATGAGAAGCACAACATAAGATGTTTTCACTATTAACTTTCACAACAAGAACCATAGTTCCATTTAATTAAGACATCCTCATCCAAGAACTCCATCAAGCCACCATCATACCAAAATGGAGGAATTTGAAAAAATTAACCTCCTCATTGACCCAAAATATTCCTCAACTCACAAAAGACTCACCAACTAATAACCAATGCATGAAAATGAAGTAAACACCTAAACCAAACACACACACAAACACCATAGTTTTTATAACCTAAAACAACTCAAACTTATTGGAATGTATGATAATATATGCCATAAACCAAATATGAAATCAACACACACGTTCAATCTAACTAAAGGCTTGAAAATGAGGAAAAAAATTTAATGGCTACCCCTTATCCCTCCACTAAGGAATGGAGACTAGTATTTATTTCCTCCTTGAGTGTGTAAAAAAATTCTCTTTACCTCTACTAAATATCAACCCTTATCCCTCCATTAAAACTAGTCATGGCCTTCCTTGGTTCCTTCAATAAGGCACATATAAAATCTCTCCCTTAAATTCAACCTCTTTCCCTCCACAAAAGATATAACTAATCCCCAACATACAAAATACTCTTGCATGCCCCACAATGGGTATAATGTAAGTTCTTACTACATTTGTTCAAATGTTTACATGTTCAAATGAGTAACAAAAATGCATGCAAAGAAACAAGAACGAGGGAGATAAAATAACATTTTATGTATATAAATAAAAGGGATGAGGCACACCTCTTTCTCATCTTGTCCCCAAAATCCTTCCTAAGTCCACATGATGCACTCCAAAGCAAGAACTTCCCAAATTTAGAAAAATAATTTCAAATCTAAAAAATGTTAGGAATAATGTGTTTAGTGCTCACATTATTAATATTTTGGTGATGATTATTAATATGAGTAAAATAATGTAAGTGAGTTATAATATAAAACTCATGTGATAATATAAGATTTACGTGAGTAAGAATAGTGGTGGTTGAAACCACTCACATAAATAGTTGTTAGTAATTATTAAGTTGTTATATAGGTTGTTTAAGCAAATTATGTATGTTATATGTAAATGAGTTGTTATTATTTAACAACTCATATTAGTAATATGTAAGTGAGTTGTAGGAGGTTGAAACAAATCACATAATAAGAGAGATTTGTGGGAGATGTGTTAGACAATCTCCCTAAATATAGGAGACAAAAATACTATATATGTCTATGATGTTTTATTATCTAAAATGATAGAAACGTGAGAGTTTATTGTTGAATAATAATATTATTGTGTAAATAATCTACTCTAATTTCAAAAATACATCACCCCTGAACATACAATTTTTTTTTTCTTAAATAGAAAACTAACCAAGTTGGAACACCCAATAGGATGGTGCCATGTGGCATGATCTAACCCCCAATAACAACACACTCCCCATCTATGCATTCAAGGTTCTTACAAGACCACATGGACCAACAACAACTCTTCTTACCAACCCAACCACAACTCATGAATTCTCTTAAAATATTATGACACCAAATCTAATCAATAAGAAAGAAATCTCAAAATTCAAATTTGTAAAATCAAGGCAATTGATAAAAATCACATCAACAAGACTTCACTCAAAATATTACATACCTAAACTTTCAAGTTACTCCCAACTTTAGACAAAATTAAATGACAAAGTGGTTGACATATTTTAAGGTTAATTATGGGGCCCGTTTTTAGCCCTCAAGTTGCCAAAAGGCCTTTAAAATTACATCTACCACATAGGTAGGCGTATGAAAAGGTTTTAAGAGTGTGGGACATAGGTTACTTGTATCACACACTACCAAAAAGTGGCCAATAAGGCCAAATTTGAGTTTTCTAAAAATAGAAAGTTTCAACAAATCAACCAAGCCACTTGTAAGCCTAAAAAGGTAAAAAGAATCAAGTAACTAAACAATACTTAAATCAACTTAAGCAATATTAACTTAATCTAATAAAAATAAGGAAAGGGTCCCATGTGAATGGGGCAAATCTAAAAAGATGAAAATGAGTAAAAAAATTACATGGCCACTTAAAAATTTCTAAGGCCTAGTTTCATACTTAGGTGACTCCATATTGGCCGATGCACCTTTGTGAGTTAGTCCCCTTTATCCTCATTTTGATTTTTTTGGTACAAATATCATGCACTTGTCTTCCATCTACACACTCAAAAAAACACATCATACTTACTCAACACAATATAATAATACTATATCGGGAATGTTGGTATCTGCTGAATCAAAGAGTGCACCAGTGATAAATGTGAGATGTGAATTGCACAAAGGCAAGACTAAGCACACACATATAAATCTGCAAGTTATGAAGAATAATGAGATAAAATGCAAAAAAAAAAAATGGCTCCAAATCAACTAAATGTTGTATATCATCATGATGCAAGTGATGTACATATAGGAGGAGGAAAGTACAACTACCACCTAGATTAGTGGTGAATAACTCTCACTAATTGAATCGGCGGTAGATTTAAGTCCACATAACTAGTAAGCTAACTTAACACAACTAGTAAGCTAACTCAACACAACTAGTACACCTAAGCAAGCATATCCCATGAGTGTAGGAAAGCTCCAAGTAAATAAAAAAATATAAGGAAAATGAATATCCTACACTAACACCCCCATAAGCACAACTTAGGTGGGAAGTGAAAAGGAAAGTGGGTCCCAACAACAAGGCTTGATGAGGTACCCATGTATAATGCATATCTCATAAAGATAGAGTAAAAGGAGAAAACATAGTGGGAAAAACTCCCCAAAAGAGAGAAAATAAACTCACTCAAGAAAATTGGAGAAGAAGGAGAAGTAGGTCTAGGTAACTAAACCCGACAAGGTACCCACGTACAATGATCATCCCCTAGAGTAGAGAGAGAAAGAAGTGAGGACAAGAAGGTCCCCTAAGAAGAGTGTTAATGATGTGGTCCTCTGCATAAAGACTGAAGAGAATCCACTTGCACCGAACAATGTTCCTACCCTTGGGAAGGACAAAAAGGAGCACTGAAAGTTGGCCCACTCCACAAAGGAAGAAGAAGCCTGTAGTACTTTGATCTCTGCATCTAGTATGTAATTGAAAGGTGGCATAGGTTTGGAAAAAGTGTGCACAAAAGACAATGGGAATGCCACTACAATATATGTGTTAGAGAAATAAAATGGTGGGGGGCAAATAATCCTCACAAAGGGATCCACAAGAAGAGGTAGATCATGAAACATCTCGAAATAGTGGAAGTGACAAATGTCCCAAGACAGAACTCCCAATGAGAGAGATGAATGGGTCCTCTAGAATGTGTGATGGATCAATTAGAGCATATTATTATAATGAAACATAAGTGGAATCTACAAATAGACAACTTAGGCTGGCCACATATTTTTCCCAATGGGGTTTCTCAATGAGAGCAATGTTTGACAAGAATGTATTACGATCACAACGTGAAGTAGGAGGAGAAAACTGTTGTGAAGAGTCGTTGGAAGTTCAAGATGAAGCAACATTGCACTCAAAGGTAACAACCGGTGTATGTGGAGTATCATTAAATGAGAAATCAATATGTAATGGAGCATAAGAGGAAATGGTCACATCTGTCTTAGAGGAAGGTTCTCCAATAGAACACTGCCACAGAGAGTGAATGTTTACGCATGAACATGGACGAAAATGAGATATGGAGGCAACAATAGGGAGAGTGTGCTCAATAGAAAGATCCTATGGTGAATGGTCAACATGAGACTCATAAGTAGTAACATGTGCAGAACAAAACCCACTAATGAAAGGGATGTGAGAAGGGGGAGAATCTATGGTGGCATTAGAGTGGTCCAGGGAAGTGTCACTCTCAGATGGTGAAACAAGGTCATCTTCAAGCAACTATCGATAATGGTACAGAAGTGAAAGGGAACTTAATATGCTCATAAAAATGTAATACATCCCTAGAAATAATAATATCAAGAAGGCCATATACCCCATCATTGTGGTTAAACCACTCATCCTTCTGTAGAGGCTCATTAGGCCCATGAACAAGACCATGGAGGTAGGGTAGCAAACCGTGCATAGTGTAATGATTGATAATGCTTACCTTCCAAAATAGAAAGTTCCCAGAGTTGAGCATAAAAACAGAATTGTGAAACTCTATAATGCAGATAAACCCCTAAAATTATCCCAGATGGAACTTCATAACTTAGTGTGAAAAGTACAAGTCCCCATAGAGTTTTGTAAAGAACCCCCAAAATGTGACACTTTATAAAGTAGTGTGTTTACAAAAATAAATGTAAACATTGTGAAGAGTGCAAGAAAACATGTACTTTTTGTTAAAATGACACTAAAATATGAGTTGTTGGTCAAAAGTTATAACAAAAATTGTTCCCCACAACTAATGGCTTATTTAGTTAAAATTTTACAAACCGATTAAATGTAACAAACCATTACACCAAAACCTCGAGGCATTAGTGAAATCCGTACATGAGGATCATAACATCCCACCACACTTATGTAGCCCGTGCCTTGGGCTAGATTTACGCCCATATAGAAGGACCCGCTCTCGCCCTATACGAGCCTCGGGCGAACACTGCAATGCCGACGTAGCTACCCATGCCGGGACTTGAGCCCGGTGGTCACTGACGATACCAAATGTAACGAACCATTACACCAGAACCTCGAGGCATTAATGAAATCCACACATGAGGATCATAACATCCCACCACGCCACGTAGCCTGCGGACCCGAGTTAGATTTGCATCCATATAACGGGACCACACCCTACCCTATACGAGCCCCGGGTAAACACTGCAATGCCGGTGTAGCTACCCGTGCCGAGACTCAAACTTGGGTGGTCGCTCTGATACCAAATGTAACAAACCATTACACCAAAACCTTGAGGCATTAGTGAAATCCGTACATGATCATAACATCCCACCACCACGCCGGACCACAGGCTGGCTAGATTTGCGCCATATAGCGGGACTCGACTTGCACCTACCTTATACGAGCCCAGTTGAACAACTGCAAATCGCGAGCGTAGCTACCCGTCTTTGGAACTTGAACCTGGGTGGTCGCTCTGATACCAAATGTAATGAACCATTACACCAAAACCTCGAGGCATTGTTATGATCCTCATGTGCGGATTTCACTAATGCCTCGAGGTTTTGGTGTAACGGTTCATTACATTTAGTATTAGAGTGACCACGTAGGTTTGAGTCCCGCGCGGTAAGCTATCTTTGGCACATTGCAGGTGTTCACCCGGCTCGTATAGGCAGGGGTGTGGTCCCACTATATGGGTGCAAATCTAGCCCGGGGTCCGGGCTACAAAAGTGTGGTGGGATGTTATGATCCTCATGTGTAGATTTCACTAATGCTTTGAGGTTTTGGTGCAACGATTTGTTACATTTGGTATCAAAGTGACCACCCAGGTTTGAGTCCCAAAGACGGGTAGCTACATCGACATGCAGTTGTTCACCTAGGGCTCGTATAAGCAGGTGTGGTCCCGCTATACGGGCACAAATCTAGCACGGGTCCGGCCATGTATGTGGTGGGATGTTATGATCCTCATGCATGCATTTCACTAATGCCTCGAGGTTTGGTGTAATAGTTCGTTACATTAAAAAATGTTTGAAATGAGAGGAAAGGGTGTCATGCATATACTAATTAGAACCAAAAAGAATGTAGAACACAATGGTTTAGCTTGTGAGGGGATTTTTCCTCTTGTTAACTCGGGTCTCACCCTTCGTCTTTGTCGGGGAAAGATACAAGTTTTAAAAGCGCTTAGTTCTCCTTGATGCATTTTCCCAAAAATGACTTGCATCTAAAAAGTAAATACTACTAAATTTTGGATGAATTGAATGTCAAGATGTAAAATAACATTAAATTATTCATCTTATGAGTGGTGGGGTCCACCAAAGGAAAAAGGCATAAAACTGATTTTTGGGTTGAAACCTAAAAAATATCATCATCTGCATTTCTTGTTGTTGTTGCGTGGCGCCACCATCTATGTGGAAAAGTAGAGTTACAGTGTCTAGAAAATGTTGTAGAATCATTTGAAGGTTTTCCTATCTATTTGACGTCACCCAAGAGTGAAATGAGGCATTGAATGACTGGTTTTTGTGCCCCTAGTCTAGAAGAAACTTCTAGAAATGTGTTGCAGGCATGTTTGTGAGCTCCGAGAGGTCATAATATCTCTATAGTGGTCGTGAATCCACTCTAGATGTCTTCAAACACAGTGTATGGGTTGTTAAAAACTTTTAGGAGCCTACGAGAAGGGCATGGGGAATCCTAAAGACACCTTCAAGATGTTTGAGAACCCATGATTGTGCTGTCTAGATCAAAATATAGACAAAAAACCAACAATATTGCTTGGAGAGGTGTTTAGACAAAGATGGAGAGAAACTAGTTGGTGAGGACATCCTAGAAGAAAAATATTCAAATCTGGGCACTCAATACCACAAATCTACAATGTATAAGAGCAAAAAGAGTGTTTTTGAGCTAGAGTGAGTATTTTAGGGGCATTTAAACCTCCTAAGGGCCTGCACACCCAATATGGGGTGGCTATGCTCAGTATAATTAACTATGCTAGATGAATTGAAACTAACACCTAATAGTTCCAAATCAAAGCTAACTAAACACAAACCATCAAGATAAGAGCTTATGGAGACTAAACTTCTTCAAATGCATGCAAATTTGAACAAAACCAAACTAACATACTAAGATAATCTCTACTCTTTAGATTGCTCAACTAAAAATGAACCTAGATAGATCCATGGAAATAAAATTTGATTGTTTGATATCAAGGTTTGAGAATGGAATCTCATCAAGAATGGCTATAAGGCCATTTTGATTCTTCCCATATTACTCAAGCTTTGAGTGATTAGATGTAAGATGAAGATGCTAGCTCAATTTTAATGGAGAATGCTCAAGATCAAAATGCCTATAGTTTATGCTATATGCATGTAAGGTGTAAGAAAAAAGGTAAGAAGATGGTTCTTTATATAACCCATTGGTTTTGAGAGCTTTGCATCCTATTGTATGTGGGATAATAACAAAGAAATGTTAGTGATGGATAAACATAATTTAGGATAGTTAAGTTTACTTTAGGAGAGTTTAATTTATCATTTGTGACTCATGGGAGTTGAGGGGGATGTCTTAATTAATCAAGGGTGAATAATTAAAAGGTAGGTGTAAGCTTATAAAATATTTTGGACGAACATTAGTATGATTTGTGGGATTTTAAGAGAGGAAATGGTTCAATAAGAGATGATTTATTGATTTAGACTAGCAATCATCATTAATTGACCTAGGTAGAAGTGGGCGTTAATTAACGAAAGCTCGTTAATCGGAGAATCTTGAGCGATAAGAGGGTTAATTAATTGGTGAAATGTAATTAATTAACGATGATAGAAGGGAAATGGTGCATTATTAATGAAATGTCGTCAATTTGTGGGAAAGGGGACAATTAGTGCAATTTAAGTATTAAAATTGCTTGATCCAATTATGGATGTCTACATTTGCCCCTCTTTGGGGTGGCGTAAGTGATGCCACTTCAAAGATAGTAGACAAGTATAAACAAGTGAATTTTGAAGGGATAGAAGAAAAATTAGTAGAGTGAAGGATGCCCCTCGAGTGTCGATGGGGTGATGAAAGAGGTCGATCAATGATCGAAAAGATGAAGGAAATGGATAGAAGAATAAGGAGGGGCAAGATGCCCCAAGTTAGTTGGAAAAATAATGTGGATAGAAGAAAATGATATAGAAGAGAAAATGATGATGAAGGAGGGATTGAACTAGCATTCATCCAGTTTTCAATCAAAATAACTTTATTTCATCATATTGCTTATGATCTACATCATTGGTCCTTATTAAAATATGTAAGCATACAACAAAAGTGTATAATGACATGAAAATCCATAATACGAACAATTGTTCATTGCTAAAACACCAAATCCATGCAACATACAGAGTGCAATGCAATACGAGAAAGTAAACAAGTTGACCTAACAGGAAACAAGTACAAACACACATACTCAAACCAAAAGACGGTTGCACAAATGTTTTGTTATCAAGCTGTAGATCCCAAATGTTTGTGATTAATGACAAGGGTTAAAAATTGATCCCCCATGAAAGGATACACATGAGGGGAACAATGGTGGACATAGGGGTCCAAAGAGAAAGCCTTCGTGTGCCAAGCAACGATGCATCAGGAAACTCGTTGTGCAAGATAGTATAGGCGAAGCAAGTAAACCAACTTTGTTAATGAGGGTAGATCCAAATGATCCGTGAGTCATTATTACGTAAAACAAACAAAAATGCCGGTGAAATATGATTAGAATACCATGCATTTGAAATAGGGTTTATTGTGTACCAAATTTTAACCCATTTTGTAAATTTTTGATTTTTTACAATTTTTACAATTTTTTTGTAATTTTGTAATGATTTTTTATTTTTTGAATTTTTTAGGATTTTTTTTGAAAATTTTATAATAATTTTTTTTGATTTTTTGAATTTTAAGGATTTTTCTTTGGAATTTTTTTTTAATTTTTATTTTGTAGAGGAATTTATAGGAGGGAAGATCACTGAAAGCAAGAAAAATTCCCAGGGAGAAGAAATGGTCACCAGGTAGAAAAAATATGCCTCGACAGATTAAAACAAGTGAAAAATTATTATTTATTAAAAACAAACATCACAGAAGGTGGTAGAAGAAATTAGAACGACCTGTGATTGTCAAATCACGCTTTGTCGACCATTGCGGTCGGTGAAAATGCACCACGTAGGGGTTAAAATGGTTAGATACATACCTTTCCGTGGGGGGAACATCACGAGTAGTTCATTTGTTACCGAACCCTTGCTGATTTTCCATTGATTTTTGCTCTGACCCTTGAGAGATATGACACGAGTTGTGAACCATAGAAGGCACATAGACACGGTCTGGGAATATGTGTGATATCGCAAGGATGGTCCCCATGTAAGTACACCTTTTGTTTTTGAATTTTTGGCATTTACTAGCATTAGAAAGGTCGCGGCAACATATGCGCGTGCCTTAGGGCATGCATATGTTGTCGGGGGTGCGTGGGTGTGGGGGTAGGTTTATGGCATATGAGTTAGCTCACATGTGTGGGTAGGAGTCCATGTGCACTAGGGGTGGGGTTAGGCCATATGCACTAGTGCGTATGTGTGAGGAGCAGGGTGTGTAGGTGCAAGGTAGAATCCTAGGCATACTTGTGAGTGCGCGGGTGTTAGTATGCGCACACAGTAACCTCGGGGTGTGAATACACTGGGGATGGAAACACATGTGCATATGCACATATGTTTGAATGAGCATGTGGGCACTAAGAAGGGGCCGTATATGGTAGGGCGCACATATGCAAGATGGGAGCGCATGACCTTTGTGAAGGAGGCGCATGTGCCAGGGGAGGTTTTTGGTTAACCTTAGAGAATTTTTGGGAATTTATAGAGGAATGTAGGGATGATTAGGGTAATTTCAAATGATGTTAGACAAGGATAATTTTAGTGGCGAAAATTTCATTTTAGGAAAATTTGAAAAGGTGATTTTTTCAGAGCAAGTCAGTGTCCTGTTTGCCTAAAATTTACAATATTTTTTTAGGGATTGGCTTCGCCTACATTTGAAAACATATCCTATAAAAACCTAGGTGATTCATCGGGTAGTATATTACCACCAAGTACCTTACCAATACCATGAACTTGCATACTCTCAAAGATCGATCACAATACATATTTGATTATTGTTAGTAGTTTGTAGTCGGGTGAAAGATGCTAATTATTGATGTGTGACTATAAATATTATCTATAGATGGGTGACAAAGAGATCTTTCACGACACGTGAAAAAGGTTTGCTTGTTGATGCTCGACACTAATCTTGTTGATGTATGACTATACTGTGGTTGACGCATGGCAAAGTTTTTCTCGACGCATGATAAGGAGTTTTTTTACGTGGACGGGCGATAAAGAGGTATTACGATGCGCAACAAGGGTTTTTTTGATGACACACAACTTTTCTCTTCTTGACGTATGCTTTTGTTGTAATTTATTTGACACATGACTTAGTGTATTTCCTGACACGTGACTTAGTCTTCTTCGATGTGTAACTTAGTGTGTTTTCGAAGTGCGATTCAGTTTTCTCAAACGAGTGACTTAGTGTATTTCTTGATGAACAACTTAGTTTTCTTTGACACATGATTTAGTGTATTTCTTTGACACGACTCAATTTTATTTGACACATAATTTAGTGTGTTTGTTGATGCATGACTCAATTTAGAATAATGGAAGGTGTTAGTGCTCAGAATGAGAAAACCCAAAAAGTAACTAAGAAATCTCAGAAGTCCCTATTCAAGTATTTTGGAAACTCTGCTACTACAGATACCACAACCACCAACACCCATATAATCGCCACTATATAATGAATCAAAGTATGGGTGTGTGGAATCTAATATTAAGGTGGACATGCATTCTGCACAGTATTAACCAAATGACACCTATGATGATACCATGCCAGATCTTGAAGATATACTTGTTGAGATGCCAGATCCTAAAGATATTCTTCTTGTTGGGGTGCAACCAGGAGTGCATCAAGATATCACACATACAAATACTCAACAAAATGGAACACAAAAATCAAATTCAAATTCTGGTTCATGAAAGAGGAAACCAGATGATTGTGATAATGCTCAAAATTCTACTAAAAAAAGTAAAACATTGAAAACAAACAAGAATATGTGGACAATTGGGAGGACATACAAGTTTGATTGGGCTGCCAAATTTCCATTTATCGAACCTGTACAACCATCTAATTCAGAAGATATCCCATTTGAATGTACATGTACAATATGTACATGGAAATTGGGAAAGCAACAAAAAATGCAACTAAAGCTGGACACTATAGAAAAACACCGTGGAAAACAATATTTGACTGTAATGGGGAGGATGGCTAGAAAATCAAAACACATAGGTGGAAAATGAAAAATAATGCATGCATGTTAAATACACAATAGAGTATGAAGTAGAGTAGAAAAAATGTAGACATCTCATGGAAAAGGGAGGAACGATCACATCGCAAATTGGTAAGATGAATCAAACAAATCTACATGTAAAAATCATACAATTCTCTACTTTATTTCACATACTAAAGAAAGGAAGACTGATTTTGGATTTCCTCGATTTCAAATTTTTGTATCAATATAATGGAATGCCCAACGTTCCTCAGTCTCATTGGTCTGACAATAGTGCATGGGAAATGGAAAAATGCCTTTCGATGATAGAGAAGGAAGATTTGAAAGAGAATGTAAAAAATTTAAATTTTTATCTCTCTTTCTATTGATGAAGTGACATTAGTCGACAACACTGCATGGGTATGTATCCACATCTATACTTTAGAAAATCATATAAGGACACCTCATCTACTGGGTGTTATGAAAATGGTTGAAAACTGTAATGCCAAAAACCTACATAAAATAATTATTTCTCATTTGAAAGATATTGCTGGAATGTTGATTATGAAATTACTATAAAGTTGGTATGCTTCGGAGTAGATGGTGCATCAGTCATGTAGGGTCACCGAACAAGGTTGTGTGTTAGATTACAAACAAAAAGTGGCCCCTTATATGCTAGCAATTCATTGTATGGCTCACAAAATGAATTTAGCGTATAAAATGGTAAGCAACTATGAAAATGTTGCTAAAGTAGAAGACCTTATAAGAGAACTTCATGCATATATGACATGAAACCCAAAGTGATTTCTTGAGTTCTATAAATTTGCAATTGGAATTATAGATGGCAAAAACTTCGAAGGATGTTGAGACGAGATGGATTTTTTTGTATGAACCTACATGCAGAGTTCATGAGGAGTATCCTTCGTTGGTTGGTTTCATGCACAAATATCATCATTAAGTTGATAGGGTAAGGGACTTGTTGTTCCATTTAACTGATTTGGAGACATTGCTTACATTGGTTGGTATTCTTCCAATGTTGTAGGAGATTAATACATTGATGAAGCATGCATAGGGGAGATTAATCTATATTGTGGATTTTATACGGATGAGAAAAATGGTATGTTAAAGTCTTGATGTCTTGTATTGTTCCTAAGATAGTTTTGATACACCTATTTTCAAGAATTAGAAAGCTTTATTAGATCTTAAAAATCCTAGTAACTATTTGAGATTTAATATCCATGATCACCTTTGCATCAATGTTAATGGGAGGGACATACCACTGCACATTTTGCAAAAATATCAAGATATTACAGATCGAAAGAGAAGATGTTCTTGTGACACGTAATCTCTTTGAGTCTGTTATGGTTGAAACAAGAATAAAGCTTAAAAAAATTTAGAATCCTTATCATCAGAAATTAGAGAATGTTTCTACAAAGATAAAATTCTTGAAGCAATGGGTGTGATGAATCCTAATTTTTGGAATACTGAAGGTTCTCGTGAAGACTTTGTAAGAAAGCATTTCCATAAATCCATGGGTACAATAATGGAACATTTCACAAAGACGTTAGAGGTCAAGGGTATGGAAATCAAAGGTATACTGAATGTTGATTTATTAAAGTCTCAATAAAAAAATATTGCAACAACAATGAGGAACGAATATAAAAATTTAGATGAACCTTATGAGAGTGGTGCTATTAGAGGCTCGGTGAGGAATCTATCAAAGTATTTATCTTACAAGAAGACATAGTAGTGAATATTTCAGATTATATGAGTTATGCCAAACAATGATTTTGGGGTCTGTGGAGGAAGAAAGGGTTTTCAATGCTTTATCATTTATAAAATCAAAACTAAGAAACATGTTCGATAAAAATATGGAAAGTTGGATGAGGTGTTATGTTTCTCGCTACTCCATGGAAACCTTTCCTTTCGAAAGAGCAATTGCGCATTGGAATTCCCTTTCCAAAAGTAAGAGGTGTAAATGATATAGCTACAAGTACAACTATTCCCAACGATGAGACTAGAATTGGTGTGTCGTCACACTCTACAGAAGAGAACATCAACTTTGAAGAAGTTATTGATAATGGATTGTTTCAACTTTAAATAGATATCTCCTTGACCTTACTTTTATTGTTTATCACCTTACATTTTAACTGTAATTATTTATTCAATTTCATATTAACTCTACAGATGTAAATATTGACTGAGGAGGCTTTTTTTATCATAATTTTTTTAGCTCTTGTTATCATTAAAGATGTTACATGTATATATATTTACATTTATTTAAATACAATTATTTATAAAAAATTGTTTTATATAATTACTATTTTGGATTTTCGAATACCAAATTCTATTTTAAAAATTTGTTTGTTACATGCATTTGTCAAATACTAATTTGCAAGGCCTTCAGAGTTCAAATATGCATATTCTTCCACTGTTATACTCTTCTAGACTTCAAACTTCTACTATCCAGACATGTACATGTTATCATTTGCATTTTCTTTAATCTTTATGTTTCTTCCTTAATCTACTCAATCATTATTTCATATTTTTTTCTTGAAAATGTGGGTTGACATCCATCCGAGGAAGCTCTCACTTCTTGGGACTGAAAATGTCAAGAAACTCACCCATTTATATACTAATCCATTTCTCATGTTGAGTTTTCTTAAATCGAAGATCTTCTAGCATGCTACAAAAGATAATTTCTCATTTTCCTTCCATATGCTTTGTCACAGCCATCTAAAAGACAAGAGGTAACTTAAACCCGATCATATGACATTGCTTGAGTTTTTACAATTATCTTTAATTTATTTTTGTATTTGCAAAATACCTTGATAAAGTGTTAAACTTTTTGGGATAAAATCATACATTTGAATTTTACAAGTAAAGTGAGGCTAGATTTTCATATTACATGTTGAAAACCTATGACACATGAGATAAATCTCCCTTTTACCGGTGAAACAATGTAAGATTTGTCAATAAAATATGCTAGTATCTATTTAGGGTTTTACTTTAACCATGCAGCTCATGAACCATAGTTATATAGTTTTACAGCAAGTAAGCAACTTTTAAAGAAAGGAAATATCTAAAGAAGAAGGAAATAATAAAAAGCACGGGGAAGAAATAAGGAAGATGTGTAACCCAATCAATATTTTTACAGATTGATTCATACATAGGACATGATATATATTAACACACAAAATTATAAGCAAAGGTAGCTTTAGATCTAGATCTAAAATAGCCCAAAGTTTATAAGCAAATATGAGATAAAAAGTTTAAACAAAATGCATTGTGACACAAAGTGAGCTAGGAAGGAAAATGCATCCTTTCTATTCCTTGGCTTCAAATAACTATGAGAAGGATTTAAAGACAAATTAGGAATATAATAATGTTGCTTACAATTTTTCATCCTTTAATCCGTAGGTTCTTCCTCTACTTATAACATGTAGAGGGAAATTACAAATAAGAAGATTTTAGTCAATCGACACATGTGGAAGTCGAAAAAGGAAACAAGACAATCTCCCTCCCGGAATTCCTCGCATGACATGTATGATTTTTAACTAAAGATAGAACCTTCTATTTTGCATGTCCGCCACCTATTTCCAAGTAGTGACTTCTTGAAGTAATGGCTTTTAAACCGATCACTTAAGTTTTATAATTTAATTGATCGCTCAATTATTTAACAGAGGAAATAAGAGAAATAAGAAGAAAGAGGAACGCTGCAGTATTGTCCTTTTTCATATTATGCATGCAGCTGATTCTTTTTCCTTTGATTCTCACCAAACTAGATCTAGAAGTAGTTGGATCTAGAAGAAAGTGACTGTGATTTTCTTGTGGGTATTGCCTTTAACATGTCTTCCTCTTATCCTTGAAGCTTTAAAAAAAAGTTCTTCTCCAAGTACATGCATCGGCTGAATGTTTTTCGTAAATAACTCATCATTTTTGTTTTTAATTGCATATGAGCAATTAAAAATTTTGGAAAGCACTTCAGGTGAATGCAAATTCAATGAAGGCTTCAACTGGAAGATTGGGAGAACATGCACAAGGTCATGGAAGGAATTCTCCAAGCACTAACTTCTTCACGGGTTGCATTCGAAACAAGAGGATGAAGCTTTTGTAATTATGGATATGGATCTAGATTTGGATCTAGATCTAGAAGCTATGCATGATTCTAATTCGATCCTTTTCTTTCATCATGCTTCGAATCCTAAAGCAATCTTTGTCTGAGCAACTCTTTTTCTTTTTATTCGGTAGGAATTCTTTTACAAATCGGTGAAGATATGGAGATTTATTTAGATTTGGAGGATATGTTCAATGTATTGGACATTGATTTAAGCCCTTTCTTTTATAAAAACACTTGTAATGAATTCTTGCAATTAATTGAGATAAAGATGGCAATGGAGAACATGAACACTTGATTTTAACTATAAAAATTTGCATATACTAAGCCTAGCCTAAAATTTGATGTTTTGTTTGCATGCAAAGCAAACATAAATTTTTTCAACTTCATTGAGCACTGTACCACTATACAAACAATTAATCAGACTTAATTCAAGCTTCTTCAAACCTGGCGCCAAACTTTGAAACCTTCCAAAATAAAAACACCTTCTTACGTGTAAAATTCCTACTTAATTGGGCGCCAAAATTGCACATGGGCTGCACTTCATTGTTGAAGAATTAATTAATTAATCATTATGGCAACCAATTCTTATATAACCTTCACCATTCTATAATTAATAATGCCTCTCCTATTCAACACGGAAATTAATTAATTAATTAACATGCTTTTCTCTTCAATTTGTGTGCTATTTTGTGCATGCTCATGGCTGCCATTAAATAAATTAAATTTATTTAATTTTAGCTTTCTACTTCCGATCCACATTGACTTCACAAAGCATGCTTTGACCTTATGCACCAAAAATAGGAATTAATTCCATTAATTAATACTTTAAAAGTCAGAAAGTATTATTTCTCCTCAATATGGGTCGACTATTTTTTGCATGAGAGGGGTTGCATTAAATAAATTAAATTTATTTAATTTTAGAATTCTATTTCCAATCTTCTTTATCCTTTCATCATGCGTTGAATTTTCCTCATGCTTGGGCACCAAAATTGGGTGAATAAACATTAATAAATATTATTAAATGCAATGATGATTCACCCAAGGTGGGTCACACTTTTTGGCAAGGGTGAATTCTAAAAATAAGAAGTCATGCGATGGGAATTTTCAGCCTGCACATGCAGCTCTAAAAATCCCTTCTTCCACTTAAATGATTTGATTTTCATCATGTGAATTTTACCCTACAAGGCAAGTAAGAAATTCCCGATGGTGCTTTAAGTGATTTTCTTTTATAATGGGAATTTTTACCCTGTAAGGCAGGTAAGAAATTTCTTTAGGCTGGCACATCTAATATTCCCATTGTAGCTTAAGTGACTTTGACTTCATGGGAAAAATTACCCTACAAGGTAGGTAAGAAATTTATGCCTTCTTGCCAGCCAAAATTCCCATTGGCAGTTTAAAGTCTTCCTTCAAAAAGTGTGACTTGTATGAAAGATAGATCTTTTCCAAAAGTATGACTTGCATTTGACTTATTAAAAAAATTGCGTGAGAATTCATCACTTCCCAAAAGCATGGAAATTGGACATGGAAGGCAGCCTTGAAAATTCATGGTGGCATAAAAACAAAATTTCTTTCCTTTTTGGATTTTTGGTGAATGAAACACAAGCACGGAATAAAATTTACCATTTTTGGAAAGGGTCCAGAAGATGTAAATAAAAACTTTTGCATGTGTTGTAACTTTCATTATGTGGCTTCGTTTTAGGTGTCACCGATCTAAAAGTGCATATTTTCTCGAGCTCTATGCATTGATGGCAATATTTTTCTTATTTCCACAAAATCTATTTATTCCAAAAAATGTGAACTAGGAGAGGCTTTTTGTGTGCACGACTTCATCTTTTTAGAGAACCGGTTCCCTGTGACAAATTACTTCATAAGCATGATGTTCATAGATGATCTCCATATACTCCAAGAAAGAAAAGCTAAGTATTGAACCGGCAGGAAAAGGAATTGACCTAGAGAAATTTCACAGAAAACAAAACGAGAAAACACCAAAAATGCAAAACGTTTCCAAAAGTCACAGATAAATTAGGATTCATTCTGGTTAAAACCCTCTTGGTATATTGGAATATTGACATGTAAGACCACAACAGGATAAATCGAAACACAATTTGCCTCAAATGGGGCTCAAAATAATTAAATAAATATTTCTTTAAGCAAAAAAGTGACAAAATATAATGATTTTGGGCATCTGGGTATTTGGTGAAATTGGCTAATATGACTCTCTGCGAATATCTTGATGTAATACTGTCATTTTCTGGCAATAAAAACACAAAACGACCCGTTATTTTAAAAGAATGAAATTTGTTAACATGAGGTAGTCTCATTTTGGTGAAATGGGGGGACACCAAGTAGAGAGGATTTTTTTCCATATTAAGATATCGTCATAACACATTCCAAATTTTTTTAAAACAATTATCCATTATCATCATCCTTGATCGTGCTTGAAGCTAAATCTATGTCCACATATAATTCATCATCATCCATATCTATTTTAATGTCATCATCCACATCTAATGTCATCATATCATTGATTCATTACAAGTAGAGAGAAGAAGATTTTGAGAAGGTTTAAATGTGAAAAAACCTGATACAAAATCAAAGATCCAATTTTACAAGTAAAGAGAAGAAGGTATGTACTATATTAAGATGTCTCAATGTCCTAAGACATTCCAAATTTTCTTAAAATAATTATCCATTATAATCATCCATGATCGTCTTCAAGCTAAATCTATGTCCACATAATTCATCATAATCCATATCTATTTTAATGTCATCATCCACATCTAATCATAATGTAATCATATCATTGATTCATTACAAGTAGAGAGAAGAAGGTTTAATAAGGTTTAAATGCCTAAAATCTGAATCTTGATACATAGTTCATTACAAGTAGAGTGAAGAAGATTTTGAGAAGGCTTAAATATAATAAAGGTAGATATAAAAAGTTCAAATTTTAAAAGTAGAGAGAGAAGATGTCTCTACTCTACAATGACTCTCCTGACACACTCCAATTATTCTTAAAACAATTATTTATCCATTATCATCATCCATGATTGTGCTTGAAGCTAAATATAAGTCCACACAATTCATCATCATCCATATCTATTTTAATGTCATCATCCACATCTAATGTCATCATATCATTGATTCATTACAAGTAGAGAGAAGAAGATTTTGAGAAGTTTTAAATGTGTAGAAACCTGATACAAAGTTTAAATTTTACAAGTATAGAGAAGATGTATTTCCTAACACATTCCAATTTTTCTTAAAACAATTATCCATTAACATCATTCATCATCATCTATATCCATTCTAATGTCATCATATCATTACAAGTAGAGAGAAGGAAGATTTTGAGAAGGTTTAAATGTCTCTATCATGCTTGAAGCTAAATCTATGTCCACATACAATTCATCATAATCCATATCTATGATTCTATTCTAATGTCATCATCCACATCTAATGCAATCATCATTACAAGTAGAGAGAAGATTCTGAGACATACAATTCATCATAATCCATATCTATGATTCTATTCTAATGTCATCATCCACATCAAATGCAATCATCATTACAAGTAGAGAGAATATTCTGAGACATACAATTCATCATAATCCTTATCTATGATTCTATTCTAATGTCATCATCCACATCTAATGCAATCATCATTACAAGTAGAGAGAAGATTATGAGAAGGTTTAAATCTGAAGAAACCTGATACAGAGTTTGAATTTTAGAAGTAGAGAGAAGAATATTTAACTCTATTAGTATTAAGATGTCTCTGTCATACCACATTCCATATTTTCTTAAAACAAATAATTAACCATTATCATAACGCCATCACATTCAAATGAAACATAAACACCATATACAATCTAGAAATTCTATATATAATATATAACAAGATATAAAATTCCAGATTATAAAGTATTTCAAATTTTCAAATGCCATCACATTCAAGTTTCAAATTTCAAATCTAGATAATAAAGTATTTCAAATTTTCAAACACCATGACCATCACACTCAAGTTTCAAATTTTCAAATCCAGATTATAAAGTATTTCAAATTTTTAAATTTAAAGTTTCAATATTTCAACCCTCAATTTTGTGTACCCCTTTCCCCAATGGCTTCCACTCCTATACTCCTTTCCTCAATGGCTTCCCCTCCTGTACCCCTTACCCCAATGGCTTGAATAATCCCATAACTAATCAGATCTTCCGCAACACTCTCTAGATTCTTTATGATTCTCTATTCTTCCTTTGTTACATCTCCATGGGATAACAAACTGGGATCTACAGTTGCCTTAGTTTTGAATAAAATTTCAGGGTCGAAGCCATTCTCTTTAATTATCGCTTTAGTGTATTGTTTTGTTTGTTAACTAAAACAATATTTTATTTCATCTTCATTGTTGCGGATAAACTATTTTTCATGGTTTTCAAGTGAACTTGGAATACATTGGCTTGAATCTTCAATTTTTCATATATCAACTACATAAAAAAAGTGATCTCAATTATACATATTACTAAAATAAGAAAATTTCAAATTAACAAAAAATATTGTTTCAAAGAGATAATACTTACGACCACTCTATCTCTCTCGACATTTTAATGCCACCAGATCCTTGTCCTTAGACCATTTATTAAAATCTTCCTGGGCTTCAACACTAATATTTTCTAAATTTTTAATGCTTTATCTAAAATATTGTCTTTATAATTGTTGTTATACGTGACAGTCCCACTTCTTACTTGGGTAAGTAAGGAATCCATCTTCGTAGGTTGATTCTGGACTACAGCATATAAACTGTCCCTTTGCCAATAATTTTCAAAATGACTTATTATCTCATTGATTAGTAATTTTTCCCTTCTCTCCCATTCTATGAGTGACTAATATGAGGTATAATAAACTCTTGGACATGGGATTGACAATCATAACCAATCAAGTTCTCTAAAGGAAATGGTAACAATTGTTCACCATCTGTATCTAAAGAAGATGATGTCACTGGAGAGGTATGGGGGCTTTCGGGTTGATCATCGACTGCTACCTCTTTTTTCCTTTGGGTGGCCTGATCCTATTTGCGATAAAATAAATCAATATTCAAATAAATAAATCGAAAGTGAAATGTAATGAAAGTTGAATAAATTACATTGAAATAGAAGTATACCTGTTGGCCTTGAATCATCTCACGTGTATTGAAAAATCTTGTTGGGTCATTGTTATCAATGCCCAAGTAATCTTCATCTAAATTTATATTATTTAAAATTGATACGCCTTCATATTTGGGCAAGCCACCGAGAGAGAGGGTTGGAATTCGAAATGAGGAGGCAATGTTTAGTGTCCCACTAGGGGCCGGAGGAATTGGCATGTGTTTACCAATGTTATTTTTTTCCTAAACCTCTGGTTGGCATTTTGAATCATATTGGTGGAGGAGGTGGTGGTGCCACTATTTGTACAGAAGGTGAAGGACTGCTATGTACTAAAAAGTGCAAGAAAAATCATTTGAAAAATTGTTAAACTATGCAAAAACTATTCAAAACTTGTACTAAATTAATAAAATCATACCTTGTTGTTGAGGGGTAATGTGTCATGGTGCTTGAGGTGGCCATGTTGGAGTAGTAATTGGTTGTGTTTGAGATGTGTGTTCTTTGAGATTCTTTGAGTAGTTTGTTAAGAAGAGATAATTACATGCAACTGAATTGAGTGAGTTAACAAAGATGATTGAATTTGATAAGCACGTGTATTGTCCTAAGTCCTTGTAATGCCAACAACAAATCGATTGTATCATAATTCAATATGGTAAATGGTAAATTGAAAATAAAAAATGGGAATTTGTAAATACTAAATTTTATGGTATTACATCTCTTGTAATTAATGAATGTAAATTCTTGGTAGTTCAAAGATGAGTGAACTTCCATTCAAGATTGTAAATCTACTGGTGCCTCAACGTGTTGTTGGCCTCTTCCTCTTGATGCCACTTTTTTCGGAAGGGCCTCCAAAAATATTTTCTACAAATGACAATATTTAATCAGATTCCAGATGAACATAATGTTAGTCTAATGTCGAAATATAAACTTTATACCTATTGTTCTTGAAATGGAATTGAAAAATTCTTCATTGTCTCGTCGTGTAAGTAGGAATTGGTTTGTCTTTTAAATTAAAAAGAGCCTCATAATAAATGCCAAGGAGATAGTTTGTGGAGTGAATGACTAGTTTTTCCGAAAGTGATGCATTTGTAATGTCAGTTTTTATTTTATTGGATAAAAAGGTGCACAATCAAATTTTAGCTTTTCGATAGTTGCAAGAATGTATGCAATAACCTAATTTGTTATATCTATTTTCCGACCCTGTAAAACAATTCTATCTTGAAAGAAATAAATCATAGTAGTAAGAAAGTGGTGTGCAATTCCTTGTGTATCCACACCACATCTTGATTTATTGACATGAGTTGCAAATGCCAAAAAGTCATTGGAATTAATATCGATTTGAATTGTATGAAAATAAAAAACTGAAAATATCAAATGAAAATTGAAAACAGATTACACGTACAATCAACATGGAAACCGAAAGTAGATTCCAGGTACTTCTTATCATTTTTGACGAGGGTTTCTTTCATTGTAACAATGGGGGAATTTTTATATGGAAGGCCTGTCAACCGATGGATATCAGTTGGATTGACACCGAATTGAAACATATGACCATCATCCATAGTAACAGTAAAAAAACCATCCTCTTTATTGTACGAGGAGAGAAGGTAATTTAGAATATCATGATCAATTTCGAACTAGGGCATCTTAACGAGCCCATCAAAATCACATGCATCTAGAAAATCCTTGTATTCTGTGTTCATCTACAAAACTGTATAAATGTGGGGGCACAACAAGTTCTGTAGAGTATCTTTCCCTTAGATAGGGCTTGTGGGATGATTATATTTTCCGATTGATCCTAGTCTTGAGCTTGGGCTGCACTTATAGTTCCCATTATACTTGAGCTTGATTTGTACTTGAGATCGATTCCTGTAAATGTGAAAATTTGAGAGCCGAGAAGTGTAAACACAAAAATGAGTGGTGGAAGGGTATATATAGGACAAAATTAGGGTTCCCAAGCTTTGTTGTTACATGGAAATAAAGTTTTTTGACGCAAGCCAACTATGTGTCAATGTAAGCATAAAATTTTCCCTCGGTGCAATAACTCTTGCTCAAATAATAACAAGTGAAAATTTAGTTCTCAAAAATTGGAAAATTCGTCTTTACGCAAGAGTGGTTAGGGTATATTCGGCGGGATTTTCCACCTCAATTTTAGCGGTGGCTTCTTAAAATGAACCCCGATGTTAGATAAAAGAAAACAAATCTAATGAGTGTCTTTCTTGATCTTGCAGATCAAGCTACTGTTTGTAGACTCGAGAGTGACATGGTAGGTTGGCCACCTTTGAGGTGACCTTCTCTCGACATGAGAGGGTCTTTCTAGAGATTACCCTAGATGTGACAAGCATTTCATACATGGCGCATATGCCATAGATCACCCTCAATCATAGGATTTTCACAACCTTGACGGAGAGGTGACATAGTGAGAGTCAGTGTTTCAGAGTTACCCACTAGTGAGATGACTGTGACTCTTGAGGATGTCTGGTAGATACTTAGAGTACCGATTTAGGGCTAGTTGATAGAGTATGATGGGGACCCTATTTAGATCACATATTGTTTGATTGATGTTTTTGGTGTAGATGAGATACCATGAGAGGGGATGTCAGTGTGGTTGCAGCCGTGTTTCAGAGATCCAAGACTGTCCTGTGTTGTGGTGTATCTTATGGCTCTTGTTAGTGGCATTATGTTACCTGAAAAGGCGGTGCTTCATTTCCGGGTTTGATTAGAGTTATACATGGCTTGATCCGTGGGGAGAGGTATTGTTGGGGTTAGTGCTTGCTCACACATTTATATTGGGACCTACATCTTATCACTTATCGTGGTCAGAAGACTGTGGGACCGACGACCTTGTTACAAATATGGGCATGGGACCACATTGCTATTGGTCACCCCTTAGGAGCATTACGAGGTCGGGCCCTAGATGAGCCCTCAGTATTTGGTTGGGAACCTATTGGTGATGATGTTCATGGTCACATGGGGGACACTTATTATTATCATTGTGATTTTGATGAGATACAACTACGGATGATTACTTGGCACCCATATAGAGCATATCAGTGGCCCGAGGATACATTTGAGCTTAGCGTTGCATTAGTTGAGCATTTTCTTATTGGTAGCCGCAACTATATCATAGAGTGAAATCGATTGATTGCGCTCGTAGACACTTTGGTGTTGTTCGGGACATTCCTACATATGAGTTATGGTATGGTTGTTACTTCGGGAGACTTTTGATATTGGGCCATTGATTAGGACTCAACAAGCCCAAGATAGTTTTGGGTAGATGATTCCACAACCTTGGATATAGTTAGAGCATATTGAGATTGGGGGCGGCGACTGACTTACTCCGACATGGTATGCTATAAGCACGCTTGCTAGGCAATTGACCATTTTGCGAGTCACGTTGGTTACGGGAGGTACCACCTTTAGAGGACTCGACCCCACAGAGGGAGAATACAAAAGATATCACAAAGCAAGGTGGAGATGATGATGGGTTTGATGGTGATAGGGGAGATGGCCAAGGAGTGTAGAGGCGGGGATAGGGATTGGGATAGGCTTAGGCACCGCCACATTTATAAGTGCCCTAAGTTGGAATATAGATTGGGATTCATGTGTCATTACAACATGCTCCTGTTCGGGGACCGATCTGCAGTAGGCTCCGTTGTTAGTTTGCCACACAATCCACTAGGAGGTAGAGGGGATGGGGGTGGAGGAGGTAAAGGAGATGACTCGGCGGTCTTGAGGAAACAAGTTTAGTAGATGGTATGGAAGATGTAAAGGGTCACAATGCTGCTACAACAAAGATACTATCCCGATTTAGTAGGTCATGTCAGAGTGAGATCAGTTCCAGATAGACCGAGATCACCTGCGGGGACAGAAAATGAAGTTTTCTACTTGGAGGACTAAGGCTTAGAAAAATGTGGTGAGACTCACAATAGGGCTCACTATTCTCAGACAAGCGGCCACCATGGCAAGCGGTTACCCCATAGGTGTTTATTGATTTGGCCATAGCCGGTAGTGAGGTAGCATACTATAGGGCATTGTATCATGCTTTGCTATCCTAGATGGGCAACAAGATACTCCATTCAATCATTTTTCTATCAAAGCAGGTCGACATCGAGATCACAAAGACCATCTTGCTCTACGAGATCAAGATCAAGGTCCTTCGGTGCAACAACAACAAGTTTTGTCCCATTAAAATCCACCTTTATAGGGTCCATTGTAGATTCCACCACCATAAGGTCCACAAGAGATGCTACCACTTGGTGGTAGACATGGTAGTCTGCATATAGGAGAGATTCATAGTTGACTCCTTTTATTGATGTATATGTACAAATGTATCTTTTTATGTATGCCTCGATATGAAGGCACAATTTTGACATGATGTATATGTATTATTTTTGGTCATGCCTCAATATGAAGGCACATTTTTGATCGATGCCCATGATGACATACTTTTATCTGGTGATTTTGTATAGAGACACATTATATATGGACATTGATATTTTGGCATATTTACATGTTTATGATGATGGACTTTATGATGTATGATTGTATCACATGTGTTTTATTTATGAGATAACATTAGATGATATCACATTGTTTTTTATGAGATACTTATGATTGTCCATGTTTTTAATTTTTGATATTGGGGAGGGGGGACAAAAGGCGGTCCCTATTGCCCCATTGGTGATATGGCATGATGATAGTAGCTTAGCATACATGTTGGATGTTTATTTTCATGATGATGTAGCTTAGTTGTTATTGATGAGATATATATGATGTATGTGATGTTAGATGTGATGATATAGATGATGATGTGATAACAAACAATGTACAAGTAACAAACAAGCACAAGCAAAAGTTAACAAATCTAAAAAATATACACATGCATGAAACAAACAAAACAACACAACTATATACAGGAATGCAAGATAAAATGAACTCAAAGATTTTAACAACAAATTAAAGTAACATTCAATCCAAGTAAGCAAATGAATCTAATCAATGCACACAACAAAGGTAAAACAATCACAACAATGTATAAACAAACAACTAAGTAAGCAAACACGATTTTGTTTTTGTGAGACAATTTTTGAGACTATGTTTTACTATTTTTGAGAATTTTGGAAACAATGTTATATTGTTTTTGTATTTTCTACGAGATGTTTTCTAATGTTCTAGATTTTTAAAACTATTTTTGAATTTTTTTGAAGTTTTGTTGAACATATTTGAATGTTTTGGTGTTTTGTTGACCATATTTGAATGTTTTTGTGTTTTGTTGAACATATTTGAATGTTTTTCCAAAATTTTAAGAATCTATGTCCAGAAAACAAAGAGATGGGAATGTATAAGGGAAAACACTTGCGTACGTATGTGCAAGAAAGGGAATATGTGAAGCTGCCCCCAACATTAGGTGATAATATACAAGGGTGAGTCTCTTCACACACATATATACAAGATTAAATTATCTGGATCAAGGCCATGAAGGATAGGCTCAAAAGGAATCTCAGATTCAGGAAAAACTAGCCCTAGATTAAAGCAAGTGTACCCCTTTAGATGCAAGATTTCTTGTGAACAATGAATCCTCCCAAGGTGTTGGAAACTGGTTTTCACCCCAGGACTTGTCCAAAGTGCCAAAATTGTGTGGTTTTCACACTTGGATGACCTATTTTCTCTTTACTCTTTTCTTATTTTAAATTTATTTTTCAGCTATTTTTTTGATCTTTTATTTTCTTTGGTTGTTTTTCCGATATTTCCCCCATGATTAAGCGTAAAAATACTTGAGATGCATATTATTCATTGGTTGGGAGTTTTTCTCCATTAGTATAAGTGAGCACATGCACTGCTCTTCGACCCATATTTCTCTATCACCACGTAAGGTCCTAACCAATTTGGCTCAAAATTTCCTTTTTTTTCTATTTCCTTGATAGTGTTAAACTGGTTCTCTTTGAGGACAAGATCCCCTACCTTGAATTGGCAAGGTATGATGCATTTATTGTAGCCCCGCAACACTCGATTCAGATATAATTTTAAATGATTGAGTGCATGCATGTGTTTCTCATCTAACAACTCCAACTCTGCCAGTCTAGCTACCCGGTAGTCTTTGTCTTTATCTAAATAGTATCTGAGATATATTCTTAGGGAAGGAAAATCAATCTCTAATGGTATGATGGCCTCAATGCCAAAGACTAGTGAGTAGGGTATAGCACCAGTAGGGGTGCGAATGGAGGTTCTATAAGCCCAGAGGGCGGGATGGATTTGTAAGTGCCAATTACGACCTATTTTTCTTACCATATTTTCCATAATATGAACAAGTGTTTTGTTAGTGGCCTCTGCTTGTCCATTACCTTGAGGGTAATAGGGGTGGACCACTTAGATGGATTTGGAGGCACTAGCATAACACTTTGATTGTGTTGTTCTTGAAAGATTTACCATCATCGTCTGATACAATGGCGGAGGGATGCCATAACAATAGATGAGGTGGTTCATGATGAATTTTGAAATTTGTGCACTGGTAACATATGTAAGAGGCACAACCTCTACCCATTTAGTGAAATATTAGTGGCGGTGATGATATGGGTATGGCCATCTAAGGAAGTAGGAGTGAGCTTCCCTATGAGATCTAGTCCCCATTTTGAAAATGGCCATGACATTGTGATTGGTTGTAAGGCTTGTGTTGGCACATGAATTAAGTTTCCATACTTCTGACATAGTTCACACTTCTTGACATAGTTACAACAATTTGATTCCATGGTAGGCCAATAGTAACCTACTCTTAACAATTTCTTAGCGAGCACCATTCCACTTGTGTGTGCCCCATAGATACCTTCATGTACTTCTTTAATCGCTTGGATTGACTCAGCCAAATTAAGACAACACAATAGATTCCCATCATAGCCATGATGATAGAGGGTTCCTCCTAGGAGGGTATAATGGGCTATGTGTCGGATAAGGTTTCTTTTCTCAAGGTGGGAAATATCTAGGGGAAAGGTACCATCTTGTAGGTAATTGAATATGGGTTCATACTAGGGGAGAAAGGACCAACTTCACATACCGAAACAACTTTGACATGTCATATATTGGTACTTACAAATGTTTAACAAAGAAAGGGATTTTATTTTCCTAAGGCGGAATGTGAAGCAAAAATTAGATTCTTTGTCGTGGCGTCTGCTGATTGGGTTTTTTCCCTTGACATTTGTTCAAAAGTAACACATACAAAATATTCCTTTAGAGTATCGACCATCTTCTTATATGGGATGAACTTGTCATCCTTGACCTTATACTCATCATTGACTTGTTTAATGATCAATTGTGAATCACCAATGACTCTTAATTGTCTGATATTCCATCTAATAACAACTTTCAACCTGATAATGAGTGCTTCATACTTTGCTATGTTATTGGTACATGGGAAACTCAAATAAAAAGTGTGTGGGATGAATTCTCTTGTTGGAGTGATAAGTACCACACTAGTTCTTGAACCGTGGTAAGTGAATGATCCATCAAAGTGCATTTTCCATACGATGGAATCTTCAATATACATCATGGAGGCATCTGGTAGATCCAGACATAATGGTTCCATTCCTAGTAGGGGAGCTTCAACTAGTTGATCGGAAAGCACCTGTCCTTTGAGTGATTTCTGGTTGAAAAATTCAATGTCGAACTCACTTAGGAGGATGATCCAATTAGCCATCCATCTAGTAAGCATTGGTTTAGATAAAAGGTACTTCAAAGGATCAACTTTGGAGATAATCTTGGTCTTGTTATTTAGTAGGTAATGGCAAATTTTTTGGAAGGAAAAGACCACAACTAAGAAATCTTTTTCAATTTGGGGATAATTTAGCTCATAAGCAATTAAAGTGTGGCTAAGGTAATAGACTGCTCTTTCTTTTTGGCTTAGATCATATTGGGCTAGCAATGCACCAATAACACATTAGGTGGCTAAAATGTATAATAGCAAAGGCTCACCTGGGGTAGGCGGCATGAGGACAAGAGGACTAGCTAGATATTTCTTAAGTAACTCAAAGGCCTATTGGAATTCTAGGCCCCAATGGAATGTAACATATTTATTAAGTAGGTGGGTGAAAGGATATCACTTATTTGCAAGTGAGAAATGAAGCGGTAGATTGCCTGAATTTTCCCCATAAGCTACGTAGCTTCTTAAGGTTCTTAGGTGGAGGCATCTCAGTAATAGTGACAACCTTAGTAGGATCTACCTCAATCCCTCTTCGAGATAATGAATCCCAATATTTTTCTTGATTGTATGCTGAACACACATTTCTTTGGATTCAGTCTAACTTTTTAGTCTCAAAGGTGTTGAAAGATATGCCTCAACACTTCTGGGTGTTCTTCTCTGGTGTTGGATTTTCCCAAGATATTGTCAACATAGTCTTCCATGATGTCATTCATCATGTCATGGAAGATTATTGTCATTGATCTTTGATATGTTACCCCGACATTATTGAGACCGAAAGGCATCACTTGATAGTAAAAAGTCCCCTAAGGGGTGGTAAAGGTAGTTTTATCTTTGACCTCTTCTGAAATCTTGATATGGTTATAACAGAAAATCCATCCATGAGGGACAACATTTTGTAACTTGCAGTTGAATCAAAAATCATGTCGATGTTGGGTAGAGGAAAATCATCTTTAGGGCATGCCTTATTGATGTCTCTAAAATCAGTGCATACTCTGATACCAACTGGTTTCTTCTATACCGACACTATGTTGGATATCCATTCTGAATAATCAATAGGTCTGATAAAACCTACTGATAATAACCTCTCTAGTTCTTCTTTGACTAGAAGTGCAACACGTGGGTGCATCTTCCTCAACTTTTGTTTGATAGGTTTGGCATCTGGATGCACAACAAGGTTATGCATGACTAAGGTTGGGTCCAAACTTGGCATATCTGCATCAGACCATGTAAATATATCTACAAATTCTCATAGTAGCATATCAAACATTTTCTATTCCCGTGCTGAGAGTGAAGCTCCCAATTTTACCATTCTCAGATTATCTTCTGACCCAATATTGACGTCTATGGTCTCCTCTACCAACATTTTGGATGCATCCTCCACATGCATGGGATCAGGAGGGAGATTAAGGTCTTCTTCCAAGGGCATCTCAATGAGATTTTCACCCTGGGTGTGGTCACTTTTTATGTCCTTTAATTTTTCCATTTGTTTTTCCGCAAGCACCTCAAAGAGGTTTTCACTATGTGTTTTGGACTTTCATTTTTGTCGAGGATTTTTGGAAGTACTTTTTCCCTCGCTTTCATTTATGTTTTTCTGACCACACATTTCAGCCTCCTCTCCAAAATATGCACACACATCTAAATTGATGTAAAAATCCTTTTGTGATTGCGATCGGAATAGTATCACAAATACCCATGAACTCTACGATTTCCTCATTGTTTTGAAGAGATCAATTAGTGCATGAAGTTGTTGGTCCTAGTCAATGAGAGTGGGATATACAAGGTTTAGTTGGGAATCAAATTGGGAATTGGAGTGGGATTTGATTGGGAAAGGGTAAAGATGATAAAATCAAAGAAAAGGTTTGTGGAGGAAAGATCCTCATATAGGCTACAACAGGAATCTACATCGCTATCCAAATGAGACGAGATATCCTCACATTCTGAAGAGGTAGCATCGAATTCGAGGGTGGAGAACCATGAGGCCTAATGCCAAGACCGTGTTTATCTGATTTGTAATGGGGAATCGGGACATGCTCTAATCTACCTTGTTCATTTGTACCACATCCTTGTCCATGATAGCCCATGACATACATCATCCTGTGAGCTTTGATATATTCTATATATTGGTGACATGAATCTTTTTTTATCTTCAAGTATCTAGTTTCTAGGTGAATCCAACATTTTATCTTCTAATAAGAGGCCCCTAGGAGCAAACTTCTCAAAAGGACTATCACAACTATCCTAGGAACTCTTGAATTGGAAACTCATCCTACCACGTGTTTTGGGTGTTAGTGATAGGTCAGAGAAAAGAAAGGCCTATTGGAGGTTATATTCTTCAATCGGGACACTATACATGACTTTCGTCTCCCATGCAGTAAAGGGAGAAATAGATGTGGAAGGCCCTTTATCATTAATACACAATGTGTCTGGATCAATGCGAGCTTTTATAGCTTCAGTCTATAATGGTATGACAATGTCAGCATAAGGAAATTCATACGCCGTGTGAGAAAAACTTTGCAAGGATTTGTAATGTGCAAATGTCTCCAGATCTCCTAGAATAGTGATCGTTTGTCCTTCGTGATACAATTTAATGTACTAATGGAAAGAGGATGGTACAACCTGTATAGTATGGATCTATGGGTGACCTAGGAGCATGTTATAAGGAAGATCCAAGTTGAGGACATGGAACTTCGTGTCATGATATGTTGGCCCTAATTCCATAGGAAATACTATTATCCTAGCTGATTCTCATTCTGTATTATCATAAGCAAGTAATTGTGATGACATGAGAATCTAAGTCTGCTTCCGTTCACCCCAACTACTTAACTAGCTTCAAGGTGCAAATATTTAAACCTGATCCGTTGTCCACAAGCACTCTCTTGATATTTCTATGAGTGAAAAATACCTCTATGTACAAGGGAAAGTTATGCGTGTGATTATTAAGTGGAATTTCACTTTGGTTAAAGGAAATGCATTCATTATGAGCAAGGTTCATGACCACCGCTTGGAGGTGCAAAGGATCAATATTTTTGACACTCCTAACCCCTAAAGTGTTTTGTAAAGAATGTCTTTATGAATGTTCGATATCTTGAGAAGATCCAAGATTGAAATCTTAGCTGTGGTCTTCTCAAGTTGATCTAACAAATCATATTGACCTTCCTGAGGGGTAGGTAAAGGAGGTTCTGGAATCACTAGGCGAGCACATCATGTTGTCATGACGTAATCGTTCCCAATGATTATAATGGTGTTTACATGCTCATCAGATGAATGAACATAACCTATGAGTGAATCAAATGGATTATCAACTTGAGTATACACGTAGTTTGTAGCTCTGTAGTCATCGGAAGATTGACCTTGATCCAAATTTTTCATTCCTTTTCTATTATGTTTAGGGAAGGATTGTTTAAAGATTCCCATTTTTTCATTAGGTCCTTATCTCAATTCAGGGAATCCACTTCAATATTCCCATCGTTAATGAGGTCTTGGATGAAGTGTCTCAATTTTAAACATTTATCTATTTTGTGTCCCTTGACGCGATGAAAATCATAGTAGTCATGATCTCTATACCATCCTGGTTTGGGTGCATCATCTACAAAAGGCACTGTGGTTGGATACTAAACCATGTTCACTACATCTAATTGTCTTAGAATTGTGGACAAGTGAGTATGTAAGGAGTCAACACTCGTCATTTGGCTAGGTCCTTCAAAGGTGAGTTTGAGAAGAGGACTGCTTTGAACTGTCTGGACTCATTTAGAGTTGGTGATACCATCTCCTATGATGTTTTTGTTTTTGTTAAAGAATTTAGGCTTTTCCATAGGTTTTGATTCATGTCTGTCTTTTGAAAAGGGTTTTAGTGTTCCCTTTACTATCAAAGCCTTCTCAATTTGGCTTCCTTTTTGATAAATTCTTCAAAGTTAGTGACACAATGCATCTATAGGTGAAAATCAATGTCTAGATTTAAGTTTGGTATGAAAATACTGACCAATTGTTTCTCTAGGACTGAACAAGGGAAGCAACTAGCTAACCCTCACCATCGTTGTAAGAAACCAGAAAAGGTATCATTTGGTTATTGTTTGGCACTACACAAATCCAACATAGTTATGTCACTTTCCATATTAAACAAGAAATGACGTATGAATTTCTCTACTAATGCAGGCCATGTGATGATCATCCCCTTTGGTATATGAAGGAACCATTCTAACGCTTGTCCTCCTAAACTACGAGGGAAAAAACATATAAGGTAATTGTCACTAAAGGATACTTCTTGGCAAGCCATGTAAAATCCTTGATGTGATCACGAGGATCACCTTTGCCTTTGTACTTATCAAATTTTGGACAATCAAAGTTTTTGGGAATGGTATACGTAACATGTCTCTTTCAAAAGGGTAAGGGCATAGCTCTTCATATTGATACTTCTTACTATGTCCCACATTACTTTCTTGAAGGGTCATGAGCATACTTTTCATTGATTGTAAATCTTGTGTGAAGAGTTTCTCTTTTGTAGGGGAAGATGGTATGTGCACTTGACTACTCTTTAATGCTTCACCTTCTTGACGTTTGGTACGAAGTTCACTAGTTTTTCTCTTAGGTTTTTCTTGACGTGTTCCCTTGTCATGTCCCTATTTACATAGGAAGTTAAGTTTGCTAATTGTTGACTAAGGGCTTGTATTTGACATTGTATAGTGACTTCTTCATTTTTAGGGTCCTCTTGGTTGTCATTAAGAGGAGGAGGTAACTCTTTATGTTCATGCTCTATCCTAACTTTGTGAGGGACTCTAAGGGGTGGCAATTGAGAACCACTAGTTTGTTTTGGTACTTCACTCTCATTGTTATCATTTTGGACACTTGAAGTAGAAGTGTGTCCTCCCTCAAAGATGTCATCCATGTTAATGAGGGGAGGTCTTTGTGGTTCTTCCTCTTCCTCGTTGACATTGTAAATAGGTGCTTCTCATTCTTGCAACATTTTTGCACCTAACTCTAAGACTCGTGCAAGCACTCTATCTCTATTAAGATATAGGAGGTCATCAAAGCGAGTGATATCAAATTTTTCGTTATCTCAAGGTGAATCATTCTCATCTCCACTATGATCAATCAATTCATATGTTTCTTTTACCATAGAGAAGAGGGGACCTAAATTATGACCTATAAAAGGATTTGTCTCCTACTTCTTGGATGCCATTCTCATGATAGGTGACATTGAGAGGTTTTGTTTACTAAATGTTTTGTCTAATATGATCAAGGATTCAATCAAACCTAAGTAAGTCTTGTGTCAATTTTTCAATGTTTCAAAGTATGTCAACAATGGTTTAATGAATCAAGGAATCAATGGATTGTCCTAGAAAACAAGTTTTCAAGATAGGTAATCACAAGGAATAATCACGCAAGTTTTGGTAAACCAATCAATCAACAAATAACTACTCCCTATGTGTTTCAATGATAGTTTGACGTAAAATGATCAACACAATGTCAACACTTATGTCAAGTTTAAGATAAACAAGGTGTAAGTATTAACAAGGGGTTGATGTGATTTCCGATCAAAGTATACTATAGTGAGTTTAGATCCAAGAAAGACCTAAATCCCAAAAAGTGGAAGTTATGAATGTGAGCAACGTAACAATACCACTAAGATACATTAACCAAGCTTTGTGAAAAGTAAGGTATTAGTATCAAAATAATATTGACACAACACAACAAAAGTAACGACAACACTTTTCAAGGTTGAGGTAATGTTTGAAAACAAACAAGGCCAAAGTATACCAAGGAATTGTTAAGATGCGCATAGCGTAACATTACAATCTAGACACTTAGGTCGAGTTTATGAGAAACAAGATGTAAGTATCAAAATTATTTCGATGCGATACAAGCAATGTAACACTTCAAAGGAAAATCAATGAAGAATCAAGCCTAACTACGATGAAAATCTTGACTTGGGTATCAAGATCAAATGGCTATCAAGATATGAAGATATACCAACACACTTTCAACGTTTACCATCCATTCTCAAGAAAGGATGAATGTAAATGGGTGAAAAAGTGGTGGACACAATCGATTAATAACACACGTATGTTGTTCCTCTTTTGATCCAAAATATCAACAAGAGAGAAAAGGAGTAGATCAAGTGGGGTTGAAAAATACTTGGCCTCACTTCAACAAAGTTTCACCTCGCCTTAGGGCGAGTGAAAAACTAAGGCAAAGTAACACTTCACAAATTTCGTGATGAATGACACTTAGTTCAAACTTTGATGGACTCTCCCCTTGTTTAAAAACAAGGTTTTGATTCAGAAAAATTCTTACTTCATGAAAGCTCTATGAAACATGATTGGTTTTGAGACGGTCAAGTTGGCTCTAAGATGAAATGGCTTCCTATTTGTTTCTCTCAACTAGGTGTCACAAATTATCCCTATGAGCGCGGTTTTCCAAGGAAGTCACACTGACTAAACCTTGGAGTATCTCGAATTTAATTTACCCCTTCAAATACAATGATCAATAAATGTGTTGAGTTGTATTTGTTATCCAAAATTCACCCCAGGGGTAATTTTGATAACATGCATCAAATTCTCCATCTGAGCAAGTAGATTGATTCAAGGCCCAAAATCAATAAAATCGGCTAAGTCTTGTCCTAGGCGGTCCTTGGGACAGTTGGGATGTCGGGGCGTGAATCGGCCGAAAATCCTCGGGTGGTCCACGCAGTAATTGGGAAATCTGGGCCATAGGTATGCGCGGGATGTGAAAAGGCGAACCGGCCGAAAGTGGAAAAAATGCCTAAGTCTTTGTTTCGCATAGCTGGGACATCCGGGACAAAAGTACGTGAAGGACACAGATCAGTCAGTTTGGCACAAGTCAGTCCATTTTGGGTGGGCCGGAGATATTTGTCCCAGACGGGATGGGACAGTTGGGACAAGAGTACGTGGAGGACGCGAACCGGCCGGTTCAGCTGAAACAGAGAACTTTCGTTTGGGACATCCGGGCCAAAAGTACGTGCGGGACGCGGAGAGCTGAAAGAGCCGAGAGTGAATGGAAATGTGCCACATGTCTTCACCGCAAAGAGGGACAAGGAATCCTGAATCGGGCGGTTCGGAGGAATTTGTCCCAGACAATTTGGGACATCTCCAGGCAAAAGTGCACGCGTGGGACGCGAAAAGGCGAAGTGGTAGAAAAGAGACAAGGAGGCCCGCGGACCAATCAAAGTTGTGACACGTGTCGCAAGGGGGAAGAGAAATGGAAATTGGCTAAGTGTTTTTGGCTAAAAAAATTTCAAAGGGCAAGGTTTGAAGGGTTGGCTGAGCCATAGACACGGGACACGTGTCCCAAATGGCGGCGCGGGAAAAAATGGAAATTTTTCCCAAAGTATAAAAAGGTCAAATTTTCAAAGAAAAACCCACGAGAGAATAAAGGAGAGAGAATTCTCATCCAATCAGCACCGACACGTGTCATCCAAGTGGCAGAGCGTGGGAAAAAGTTCAAATATTTTCCCGCCGATCCGTTTTGGCCTTTATTTTGTGCCCTAAATCTTGAGATCACCATAACTTTCGATCGAGCTCGGATTTTCAACGTTCATTATATCAATGGAAAGTGGTGAAATTCTCTAGCACGATTCTGGGGTCAATCTTGCATTTTGGTTTATTCTAGAGAGAGAAAATCAAGAAACGCTCTCGCACGTGGTAATGGCTAGAGCGAAGCGTTTCAACAACCGGATTTTAATGCACATGGGTCGCGATTCTTTCAAAGATGGCGAAGTGATGTTTCAACCACCAAGTTTAATGAAGAATGTGTTTTGGTCAATGGTTGGGCTGCTTGCACATTTTCCTATGTTTTCTCTCTCTGGGCTTGACCCATGCATTGTAAAAAAGCGATTTGGCTCATTTTTAAGAATCATTACAAGTTGTTCATCTTTTCTCGCTCGCCTCCTTCTTTTCTTCTCCGGGGTTGAAAATGGAGTTCGAACCTCCTCCCCTTCTCTCGTAATGGTGTTTTTTTCCTTTTACCATTAAAATGATGTTCTCGTGTAAACTTCAAGCAACAAAAACGTGTTTTATGATGCATCTGTCCATCCTTGCTCATTTTTTTCGTTTGTTTTCTTCTTGCCTCTCTTCATTGCAGTATTTGTGCATGTTCTAATGTTCATTACAGTCCTGATTTGTGTTCATGGAGTTTTGGGACATTTTTCGTGTGAAATCTATCCTTGGGTTTGTGATGCATTTGTCCATCATTCCCATTGCTCACCTCTCCTTGTTCCATGGTAGTTTTGATAGATGTTCAACATTTTCCTTCTCTCGGTGTATCACCGTTTTAGTGTAGGCTTTCTTGTTTTTCCCTTTTCTCTCTCACTCTGTCTCCTTGGCATGGTTAGATTAGGATTAGATTAGCTTGCTCGCATTTGGAATAGCTTGTGGCGAGTAGTTTAGGAAGAGGAACCACCTTCTTCGGAGATTCCTTTCTCATTATTGTAAGTCCCACACTTGGAGGAAGGTTTCAATGTTGTGCAATCACACTGGATGCTAGAGTGATCAACCTAGAAATACGATCGGCGTCAGGGTGCGTGTGATTTTTCACCAACAGAGTTTTGCACTTTTGGTGGGACACCGAGGCTAGATTATTTCATCTTCTGAGAGGTGTCTCATTATCAACAGGAAAGTTTAAGCCACCGTGCGCCCGCACCAATGATTTTGGCATGCTGGTGGGACATTGAGGTTAGATTATTTCATCTTTCGGAGGTGTCTCATTATCAACAAAGAAATCTTAAGCCACCGTGCGTCCGCACCCACTTGATTTTGGCACGCCGGTGGGACACGGAGGTTAGATTATTTCATCTTCCGAGGAGGTGTCTCATTATCAACAAAGCAAAGTTTAAGCCACCGTGCGCTGCGCACCAATAGTTTTGGCACGCACTGGTGGGACCTTAGAGGTCTTCCACTTCATCTTCTGCAGGTTGGTGTGTTCCTGTGAAGATTTCAGCCTTTAGAGGCACTTGCAAACACATCTGGCGACTCCATCTGATCAATAACCCATTTCTAAGTTGCAGACCGTTTTCCATCCATTTCCATCCATATTTCTTTTCATCTCTTTCATTCTTTTCCATTCCATGAAGTTGTGCAATCATGACTTCATTTCCATCATGGAACTCACATTTTCAACAACAACAGTTTATCACACCTCCAACATGTTTTACAAATCCTCCAAATCAGCATTTTGAACAAATTCAAAATCAGCATGCATACCCATATGAGCAGCAATGCCAAAATCAGTTTGGCTATGGAGATTTCAAAGAGCAAGAGTATGCATATAATGAATACCATCAGATGCAAGATGCTGGTTTGTTGGAGAAAATCCAAAAGATGGAGGTAAAGATGGTAAGTCTGAGTGATGACTCAAATGAGAGCTTTCATGGTGGTTGCAAGGACTCCTTGTCCATGGGAAGGCCCTTTTCAAGACATTTCAACCGTCAAGAGAAGCTTGACTTCGTGATTACAACGCTGCCATTGCTTGCAAAGTGGATTGAAGAAATAGAGGTGTATGAGAGGAGTATTCGAAGAACCTTGTCAATGGGTAAGCACGCCATCTCATGCCTTTCTTTTCCTCTTTCCCAATCTGTTTTATCTCAGCAGTGTCAAGTTTTAAACTCTCCATCTGCTGTCCCAAGTGTTGAATCCATTTCTCCACCCCTAGTCTTCCACCACACCTCAATTCTTCTTTCCTTTTTCCTTCCAAACAGTCATCCCCTCCACAAGAGCTAACAGAAATACCCCCTCCTCCAAAGAAACAAGAGGTTTCACCTCCTCTACCACCACAAAAAATTGCCAAATCAATTGAGTTACAACCCATCCCTCCTCTTGCATTCCCAATTCCATGTGGGGAAGAAGAAATTGCAAAAATCAGTCATCAAGGACAGCAAGAGGAAGAGCCAAGAAAAGAAGAAATGATTAAGAGCTTAGTAAGTTTGGCTCTTAAATTTGGGATGAAAAAGATCCCCTTGATGGTTAAACCTACAGAAGAGGCTAAGGTTGAACAAATGGTGGTTAGGACTGATTTTGTTGCGAGAAGAAGAAGAAGATCTTACGGTCCCAACTTGTCCTCTAGAGCAGCAGTTGAAGAGTTTGACTTGAAAACTTCATCTTTGGAGGAAGAGTTCAATAAAGAGCAAGATTGTCTTCAAACATTGGGGAAGGAGAAGCTGCTCTAGATCCAAAAGAAGAGGAGCACATTCTAGTTGTGGAGGAGAAAATTGCAGATCCAAGGGCTTTGAGCATAAAGCGAGCTACGGGGAGAACCTTCAGTTCTTCTTTCTATTTCACCTCTCTCAAGTTCTAGTGATCAAGAGGAGTTTGATCTCTCAAAATCAACGTTGAAGGGTGAAAGAAACCATGGTGGTCAAATTACAGATCAATAAGACACCATGGAGGAAGTGAAGCATTTACAGCAGGATGACCATGAGGCGAGTTTATCCATCGATTTGGAGGACTGTTTTGATGGAGAAGAGCGGTTGAGTTTCCACCATTCTCTCTTTCATCATCCACATTCCAAACACTTGAGTCTCATTGTCATGGAGGAGAACATTCATTTGCAGCAACCTGCATCTTATGACTCTTTGGAATCAAGATTGGAAGATTTAAATCTTTCATGTTCTTCATTGGAGGAAGAGAAAGGGCATAAGGGTTCTCACCATTGCTTCCACACCATCCATTTAAGAAGGTCTACAAGAAGACTCCATTTTTGGAGTTGAAAATCAGAGCTATGGGCATATCAAATGGATCGAGACCTTGCCCAATCAGGTATTTGGCTTCATTGGAGCCAAAGGAGAAGTCCAACCAGTCATGCTTGCTTCGAGCATGAGGGTGAGCTACAAAGAACCAAGGATCAACTGTCATACCTCTCAATCCAAATGCGAGAACAACTAAAAGAGGTATTGAATTTGCCTTGGTGATACCTTGATGATTTGGGTGGAAGACCAGCTTCTTGTTGATTTTCCATCCATCCAAACAGCCATGATCAGCTCCCAAATCAATTGCATGGCTGCCACTTTTGAGAAAGGAAGCTATTTCTCACAACCAATTGCAGGGTTTGTTTAGCTTGCCTTTGCTCAGATTAGAGTAGAGTAGATAGGTTTGCTTTCGGTAGAAGAAGTGCTTGTGCACACTCTGCATGTTCCATTTGGAGCATGTATAATTTTCAGTTTTGTACATAGTTTTAGTCTTTGCTTTGGTTTTCTCTTGCACAGTCCATTTCAAGTGGCATTTTGGTGAGAACGACTCCATTTCGGTGGGTTTCAAGCTGGTTCGAGAGGGAAGTTTTCAAAGTTCGTGGATTCGGTTTCAGTTATAACTCATGACTCCATGCCCAATGGATTGCTTGAAGCTCGATCATTCATCTAAAGAGAAGATAACCCCTTTGAGTCACCAAATTGTTATCCAAAATTCACCCCCCAAGGTAATTTTGATAACATGCATCAGATTATTCAGTCCCGAGCAAGTAGATTGATTCAAGGCCCAAAATCAAGAAAATCGGCTAAGTCTTGTCCTAGGCGGTCCTTGGGACAGTTGGGACGTCGGGGTGTGAATCGGCTGAAAAGCCTCCGGTGGTCCACACAACAATTGGGACATCCGGGCCGTAGAGTACACGCGGCGGACCGAAAAGGCGAACCGCCGAAAGTGGAAAAAATGCCTAAGTCTTTGTTTCGCACAGTTGGGACATCTGGGACAAAAGTACGTGAAGGACACGGATCGGCGGTTTGGCGCAAGTCAGTCCATTTGGGTGGAAGGAGATATTTGTCCTGCATAGCCTGGGGACAGGTTGGGACAAGAGTACGTGGAGGACGTGAACCGGCCGGTTCGGCCGAAACAGAGAACTTTCGTTTGGGACATCTGGGCCAAAAGTACGCGCGGGACGTGGAGAGCCGAAAGAGCTGAGAGTGAATGGAAATGTGCCACGTGTCTTCACCGCAAAGAGGGACAAGGAAGCCTGAATCGGGCGGTTCGGAGGAATTTTCGTAGATAGTTTGGGACATTCCGGCTAAAAAGCACGCGTGGGACGCGAAAAGGTGAAGTGGCCGAAAAGAGACAAGGAGGCCCGCAGACCAATAAGGTTGTGACATGTGTTGCAAGGGGGAAGCGCAATGGAAATTGGCTAAGTGTTTTTTGGCCAAAAAATTTCAAAGGGAAAGGTTTGAAGGGTCGGCTCGTGCCAATAGACACAGGACACGTGTCCCAAATGGCGGGGCACGGGAAAAAATGGAAAATTTTCCCAAAGTATAAAAAGGTCAAATTTTCAAAGAAAAACCTACGAAGAATAAAGGAGAGAGAATTGCTCATCCAATCAGCACCTGACACGTGTCATCTAAGTGGCAGAGCGTGGGAAAAAGTTCAAATATTTTCCCGCCGATCCGTTTTGGCCTGTTTTGTGCCCTAAATATTCAGATCTCCATAACTTTCAATCCAAAGCTCATATTTTCACGTTCTTTATATCAATGGAAAGCTGGTGAAATTCTCTACATGATTCTGGGGTCAATCTTGCATTTTGGTTTATTCTAGAGAGAGAAAATCAAGAAACATCTCTGGCACATGGTAATGGCCAGAATTGGCGTTTCAACAACCAGTTTTAATGCACATGGGTCGCATTCTTCTTCAGCATGGCCAGAAGTGATGTTTCAACAACTGATTTTAATGAAGAATGTGTTTTGGTCAATGGTTGGGCTGCTTGCACATTTTCCTATGTTTTCTCTCTCCTGGGCTTGACCCATGCATTGTAAAAAAGCCAGATTTGGCTCATTTTTAAGAATCATTACAAGTTG